>OY829108.1:0-2400000 GCA_963691645.1 Pelosia muscerda | reverse complement strand
CGGGTGGGTGACACTCTCACCTTACACCAAATTATTCCAATGCCTCCCGATGGAAGATGGGCAATTCACTCAAATATTTCAAAGGTACAAGAAAATATAGGAAATAACACTGAGAAGGAAATTATACCCCGTAAACGTAAGAAAATACAGTAACTCATTCAATTGTTTTATTTTTATAAAGTCTACTTTTAATTTTATTGATTTATTACAAAAAATATTAATGCATCATTAAGGCCTCTACATACCATACCCGCCTGCTCGCCAGGTTTGCCCGGCGGGTTGGAACGGCGGCATTAGATATTGTAATCTATTATCCCACCAAAAACATAAATGTAAAAAAAGAGAGCCAAGTTCAATACAAAAATTATTCTTTGCTGTGGGCTTGGCAATGCAATTGTTTTATACTTATCAAGTCAACTTTTAGTTTTGAATTGTCCTTTTAAAAGGACTCACGGCGTTACGAGGATATGTACTTACCTACAAAAAGTAATGATATCCCACCAAAACATAAATGTAAAAAAAGGAGAGCCAAGTTCAATACAAAATTTATTCTCTGCTGTGGGCTTCGCCGCTAAAAGAATGGAGATCAGAGATTGAGTGCCAAGTTCTATGCAAAATCCAAATATGTAGTCTAAGGGCTGACTTGGCTGGTTTTCCCATACGAATTATTACTAAGTACCTACTTTTACACAGTCATGGAAGAGCCTTATGTTCGATGGGTAGTTTCTACCAGCAAGCTAAATTTTCGGAATATAGAAATAAGAACCGAAAGGTAACAGGTTTAGAACATGCGAAGGCTATATAATTCGTATAGGAAAACCAGCCAAGTCAGCCCTTAGACTACATATTTGGATTTTGCATAGAACTTGGCACTCAATCTCTGATCTCCATTCTTTTAGCGGCGAAGCCCACAGCAGAGAATAAATTTTGTATTGAACTTGGCTCTCCTTTTTTTACATTTATGTTTTGGTGGGATAAGTATTTCACTAATAGTTTTGTTTGATAAACAACAACTTTTTAAGAACATAGCACTCGACCCACAGCTAAATACTTGTGAATAATGGCAATAAAATTATAGGTGTCATTGTTTCCTAATTTCAGTGAAATTAAAGCCTGGGGTTTTGGCGGGAACGCGAAAAGTGTCATAGCGCTGCTGTGTTTTATTTTCTAAATTTGGTGTTCATTCGAGTTTTTATGTGTAAAAATGGTGGAGTTTTAGACAACGGCTTGGACAAAGCACACAAGTGTAGGAGAGTGGAATATTGTAGTGAATTGTGATTTTTCGTGCTGATGTCAAAATCTCCCTAAGAAAAGCTTCTAGTAAAGTCTCCACTACTTTACTAGGGCAACTATCATCCGCCATCGTCATCATCATCATCAACAATCATTCCAACAATACTTATGACAAAATATAAGAAAATTCCCAACTCGACACTGGCAAGATTGTCCCCTAAATTGGGTTGACGTGTTGCCATCTAAGAAAAGAAGAAGAAGAAGAAGAAGTAGAAATTAAAGCCAATCTATGAGCAAGTGTGTTTAAAAAGTTTCTTATTCAGAAATCTTATTTTCCTATTTTTTCATTTTTAATATTTGTGAAACAGACCTTTATATTTATATAACTTGTCTATAACTAACGCACTGAGTGAGTACGTTAGGAATTGTTTGTTTACAAGACTTTCATATCTTTTGTCACAGTTAATTAAAATCTTGCTGTAAAATGCACTGAGCAGTTTAAAGTGTTATATAAATATCAACCTTCCGCTATTACGAAAAGGTTGAGAACAGCATGCAGTATTAAATTCTTCTACGATAAGAGTTGTTGCTTATTATTTTGAGCTTTGTCTGAATGTAATAAGGTTATTATTTAATTGTCATTTAGAAACTGCTCTTTTTCACCTAAATTAAACTGGCCCTTACTATTTTACAAGTTTTTATCATTTTCTTGCGAAGATTAGAGAACAAACAGTGATGAATTCTTATTTAGTCCATGTCTAGCCGTCTTTGTAAGTCTGAAGTATATAATGGTGACCATGAAGTATAAGATTATTTAGTATGATTGTGCATTTAGAAAAAAAAGTCGTGTGCTCGATGGAGAGCTACCTACTATGGTTTTTTCTTAATACTTAGTTGTGATTAATTTGTGTGTGAGTTTGGTGCGAGTGTCCTTAGGTACGCCTAAGGAATTTAATTAGGTAATATTTCTAACCTAATATCAAAGGAATTTAGTTGACATTGTATCACTGAGGATTTTATCATACAGGTAAATCAATCTATGTTTGATATCAATTGAAAAAAAAACTCAAAGGTCAACGTAGATGGCGCTAGTATCAAGTTTGTTTCACTTTACTCTTGGTTTGAAATTTTGATACAGATCTATCACAGATTATAGAATATTTTATGTCTATGGTAATAGTATAATCTTGTGAATTTCGAGATTAAGTACTTATCTAAGTACCTACTGCTAAACATTTTTATTTTCATTCAAATTCATTCGAAAACCAGTATCTTTTATTTCATGTGTTTATTAGATATCATCTAAATTGTGCTATTTATGAGCCATGCATCTCAGAACGAATCTGGGCTGTTTAAGTACCTATATGTACCTGTCTGATGTTCCACAGCCCTATCCCTAAGTCGGTTTGGATGTACGACACCACATGAAAGGAGATGGGGTAGCCCAAATTCTGCTTTGCTGAGAGTAGATCTGCCTCTAAATATTTATCTCGAAAATGGTAAATCTACTACTAAATACAGTAAATCAACCATCAAATACCTTTTCTTTGATTTTTATCCGCCCAAATGACACCACCAGTCCCATCATGTTGGATTAGGTGGATTTCTTGTATAAAGCAGAAAAATATGCTTCGCGTGACCACGTCAACGTCCTTCCGGTATCCGGGTCCTTCCTTATTCGATCGCACAGTTCGATTAATCGAACTACGAGATATTTTATTTCCTTATGGTTCGATCAATCGAACTACGACGATCTGTATTTCCTTATAGTTCGATGGGTAAAAAGTCAGCGATACTGTCCGAAGTTCACTTATGGAGAGCTACACCGGATAACAAATTGTCTTGAAGGGTGGCATACAAAATCAATGGTCTTACCTATAGGGAAAAAGGACCAAATTTGATGACCATATTAACCAGTTTACATCGAGATTCTGAGTATTATGCCATTAAAATGAACTCCTTTCATTTTAATGGCATAATACTCAGAATCTGTTATAGAATTATCTGTTAGAGAAGCGAGAAAAAGAACCACGAAGACGGAATGAGTTCATAATTTCAACAAATATGATGCTTGCTGATGGTTATATGCATGTGGGATTTTTCCTGGAACGTATGGCATGGAAAGGTTCTTTATTTAAATAAAGGATATTTTTTAAATAGTAATTACTTTTCTCATACAGCAACACATTTAAATTATTAATTTTCTGTAAGGTTCTAAAATTCCTTATAGTTCGATCAATCGAACCACGTTTACTTAAAATACAAACTCCGCACTGTTCGACTTTTCAATCGAACCATAAGGACATACAATTCCTCATAGTTCGATTAATCGAACCACGGTTTACTTAAAATAGCAAACTCCGCACAGTTCGACTTTTCAATCAAACCATAATAAGGATATACAATTCCTCACAGTTCGATTAATCGAACTGTGCGATCGAACCTGGCGGCCGGAGGGGTCAACGTTGCTTGAAGAAAAAATAGAACATCAAAACAATGAATAGCTTAATTCACATCCAACCGAAAATCAGGAAAATTGTCTGTTTATTCAGAATATAACTGTTTTTACCTATCATAGACTCACATTTGAACAATCTCATGATAAATTATATCTGTATGTAGGATGAAACACGCAACAGATTAATATTAAAAAAAAATGTAACAAGTAAATAAGTAAAGCTTTTATTTATTTATCTACTTATATTGTAAATGTAGGTAGAGGGTTGGCCCTTTCAACGTCTATATCTAAAGAAGTAAAGCTGCATGATAAGAAATGCACTGCTATTATACATATAAGGTTAACGAGATATAGTTATAAAAAACAACATAAATTATCTATAAATGCCTACTATTTATATGTATAACGTAGTCGTGTCTGTAGGTACACTGAAAATATAAAAAAAATACCATTGAACGATCGTTTTGCACGACTCATAACAGTCATAACACAAAACCATTTTTATTTTCTATTTGTTTTACAAAAACTAGTGAACGAAATTGATGAATGAAATTTTACTGTATAATCGTATTTGATTGAGAGACCAAAGATACAAATTGCCGACATCCACGCGGGCACTGCCGCAGGAATAAGTTAGTTGATAATATTTCATACCTATCAAATAAATAACCATTGAATGATACTGTTATTTCTTGTTAACCTTTAATGTAGGTTGCGGAATAGTGATAATACAAGGGCCTAACAGTGAGTTTAGCGACATTACTACCTAGTTTAAAAATGGAACATGATAACACAGACGAGACGCACAATATAAAATTATTTAAATTGTCTGTGGAGTTTTAGAAAATTAAAAACATATTTTGGCGCAAGTTTAAAATTTTTTGAACACATTGTAGCGGATCTAAACAATTGTATTTTATTTTATTGCGTTTTGAATTGGTGAAATATTTCACAGAAAGGCAGCTTTTGGACGAACCGACTGCGAACATGACAAAAAGGTTGGTGTTTGTTGATAAAACTTTATAATGAAAAAGAAATGAAATTTTGAATATCGTCGCTTATACAACAATACCGCGTAAGTCGAAAAATGGCCATATGATGTTTTATACGTCATTGGATAGATCTTTTCATTCCGCATCCGATAGCGTAATTTAAAATTCCGAAATTAGCCAATAACAGCACTTTATTCAATAGAAACGGCACCGCGCAAGTCGTCGAATGAGTTTACAACCGCACAAGTCGTCACTTCGCCATACTAACTCGTATCGTAGTGAGGCCGCGCTGCAAATAAACATTTTTTTTATTTAATTTTGACTGATTTATCAACAAGTCTACTTCTTCTGATATACACAAAAGGTACGCTAACTCAATTAATTATTATTTGCTGTGATAGGATAAACGTCTCACTCTGTTCAGGACTCCCGAGTTTATGCAAAGCTATTTTGATGATGCTCTCGATATAGTTCGTGTTGTGCAGTTTGCGGCGAACATCCATACCGAGTATATTGAGGTTATCCTGTAATGGCAGTGGCGTGCTCTGAAGAGTGGGAGGAGGAAGGAAAGAAGATGTCTTTGCTGTAAATGCACATGTTTGCGTCTTATTGGCACTGAACTCGACCAGGTTGAGGAACCGGTCAAGCCCAGTGACAAGAAACTGCCTTTTTCCGCTATATCAGACTGCTTGGTCGCAGGACCTTCAGGAAATACGAAGCTCGTCCTTTACAAAGAATGCACAGTCTAGGAGGTAGACCAAAGGCTGGTAGTTTGGAAAAAGCGATTTGTGCCAGACTCTATCGAAAGCTTTGGCGATCTCCAGGCTAATAGCCAGTGACTCACCATGCTTGTCCATGGCTTCACCCCAAAGGTGACATACGCCAGAAGATCACCCGTTGACCGTTTCGGCCTGAAACCATATTGCCGGTCATTAATTAGGGAGTGATCCCCTAGGTGACGCATGAGTTATGTGTTAATGAGGTGCTCAAAAACCTTGCACAACACTGAGGTGACGGCTATGGGTCGATAGTTGCCTGGGTCTGAGCGATCTCCCTTCTTGGGAATCGGCAGTACATTCGCCTCTTTCCACGCCATCAGCACTGTACCCGAAATATAGGAGAGTCGGTACAGCCGCATGAGCATTGGAGACAACTCCGCTGCACATTTCCAAAGAACCACCGCTGGTATGCCATGTGGACCACTGGATTATTAAACACAATAGATAGCTCTTCATACAAATGTACGGACGGTAATTCAGTAATGATCATTCCAACCAAAGAACTCGAACTCGCTGTGGGCGAGAGGATAATACCCCAACCAGAAGAAGGTCTTGTTGCTGACAAGGTATCAAGCTTTCAATCCAAAGACACTCTTACTGCTGGTATAATTTCTAGTTTCCAGACGGAAGAAGTTCTCGCTGTAAGTTGTTAAGTAAAATAAAATATGTCGCGTGTGTAAGTAAAAATCAACCCTCCAACAGAAGCAAGTTCTCGCTGTTGACGAGATATTAAGGCCTCAAGCGGTTCGCGGTTTTGACGGAATATTCAGCCTTCAATCAGAAGAAGTGTTTGCTGTCAATGAGATGTCCTGCCTTGAATAAACAATAAAGTAAACATAAAACGTTGTAAGATTCTATTTTTGTTCCTTTAAAATATGAATAATAAAAATGTTTAATACCGCAGAAGTCTTTGTTTTGTTGAACTTAAACCGCACAAGTCCAACGAGTAGTTCTACAGCCATAAATAATTACATCAATGACCTATAAAAGTAAAAATATAGCCAATTTAAATAAATTTTCGAATTTACTACACATAAACGTTATATTGAAAATAATTAAAACAGTTATTTGTGTCTCCTGAAAACTTGTCAAAATTTACTTGTGCGGTATTGTTGTATAAGCGACGATATGTAGGTATTTTTTGAATTGAATTAAAGTGACTTGCATTTTTTTATTTAACTTTCGTTGTTCCTAGGGTCACGGGTTATTCATAACCTAGTCTAACCTAACTAGTCTAGACCAGAACTAGTCTGGGATCAGTCAGAGCCAGAAATAAACCATTCCAGTCTCGTATTTGATGTAGATTTTTCCGATTTGAATTCATATATAAATGACTATGCTGTGTTGGTACCCGATGGAGCAAATAGGGCCACCCCATTTTTTTACCCCTTGTCGTAAAAGGCGGCTAAGGGATAGGGCTGGTCGCCATCCGACAGTAAAAACAGTCCTTGACAAAGTGCCCGCTCGGCGGCATATTTTGAGAAACATGACTTGACCCTTTAAGTCAAATGTCAAGTTACCACTACGAATATTGTGATATTTTTAGATTATAAGTGTGCATAAATAAGTAAAAATAAAATAATTAAAATGATTTTACTATGGCGTAATGCTCAGGCGAATAGACGAGCTAGCCGGTGTCGACCTCGTGGTACCTAATCTCGTCCTACCTCCAATTAAATCATTATTGCCCTGGAATACGGCGTGTTATGACACCTATAATCAAAACGTGTCTACACTCAGCGGGATCCCCTGTCTGGGAGACTTATGAATGATGCAGAGAATTAGTTCTGGATTTGTTCTACTGAATTATGCTGAAAACAGAATTTGTTCCGTATAATGAACGGAAATATAAACTTGTCTAACCGACCTCCAACCTGGAGGAGGTTTCATTTCAGCTTGATTGTGGCTGAAGTAAGGACGTTAGAAGTATGTTTTTTGTTTTGTTAAACAGAACAAACACAGAACTAAAAGTTAATAACAATTTATAGTTCCCCAGACTTAATTTTGATAAAAATCCCGCTGGCTGGAGGTCGGTTAGAAAAGTTTATATTTCCGTTCATTATACGGAACAAATTCTGTTTTCAGCATAATTCAGTAGAACAAATCCAGAACTAATTCTCTGCATCATTCATAAGTCTCCCAGACAGGGGATCCCGCTGAGTGTAGACACGTATAATCAAACTGGGACTTTTCATTGCTTTTATTTACATGTACAAAAAGTAACGTGTTCGATAGTACAAAATTTTTATGTTACTTTGTATTTAAATGGATAGGTAATTGTACCTATCTTATACATATTCAATAAACGAAACTTTCATTCAAATAAAACTTTTATTTTCGCTGCAAATAAGTACTTACTTTAAATTCTGTTTTTAGTACGTGGTACGCAGAGACCCAAAAAAAGAAATCCAATTCCTTTAGTCTATTTGTTTTATTTTTCTATTGTAGGATGCGCGCGTATTTTTTTTACAAGTACTAATTTTTCCCGCCATCACAAAAATTGTTTACAACACAACTCGTTTTCACTGTTTAAAATTATAGTTATTTTTAGTATTATTCTCTTCACAAGTTTGTTGAAAAACGTTGTATGACACACGTGTGTTGATATAACCGTCCTCGGCTCTCTTAAGACCCTCGCCTGGTAATCCGGTGGGTGTTGCTAAGTGCACTCTTCATTGAACGTATCTGCACCCTTAGCACGAAAAACTATCGAATACGTAACGCAAAGATATCGAAAGTATGGAACATTGCGATTGGCAGTCAGCCTCTTGAACACCTGTGTGTAAACCACCAATCGCAATGCTCAGTTCTGTCGATACCTTTACATTACGAATTCGAAAGCTTTTCATGCTAAGGGCACTGCTGTTTGTTTATTTATCTTCTTAAATAATGATCGTTACCGCGATGTGAGCCTCCAGTTCTCTTATATGTTTCTGTACCTACTTTTAAACTTTCGCTTTGCATGATATATATTTAGCGAAACTCAGGTATTAATGCAATCATAGGTATGGTACTCGTAAATAAATACAAAAAATTTACCTTTTGATTTGCTTGACGTTTTGGCCAGGTTACACTAGTCGTGGTCACAAGCTCATAACCACGACTAATCCCGTTAATACTCGGGTCTCGCTAACCATATCTCTTCCTGTACCAAATTTCAGCCAGATTCGTTCAGCCGTTAGAATTTAGAATGTATAACAAACTTCAAACATCACAAACTTTATTAATGTTAGTAGGATGACGATAGTTTAGGTACAGTATAAGAAATATAATTCGAAAATAATGATGTTGTATTTTTCAGAGGAGCAAACATGCATCCCGCGATAACGTCAAGCGCTGAACCGGACCAGCCAACAGCCATGGAAGTAAATCTTGAGGAAGCGTTGCAGTTTGCTGGTCAGTACTAAAATTTATTCATTTCCAACTCAGTTGGGGTCGGCTAACTGAGATGCGGCTGAACTTCGATATTTTCCGTGAAGCGACTACCATCGGATTTTCACAACCAAATTAGCGATATAGAAGTTCTGTAGTTAGGCTAGTCAAAATTTGTCGGTTCCAACTACCCGTAACGACTGCCATAGACGTTCGTATGGCAACGTGGATCGAGAGCTTAACGTGCTCTCTAAGACACGACCAGACCAGTGCAAATATCCATATTACACTTTTTTTTATATTTTTTTATCGTGCGCAAAATCCCCACGGATACCACCTCCACCAAAACCGATGGAGGTGATTATGTCGGACTCGAACCGACCAAAATGTACGCCGTCCATGGGTCCTTGATTGCCGGAGGTGAGATTATACAAGTCATATCTCTCGCACCCCGGCAGACCCGGGGACATCTCTGTTGAGATGACCCTCTTCCCCCAATGTGGGGACCATGGTGTCCCCATCTAACCTCTGGGTATGGGGTGGCAATTTGTGCCATCGCCGTGGCCTGCTTCTGCTAGGGTGGCCGGCGGCTCCACCCGTCACCCCCAGGCCCGCGCTCATGGGGGACGGAGGTCATTCTGCGACCTCCGACGTCCGAGTCGCCTCCGCTCATCGCGGGCAGTGCGGGCCCGGAGTCTTCTCCGGACCCGCTCCGCCTCCTCCTTTTCGAGCATTACTTGCTCGCAGAAGAAGGCGGCGGCTGCCCAAGCACTCGCGCATCGTAACATCGCCGTGAGCAAGGTGGCGAGCGAGACAACTCCCACCCCTAGGGCTGTCACTAGGAGCCGCCTTGGCGTCACCCACGCCGGGCACTCGGTGAGCGTGTGAATATCCATATTTCACTGGTGCAATATGGAAATATCTATTTTGAATCATGTCTGCTTTACCACAAAAGAGACCTAAAAATCGTCTCAGATGCGCTGACAGTTCTTGCCAAGTTACTTGCCGATTGCTGTATATAAATTAAAGATTTATCTTATCTCTTTCAAGTGGTATGTTTGCTCAGAATATTACAGTTATCAAAGAAAAACTTTAATCTGCCTCAGTCTTGAACATTTTATCAGCAGATTTGAATTTTCGGAGACATTTTGACATAAATCTAAGTCAGATTTGTTTAACGATAACGATATCTAGTTTAGAGGCTTGAGGAGATTTCACCATTCAATTTAGATAGGAAAAAATGAATGAACCGACGGGCCGCTGCCATCCTGATTAAGCAGTCCAATTGAGATAATACCTCCACCCTACAGAATCATTTCATTCTCTGAACCTTTTTCCCTACTCAGTTGGGGTTGGCTTTTCAGTCTTACTGTGATGCGGCTGAACTTCGAAATCGTGAAGCGACTGCCATCTGACCTCCACAACCAATGGCGATATCGAAGTTCCAAGTTAGACTGGTTGGACTTTTGACTGACATAGATGTTTGTATGGCAACCGGGACCGACGGCTTAACGTGCTCTCCGAGGCACGGCCAGACCAGTGCAAACAGCCATATTCATGCATACAACTTTTTGCACTGAGCGGGGATATAACCAGCTCACTGGAGAGGTATTGTGTTGTCGGTGGGAAGACCTAGAAACCCTGCTTTGTCTTCTGCACCGAGAGCACAGAAACTCCCTCAACCTTCACACCTCCACTCTCTTCCCTCCTCCCCTCTACATGGTCAGCAACACGAGTGTGACGCCACTTTTTTTTAAGAAACACGTCAATTTGACTTGACTCCGCCTGATGGTAATCTCATCATCATCATCGCTCATCAGAAGCCTTTTCACGCCCCGCTTAAAGGACCCGAGACTATAGGAAGAAGGTGCTGCAAATGTCCATAGGCCATGATAATGCCATGTGCTTGTCTGCCGCCTAAGTAGTATAAAAAGAGATTCAGGCTATATATTATCTTACTGATGAAGTAAATAAATAAAGCGCCTGATTAAAATTATACAAGTATTTATTAATCGCCGTTGTACTATTAATTATTTTTCAGGCGCTGGAAAGTACCAATTCCTCCACTGCATGCTCATGCTGGCAACCCTGGAGGCAGCCATCTTGGAAATGATTGGCGTAGCCTTCATACTACCTGCAGCGGCCTGTGACCTTGATGTACCTGATAATCTCAAAGGGATATTAACTGCAATGCCTAATATTGGTCAGTAATATTTGCAACTAGCGTATGCCCGCGGCATGAACGCCATCTGTGCAACTTAAATTCTATATTACTAATCATAACTCTGGTTCTACTTAACCGTTTGCAATCAAACAAACGTAAGATTTTAAGTTGGATAAAACCGCTTCAAACAAAAGAGACTGCATCAAAATCCGTTCAGTAGTTTTCGCGTCCATTGCGAACAAACATAAACTTTTTAAAATCATGTGTTTGGATTTTAGGGGCTCGTAGAAGGAAAGGGACAGAGGTTTCGTTAACTTGAATTTCGAACAATCTGCCATCTTGATAATAGTTTTTGAGAGCTTCTGATTGGTTATTGAGACGTCAAACTCGAGTTGCCTAATGTAAGAAGGGATTTTTATTCTCATTTTCAGGTATCATCCTGACTGCTCCTTTCTGGGGTAGAGCTGCCGACCGCCTGGGCAGAAAGCCCATGCTACTAGGGTCTTTAGCAGCGGCTGGTGCGATGGCTTTCATAGCTTCATTCATGCCCACTCTTATTGGATTTGCAGTCTGCAAATTTGCATGTTCTCTATTGTAAGTATTGTATAGTTAAATACTGTTGATAGAAAATTATATTTTGCTGTTGTCTAATTTAGCTAGTGGGACAACTATACCATTTATTAGACGACAGTCATTTGATCGGCTAGTTGAAAAAGCATTAACTAAATGGCAAATTCTCCTAATTAAAATTAAATTAAACATTTTATGTGTAAGCCTCTAGTGTCATTTGCAACGGTGGACACCTTGCCAAAGACACACACATTAATTATATCCATGTATGTACTTAGTGTTGATCTGTTTAAAAATTACAGTTTTAGTACTAACATAGTTCTTAAGCTCTTTTGTTTCTAACATTCTATGGGTAATGCCTGAATAAATTATTTTTATTTTTTACAAACCCCCGACACAAAAATACCTCACAAAAAGTAATATAAGTATAAAGAATTCAAGTGTTGTTGTGTCGGAGCTAGCCGCATTTCCTCGTTGTATGGCTAAGGAAACATTTTGTCAGAGGTGTTCAACATAGCTTAATGATTAAGGAGTCACCCTCACGATCGAAAGGTCCCAAATCCGAATCCTGGTCATAACACTACCAACATGAACCAACTCTTAATACAAACCATTGAGTTTAGCTGGAGGGGTTACAGGGAATATTAGTAATTCCGGTTTCTAGTATTCTTTAAAGGGGATGTAGTAAGCCTTTCCGAAGAGCGAAATCTATGTTCAGGCCCTCTTCGTGAGTAGCGACGCTGCCGTGAAACAAATTACTACACCACGATGGCAACCCAAAAATGCCATTGATTCGACAGAAGAAGAAAATACGATATAGATGTAGGCGTTACCTGGCAGAAATCCCTCCCTCCCTCAATATATATTTTTTGAGAAGAAGAAAAAGTATTCTTTTTGGAAAAAAACCGCTCTCTTCCAGTCTGTCTTGCCCCTCGTCCCTCGGCTTCGCGTACACGTCAGAGGTGTTACCACAAGCTCGTCGCGATATAGCTGTTCTCATCATCAACGGGCTGGTCAACGTGCTGACGGTCTTCAGTCCGGGTGAGATGATCTGAATAATTGACACTTACAGATTAGATACGATGCGCGAACTTACCACCACTACTAAAAACCCTTGCCAAGTTAGATGCCGTGCGCTGTACCAATATCATCGATATTAAGCCATCCTCACCTGTAAAACAGTGACTAAAACGCACGCCGCCTATGGCTCCTTGAATGCCGAAGGTGAAATTATAGAAGACATATCTCTCGCACCCTGGCAGAGCCGGGAACATCTTTTTTGAGATGGCCACCTTCCCTTAATGTGGGAAGCGTAGTGTCCCCATTTAGTCCCCGGTTATGGGGAGACCGCTTGCTAGGGTGACAGGCAGGTCCACCCGTTACTCCCAGGCCCTTGCTAATAGGGGATGGAGGTCATTCTGTGACCACCGACGTCCGAGTTACCTCCGCAACCGAATACTCGTAGCACCTGAGTGAAGAGCACCCAGCCATGTTGCTCCACCATGCCACCACCCAGTTTGAGCGCCTGCAAACATTTTTGAGAAGTGCTAGATACAAATTTATTCTTATCTGGGTATATATATCTATGTATGTTTATCCGCATTGTAGAACCGATAACACAAGCTAGTTAAACTAGGCTTGCCATAGGTCTAGGTGGCATTGTGTAGATTGTTCTAGAATATGTAATATTTAATTTATACTATAAAAACATATATTTCTTTATAACTATTCATACTGTTGATTGATGGCACTTGGTGGAATTTGTTGTTACACATATTGAGAACTCACTTGTACTTTTCCACAGTATTTTTATTTCTTAATAGACCTGACCGGTTTCACCTTACGGCATCCTCAAAGGTTTACAATGACATACAAGCCTATTCCCTTATAAACATTCTTTCTTTTTAACTCTTTAACTTTTTAATTCTTTATAACTCTAATTTCCCCACTCCCAGGTCTAGCGTGGCTAATCCTCTCCCACTCGTGGCAGTACGACTGGGTCCTCATCTCCATGAGACCGTGGCGGCTCCTCACCGCCGTCTACTCCCTGCCTCTGCTGCTCACCGCCGTGCTGATGATCTTCGCGGACGAGAGCCCCAAGTTCCTGATGACGAAAGGCAAGGATACTGAAGCTTTGAACGTGCTGAAGAGAATCTATAGAGTGAATACTGGGCACTCTGAGGATAAGTTTTGTGTGAGTGGGTACATCACTATCATCACTACATAGTATAAAATAAAGTCGCGTTCTCTGTCCCTATTTTGTGTATGTGTGAACTGAGAGCCCATTTTTATTTTTGCATATTTTTGCAGTTAAACTAACAATATTCCTTAGTAAAAGATGTGGAAATATTTGTAAAATGAATATTAGAGTTTGTAAAGACCTCATTCAAAAGATATATCGCTTTAAGTTGGTCCCTCAGTTCACACACGTAAGCTCTCAAATCTAGATATATAATGAGTTCACCAACAAATATTGGTTATAGACTCTTAGTAAAACATGAATAAACATCTATACAACATTAAAAAACTTAATGTGAATAGATAATAAAAAATTACAAACGTTTACATGTGGTCCCTGAGGGACCACATGTATTTACTCAAAATAATAGAATATAACACGAACATTAAACATAATTCATAAGCCAATCGTTAGTAAAAAATGGAAGGAAACTTATAAAACTAAAGAAAGATCACAAATAGTGGTGAATACTGTAAATTTCACGTTTTTGTTGGTGGTCCCTCAGTTCACACATTATGCAAATGCTAATTGCTAAAATATAATTAAATACAACGATTACAAACATGTGGAGCCTTTCAGTGCTTAGTAAAAGTCTTATATTATCGATCTGTATTTATTTTGTCACTGGTTTTATTGTTATTTTAACAAAAATGTCTTGTCCCTTTGTATGCTCAAATCTTTAGAACTACGCAACGGATTTTGATGCGGTTTGATTTAATAGATAGAATGGTTAAAGAGGAAGGTTTATATGTATATATCATCATGCTACAACAAACAGGTGCGGAGCAGGAATGAAAAATGTTGCAAAAACGGGGTGACGCAGACGAAGTTGCGCGGGTCTTATATATAAAATTCTCGTGTCACAATGTTCGTTCCCGTACTCCTCCGAAACGGCTTGACCGATTCTCATGAAATTTTGTGAGCATATTGAGGGGAGATGTTGTTCATGCTCTCAAACGCTCCTGAAGATGCCTCGTGTAGAGTCGAACCACGTGTTGAGGTTTGTCCCTCGCACTTGCGGAATATTGCACATATATTACAACATCTCCCCTAGGGTAAGAAGTCGTTTTACTTGCTTTGATGGGTGCAGTTTGACATTCCATTCTATGACAATTAGTAATAACTTGCTATTGTTATCGTTGGAATTGTTAAACCGTGGGTGAGTGGTGGGTACCCGTCCCTCCCCAATATATAATTTCTTGGATTTCCGCCAGGTAACGCCTACATATCGTATCTTTCTATTTCAGGTAAAATCTCTCAAATCGTCTATCGCGAAGAGTTCTATGAACGGTTCTGCCTACGCCCTGAACAATAACAAGCAGAGTGTGTCCGCCTTGTCCCTACTCCGGCCACCACACCTTAAGTGGTTCGCGTTAACTGGCTTCCTTATGTTTGGACTGTTTTCTTTGTAAGTACCCATATTATGTACCAAATCGTGATCAATTTTAGGTCAGCTTTCCACAACTCCTGATGGTAAGCTGAAGGCAAAGTCTCATGAAAGAGGGTCACCATTGCAAACACGTACAGTGCTACAATGGTGGCGCTCAGCTTGACGGCCTCATCAGATGCTTTTTCACGTCCCGCTTAAAGGACCCGGGACTGTAGGAGGAAGGAAACACGTGCGCCGGCAAGGAATTCCAGGACTTAATTCCCTAATCTATTTCTTTTTCATTTAGGTCACGGCAATTTGACTTGACCCTGCCTGATGATAAGCTGAAGGCAAAGTCTCACGAAAGAAAGTCACCATTACAAACACATAATAATATGCAGAATATTCTATCAAGAACCAAGCGGTTCGGTGAGTCTTTCCTCTGCCGCACCATTAAGTCCTGGAATTCCTTGCCGGCGCACGTGTTTCCTTCTTCCTACAGTCCCGGGTCCTTTAAGCGGGGCGTGAAAAAGCATCTGATGAGGCCGTCAAGCTGAGCGCCACCATTGTAGCACTGAACGTGTTTGCAATGGTGACCCTCTTTCATGAGACTTTGCCTTCAGCGTAACATCAGGCGAGGTGAGGTCAAATTGACGTGCTATAAATAAAAAATAATCCGAAACTCAAATTGTTATCTGGAGTAGCTGCGATTGAAACTCGAGTTTAGCGTCTTAGCAACCAATCGACAAATCGATTGACTGCTTCTACTTGCGGTACAGGGGCTTGAGGCGAAAGGCAGCCATTGACGATATGTCCCTTTGAATTGGAGGCATGCGTGCTACCGATCATTTAGAGAAGAGGAGGAAAGAAGGGGGGCAGGGAAGAAGGTTAACAGAGTCTTTATGCTGTCAGTGCAGAAGACAAAGAATTTTATCGACGAATATTATGTTATGTTGAACCGACTAAAACGCACGCCGTCAATGGGTCCTTGATTACCGGAGGTGAGATTATACAAGACATATGTCTTGCACCCGGCAGACCCGAGTACATCTCTTTTGAGATGACCCGCTTCCCCTAATCTGAGGACCATGGTGTTCCCTTCTAGCCCCTGAGGATGTCGAGACGCAATTTGCGCTGTCGCCGCGGCCTGCTTCTGCTAGGGTTATAGGCTACAGCTGGATATCCTCCCAAATACTTCTAGACTAAAACCGTGGTAGCCAAGTGGTATGGAAGAAAGAAAGAAAGAAAGAAAAATGTTTATTAACAACCTCAATTACTGAATTACAATTTATCGACTAAGACATTTTACATTTTACACCTCTATAGAAATACCTTTACACTTTTACATATTTATTTTATTTAAATTATGTATGGGTATGGGTAATGGACTGCTGAAACAAGGTCTCGGGGTCGATTCCAGGTTTTACCATGGCACACACCAATGACTTTTCGATGCTTTTCGAAGTTAGTAGAATAGTGTTTGTATTTATCGCAGGTTTATAAGTGCCCGGTTAATGGCAATAGGCCTGCCACCTATTACATTGGGACCTAAACATAAACTGGCGAAATGTGGGTGCTAGCACATATGCCTACCTTTTCGGGGATATAGGCGTGAGTTGTTATGTACTTCTAGACTATTGAAATGATTAAAACTGGTCCACAGCTTGAACGGTCTGTTCCTGTTTGCGACCGACACCATCAATAAAGTGATGATGACACCCTCCAGTACCGGCACTGTGTGCGAGCTCATCACTGAGAATGGAAACTCGGTGAGTTCATCATTTTACTTTTTTTTTTATACCACTTAGGTGGCAGACAAGCACACGGCCCACCTGATGGGAAGCGGTCACCGTGGCCTATGGACGTTTGCAACACCAGAGGCGTCACACACGTGCTGCCTACCCTGTACAAACCTTCTAATGTCCGTCTTGAAGAAACCCATATTGTAGTCGCTTGGGAAAACCACGGCAGGGGGTTCATTCTGGTTAATAAGCTGAACAGGTATGTATGGGGCGTTCAAAGGTCTTCGGGACCAGAGTCAATGGTAACGAGGCTGTATACCTGCTGGTTGATGAAGAAGGCTCTGACGTAGGTCTTTCTCATAGGTATAGGAGTTGAGATGATGGTCTCAGCCTGAAAAGTCACTTAAGTCATAATTTGATCCAAATGGAGGAGGAGTAGCGAATTGGGTCTAAGGGGATAGCCTCGTATGGACCGGAAACCAGGCATCGCCTACCACCAATCTTACTGGAGCCAGTGAGAGTGGTTATGTAAGACTTGAACCGACTAAAACCTCCCTAAAACCTCCTCCGTGGGTTCAATATAATCATTTCTAATTTAATTTTTAATTTCTAATTGCAAATACTTTCTAAAAATTTGTCCGGTCCCCTATTTTAAGTCATCGTCATCTTAAGTTCCAGTCACCAAGCTTTTCTCCCCGAAGTCCTAGGTTCTCACATATAATTTTCTAATTATCTTATATATAAAATTCTCGTGTCACAATGTTCGTTCCCGTACTCCTCCGAAACGGCTTGACCGATTCTCATGAAATTTTGTGAACATATTGAGTAGGTCTGATAATCGGCCAACATCTATTTTTCATACTCCTAAATGCTCGGAATGGAGCAGCGGACTTTTGTCGTACTTCATCCTTCACTCTCTCCAGACGTCACCGGCAGAGTGCTCAGACGCGATCTCGTACTCCACGTTCTACATCATGGTGGTGACCACCCTCGTGTACGGGGTGCTGGTGACCCTCGCCAGTATGAGCCCGCTCTCTAAGAAGACCTTGTTGGTCTGGATGTTCGTCGTGGTGGGAGCTGGCTGTATTATAGCCGGGTTGTCGACAAATAGGTAACCTATAAGAATTTTTTTATTTAATCACTACATATTATAAAATAAAGTCGCGTTCTCTGTACCTATTTTTCTTGACCCTTTGTATGCTTAAATCTTCAAAACTATGCAATGGATTTTGATGCGGTTTGTTTTAATAGATAGAATGGTTAAAGAGGAAGGTTTATATGTATATAACATCATGCTACGACCAACAAGTGCGGAGCAGGAATGAAAAATGTTGCAAAAACGGGGTGACGCAGACGAAGTTGCGCGGGTCAGCTAGTTAAATATAAACTCCGTGGCGTGGTGGTAGTGCACGCGACTGCTACGCACGGGGCGCGGGTTCGATCCCCGCTCAGTGCAAAAAGTTGTTTGCATGAATATGGCTGTTGGTCGTGCCTCGGAGAGCACGTTAAGCCGTCAGTCCCGGTTGCCATACAAACATCTATGGCAGTCGTTACGGGTAGTTGGAGCCCTCAAAAGTCCAACCAGTCTAACTTGGAACTTCGATATCGCCATTGGTCATTGGACCATTGGTTGTGGAGGTCAGACGGCAGTCGCTTCACGGAAAATATCGAAGATCAGCCGCATCACAGTTGGACTGGAAAGCCGACCCCAACTGAGTTGGGAAAAGGTTCAGAGAATGATAATAAATATAACATGAGACACTTCATCCATCCTAGTCGTATACTACTGAGACGAGGTGTTGGGTTCGATCCCAGGTTTTACCATGGCACACACCAATGACTTTTCGATGCTTTACGAAGTTATACGTGTATTTATCGCAGGTTTATAAGTGCTCGGTTAATGGCAATAGGCTTGCCAACTATTTACATTGGGTCCTAAAACATAAACTGGCGAAATGTGGGTGCTAGCACCTCACCTACCCCTTCGGGGATATAAGCGTGAGTTTATGTTATGTTTCCATTGACTATTTTATCTCTATCCACCCCTGGATCCCTATTCACCCTGTTTTACGGTACCTTGTACAGCGTGGCTGGCGTGGCAAAACAGCTGTTTTATACCGGTTGCTTTTATAGTGGTTTCGGAAAAAAAAGATTTTGGCCACAATTTCGATAGTAAAATCGTAACGAAGTCCTAATTTGGCGAAAAATTATTTTTTTTACACGTCCCATACATTTTTCTGTTCACCTGCACATTATTGCCATACATAAAGAATTTTTTTTTTCAAAATAAAAACTTCCAGTCGATTTCGCTACCGAAACTGTGTGTGAAACAAAATATTCTTTTTCCGAAACCACTATAAAATCACTGTGTATATCTAACAACTATCTCCTTCTTTCAATGACAATGATTTATCTTAATAATTTTTAATTTATTGATTGATGACTACTAACTAAGTAATCATCAATTTAATTTTATTGAGCAATATCGTTTTTAATTTTAATTTTCTTGACATGCAACTTTTGACATCTATTATTTTTATTTGTTTTTTTTTTAATTGAATTTCTGTTTGATTTTTATTATTCTGTTGTACCGCCCTTAGGCTAAGTTAATTTTAAGTTACAACATTTCAATACAATGTAAAATTGTTGATGAAATAAAAAACTAAAACTAAAACTAAACTAAAACTTCTTCCCAGGATCATTGCTGGCGTCGCATTTTCCTCTCTGCAGATAACATCTCTAGGCATCGGACCTCTCACTGCGTATGTTGTGCATCTCTTTCCCACCACACTGAGGTAAGAAATAATAGAAACAGTAAGATAGGTAAGTACTTACTTCATTATTTATTTTTAACCGACTTCAAATAGGAGGAAGGTTATGAGTTGGTGAGTACTTCGATCTAGTCTGCTGATAAACCTGATGATTTTTAGGTTGAAGGTAAAATCTCAGAAAAAAATGCCATCCAAAAAATTATCTCTAGAAGAATAAAGTGTACGTGTTGTGTGCAAGCACACAAATTTTGCACTGAGCGGGAAAGCATCTAAAGCTTTTCTCCTCAAAGTCCTAGGTTCCCACACATCATCATTCCCTGAACCTTTTCCTAACTCAGTTGGGACCGACGGCTTAACGTGCTCTCCGAGGCACGACCAGACCAGTGCAAACAGCCTTTTGCACTGAGCGGGGATCGTACCCACGCCCTGTGCGTAGCAGTCGCGTTCACTACCGCCACGCTACAGAGGTAGTCAATAGGTTGTGTAGGGAAGATGCAATCCCTTCACGGAAATGCGGACCCTGGATTTTTTTTTGGGCGCGAAATCCCCACTGATACCAATCCCAACGGAGCCGGTAAGAGAGGTTATGTCGGACTCGAACCGACTAAAACGCACGCCATCTTGGGGTTTCCAGTTGCCGGAGAGGAGACAGTAGCGAACATATCCCTCGCACCCCGGCAGACCCGGGACCCTCTTTCGTTATGACCTCCTTCGGGTGTAGGGATCACGGTGCCCCCATCCAGCCCCCGGGTATGGGGAGGCGTACTTTTCGCCGCTATAGCGGCTTGCTTCTGCTAGGGTGACAGGCGGCTCCACCCGTCACCCCCAGGCCCGTGCTCATGGAGGACGGAGGTCATTCTGCGACCTCCAACGTCCGAGTCGCCTTCGGGACCCCGTACTCCTGTATCAGCTTCCGATGCGACTGGGATTAAAGCACGGATGATGATGATAAATTACAGAAGCGAAATGTTGTGTATAAAAAATTATAGTCATGGAAAACTTTTGTAAGAAATAAAGATTAAGGGCTTACATTTTTATATAATGTAATATCATTCTGTTTTTGCTTATAATATCGCTATCTTTACGATGCTGGAAGATTATACCTACTGTAGAAAGGGAAATTATTTATTCTGTTCATTGATGGCACTTGTCGTGCCTCGGAGAGCACGAGCCGTCGGTCCCGGTTGCCATACAAACATCTATGGCAGTCGTTACGGGTAGTTGGAGCCCTCAAAAGTACAACTAGTCTAACTTGGAACTTTGATATCGCCATTGATTATTGGACCATTGGTTGTGGAGGTCACATGGCAGTCGCTTCACGTAAAATATCGAAGTTCAGCCGCATCACAGTTAGACTGGAAAGCCGACCCCAACTGAGTTGGGAAAAGGTTCAGAGAATGATGATGATGGCACTTGTACCTCTCTACTATATTTATTAATGTACCTAAACGGTTTCACCTTGCGGTCTTCAAGGTTCTTAAAAGTTTACACTGACAGAGAATACCGCAGCCTAGCGGTTAAGGAGTCAGCCTTACAATCGAGAGGTCCCGGATTCGAATCCTGGCCATTACATTACCGACGTGAACCTATTTTTAACACACATCATTGAGCTTAGCTGCAGGGGTCAGAGGGAAAATTAGAAATTAAAAAAAAAATGGTTAGTTTACCTTCTTTTTCGTGTGGAAATCCCTACATATACTTTTTTTTTATCGTGCGCAAAATCCCCACGTATACCACCTCCACCAAAACCGATGGAGGTGATTATGTCGGACTCGAACCGACCAAAACGCACGCCGTCCATGGGTCCTTGATTGCCGGAGGTGAGATTATACAAGACATATCTCTCGCACCCCGACACATCCCTACATATACTGAGTAATATGGGTTCTAGAATACAATACAATACTTTATGGCAGTAGAACGTGATGGTATTGCCCATCCTTACTGAGCAATCCGAATGACGAAGTATCTCCCTACAGAATACCGCAGATAATAATAACCTTGTGTTGTGTTTCCGGCGGTGAGTAAGGTAGCCATAACTCACTGGAAAAGTTTTATATAGTCAGTGGGGAAAACCAAAAAACCCTGCTTTAACTTCTGCAATAGATAGACAGTACAGAAACTCCGTCTCTCTTCTCCCTTCCCTCTACAAGGTCGGAAACAAGAGTGTTACGACGACCCTGATGCGGCAAACGTCCATAGCTCACGGCAACCACTTTCCATCAGGTGGACCGTGTGCTTGTCTGCCACTTAATGCTATAAAAAAACGTGGTTTATCACAATAACAATCTTTTAAGCTTACGTGGTATGTCTTGTGTACAACACCGGATGTACATTCGTTGTTTAATTCCTGAATAATAATTTACAAAATGATTATCATTAGAAATCTTCTGATGTTATCTATAAAGATATAATATAGAATTAGGTGTAGGTAATAAATTAGAAGCCTTTTTAGAGGCGTAAAACATTTCCTATTACGTCAGTTGTAATGATATGTGCGGGGGTCTAATAATGCGTATGGCCTGTAGCATGGCATACAAATTAATACCAAAATAAGTAAAAATTTAAAAGCGCCCAATACAAAAAACTTCCAATAATAATTCAAGCATTGTCGTGTCGGGGGACCGGGTGTTTTGGGTTCTAGAATGCGGATAAATATTCTGTTTTTATATGTAACTAGCTGACCCGCGCGACTTCGTCTGCGTCACCCCGTTTTTGCAACATTTTTCATTCCTGCTCCGCACCTGTTAGTCGTAGCATGATGTTATATACATATAAACCTTTCTCTTTAACCATTCTATCTATTGAAACAAACCGCATCAAAATCCGTTGCGTAGTTCTAAAGATTTAAGCATACAAAGGGACATGAAAAATAGGGACAGAGAACGCAACTTTACTTTATACTATGTAGTGATGATAGTGATAAACATTCGACAAAAGAGATAAGTACCACTTTTTCATATTATGATGTTATATGTAAATCTGGTACCATATTTCTTCATTGACTGTACATAGACACAGCCAGACCAATGCTTATATTCATTCACCGTTTTTAACCGGCTTCCAAAAAGGAGGAGGTTTGAATCAAAATTATTTGTATACAAATAATAATTAAATTTTAATTAAAATTATTTGTATGTATATATACCGTTTTTAACCGGCTTCCAAAAAGGAGGAGGTTTGAATCAAAATTATTTGTATACAAATTTGTATGTAAAACGACATCAAAATCTTGACAGGGATAGACAGCAAGTACTTATTTATTTTATACTATGTACTGATAATAGGTATACACGTATAGATTGTTTATATTAGGCCGCATCTCTAGTTAGTCTATAATAACCTATTAACACACTTAAATCAATTCACTCTCATAATATTTACTAGCTGATAAACTTACTTGATGCAATATTGCTATTTACTTAGATAAGGTTGCAGGAGGTACTATGCATTGACCCCACTGGGACTGTGTCGTCTTAATAGCTGGTTAATATATCAGCTGATATGATAAACAGCTGCACACTTGTTTGTACTTGTAGTAATATAGTATTTACTTATAGTAAGAACTCATAACATAACATAAACTCACGCCTATATCCCCGAAGGAGTAGGCAGAGGTGCTAGCGCCCACATTTCGCGAGTTTATGTTTAGGTCCCAATGTAATAGATGGCGAGTCTATTGCCATTATCCGGGCACTTATAAACCTGCGATAAATACACACAATAGTAAGAACGTAATTTATTTATATAGAATCATAATTCTTATTTACGTTACATAAATCCGAATACCACGGTTAATAATAACCTTGTGTTGTGTTTCCAGTGATGAGTAGGGTAATCAGAGCTCACTGAAGCGGTTTTGTATTGTCAGTGGGTAGATTTAGAAACCATGCTTTGTTACTCGTCTAACAGCACAGAAACTCTCTTAACCTTCAAACCTCCGCCCTAGATGAGGGCTACATCGTTAGCAGCACGAGAGTGACGCCCCTGGTGTTAAAAACCTCCATAGGCCACGATAACCATTTTCCATCGAGTGGGCTATGTGCTTATCTGTCACTATAACCTTCCCACTGACAAAACAAAACTCTAGTGAACTCTGGGTATCCTGCTCACCGCCGGGAAAATAACATAAGGTTATTATTAACCGCGGTATTCTGTAGGGTCGGGGTACTTCCCCTGTCGGAATGCTCAATTGGGATGAGATATACCGTCGAACCTCCTCTAAACTACAACTAATTTTTGTAACAAAATCTCATGGTTTTAATTGGTGGGATATTACAGCGTTACAAGTATAAGGAGTTGCTATTAAAGTGACCTAGACAATGCACTAAATGATTTAAGTGGCTGAATTAACAAAAGCACTTAGATATTAATTAAAAAAACACCATAAAACAATTGAGATGTATCCGTGGAAAAAATATCCTATCAATGTCATATCTGTTTAAATAAAACTGAATTGCAAAAAATATTGCTAAGCGCATTACTCGGAGACGACGGGACTCATTCGAGTTGAGTTGAGTTGATTTCTTATTTATTCCTTGTACTCTCAGGAAGGTTTTTATGGAGCAGCGGGTACTGAATCAGAAATTCACTCAGGTGGAGCTACGAGCAACAGCTAGTATATAAATAAAAATAAATCGCGAAATATGTTGGTAAGCGCGTACTTCAAAAACGGCTAGACCAATTCGAGTAATGTTTTTTTATATTGTTCCTTGAACTCTACGGAAGGTTTTTATGGAGCAGCGGTGACGGGATCAGAAGTCTAAGCAGTGGGAACGGGATTAGAAGTCCACGGGGGCGAAGTGCTGGCAACAGCTAGTATATAAATAAAAATTAATATGTTGCTAAGCTCAAAACTCGAAGACGGCTGGACCAATTCGAATTATTCTTTTTTTATTCCGTGTAGTTCCTTGAAAGATTGTATGCAGCAGTGGGAACGGTAATAGAAGCACACGCGAGCAGAGCCGCGGGCGACAGCTATTGTGTAATCAATACTAATTATATCTTGAACTTGATAAATAATTTAATAATATAAATAATAATTTTCTTTGTATCTCATTGACCTAGTACTACATTCTTTAACTGTTTTATACAACTTAGGTGGCAGACACGACCCTGTAAAGGGAATGGGTGGGGGAGTGGTGAAGGTAAAGATAATTTATCTGCTGTCAGTGTAGAAGACAAAGCAACACTACCATCCATCGATAGTTTCATTTAAACTTGGCTATCGCGCAGCTGAATACGCGACGGTCACGCACTTCTGACACGGTCACGGCAAAATGTTATGCCGCGTCTACATTTACGTAACATTTTACCGTGATTGTGTCAGAAATGCGTGTCCGTCGCGTATTCAGCTGCGTGATAGCTGAGCTTAAATTAAACCATCGATCGACTAGTAGGCTAACTAGTAGTAGTTTGTGTGCCCTTGTGCTAAAAGTTTTACGTCCACACTCAACACACTCGTTTTATGTTAATGTCACGCGGTCCGGTCCACTGTTCATATCACAAATGTGGACGCACCTTTACATAAATGTAGACGTGGCATAGCTTTACCTTTGTCAGTAATCTCATCAAAGATTTGACTTTTCCAACAGGGGCACTGCCGTAGGTGGAGTGATGATGTTTGGTCGAGTGGGGTCCGTGGTGGGAGCGAATATCGCTGGGATGTCCCTCCACGCCGCCTGTATGACTACCTTCTATGGCTTCGCTATGCTTGTATTTTGTAAGTATGTCTTTTTATTGTTAAAAAGTTTTTAATATAGTTAGCGACATATATCTTGACCCCAGTGTGACCCCAAAATGTTGATATGTGTGCGCGCATTATCATCATCATCATTCTCTGAGCCTATGCCCAACTCAGTTGGCTTTCTAGTTTGAGTAAGATGTGGTTGACCTTGAAAGAAAAAAAAAAGAAAAATGTTTATTAACAACCTCAATTACATAATTACAATTTATCGACTTACACATTTAACATTTTACACCTTTATAGACATACCTTTACACTTACATATTTTCCGTGAAACGACTGCCATCGGACCTCCACAACCAAATTTAGTTCGGTTAGTTGAACTTTTTGGCTGCAACTAACCGTAATGACTGCCATAGATGTTCGTATGGCAACCGGGACTAACGGCTCTCCGAAGCAGTTGTTATTCAGATATTAATCAGAAGTAGCAACATATCTGAACAATATCGGTATATAAAATTAGATTTTATTACTTATTACTTTATTTATATTTAGTACCTATATATGTATATTATCTGTACGTGTACCCACCACGTGTCTTCTGCCTTATCTGCCATTATTTCGACAATATATTTTTTATAATCGTAAAATCTTTTTAAAGACATTGAACGGAAATTTCCACGTAGGTAACTACATAAATATTCGTGAGGACTATGACAGGGGGGTAGCCCCTGGCATAACGGTCGGTCGTGCGTTTTTAGTCGGTTCGAGTCCGATATAACCACCCTCGATGACTTTGGCAGGATGGCTATCATAGATGAATGACTTCCATGGATCAGGTGGAAGTTTGAAGTTTGAAGGTAAATGGACTGTTTAGGGACTTCCCCTAAACAGCCTATTTAAAAAAAAGGAATTCCAAATTGTATTAATTATGCTAATATGTAGTGTACTAGGAGTACTAACAGGGGAAGTGCTTCCCTTAAACCCTGTAATAATTATGTAATGCCCCTTGTGAGAAGTGCTCCTTCCGCGTAATGCACATTTTGCGTCGAGTGCTCATTTTGCGAAGTGCGCATTCTGCGTCAAACCCATGTATTATAATATAGAATTAAATAGATGAAGTTGTTTATAAAATACATAGGAATCCGAACAACGTATAATAAAAGGTATTTTGATAAGAGCACATCGCTATCGAAACATAACGGCTTTTAGTTCGTAAACAACTCGATATAAATGAATGAACTATTCTCTATTAAATTGTTGACTACAGTACAAAGACCTTGGTTATTAAAACTAAAGTAAATGCAACGCAGAAAACCGATACTTATCTATGTACACTGATGTTATTCATTATATTCCTATTATTAAAATAGTTATTTAAATTTTACCGCGGTTGCCTAGTGGTTTGGATAGTGGACTGCTGAGACGAGGTCTCGGGTTCGATCCCCGGTTTTACCATGGCACACACCAATGACTTTTCGATGCTTTTCGAAGTTATGTGTGTATTTATCGCAGGTTTATAAGTGCGGTCAATGGCAATAGGCTCGCCACCTATTACATTGGGACCTAAACATAAACTGGCGAAATGTGGGTGCTAGCACCTCTGCCTACCTCTTCGGGGATATAGGCGTGAGTTTATGTTATGTTATGTTATTTAAATTTTCACGGCCACTCACATTACTATTAGAGCTATTCGGGTTATGGTCCCTTATGGTATGGTTCCTTTCCTACAGTCCCGGGTCCTTTAAGCGGGGCGTGAAAAAGCATCTGATGAGGCCGTCAAGCTGAGCGCCACCATTGTAGCACTGTACGTGTTTGCAATGGTGACCCTCTTTCATGAGACTTTGCCTTCAGCTTAACATCAGGCGAGGTGAACTCAAATTGACGTGCCATAAATAAAAAAGTGATATGAATAAGAATTATAAAATCGACCTATGCGTTTGGTCTCTAGAACGCCATATAGAAACAAACTTACATACATATTCGTACATACATAGACTGATAAACACAATACCCTCCTTTGCGTCGCGCAGTCGGGTAAAAAACATTTCTTTTTTTATTATCTCACCTGGACCTTACACAATAATACATAGTATAATTTATGTTTATTACTGTTATTTACATTATCGGAAAGCTGGTACCAGCAGTGTGATTAGTTACCACCTACCGTATATACATTCTTCATTTTGTTATCACTAGTTGCTAAGTAAAATTTAACATAACATGGTCATAAATGTTATCTTGGCCACATGTTGCTGGATTACGTATATGTATGGTTAAGAATAGGTTTTAGGCGTGTTGAAGATAAATTTGATTTAGGGAAGTCCGTTTCAAAATAGGAGATAAATAAGTTCTGTGATGAACTCACAATCTTCCTTATAGAGGGATTGTTCTAACAGAGGGCGAATTTCAAATGCTCAAAACGTGGCTCTGTCCACGTTTTGAGCATTTGAAATACTCCAATACTACAATCTTGGGATCATGGCGAGAGCCATCGGCTGACAATCATACTATTTGTCCAACCGGGTTAAAATTCAAAAATAATTTATTCTTTATAGGCTATTGAACGGCACTTACAAAACGTAAAAATATTTTATAAATTAGAGAGCAAATAGACCGGTTCGAAAAGCGGTGCCGGCCTGAGAAGACTCCGGCAAAAAACTCAGCAGGCTTTTCTTTTTTTGGTCTGTTTACTAGTCTAGATATAGAAATTTGCTGAGTAGCAAGTTGAGTGAACAGCAGTGTTTTATAATAAGCTTTTTGGCATAACTTTTTTTTAACTAAATTTTTGAACATATTGATAGGCAGATTCCTAATTTCCTACCGGAACTAAAATGGTTGTATAGGAGAATTTCGTGGCTCTGTGAATCAGCGGTTTGAGCGTTCTCCTGTAAAGAAAAGATTGTGGATTCGAGTCCCATCGTAGCATACAATTTAATAGCAACATTAGTTTGCATCATCAGTTTTTACTATTAGCCTAAACTCAATAGCTTCTCCGTACCATCTCGTATTATTATAATTATTATATATTTTACGGTACTACGTAGCAAGAATCTGACCGTTGGAGCCGAAAGGTTCTCGAATAGAGACCGCGTACCGGTAGACGAAGCGTGGGACGGCCTCCTGCGAGATGGACGGCCGACATAGTCAATGTTGCGGGTACCCATTGGATGCAGACCGCCTCCAACCGGTCGGATTGGAGGTCGATGGGGGAGGCCTATGTTCAGCAGTGGACGTCCTATGACTGAAATGATGATTTAATTAAATTAATAAGGATTTTTGTTCACAGTGTGCGCTGGTTTAAGTTTCCTACTCCCACCAGACCACGTTACGAAGCCAGATACCTCATCATCACAGAGCTGATAGCTCTTCATTGTACACTAATGTGTAATTTGTAATTAAATAATAAGTGGATGGATAATTCCATCCACTTATTATTTAATAATAAAAAATTGTATGATATTATTTTATTGTTATGTTATTATAGCTACATTTAATCGAATATTGTGTTTCATTTTTGTCTTTACAATCGGTTAAGGGTATTGAAATTAGGTATTATATAGGGTCCAACTTGTCCTACAGTCCATTTATTTAGGTACTTAAACGTAAAAATGACCTAAGTGTGTCTTTTTATTATGTTTTGTTTAAAAATTCAGTTTAAAATACTTTTCTGCGTAGTAGTACATACATAGTATAAAACAAAGTCGCGTTCTCTGTCCCCCCTCCGGAGCAGTACATTATACTCGCTCACAAGCATATTCGCAAAACATCATATTCTCGTGTTATGATATTATCGCGTCATGATATGCCTACAGTATGATAGTCGAATAACATGATAATCACTGAACATGCTATTCGCAAATAATTCAATGTACAGTCAACGACACATTTTTTTCTTGAAATAAAATCATATATAATTAATTACAGAAGAACTTATTTAATTAATTACCTACATTGCAAACAAAACACAATTACGCTTAGGATAAATGAAATTATTATTCTCTAAGTAAATCGAAAAAAGATATGAAAAATTTAATCGTATCTCACTGCAGTTAATCGCTTAAGGCACTCCTGAACTAAAAAATCGTTCCTCATAATCATTGACTATGCCTGATATTTTCTTATTCTTTTCTACTATTTTTTTCCTCCTTTTTACGTCAGTGAAATGTAAATTGTTTCTTTTCAGTTTAATATGTTGGAATTTGCTTTCTTTTTTTTAAAGTGATATAAATTGATACATGGTTGGCTTTTTTGGAATTTTCGTATTTATGCGGCGATTTTCGATATATATATAAATTTTTTTTTATAATATTTTCGATTTTCGTACTGGTGCATAAAGTTACCGTTACCGCGTCGGCATTATTTATGGATCCTAGTGTACTTTTTCAAATATGATGTTTTTAACTAGTAGTGTTTTACGAATATGGTCTTTTACAATAATGATATTTTACGATTATCATGTGATGAGAATATGATGTTTTGCGAATATGCTCGTGAGCGAGTATACCTAATGTACTGCTCCGGTATCCCTGCGCCCCTTTGTATGCTTAAATCTTTAAAACTACGCAATGGATTTTGATGTGGTTTTTTTTAATAGATAGAGTGATTGAAGAGGAAGGTTTATATGTATATAACATTATGCTACAACTAAAAGGTGCGGAGCAGAAGTAAAAATGTTGCAACGGGGTGACGCAGACGAAGTTGTGCGGGTCAGCTAGTTTCTATATATACTAAGCCTTTCGTTACTAACGTAAATCAAATCTATTAGGAACTTTCTAGATATCACAGTTAAAATTTTATTAATCGCTTTATATACCTTATACAGGTAATATGATTGAAACATACCTATATCCGACATATATCAGTCAATATAATCAGCCATTAGTTTAATCATCCTTTAGCAACCTTGCGTTATCAGTCCTTAGCACTTACCATCCGTTTTATATTATATTTTCTTGTTTAGTATAATCCCAATTATATATTATAGCCATAACGGTATTATCCGCAATAAAAATAGTGTTCACTTGCTTCGTAGATAACATTTCTGAGGTGATATCATCAATGTGTTTGTTCATTACTGAGTTACTATGAGGTAATCTATGCTGTTTGACTTTTGAGGAAATACCAGCGGCTTTCTCCGAACCACGGAAGATAGTATTCAATCAATCAAACATTCAATCGGCCTATCACAGTCCACTGCTGGACATAGGCCTCTCCCAATATACGTCACTGCTCCCTATCCTCTGCCTTCCGCATCCAGTCTGTCCTAGCGGCCTTTTTCAGGTCATCAGTCCATCTGGCTAGGGGGCGTCCTACCTTCCGTTTGCCTTCTCACGGTTCTCTAAAGGACTCGTTTACTTCAGCGGCCATCGGTTCTTCGGCAGATATGGCCAGTCCACTGCCACTTCTTTTTTTTTATTCATGACAGGTAAATTTGACTTCACCCCGCCTGATGGTAAGCTCAAGGCGAAGTCTCAAGAACGAGGGTCACCATTAGTAGTAGTAAAGTGTTACAATGGTGGCACTCAGTTTGACGGCCTCATCAGATGCTTTTTCACGCCCCGCTTTAAGGACCAGGGACTGTAGGAAGAAGGAAACACGTGCGCCGGCAAGGAATTCCAAGAGTTAATGGTGCGGCAGAGGAAAGACTCAGCTTGGTTATTCTGCGAGTTATGTCGGTAACTTTAGTTCTTTGTTTAATGACCTCATTTTGAATTTTATCCTTCAAAAAGACTCCAAGCATAAGCATCGTAGGTCATAACAGGTAAGACTCACTGATCGAAGACCTTTGTTTTCAGGCATTGTGGTAAGGAGTAGGACAACACCCGACGTAATTTACCCAATTGGAACCTTCCGGCTAGTTCTTTCTCGAAGTTCTTAAGTTGTGAAAATGGTTTTACCGGGCCCGAACTGTTATCCAGTTCCCATTATCTGTCGCCAATATACCTTTATACCTTTCAGCTGTGGGAGTGTATTTGAATAGCAAACACCTTCACAAACTTTTACACTTACCTATAATAACAAAGATCTTTTATGCGTTATGCATATATTTTTTATAGTATTAGTATAAACAAGTTTCGGTACGCAATTTGGCAGTCAGGTTTTAAAATTGGATATAAATTAGAATTGAACAAGGTTATGACATTGAACTTCGATGTATATTTCGACAATTGTTTCAATTTGACCGTTGATATGATTTCTTTCTGTCAAATGGACGGTTTATTGAAGTTGCCATCGTGGTGTAGTAATTTGTTTCACAGCAGCGCCGCTACTCACGGAGAGGGCCCGAGCATAGGTTTCGCTATTCGGGAAGGCTTATACTACGTACACGTACGTACGGACAGTACGACTGGGGAAGTATCTCCGCCGTACAGAATACCGAATGTACCTAGTGTTCCCGGCGATGAGTAGGATGGCCAGAGCTCACTGGAGAGGTTTTGTGAGAAGACCGTGGGCTTAAGTTGATACTGCTATTTAATGGTATGAAACCCTGTTTAGTCTTATGTACTGACAGTACATAAACTCACTTAACTTTCCGTCTCCCCCCTACCGTCTACAGGGTCGTGTGTGACGCCCCCACTTTCTATAAGATGGGCTAAGTGCTTGTCTGCCACCTAAGTGGTATCAAAAACTGTCAGAAGTTTACGCGAATATCACTTATTTTGGTGTGTTTGTTTGTAATCGGTAATCGCCGAAACGGCTGGGTTTCAATCTGTTCAACAGCAGTTAGTTTCTTGTTTTCTTAATAATTGAACTATTTTATTAATATTCGTCCTCGTAGCTTGAGATAAACACAAGTATAATTATTAATAAAAAAGCCCGTAGCTCGGCATGAACGTAAATTACATCTATTCACGTCTAAATGCGTCACACGGCACACAACATGACGTCATTAAGATATTCCCAGAACCTACCCTTGTGATGACGTCATCCCCTGCTTACATATTACTGACAAAAAGCTTTTCATATATCGTTTCACGAGGCGTGAACCAGTTACATCCAACGCTCCCTAGCACATTAATGACCATAAGTATATACTACGTGTAGGTACCTACTTACTGTGTCGTTTTCCTTTGTTCAGTTGTAGTCAATCGCTACCTACTCATCATCATTCTCTAAGCCTACTGTCAACTGTCATACAGAATGAGATTGCAAAAAAGCGACGATATTCAGAAAAAAATACATTTTGTAGTTTTTCTTCTAAACAGCTTATTGATATTTCAAATTCAAAATGAATGCCCGCCTCATCTAGAAAAATATACGCTTTTATTTTTTCTTCTAAACAGTTTGATGATTTGAAATTCGAAATCCAGAAAAAAAAATACATTTATATTTTTTTTTCAGAACAGCTTGATGATAATATTCCAAATTCGAAATGAATTCCCGCCTCATTCAGAAAAAAAAATACACCTATTTTCTTTCTTCTAATCAGCTTGTCCGTCTAGTGCCTAGTTTAAGTAAGAAGTTATTAGTTTTGGCAGATATTAAGGGTGCTGCATTTGCTATCTTATTCCTCCTTTCCATGATTTGTTTGACTTTTGGGGAAACGATTTGCGAATGTTCCCAACTCGGGATAAGCCTGCACTCGTGCCAGATCCTCCTCCGTCAAAACTGCAGGTAAGTTTGTTAAAAAGATCTTGGTAAGACTCCCAAAACACACGTGGAAATGGGCCTATGTCATCAGTTTAGAAGTTACGTGGAGCTACCTAAAACCACAAAATATCAATCTTTGTAGGTATATTATGTAAAATATTTGTCACATGCACACGGCATCATAGTCAGTGTGCAAAATATTCATAATTATTGATATTCGTGTAGATAATAGGTTTTAGTAGCAATTTAGGTACATTTATTACGATTAAAATTAATACGTTATATTCACAGCTGTATTATCGTTGAGACAACAGCTAGTATTAAATAAACTCGTCTCATACTATCTTCATAAAGTATGTCGTATATTGGAACCCAAGAGGGTCGAACTGTGTGCAATAACTCTAAAGCCAAGAAACACAAGATAATATGGAAACTAAAAAATCGTTTTCCGGCATTCATTTTTATTTCTAGTCAAGGTTTTGTTAGCCGTGAAAATGGGATAAAATTACCATTTTTATTCGTGCTCGTAAACTAAGATTGAGTGATATATCCATTTATGGCGTAGAATCTGTCAGTACCGCTTCAATCTCTGGAGGAGGACAACCTATGAAGTAGAAAAGTAAACTGCCAAAGAACTACAATGTCTCAGACAGTTCTGTCGTGTCCATGTTTGGGTCAAAACAACTAAGAAAAAAAAGTAAGTTTTGTCATTGAATTAAGTATTATATATTCTGTTTTAATTTTGAACCCCCGACAAAAAAAAACCACGGGGTGTTATAAGTTTTACGTGTTTCTGCGTGCGTGTGTGTGTGTGTGTGTGTGTATGTGTGTGTTTGTGTTTGTGTGGCATCGTATCTCCCGAACAGATGAACTGATTTCGATGTAGTTTTATTTGTTTGTAAGGTGAATCAGTCGGGAATGTTCTTAGCTATGTTTGATGCAAACCGATCCAAGATGGCCGCCGTTACAAAATGGTGGACTACATATTTTTGCACAAATCCCTTAATAAGGGTGTCAAATGAAAGGAATCGCGTCGAAAACATGTGGAAGTGTTATAGGTCCCCCGACACGACAACGTATGAGTTATTTATTTTTTACTTTTTGTAGGTATTTTTTTTGTGTCGGGGGTTTTTTTAATTTCAATGCTAGCAACAGCAGTATTGAGTGACGTCTTTCCCACTCTTTTTTACATATATAATTTTGGTGTCGTTTAAACCTTGGCTTCTTCAGTCTAATCATGTAGGTAGGCCGTAAGAACAACTAAGCTAAAGGGGCAGTGGGCTTACCACATCTGTCGAAGAACCGATGGCCGTTGGATCAAACGAGTCTTTGAGTAGAAAGTTAGTTAGTTGCGTTCTAGCAAACGGAAGGTGGGACGCTCCCAGCAGATGGACTTACGACCTGGAAAGGTAGATGCAGAAGACGGAGTATCTGGAGCAAGGGCACATATTGATGGAGCCCTATTTCCAGTACAGACTGCCATAGATTAAATATGTTACTTATTTAAAACTCTCAATTATTTTTCCTATAAAAAACCTGCATGTTTTTAACATGTTGTGTCGGAGGACGTTGGATCGTTTCGAAAACACGTGGTAGTGTTATAGGTCCCCCGACACGACAATGCATAACTTATTATTTTTTACTTTTTATAGGTATTTTTTGTGTCGGGGTTTTTTCATTTTTTATTACATACGTCATGTCTATTTCGCTGCGAGGTAGGCAGAAGTGAACTAACGTACGCACGTAATAGAAGGCGAGTCTATTGCCGTATTCCGGGCACTAGTCTTTACTCTAGCCATGCTTCTGAGGCTGAATCTGGGCTCTAGATATTTTTCTGAAATTGCCCAAATTCTACTGACCGGGAACCACGTGAAAGCTGATTGAATCATATTTTTTATTATGTCATCGGAGCCTAAACGAATGCTCATCTCGACCCCGAGATCAGGCGCAGAGATAACACACATGTGATCTGCTATTATAATTACTAGATATAATTAAAATATACAGTTCCGCTGTTAATTAATCAGTTACAATACTATATCTGAGTGTAGTACGAACGCAAACGGAAGTGGACAGTAATTCGAAATTTGTAAATTTTTTTTTTACTTAAATCTGTGAAGTGTTCAAGTGTTGCCAGCTATTGAAGAAAGAGAGTGAAGACTGAAGAACCAAGGTGTTATATTTTTTTTTTATCTTGTTTTGTGGTGTGTTTTTTTTTTATTTATGGCACGTCAATTCGACCTCACCTCGCCTGATGTTAAGCTGAAGGCAAAACTGTGTGTGCATAGAGCTATCATGAATACACCGACCCAGTTGGATCCTTTGTGTCGATCCCAACTTTGCCTCGCGTTTGAGTAAAGAATTATTAAAACTTTATTAAGCCTTATTATTACTTTACTTATTGGCTCGCTACCTATTACATTGGGACCTAAACATAAACTGGCGAAATGTGGGTGTTAGCACCTATGCCTACCCCTTCGGGGATCGGGGATATAGACGTGAGTTTATGTTTTGTTTTATTGAAACTTTATTAAATTCAGTATATATTTTACATATAAATATGTGGCACTGATCTTCACACTAGAATTCCCTGCTTCGTGAATACCAGTTTTCTTTCGCCATTTACAATCAATTTAAAAGTTAACTGATTTTAAGTTTGGTATTACAAGCCTAGCCTAGTGGTATGGGTAATGGACTGCTGAGACGAGGTTTTGGGTGTGATGTGAGTGCTAGTACCTCTGCCTACCCTTTCGGGAATATAGGCGTGAGTTTATGCTATGTTATGTTATCTTATTACAAGCCTATATTTTATATGATATTTGATACATTTAACATAACGTTAATAACCTTCTTAATTAGGATGACTATTTCTCATAATTAAACATAACGTAAACTCACACCTATATCCCCGAAGGGGTAGGCAGAGGTGCTAGCACCCACATTTCGCCAGTTTATGTAAAGGTCCCAATGTAATAGATGACGAGCCTATTGCCATTAACCGGGCACTTATAAATCTGCTATAAATAAACACATAACTTCGAAAAGCTTCGAAAAGTCATTGGCGTGTGTCATGGTAAAACCTGGGATCAAACTCGAGACCTCGGCAGTCCATTACCCATACCACTAGGCTACCGCGGTGTTTTGACGGTGACGTCAATAATAATTATCAATAATTCAAATGACGACGCCCAAGAACGGAACGAAAGGAAAATTTTCATAAAAGTATAAAGCTTAATATAACAAACAAAAGATTAGATCTTAAAGGCTATTTGTATTTGAACTAAATAAAGTTCAAGTGAACACATATCATTCTTTAATTAATAATCAAACGTTATAATTAGTTAATCATAGAATTAAAGATAGCAATAACATTATTAATGATGTAAATAAACAAAAGGTAATGCCCTGGTTTACATAGATAAGAAATATGTAATAGAAGTATTACTTGCATCTTGTAGGAAATTATTATTGTAGGCAATAGGCTCGTCACCTATTACATTGGGACCTAAACATAACATTAACTCATGCCTGTATCCCCGAAGGGGTAGGCAGAGGTGCTAGCATCCACATTTTGCTAGTTTATATTTAGGTCCCAATGTAATAGGTGGCGAGCCTATTGTCATTTACCGGGTACTTATAAACCTGCGATAAATACACACATAACTTCGAAAAACATCGCAGTCATTGGTGTGTGCCATGGTAAACCTGGGATCGAACCCGAGACCTCGTCTCAGCAGTCCATTACCCATACCACTAGGCTACCGCGGTCGGTGATGTCAGGTGATGATTCTATAAGACTTGAATTAAAGAGTAGTAACTTTGTGGTTCGATCGTGCATAAATAAAAAATATGATATGAGGATAAGATGTTGTGATAATGAATGATTATTTACAATTACGGTATTTTAAAGATTTTTGTTTTTTTTTGCGAGTGTCGTGTTTTGAATAACTCAAGTAGGTAGGTACGTCCAGCTGGAAAAGTTGTTAGATTTTGAAACATATTACGTATTCTCTTCCCTCTTCTTATGTCGTTGACATTAGTATGTATATATTAATCTATGGACATTAGGTTGAAATACCTTTTTTGAAGGGATTTTATGACATGGTAACTAGGACCTTTATGTCAAGTCTTATTTTATTTTATAACACTTTATTCACTTGTCTAGTTGTAATGATTGTTGATGATGATGGATGACGATGTAGGATGATAGTTGCCCCAGTATAGCGGTGGAGACTTTCCTAGAAGCTTTTCTTAAGTGAGATTTTGACACCAACATGAAAAATTACAATTCACCACAATATTCCGCTTTCCTACACTTGTGCGGTTTGTCTAAGCTGTTATGTCTAAAACTCCACCATTTTTACACATAATAACTCGAATTTACACGAAATATAGAAAATGCAACACAGGAGCGTTATGACACTTTTCGCGTTCCCGCCAAAACTCTTATTGAAATACCTAATAAGAATACGGGAGTGTATTTTATACGCACAGATTATATATTTTCAGTAAATTCATAATTCAGTCTCAATTCAATTACTGCTAATTCTGCGGCAGTTTAAAAATACTTAGCTTGGCCTTCGTAACCTGTCTAGGATACTTAATACTCTAGTCTACATAATTTTATGGTGATATATACCTCAATATGAAAATAATATGAATTATTCAATTACAACTGTTTTTGAATAGTTCAACATTAATATTTAAAATAAATCTGGAAAATAAAAACCAATGAACAATTTAATATGCCACGGAAAACAAGATTGGTGTTTCTGCAAAAAAAATCAAACAAATTCTTGTATGCCCAAAGCACGAAGGATAAGAATATATATATTGTGTATATATGATAGTTAATTTAATTTAAAAATGTTTATTTTAGGAAAGACCAGGTAACTGAGACGATTCAATTTTAGCACAAAACAAGTTCTGCACGTGGAGCCTACAACCGTCAAGCAATCGTTAATTTTATAGTGACTAATAGTTTGGTTATAGATAAAAATGATTTATTGAATTATATATATATATAAAGATAATTATTATTATGGTAGAATCTATCAACCCTGACTGCCATTGTATTAGTGGCAGTGTATATACTAGGGTTGCGCTATGGTACGCATAGGTACTCCAAGTATACTACTTATGGGCACAACAAAATTATGATCTAGTTTTTTTTCTACCGTTTAATAAGCATTATTTACTCTCCATCGTATCAGTAAAGTTAATCAAACGGTAATTTAATTAAAAAAAACATTAACTTCCATAAAAAGCAAATTATTGCGTCATAGTGCAAATTGTATTTTTTTTATAAGAACCATGGTTTTATTTAGCTTTACTAACATGATGGAGAGTGAATGACTAACACAAGTCATTGAGCTTAGTTTGAGAAGTTAGATAGAGAGAACATTAGTAAGTAATAAGGACTGCTAATATTCTTTTTAAAAAAGTCACAGTTGTTTGAATGGCAACCAGAACCGACGGCTTTAACGCTCTTCGAGGCAGAGCCAGACCAGTGCAAATAGCCTTATTCATACATACACATATTTGCACTGAGCGGGACTCGATCCCGCGGCCCAGCAGTCGCGTTCACTACCGTCACACCTAGATATTTATTCGCAGATAAGTATCCTCAACTACAAAAACGAAAGGCGAAAACGGAAAGAGGTTCATTACCACCCACATTCGTCAACTATATAATTTTCGTCCCCACATAAAAGGGAGCGAACCCATTGCCGTCAAACGGGCTCTTTATCATGGGCTATGTGTACAGTCGGATGAAAAACAGTCCTCAAACGCCTATTGTGTTCAAGGAGAGAACCAGCAGCGGAATAAAACAAATAAGATATCACAGGTCAACTTTGTTTCGAATTGGCATGACCTGTACAGCTGTACTAGCAAAAAGTTTTCCTTTATTCTAATAACCCTAAATTTATATGACGCTACAAGTTCACACGGATTCATAAATATATCTGTTATCTGGCGGCGATACTCGCCGAATATAACGGGCCGAGACAATCAAATTTACTCAGTCGCATGTTAAGTGCCTTAGTATGAACATTTTCGTATACAACAGTCTAGTGAACAGCTGATTTTTTTTAGGTAAGTGCATAATATTTAAAATACTCCTAAAAATCCCACTACGCAAAAGCTATTACGTAAAAAAAATTAAAAAGTGTAAAGGAAAAGTGTCTTAAAAATATTTTAGTTATCTAGTTTTATTTTTTTTAACTAAAGAACCATAGGCACAACGTGTTTAAAAAAAGACCTTTGTATTTGACTTATGGGTTCCAATTTTGAAATCCAATCTCGATTATATTAATTACCTACCTATGTGACTTTATGCCAATAACTTATTGTGATACTAAACTGGTCATATTATTATAGAAAAAAAAATTACCGATGCCTAGGTGAGGCGGGAACTAATTTTGAAATTATTCGAATGAATCAATCAATTAACCAATCGCAGTCCACTGCTGGATATAGACCTCTCCCGATATTAGGAGGCTATGTCCCACTGTTTCCTCGCTGGTTAGACAGGTTGGTACAGGGTTTTATTTAGAGTTTTCCTTCTCTCGCAGTGATATCGTTTGCGTATTTCTACGTTAATCTTCTCTTATATATAACACACGTCAAATGAGATGGAGTGGTGTTGTTCTTTCTCTATAACTACACGGTTCTTGGATACGTCGTAATACGCCTTTCTGACCCATAGAACACCAAAGTGGTTCACCTAGGTGTTCCACGGTTAACTTTCTGTACCCTTGGTTCACCTAGGTGTTTTACGATTAATTTCTGGATCTTTGGTTCAATTTCTTTTGGTTTCTGTATCCGAAAGAGAGAAGTCTATGAATTTTTATACTGTTGCTTTTTATAAAGTAACTAAAAGTGACATATTACCTACTAGTCAACTATTAGTTTTGAAACGATATACCTCCTACAGTCCTCGTACGTCTGCCTACAGTCCCGGGTCCTTTAAGCGGGGCGTGAAAAGCATCTGATGAGGCCGTCAAACTTAGCGCTACCATTGTAACACTGTAGGTACGTTTTAGTAATGGTGACTTTCCTGAGACTTGCGGTATGCGGTAAAGCAGACATGATTCAAGATAAATGATGGCATTCTGGTGATTGAATAGAATAATGACAAGCACTTTTTGTGACTCTAAGTGTACGATGCGCGAACTTACCCCAACTACTACAAAACCTTGCCAAGTTAAATGCCGTGCACTATAGCACGAGTGTGACGTATTCGGTGTTTGTTGTAAACGTTCTTGGATACGTAGGCCACTTTCCTTCAACTTGCCGTATGCTTGTCTGCCACCTAAGTTTTTTTTTATAATATCACGCCTATATCCCCGAAGGGGTAGGCAGAGGTGCTAACACCCACATTTCGCCAGTTTATATTTAGGTCCCAATGTAATAGGTGGCGAGCCTATTGAAATTAACCGGACACTTTTAAACCTGCGATAAATACACACATAACTTCGAAAAGCCTCGCAGTCGTTGGTGTGCCATGGTAAACCTGGGATCGAACCCGAGACCTCGTCTCAGCAGTCCATTACCCATACCACGAGGCTACCGCGGTCGTCACCTACGTCACCTAAGTGGTATAATATAAATAAATAAATAAATAAATATTCTATGACAATCTACACAACGTCACCTAGACCCCTGGTGAGCATAGTTTAACTAGCTTGTGTTACGGGTTCTAGAATGCGGATAAACATACATAGATACTTTTTTTTTTGTAAATACATACATATTATACATAGAAACACCCAGACCAATGCAGATATTCATTTTCAAACACACATATTTGCACTGAATGGGAATCGAACTTGCGCCTCCTGCGTAGCAGTCGCGTACTCTACCGCTACGCCACGGAGATCGTCGCCATAAAAAGTATGTTTAATAGTTATTATCATATACCTATATTAATAGCTAATAAGTTGTCATAACATGTCTATTGCCCCTGACTCCTATAAAAGATATCTCCTAAACCAGTATGTTTCCACAAGTCTGAATAGGCCACCAATCACCAAATTATTATATAAAAAGATGCAATAACTAGATATTTACCTACATGTCTACTTTATTATCTTAAACGCCCGTGTAAAATTAATTCAAACGAGATAAATTAGTCACAATTATGATCTTATATCTAAAACTAGCTGTTGCCCGCATATATGTTGGGTAATAATTGAATAGGATAAATATAATATTTTTCCAGTCTAACTGTGTCAATGTCGAAGTTCAGGCAAACACGCAGTTAGACTGGAAAAGCCAACCTTGAACACCGAGGAGAAAAGCTTTGATGATAATGTAATGAATTGATTACCATTAATGAGAGTGGTAACTGTGTGGATTGCGCGCACGGATAAAAACGGTAGTGTAATGACATATGCTGCGTGGAATACTGCTCGCATCTCTGGGATGGCTCCGCAAAGTACTTATTAGATGCTCTCGACAGGTTGCAGCGACGTGCGGTCCGCATTATTGGGAGTCCTGAGGTCACAAATCCCTCGAGCCTCTGCAGATGCGTAGGGATGTTGCGTCCCTGGCAGTATTTTACCGTCTCTACCATGGTGAATGTTCTGATGAGGTCTTCCAATTAATCCCACCCTCCCCTTTCCTACACAGGACAACGCGTGCAGGGCTTAAGTGTCACTCGCATACGGTACAGAATATTCCATCAAGAACCAAGCGGTTCGGTGAGTCTTTTCTCTGTCGCACCATTAAGTCCTGGAATTCCTTGCCGGCGTTCGTGTTTCCTTCTTCCCGCAGTCCCAGGTCCCTTAAGCGGGGCGTGAAAAAGCATCTGATGAGGCCGTCAAGCTGAGCGCCACCATTGTAGCACTGAACGTGTTTGCAATGGTGACCCTCTTTCATGAGACCTTGCCTTCAGCTTAACATCAGGCGAGGTGAAATCAAATTGACGTGCCATAGATAAAAAAAAAAGAATTCGAACCAGAGACCTCTCGATCGTAACGTAACTCATTAACCACTAAGCTACCGACCTTAAAATTTTACAGCAATTATACTAATTGGCTTAAAATTACAATACGTTATACTTTGTTTCAAATTAATTTCGTTTGGAAAATATTTAGATATAATATAATAAAGCTGCATTTCATAAAACCAATTTAGGAATCTTACAAACATACATGCATACAATGCATACATATGCTCACGCCCGTTATCCCCGAGGAGTAAGCAGTGGTGTATCAAACACCCACATTTCGCCAATTATAATTTTCGGTTCCACATGCGAGCCTATTGCCGCCGATCGGGCACTTTGTAAGAAAATGAGTATGCCAAAAATAACTACCTATCCGTAAATGTTGCAGGTAACTAAATTTAGAAAAAAAATGTTTTGACCTGATTCCTTGTGTACCTAAATTGCAAGTTCTAATGTACAAGTGGGCTTCAAAAGTTTCTAAACACCTTAAGATCTATTTTATGAATGTCACTTTGTTTGAAACCCTTATCGCTCGAAGTGATCTCTTCCAGACAACACTGGGATGGACTACTGTCTGTGCCGTACCAATGTAATATGCTATAGTTATTATAATAATTATTGAGTAAAAACAAAACCTCGGTAGCCTAGTGGTATGGGTAATGGACTGCTGAGACGATGTCTCGGGTTCGATCCTAGGTTAGCATGACACACACCAATGACTTTTCGATGCTTTTCGAAGTTATGTGTGTATTTGTCGCAGGTTTATAAGAGTCCGGTTAATGTCTAATTCCTAATGTCCTATTACATTGGGACCTAAACATAAACTAGGGAAGTGTGGGTGCTAGCACCTCTGCCTACCCCTTCGGGAATAGAGGCGTGAGTTTATGTTATGTTATGTTAAAAACAAAATTAAAACACATAGGTACAGTTGTGGAAGAACGGGATGTTATGTCCCTCCAATACAAAGGGAGGATCCTTCGACCAGGCAAGGTGATCACGCCTAGCGGGCCGCGGCCTGTGAAAAGACACAAACAAGTTAAAAATGTTGCAAAAACGGGGTGACGCAGACGAAGTTGCGCGGGTCAGCTAGTAGGTACCTAATCATCACTACATAGTATAAAACAAAGTCGCGTTCTCTGTCCCTATTTTTCATGTCCTTATGTCCCTTTGGATGCTTAAATCTTTAAAACTACGCAACGGATTTTGATGCGGTTTTTTTAATAGATAGAGTGATTTAAGAGTATTAGTTTATATGTATATAACATCATGCTACGACCAAGAGGTGCGGAGCAAGAATTAAAAATGTTGCAAAAATAGGGTGTCTCAGACTAGTAAATAATGATTCATTTTGTTAGCTAGCACAATTATTGGTAGCAGTAAATGCTGCGATCAAGTTTTTGTATTATTTTTACTAAAATTTCAAGCACAATGCCATAGCGGAACAATCAGTTTCAATATAAAAAAGAATACTACATTAATGTAATTATTTACAAAAGTCACGCGGCTTGATAGATTGGAGATGATCTTACATCACCCATAGAGATAATAACAATACGTAATAAGTTGTAATAATAATGATACGTCTCGATGCATAATAATGTTGCATGATATATTTTTTAATACTTTTTTTATACTACTTAGGTGGCAGACAAGTACACGGCACACAATGTTGTAACAGTGGCCTAGGGAACGATTGCAATACTAGGAGCGTTACACTCGTGCTGCCTACCCTGTGAAAACCTTCTAATGTCCTTCTTGGAGTAATACTGTATACTGGACTCCTGCATTTAAAATAGAACATCTCTCATTGCATTCATACTTATAACGTAATATTACTATGAACGCGAGAATTAAAAAAAAAATACTCAATTACTCCAAAATAGCTTGGCAGATTTGAATAAAAATAATGAATACGGTGCTTCTATCCTGAGAATGGACTCCTATGGGTCTCGAGAATGAGATCAGTGTTCAAACGGAGACATCGAGACTACGGCTACCTCCCACTGCCGGGGATTATGTTGGAGGACTTAACGTAAAACGCACGCCGTATTTGGGTCTTTACTTGCCCGAGGTGAGATAGTAGCAAACATATCCCTAGCGCCCCGGCAGACGCAGAACTCTCACTTTCGAGATGGCCCCCTTTGGATGTTGCCATCACGGTGTCCCCATATATTAGGTATAGGTAGTAGGTACTGCAAAAAGTTTCTGCAATCAAAAAGTGAGGAGTGGCTTGATTTTCACTACGCTCGTGCGATTAGTTCAACATAATTTCATTCGTTCGATACTCATTCAACCTTCTTTCAATCATTCGTTCTACATTTTTGAAGTTAACGAGATGTGTACCTAAAACGTGTCCTAAATGCGCTCTATACGCGTTTTTGGGCGGTCTTTTGAGGATAGCACGGTCCAAATTCAAGATCGTGCCTCGTAATACGCCTTAATCAATAACATTTTTCACTTATCATCTCTAAAGTCACGAATGAACTTTTCACATAGATTAAACAATACCAAAGTTGATTGACACTTCAAATAATTAAACAATAACAAGTGTAGTGATTCATTGACCCATTAAAGGTAATATAGGAATATTAATCTATAGTACAAATAATATCTTAATTAACCTTGTAACGAATAGACTGAAATACAGTCACGTTGCAATGATAACTCGTGTTTACCTGTTTGGATCAAAAGTGACGCAATCTGAACTCATATTTATCTTCATATATAATAATATTTAGGACTAGTTTTTGAAGCCATATTTTCCGAATAAAAATATATTTAATCAGTATCAAAAATGTCTAAAAGGGAATCATCGAAAAGGCTGATTGAAATTTAAGAAATCGACGCATCTTGGTCGTGGTAGTATCTCATATTCCAAAACAAAACTGGTGTTAATTCGAACTTTTATGTGACTTTTTTGTCATTCATCATTTTTCATTTAGGTCAACTCTATAGAAGTCACTAGTAAAATCTTCTCACTTTACTGAAACAGCAATCATCCCATCATTGTCATCATCAATCATCGTCATCAATAAATTAATACAATAATTATTATAACTCGATAAAAGATGTAACTCGACACGGGCAAAAAAAGTGGTTGACTGGTTGCCATTTGTCATGCGCGAAAAGAAGAAGAATATTTGTAATAAAAAAAACAATTTCCAATTCCAAATTTGAAATTTGTAATTCCTGGCTATTCTCTAAACAGCTGTTCCTGTAATGTCGTCTCAGATACGAATAATGGGTTTATGATTAACATTACTAATAACGATGAGTTGTTCGATTGGTATTATGTGTAGAAGTTATTAATGGACAAAATTTGTAACAATTTATTTGTTGGTAATTTATTTTTATTCATACGCTATACCCTACTCGAGTACTTGCTGTGTATCGCGCCTATGAAACATCAATGACCGTTCTGTAGTGCTATCGAATCGAGATTGAATTAGAAGAATAATATTACAGTCCTGGTAAATCCTTTGCCAGCGTCCATTTTATTAGTGATTTGAGCAAGACGCGATAAAGACGTATATTTTATTATTTAATTTATTTGGTGAGTAAAGACTATAAAATTATTAATAAATATTAGTGATATAATAATAATATAACATCTTAAATTAAATACACCTATGTGGAGTTTTGGCGCCAACGCGAAAAAGAAGATTCGATTCATAGTTTTTTAAATATAGTGTAAATTCGTAGTATTCGTACGACATGAGGAAAATGTTGCTGTTGAATTCATAGATAACTTGAATATAAAAAAACAATAGATTTACGTAGGTAATAAAATCCAGGTTTGAAATCTACAAAAATAAAAAAATTTGACACAGGTATACCATTATTTTTATGTGAAATGCTTATTAATTTTTTTTGTTTGCATTCAAATACATTCCTATTCCTACACAGTTCATCCGTTTGCGATATGAGTTTTTGTTGATCATACGTCCGTGAAGGTTTATAACATAAAAAAGTTGTATTGCTTTATAAAAATGTTTAATTATTTCAATTTTTAACATACTGACATAAACTTCTATGTATAATAGACAAACTGATTAGAATAAAAATTGTAAGTTTCTGGGGGTGTCGCTGGACGGAGATAAAATTATGTGGCCCCGTTGAGGGGTCTACGTGACCCCTAGATTAGATATAATTATCTACTCTTTCATTCAACAAGTAACTATCATTTTGTCATTGAAATAACTCACAACGATAATGCATTTTGATATAGACCTATCTGTATATGCTTTATTGTAGCGACTACAATATGGGGTTAAGTCAGAATAATAACTTTAGACTTATAAAATCGTAAGTTTATCGCAGGTTTATAAGTGCCCGGTTAATGGTAATAAGCTCGCCGCGTACTACATTGGGAACTAAACATAAACTGGCGAAATGTGGGTGCTAGCACCACTGCCTACCCCTTCGGGGATCTAGGCGTGAGTTTATGTTATGTTTAATTACAAATCAAAGAATCAATTCCGTAGAGTACATTTTGAATGTCAAAGTTTTACAAATTTATCTGTCAAGAATAACAGTAGGTAAACAAATCATTTGAAAACTATTCTTTCAGCCTCTTTCAGCCTTGATGCGGGTCCAATTCTAATATGAAGGTCCAATGGATCATATTTATAGATGAGGTCGAATTTTGAGGGTCCAGTGGGTACGTAGCCATTCTTTCGCTGGTTCCGCAGTTGGATCTATTGAGAAGAGACTAGCAAAAAATTTGGGTAGATTATTGTTATCTTTTTCTTTTGCTGAATTAAAACCGGACATATGACCAAAAGCCACGATAACATACATCTATGCAAATGAAGCCACGTGCATGAACTATTTAGCATACATACTACATACACACACATACATATGCTCAGGACTATTTCCAACCAGGGTAGGCAGAGCTGAATTACAGAATTAAGACATGACGGTATCCCCCGTTCAAATTGAGCAATTCGACTGGGGATGTACCTTCACCCTACAGAATACCGCGGCTAATAAAAACCTTGTGTTGTGTTCCCAGCGGTGAGTAGGGTAGCCAGAGCTCACTAGAGAGGTTTGATGTTGACAGTGGGTAGACCGAGAAACCCTGCTTTGTCTTTTGCATTGACAGCACTCCTCACTACTTGCCCATCCACTGGTGTTGCAACTGTCCATAGGCCACGGTAACCACTTGCCTTCACGTGGGCTGTGTGCTTGTCTGCCACCAAGGCGGCAAAAAAAACAAGTTATTGTTTAACTCAATCTTTAATAAATCTAATTAGAAATATATTCATACAACTAATGCGGACTTTAGCATGCGTACAGTCATCACCAACATCGATAAGCACGCGCGTCTTTCTATAACCCAGTTGTTCTGTTCACAAAGACAATGAGTAATGCACATTTTCTGTAACCAACTACACCGACAGTTGAAAGGCTTAGCTGTAAGCGACAATAACAGTTCACAAGAAAATCCCTTTTCAGTCAATTGTTTATGTGGTCTTTTCACTTTGAACAATTGAGGTCGGTTGCGCCCTTTTGTATTTGAACTATTGATGCTTTCAGAGTAATTTCCATATTGAAATAATGGAGCGAATCTCATCACGATTTGTTTTGTGTTTATTTTGTGGTTCTCGCCATGAATATGGCTGCTGAAGTAATGAATAGCCACTAAAACGTGGTAAGCGGTCTTTTGTAAATAGTAATACACAATTAATAATAGAATAGGAATATAATCAGTGTGTGGGATTGACGTAATTGTGTTTGCGCATGATGTTATCCTCAGAGGAACTAAGCGTCCGATTGACATTAATATAACTTTACACACAAAACTTAGGTGTTTGAAGGTGACAAAATATATGAACCATGAAACGTATTTTTATAAACCGTTATCAACTTTGACAGAAATTGATATTGCAGTGATGTCAATGTGCCCATACTAAGTCACGAGATTTCGATAAAAAGGAGATTATTTCTCTTTATATAAACTGTTTGCGTTAAGACTGTCATCAATATAATGCCAATGAAATACATTGATTGATTATTCTATTCTATTCTACAAACGATTTCCAAGAAAATATCAAGTATTAGATAATTATTTTAGCTAAAATTCAGGAGGCTTTAACATAATTACAATATTACAGAAGTATCAGTAAAAGTTTCACAATTACAATATTACTTTCTTTTTATTTCGTGTGAAAAATCCCCACGGATACCCCCCGCCAGAGTCGGTTAGGTTATGTCGGACTCGAACCGACTAAAACGCACCTTGTCTCACAAATATTGTAATATTAAACTAATATTTTTAATTTCAAATTGTCCATACACTTCTGGAGCCCACTGTACTTAGTACCTGATCTCAATAATAACCCAATCGACAAAACAATACATGTCCCACCTAAACTCAATACCCGCCTGATTAGTTTCTCTATATTACTTTTTGCGTTATATGAGGTGACTGATCGGTCGTTTGTAAACTCTTTTAACCTTTATTAAACATAAACATAAACATAAACTCACGACTGTATCCCCGAAGGGGTAGGCAGAGGTGCTAGCAACCACATTTCGCCAGTTTATGTTTAGGTCCCAATGTAATAGGTGTTGAGCCTATTGCCATTAAACGGGCACTTATAAACCTGTGATAAATATACACATAACTCAAAAACATCGAAAAGTCATTGGTGTGTGCCATTGTAAAACCTGGGATCGAACCCGATACCTTGTCTCAGCAGTCCATTACCCATACCACTAGGCTACCAGGCACTAACAAAAATTACGGCAGCGCAATTTTGTTTTATTCTTCAATTTTTTTTATTTTCTTCAGCTTCGGGAGTGTTTCCCTTACACCCTGTAAATAATTTTTTTCTTTTTAATTTACTATTTCCTTAGCAACTACGAGTACCTAGGTATCTAAGCACCTTTCATATCAATATAAGATCGGATATATATTGCACAATCATATTGCACTAAACCTATTATCTGGGTAATCACTGATATTATATTGTTGTAATTTTATTCTTAGCACATTACTTATCAGAGGGCACTTAACTACCTACTTATCTACGTGTACTTGTGCAAGTTACAGTTGCCACAAGTTGCCAGAAATTGATGGACTTAAATATACAAAATCATATTTTTTTATCAGTGCGTGTTGCCAGTGATGACTTATGGCACCTAGTCGTGGACCCTCACTATGGGACTGATAAGAAAGCTCAAGGTCACACAGCGAGCTATGGAAAGGGCTATGCTCGGAATCTCTCTGCGAGATCGAATCTGAAATGAGGAGATTCGTAGAGGAACGAAAGTGATCGACATAGCCTACAGGGTTAGCAAGCTGGAGAGGCAGTAGGCGGGGCACGTAGCCAGAAGAAAAGATGGCCATTGGAGCCGAAAGGTTCTCGAATGGAGACCGCGTACCGGTAGACGAAGCGTGGGACGGCCTCCTACTGCCTGATATTTTCCGTGAAGCGACTGCCATCAGACCTCCACAACCAGTGCCGGGATGCGACAGCCCCGAGTCTGCCGGAGTGCGAGGGATATGATCGGTTCTATCTCACCTCCGGAAACTAAAGACCCAAAGACAGCGAGCGTTGTAGTCGGTTCAAGTCCGACATAACTTCTCTCAGGGCTCCGGTGGGTTTGGTATCCGTGGGGATTTCGCGCACGGAAAAAATAAACCTCCACAACAAAATTGGCGATATCGAAATTTGACTTTTCCCGACATTACAACGTTATTTTGAGATAACTTTGCACTTGAAAACATAATGCCAACGGCTACTGAAAAGCAACCGAAACAACGTGAACGGTATTCGCACTTCCAAAGATGTACAATGACATTGCCTACGTCTATAATGTGTATTAAGTAATAATTACATATCACTCAAATCTAAGGTGATTTCTTCCTCGAAAGATAAACGTTTGAGCGAATTTCAATATAATACCTACTTAAAAAATCGTGTAACCAGTTGTATTGTTATAGCAGGATATTATTTAGGTAAATCAATCTGTTAAAATATGTATCTAGATATGTATTTAAAATTTTCAAAAGCAATTTTTTGGAGGAATATAGTTGTATAGTAGGAGAATTTGACGCTATGTAATTACATAACATAAACTCACACCTTTATCCCCGAAGGGATAGGCAGAGGTGCTAGCACCCACATTTCGCCAGTTTAATTTTAAGCCCCAATGTAATAGGTGGCGAGCCTATTGCCATTAAACGGGCACTTATAAACCTGCGATAAATACACACATAACTTCGAAAAGCATCGAAAAGTAATTGATGTGTCCCATGGTAAAACCTGAGATCGTACCCGAGACCTCGTCTCAGCAGTCCATTACCCATACCACTAGGCGACCGCGGTTACTAATTTTTTGGAAGAAGATACCTAGTTGTATAGTAGAAGAATTTCACGCTATGTAATTGGTCTCACAATATTTTCACATAAATTATATATTTTTTAATGAAACATAGGCAACGCTGTCTTTCAACAATAACAAGACTATTATTTTTAGAATTACTTCATTGTTCCATTAGATGAGTTGAAATATGTAAAGTTTTACTTTTTTCATCAAGAAACATTCTGTAAATTTTAACTAATAAATAACATTATAAGGAAACTGCTACCAAGGTAAACCTTGACCGTACATGTAATTAATTGATAATTTTAATTGTTTAGAAGAAGACAGAATGAATCCATGATTATCGAAAATTCAGGTTCGGAAATTCTGTACGTCCATACTAATAACTTGGTTTGTCTGTCACACTTTCACGTCTAAACTACTGAACCGATCTAGATGAAAAAGTAAGTTTACAGATAAAACTAAAATCTAACTAATCTGGTATGCCTCAAACCCTGGTTTTGTGGAATAACTTAAGTTTATTACTGCAGTACACTGATAAACTGAAGTTACATTGATACTTTTTAAATAATATGTAGTGGTATATTTTGAAGTTATACTAAGACAGTGTGGCGTGGTAGTGAAAGCGACTGCTACGCAGGAGGCGCGGGTTCGATCCCCGCTCAATATTTGTATGTATGAATATGGCTATTTGTTGTGCCTCGGAGAACACGTTAAGCCGTCGGTCCCGGTTGCCATACGAACATCTATGGTAGTCGGTACGGGTAGTTGGAGATTTGATATGGCTAATTTGGTTGTGGAGGTTCGATAGCAGTCGCTTCTCGGAAAATATTGAAGTCAGCCGTATCTTAGTGAGACTAGAAAGCCGACCCCAATTGAGTTGGAAATAGGCTCCGAGAATGATGATTTTTGAAGTTATACTATTTTGAAAAATGTCAAAGTTTAAAATTAAAATTCATGTGGCACATTTGTCACCAGTTTTTAAAGTAAACGTTAATTATTTCGTATATAAACTCCTCGATTGACTATGGTTCAATCGGCTCCTGATTGGTTGTGCCAGATGGCGCCATTCTATTCTACAAGTGTTCGTGTATCCTTTCCATAGTGATTAATATAAAAATGCGTCATCTGGCGATTGTCACGAATGTTGCATTATTCATTCTGACCTCATTTATATGGTAAATGAACGGACTATAAGATTAAATATCTGGGATTTTCTCGTGACTGGTGACTTTGAATGAAAACGCATTGGTCCACGGGTATTTTATGCATTGTGAAACTATCTTGGTGCAACAAGATGGTTCTATACTATGATGGTATTATCCATCTCCATAAACTAATCTGTCTAATTTAAATCCTTAACTACTACGTACAAATTGGTACCTTTGAAATATCTTGTAGCAGGTATTAACTGGGATAAAATAAAATATACCTATATTTAGACTTAAATGTGAAAATTAATAACGGCCAGACGAAGCGATAAGACAGAGAAATCAAATAAATCCCGAATCCCAGGTTCCCAAAAGTAAACTTTGTAAGCAACTAGGACTTGTATTCCTAAAATGATTTTTTATACCACTTAAGTGGCAGACAAGCACCGGACCCACATTATGGAAAGCCTAATGCCCTTCTTGAAGTACCCCATATTGTAGTCACTTGGAAAAAGTGTCATCAAGTGCCAATAAGTGTCACTAGTGGTAAAGAAAACGAAAAGCTAAAATATTTTTTCATTGTTTCTTTTTTATTTTTATTAGCTTTAATATAATTTTTTTCAATGTCCTGATTATTCCAATGAAGTAGTTAGTTACTTTATTCTAATCTATAATCTGTGGTTGATAAAGTATTCACGGGCATCAGACTATAAAAAATGGATTAATATGATATTCGTTCCATTCAATGATAGTGATATACAATACATTCTATTATAATTAGGTCGTGTGTGCGTGTCAATTCAGTGCTATATTCAATTAAATTCAAACTAAAAACAATAATATTCAACTGTGTATAAATTTAAATAATTAAAAATAAATAACAATAATATATAATACATAAATAGGTTGAAAGATAAAAAAAACATGTTAAAAAATCAAATAATTGTTTTTTTGTCACAACTTATCCATAGAGTATCTATTAAAGGATCCCGTTGCCGACCGCAGACCGCAGCAGTAAATACAGCGTACCGTGATATAGATATGAAAGTGACAATATCATTCATTGTTTCAATTCATAGTGACTTCTCAATAATACCATTTATCCGTAACAAAGTTCAATTAGTAATGCACGCCACGTCATCCGACCGCATCTATTGTCCATTGAAATAAAAGAAAATCAGTCCCGCAATCATTTCTTTTTCTGTATTTACACATTTTCATTCTTTCTCATTCATTACTTGTTACACCTTGAAACGGGTAAACGGTTCCATTGAGAAGCCGCAAGGAATTATAACATTAAATAGTAGATTTCACGGCTATGTTACGGTACGATGTGTCAGGGGCCTGCATTTGCACTTGTCGTATGCGGTCGGCTACAAGATCATACCTTTATGTTCCAAAAGATTCTCAATTTCAATATCAGTTTCAATATTAAACAGTAAAATAGTTTACAAAAGTGTTAGCGATAAGAGATATTTGTCAAGTGTATTTATTAGCAGATAATTTCTATTAAGGCAATAAACTTCGCCATTTGTAATTATAAAAGACATACGATGATAAGCTTCATCAATATATAGAATGGAATTTTTTGAGCAACGTTTGAAATAATATTTATATATTTTATTACTTCTTACTCATAAGCTTTCATCAAAACATGATAAGCAAATACTACTAATGTGATAAGACCTTATTTATGTATTTGTTTTGTTTTTAATTGAGTTAATTATAAACTTCGCAAAAAACTACGTTCAAAACATTTCCTATGTTTATGAGTGCCTACTTCAAACCAGGACCCCGAGTCTGCTAATTGTTAACCATTGTCAAACCACTGTGACAAACAAAAAAAAATCATTGTATGAAAAATTGTATGGCATTTTCGAGAGCAAAGGAAACAATATGAACTCCTGTTCATTGAATTTTGAACTTTAAGTCCATATAAATAAAGTCAAAAATTCGATGGCATTTTTTGTAATTTCAGTGGTTTGACAATTGTAAACGCATAGCAGAATCAGGGACCTTGATTTATTAACATATCAAGCTTATTTCAATATTAAAAAGTTAAAAAATAGTCTTCATAACTCAAAGGTTTTATTTCTAATACCTATATTAATAATATAACGCCAATATATTAATAATATCTTAAACTGGAACCTCGTGAAATTAAAGAAAAATAGTTAAAGGAATTGAGACAAAGTATTACAGCCTTAACCTTTTTAGGTATCGAGATATCTGAAGCCAGTAACAATGAAGGAAAAAGAAAACTATGAATATAACGTAGTGCCCGATCTGGAGGTAACGAGAGACACAAAAAAAAATAACAAAAAAAGCGTTTGGGATAATAGCTCTTTAACCGCACCAAAAACGCTTTTTGCTAGAGTGCTGTGATTGTAATCGTGATTATTGTCTATGTCTCGTGATCGTACCACACGTTCTCTAAAATATATTCATGCACCAATACTCTGATGTTTTTGGAAATATTTCTAACATTACTTACCATGAGATATATATCCAAAGTTTCGAGTAATTGCTTCCGTAAATCGAACTCAAAAACGCTAACTTAACTCGTAGATCGATTGCAATGTATATGTCTTTTATTCGAAAGTCTACCGAAAGAAATTTTGGGCAATTTCATGGTATATAAATTTCTAAATGCTAAATTTTTCGTTTATGCTTTATGTGAACCTACGCCCATATGGAATATACGCGTCATGGTAGCTTTTAAGATTTTTAATAAACTGGATTCTCATGTTTTTCTCAATTGATTTCATTGAATAAACGTGATAATGTAGCTAAGATCGTTTTGATTAATGTTACACCAGTTGATCGAACTGTTGACGGTACTGTACAATGTAGAGCAGGGGGCCTAGACAACATTTTTATTGCCTACATCGGCAATAGAAAGGTCGAAAATGTATGGGAGTAATATTAGTTGTCGGAATGTCACGTGATTGAAGAATTCTGAACTCAAATTTGCTATAAGAAATCGATTCCAGTAATCGAATCGACATCGTCATTTTGACATTTGACACTGTTGACAAAGATTTTTGGCACATGAAAACGAAACTTCATGAACAAAAGGCAGAAGTGGGACTCGCGGGACTTAGTCTGACAATCGAATATCGCTACAGTCAGAATAGTGGCAATTGTAGTTGTGGCTTCGCTTCGGAGCGAATGCATTTTGTCTAGACCCCTAGCAGTTTCTCAATGTACCTTCATCATTTGATCGCCTGTTTGTTAAGTCTATCGATTGATTCAACTAATTCCTTCCACCATTGATCGATGGTGTATATCGACGATCGATCGAATGGTGTTGTAAAATACTTACTACAAGTGAGATTCGGTCATAATCTCAGAGTATTGTGTAGAAACATACATGTATTATGTTAACAGAAACAAAAATGAATGTGCACTCTGGGCTAATTTAATTTGTCTGCCATGGATTCTACAATAATTTGTATTATGAAAGAAAATATATTGGGTGAGGGAGGGGAACCCAACTGAGGCACGGTTTAACACTGCCAACGATAGCAATAGTAGAATAATACTAATTGTCATAGAAAGGAGTCAAAGTGCACCCCTCAAAGCAAGTAAAAAGACTGCTTACCCGAGGACAGATGTTGTCGTATGTTACATATTCCGCAAGTGCGAAGAACAAACCTCGGAGGCCTTTTTCTCGCTTTGAAGGGTGCGGTTTGGCATTCCTTTCTATGACAATTAGTAATATTTTGCTATTGCTATCATTGGGATTGTTAAAAACCGTGGGTGGTGGTGGGTACATCTCCCTCCTCCAATATATTTTCTTGTGATAACCGCCAACAACCTCCTACTTCAATATCTACCTATGAAAATATGTCATGACACCTATACTGTTACTACAATTAACAGAAATTCAGTTCTGGAAAAGGCAAACTATGTATTCAGGAAACTTATTCCATATTTGCAGATTCTTGAGGCAGCTATAAAGGTGGACACCAAAATGGATAAGAGCGGCGAGAAAGGTGACAGGACGATTGCATCGTTGGATGACGCCATGTTACTCTCCGGTAAGGGAAGTTTTTAATGATGATACTATATTCGTACCATAGACAGTAATATTCATAGTGTAAGTAGGCCTACAGACTCCTTCTTTACCGCGTTGCACCATCTTATTTTAACATTAACAGCGCAGTTAGATTACCGGTCAGGTATAAAACAGGTTGCACCATTTGACAGTAGTTGAAATGATCTCATAGCTTGACGCTAACTGCAACCGGCCCCGTTCGGCCGGATACTGTTATTGTTAACGTCAAATTCTATCAAAAAGAGAAGAGATTCTATCATATAGATATAGTGGTGCAACTGAGGCTTAGTGTAGAAACATTGACGTTGTGACATTGAGTTGTCAAATTACAAAGGACTCCCATAATTGGTCCAATTTATATGAAATGACATTCCATCTAATGATGATGATGCGCGCAGAACAATTTAAGACAATTAAAACTACAGCTGTTAGTATGTTGAAACAATTTCATATCGGCGTACGCCTTCGCTCGCTGTAAAAAGCTGGTATACTACTCAAAAAAAACTGTTTTTGCCATAAACATTAATATTACTAGTAAATAAACCCACAGACGCCTTCATTACCGCGTTACCGTATTTAAAATGTCAGTGAAATGATTTGGGACTTTTAAACAATGACGTAGATGTAATATCTGTTTCTGTCAAATTTGAAAATGGTTTACAAAAAACGTTTCAAGGTTCATAATACTCTGTCACTATATCACGCATAGGTTTTATGTAAATACACGTACGCATAGGTCATTCGCACACTTAATTCTAAAAATAAATTTATGGATTTTACACTATTATAGCCCATAGCTCAACCGGTGTTCTAAAAAACTCTATGAAATATTATTGTAATTTGACACGGGACAGGTTACATAACTGATTGATAAGAAAGCTTAAAAAGACGAATAAAATAGTTAAAAGAGGACTCCTTTATTGGTTATATTGTTGTTTCAGTTCAGTTACCACTTCGGACCTACCCATAGAATCCTAGTTAAAAAGTACACACTATAAAAAAGTTATCTATTAACCCATATTTACTATATAGCTACTTCCAACATTTTTGCACGTGTTTACAAAAGATACAACATGAAAGATATATAACATTAACTAACAAATATTATGCTAGTATATACTGAACTAACAGAACAGGTAGTAGACTAATACAACAGTTAGGGAAACCCCAACGAGATGGTTTATGATAACAGTGATTGTTAACACTAAAATTATTTTATAACGTTTTATAAAGATATCAGTCATGGAGTGAACGATAAAGTTGATGTTGTTGACAATTATATAAGTAGTAACATCGTTTTAGATAAGACATTGTAAACTAAAATAAAGTGTGTGTAATTTGACGCATGTTTGATACATTTTAACGTAATCAGTGTAGTTATGACGTAGAGGTTCCTTCCTTCAAACAGAAATAATTCACTGGAAACAGTTACAGAAAGAACTATACAAATCTCTGGAATTAGGAGCGGAACTCATTAGAGGTACTGAGGTTCACTGAGTGTTACCACATATATTATAAACCTTTATCAACTTTGACAGAAATAGAAATTGCAGTGACGTCAATGTTTCTTCTACTGTTAGGCTTAGTTGCACCACTTACCTGTTAAAGTAAGCGTTTACGTCAAATTTAACATTAACATAACAGTAACATTGATTGCAATGCTTTCTGCTAAATGTGTTGCATCACTGTATTTAGTAGCTCAGTTAAAATTTTTCTATTTGATAGAATTTGACGTTTTTTTGTGTAAAGAAAGAAAGAAAGAAAGAAACGTTTATTTCCAAGAATATGGTCATAACAGGTATCAAATTTTTCATGATCTGCATATTCTGCCAAGTGTGGCGTGAAAATATTTGATTGATTATTTTAACATAGTACAATGCGGTGATTTAAGATAGTTAGATTTAACATAATATAACATTTTAATAAGTCACACCTTAGTGAATTAGTTTAAAGTCTATAATTTTTGATAGTCAAATACAATCTATTAAGTATGTCAAGGGTTTCAATGTCAGTTTATTACTTACATTTTATAAAGTTGATTAATTGAATTGTCTTGAAGGTATTCCTTAACATTATAATATATTTTTCCTAATAGGATTTTGCACAATTCTCGGCGGAATCGTTTACATGGTAACTTTTTTAAATTATCTGGCAGGTGGTTATGTAATGTATAGACAAGTCTAAATTCTAATAAAATAAGCAAAGAAATATATCCAATACAGTAAGATACACTGTTTGACCCATTCATTAGTATCCGGTTTATGCTGACGGCCGCTTACAGTCCAAATCTCACTATGAAAGTAAGTTCGAAATAATAATACTTTTGATCGATCCTGCGATAAAAATGATGAACCGCGATGAATGACATAACATAACATAAACTCACGCCTATATCTCCGCAGGGGTAGACAGAGGTGCTAGCACCCACATTTCGCCAGTTTTATATTTAAGTCCCAATGTAATAGGTGACGAGCCTATTGCCATTAACCGGGCACTTATAAACCTGCGATAAATACACACATAACGTCGAAAAGCATCGCAGTCATTGGTGTGTGATATAAGTAAACCTGGGATCGAACGCAAGACCTCGTCTCAGCAGTCCATTACCAATACCTCTAGGCTACCGCGTTCTAAATTTTCTCATTTGTTGTTCCATAGGGTTCGGCATGTACAACGTTTTGCACATGTTGATGTCAGGAGTAATCCTGATGGGCATGATCATGCAGAGTTTGTGTCTGGGCTACATCTTACCAGCGGCGCAGTGCGACTTGGAACTCACGCTACAGCAGCGGGGATGGCTCTCTGCTATACCGTTTATGGGTAATTATTATGCTTTATGAGTAACTAGCTGACCCGCGCGACTTCGTCTGCGTCACCCCGTTTTTGCAACATTTTTCATTCCTGCTCCGCACCTGTTGGTCGTAGCATGATGTTATATACATATAAACCTTCCTCTTTAACCATTCTACTTCCCCTCCCCTTCCTAGCCTCCCCACCCCTTCCCAGCTCTCCCCCTTTCCCTTCAGGGTGGGCAGCGCGTGTGTGACACCCTTAGTGTTGCACACGTTCATAGGCCACGGTGGCCGCTTTCCATCAGGTGGGCCGTGTGCTTGTCTGCCACCTACATAATATAAAAAAAAAAAAATCTATTGAAATAAACCGCATCAAATTCCGTTGCGTAGTTCTAAAGATTTAAGCATACAAAGGGACAAGAAAAATAGGGACAGAAAACGCGACTTTATTTTATACTATGTAGTGATGATGAGTAATATAAAACACAGACAGCCTCTGTGGCGTGACGGTAGTGCACGCAACTGCTACTCACGGGGCGCGGGTTCGATCCCCGCTCAGTGCAAAAAGTTGTATGTATGAATATGGCTGTTTGCACTGGTCTGGTTGTGCCTCGGAGAGCACGTTAAGCCTCGCATCCACATCTATATTCATACTACCCACCTCGTGCGATAGAAAACGGACAACTTTTGTTTAATATGTATCCTTGCTACCAATGACAGTGTAAACCGAACCTTAGTATAATTATAATTTGTTAACCAGTATTGTAACATTTGTAACAGGCACCCACAGGACAGGCTTAGACTTAGTGTGGGGCCACCGGCAATGTAATTATGTCTGTTTCTTTGCTAATAAAACGATTTTATTTATTATTTTTACTTCACTATCAATATCATCATCAATACATACATAGTATAAAATAAAGTCGCGTTCTCTGTCCCTATTTTTCTTGTCCCTTTGTATGCTTAAATCTTTAGAACTACGCAACGGATTTTGATGCGGTTTATTTCAATAGATAGAATGGTTAAAGAGGAAGGTTTATATGTATATAACATCATGCTACGACTAACAGGTGCGGAGCAGGAATGAAAAATGTTGCAAAAACGGGGTGACGCAGACGAAGTTGCGCGGGTCAGCTAGTAGGTAATAAACTCAAGTGTATGTTTTTCAATACTATTTATTATATTGATTCCAGCAATCATCCTGACCTCCTACTTCTGGGGCTGGTTGGCCGATACTCAAGGCAGAAGACCAGTGATGCTGTTCTCTATGTTAATCTCTGCTATATTCTCAGCATTTGCAAGTTTCGCGCCAGAAGTTATCTCTTTCGGGATTCTGACATTTTTGTCCGCAATTTTGTAAGTATTTTCCGTGTTTTGGTGTTTCGTATTGATTGATCAAAAATGTAACAGGTTAAATTCTTGAAGTAATAAGATATTTAGACTTAGGTATACCTTGTCAGGAATGATTCAATATCTTCATTTCAGAATCTGTGAAGAGATCTTATGCTCACTGTTTTGAAACTTGGGTATATATCTTAAATAATTTTGATGGCAAAAAATTGACTTATATACTTTTTTTTACCCATTGTTTGTTCGTTACTAATAAATAACACACTCTAACAAAATGACGACGAGATTTAAAGGAAATATTAGTAACGTTGGTTGCTAATATTCTTTAAAAAAATGGTTTCTCATGATTATACATCTTATTCCTAAAAGAAAAGAAATAGTTATATCTTCAGTGTTATGTTGTGTTTTCAGCATGTCGGGCTCTTCGGCCGTGGTGTACACTTACTTAGGCGAATTCAATAATTTGCGACACCGAGACAAAATGGTGGCGTTTGGTTCGTCTTTCGTCGGAATTGGAACTGTCATTCTGCCATGTAAGTTCATTAATCCCTTCCTTTAAGGTTCTCTGGACTACTGGTCCAGCATTGTTGCTAAAAATTTCGTAACATTAGTCTCGTTTATTTAAAGAATTAATATTGTTAAAATCAGTACATACAGTTTCAACATACTTTTTTGGGGGGATTTTTTGCACGAAATTAAATGTCCAGAGCCGGTAGAGAGGTTATGTCGAACTCGAACCGACTGAAACGCATGCCATCTCTGGGTTCATAGTTGCTGGAGATGAAGTAGTAGCTAACATATCCCTCGCACGCCAGCCGCCCTGGGGTCCTCTCTATCGAGATAACCCCGAGAATCACAGTGTCCCGGTCTAACCCCCGGGTAAGAGTTCGCGCTCTTTGCAGTGTCGGGGTCGGAGGGGGAGGGGTGAAGGTTAAGAAATCTTAAGTGCCGACACTGACAACACCAAAGCCTAAAGATCTTCCTTAAAAGCCATTTTCTTCTGCAGGTGTATCCTGGCTGATTCTCCCCGCGGACTTTGCCTACCCAATCTCCTTCCTGGGCATCGACTACCGACCCTGGCGCCTCCTGGTGGTGGCCTGCGCCATCCCGTTCGCCCTCAGCACAGTGCTCCTGCTGTTCGCGCCGGAGAGTCCCAAGTTCCTGTTCGCGACGGGACATCACGATGCCGCTTTGGACATAGTGAAGAAAATGTACGCTTTTAATTCCAAGAAGTCAGTGGATTCTTTTCCGGTTAGTCAAAATAGTTTCTACTAATCCTAATATAACAATAAACAAACTCACGCCTGTATCCTCGAAGGGGTAGGCAGAGGCACCCACACTTCGCCAGTTTATGTTTTGGTCCCAATGTAATAGGTGGCGAGCCTTGCCATTAACCGGGTACTTATAAAACCTGCTATAAATACACACATAACTTCGAAAAGCATCGGAAAGTCATTGGTGTGTGCCATGGTAAAACCTGGGATCGACCACAAGACCTCGTCTCAGCAGTCCATTACCCATACCTACCACTAGGCTACTGCGGTTTTTTATTAAATAAAAAAAAAAACAATATTGTCACTTTCATATCTATATCACTGAACACTGAATCTGCTGCTGCGGTCTGCGGTCGGCAACAGAACCATACCATAAACAAAACCTATCTTACTCTACAAACAAAATGCATTTTTTTTCTTTTTTTTTAGATCAAATCCCTTATAGTTGATATTCAAACAACTAAGATTACAACCAGGAGAGGAATCGCTGCCGTGTGGGAGTCCATGAAGGAGCAGACCATCCCACTCTTCAAGTCTCCCCTGTTACCCTGGACAGCTTTGACATGCTTCGTGCAATTTGGGATCTTTGCCACGTAAGTTCAAATCTAATTACATAACATAACATAACATACTCCCCAACACGTTAATTGGTGGTGCTTGTGCGGCTAAGCACGTAATTAATTTCCTTGCCATTTACACCGCATAGCAAGGAATTGGGTCAAATTTTTTTCAAAATTTAGGTATTTAGCTGCAACTTTTTCGGTTAAATATTTATTTTGGCATACCCATTTTCTTACAAAGTAGTTACCCGATTGGCGGCAATAGGCTCACCCTCTATTACGTGGGACTGAAAATCATAGTTGGCGAAATGTGGGTGTTTAATACACCTCTGCCCATCCCTTCGGGAATTATGGGCGTGATTATATGTATGTATGTATGTATAACATAACATTAACTCACGCCTATATCCCCGAAGTGGTAGGCAGGGGTGTTAGCACCGACATTTGGCCAGTTTATATTTAGGTCCCAATGTAATAGGTGGCGAGCCTATTGCCATTAACCGGACACTTATAAGCCTGCGATAAATACACACATAACTTCGAAAATCATCGAAAAGTCATTGGTGTGTGCCATGGTAAAACCTGGGATCGAACCCGAAACCTCGTCTCAACAATCAGCTTACCCATACCACTAGGCTACCGCGGTTATATAAATCACATTTATATAGGAAAAAAATAAATGTCGACGGGATTCGAACCCGCGATCTTTGCCTAACAGGGGGAACGCTCTGCCGCTGACCGCTAAGCCAGGAAACCTCGTCTAAATCATGTTATAGAACATTTGTTTATATTTATATTTCTAGAACCAATGGTTTCTACGTGTGGTTCCCATCGATCCTGAACTCCTTGGCTCACGGCGAGGGGAACGAAACAAGAATCTGTGATGTACTCGACGCTAATAAAAACCTCGCTAACAACGGCACAATGGTAAGTTTATGGACAAACCTTTGATTTTTATAAAAGACTTCTGATCCCGTTCCCGCTGTTCCATTCCGAGCATTTTCATATTTGTTCACCTTTTAAACCTTGTCTGGACTTCCACGAATAATTCAAGATTAAAATTAGTCAAATCGGTCCAGCCGTTCTCGAGTTTTAGCGAGACTAACGAACAACGCAATTAAGAAAAATAATCATTTGTATTGGCAATTTTCTGTTTGCTTACTGAAAGATCCTCTGGTGTGTGATCCCCATTTTTTGAAGGGATTTTATGACATGGTAACTAAGACCTTTATGTCATGTCTTATTTTATTTTATAACACTTTATTCACTTGTCTAGTTGGAATGATTGTTGATGATGATGGATGACGATGACGGATGATAGTTGCCCCAGTATAGCGGTGGAGACTTTACTAGAAGCTTTTCTAAGGGAGATTTTGACACCAACACGAAAAATCACAATACACTACAATATTCCACTTTCCTACACATGTGCGGTTTGTCTAAGCTGGTATGTCTAAAACTCCACCATTTTTACACATAAAAACTCGAATTTACACCAAATATAGAAAATGCAACACAGGAGCGTTATGACACTTTTCGCGTTCCCGCCAAAACTCGTGTGATCTCCACCTCTCCGTAGACACTCATTGCTGCTTCAAAATGTCATTAACATAACTAATTCCATTTTTCCCCAGGCATGTGACGACTCCATCCACACATCTACCTTCGAGCGCTCCATATACATCGGCCTGGTCTTCTCCTCCATGTACGTCATCGTGGGCTTCCTCGTCGACTACATCGGCAAGAAGATCATCGTCATCGTCATCCTGTTCGTGACGGGATGCTGCGGGATTGGAGCCCACCTGGCTTACAACCAGCAGTTGGCGGTGGTTCTCTTCGCGGTGTTCCAGATGTCTGGAGCGTGTATTGGACTGATGAATGCGGTTGCTGTGGAATTGTTTCCTACTAAATACAGGTAAGATTGTAAGTCCTAAATTACTGGACTGATTTGGATGCAATTTTTTATTTATGGCACGTCAATTTGACTTAACCTCGTCTGATGTTAAGCTGAAGGCAAAGTCTCATGAAAGAGGGTCACCATTGCAAACCCGTACAGTGCTACAATGGTGGCGCTCAGCTTGACGGCCTCATCAGATGCTTTTTCACGCCCCGCTTAAAGGACCCGGGACTGTAGGAAGAAGGAAACACGTGCGCCGGCAAGGAATTCCAGGACTTAATGGTACGGCAGAGAAAAGACTCACCGAACCGCTTGGTTCTTGATGGAGTATTCTGTACCGTATGCGAGTGACACCTAAGCCCTGCACGTGTTGTCCTGTGTAGGAAAGGGTGGGATTAATTGTAAGAGCTCATCATTTATAAAAGGTTCCTGCAATATTTGAAAATTAAATGAAAATAAGTGTAGAATCGGCATTTCTGAAAATCTCCAGTAATGCCGATTTCGGTACCTACCAAAAAAAGTATTGCGATCAAAAAATTATCCGATTTTGTCAAAATGGTCAGAAGTATGCCCTGATTATGGGCGTTTTTCCCTTTTATTTTTTTATTTTTTTATACAACTTAGGTCGCAGACAAGCACGCGGCCCACCTGATGGTAAGTGGTTACCGTGGCCTATGGGCGAGTGTAACACCAGAGGAATAACACTCGTGCCGCAACCCCTGTGAGAACAGAGACATTCTGTGTCGTCAGCGCAAAAGATGTAGGATAAGCCTTTGGTTTTCCCACGGACAACACAAAACTTCCCTATCTGTATATCCCTAGCATGTACAAAAGGGATGTATGATTGTATGAAGAATCATGGTACTTCATACATCCGTTTCTGGTTACATACAATGTTAATTAGTAATTTTCTTCACGTACTATTTCCAGGGCTATGGCGATCTGTCTAGCCATGATGATGGGTCGCGTGGGCTCCATGGTCGGCTCCAACCTCATCGGCCTGTTCCTGGACGTCAACTGCGGAGCTGGGTTCTACATGTTCGGATCCATCATTATTGGTAAGTTCTACACTACTTTTTTATAGAATACTTACTGTTGCCCTCGGCTTCACCCGCGTAGACTCCTGATTGCGTTCCCGCTGCTCCAAAAATCCTTCCGTAGAGTTTAAAGAACAAATAATAGAAAGAATTACTCGAATTTGCCAAGATTCGAATTCGGGACCACTCGATCGTAAGGCCTACCTTCTCGTTTCTCACAAAATAAGCTGCAATACGTCATACTAATTTATAAATGGGTTATACTGTAAAGAATATAAGGATATAAGTCGGAAATAAATAATCAGCGGGGCAATGCCGCTAGTGTCATGAGTACTTTTGCCCCTGGTAGTGTGAAGGGCGGGTTAATTGAATAATATTGACAACTTAAATGAATTTAAAATTCACGTATACTAGCTATTGTCGGCAACTCCGCTAACGTGGACTTCTGGTCCCGTTCCCGCTGCTCTATTCCGAGTATTTTCATATTTGCTCACCTTTTAAACCTTTACCGGACTTCTACAAATAATGCAAGACCAAAATTAGCCAAATATCAGTCCAGCAGTTTTTATAGATTGAAATTTAAATTATCTTTAAATAAAATGATTGTGAAAAAATAATTTAAATACAATATTTTTTTCAGTAAACTCCCTGTTCTGCATAACACTGCCAGCCAAGAAATCAAGATCACCAGAAAAAAAAGTGATCGTGGAATCAACACAGAATGAGACACACGAGCCTGTATGAACACAGTAACGCCATCTCTTGGCACTGGACAGAACTAACACATTCTGTTGAGCTTTGAAGGAGAATGTTTAGAAAATACTCTTTTAAGGAAGTACATTCTCAATTTGTATATTTATTTAGTGAATTAAATGATTATATTAACATCCCTTAAGGATTAGTACCGGGAAACGTACAACCGAAATTTCGGACCGAAGTTTCGGGACAATCGAACAAACATATTACCAACCAATAAAAGAAATTCGACGTAACTTCGTAGTAACAAAATGCTACTTTGACAATCGGACAAACGAAAGGGTTTATACCCTGAAAAAAAATGCTGACGTATCTACGTAACAGCAAAAAGTTCGTGTTTCGTGAAAACCCCGAAGTTTCGGATGTAAGTTCCGTGGTAGCGCCCCAGTTGTACCAAATCATAACCAAAGAGCTGTGACATAGTATACGATAAAGAAATAAGTATTATTATGTTATTAAGTAACTGAAAATATAAGATAAGGTTAACGAAACCCGGGTTTTTGAAACCCGGCAACCATATTTTTTCCGGATATCAATCTCACCGGAACAGATGAGGGTTATATCGGACTCGAACCGACTAAAACGCACTCTGTCTTTGGGTCTTTAGTTGCCGGAGGTGAGATAGTAGCCAACATATCCCTCGAGATGACCCTCTTCGGGTGAAGGGACCACGGGATCCTTTTCTAGTCCCCGGGTATAGGGAGACGCACTTTGCTTCTAAAGAAGGAGTCTTCTTCATGGAAGACGGAGGTCATTCTGTGACCTCGGTTAGTGCAACCTGGCTAAAACGTCAAGCAAATCAAAAGAAAAATATTGTATTTACTATAAGATCGCGTTAATACTCGGGTTTCGCTAACCATATATCACGAAAGTTAAAAAAACTAAACATTTATATACTTAATTAATTAATTGTAGCAAAATAACCTTGTAAATATAGTGAATAAGAATAGAAAATGATTATTAGTTAAATTAACATTAATAAAATTTGTATAGAGAGTCGAGAGATGAAATGGCGGTAGTGAACGCGACTGCTACATAAGAGATGTGGGTTCAAGCCCCGGTTAGTGCAAATATCTGTATACATGAATATGACTATTTGCATCAGTCTGGTCGTGCCTCAGAGAGCACGTTAATCGGTCCCGATTTGACATATTCGGATGCGACCGGGACTAACGCAAGGATGATGATGAGAATCGAGATATGAGAAAATAATAAAAAAACCAGTGACATCATAAAAATACAGTGAATCAACTAAATAATCCAGTGACTTCGCTAATGCGTGATCAAGTAAACATAAAATACCAGTGACGTCACGAAAAATACAGTGACTTAACTAAATAATCCAGTGACTTCACTAATGCGTGTTCTACTAAACATAAAATACCAGTGACGTCTCAAAAAATACAGTGACTTAACTAAATAATCCAGTGACTTCACTAATGCGTGTTCTACTAAACATAAAATACCAGTGACGTCTCAAAAAATACACTGACTTAACTAAATAATCCAGTGACTTCACTAATGCGTGTTCTACTAAACATAAAATACCAGTGACGTCACAAAAAATACAGTGACTTAACTAAATAATCCAGTGACTTCGCTAATGCGTGATCAAGTAAACATAAAATGCCAGTGACGTCACAAAAAATACAGTGAATCAACTAAATAAGCCAGTCACGTCACAAAAAATACAGTGAATCAACTAAATAATCCAGTGACTTCACTAATGCGTGTTCAAGTAAACATAAAATAGGGCAAAATCGTGTATTACTTAACATGAATAAAATAAGTGCTATTTAGCCCTATCTGGCCAAAAGTGGCACGATTTCTTTTTTTACTTAAAAATTAGAAAAATAAATCTAATAATGGAATTGTAACAAACTTACCGTAAGCACTGTACATAACGTTTACACGAAGGTTTTAACAATATATTTGACAAGTTGTAATATTTTTTTATTTCATTTCTGTTTACCTAAAACAGAAATGAATAATAATCCAGAGGTGGATAGGATAGCAATAAAATGGTAAATGAAATATTTTAAATAATTTCATTTACAAAAGCCCATTACCAGATACTTCGTGATTCTCCTATTACAATAACAAGTCTAAATTTTCGCTTCCAAGAAAGTAACTATATAATTTAATGGTCCATTTTATTACTATTCACCCTTCGTTGTCTATTCACCCCTTTTCACCTTTACGTAAATAAAGACGACAATTATAACAGTGGAATGAATTCGTTCGAAACAAAGATATAGTTTCTAAGCTGCACAAATATGTTGAAAGAAGTAAAATGGATATGAGAGCCTACGACATATCTTACGATAAATTAAATAAAGGATTTGCTTAAAATATTTGTTTTATTCAATAACAGAGGTATACATATCAAAGGACACTGCTTGGAGAAGGACACTTTTCAGAAAATAAAGTTATATGTAAACCCATTAATATTACTAGCGTAAATAGACTCACAAACTCCATCACCACAGCGTTACCGAATTTACAATGTCAGTGGCAGTACTAGTGACATAATGTGGAAATATTGACGTCTCTGCAATATCTGTTTCTGTCAAAGTTTATAATGGTTTATAAAAAATGTTTCACTGTTCATATATTCTGTCTCTGTCAAAAGATACGTATATCACTCGCACACTTTGGTCCTTTAAGGATAACTTTACGTAAAACCATTCATAAACCCACACCAGTTGCTCTGCGCAAAAGTAGATGCGCAGAAACATAACCTCAAATTCTAATTTCCTTCAACGTGCAAATCCATGGAGCGTTTTCAGGAAATGTTTCAGAAACTGAATATTCCGCCCTACAGAACGGAAGTGCAAGGTTTTCACGTCCGTGAAACCTGGAGGAGGGCAGGAAAATTTCAGAATTGTGGGCGGCGGTACCAGGATAGCATGGGCGCGAAGAGGGCGACGGTATGGTGGGACTCAGTGGGACTTGTACGCATGCGCGAGTAAGATGTGACGTCATTGGGACGTATTGATTTTAGCGCACCCTCCACGGTGCACACGGAGATACGAATAAAATGCATGCTTGTGAAGTATTATGTTTTTAAACAGTTAAGCATCTTTGGAAAATTCCGATAGAAGTGAAAAAAGTCTGTGTGTAAAGTAAAAAAGTATTTACATACTTTCAATTTTGTCAAATAGGCACATATCGCCGTAAAAATTAAAAAAATAGTCACACGGTGACTTTTTTAATGTAATTTTAAACAAAAAGTTTTCACTTCAAACATATTCTACATACTGGCCAAGTAGAATTTATAAAAAACTGACACTAACGCACGTAACGCCTTGACGCTGCATTTTAATTTTCCCCCAAGTTAATTTATTGTCAAGCGTACTAAGAGATTTCACTTCAAAAAGTAAATCTCCAATTGAATTAAAGAAAATACCGTCTTTGAAAATTCTAAGATTTAGGTCTCGGTGGTCATATGCACACTTTTGACAGTCGCTTCCGCCATTACGAATAGTTTAGTCTAAAGTTTGACTGATCTTTTTTTTTTATACTACGTAGGTGGCAGACAAGCACACGGCCCACCTGATGGAAAGCGGCCACCGTGGCCTATGAACGTGTGCAACACTAAGGGTGTCACACACGCGCTGCCCACCCTGAAGGGAAAGGGGGAGAGCTGGGAACGGGTGGGGAGGCTAGGAAGGGGAGGGGAAGGAGGGGTATAGTGAGCTCTGGCTACCCTACTTACCGGCGGGAACACAACACGATGGTTATTTTATTATGACCGCGGTCTTCTGTAGGGCAGAGGTACTTCCCCAGTTGGACAGCTCATTTCGGACGGGAGATACCATCGTGTCCTACCTTACTACAAATCATCAATATCGTCAATTGGTTGTGTCTGTCACTTTAGAAACTTCACGAAAAATATTCAAGTTCAGCCGCAACGCAACTAAGACCTAAAAGGTACTAGACTAGAAAACGTATCCATATTTTTTCTAGCTCGACGTCACGGAGATAGGAATTTTTCCACCTCTTTGTCCCCTTCGAACCCTAGTGATTCAGATGTCGTGAAAACGTGAGTGAAAAGATGTCAAACGATTCTTCGAGCGGAAAATTACAATAATTTAGACCGTAAGAAAATTGTTTGTTACAGAATGGCGATTATACAGGGACTCTAGATAAATTGACATTCTATTAACGAGAACGCACGTGGAATCGTTTAAAGACTTTAAAGTATGAAATTGACAAAAAAATTATGAAATTTGAATGTTTTGTGACTCAAAATATTTTATTTTACATATTTTTATTATTAAAATCACCGCAGTGTTAAAGTAATCCAATGAAAAATTGAAAACGGTTCATCAATAGAATGTAACTTTGTCTAGATAGTTTGTAGTCCAGGGGTCTAATTAATTATTAAGTGTTAAATAGTATTATACAAAAATAAAATGAAAGATTTGTGTTATAACAAATAAATATTAAATTATGTTTTATATTACAATAATTCCATTTTGGATAAGAAAAATCAAGGAATATATCTACGTCACGCTACGTCATTTGCGGTCCGTTCCTATTAACAGTCAGGCTAACGTTTCATTTCCAATCCGTCGACGAATCCGCCATTTTCGTCGTATTTACCAGGAGAACAGAATGTACGAAGAGGTTATTGATTTTCCACGCGGCAAGTCGTCGGAAAGAGAGCGACCCCTTCGCTTATATAAGAACAGGATGGATATTTTTCTGTCACCCCAACCCCTGTTAAGACTGAGATCAGCTGAGTTCATTCGAAGTTCGAATGTTTTCTATACACCGCCTATACGTATAGTTCATTTGTTTAGGTACTTAAAAAGGTAAACAATCTTAGCGTGTCTTTTTAATACTTATTGTTTTGTTAAAAATTCAGTATAAAAATACTTTTCTACTGAGTAACGCATTTTGAAGACTAAAAACCTGTGTCGAACCACTAGTTACAGTTAGTTAGTCTAGTTTATTAATAGTCTACTGTCATAAACTTCTTTAATCTAAGATTTCATCAATGCAACAATCTTAATGTGCATTAGATGACCTCCGTAGCGTAGTCGCGGTAGTGCACGCGTCTGCTACGCAGGAGGCGCATTCGACCCCGCTCAGTGCAAGTTTTTGTGTACACGAATATCTGCATTGGTCTGGGTGTTTTAAGTATAATGTGTAATATAATATGTATGCATTAACAAAAAAAATATCTAAATATGTTTATCCGTATTCTAGAACCCGTAACACAAGCTAGTTAAGCTATGCCTACCATGGGTTTAGATGGCTTTGTGCAGATTGTCCTAGAGTATTTATTTATTTATTATTTATTATGGTTAATGGCAAGAGTCTCGCCACCTAATTACATTGGGACCTAAACATAAACTGGCGAAATGTGGGTGCTAGCACCTGTGCCTACCCCTTCGGGGATACAGGCGTTAGTTTATGTTATGTTGTTTATGTTTATTATGAAATAAAATAAAACATATCCCTTTTTGTTGTAATTAAAAATGATGTCCATTAAATATAAATATCTTAAGTTAAGACCTTACTATTTTTTGTATCTTTTTTTATCCGTCAGTTGTGAATATTTTAAATAGATAGGTATGAGAGTGTCCCATTACCTAAGCCTAGGAAAAATAAATTAAAACGTAAGAAACAAACGTATGTGTGTGTGTGTGTGTGTGTGTGTGTGTGTGTGTGTGTGTGTGTGTGTGTATGTGTATAAAAATGGCGTTACTATGCGTAACGTTTAAAGTCTAACAACATAACATAACAAACTCACGCCTGTACCCCCGAAGGGGTTGGCAGAGGTGCTAGCACCCACATTTCGCCAGTTTAAGTTTAGGTCCCAATGTAATAGGTGGCGAGCATATTACCATTACCGGGCACTTATAAACCTGCGATAAATACACACATAACTTCGAAAAGCATCGAAACGTCATTGGTGTATGCCATAGTGAAACCTGGGATCGAACTCGAGACCTCATCTCAGCAGTCCATTACTCAAACACTAGGCTACCGCATCAAAACCCGTTGCGTAGTTTTAAAGATTTAAGCATACAAAAGGACATAGGGACAGAGAACGCGACTTTATTTTATACTATGTAATGAGTAGTGATTCTAAAAAGCCAATAACAAACACATTCCTATAAAAAAAAATATTGTTTTAAAATTGTCTCTTTGTTTGTTTGTAACTAGTAATCTCCGAAGTGGTTTTACCGATGTTGATGGTATTTTTACTATTCATTTTTTTTTTTTTATACTACGTAGGTGGTAGACAAGCACACGGCCCACCTGATGGAAAGCGGCCACCGTGGCCTATGAACGTGTGCAACACTAAGGGTGTCACACACGCACTGCCCACCCTGAAGGGAAAGGGGGAGAGCTGGGAAGGGGTGGGGAGGCTAGGAAGGGGAGGGGAAGGAGGGGTATAGAGAGCTCTGGCTACCCTACTTACCGGCGGGAACACAACACGATGGTTATTATGACCGCGGTCTTCTGTAGGGCGGAGGTACTTCCCCAGTTGGACAGCTCATTTCGGACGGGAGATACCGTCGTGTCCTACCTCAGTTGATGTTATTTTCGAAAAAGTGTTATAGCTAAAATTTTATTACAGGACGTATACCATTTTTTAATTTGATTGTTACAAGAATCGAATCGGGCCATCATCTTTTTATGTTTATAGAATTGGGGTTCTAGTGGCCCATGTACTCATCTGCCACCTAAGTATTACAAAAAATATGCCAAACAACATTCGTTCGCCTATAATAATATCGAACATCATGCTAATACAATGGTGCTGTACACATTCCGGTTTATTAACCGCTGCACGTGCGCACATATATAATGACATTGGCTACATTGAAGTTCAGTTGTCAAAATATTTTTATATAGTTTCAGATAAACTCCCCGTATTGACGGTTTACCCGTGCATATAATATATTCACTAGTTTTTTATTTAATTATTGTACATTTTTTATTTCATTTTAATTATTATATTTTACTGTGTACATTACCTTGTGTTTGTGAACGTTGTGTACTTATTTAGTTTTTTTTAGGATTTAAAGGTATGTCACTTTCCATTTAAATATTATTTACTATCATCATCATCGACGCCTCCATAGTCCTAATCACCTAGGTGATTTACCGTAGGTGATATAAGCGGAATAATGCCCCAGGACTACTTTTATTTTTCAGCTTTTTTGTACTCCAAACATGCAAAAAACGCAAAACAACAGTAGGTAAGATCTTTACAACACATGAACGCAAATAAATACTTCGACTTAGACTTAACTTTTACAAGTGCTACTGCAGTCTGACCTCCGGAGAGGAAAGCCTTCGTTAGTTGTTCTACAGTCCGACCACAAGCGCTGTACCAGCCAATAATTTAGCCAGTTTGGCACAGTCCGTCGAGGCTAAAGCTCCAGGCGCTATCTCGCTCACTCTCGAGTCATTCTCTTCCTTTCTCTTTCTTTACTTCACCCCCGCCACACCGCGTGCACCATAGGAGCAGTACTAACAGCTCACGGTCAGAATTTACCAATTGACGTTAACTTGGTTCGCTGTCAAAAATATTCTAAAAACTTTTGCCAAATAGGTAGGTACATCATAATTTTTATCTGATAGCTCCTTCTGACTAAAAGCACAGTTGGACTCTGTATTGCGTATATTATAACCGACTAACTGATGCGAAATGATGGAGTTTTGATCCCGTACTCGCTTTCCATGGCCACTACCTTACTAGACGCAGGTGATCAGGATCCAGAAGGAGCCAACGTCCGAGTGCAATCACTGTGATGCGCGCGAGAACTCGGGGTTGCACACGCTAACCGTGTGCTCGGCGTGGGAGACCCCGGAGCAAGTCCTCGTGGCGGTCCTAGGAGTGGGTGTTGTCTCCCTCGCCGTCTTACTCACGGCGACAGTACGAAGAGCGAGTGCTTGGGTGGCCGCCGCCTCCTTCTGCGAGCAAGTAATGCTCGAAGAGGAGACGGTGGAACGGGTTCGGAGAAGATTACGTGCCCGCACAGGCCGTGATGAGCGGAGACAATTAGGATCTCCGTGAACTCGGGCTTGGGAGTAACGGGTGGAGCCGCCACAACTAAATTGGCGATATCGAAGTTCTGTAGTTAGGCTAGTCGGACTTTTGAGGGCTTCAAATAACCGCAACGACTGCCATAGATGTTTGTAGATCAAACGGGAACGACGACGGCTTAACGTGCTCTCCGAGGCAAGACCAGGCCATTGCAAACAGCCATATTCATGCATAAAAATATTTGCACTAAGCGGGGATCGAACCCGCGTCTCCTGTGTAGCAGTCGCGTTCACTACCGCCTTGCCACATCTTGGTCATTTTGGTCATTTGGTCATTTTGGTCTCTAACTGTGTAAGCGTAAAGTCTAAACCTAAATGGCACTTTTTGTAATCTCAGTGGCATGATAATAGTTGACAATTAGTAAAATTAAGGTGCTTTTAATAAATACCTACTTTTGATAATAATGACATAGTAAGTAGGTAGTGTAGATACTTACCTACTTTATATTTCGGTCCAACGGAGCGCTTAAACTATTATGTTTTGAGGGTTTAATGGGGTCTAAAAATGAGGTCGAACGGGTTTTTGTGATACAGTCTTAAACTAGGTCGTAAGATTATGTTGCCATTTAGATCATGGACATTTCTAAACCTTATCACTTCACAGGGACAGGCATTAATTCGTTTAGTACTTAAATATATATTACAAATTTCTCTAACTAGTCTCTAAAACAATTACCCTACTTTACATTGTAGATTGATGGCAGTCACATACGGCAGATAATCTATACCAGTTGATGCCAACGGCTCCGCCCACGTGGAATTTCATTCCCCTCCCTGACACCCATGATAATTTCTTACCCTTCTTCAACCCCTCTGCCTCCTCCCTTCGTTCGACAAAGGCGGCAGCACGAGTTTGAAACCCCTGATGTTGCAAACGTTCATAGGCCACGGCAACCACTTTCAACCAGTTGGGTAGTGTGCCTAAAAAAATGAATCTATTCTCGGGATAAAATTTGGCCACGTGTCCATACAGACTATAATCGATTTATAGAGAGCAATAGAATAACAAACATAGAAACATCAACTCCTCTACCTTCCCCCCCTGACCCCTCTACCGCAATACCTGAAAACAAAGGTCTTCGACCAGTACGTTCTACCTGTTATGACCTTCATCGCCCAAACGTGGATACTGAACACCTAATTAGAAATCCACGCAGCGGGCCATTTAGCGAGCTATGCTTGGAGTCCCTTTGAAGGGTAAAATTCGCAATGAGGTCGCAATCCGACAAAGAAACATAGCTCGCAGAATATACAAGCAGAAGTGGCAGTAGGCTGTCGAAACATCGAAGTAGTACTGATGGCCATTGCAGTAAGCGAGTTATAGAGAGTAGACCGCAAGAAGGCAAACGAAAGATGGGACGGGACGTCCAAAAGTCAGATGGACCGACTATCTGGAAAGGAAGCTGGGACAAACTGGGAGAACGGAGAATCAGAAATAATGGCGCACATTCAGAGAGGCCTATGTCTAGCAGTGGACAGCAAGGACAGAAGTCATTGTTCAGAATGTCTTTGGCGAAACCTTCGATAAATACAATAGATCCCTCAACATACTTGACACCAAATAATGCAATCTTAATAAACAATAACATAAACCTTTTGGTTACAGATAGATTTAATTTAGCGTAACTGTTAAAATTTGTTGCTAATAAAATGTAACAAATAACATTTTTTACATCTCAATATATTGTTATAAATTGCAGAACGGACTTTAACAGTGTCTAGCAAATAAAAACAACTTGCTGAAATGTGAAATATTTCTGTGAGAATTTTTGTTTGCAACAAACGAGTTAAAAAAGTACATACGTACATACATATGCTCACGCCCTTAATCCCCGAAGGGGTAGGTAGAGGTGTATTAAACACACACATTCAACTTTGATTTTCGGTCCTACGTAATAGGGGGCGAGCCTATTGCCGATAATCATGGGTAATCCGAAAATAACTTTCTAATCGGAAGTATTGCAGCTAAATAAATTTGGAAAAATATTTTTTTTACCCGATTCCTTGCTACGCGGTGTAAAAAAGTGCTATAAATATAACGGTTGTTGATGTCAATCAATCAACCTATGGTCCCAGTCCACTGCTGGACGTAGGCCTCTCCCAATGTGCGCCACTGCTCCCATCCTCCGCCTTCCACATCCAGTCTGTCCCAGCCGCTTTTTTCAGGTCATCAGTTCATCTGGCTAAGGGTCGTCCTACCTTCCGTTTGCCTTCCACTCGAGGACTGTGAGGTCATGATGTACTAAGTCTTTGTTATTACTTTTTGTTATACTAGCTACATCCCGGAGGGTTATAACAACGTCTGGCCTTAAACCTTAAGATATATTCAGGAATTGTAAATGAACGTACCCAAACTTTTTATCTACATGCGTCTCAAAAGCGGTTCCCACTATGCGTTCTTAGATCTTTTGGTAGACTCAATAGATTCTTATAGGTATTTATTGTTACAGCACGCTATGATATCGGATTTGACATGACTGGCTTTGCTCATTTTCTCTTTTTTGGTGGGTGAAATTTATTTTCTTCTGTGTATTTTTATATTTTTCTTTAGCTATTCGTCCAACAGTTCGCTGTTCAATATTAAGCGCACCAAAAAAGAGAAAATGAGCAAAACCAGTCGTGTCTTGAAAAGGTGAAGAGTAGATGTTATGAGGGTATCTGTGCCGGCAGCGCAGGAGACAAATTTGTCTTCCCTCTGATAGCATCACCACCGGGTAGCCCGTTCATTCACTTGAGCTTTACATACTGATGTGTCATTCGGTCTGTATACACCACTTATGCATACCCTTTTCAATCTCTATCCTCGTGACCACATTCTTTCAGGCCACACCTTGCTCAAATATGTTCTATCAACCAGCCTTACCACATGTACTGTGCTTCGACCGCATCTCCACTGCATTCACTCTACATTCATGCCTCTTTTCCCATACCGAATTTATTCTCCCGTGCATTAAAGTTCTTTTTTAAACCCCTTAGGTGGCAAACAAGCACGCGGCCCACCTGATGGAAAGTGGTTACCGTGGCCTATGGACGTTTACAACACCAGGTTCGACACATTCGTGCTGCCGACCATAAAGAGAAGACGGGGGATGGGGGAAGGGGAAGGGGAGAAGGTTAAGATAGTCTCTGTACTGTCAGTACAGAAGACAAAGAAGGGTTTCTCCGTCTACCCACTGACAACACAAAACCTCTACAGTGAGCTCTGGCTGCCCTACTCACCGCCGAAAACACAACATAAGGGTATTAATAGCCGCGGTATTCTGAAGGGCGGAGGTACTTCCCCAATCAGACTGTTCAATTAGGACGGGTCATGTCCTAACCTCAGTCGAAAAATGGGGACTAGCATGTCATAATATTATGAACCGCCAGTCGCGATTTTTTTAAATGTCCTATTTAAGAATCCGGTTTATTAACATTTTTCTGTTTAGAAACACATTTTAAAGAATAAAAATAGAAATCGTACCACCAGATAGTCAGCTGGTTAGACTAGTTTATTTGTTTAATATGTAGTTTTATGCAGAAATGGCTACAACATTATTTACCTATAGTTAAGTACCAAGTGGAGTTTTAGATAGTCGCAAAAATAAATATAAATTAATAAAAATTACGGGCCGAAATAAGTTGTACAGCAGAGGAAAACAAATTATTTTCCATAGTTGATTTTCATTTGCAAATGGTTACCGCCTGCTATGAAATTTGTTTCGTTTTTTTCCACAACAGTGGGATATTTTTTTATTTTTTTTTTATTTTACTTTATGGTTTTTAGCTATATGATATACCTTTATTATCTTCCAATTCTCATCATTTTGATCAAAAACTCAAGTTTGAGTAAAAACATTATAGACAAATTACAGCGCCAAAAATCCGCCATTTTGTTTTCTTTATTTTGATATACCGTCACTCTTACAGTAAATACGAATCTAACGCCACCTTTCATGCTAATATATATTAAGCAGTTTAGCATACAGACTCTCAAAAAACATAACCCTCTTTCTAGCGCATTCAGGTAATTAAGATCAACGTTAATGTTTTGCTGCAGTTGCGTATTTTTCCATGAGATGTGTGAGTACAAAGTCTATAAGAAATGTTCACGATCTGAAAGAGAACTATTGGGGCATGTCAATAAGTCTTATTGATACTACTTGATCTTTATTAGGCCTCTGTTCATTATACATATAAATCTCAACTTCCAATAATAGCAACACGATCAAATACTTACCGGCTTATTTTATTCAACTGGCAATGATATTCTTTATTTTTTAAATTCAGAACGCATTTGAAAAATCGAATATTTTTGGTGGACACATATTAAGTACGGTATAACGGGGTCAATAGGGATAAAATGGTCAATGGAATATTTTACATAATTTCTTTTACTAGATCTCAAATAAGTCTCTTATCAGATATTTGATGATTCTGTTATTAGAATGAACTAGTCCAAAATTACGGTTGAAAGAAAATAACTACAGAATTTAGCTGACCAAGTAATTTCCCTAGTCACCCTTGGATCCCTATTCAACCCGTTTTCAATCAATCAAATAGCCTATTGCAACCCATTGCTGGACATAGGCCTCTCCTAGTGTGCGTCACTGCTCCCTATCCTCGGCCCTCCGCATCCAGTCTGTCCCAGCTGCCTTTTTCAAGTCATCAGTCTATCTGGCTATAGGGCGTCCTTCCGTTTGTCTTCTCGCAAAGATTTCGAACTCCAATATGTCAATGCGTGTATATGATGCAACCGAGAGCAAATGCTAAGATGATGATGATGAAGAACAACGGGTGCCAATAATAGTATACTATACCCACCTACTTATAGCATTATAGCCTCAAATTAAATGGCATCTCGTAGAGTGAATGAAATAATGTAATGAATTAAATTTCATTTAATTTTAGACACTAAGCCCATATTATTCAAGTCTTAAATACAATAACATTGTTTGTAATCTCAGTGACTTGACAATGGTTGAAAATTATTAGAATTGGGGTCCTTATGTGTTGTTCTTTTCACACAGTAAATAGGTATATTAAATTAATATAGGTCATTATTTTATATTTTTAAGGTTTGGACTTTTTTTGCATAAATTGCTTCGATGGAGACGTCAGAAGGAGCTGATTTAAAAAAATGCAACTTTGAGACTGCTTTAGATCTTACAGGTATGTTGATTGTTGCCATATAACACACAACCTACCCACAAAAAAAGGTATTTTTATAAGCGTACATCTCTATTTAAACATAACGACTTTTAGTTCGTAAACAACTTAATATAAATGAATAAACTTTTATTTTCGCCATGTAACGCCTTTTTTTATCGTGCGAAAAATAACTGACCGAAAAAGAACCGACTAAAACGCACGTCTTTGGGTTTTTAGCTGAGGTGAGATAGTAGCGAACATATCCCTCGCACCCTGGTAGACGCGGGGCCCTCTCCTTGGAGATGACACCCGATCGTATAACACCTACATCTATATCTTAACTGTTAATTTACATCATAAATATAAACTCACGCCTATATCCCCGAAGGGGTAGGCTGAGGTGCTAGCACCCACATTTCGCCAGTTTATGTTTAGGTCCCAATGTAATAGGTGGCGAGCCTATTGCCATCAACCGGCACTTATAAAACTCCGATAAATACACATATAACTACGAAAAGCATCGAAAAGTCATTGGTGTGTGCCATGGTAAAACCTGGGATCGATCCCGAGGCATCGTCTCGGCAGTCGATTACGCATACCACAAGGCTACCGCGGATATTTTTTTTATTCCTCTTTAATTTATTATTCCACTTTAACCAGGGTTCGGCAAGTACAACATGAGCTTGCTGGCAGTGTGTTGCCTGTTCATATTGACAATGTACATGGACATATTCGGCCTGAGCGTGCTGATGCCATCCGTGGCTTGTGACTTGGGCCTAACTACCTCCCAACAGGGTATACTATCTGCTGTTCCTTTGGTAGGTGAGTTGAATTAACATACCTACTGGATTTTGATTCTACTAATTTTTAATCATAATCATACTACTGAGATCACAAAAAATGTCATGGCATTTTCGGCTTTATTTACATTGTAGTAAAGTTCAAAATGAAATGAAAAGGAGTTTAGTACGTCGTTTCATTCGCTCTACACAATGCCATTTGATTTTGAACTTTAAATGTGTGATTGTAGAGTCCAAAATGAAATGTTATTTTTTGTAATCTCAGTTTGTTGACAATTGGTGAGAATAACTTTGTGCTGGTAAATATACAATATAGAATCTTGTTCCCATCATCATCATCATCATCATCATCATCATCATCATCATCATCATCATCATCATCATATAGACGAGTTTTCCTGCTTGCACCCGAGGCCAATGTGAACTGGGAGCTCAGGGTGCGTCCTCCTGCTATTAATTCTCACTTCGCACGATTTAGCGCGTCTATTGTTGCCTGCACGCGTCACACGCGCAGACAGACACTCATTATATACCTACCTTGTTTCTATCTTGGAAACGTTGCATGAAATTCTTAATACATATTCTAGGATCTACACATAGTCACCTAGACCCATAGTAAGCATAGTTTAACTAGCTTGTGTTTTGGAATCTAGAATGCGGATATAAACATACTTAGATACATTTGTTTTTAAGTATTTAAAAGGACATGGGTCAGAACGTACCCAGTTTGTAGCAATTTGAAATTGGTACCATTCGAAAGGTCTTTGAAAACGTAGATATTTTTTGTATTGGAGCAACTTTGTAACTTATGTAGGAAAAAAGATATTTGATGTTGAAAATACCGAAAATCCTTAGTAAAATCAACCCATGCACGTTCAATTTTTTTTTGATTTTATCGATTAGGTGGGTAGTTCGAACTATTTTGTGCTAGCGTCGGTGTGACGTCAGTAGTTAGTACCTGATAGGAACTGATTTTGAGCGCTCGCGCATATCTTAGTTTATTTTATTCTTACTTTTATTTACAACCTCGGCTTTCACAACGGACTGTAGTGTATTACTTAACGATTGGATTATTATTATTACTCATCTGCTTCAAAAAAATGGAAGGTGAACGCGGTATATAATATTGATGGAGATTTGATTGATTTGATTTGATTTGCCGAGCATTTGCGAGGTGGAGATGGTATATATAATACTGAGGTATCTTCGAGCCGTAGCCCTAGAATGTCGCAGCATGGGCTAGTAACCGAAAACTGCTCGTTAATTAAAGGCTCCATATTATCGAGGCACGTTTCAAATAAAATATATTACACATATATTTTAATCAAGGTTAATGTCCAGGGCAGAGAAGCCACGGGGGTCATCTCGAAGAGAAGGCCCCGGGTCTGCCGGAGTGCGAGGGATATGTTGGCTACAACCTCCCCTCCGGCAAATGAAGATCCAAAGACGGCGTGCGTTTTAGTCGGTTCGAGTCCGACATAACCTTCCCAACCGGCTCCGGTGGGGGGGTATCCGTGGAGATTTTTCGCACGATAAAAAAAAAAAAAAAAAAAAGGGCAGAGAAGCCATCGAAGCGTATTATTGCTCCTGCATGACGGGTATGAGAACTCTAGGTGCTTGTGCCCATACTATTGTGCCCTTACTTAGGTGTTGGCAGGCACCTAGATAACTTCGTAGGTCCAGCAAGTGCCTGGGATGATATAATCATTGAAAGTAACAATACAATTTAATAAAACTGTGCTATTTAAGATTGATAGTTCTTATTTAATATTTTTTCTGTACCAAAAACCAACGATAGGAAGCTATATCGCTCTCTTAAGACAGAAAAAATGACTGGTTACCTATTTATTTAGTCCAAAAAGCAGAAAAAGTGCGATTATTGGCAATTAAAAATGTTACAAAGAAGTTATCATAACTTCGGTCTTTCATTCATTCATTCATTCGTTCACTTATTTTCGAGTTACTCAATTAGGCCTCTTCTAAATTACACCTAGTCTAAAATGCTACAAAGTGGGTACGGGTTCCATACAAAATTACCCATTGTTCTTTGTTGTTTATGTATTTATGTATATGGACACACACAGACCAATGCAGACATTCATATTCATGCATTGCAGGCACACAAATATTTTGCACTGAACGGGAATCCAACTTCCTGCTACTGTAGTTGTGTAGTGTCCACTGTGCTACTGTAATGTTGAATCGTTAAACTTCTTATAAAAAATTCCTGAGCTGAGAAAAGATGGGCCTGTATCTCTTTGACACAGGCTCCTATAGCCTATTTAGGAGAGCAGGTAACCCAAATAAAAACCTGAAATAGAAACCTAAATCAATTTGGGTCAATGATATACCAAACTAAAGGTACACAATCTTGTGGCAACTTTGTATAAATATACACGTTAAATAAATAAACTAGGCTAACTAAATGACTAACTAGTGGTTCGATACCGGTTTTTAGTCTTCAAAATGCGTTACTAAGCAGAAAAGTATTTTTATACAAATTTCTAAACAAAACATATCAAAAAGACACGCTAAAATTATTTACGTTTAGTTAAATACCTAAACAAATAGACTATACACAATCTATCTATTACAACTTATCGTCTAAAATAAGAATAAATTGTATTTTTGTGTATATGTACCTATATTTGTAATGAATAAACTTTAAAACTACTGTGCCGATTTCAACATTTCTTTTACCATTGGAAAGCTATATTCACCCTAAGTAATATAAGCTATATTTATTGCTATAAAAGATTAGGGATACTTAGTAAAACTTAAGTAACGTAACCTAAGGTGTAAAAAAATGCCCTAAAACGTCTTTCGTTGCATGCTCTGCGGAAACTATTGATGGTAGAACAAAAGTATGAGAGTCGAGTGGAGAGGCAAGTAGAGAGGAAAGTAGAAAATCGAGTAGAGCGCTAAAATTTTCAAAACTACGCGATTACCGATATCCACGTGAGCGGAACCGCGGACAAGAACTAGTTTTTTTTTATAAACTCACGTCTATATCCCCGAAGGAGTAGGCAGAGTTGTTTAGGTCCCAATGTAATAAGTGGCGAGCTTATTGCCATTAACCGGGCACGTGCTGCACTTATAAACCTGCGATAAATACACACATAACTTCGAAAAGCATCGAAAAGTAATTGGTGTGTGCCATGGCAAACCTGGGATCGAACTCGAGACCTCGTCTCAGCACTCCCACACCACTAGGCTACCGCGGTAAGAACTAATATAATGCTACAAAATGTTAAAACAAACTTATTCCCTTCACCAGGTGTAATAATATCGTCATACGGATGGGGACTGGCGGCTGACACGATAGGACGTCGGAAAACTTTGCTCATCGGCATGCCAATAGGGGTTGTACTGGGTATGGCCGCCAGCTTGGCACCTAACTACACATCGCTGACTATTCTCAAGTTCTTCTCCGTCATGTTGTAAGTGATAGAATAGGCTTTTAAAATAACCATCATTACAATCATAATAGGTCATCTGTAAGAGATGTCCCCGGGTCTGCATAGGTGCGAGAGATACCTATATCTTGTAAAATCTCACCTCCGGCAATCAAAAATCTATGGACAGCGGCGTGCTTTTTAGTCGGTTCGAGTCCGACATAACTTCTCTCACCGGTTTCGGTGGGATCGGTATCCGTGGGGATTTCGCGCACGGAAAACAGAAAGGAAGCCAGTTGTCGGACAGATGAAATTGTCGAAATTTTTATCGTATGTCGTTATTCCTGTAATTCAATAGGTATTTCCATTATTTATATTTTGTTTGAAAGTTGGTTTCAAGATCTTACAACTCTATATTAGGTATAATTTGATTGGCCGCTTGATAAATTAAATTCGATCTTCAAAAACAGTACTTTCTAAATGCTATCTTGAGGTTTTTGTTGTCATTTTAAAGACTGAGAAGCCTTTCTGTATCTTCTGCATTGACAGCACAGAGACTCTCTTAACCTTCTCCCCTCCCGTCTTCCTCTTCTCCCCTTTTCTCTATATGGTCGGCAGCGCGAATGGTGACGCTCCTGGTGTTGCAAACAATTCATAAGCCATGGTAATCACTCTCCATCAAGTGGGCCGAAAATCAAAAAATGCTGTTAACGTCTAATATTAAATGGTATTTAGTGAAGCGAATGAAAGAATGTAATGATAATGAACCTTTATTTATTTCATTGTGGAAATGTTTTTTGTTTCTTGTCCGTACATGTTTAGTGCAGGTGCAAAGTTACGAATGCTGTTTTTTTTATTTCCAGTACATCAACAGCGAATGCCGCGGCATTTGTGCTCATGGCGGAGAGCGTGCCCAGTAAGAACCGTTGCCGTTTTATGTTTGTCATGTCCAGCGCGACAATGTTCGTAATGTGCCTTATTTGCGGTACGTTCCTCTCAATATTATACCCGGTTGTGACCGAGGCTTTTGGAGACCGGGGTCAGTTGCGTACCAGTCAGTTGTGTATCTTTAATGCCGCGTCTACATTTTGCCGTGACTGAGTCAGAAGTGCGTGTCCGTCACGTATTCAGTTGCGTGATAGCCGAGTTTAAATGAAACCCTCGATCGACAGGTGGCAGTGTCAGCACAACTCTAGTTTGTGTCACAAGTCTGGACGCACCTTTATAACAGCGTGGCATCAAGACTTGACGTTGAGTGTGGACGTAACAACTTTAGCACATGGGCACACAAACTAGAGTTATGTTGACACGGCCACCTGTCGATCGATGGTTACATTCAAGCTCAGCTATTACACAACTGAATACGCGACGGACACGCACTTCTGATACGGTCACAGTAAATTTTTTACCAATTTTAATTAGTAGATATACTAATCGCTTCGAAATTTAGTTACCATATTAGATTATCATCGCACGCAAATGCAATAAAAAAAATTATTCTATCCTCATTTACAGTTTGTGCTATACCTATCCTCAAATACAATGTCCATTGGACAGTGTACTGGATGAACATGATATACCGACCCTGGAGGTTGGTACTCCTAATTATATGCGTTCCTGGAGCCGTTGGATCACTAGCACTGCTGTTCTTTGAAGAGAGCCCCAAATTCCTTCTCAGTAAGGAGAAACATGAAGAAGCGCTTACGGTGTTACGACGAATATTTCAAGTTAACACCGGTAAAAAAGATGAATATGTTGTAAGTTTAACATTCAAATTCATTTATTCATTGCAAATATGGGTTATATGAGGTGTTATATGCAGTAGGTAGATATTTTCGCCATATTCCTCGCCTCACTGTGTGTTCTACCGCCTGTATAATGGCCTGTGTTCAGAAGAATTGTTTGACATGATGCCCACACCTACTTTCTATTTCAGACTGTATTGCTATGCAGTCAGTGAATTTTCGAGACATTTTTATAAAGAAAGTGGCCTATGGACGTTTGCAACACCAGGGGCGTCACATTTGTGCCGACCATATAGAGAAGAGTGGGAAGGAGAAAGTGGGAGGGGAGAAGGTTAAGAGAGTCTCTGTGCTGTCAGTGCAGAAGACAAAGAAGGGTTTCTCGGTCTCCCCACTGACAACACAAAACCTCTTCAATGAGCTCTGGCTACCCTACTCACCGCCGGAAACACAACACAAGGTTATTATTTGCCGCGGTATTCTGTAGGGCGGAGGTACTTCCTCAGTATTTTTAAGTGAATATAATATTAATTTTAATTCACATTTCAGGTAACAAATGTGTTTCTCGACGAGACCAAAGTGATTGCCACGTCTGAGACATCTTTTCTAATGAGAATATGGAATCAGACGGCTCCATTATTTAAGCCTCCACTCTTGAAGAATTCTTTGATAATCTACTATTTACTGCTGTGTGCTTATATGATGTAAGAGTCATTGTGAGACATAACATAACATAAACTCACGCCTACATTCCCCAAAGGCAGAGGAGCTAGCACCCACATTTGGCCAGTTTATGTTTAGGTCCCAATGTAATAGGTGGCGAGCCTATTACCATTAACCGGGCACTTATGAGCCTGCGTTAAATACACAAATGACTTCGAGAAGCATCGAAAAGTCATTGGGGTATGCCATGGTAAAACCTGGGATCGAACCCGAGACCTCGTCTCAGCAGTCCATTACCCATACCACTAGGCAGAGTTGTCAATTATTGCTGAGTGTTATTTTTACTTTGGTTTCCATAACTTATGCAGAGTGGTGCTGTAGTTTAATACAATTCAAAATTACGGTAAGAGATCTACTTAAAGGAGGTAAAGGAGGCTCAAGTCTAGTCCCTACCATTGACATTTAAAATTCGGTAACGTGGAAATAAGATTATTTCTCTATTTACTTTAGTAATATAAACTCTATGATACAGACAAAGATCACGTCTACTGTGATGTCGTCACGGGTGTACTTACTGTTACTTATCGCAGTCCTCTCTGTAATGCTGTTGTTGAGTCTCATATTAATTAACATCATATTTCGATATTTTCCGTGAAGCGACTGCCATCTGTCTTCCACAACCAATGGTCCAATGACCAATGGCGATATCGAAGTTCCAAGACAGACTGGTTGGACTTTTGAGGGCTCCAATTACCCGTAATGACTGCCATAGATGTTTGTATAGCAACCGGGACCTACAGCTTAACGTGCTCTCCGAGGCACAACCAGAGCAGTGCAAACAGTCATATTCATGCATACAACTTTTTGCACTGAGCGGGGATCGAACCCGCGCCGCGTGCGTAGCAGTCGTATGCACTACCGCCACGCCACGGAGATAACATGTCATGTATAATTATATCATTCACGTTTTATTACAGTTCTACCGGTTACACCATGTGGGTGCCTACAATGACCAACGCATTCTTCACGAGTACCAACAGTTCAGGCTATACATTTTGTCAAATGGCCAGCCAAAGTCCCAATTTTCATACATCGGTAATTTAAAAATCATTTCTCTTAAGATTTGATAAGGCGCTCAAGACAAAGTGATATTCTAATGATGGAATCTCGTCGAAAAGTAACGTTTTCAATGCTGTCAATGGAATTCTTGACACTGTGGTTATTTTTATAAAAAAAATATGTGAGATAAAATATTTCGAGTCACAAAGATTCAATGAAATTTTTGTAATCATATTACACATTTTTGTAACGTACACATGTTTGGATTTATAGAGTACTAGCTGACCCGCGCGACTTCGTCTGCGTCACCCCGTTTTTGCAACATTTTTCATTCCTGCTCCGCACCTGTTAGTCGTAGCATGATGTTTTATACATATAAACCTTCCTCTTTAACCATTCTATATATTGAAACAAACCGCATCAAAATCCGTTGCGTAGTTTTAAAGATTTAAGCATACAAATGGATATAAGGGATATAGGGATATAAGGGATAAAGAGAAAATGACTTTGTTTTATAATATGTACTGATAATATTTACTAAGCGTTTCCACTGGCGTTTTTGTTTAGAATATCACTTTGTCTAGAGCTCAAGGCATGCTTACAACAAGCTCAAGGCGTAGCGCGTTTTCACCTGCGCTGCCAAACCTCTCCATCAGAGGCAAAGGGTGAAAATTAAAAAAAACTTAGCGATGGAGAAAGATGGAATGGGATAACTTTAAACGTGTACGTTTAAACCGAGTGAGAGTTCTTCTAATTTCTTACAAAAAAGAAGTACTTAGCGAATATAGTGTCTCCTAATCGAACTGAAAAGTACACTGTTAAAGTTCAAAATTAAATGGCATTGTATAGAGTGAATGAAACGATATAATGAACTCTTTTTCATTACATTCTGAACTTTAACTCTACTTCAATAAAGCCCAAAATGCCATGACAGTTCCATGATCTCAGTAGTGTGACAGTGGTTAACAATTAGTAGATCCTGGTTTAATTAATGCTTTACATCATTCTATTTCCAGAACTTGCAAGACTGTGATAACATCCTCAAACCGTTCACTCTATACGCTGTTATGTGCTACTCTGCCGTGTCTACGAGCATTACAATCCTATTGTCCTATGTAGTAGGTCCTCTGGGCAAGAAGAGGACTACACTCGTGATTTTCACCATATCCTTGTTTTGCGGAATTCTGCTCATTTTCGTGAAGATCCCGCTTCTGAGCATAGTTTTGTTTTTCATGTTTCTATATATCGCACAGATTTTGGGCAACGTCAATGCTTACTTGGTGGACCTGAACCCAACACATTTAAGGTTTGTTTTATAGGTATATTTTTACAAATATATTCATGCGAGTAATCCCCGAAGGTTTAGGCAGAAGTGTAGTAACGTAAATATTAAATGTAATATTCTTACGAAAAATAGTTTTATAGATACCTATTTGATTTATAAATACTCTCATGCAAGTGACGTAAGGCCGTCACGCGACTGTGGACCTAAGTGCAATTGTGTAGAGTGCAAGAGTTGCATTTACGTACATTTATAATAATATGTAACAGTAATTTGAAATTTAATAAGTTATGAATTTCGACTTAAGTACCTACTTAATTGATTTTCGTTCTACTTTGGGAACTTTAAATAATGATTTAGTTTCAGTTCAGCTAAGTAACATATTATTTTGCCATACATTTTTATCAGTAATAACTAAGATGCTAATTAAATTAAAAAACTGAAGTTTTATCAACTTGAATTTCGAACAGTCCGCAAAATCCACCATCTTGCTGATACTTTTTGACAGCTGCTGATCAATTGTTCAGTAGCACTAGCATGAACTCCTATCGAATTCGTAATGTAAAGGTTGTGATTCTGCCTCTTGTGGACCTGTGTGCGTGTGTAGCCCGCCAATCGCAATGCTCCGTTCTATCGATACTTTTACATTACGAATTTGATAGTATTTCGTGCTAAGGCTACAGACGTCAAACTCGATTCGCGATTCGCGCGCTTTTCGTTTAGTAAACGGGTTTACTGTTGCTGTATCAAAGTTTTTCTGTTTCCACAGGGGTATGGCGTCTTGCCTGTCAGTTGTGGTTGCTCGAGGGTTCGGGTTTATTAGCGTGCAGGTGATTGGCAGTCTCCTGTCGAATTACTGCACTCCAATGCTTGGTGGTTACATCGTTTTAGGTATTTGTAAGTACAATTCATTGGTTATTCTATCTATTTTATTCTTGTCAACTGACTGATTAGGGTTCCTACCACAAACTAACCGTGTCAGAAGTGGGTGTTATAGCTGAGCTTAAATGAAATAATCGAACGACTAGTGGCCGTGTCAGCACAACTATAGTTTGAGTGCCCATGTGCCACAAGTTGTTACGTCCACACTCAACGTCATGTCTTGATGTCACGCTGTCCGGTCCGCTGTTCATGTCACAAATGTGGATGCACCTGTAAAATTAATATTATATCAATCTTACTTTATTTTACTTACAAAGGATATGTTCTATGGTACTCATACAAATAACTTAATTGTCTGTACCTACTTACCTTCATTCGTCTCATGAATCACAGCTACCTGAGCAAATACCATGAGTTGGAACTCATGACACTTGCATGGCTTAAGAAAAGACCTAACTATAAAAAAATTATAACCTTCTTGTTTCAGCTGGATTGATAGCTGCGATGTTTTTGCCTGCAGATCCTAAAACAAAAGTGACTAATGATCAGTGAAGATTATAAACGTGCAGGGCAGTCTTTAGGCACTGACGATTAGAAGTGAAAACTAAATAACTCGTGAAGTGTACCGTCGCCTAAGCCCTGCAATTCTGACATTACGATGTTCGGCGACGGCCAACGTGTTAAGCTAACTTTAACTATAATGCGTGTTTCTTGGTTTTTGTTCAACCAAAAAGTGATCAGCGCTTGAAGAAGTTTTCATTTCAATATTCCAAAGCTATTGTTGAATCTTGTTATTATAAGTTCAAACTTTATTTCGACTTTTAATTCAAAAGTATAATAACACGCTCGACACGACATAATAGCATGCAGAATCGCCTTTTACGATACGATACGAATTTTTTTGTTCGATATAGCCGCTCAAGATACAGTTAGAGCCCTGCCTCATTCATTAGGGAGCCATGGTGACGTCGCAAGCAGCGCAGGTCTGGCTACTTCTAGCTTCCGAAGGTAGCCAAGTGGTCATGGCCCGACAGATAGTCAGGAAAAAGTTGCTTTTCAGAGAGAGCGTTCAAAATTGTGATTAATACCCGACTGAGTGTCACTCACTACATGTAAGGCAACACTGGTGAAGTAGCCAGGCTGCTAGGGTATTAAGTAGGTCGAACTGTAGCTTGTGGACACGCTTTCAATTTAGCGATGTTGCCAAACCGTTGCCAAGTGAGCTCGGTACCTTACATTTCAATGAAGTGGTTGAATACGTTGGCAGGACTCATAATAAAACCAACAACTCATTGAACTAAGAGGGCGCCACATTGCTTTCAATATTGTCAAATGTTTCTTTTTTGTACTGTAGCTATTCCGAAGTTTCTGCCAACAACCCAGCAGTTAGGAATATTTCATTCAATATGCATTTAAAGTTAACTTCCAAATGGGCAAATGTATGTAACTGTGTCAAAGCAAAACACATAGGTTAGTGATTATAGCAGACAAACACCATTCTACAAGTTAAATTGTCTTTGATTTGTCAGCAAAACAGTAGGTAAGTATGTATTTGACAGTGACAGCTGTAGTTCCTATTTTCGTCATTCCGCAGAGTCGTTGATTTTAGGTACTACAGAACCCCCTATGCTAAAACCTATCAGACCACTACCACTTCAATACAGTTGAATATTAATTACTGTATCTTACGACACCCTTCAGGTGAGATGCGGTTGTGACATTCTTTCTCCGTTACCATACGAATGACTAGTTAACGTTAATACGTAGAAACTTGTATCTTATGTCCTATGCGCAAATAATGTGCGCGGTAACATAACCTCAAAATCTTAAATATTAGCGGCAAATATTTCAAGCGACCACTGTATTCAGAATTTCAGAACATCACGGAATTATACCGCCCTACACACGGAACAAATGAATTTTCACATCCGGAAAACCTGAAGGAGGGCAGGAAAATTTCAGATTTGTGGGCGGCGGTACCAGGAGTACAAGTGATTGAGGAGATATACAACGAGTTTTCACTGCAATAACTGTCAAATGTCAAAAGCGCATGCGCGAATGCATATGGCGGGCAGTGTTTGGCGGGTCAGCTAGGTATATTGATTTTTCTAACGTCATGTCGCATCACCCCTAGATGCCCAAAGAGCTAAGAACATGATATAAAATTTGGATGTGCTATTTGCATATTCTCAACCTAAAAAATCCAAGTGGAAACGTGAAGTATGCGAAGCACTCGTGTCATTCTTATGAGTATTTACGCAAAACTGACAAATTGGGCTCCAGTCAAAAACCAGCGTCAGGTTATTACCTGCCACATGCTGAACTGAATACCTTTTTGGTGTATCTGTGAGCCACTCTGTTTTATTTGTGTTTCTTACTTTTTTTTATAATTATATTATTAGTTATTGTTATTTTGTGACCACTTTGCACCAAATAAATATTTCTTTCTTCTTTCAAAAGTGCGCTAATCGGTACGACTTTTTGCAAAAACTAAGTTTTAAAAACCTTTAATCCGGTTACGTGCCCTGAGTAAAGACAGCATTTAATGTAAGTAATGTATCATTTTTACGTACATAGATGAAACAAACCGCAAATACTGAAGGTATTAAAGTCATCTTCAAAGTAAGATGACTATTTTGAGAAAAGTAATCAAGCGAAAAGGAAGAGGAAATCTCTATAAGCATTTTCTTTTGAAGGGCACTTTTCTACCACTAAGTACAACTAATAACAAAATCATTTTAGTAATATCCAAAGCTTCCATAACTCAAAGTTTTCGTAAGTCGATGTACAGAAAAGGAATTTCTTCACCTCTTCGCGTCGCTGAGCGCCTAGTGATTCAGATGTCGTAGAAACGTTAGTGAAAAAATTCAAGTCTCCGAGAATCTCCCCTACACGCCCTTCCGTGTTTTGCTGAATAAAAAATTGTAGAGTAGTTAATTATAATGGCTCCGTCGCGTCGGGTAATAATATTTATTATTATTGTGAAACTATGGAATACTTCAATAAATATACAGCCATTAGTTAACAGAAACATAAATATCTGGTTCGTATTCCATTTGAAATATTTAAAGATTTTTAAAAAAAAAAGGCTAAATGATGTTTTATTTTTATTGATCACTTGATGGAATTTACGATTTTAAGCATTCCTAAAAACTTATTTTTTTGGAGGCACAAACATTGACACTTTGTAATAATTATTTACTTTTTCTCTGAACTTTTCATGTAAGACATAGGCTCAAGTAAGTTTATGTATTATTTGAAAGTTTCTAAAGACGAAATAATAATGTTTTATCGAAACCACTTTCGAATTCAGAATGTTTTTTCTTTTACCGAAACCAATTTCGAAAGAAGAAATATTATTCTCATTTAGAAACTAGTTTCGAAACTTAGTTTCTTACATGGCCGAAGAGAATAAGGCTTGCGGATAGTAAGAATAGAAAATATTAAATTAAATGAGGACAGGACAGACAAGAGAACCAAGTCCAGACTTTTCATATTCTTCGTTAACAAGGGGGACAGCGCGTACGCAGTCCCCACTACCAAAAATTACGCATCCGAGTTATCCACATTAGGGATAATCGCAAGGGTCAACCAAACCGCAGTGCAATGGAAAGGTCTCGCCCTGGGGGAACCGCCTTCATGATCACGGTATCCCCTATGCCAGGTAAGTATGATTTCACGAACGCTGGCCGGGGTAGTCATTCGGTTGCGGAGAGTCTTAACACCGCAGTACAGAAAATGACGTCATCAACACAGCGCCACCTAGTGTCAGCAGTGTACACTTACCATACTACGCCATCTATGGGTATTTTAGTGTACTACTCAGTAGGTATAATACGAAGTACCAAAATAGCACAAGTAGGTATAGGCATATATAATTGCAAAGTGATAGTGACACAAATTACAATAAATGTCGATTTCGACACTACAGTAGTTTTAAATTCTTTTCTAAACATCATAGAAGATGTTTACTTTCCAAACGGTTTATGTTTATTCTGGCATTAATTTGTTATTGTGAACCCTTGTCTTATGAAATAGACATTATTTCGATTACTTTTTCATTATTATTTGTTTAAAAAAGCCTAAATAACGTTGAAAAATAAATATCCAGCATTTATGACTGTCGTTGTTGCAGATAAGTAAGTATGTCATTGTTTTTCGAAAACAGTCTGATTTCAATTTGATAAACAAATGCGCCGTTTTAGCACCGATATTTTTCATAATTCAAATTTCACAAGTACCAGAGTTTGGTAACTAGTATCATATGAAGAAAATTTACAAATTCAACATTTTGCAAATTTTAATTCAAAATCTTAATCCATAAGGAAAATGTATCACAAATATTAGTAAAATACTATACTTATTACCTTTACTACTTTACTAAATTAGCCGCGGTAGCCTAGTGGTATGGGTAATGGACTGCTGAGACGATGTCGCGGGTTCGATCCCAGGTTACCATGGCACACACCAATGACTTTTCGATGCTTTTCGAAGTTATGTGTGTATTTTTCGCAGGCTTATAAGTGTCCGGTTAATGGCAATAGACTCGCCACCTATTACATTGGGACCTAAACATAAACTGGCGAAATGTGGGTGCTAGCACCTCTGCCTACCCCTTCGGGGATAAAGGCGTGAGTTTATGTTATGTTATTACTTTTTTGCGGTTCATTATGAATTTACCAAGGCAATTACCAATTAAACGGGTCGACCGTCAAGTATGCACAAAAGATTGGTAAAACCTACTTGGCTTAAGAATAAGTTAGAAATTAGGTGAACTTCGCGATTATTGCCATTGCGTCATTGTAATTCTGGATTGAATATTTTTAAGGAAGAAGTGAAAAGGAAAAAAATTACAAAATTACTAATACGTTCTTACTCTCACTATGCAAGTAAATTAGAGTAGTCATTTTTAGTAACGATACGGTTCAAAAATAATAGATAATGTATGGAATCCGTCGTGAGAGAGCAAGAGTCCACCTCGCACTTGGCCATTGCGTTATTATAGGTCGTTCCCTTTAGCCAATGGCGTTACCTATTTAAGACAGAATGGAGTTTGTAAACTCATATGATTATCGGGCATTACAGATTCTCCATAATAACACGTGATGACATGAATAAGTCATCACAAAAACTTGTTCACAAAGGAGTTAATGAGTCAATCCAATTGGCACAAGAAGTAATGACGTTATTGCATAAGAATAGTATATGCCTTTACTTCATACAAATATATATATTGGCAATACAATTGTGTACACGTATATAATATAAATAATAGAAAGTAGAAATGAACGTAGTCTGCACGTGTTTGGTTAAAAACAATATACATTGTTTATTTACATATCTACATTAAGGTGCGTCCAGATTTGTGACATGACAGTGCGGCTGCGCGGCGGCAGGCGGCGTGGTAACAAGACATGAAGTTGAGTGTATTAGACGTAACCACTTGTGGCACATGGGCATATAAACTTGAGTTGTGCTGACACGGTCACCAGTTGATCGATGGTTTCATTTAAGCTCGGCTATCACGCAGTTGAATACGCGACGGACACGCACTTCTGACACGGTTGTGGTAAAATGTTACGTAAATGTAGACGTTGCTTTACAATATTCTCTAGGAACCTATTATCTCATGACGTTATGAATTAAGCAATACCAGTCCATAGCTAGACATGAGCCCGTTTGAAGAGTCGTCAGACTTTCATCATAATCCGAATGCCACACACAAACACCCAGCTGCGATGAGTGTCCCTATGGAGACAGGAACTGCCACCACTCTCTGACTTCCATCTCCCCAAGAGAAACCAGCTCCCGGGCTCCATCCATGGCAGGTATGGCGGTCTTACAACCGTCTACGCACACAGGTCGGTCGGTTGAGGCAGAATCTTTGCAGGTGGGGAATGCGAGACCCAAGCTTAACCGTGTAACTGCGGTGCCCCCGTGAAGTCCATCTATGACGCACTTAGTTTCGTGCCCTCTTCTTGTGATTTCTCATATCACAGCCTTAGCACGAAGACTTAGCTCAGCTGCCTATGCGGTTAGAAAGATAAGGTCACTAACTGACGAGAAAACGGCACGATTAGTTTATTTCAGTTACTTTCATAGCGTTATGTCATATGGTCTGCTGCTGTGGGGCTCAGCTGCCGATATTGCAACTATATTTATATTACAGAAACGAGCTATACGAGCAATCTATTGCCTCGGACCCCGTGACTCGCTGAAAGAACTGTTTAAAGAAATTAATATTTTAACAGTTGCCTCACAATATATTTACGACAACGCCTTATATGTAAGGAAGAACCTAGACCTCTTCCAAAAAAAATCAGACTTTCACAACTTGAATACGCGAAATAAAAATAAACTGGCGATACCGAAACTAAGGCTTCATAAAGTCAGTAATTCGTTTGTGGGCAAATGTATAAAAATATATAATAAAATGCCTCAGGATTTGGCTGACCTGCCACTTGATAAGTTTAAAATAGAATTGAAAAAAATTTTAACTAAAAAAAGCTATTATAAAGTAGACGAATATCTTGATGATAAAAATGCGTGGGCATAATAATCTCTTGCTCTTGCACCCAGTTATTATAAATAAACAACTAAATATTAAAAAGAATAACGATAATCTACCTGAGTTTCTTGCTGGTCTCTTCTCAGGAGATTTAACTACCGAACCAGCGAAAGAATCATTTTCTAATGATTTATTTACTAAGTATCCTAATTTATTATGATTTATAATATTTTTGACAAATGTAGGTACATAATTATTGTAAAACTTTGACATTCATAAGTGCTCTTTATGTGCCTAAACTGAATAAATGAAATTGATTCTTTGATTCTTTGATTCTTTGATTCTTCTTGATTGCCCCTTATACCCTGCCTCCTGCACTAAAGACGACCTGAATGGAGCCACTGACGGTGCAGTCGACATTGCAAAGTTTTATTCTAGAATAGTTTAAGTATGGTTGGATTATTGACACGAAAGAAGAAGAAGTATATACGTATTATCAATACAATTTACACAGCTAACCTACTAATTATTGATAGAGTAAATTCTAACCCTATAATAGCCTTTTTCGCAAGAGACCCTTGCGTAATAGATCCTAAAAAACTAGTAATAGATCCCAATCATCATAAATATGAAAAGTTTGTTTGGATATGTTCATAATCATTAATCATAATATTTATTCTGTGAATCATAGGTTACTAAGGTTACTTATAAATAAAGTTCTTATAGGTTCGCTATGTTCTAGAGATGTGGTGTAGAGGTAGAGATTACCTAACGTAAGTCACAAATAATTAACTTGAGCTTTTTTGGATTTTTTTTAACACCTACAACAATTTTTGGACTTCGTTACGTCATTATCATCATCTTTGTGTCACCTAGTTGTGTCACTCTCTCCATTTCACACGGCCAAGTTCACAAGGTAAGACCATTGGCACGCATAAATCATCACTATCACTACATAGTAGAAAATAAAGTCGCGTTCTCTGTCCCTATTTTTCTTGTCCCTTTGTATGTTTAAATCTTCAAAACTATGCAACGGATTTTGATGCGGTTTGTTTTAATAGATAGAATGGTTAAAGAGGAAGGTTTATATGTAAATAACATCATGCTACAACAAACAGGTGCGGAGCAGGAATGAAAAATGTTGCAAAAACGGGGTGACGCAGACGAAGTTGCGCGGGTCAGCTAGTACTATATAAAGCCAAGCCGACATTTTTGGGTCTACCCTTCCTTATCAGTTTTGACTCGACGTGGATTGTCGGAAGCTTGGAAAATAAGGAATTGAAGACTCACATATTTTATTAGAACAGTAGGTACCGGAATGAAACGCTTAAAAAGAATATTTTTTATGGAACAGTTTCCGTGGAATTACCAATCTTTTGTACATACATGTGTACGTAAAACGTAACAATGTCATACGTATGGCTAATGTGTGGAGTGCATTCGTAGTTATTGACAATAACAGTATTTACGTATTTAAGCGATATTCATATTAATATAACTTCAAGTATACTTAAACACCTCCCATAGCACTGTTGCCTCCTTGAACTATACATGAGGACCTACCAGTGGCCTTCGGTGTTGCCACCATTCTCTGTTGCCACCATCGTAAAAATAAAAATAAAAAAAGAATTGTCCTCTGAGCAGTACAAAAATACATCAAATTATTATTTATTTCAATTTAAAAATCGTTTGTCAAGTAAAGTTAATGTTCAACAATTTACTTTCAACCTTTTGCGGGTTAATTGTGGTTAAGAAAACAATTAAAAATGTGTTATCAGAAATGCATATAAGTATAATAAAGACGTTTGAAAAGTTAGCATACTAATTGGCTTAAATTTAAATTTGGAATTGTCAGTGCTCGTTAGAATTTACATATTTAAAAAGTGTTCGTCACTGTCTGCATTGCAATAATGGTGTTCACCATAGAAAATAATTGTGTGAATAAACACAGTTTTGAAGCTGCAATAAATTTGACAGGTAAGTAGACATAATAGGTTATTTTTTTTTCTAAATAGATTTTTCCACTGTATCTGCAGTTTATTATGCGACTCGTGCCTGTCCATACCCGGAGGCTAGATGGGGACCATGGTCCCATCACCCGAAGGGGGCCATCTACTTTGGTCCTAGGTTGGCCGGGGTGCGAGGGATACGTTGCTTACTATCGGAACTCCGGCAACCGGAGACACGAAGACGACGTGCGTTTTAGTCGGTTCGAGTACGTCATAACCACTCTCACCGTGGGATTGGTATCCGTAGGGACTTCGCGCACAAAAAATAATCCTCCTAGCAATGTTTATAAGCATTGACTTTTTCGATCCAAATTTGATTTGAATAGTCAGCATAGGTACTAATTGCTTTTCAAAATCTTCAGTACCTACGTCATGTTGATTTATTTACAGATTGCCTGACCTTGAACAAACTCGTCATTATCTCAGAGATGACTCGATCGCACTTGAGCGTGCTCATCAATATGCTAAGAGTATTGTTAAAATAAGACCAATGAACCTGACATATCCGCTAACAATACAATATGACGAACTGTAATGAAGTTTGTAAAGCAATTAGTACGAGATGCTGTTTTAAATCAATTTAGATCGGAAATATCCGGATGGACCTTTATGTCAAGTCTATATTATTATTGTAACATTTTTTCAATAATCTAGCTGGCATGATTGTTAATGATGATGATGACGATGACCGATGATAGTTGCCTCACTAAAGTAGTGGAGACTTTACTAGAAGACTTTCTTATGTAGATTTTGACACCAACACGAAAAATCACAATTCACTTTACCTAATATTCCACTTTGCTACACTTGTGCGCTTTTTCGAAGCCGATATGCCTAAAATTCCACCATTTTTACACGATACAAAACTCGAATTATACCTTTAAAAAACGAAACCCAGTGCAGCGTTATGATGACACTTTTCGCGTTCCCGCCAAAAAAACTGCAGTCATTAAGGCCACAGACGGGTGCAACGGCGCGGTGGACGAGCTCAAATCTAATAATCTTGAATTATATCAAAGGGTCAGTGTATCAAAGCCTCGTTTCTCTTGCAACTATGGTTCAAGATTTCAAGATCCTTTCCGTTAAGTTTAAATTATAGTAAACCAAAAATTTCGTGAGCTCGTAGAGCGTTAACTGAAGGAGGACGCCAACTGCACTACAATTACAACGCCGTGGTTCCAATTTCAGCCACTTCACGGCATCGTTGGTTTTACAACCATTTTACATGATTTATTCATTTTTTAAACACAACATATTTCAATGAAAATTCCTTAACTTATAACAAGTTACGCCATCTAGACAAAAAAAAACAAATCATAATTGGCGGCAAAATTCAGAATTTCTTCTAAAACATCATAAATTCTACCAAATTTTCCAAACTTCTACAATAATTTATGATTAATAGAAAAAAAAAACAATTAATCTGTGATTATCTAGAACAGTTTAATTACCAATTCTCCACGCTAGCAAATTTTACAAAACTAGTATCAAATCGTAGACTGCTTTTACAAATTACATTTTTTCTGTATTTTAAGTCTTAGCCTAAGTGATGTTAAGGCATTTTGGCACCCCAATTCAAAATATTTGACCAACTGTTTGAACCATTTTTTTCCCTCTTTCTTTCATAACAGCTTTGAAGCAAAAATTATCACTAGATTTTTATCTTGCAGGTTTTGGGAAATACAATATACACATGCTGGTAGCCTGCTCCCTCATCATTTTAGCTATGTATACAGATATATTCGGCTTCAGCGTAGTAATGCCTGCTATAGCCTGCGACTTTTCGCTGGACACTACAGAGCAGGGGCTGCTTTCGGCTGTGCCGTTAATTGGTAAGAATTACTTATAGTATCTGGGTAAAAAATATTATCGCTTGAGTTTATTATTACAACCGATTTTTCCAGGTGTTATGATATCATCATACGGATGGGGTTTAGCTGCTGATACGATAGGACGCCGCAAAGCTCTTATGATTGCTATGCCGATTGGTTTTGTGCTAAACATGGCTGCCAGCATGGCACCTGGTTACAAGACTCTGGCAATACTTAAGTTCTTTTCAGCCACGTTGTAAGTAGTATTTCTAGGAGTGCATTGATTACTATAGTAAGTCAATAATTAGGTTTAGAAAAGGAATCCTTTAAGTAAAATAATATGATAACACAGTTCAAGTAGCAGTTCGACTTTATCGATTGCAGTTATTATAGGTGGTGAAATCCACTCACAATAAGGCTATAACTTATTATGAGTTGGTTCTTACTGTTAAAACTTTAATACGCTTCTGACCAAACACAAACGACTGGCATCGAAATCAATATAATTTCTTATCTTACTAAATAAAAATAAGTCGGGTTTTCCTTCCTGACGCTATAACTCCAGAACGCACGAACCGATTTCCACCGTTCGTTGTTCGTCCGCATTCGTTACAAAGGTCTCGGGCTCCGTGAGGTTTATAGCAAAGAAAATTCGGGCAAAATTTCAACAGAAAAGCGGGAAAATCATTTTTCACATGACGAAACGGAGTTCGCCGTGTTTGCTAGTTGGATATAATTGAGGACACTAACAGTAAAACAAAATTCCCGAACCTACATATACTGAATGAAAAAATTAGTAGAAAACTTTACTTTTAGCACATCAGCGGCGAACGCAGCAGCATTCGTGCTGATGGCGGAAAGTGTTCCCGAAAAGAACCGGAGCCGGTTCATCATTATCATGGCCACCGTCACCATGTTTATGCAATGCTTTATAAGTGGTGAGTACCTGGACCTTATTCACGGCGAATAATGGTTATGTGATTAAAAAAGTCAAGAGGCTTCGAATTTTGGTCATTACACGAAAGCTTATCAAATGGTGTAAAACTCAATACGCTTCATCTAATAAAAAGGAGTGAGTTTTTACGTTCAAAGTATTATTTCCTTATCAGGTTTCGCTGTACCAGTCTTCCAACTAACCTTCCACTGGAAAATTCCCTTCTTGAGCATGGAATATAGACCTTGGAGATTACTTATGCAAATAATCAGCTTACCTGGAGCAATTGGAGTGCTGTATCTGTTATTTTTGAAAGAGAGCCCCAAATTTCTTCTGAGCAAAAGTAAAAACGATGAGGCACTGCTCATATTGCAGGATATTTTCCAATGGAACTCTGGACAAAGTAAAAACACTTATTTGGTGAGTTTTAATCGTAATAACTCTTTTTAAGCCAAGAACATTAAACACTGATTTTGGATTTTGGAAGAAATTTATATTCTAGTCTTGTATTTTAGGTCAAGCACGTGTACTTAGATGAGAATAACATTGTGGCAATAACTGAGACCTCTTTATTGAAGAAAATGTGGAACCAAACCGCGCCTTTATTTAAGCCACCTCTCTTAAAGAACTCTGCCATACTCTACTATTTGCTGCTATGCGCCTATATGACGTAAGATTCTGTCGAAGATACAATTATATTTGCTTATAAAGTTGTTACTCAAATAAATAAGGATTACATACATTAAATATTACAGTTCCACTGGATACACGATGTGGGTCCCGACAATGTCGAATGCATTTTTCCTGGGCGAAGATAATTCAGGAAGTTCCTTTTGCGACGTGGCCAGCCGAAGTGCTAGCGTTCATAAAATTGTAAGTGGATCCCGCTGGTAATGGCTAAAAGTTGTATATTTCACACGAGATCACTTTTTAGTAAAATATCCGATAGCTTTTCTGTGCCTTCTGAAACAACTTTCCAAGAGAAATAGTGGTAATTTTTTTTTATAATATCACGCCTATATCTCCGAAGGGGTGGGCAGAGGTGCTAGCACCCACATTTCGCCAGTTTATATTTAGATCCCAATGTAATAGGTGGCGAGCCTATTGCCATTAACCGGGCACTTATAAACCTGCATAAATACTCACATAACTTCGAAAAGCATCGCAGTCATTGGTGTGTGCCATGGTAAACCTGGGATCGAACCCGAGACCTCGTCTCAGCAGTCCATTACCCATACCACTAGGCTACCGCGGGTACTATAACCGAGTAACCGTGGTCAAAATAAGATCGCAATTTCTTTGAAGATCATAATATTAATGTACATAATTTCTTTTTCTTCCAGAATTCAACAGACTGCGACCACACCATTGAACCGTTCACGCTTTACGCGGTAATGTGCTACTCTTTAGGATCCACAATCTGTTCGGTCGGCCTATCTTTTATTGTTGCTCCTCTGGGCAAAAAGTTCACAACGCTTATGGTGTTCGCATTGACAGCAATTTGTGGTGTCCTGTTGTTATTTAGTAGAAGCCCATATTTGAGCATAGTCCTATTTTACTTGTTTTTGTATGTTTGTCTCATATTGGGTAATGCTAATACTTACTTGGTAGAGCTGAATCCTACCCACTTAAGGTTAGTATTTGATTTTTTTTTTGCTTTTTGAAGACCTTTTTTCCTTATTACTGTAATATAAATCACTTCGTTCGCTCTATTGAAGCTCATTGAAAATGGCACAACGGATGTTAACCATCTTTAATTAGCTCTACATCTCGTTGTCACCCTAATTCATAAACTATTGGTCTAGCCATTTGATTGGAGCCAGTGTTTAATGAACAACTTAGACGTCCCATTAACGGTGGCTGCCTTAACAAAATAGCTGTGACATTTATCTGTATTGATATTATTGTACACAATAGTAAGCATTAAAATGATCAATAAATCACCTTTTTTCTTTTTGCAGGGGCATGGCAACATGTCTGTCGGTTGTGGTTGCCCGTGGGTTCGGTTTCTTCAGCGTGCAGCTGATCGCATATCTTTTGGCAAACTATTGCACGATAATGATCAGTGGATATGTAGTTTTAGTTATTTGTGAGTACTATTGAAGAATTTCATTATAATTAAATTTAAGTTAAGCACTGATAGAAGTAGCTTAAAATATTCAACTGCAGTGGCTTTATATGTAAAGTTCTATGAAGGGTAAAACCTGATACTACAACAAAACTTGATTGACGTGAAATATACCTATAAAAATATACCTAGTGTACTGACGCCATTAGCCAAAACCGATTAAACACTGGTTTGTAAATGAATAATATTAACGTAATATTCTATTTCAGCTGGATTGGTGATAGCAACATTCTTACCTCCTGATATCAAAGTCAGCGCGCCCAGCAGCCAAACAGAAACAGAAGCTAACAATAGAACAAATTAATAAGATTCTTGATACTTTTTCATTATTATTATAGGAATATCAAATACTATGTAATAAACTAAGACTGTTAGTATTTCTAGTACAGGTAGCCAGTTAAATAAAATACCTATCTGTTGTTATTTTTATTAGTCTAGATTTGTCCAAAGAATATTTAAAATTGCTGTTATTCCCTCTACCCCTATGAACAGCTAATACAAATTGCGTATAGACTATGAACCCCTCTTTAATTAAAGATAAACTGAGTGCTTACATACAGATATGAATTACTACCTCGTTAGGAAGATAAAAACTTCTCTTTGCTGGCAACATTATTTACTGGATCAGCTGTCATGTCAAGTCAAATTCCCATCCTCAACTGTCATTCATTTTTGTGAAACGGCTAGTGAAATGTCTGATTGTGCCGGTAACAATTCAAAACCACGAGTTGTGGTTTTAGGAGGTAATTGATATTTGTTATCTTTAATAGTAGCTCTATAATTCATTTAAAACAATTCCAACGTAGATATCGATAAGCTTGTACAACAGTGACGTGTTTTTTTTTTATTTTCCGTAACGGTCTTAGAAGTGTTAGTCATCAGAACGGCGAAGGTTCTTTTTTGAATGACCGTGTGATTTTGATTCAGGGTGCGGTTTCATTGGCCGAAACCTCGTGGAATACTTGATATCTAACGACTTGGTGAGCGGACTTCGTATTGTGGACAAAACTCCACCGCAGTTGGCTTTTCTAAATCCCACTCACAGCAAGATATTTGAAGATCCCCGAGTTGAATATAAGAGCGCAAACCTTATAAATGCAAGTAAGTACATCAGTGGAGTGTATACAATTCTTAGTTTTATTTTAACACGAAAGTAATGGAAACTTCTTACTACTCAGACCTAAAAAAATATTTTTGATAGTATTGGTGTTCATATTAAAAAAAAAATCTGTACTAAGGTGTCACCTATTTAGCCAGACTATAAAATTTTTGACTTAAGTATGTATTTTACCTACACACAATTAAAATAGAGAGCTGCATTTGTATGTGTCGTAAAAAAAAATTAATTGACAGACTTGTCTCTATTGGATTTAATAATGACTGTAATAAATTCTAAAATATAATCTGTTCTGATTATCAAACATACCTATCTTTTTAATAAGTCAGTCTAAAAAAAACTGATAAGATTAAATCTTTTTTCAAGCTATGAGAGTTTTCATAGACTTTATCATATTTCACAGTGGCATTTTATCATGGAAAACAAAAAAGTATGAAACATCATAAATACTTTTTTATCTACAGCAAAGTAATGACTATTTAGAATGGTTGACAAAATAAGGGTGTTGGCAGTCTAGTTAGAAAGGGTTAATTTTGTCTTAATTTTATAGTATGTATAATTTGAGCTAAAATGACATTGAAATAGTAGTAAATACCACCACTCAAAGCAATCATAGACCAGTAATGCACGGTAATATTAACAGTTGTATGCGTAAGTTTGGCGACATCGGTTCCGCTAGTGAAACTATAGTGTTGCATAACTATAAGTTCTGTTCTGTGCATTTTATCATCTGTGAATATGGATATACTAATCTATGAATCATTGATGAGGTTTATCTTTATAAAATAAAAACAGATATCTAAATAAAAGCAATATAAGCATGAACTCGATTCATAATTATGTATAAAATAAGCATAGTACTTATCCTATTCCCTCAAGTTTTACATAAAACCCTTCCTTTAAAATTTATCCATACATTTCTGAAGACTGCATTAAAAACCCTTGAGTAGTTTAAGAGATCTATCTTATCTTATGTTATTGGGGTACGTGCTCTGGAGCTATAGCGGAGACTTAATCCCAGTTGGATCCTTTGCATCAACTCCAACCTGGACCCTAGCTTATTATCTTAATTGTGGGTGCATGTAATCCTCTGCCGCTAGCCCTTTCTGAGAAGATCCATTTGTTGTCTTCCTAAGGTGTGACACTTGCACAGTATGTGTTTCATTGTTTCATCATCTTCCTTGCAATGTCTGCATTTTACGTCGATTATTAGTAGCCAGTAAACGCTCTAATTATTTTCGTTATTTTGTCCCTACTTAGATTAATTAAATTTATTAAGCACACAGACTGCAGAAGCGACTTCATTTTGTACTATAAAGATACATCATCATTCATAATAATTGATAATGCTACATACTTGTTATAGTAATTTGTAAACATTTATATTTCTGACATTCACAATTACAATATAACATGCTTCCATAATGTTCGTCATTTCTGAGACTTTTCTGAGACTTTCCATTTAGCTGAACATCAACTGAGGTGAAGTGGTTTTGACAGCTCCTTACATGAAAAAGGTTAAACCGATGACAGTTTTAATCATTTTATTTATAGTATGTAAACATTCTAATAAGAAAATATATATTTGGGGAGTACCCATAGCTTAACAATTCCCATGATACTAATAGCAAATTATTACAAATTGTCATAGAAAGGAATGCCAATCCGCACCCCTCAAAAGTAATAAGACTTCTCATTCGAAGCGATGTGGTTGCATGTGCAACACTCTGCGAGTGCGAAGAAAAAACCTAGACACGGTTAGCTTCTCGCGCTATCAAGCGAATTATGATACTATATAGGTGATATTTATTATAAAGACTTTAGACATCTCATGAATATTATTGTATGTATAATCAGTTTTTTTTTTTTTATACTACGTAGGTGGCAGACAAGCACACGGCCCACCTGATGGAAAGCGGCCACCGTGGCCTATGAACGTGTGCAACACTAAGGGAGTCACACACGCGCTGCCCACCCTGAAGGGAAAGGGATATTATATTATTATAAATGAGCAGTTCGACTGGGGAAGTACCTCCGTCCTAAAGAATACCGCGGCTAAAAATAACCGTTGTGTTTGCGGCGGTGAGTAGGGTAGCCAGAGTTCTCTGGAGAGGTTTTGTGTTGTCACTGGGCAGACCGAGAAACCCTTCTTTTTCTTCTACACTGACAGCACAAAGACTTCCTTAACCTTCTCCCTTCCCCCCTTCCCCTTCTTCTCTATATGGTCGGCAGCACAATTGTGATGCCCTTGGTGTTCCAAATGTCCATAGGCCACGGTAACCACTTTACATCAGGTCAGTGCTTGTCTACCACCTAAGTGGTATAAAAAAAAGTTTCCATTAATCAACAATATGTAATACTTATATATTTTATGAAGTACATTTCTTTATCTCAATTAATTTATTATCCTGGCATGTACAATGATAACAGCCTCTCTCTGGTAGCCTATGTGATATGTTATCAGAAGATGATTCATTTTCATTATAATATTACTAGCTGACCCGCGCAACTTCGTCTGCGTCACCCCGTTTTTGCATCATTTTTTATTCCTGCTCCGCACCTGTTGGTCGTAGCATGATATTATACGTATACAAAACCTTCCTCTTTAATCATTCTATCTATTAAAAAAAACCGCATCAAAACAGTTGCGTAGTTTAAAAGATTTAAGCATAAAAAGGGACATAAGGACGTGAAAAATAGGGACAGAGTCCAAATCCCAGATTGTACTATGGCACACACCAATGACTTTTCGATGCTTTTCGAAGTTGTTCGAAGTTGAAGAATGGCAATAGGCTCGCCACCTATTACATTGGGACCTAAACATTAACTGGAGAAATGTGGGTGCTAGCACTTCTGCGTACCCCTTCGGGGATATAGGCGTGAGTTTATGCATGTTATGTTATTGTCATACCAGCTATGTCATGCTATTCTCAGCGTCATCTAAGCTCCAAATAAGGTCGCATTCAAAACATGTACCGAGGTTGCACTCTCAGGGTTGGGAGGTCAGAACACACACTCCCATCTTACCATTAATGTCATTTGCATCTTAAGCTTTCATCTCAGAGTCTGGCATGCTATCTCGTTATACCCAAAATAAGAAACATCATCTTAACATTATGTACCTATGAATCATCATTATCGAGTCTATTCCCAACTCAATTGGGATCGACTTTCTAGTCTAAGTGTAAGTAGAGATTCGAGTAGAGTCATACAACGCGATAATCGACATCCACGAGCGATTTTACATAATATGTAATATATTATATTACTATACAACTAACGAATAGCTTTTTTCTAGTTTCTATACAGAAATATATTAATAAACATACCAATTCCTAGAATTCAGTTTGACTCATCACATCAGTCAACAAACACATTACTAAAATGAATGCAACATTCCGTAATTTCCGGTAGTTGACTTCTATTTTGTTTTAGACTACTTACAAGAAAATACTCATTAATTCATCATCATTGCTCGAATAGGCTCTTTTACTTTTTCTTCTGATTGACTTAGTTTTTGTGGGAGCCATTACCGCCCAACTTCGAGAAGAAAAAGCCCTGTGCTAAAGTCTCATCGTTAACTGGCAGGTCCCTAATTCTGTTAACTGTCAACCATTGCCAGACTTAGGAATCGATAACATTGTTTCATTCAATCTACAAGATGCCATGTCATTTTAGACTTTATAAGCATAGTAGTTATGTCTGAAATTCATCCTTCGGCCTGATTGGAAACCGGTTTCCATAACAGAATTATTTTTCTTTCAAAGAAAACCTGGTTTCCAAGAAAGAATATTCTGCATCCGTTTTCGAAACTGATTCCAAAACAGAAAGTTGGATCTTCGTTCGAAACTCAAACAGAAAGTTCTTATTTGTATTAAACTTTGGGATCCGTTTATTGATTGATATTTCGACTTTTAACTATCAAATCTCCCAAATCTGACAGGAAACCCTGAGCCAGAACCTCACCCGTTATTAAGCAGGGCAGGTTGAACCCCAAAGGTGTCAGTAACCGCCCTGCCACGGTGTAACCCCTGCACTAGTTCCATGGATGGAAGACACGGAGGTAGGACACGACGGTATCTCCCGTCCGAAATGAGCTGTCCAACTGGGGAAGTACCTCCGCCCTACAGAAGACCGCGGTCATAATAACCATCGTGTTGTGTTCTGTCCCTGTCACTGTACCGCTCCTTCTCCTCCCCTTCCTAGCCTCCCCACCCCTTCCCAGCTCTCCCCCTTTCCCTTCAGGGTGGGCAGCGCGTGTGTGACACTCTTAGTGTTGCACACGTTCATAGGTCACGGTGGCCGCTTTTCATCAGGTGGGCCGTGTGCTTGTCTGCCACCTACGTAGTATAAAAAAAAATGGAACTAATTGTTGGTGGAAGTAGTGAGATTGATCCGCACTATTACCTGATAACGGTTATGTTCACAATATTTGTGCATTGCATAATGATTACTTCATAAGTCTGGTACTAATTACTGGGTGAATAGGGATAAAATGGTCAATGGAATATTTTAAATAATTTCTTTCACTAGATTTCAAATAAGCCTGTTATCAGATATTTGATAAGTCTGTTATTACAATGAACTAGGCCAACTCGCTTGAAAGAAAATAACAACAGAATTTAGCGACCATTTTATCCCTATTCACCCCTGGATCCCTATTCACCCCTGGATCCCTATTCACCCCGTTTGACTGTACTTTTGTACTACCAACAATAGTTTCCTTCAATGGCCTTGAGTAGACAGGATGTGGTGTAAGGGATATCCCTCACACCCGTCTTGACTTCCACCTGTCAACAACAGATGGCCTAAAAGGCGGTCGGTTCGAATCAGGCACAACCACCCTCGTTGATATCAGTGGGCTTATCCGTGTGGAACTTCTTTTCGGGAGAAGTAAGGGTGGATACTGTAACCCATCTCCCTCTTACCTGTGTGCTACTGAGTGTCTCCTTATCACGGATGCAATTATTTTTGAATAGCTACTATATATTACTTGCACGGTCGTAAATGCGTGTAACTGACACACTTGCCTATTGTACCTGAGGTAATTAGCTTGTCAAATTACTTTTATAGCAAGCTTCTATATTGCAGACGTATGTACATCTCTTGCGTTAGGTTTCGAAATAATAGAAAAAACGAAGACACTCTGAAGAAGATAAATATATTAAAGAGTAGTTTAACCCTGCTCAGTGCAAAAAGTTGTATGCATGAATATGGCTGTTTGCACTGGTCTGGTCGTTCCTCGGAGAGCACGTTAAGCCGTCGGTCCCGGTTGTCATACAAACATCTATGGCAGTCGTTACGGGTAGTTGGAGCCCTCAAAAGTCCAACCAGTCTAACTTGGAACTTCGATATCGCCATTGGTCAATGGACCATTGGTTGTGGAGGTCATATGGCAGTCGCTTCACGGAAAATATCGAAGTTCAGCCGCATCACATCACAAAGCCGACCCCAACTGAGTTGGGAAAAGGTTTAGACAATGATGATGAGTTTAACAAATGGACAACCGTTCGAAACGCAGCCTGGGAAGACCCAGGTAAGAAACACACAAAACATTTACTTAGTCTAGATACTATAATTTGTTTGAGCAGCAAGTTGAGTGAACAGCTCATTTCCAAGCCTGTTTATCATGCAAATAACCTTGGATTTTATGACTACTGCGTTGAGTTATCAATTTGTTCTGCGTATGATAGAGACTAGATCAGGCAGATACGTGCCAAGGACATTCAGGCAGTGTGCAATGAAATGGAGACACGGCACGATCAAGAGCTGGAATACTTTACCCTCATATCTATTGCAAACTAGCTGTTGCCCGCGGCTCCGCCCGCGTGGACTTCTGATCCCGTTCCCGCTGCTCCTTTCCGAGCATTTTCGTATTTGTATGGACCTTTTAAACCTTGTCTAGACTTCCACGAATAATTCAAGACCAAAATTAGCCAAATCGGTCCGTTCTTAAGTTTCAGCGAGACTAACGAACAGCAATTCATTTTTATATATACATATAGATACTTAGTTGAAAAAGCATAACAGCACTAAGTACTGTGGCGTATGACCCCATCTTGTCTGATAGTAAGCTAAAGGCAAAGTTCCAGATCAAAGGTACACCATTACCTCTCGTTTTCACCAAAAAACAAATTGTAATCATCTTTGATACAAAACTGCTTGAAAATTTGTTGAAAACTGGTAGAAGACCTATCAGGACATAATTACTTGTTTTATACATGTATTGGGACTCTCAAACAAGTTGGAAACAAGTTCACTGATGTTTGTAACGGATTGCACTGGTCATATACATGTTTTGAAACGAGGGGTGCAGACAGCTACGATATTAAAATGGAGTCCCTCAGCTTTGCGGTCTCCTCAAATGCAATGACGTCAAAAGAAGGAAACGTGTGCTGGTAAAGAATTCCAAGACTTGATGGTGCGGCGAAAGAGAGTCGCTGCACCGCTTGACTCTTGGTAGAATATTCTGCATTGTATGCGGGTGAGCCCACTTTTTGTGACCCCGATATGGCATAAATGAATGTGTGAACAAGTCTATTATGTGTGTATGCGATACGATGTGTCATTAATTATTTTAATACGCGGCAATCAGCGTCTGATGAATGAAAAATTATATGCATTACAATAGGAGCAATTTAGAATTTCCAAAGTAAAGAGTTATACAGTCATCTTTCATGAATTCATGTATATTTATAACTTTTGACTTGACTAAACTAACTCCCGGATGATTGCTTCATTTTTCTTTTCAATATGTGTTTACGGAACATTTTGTAAATAAAAATTGTATATTTTTATTTTTTCTCGGATGACACCAGAATGCTGAAAGTAAATTAATCCATTACTGATGAATCTTTTCATTAGTGAATTCAATCGGCATTCATGATTAGTTCTAACGTTTAGCATAACAGATATCGACAAAATCAAGATATTCTATCCCTTTGACCAATGAAATTGCTGGAACGTCTTGATGTCGAGATTTCTCATCATCATGCTAGCCCATGCAGGTGACGAAAGTACAAAAAGTGAACGTCTTAGCTTAGGTATGAAATCTTATTGAACACTGGCGTATGTTCAACAATAGGCGTTTTTTGGTGCTTATAGTGAGCGGCTAACTTCTTGGAAATATACTCTCACTATGCAGTTTATTTGTTTTTTTTTTGTGGTAAAGAGTGGGATGCGTTATACAATTCAATTCAAATTTAGAATATCGCATCGATTTTTGGCGGAAAATTACCTCTCGATTTAATCCCAACGTTTTTGACGTAAGATATGTCAAAAAAGTTTTAGATATTTTGGAGATTGACATCAGATCGAGACTGAATTTAAACATTTTTTTTTTCAAAATTGGTTTTTGGTTTGATTAGTCCAGTGTTCAACGTGCCCATGCGTGACTTGCTGGCAGTACCGGAACGTTCTTCAAACCATTCAATATCATGTCCAATGATCATTGCACTCAATCCACGTTAAACAATAGCACGGAGCAGTCCATCAATCTCATATTCTCGTAATTCCGTTTTTTAAATAAATATATAAAGTGTTATAAATGTTAATGTGCGCACTGGACCGTGTATTCGCCCGACCAGATTATTGTAGCTGTATTTTTAACCAAAGACCTACATTTCACTTGACTTGATAGCATGGTTTTTTGCCACTTTCGCTGTGTGCCTAATCTTGAAGCGGGATAAATTATTTACACATTTTGAAATTCGGTGGGTGACAAGTTACATCATAGCAGAAGCAGGCAGGGGACAAGATAGGTGATTGCATACCCAATAGGAGATTATCTTGAAATTGGAAAGTAACCGCGGTAGCCTAGTGGTATGGGTAATGGACTACTGAGACGAGGTCTCGGGTTCGATACCAGGTTTTACACACCAATGACTTTTCGATGCTTTTCGAAGTTATGTGTGTATTTATCGTAGGTTTTTAAGTGCCCGGTTAGTGGCAATAGGCTCACCACTTGTTACATTGGGACCTAAACATGAACTGGCGAAATGTGGGTGCTGGCACCTCTGCCTACCCCTTCGGGGATATAGGCGTGAGTTCATGAGTTTATATATGGAAAGAGCCTTGAACTAGTTTTGGTGCGATAGATGTGCTTATGGCAATCTCACATCTGAAGACCTAAGCGGCGTTCTGTCATTAAACTGTTCCAGTCCGAGAAGATTTCCACACCAACAAAAAAAGACCATAAGTGCAGACAAAAAGTTTTCCTTAGAGAACTATGATTTTCGGTCCTCCTACGTGGAACCGAAAATCATAGTTGGCAAAATGTGGATGTCTAATACACCTCTGCCTACTCCTTCGGGGATTACGGGCGTGAGCATATGTATGTATTTTATTATTTGTCTAGAATTTACCTATCTGACACAATAAATAGTGAGTGGAGAAGCTAAGTGTTATTAATAATAACCAGGAAAAATATTATTATCCTTGTAAGTAATATTTAAATCAAACCGCTGCTGCGCTCTACGGAATAAGTTATAAATATCTTCTGACGAATCGACGGCATTTTTGAGTTGCCATCGTGGTGTAGTAATATGTTTCACGGCAGCGCCACTACTTACGGAGAGCGCCCGAGCATAAGTTTTCCTTTTTATATATACCACTTAGGAGGCAGACAAGCACACGGCCCACCTGATGAATAGCGGTCACCGTGGGCTAATATGGACGTTTTCGACCCCAGGGGCGATGCAGTTGTCCGGCCTGCGCTGTAGAAACCTTCTAATGCCTATCTCGAAGCCCCATAATGTAGTTACGTCCGATAAATATCTTAACGAGGCCACATTCCAAAGCAGTATTTACTACGCACACAAGCATATTGTCAAAAAAAACCATCACGGTAAGCTGAAGTTTTAAAAATGAATTCAGTTAGGGTCGGCTTTCTAGTCTAACTAAGATGTGGCTGAACTTCGATATTTTCCGTGAAGCGACTGCCATGGGACCTCCACAACCAAGGGCGTTACTGAAGTTCTGTAGTTAGACTAGTCGGACTTTTGAGGGCTCCAACTACCCGTAACGACTGCCGTAGATGTTCGTATGGCAACCTATTTCTTTGTATAGTATGTGTATGTATTTACAAAAAAAGTATCTAAATATATTTATCCGAATTCTAAAACCCATTACACAAGCTAATTAAGCTATGCTTACCATGGGTCTAGGTGGCGTTGTGTAGATCGTCCTAGAATATTTATTTATGTTGCAATGGTCTCATCAGATGCTTTTTTACCACTTAGGTGGTAGACAAGTATACCGCCTACCTGATAGAAAGCGGTAACCGTTGCCTATGGACTAGTCACAACACACTCGTGCTGCCTACCCTGTAGAAACCTTCTAATGCGGTTTGAAGAACACCATATTTTGTAGTAGCTTGGAAAACCCACAGCAAGGAGTTCATTCCACAATTTGAGCCTTCTTAACTTCCTGACCGAATACCTCAATAACAAATTCCCCCCTCTAGAATCCAAATTCGTACGCAAATAAGCGCAAAATCAATACTAACGAACTTACTTGTCAAAGTGCACCGTTCACAAGAACCAAAATAAAATGATATGGATGTTGAAATGTGATTACAAGGCAAAATGGCACCCTCCTATGAAACCAGGAGTTATTAACTTAGTTACAAGTCTAGCGTGGAATACCTAATTCAATTTAGCTCCATCGAGTACGACGTCCGACCGACACGCGTGCATGAATATTATTATCTTATCCGACTGTGGTATTTAATAAACCGCCGCAATATACTGTTTGGAAATGTTGTTTATTTCTCTAACAGCGAATTTTGGTGGAAGCAACCGAAAATTATGTTTGGCTAAATGTGTGTGTTTAATACACCGCTGCCTTGCCTACCCCATCGGGGATTACGGACGTGAGCACTATACCGGTTGATTTTATAGTGGTTTTGGAAAAAAAGATTTTGGCCACAATTTCGATAGTAAAATCGTAAGGAAGTCCTAATTTGGCGAAAAAAAAAATTTTTTTTTACACGTCCCATACATTTTTCTTTTCACCTGTACATTATGGCCATACAAAAAGTAAATTTTTTTTCTTTTCAAAATTAAAATTTCCAGTCGATTTTGCTTCCGTAACTGTGTGTGAAACAAGATATTCTTTTTCCAAAACCACTATAAAATCACCGTGTATATGTATATGCCCGCGGCTCCGATCGCGTGGCTGTCGGTTATCGCGACCTAAGCCCCATCTGTGCAACTTTAATTCTATATTAGGTTCTAATCATAACTCTGGTTTTACTTAACCGATTGCAATCAAACAAACGTAACATTTTAAGTTCGACCGAACCCTTTCAAACGAAAAAAAGCACATCGAAATCTGTTCAGTAGTTTTTGCGTCCATCGCGGACAAACATAAACTTTTTACAATTATGTAATAGTATAAATGTATGCTAAAATCTGATGTTTCAATAAATTCATCAATTAGCCTATATCGCAGTCCACTGCTAGACATAATGTGTAGAAATGTTGAGAAGCTTTGGCCTACTGTTTTCACGCAGCCCAGACTAGCTGGTACTCGGTTTTATTTCACTCGCAGTGATATCCTTTTTTTTTAGGGCACGTCTATTTGAATTTACCCCGCCTGATGATAAGCTCAAGGCGAAAAGGAACGAGGATCACCATTACAAACACGTAAAGTGTTACAATGGGTAACCTATTGAAATATCGAATTTCTGTTACCCGAATCTTAAAACTCCGAAAACGGTTGGTAGAACTTTTAAAAGACAGATGTAATGAATGACAACTGTCTATAATTCCGTTTTTCATTTCCCAGATGAATCAATTTCCAGGTGCACTAAAACCAAATTTTCAAATGGTATTTTTTTGTTTTCCATAGTGTCATAATCCAAATATGGTTATACCAGATTCTCAGAATATTTTTTTTTGTTTCCCATCGTACCATTTTCCAAATTAACTTTTACCAAATTTTTATAATCTTTTTATTTGGTTCCCATACAGTCGTTTTCCATCTAAACTATGTACAGGTATAGTAGATTTCAGTAAATTTATACGATTCATTTATTAGGTAGTTACCTACAGCAAGTAATTTAGAAATATTAGTTGCCTATTACAGATAGGTTTAAGTGTCAAATTCGACTCAGCAGGTTAGGTTAGGTTAGAACTGCGACCCCCGCACGAGCCGAGCGAGCGAAGCGAGCGTGCCGCGGCAGCGGCCGGCGAGTGCTAGCTACCTTGTAATTTTTCCATTGGATCCATTTTTAAAAATCTGGATATTGTTTGTCTGGATATCAATAAACTGCATTTCAAAAATTTGTGTTTTAAAAATTCGGCTTTGGTGCATATGGATTACGGTCATCTGGATTTTGTGCATTTAGATTTCGTGTGTCTGGAATTCGTTCGTCTGGATTATAAAACGTCGTACAAATGAATAAATAGGAAAATGAAATTCGGAGTTGCGATTATATGGCAAATAAAACTTCGGAATTTGGAAAACCGGGATTATGAATAAATGGCCAAACGTTTTCTGGATTATGATATTCGGAATATTAAAATTCGGGATTAAGATAGGTAACCGTTACAATGGTGGCACTCGGCTTGACGGCCTCATCAGTTGCTTTTTCACGCCTTGCTTAAAGACCCGGGACTGTAGGAAGGAAACACGTGAGCTGGCAAGGAATTCCAAGACTTAATGGTGCGGCAGAGGAAAAACTTATTGATATTTTATTGATTTGCACGGTTTTGCATTCGTTGGAAAGGTTTCGGGCTCCGTGAGGTTTATAGCAAAGAAAATTCAGGAAAAATTTCAACAAAAAAGCGGGAAAATCATTTTTCACATGGCGAAACGAAGTTCGCCGGGTTTGCTAGTACCTTATGAAAATGGCAATGGCAGCGACAATATGCGGTGAAACAAAGTTAACAATACCGCATATAAACGAATGTAAATTACTTAGCCATACTTAGCAACCATTCACCGACTATTGTTATCGGTTGCCTCATGTTTGCGAACCTAAGTTTCCTTGAAGTCCTGTAGGCACCTACTTACAATTTTATCCTGTATCTCGGGTTATTGAATTGTGGTATATTTTTGTGGCTTAGTAACTATAATTTAGGTATTGTTGTTCGATGTCCTTTATCCATTGTATTCATAATGAAATTGTTGTTGATATTTATATGATGACAAATATTTTATATGTTTACTAGCTGTTACCAGCGGCTCCGCCCGCGTGGAAATCTAATCCCGTTCCCGCTGCTGCATAAAAACCTCTCGTAGAGTTCAAGGAACAAATAAAAAAAACAAGATTCATTTTTATTTATATAGATAAATGTCTGATACTCTCCAAGACGTTAATTGGTAGTGCTTGTGCAGCTAAGCACGTAATTAATTTCCTTGCGATTTACACCGCATAGCAAGGTATCAGCTCAATATTTTTTTCCAAATTTATTTAGCTGCTACATATTCGGTTAGGAATTTATTTTCGGTATACCCATTTTTGTGAAAAGTGCCCGCAATAGGCTCGCCCCCTATTACGTGGGACCTAAGATCATAGTTGACGAAATGTGGGTGTTTAATATACCTACCTCTGCCTGCCGCCCGTAGGGGATTACGGGCGTGAGCATTACATTGTATGTTTATAAATTTAAATAACAGCTTACGTTTCCTGACAGTTATAAATAAACAGAAAAATACTTGTTAAAAAAATTACATGAACTGCCATAGCGCGATGCACGATTCGTAGTTTCGAAGTCTTTGACTTGTCACTATCAGATGGCAATGAGCACACGTGGAACTGCCACCGTTGCACTAGTTGTCGAATAATTTTAATCAGTCAAAGTTCCAAGAGTTGTATCACACTTAGAAGAAAGACTCTATTCGCACACTAACATGAAATTGACGATTATATGCAACAGAGCCCTTAGCTAGAAAAACTATCGAATTTGTAATGTATCGACAGAACGGAGCATTGCGATGCGATTGGCAGCCTGCCCACTTTGAACCTGTGTGTGTGTGAAGCCCGCCAAACGCAATGTTAGGTACATTACGAATTCGATCGATAGTTTTACGTGCTAAGGGTACTAAAAATTAACCTACCCATCATAGGAGCCCTTCGAAAGGTTTATGAAGATCTTTTTTTAAATTATTACTTTGGATGCGGTTCGTCATGAAACACAATTATTACTAATGGTCTCGGTACTTAGCGGAACACGATTAATTCACAGAGAAAGATACAGTAGCAAAACTTTACGTAAAAATTGTTCTTTACAGAATCATGTGCATCAGCCTTGGAGCCCAGCGACGACGAACCTTGGACCCTGGTGGTCAACTGCGCTGGCGAGACCAGGGTTGGGAGGACTGAGGCGGTGTATAATGAGGGCATCTACACCCTCAGCGTCACCGTTGCCAAGCAATGCGCCCTCCTAAAAGTACCGCGGCTGGTAGAGATCTCTACTGGACAAATGTACAGTAATGATAAGGTGAGAGATAGCATAGCATTTATCGCAGGTTTATAAGTGCCTCGGAGAGCACGTTAAGCCGTCGGTCCCGGTTGCCATACAAACATCTATGGCAGTCGTTACGGGTAGTTGGAGCCCTCAAAAGTCCAACCAGCCTAACTTGGAACTTCGATATCGCCATTGGTCATTAGACCATTGGTTGTGGAGGTCAGATGGCAGTCGCTTCACGGAAAATGTCGAAGTTCAGCCGCATCACAGTTAGACTGTAAAGCCGACCCCAACTGAGTTGGGAAAAAGGTTCAGGGAATGATGATGATAAGGTGAGAGATAGGAGATTTTTGATACAATTTTTGTCTTCGGAAGTACTAGGTTATAATATAGAAGCATAATTATTGCGAGCTGTTGACACTGCCTACCCCATAAGAGAGGCGTGAGTTTATTACGCTATATTTTTTTTTCTATTCAACTTAGGTCGCAGACAAGCACGCGGCCCACCTGATGGTAAGTGGTTACCGTGGCCTATGGGCGAGTGTAACACCAGAGGAATAACACTCGTGCCGCAACCCCTGTAAGAACAGAGACATTCTGTGTCGTCAGCGCAAAAGATGTAGGATAAGCCTTTGGTTTTCCCACGGACAACACAAAACCTCTCTAGTGAGCTCTGGCTACTCTACTCACCACCGAAAACACAAAATAAGGTTATTAAACGGCGATATTCTGTAGGATATGATATTTATATGGATATTACTTTAAAATAAACTCAAACTTCCAAAGATAACGTATTCTCTGATAAGATAGGGCCCTAACTTCCTCTCGGCGCTCGTGAGCTAGTTCGCTGTGTATGACATTGACAAGATGACGTCATTCTGATTCTGACGTCACAGGTAGTCTGACTGGTATTGAAGGAAACGGGTATCGTGAACTTTCAAATGTAACTTGATACTACGTTTTTTTGGTTTTAAAAAAAAAAGTAGTTTGTGGCATACGGTTCGACAGCTCTTAATTTAGAACTAGCTTTTTCCCGCGGCTCCGCCCGCGTGGATGTCGGTTTTCGAGCAGTGTTGTTAATTTTTTTTTTTCGCAAAGAATATTCGCAACCGAAATTACTTTTTATTCCCCTTAAACCTCCAGCTAAGCTCAATGGCTTGAGTTGCGAGTGGGTTCACGTGTTCAGTGCAAGGACCAGTGCCCTTAGCACGAATAACTATCGAATTCGTAATGTAAAATTATCGATATAACGGTACATTGCTAATGGCAGTGTGCCTACTTTGAACCTGTATGCGTGTGTTGTCCATCAATCGCTATGCTCCGTTCTGTATTTCGTGCTAAGGGCACTGGATTCGATCCCAGAACTACCCTAAGTTACCGACCTTATTCACAACCATCAAATATATTTTCATGATTTTTCTTGTCACATTCTAGCCCCAAAAGGAAGACTGCCCCGTGGAACCCTGGACTGCGGAAGGTCGGATGAAGGCGAAGGTGGAACAGGAGCTGAAGAGTATGGCGTCGGAGCTGAACTACACGATCATCAGACCAGCGATAGTGTATGGGATAGGTGACCGGCGGAGTTTGAGTGAGTCTTTTTGAGTTCACTTTCATTTTATTCCACTATTAGCTGGCCCGCGCAACTTCGTCTGCGTCACCCCGTTTTTGCAACATTTTTCATTCCTGCTCCGCACCTGTTTGTTGTAGCATGATGTTATATACATATAAACCTTCCTCTTTAACCAATATATCTATTAAAACAAACCGCATCAAAATCCGTTGCATAGTTTTGAAGATTTAAGCATGCAAAGGGAACAGAAAAATAGGGACAGAGAACGCGACTTTATTTTATACTATGTAGTGATAGTGAAGACAGCCTATGGACGTTTGCAACACCAGGGGCGACACAATCGTGCTGGCGACCTTCTAATGCCATTTCTGATGATGTGTTGGGGTGAGCTAGAAGGTTAAAAGAGCTTCTGTGCCGCTAGCGGAGGAGACAAATTAATCCTCCTCCTGAAAACAAAAATCCACTCCAGTGAGCTCTGGCTATCCTACTCACCACTGGAAACACAATACAAGACAATCCATCTCTCGCAGCGATATCGTCTGCGTATTTTTCTATTGGTCGCCTCTTACGACACCCTTCGGATATAAATATATAAATAATAAATAAATAAATAAATGTTTATTGCAAAACCTCAGAAACCACAACCACAAAATATTCATATTTATAGCACGTCCATAAAGATCAGTATTGCATTCTTTACAAACACACACACACAAATTATTATCTGTGTCTCAATACTCATATTATACTCTGTGACTGAATTCTTGACGTGGCGCCATGGGGTGGTAATTTTTTTTTTCTCTGTCACTACAAGGAATAGGTACATGTTTTATACATAACTAGCTAACCCGGCAAACGCTGTTTTGCTTTATAAATTTTAAGGTTGAACAACCCTTATCACTTAAGGGTATGAAAAATAGATGTTGGCCGATTCTCAGACCTACTCAATATGCTCTCAAAATTTCATCAAAATCGGTCAAGCCGTTTCGGAGGAGTACGGGAACGAACATAGTGACACGAGAATTTTATATATAAGACTAGCTGACCCGCGCAACTTCGTCTGCGTCACCCCGTTTTTGCGACATTTTTAATTCCTGCTCCGCACCTGTTGGTCGTAGCATGATGTTATATACCTACATATAAACCTCCCTCTTAAACCATTCTATCTATTAAATCAAACCGCATCAAAATCCGTCGCATAGTTTTGAAGATTTAAGCATACAAAGGGACAAGAAAAATAGGGACAGAGAACGCGACTTTATTTTATACTATGTAGTGATATTATTTTTACAGCTCCACGTCTGCTATACGGCGGTATATATAAACACCTAAACGAAACTATGAAACTGCTATGGACACCGGACCTGAAGATGAACACAGTCCACGTCAGAGATGTTTGCCGCGTCATATGGGCGCTGGGTACGAAGCCTGAGGCTAACAAACAAACATACAACGTCGTGGATGAGGCCAATAGCACGCAGGGACGACTCGCTGAGATCATAGCTGAAATATTCAAGATCAATCATGATTACTATGGAACAGCTATTTCTACTTTGGCTAAGGTGATTTTATAATTAACATAACATAACATAGACTCGAAGGGGTAAGCAGAGGTGCACCACATTTCGCCAGTTTATGTTTAGGTTCCAATGTAATAGGTGGCGAGCCTATTGCCATTAACCGGGCACTTATAAACCTGCGATAAATACACACATAACTTCGAAAAGCATCGAAAAGTCATTGGTGTGTGCCATGGGAAAATCTGGGATCGAACCCGAGACCTCTTCTCAGCAGTCCATTACCCATACCACTAGGCTACCGCGGTTTATACTTATTCTTTCTATAATTATCCTCTAGTCAGTCAGCTGGTAACCACGGCTAGTGTAACCTGGCCTAAACGTTAAGTAAATCTAAAGGTAAATTATTGTATTTAGCATATTATGATCGTTAATGCCCGGGTTTCGCTAACCATATAATCATACTCTACTCCAGAAGTCACTAAAATTGCGGACTGCGGTCCACATCCGGACCGTTGACCGACAGTACGTATGTACGGACCGCGAGAACACAGCTACTTGCACTATTACAAATAATTCATTTTAATGGATAATTAAAATTATGGAATAAATCTTTTCTACCTTAAGACGTGAAGCCCAGAGAGATTTCGCAAACTGCATTGATAGCAAAAAAATTTGCTCTAAACTTCAGACACATGTACGGTCGAAAGTAAAATTGGCCACCTTGCCACCTTGTCAAAACAGATGTTCCGCTTGCTTCGCTTGTTCCGTAAATTGCATTTGTTTGATTAACATTTTTTTCTATAAAATGTTGTGCGGACCAATAATGGTCATTTAATTTTTTTAAAGTAGCTACCCGAGCGAGACTTATATATATGACATAATTACGGCAACTGGAGTTTCGCATGTCGGGTTTTGGTTTCAAACTAATCATAGACTCCGGTTTACAACTCAAGTTTCTCTGAAGAGGGCCCCCCCGCCCACTGTCTATCTACGAAATAACCGAACTTGGTTACTAAATGTGCTAACTTTCCCACATTGTTTAATATGTGTACTTCGTTGCGTACAGACCGACATCCTGTCCGTGGCCGAGGAGGCGAACGACAAGCACCTGACGGCGTGGGCCGACGTGTGCCGCCGGTACGCGCTCGCGCACTCGCCGCTCGAGCCCTCCGCCGGCGCAGAGCTGCTGCTCAACAAGCAGCTGTGCCTCGACGGGGCCAAGCTGCGGGACGCGCTCGGCACCGGCTGCGAAGTGCCCGCGCCCAGCGCCGACAACTTGAGAGAGGTGGGCTATACGTCACAGTAGCTAGTTCTAGACGGAACTAAACACACACACATACACGCAGACGCACACGTACACGCACGCACGCATGTACGCACACGCACGCACGTACGCATACGCACACGCACGCACGCTCATGTACGCACACACACACTCACACATGTACGCACTCACTCACTCACTTAATCACTCACTCACCCACTCACTCAATCACTCACTCACTCACCCACTCAATCACTCACTCACCCACTCAATCACTCACTCACTCACCCACTCACTCACTCACCCACTCAATCACTCACCCACTCACTCACTTAATCACCCACTCAATCACTCACCCACTCACTCACTTAATCACTCACTCACCCACTTAATCACCCACTCACTCACTCAATCACTTACTCACCCACTCAATCACTCACTCACCCACTCACTCACTCACTCACTCACCCACTCAATCACTCAATCACTCACCCACTCACTCACTCACCCACTCACTCACTTTATCACACACACACCACGCCAATATCAGTTACTCTTGGATCCTTGACATTAGCATTACTGTGTACACAGTCTTTTTTTAAATATAATACTAAGATATATGTTTATTACAGGTGCTGGACGACTACGCTGCGATGAATCTCTTCCCAAAGGAGCTTCTCCTATGATCGGTTTAAAAATATTATCCACCAACGACGTAAGCCTTCTGCTTACACCATTTATGCGCCTTGTCACAAGTATTCCAAACTTATATCAATGTTGGATGTACCCCAGCCTTGATGATGCCTTACCGATATATTTAAATGTGGTCACGCGCCCGATATATTAATATGGGGTCACGCGCCCGATATATTAATATGGGGTCACGCACCCGATATATTAATATGGGGTCATGCACCCGATATATTAATATGGGGTCACGAACCCAATATATTAATATGAGGTCACGCACCCGATATATTAATATGGGGTCACGCGCCCGATATATTGAAACGGGGTCACGCGTAACATGTATCTCAGTAGTCATTTACTTGTAGTAAGAACACAGTCATAGGTTATTTACTGAGGTAGTGTAGTGACATAGGTAATCCCCACCCAGTGCACTTCTAATATGAACCTATTCTTATGAATCAATTAGTTTAGGGGTTAATAATAATGCTAGTAAAGTGTAACTTAGTGTGGGTACTAATATTAATAGGACCCCTGGTCCAACTGATGACTACTGTACAGCGATGCTATTATGTGGTCTTCCATATACAGGTGTAGGGGGAACGCTCCCGAAGCCGAAGGCCCCTCGTTGTACTCATGGTACACAACATAGTTGGCACTAAAAAACTAGGGCAATGCAATTTTTTTTATTTGTCAATTTTTTTTTAACCGTTTATCTTGCGTTATTCACTCTCGATCGTGTTATAGCTGAATGAAATAAAAATTTCATGAAAAAACATGAACTTGCAAAATGGCGCTACTTGTTCTTTTTTGCAGTGAGGATTTTTCATGAAATTTTTGTTTCGTTTAGCTTTACTGATATAATGGAGAGTAAACAATGCGAAAAAAAAGATTCGAAAAAAAATTACTTAGTCGTAATTTTTTTTTCATGCCAATATGTTGTGTACCATGAGTACTACCAGGGGCCTTCGGCTTCGGGAGCGTTCCCCTTACACCCTGTATGGTTGAAATGATCTAAAAGTGACCTTTTTTTTTTAAAAGATGCCTTAATGATTCGATTATTTGTAATAATTACTATTTACTATTATTACTATTTACAATTTATTATTATTTCCTAATTACTTGACTGTACCTATCATCAGTTGGAGCACGGGACGCTATAAGTACCCGTGATTCATCCAGGTGGAGAACCTAGTTGAACCACTAGACCGACTCCCTCCTAACAATGATTAAGAATCAAAAACCTTCATATTATGTCAATCTAATTATATATCTCTTACCATTCGACCGTCAAATACATGTTGTACAGTCAGAGCTCATAAGTGCTTTAGCACATCAAGGCTCAAAATGGTTTAGCGTGCGGCCGGCGCGCTTATATGTGTGTGTAATGTTACTATGCAATACGAGGCGACGCTGGCTTGTCTTAAAAGAAAAAGGTCACAAGTAGCGTTAGAATGTTGACGCTATAGTTGCGTAGGATTGCTACTGCACTTTTGAGTTCTACTGTACATTTGTTAGGTGCTTAATTTGCGTAACTTTTTAATACGTATAGTCAGCATGAAAAGTAATAAAAATTTACACAAGAAAATCTGAAGGAAAATCATTATTTGATGTTTAATCAAAATTTTAAAAGTCTGATCCTCATTACGAAGTTAAATATAATCTATAGTTTCATGTACCTAATTATTCACTAGGCAACATTGTTGCGCAACAAAATCGCGCAACAATTATCGATCAAACAACTAGCATGTTGCGCGATGTTGCCGAACTTATCGAGCAACGTCGCGCGTCAAATGTTAACTAGTGGATACCACGCTTAACATCAGTCGTTTACATAAGCTGCCTAAACAATTATAATAAAATACGAAAACCTTTTCACTCATATTATTTTTTAGTGCAACACTGTGATAACAGATGGAACACTTAAAAAAAATTTGAATAGTATTTTTATAGAAACTTTGACAATAACTTTTTAAATCTATTCGAACTAACCATAGTCTAGTAAGGAATTGAAGACTGTGAATACCAAAAAGCAATTCGTTCATTTTGCTTTTTTTTTCACGATATTTTCTCAACTACGAAATTCTGCATTTACTATTCCATCCATTGTGAATTGAAATAGTTTTTATGTGTAAAAAAACGAGTATTATGCCGGGTGTCCACGGTGCTAGGTTTCACGAACGCATTTACTATGACGACTGTAGCGAGGGTGTGCTTTCCATAGACACAAATAGATACTGCATATCCATCTGATAAATTATTTGGGTATTACTGCATAAATGACGGAGGTACGACATGATGGTTACCCGTCCTAATTGAGTAATCCGACTGAGGAAGTACCCTACAGAATACCTCAACTAATAATAACCTTATGTTATGTTTCCGGCAGTGAGCCAGAGCTCACTGGAGAGGTTTTGTGTTGTCAGTGGGAAGACCGAGAAACCCTTCTTTGTCTTCTGCACGTACGCGTCCGTGAAATCGCAGACCGTGGATAGCAGCCCTTACGCTCAATTAGTGTGTACTTAAAAGCTTCCCTGATTATTCTGTAATGATACTAAAAGAATAAAATTTTTTTAAGGCCTGTACTCGATTTGAAGATAATTTTTTATATTACTTGTAGTAGAATAAGTTTAAAACCTTTTTAAAATTAAAAAAAGACTAGTTTATGATAAAAAAGTATTTTTTTGTCGTTAGTGAGCTACAAATTTGGTTATGCGACTTATTAGGCGTTATCTCTTAGAAATAAGGTTTAAATTTCTTAAAATTAAACGCAATAACGAACTATTTTATCTGGTCTCGCTTTTATTCTGTTATAAGTTATATCGTAATAATTTTACGCATCACGTAGGTATAATTAAGTTTTAAAAATGTAATCATAATTATAACTTTATTTTCTACATTCTATATGATGTTTTATGAACTTTACTCGAATGAATATTACGCCAATTTAAATAAAACAATTTTTATCACTATTAATTGTGTAATGTTATGTGCGTAATTAAGAAAAACCTTCGGAATCGGATGACCTTGTCATTATCCCTATTAGCTATAGAAGCTGATATAAATAGTTTTATTCCAATACCTATAAGTAGGTATATTTCACTCCCTTCTGAGAAATTTCCAATACAATAATTAATGTATTCCGCTCTTAAGAAATACAATTATTACAATACAATTTCTTTTACGCATACGTCGGTGTCACATTTGGCTGATAAATGCCGGCCAAAATTAAATTTGTATTATACGCCAGGGTTTTAAATTCCATTGTATAATATTCTAATATAACCAGTAAATATTTTACATGGTGTCAGGAAAACGCTCCCGAATCCAAAGCAGCTGGTACTTAGTATTCCTTTACTCTCTACTAAATACGATTTAGTATGTAATATTGGTAGTATTTTTATATTATTGTTGATTTTTTCACTTCAAATTTGATTACACTCTCCATCGTGTAATTGAAGCTAAATGAAATAATAATTTCATAAAAAAACATCAACCCAATATATATTTTTTTTAATTATCTACCATGTGTTTTCAGCTTTGGGAGCGTTAGCCAAGCACCCTGTATAATCACCAAAAAGTAAAAACAGGCGCTATATACATATTGAACTCGAGTCTTAGACTATATACAACTATTTAGACATAATATTGCTAAGTAACTGCATCGCAAAATACTGCTAGAAATACACGTTAATTATACCAAAATAGTAATTTTTTACGCTGCCTTTTAATAGCCATCAGTACGTCTATAGAGTTTGTATATAGTCTAAGTTTTGAGTGTTTAAAGTTATTTTTAGTTTAAGTAAAAGTCATATAAAGGATAAGAAACTAAATTCCATTAAGTTGGCCTAGAGACCATTTAGAACATACTAATTATAATATTTTTATAATTATATCATTATTAATGTTCGTTTTGTAATTATTATTTCATTATATTGAAGTAAAATATTATCATCTGCTTGCATCAGAATTTTTATTTATAAAAAGAAGGTTTATCGAATGAAAATATTCAAAGAAACTTAACTGTCTGGTATGTGAATTATATTTTTATGGTTACAGTACTACTATGCGTTGAATCATTTTCTATTTTAAACCGTTTCAAACTCTTATTAAAATTTACTTTTAAAAACGTATTCATTGATACCCAACTTGATATGTATGTTTTATTTTTTTAGGCGTCTATTTGCCTCCGTAATTTGGCGCCTAAAGTCCGCCATTTTAATTTGTTATAATTTTTACCAAGTGACACTCGCATTATAGAAACAAGTTTTACGACTTTTATTGAGGGCTAATAAATTAATGTTTTAGATATTTTAGAATATTCTAGAGGATCGCAGTCTTGTTGTCAAACAAGCAATATTAAAAAACTGCAACGTATTAATATTATAAATAAATCATTTTTCATTGACTTCTGTATACTACTAGACAAGACAAGCTGTTTCGAATGTTTCGATTCTTAAAAGTGAGGCGGAAATGAATTTGAATTTGGAATGGGGCGCAGAAGCGAAATTAATGTGATAATAGATTTTGTGACCTATCTTTATAGGCATAGCGCGCCTTTTTGTAATTTCAATTGTTACCCGTGCTGGTCAAATATTCTGTGCTTTATTAAATCTTATGCTTTGTATAGTTAGCGGCATATATCTTGACCCCAATCGCGTCATAAAATTAATTCTATATTTAGTAGTTTTGAGAATAGTGAGTAGTTTAACCATAGATTATAATATCAAACTAATCCGCCCTCGCTTAAGCCTTATTTTTCTCGCAACGCCCAAGATATATACCGATAACTATACAGCTAGTAGTAATACATAGAAGCCATTAGTTTTTCGTCACAAAATATATGTTATGACCAAGTACTGTGGCTTATCATAGTCGTAATATATGTTATTGCTATTTTAGACGCGTATTACATTAGGCAACTAAAACGAAACTTGAGTTATCAACTGGAGCAACCAATCAGCAACGCTCACAATGCGTCGGTAGCTTAGTGGTTAAGAAGTCGGCTGGATCGAGAGGTCCCGGATTCGAATCCTGGCCATTACATTACCGACGTGAACCCACTCCTAACACTATTGAGCTCAGTTGGAGGGATTAGAGGGAATATTAGTAATTTCTGTTGCTAATATTCTTTATAAAAAAAGCATCGGCAAGATGGCGGATGCCTCGGGATTGGGGTAGTTGTAGATTTTTTAGTTGCCTAACGTAAGGAGTACCCTATTCTCAAGCCTGTAAGCAATACTTACCGATATATTTAAATATAAGAGCTTATTTTCACTTTACTCACTGTATACTTTAAAGTGTATTGTGTAATATATACTATATGCGAATGTGATTTGATTGTTTGACTAAAATCTATCATACTAACATTATACATAGAACACATCTATGGCAGTCGTTACGGGTATGAGACCTATGAGTTCTCAATTTCACACACGCACGCACGCGCGCGCACACACACACACACGGTGGGCACTGACCCCTAAAATACAGGCTGGCGCCTAGTTTAGTGGCCAGCGTTTTTGATACTTAGCACATTTCTTATGTGTGTGTTGTAACCTACGGTGTATATTAGTGTTCATTTATTGGTCAATAAAAAAGAATAGAACAGGAGATACTGATCATATCTGAAGTGCGCCGGAGATAAAGGAACCTTTAGAACTAAAAATGATACACAGACATATTTAAACACTTCTATATTTAGATTAAAATTGTACAACACCTTCGAAACATACATAATACTTGCACGGCTGATATTACCAGACAAATTACCCGTAAACCTTAAGTAAATTGAGGATACAATAGTTTTTAGACTTACGGATTAATACAGAATCATCTTGACGTATTCGTCATATAAGCAATTTTAATCTTATTCATTTGTAATATAGCTGCTATTCGCACGAATCTAATGTCGCATCGTAAAGAAGAGTGAGAGTCTGGCAAAAGCCTCATATCTACTAAGTAATATTTCATGTCGCTAAACATGTTTGGCAATGTTGCGCGATGTTGCCAGCTAACGTGCAACATGACTGCGATCACACAAATCTCTACAATATCATAGTAAATCTAAGTTCGACTCACACTCTTCACTCCGATATGACAATTCAAAATCAAATAATCTAGGGCCTTACCACGACATCTTAAAAGTAATATTATTTAAATCCAACTTTACTTTCGTAGTGTTATTCAGACTATGAAAGTAAACTATTGTAGTCCATCGATATTTGTGTACTGTATCTTGTAAGACAAGTGTAAATTCTAATAAATTAAACAAATAAATGCATCCACTGTATGACCCATTTTAACCATAAAACACTAGTATCCTGTGTATCCTGACGGACGCTGAAGGTCCGAATCTCACTATGAAAGTAAAGTAAAATAATTGAAATAATATTACTTTTAAGCGGTGATGGTAAGACCCGATTTTGTAATACTGATTTTTCGACTCCGGACTCGTGGTCACACCAGTGACTATCAGTATATATACCCAAAATTATTACTTTCCAAAAATGATGATTATTTTTAGTTTCGCAAAATGTTGAATTACCTACAACTAAGCTACACAATCTCTTTACATAAAATACCATAATAAAATATCGATGAATAAGAAGTATGGTGTTAATCATCCGCACTAGTTAATAGGTATGTAATGAAAGGTGTTGTATTACTGGCGGTGTGACTAACAAGAAAAAAATCCTGGTAGTCACACTGGTGTGACCAAGAGACCGGACTAGATTTTTCGAACAAAGGCACGCGTGAAAAATCATAAAATATATACTTACACCTGTAAATATTCGAAGAGGCAGGCAGACTTAACTATATTTGTAATAATGTATAGCCCCCTGTAATAGGCAAACCTATTGCGATCATGCTGTGTATGAGAATACAATCGTGGGGTATCGGGATTCGAATTCTATTGGTTATACTAACAACTTAGCTCATCTGGAGGGGTTAGTGGGGATAACCTATGTCCAGTGGGGACGCCGTTGACGGGATTAGTTCTTTAGTTCTACTGGACCGACGGCTTAACGTGCTAGGCACGACCAGACCAGTGCAAATATTCATATTCCTGCATAAAAATATTTGCATTGAGCGGGGATCGAACCCGCGCCTTCGTAGCAGTCGTGTTCACTACCGCCACGCCACAGAGCCTGAGTGTGGATACTAAGTAATATTTGTTACTGAGAAAATGTCAGATGGTTTACTATTTCAATTCCCTGGTTATTGTTTAGAAGAAAGAAAGAAAGAAAGATGGAAAATTATTTAATTCTGCAATTGGCAAAACATGCAACATGTATTAGTTACCCATGTATCTCTTAAACATTCAAAATTAGGTAATGTCGCACTCATCCACGCAGAATAATTCGACCGGGGTGCGAGGGATAAATTATATAACTATTTTTAACGGGTTATTAATATGACTTAGAAACCATCCTCAATTTGTTTTTAAATCCCCGCACTAAGGCATATTTTTAACATTTCACTACACCCCATACTCACGAGTATATGTTATTACCATAAATTTATTATTAGTAGCGTTAATAGAGCAACATTCTCAGTACCACGTGAAGCGCCCCCCCCTAATATATTTTCTTATAATAGATCTCCGCCATGTAACGTCTACTAAATATGTTATTTTAAACATATATTAATGACAAAATATTATAATAATGAGAAATTATCTTTTCATATATCGAAGTACAGTCGTCAAGTCTGGTGCGGTACCAGACATTAACAACACAGCCTCAAACGCAAATATAACACTATCTTATAAAATAAAAATTATATTAATATATACAATAAACCCCTTGTAACATTAGGAAACTTAGGATGACGCAAGTCGCGAAGTGAGGGCCTAGACAAGATACAATTCGTTCGTAGTCTACTTTCCTGATCTGTCTATTTTCTGGCACTTGTTTGTGTGACTGTTTCCAGTCTCATATGTGTGAGTAAAGTTGGGAACAAGTTTACAATCGCTTTTCCATAATATGCGACTGAAGTCTCGTTATTTTCTAGTTTCCTAGTGTTAGAAAGGTCTAACAGTTACGGTTGACGCTGACTGACGGCAAAACAGCAAAGACTATTCGAAGATATAAAGAGCAATAAGAAATAGACCGTAAGATAATGACAATAAAACTGAAATTCAAATGATACATCGTACTTTGTTATTTTTTAGGACACCTCAATTTAACTTTAAGTCTCAAGAAAGAGGGTGTGACTATAATGATCATTAATGAAATTTCAACCGTATCTAGCAGACTCTCCCCGGATTTAGTGTCTTAGTGTGTCTTTTCAATATGTTTTGTTCAAAAACTCAGTATACAAATACTTTTCTTCTAACTCATTTTGAAGATTAAAAACCTATATCGAACCACTAGTTAGTCAGTTAGTTAGTCTGGTTACTCTGGTTTCTTAGTTTAACACGAGTTTTTATAAAAAGTTGCCACAAGATTGTTTACCTTTATTTAAGTATCTGAACAAATGGACTATAATATATCTAAGGAGGTTATTTCGTTGAACGGAATAATTAATATCAAAAACGGCGAGTGTAAAGTACATAATGTCTACACTTATTCAACAAATTAAACCCCTTTGCCGTTCAGTCAGTGGCATAGAAAGTTAAAATCGACAAGCAACACACAGAAATATATCCGTCTCCTTCGCTCCCCTACGTCCGTGCGGGCGCGAGGCGCGTGCGAGCGGGACGCACGAACACCGTCGGTCATCGCCGCGACGTGTCGGCGGCGGTCACGTGGCAGTAGTCGGTGAGGGGCATGATGACCACCTGGATGCGGAGTTGGTCCTTGTTTGGGCCTAGCAGGTGTCGGGGTTCGGGGTTCTCGCAAGTGTCCGAACATTTTGAACACCGCCTGTGAATTAGACAAAAAATAGATTATACATACATACATACATAATTATGTTTATGCCCGTAACCGCAGAAGGGGTAGGCAGAGGTGTATTAAACACCCATTTTTCGCCAACTATGATTTTCGGTCCCACGTAATAGGGGGCGAGCCTAGCCGCCAATCGGGCACTATGTAAAAAACAATGGGTATGCCGAAAAATAAATTCCTAACCAAATGTTGCACTAAATAAATTAAGATTTTTTATACTTGTTTTTGTTAAAGAATTAGCAATCAAAATTACTAATATTCCGTCTAACCCTGGAGGGGTTAAGCTTGTGTCGATACCACATGTACCTAGTGCCATCTAGCGACAGCAAGAATAACTACTACGACACTCCAGATCCTGAATCACGAAAGCGAAGTTCTCGCGCTGCTACAACATACATACAACAACCCAACGACAACCGTTGGGCCGCGCGCGACACACTTTTCCACAAGCTCAATGGTTTGTGTTAGGAGCGGGTTCACGTCGGTAGTTTCTTCTTCTTCTTTTTCTCTTAGATGGCAACATATCAACCCAATTTAGGGGATAATCTTGCCAGTGTCGAGTTGTGAATTTTTTTTATTTTGTGAATGATTGATGATGATGATGATGTTGCCTTAGTAAAGTAGTGGAGACTTTACTAGAAGCTTTTCTTAGGGACATTTTGACACCAACACGAAAAATCACAATTCACTACAATATTCCACTCTCCTACACTAATGTGCTTTGTCCAAGCCGTTATGTCTAAAACTCCACCATTTTACACATAAAAACTCGAATGCATACCAAATTTAGAAAATGAAACACTGTAGCGCTGACACTTTTCGCGTTCCCGCCAAAACTCCGTCGGTAGTTTAATAGCAAGGATCCCAACCTGGGGGCCTAGCCATAATGCATTCGTTCCGAATATACATCTACATGTGAAATCGGATCACAGGACAATCCGACAACTAATGTCACTCCAATACATTTTCAGAGCGATGACAAATGTGGATTCGGAACGAATGCATTTTGGCTAGGCTCCCTGTACGTGTCGATCGTAAGGCCGACTCCTTAGCCAACAAGCTGGGCGCTCACTTGTGCGTTGTGTCGGGCGAGCGTGCGGTGTGCGCGTTGTGCGCGGGCGCGGGGCTGTACAGCGGCGTGTTCAGCTCGTCGAAGTCCAGCGCGCCGTCCACGTTCAGCACCCTGGGGGCACATGCCGGGTTAACGCAGCGGTCTAACACTAAGGGTACGACCATATTTGTGACATGGATGTATCAAGACATGACGTTGAGTGTTGACGTAACGACTTGTGGCGCATGGGCACACAAACTAGAGTTGTGCTAACACGGCCACCGGTTTTATTTATGCTCAGATGTCATGCAAGTGAATGAGCGATGGACACGCATTTTCGACACGGTCACGGTAAAATGTTTCGTAGACGTTGCTTTAGGAAGGCTCAGCAAGAAAATAATCTTACAAGTAATGGGTGCGTTAACTGGCTACTGCTGCACAAAATACACTTTGAGTAAGATTGATATAATGAACAACGCAAAATGCAGACTCTGCACGGAAGAGATAAAACGATAAAACATAATATTGTGCTTGTGTCACGCTCTAGGAAGACAATGAATAGATCTTTTTGGAAAGGGTTACCTCAAACCAGAGGATTACATGCACACATTTAAAAGAAATAACCAGCTTAATTGAGGACGGTATCCCTTCTCAAACATAGGTACCAAGTCGGGGTTGAAACAAGAGATCCAACAGGGTCGAAAAGTCCGCGATAGCTTCCAGAGCATCAAAACAAGACAAGTTAACACACCGTTATTGTATTAAGGTATATTAAGGTTTTGTTTTAGGATAGCCAGAACTTACTGAAGAGATTTTGTGTTGTCAGTGGGAAGATCAACCCTGCTATATCTTCTGCACTGGCAGCACAGAAACTCTTTTAACCTTTACCTCTCTTTCTACATGGTTGACAGCACGGGTATATGCCGCCCTGGTGTTGCAAATGTCCATAGGCCACGGTAACCACTTTGCACCAGCTGTGTGCTTATCTACCACCTAAGTGATATAAAAAAGGTACAGTCACCGGCAAAGGAGATACGGTTGCAATGTTACATACAACTTTATATGAAGAAGTTTACTTATAAATATGTATGTACTTATGCCTACTATAGTTAGATACATAAACACCTTTACATACTATTTTAAATGAAAAAGTGTACCTACACTTAATAAGTACAAATCATATAACGTTGTACATAGAGGTGCAACCCTATCTCCTTTGTTGACTGTATATGAAACGTAACAGATATAACCATTATTTTAATTACACTCTCAAGCTACATTGCTTGAGTTAGGAGTGGATTCACATTAACTGTGTAATAAGCAGATTCGAACTCGAGTCCTCTCGATTAAAACTAATAACTTACCTATTTTGAGCTGAAAATCGATGAACTCGCTCCACCACGGAAGAAACGTGTTCTACGCCCTTCTGGACACCCCACACTAAAATACCGATCTGCAAACACAAACCAAAATACACAATATTAAACATTACTATAGGTACTCTGTCCATTTGTTTATTTTCAGATTGATTGCATTGACAGCTTCTTCTTTTTTTCTTAGATGGCAACATATCAACCCAATTCAGGGGACAATTTTGCCAGTGTCGAGTTGGGAATTTCCTTTTATTTTGTGATAAGTATAGTTGAAATGATTGTTGTTGATGATGATGATGATGATGATGATGATTATGATGATGATGATGATGATGATGATGATGATGATGATGATGATGATGATGATGATGATGATGATGACGATGACGATGACGGATGATAGTTGCCCTAGTAAAGTAGTGGAGACTTTACTAGAAGCTTTTCTAAGGGAGATTTTGACCCCAACACGAAAAATCACAATTCACTACAATATTCCACTCTCCTACACTTGTGTGCTTTTTCCAAGCCATTATGTCTAAAACTCCACCATTTTTACACATAAAAACTCGAATGCACACCAAATTTAGAAAATGAAACACTGCAGCGCTATGACACTTTTCGCATTCCCGCCAAAAAAACCCATTGACAGCTTACGCACATGAATTACTGTTTTTATTTTTTAAATAACAAGACCCACCTTGACCCTGACGTCTGGCTCCGGCTGCTCCGTCTCCCCGTACTGGTTGACGACGCTCGCGGGACAGTTCTGACACGTGATGGAGATGCGCACAGTCCGGAGTACCACCTCCGGGACCTGGGAAAGAAGATTTCAATATACATCATCATTCTCTAAGCCTATTCCCTACTTAGTTGGGGTCGACTTTCTAGTCTAACTAAGATGCGGTTGAACTTCGATATTTTCCGTGAAGCGACTGCCATCGGCCCCCCACAACCAAATTGGCAATATCGAAGTTCTGCAGTTAGGCTGTGGTTCGTGCTAGAGGCACAGAGCGGTAGCGAATGTAGCTGTGCTTCGCAACGAATGCACTTCAAAAATTCAAAAATCACTAATTATTTATTTTATATGGATCATTAAACGGCACTTACAAAACGTCAATATCAACAATATTTTATAGTGAGCAAATGGACAACCGGTTCGAAACGCGGTCCCGGCCTGAGAAGCCTCCGACAAGACACAGCGAGCTTTTCTTTTTTTTTGGTCTATTTACAATCATTTACATACATACTAGATACAGAAATTAGCTTTCTTTTTATTTATAGCACGTCACACATCCACCTCAGCATATTCATCTCCACGAAACGTAGATCCTTCTTGTATAAGGTTGACGCCTCAAACCACGTAACTGTGATACTTAAAGTACAATAGTAATATTCTAAAAATGACTTACATCATAAGTACCCGCCCACACAATCAGCAAACTCTTCCTGAACCAGACTCCTTTAGGATACAGGTCTACCGTCCACTCTGTAAGCTTGTCTTGAGGTGCCACGTCAGCAATCGAGGGCCTGGTGGAGAAGATGAACGTCCTCGTGTGGTAGGAGGGCAGGGAGTGGAAGTTGTCCACAGCCAGGAATGAGCCCCACGTGTCTTCGGTGTAGAGCCGAGGGGTGAACAGCATACGGCCTGCCTCTGTCTGCTGGACTTCGGATACTCGTTCGTATTGACCTAGGGGTGATCGTTAGAATTATTAGATCCTATGGCGGTGTTTAGGTATTTAAGAAACGTAAAAAATCTTAGTGTATCTTTTTACATACATAACATAAACATAAACTCACGCCTTTATCCCCGAAAGGGTAGGCAGAGGTGCTAGCACCCACATTTCACCAGTTTATGTTTAGGTCCCAATGTAGTGGTATGGGTAATGGACTGCTGAGACGAGGTCTCGGGTTCGATCCCAGGTTTACCACGGCACACACCAATGACCGCGATGCTTTACGAAGTTATGTGTGTATTTATCGCAGGTTTATAAGTGCCCGGTTAATGGCAATAGGCTCGCCACCTATTACATTGGGACCTATATATAAACTGGCGAAATGTGAGTGCTAGCACCTCTACCTACCCCTTCGGGGATATAGGCGTGATATTGTAAAAAAAAGAATAAAGACAATTAGTAGAATTAGGACCCTGGGCTTTCTTCAACTCGAATTTCGTTCAATATCCGTGTTGCCGCTCTTCTCCAGCCGCGCGGGGCGCGGGCCGTGCGTCTGGCAACGTCGCGCTCGCGCAGTCGTCATCGAACATAGAGATGAGATATACTTGCAAAATCCCATACCAGGGCTTCTAAGTACGAGTACATTAAAATACCAGGGTCGAAAAACAGGTTTTAAAATACTTGAAAGTATTCAAAACTATGGCGAAGTTGGCGAACGCGAGCCGTGAGGGTGGCGGCCGTCCATATTTGAAAATACTTGCATAGGAATTTGAGCCCTATTCCATGTCGTTGTAATAAAAATTGTGTCATAATCGTATAACTAAAAAAATACTTTTTGATGTTCAACGTATTTTTCATTCAAAAAATTAGATTGTGTTTCTTATTCGCATTGGAGTAGAGATCGTTTTCCTTCCTATTCTATGCTGCTTGCGAACGTGAGGAAAGTATTCAGCCGCGGCGGCGGCGCCGGCGGCGTTAATATTTGAAAATACTTGCATAGAAATTTGAACCGTATTCCAGGGTCATCGTATTAAAAATCATGTCAAAATCGTATAAATAAAAAAATACTTTGAGGTTAAAAGTATTTTTCATTTACAAATTAGATTGTGTTTCTTATTCCCATTGACTTACAGATCGTTTTCCTATGCAAGTATTTTTATGTGTACTGTTTCCAGTTCTTAGCGCATCCGACTAATAGCACATACTTTCATACTTGCAAGTATTGTTTGTTCGTACCAGGGCGCCGTACTTTGAAGCGAAACCCTGGTATTAAAACCTGGTAACGTAAATACGTCTCATCTCTAATCGAACACTTTTTCTACGAACGAGCTCAGCGACGGACGTTGGCATTGTAAACGTTTAACAATAAACCAAAAGTTTTGCAAGCATTTACGGCGTATTCATTACATTTCATATTCAATACAATCACCAGCTATCGAAGCGTATACATCCGTAATCTTACTTTTAAAGAGCATGGTTGTTGAGACGTCAATATGACCACCCTTCACCACTTTTCTCCCTTCACCATCGCTATCTGACTCACCTGACTGGTAGCTCATGGCGATCGCCATACGTTCCATGAAGAAGTCCTTGTGTTCCTGAGTCAGAGGGCACAGCAGGAGCTTCGCTAATTGGTTCGGACACATCATGGGAAACCTGTTGACGAGATCATTTATTCATCCATCATTCATTTGTCATTGTCTACGACCTCCGTAGCGTGGCGGTAGTGTACGCGTCTGCTACGCAGGAGACGCGGGTTCGATTCCTGCTCAGTGCAAATATTTGTGTGCATGAATATGAATGAATATCTGCATTGTTCTGGGTGTTTCTATGTATAATATGATGTATTATTACAAAAAAAATTATAATTCTAGAACCCGTAATACCTGGCATGCCTTTTAAGTTCTGTCGTTTCTATATTTCCCGGCAATTTTAAATTTGGAACTGTTCTATAATCGAATGTGTATACATTTTTAATCTTAAAACAGTTGAAAGTATTAGGATTAATGCTATTGTTTAATAACAGCGTCGATTGGAATCTGTCAGGTCAAGTACGAAAACAAATATTTTTAAGGAAAATGTTCGTGCAATAATTTTTTACTACTTTAAAAGAGGCCTGACACGGCTTCAGTGTTATGAAGAGCTTACATCTGTGTTCAGTGATGAAACCCTATGTCTGTGGACTGTCGAACGCTAGTATTTAGAATTATAGTGTGGAAATACTAGTGTTAGTGACAAAGCTCGTGAAGGAAGCCCAAAATCCGCCTTCACTGAAGATAAAATCATTGCTGTGAGACAGCTAATTCTCGAAGATCGTCATATGACATATCGAGAGATAGAGGCTTTATTAGGCATTTCAGGGACTACCATTCAGAAGATCTTGCATGAAACACTTGGTGTGAGAAAGCTAATTTGCCTTTGGATACCGCATCTGCTTTCTGACGATCACAAGGCGGCCTGTGTCAGATGATGTAAAACAACTCTGCAAAGGTTTAACCGAGGAGAGTCAAATCACGTCTACGACATCATCAGTAGTGACGGATCTTGGGTCTATGCCTATGAGCCTGACTCCAAACAACAATCTACAATCTGGGTCTTTCAAGACGAGCCAAAGCCGACTAAAGTTGTTCGCTCTCGAAGCACTTCAAAGAAAATGGTGGCCACGTTCGTAGGAAAAACCGGTCATGTTGCAACTATGGCACTTGAAGATCGTAGAACGGTTAATGCAGAGTGGAAAATCACAGTTTCTTTACCACAAGTCATCGCCGAACTTGAAAAATCGAATTCAAAGCGTCGCATCATCCTTCACCACGACAACGCAAGCTCACACAGCGCTCGTCAAACGATTGAGTATTTGAAGCAGTAAAAAGTAGAATTACTTGACCATCTTCCATACAGTCCTGACCTAAGTCCTAACGATTTTTTTACGTTTCCTAAAATTAAGAAAATTCTTCGTGGTCAAAGGTTCCAGTCCGGTGAAGAAGCAGTCGACGCTTTCAAGCCAGCCGTATTGAACACCCCCACTTCAGAGTGGAATAAATGTTATAATAACTGGTTTGAGTGAATGGAAAAATGTATTAAGCTACGTGGTGAATACTTTGAAAAACAATAAATAGTGCCTCGAGATCCTAGTGGCGTTTTTTTCTTCAAACGACAAAACTTAAAAGGCATGCCTCGTACAAGCTAGTTACGCTATGCTTACCATGGGTTTAGAAGGCGTTGTGTAGATTGTCCTAAAATATTTATATATTTATTACATTTATTTAGAGGTGCTAGGTCTCTAGCAGAAGGAGGTGGGTCATGACGATATTCCCCGTCCTAATTGAGTAGTCCAACAGAAAGTACCCTACACAATACCGCGGTTGATAATAACCTTGTGTTGTGTTTCTGGCGGTGAGTAGTGTAGCCAGAGCTTACTGGAGAGATTTTATGTTGTCAGTGGGAGGACCAACAAACCCTGATTTATCTTCTACTCTGATAGCACAGAAAATCTTTACCTTTACCCGCCCCTCCACCCCTCTACAGGGTCGACAGGACGAGTGTCACGCCCTTTTTTTTTCTTTTTTTTTTGGTATCGTGCGCAAAATCCCCACAGATACCAACCACCTACTTTCGCGGAGGCGTTCCGCCAAAGTAGGTGGAGGGAGGTGATTATGTCAAATTATTGTGAAGCCCCTGGTCTTGCAAACGTCCATACGGTAACCACTTACCATCATGTGGGTCGTGTGGTTGTCTGCCACGTAAGTGGTACAAAAATAATATTGACCTTGAAACTTTGCAGATTAAGAAGAGTGTACTTGCCTGACATGTGAGAAGATGGCCGCGACGAGCGACTCCCAGTGTAGTTTCATCTCCGCCTTAGTGAGGTCGCTGGCGTTCAGTCTCTCGCGCTGCTGCTGCAGCCACCGGACCACAAACCTGCACACACGTGAAGAATGATCAGTAAAATGGTTAAAAGACTGTTGTTCTGAATTCTGTCTCGATCTAATCTCAATCTCTTGATCGGTAAAATCGATGACGATATCAATGAAAAAATTAAAAGTGGTTTTTCAAAGTACATTTTGACATTCCGCATTTTTTTTGATCTTACGTAAATATAAGACATGATCGATTCCACCCCTCCCCCGCCTCCCCCCACCAATCATTTTACGCAATAAGTCAATGGCTCCTTATCCACACTAACATTATAATAGAGGAACAAGACAATGTTCTATTTAAGACAAGAGAGAATGCTCTGACCAGACCCAACCGTTGCTGTTAGAATGTTGTAAATATACCAGTGTGAAAACTTCACTTTCGCGATGCAGAATTTGGAGTAGGTTTCGAAGTATTTCTGCTTGCTGCCGCTAGATGGCGTTGGTACACATTCATCATTCTATAGAATGGCATCAATACTTACAGGTACAGGCTCATTTCATTGTGCAATACCAGGTCACTTTGCTGCAGGAGCTGCACCAGGGTCTCTCCCTCCAGCTCGCTGAGGTCGTTGTCAGACCACATCCATTCTAAGTTCCATTTCACGAAGTTCTGACATGCCTGGATAAAAAAACATTTGCTATGATCACATATTAAAACCAGCAGATTTTTAGAGTAAAACTTCTTTAGAACTTTTTGGATGCACAAATATCATGGAACTCACGTCATCGCTGCATCGTCATCGAACACATGGGCGTGACGTCACTTCGATGGGCGATACAATTCACAAGTTACTTAGTTTTCAGTATTATCGATAGTATCTGAAGTGATGGGCACTTTGCGGATGTAGATTTTAATTAAGGGCTATGGGGATCACACTTAAATATTGACCACACACATTACTAAGGTTTTGGGGATGTTGCCAACATTTTTTTTTTATACAACTTAGGTCGCAGGCAAGCACGCGGCCCACCTGATGGTAAGTGGTTACCGTGGCTTATGGGCGAGTGTAACACCAGAGGAATAACACTCGTGCCGCAACCCCTGTAAGAATTTTATTTTATTTTATTTCACAGGCATAACAGAACAGAGACATTCTGTGTCGTCAGCACAAAAGATGTAGGATAAGCCTTTGGTTTTCCCACGGACAACACAAAACCTCTCTAGTGAGCTCTGGCTACCCTACTCACCACCGAAAACACAACACAAGATTATTAAACGGCGATATTCTGTAGGGTACTTCCCCAGTCGGACTGCTCGATTGGGACGGATATACCGTCGTGTCCTACCTCCTCTCTGTTAGCCACTGGAAATGCTTGTTATTGGACGAGCTCTGCACGTTTTGCTTCGGGATTGTGAGGTCAGACATACCTTGGCGACATCATTGTGTCCACAGGCCATAGTGTACTGCATCCATGAGATGAGCTGTCCTCGCTTCGCTGCTTGAGCTATGTGCTGTGCCATGTAGCCTAGACACAGGCTGACTAGATCCTGAAAAAGATAGAAGGAGGAGCTTGAAACTTTATATAACGAAGTCTATCTGAACACTACATTTTTAATTCATTCATTAAATTTTTCATTCGTTTATTCAATTATTCATTAATACATTCAATCATTCAATCAATCAATCATTTATTTATTTATTTATTTATTTAAATTGCACTTAAAGCTAACTTATTCCAAACCCGAATTAGTATAAAAGTTAATAAATTAATTGTTAAGAGATATCATGCAAGTTAAACCTTAATTAAATATTAATAAATGACACATTTCTTTCAACATGTGATTCTATAAAATCCTCTATTAAGTAAAAACACCCATCAAAGATAAATGCTTTCACCGTCGATAAGAATGTGGGTGTATAATGGCTGCTTCTTATTTCTAAAAGGTGAACCAGGGTCAGCAGGGGTACACTCAGCATCAAATCTGTTGATCTTCACTCACAAAATACTCAAAAACATTGTAACATGTAATCAAATTTGGCATTATCCTATTAGTGCATTGTTCGTTTATTACACAAAACCTCCAATACATAAAAATCCTTGAAAATGGTATACAAAGAAGTTATACTTGCCTTTACATTGTATTTATCAGCTAGAGATAATACTGGCAACACGCTTTGGTATGATATCCTTATATGGCCTGTGTAGAAATATCTGAAAAATATAATGAATATTTGATCATTCTCTGAGCCTATTCCCAACTCAGTTGGTGTTTGAGGGCTCCAACTACCAGTAACAACTACCATAGATAGATGTTTGTATGGCAATCGGCAAACCTGTATGGCTGTTTGCTCACCAGTGCAAACAGCCATTTCATGAATACAACTTTTTGCACTGAGCGGAATGGAAGATTGATCATAGCAATCGCTGGTCAATAAAGACATATTATTATTATTGCTTACTTAATAAAGTGTGGGAAGACAGAAGCAGCTGTCGGTGTTTCCTGCAGCACGATACGACTCTCGCGCCATTCGCTCCACTCGCGGTTCATTAACATTACCTGAAACCATATCACATGTTATAAAACTATTTAATCTTAATACTTTTTCAAATGTTTTAAAACTACCCTACCTACTACCTACCCTGGAAGAAAATTGGTGTGAATATATTAATATATTATGTATGTAATATTTGTCCCTATTTACACAGTAATACAAAGTGATTAGTGCAAAAGTTAAAACTAACATTTGGCCGCAGTAAATTAGCAGTCACCCCGAAAATATAAGCTCATTTGAATTTTTACATGTCATCATTACTACTGCAATGATAAAAACAACAAATAAGAGAATTCATAGAGAGTACAGAAGAATGAAATTTTTTTTAAAGTAAAGATTTTATTTTCATAGTAAACTTTTTTTTTAGATGAACCTACCTGAAATACTTCACTGCTTGCACATAATATCAGTCTGTGTGCCGGGTACCTTTTGCCACCCACTTCCAAAGTCAGATCACTCATCAGCTGTTCTGCGTACAGTGTGGCTATCTTGAGCAGCACACTCTTGGAGTTATCCACCTGGAAGAGTAAAGTTGAGGTTTCAATAGATAAGAATAGGCTGGAACAAGGCTGGAAATGAGCTGTTCACTCAACTTGCTACTCAAGCAAATTTCTGTATCTACACTAAGTAAATGTTTGTAAATAGACCAAAAAAAAGCCTGCTGAGTTTCTTGCCGGAGTCTTCTCAGGCCGAGGCCGCATTTCGAACCAGTGGTCCATTTGCTCACTAATTTATAAAATATTGTTGATATTGACATTTTGTAAGTGCTGTTTAGTGGTCTATATAAAATAAATGTTTTTTTTTCTTTTTTATAATATCACGCCTATATCCCCGAAGGGGTAGGCAGAGGTGCTAGCACCTACATTTCGCCGGGTTTATATTTAGGTCCCAATGTAACAAGTGGCACTTATAAACCAGCGATAAATACACACATAACTTGGAAAAGCATCACAGTCATTGGTGTGTGCCATGGTAAACCTGGGATCGAACCCGAGACCTCATCTCAGCAGTCCATCACCCATACCACTAGGCTAGTTTTTGATTGTTTTAATTATGAAATTTTAAATGGTGATATTGGTATCCTGCTGCATTAATACAGCATCATATGACATTAAGAACTCCTTTGAGAGGCTCCATCTACTGTGTTATATTAAAACCACACGGCCCTTCTGAAAGAAAGTGGCTACAGTAGACTATTGATGTTTGCACCACCAGGGACGTCACACTTGCACTGTTGACCCTAAGAAACCTTCTAATGCCCTTCTTGAAGAGGTGTTGGGGTGGTCGGGTGAAGGTCATAGGAGGTAAAGGAGGAATATGTGAAAGGTAAAACCCATTCCATTCACACAAAGCCACACCCGGGCAATAGGATGAAATTATTGGCGATCCATAGAGTGTTCAAAAAAAGTTGGCAACCAATCTTCTTGTCTAACACATGCTACGTCCGTCATCTAAATCAACAGCGGTATTACCTTCACTGCTGGCCTTAAAGGACACGATGTTTATGACAGAAAGCATTGACAAAAGTTGTATTATAATAATGTATTAGAATTGTTCCAGGAAATTAATTCTACACGAAAAGGAATCTTACGCAAGTGGTTTATGAGTCAATCATCTATTTTATCTATATTATGTTTTGAAGATGTGTTAACTGGGGGATTTAATATTACATATTTCTTAGGACAACAAGGGTGACATTTCTTACATCGAGATCTTCATTATTCTCGGATTCCTCGCCCTTTTTCTCAGTTGATACAGATACTTGACGGTTCACAGTGAGAAAATCCATTTCTCATTCCTTATATGTTACTCATTGATCAAGAAAATAATTTGATTTTGTAATATATAATAATATATACACAGGCTTTGTCAATAAATCAAGTGACATTTCGTGCTTCGACAGTTCGATTCGTTTCGTTTTTGCTACAAATATGTTGTCATCGCCATTAAAAACTTACTGATTCTTCCTTGATTTAGATTATGAGCAATAATAATCAAAATAATAATCTATCAAGTGGTAACTATATAATAAGGATTTGTTCTTTTTTCCGTAGCAATTAAAATAGTACCTATTATTTACTGAACAATTTCATAACAGGATTATTAAATAAATTAGAAAGATGTAAAAAAAAGAAATTCATCCATGATGATAATTCATGTGTAAACCATTGTCAATTCAATTCAATTCTTTTGAATGGCTTCTGTGTGTTGCCACAAAAAATACATAATCGTCATTCGTCAATGTCACATAATTTGTCATTGTCTTGTCAAGTTGTCATTATCAATGTCATCAATGTCATGTCATTGTCATTAAGAACTGCACCACGGCACGGGATCCGTTTCTAATAATTGTTTATATTCTGGTTTCTATTCTTGCAATTTAGCTTGAATATACATAAGAAAACATTATTACGTTTACAAAAAATGGGATGCAAGAATCTATATGGAATCGAACATGTTTAACAATATGTGTACTGCCGGTATCCCATGTAAGTTGTAACCGAACTGTTTTTGTGTAGCGCTTTCGGCAGAATACTGTGAATATAAGGTATTACATGCCGTCAACCGTACGAAGATTCACGGCTAAAATGAATACCAAAATGGTGGCACTAAAGAAGAAAAAGAATATTATAATTCTGACATGTTGTATGGTTGCATGTTTCATTCTTTATCAACTATATTTTTTTCTGGCCATAACGTCAGAATCTGGTTTCAACGATAGAATTATTTCGGTCATGGATCATGATGAAATCGAAGGCCCGAAAGAGTTCAAACCAAAACATGTTATTGTTAGATCTGATTCTGATCAGTTCATAAACAATAATGGTGTTATTAGAGGTGTATTATACTTATACATGTCAAAATATAGGCCAGACAGTAATAATGAATTTAAATGCTTGACAAGTACTCAAAAAATTCCATTTGAACAAGTGAATGATGATTACTGTGATTGTGAAGATTCAACAGACGAACCCAGCACTAATGCGTGTGTGAATGGCACTTTTTATTGTGATACTCAATATGGCAGCAAATCTACATCATTCAACAGTGTGCCTTCAGGACAAATCAACGATGGCATATGTGACTGTTGTGATGGTTCAGATGAATGGCTTCTAAATTCGAATAAAAAACTTTTATCACAAATGGGGAATAGGTTCGCCAGGTTTTATGTGACAAAGTGCGATAACAAATGTGATTAACTGTTTTTTTTGTGATACCTATCTGATATTTGTGAATATGCATTGTTGTATAAATTCTTTGAAATTTATTGATATTTGTATTCTACATAAGATATTAAACTTTAACATATTTTGTGAAATGCAAAGCGAAATGCAATCTATTTGTTCAGGTGTACATATTTTGTAGTAGAAACTGCACAGGTGTTTGTGAATTCCCCCTATCAAAAATGTTATAAATGTTTCATTTTTATTTGATTATGTTAAATAATGAAACATTTTGTTATTTTTTTTTTTATAACTCCTGAAGACTGAAAGAATAATGAATAAAGTGTACATAATATTATGAATTAATTCTTTGTATGATTCAAGACCCCCACCCCATACCCCCCAAGAGATGTAGCCGGTGGATAAATAGTCTTACCCCTATAAAACAAATTGGGCTATCTACCGTCACTGCTGTATTTGTGTATACCACATAGGTAGCTTACAAGTCGATATTTTTTTGGTAGGGCATTGCAATGCGGCTGCAATATGTTTTATAGTTGGAACTCAATTTTAAAGAATTTAGGCCACCAGTAAAATGCTAATAATGTCAAAATCTGTCATCAATACTACACATTGGCCCCTAATGGGATACCATTAAGATCTTAGCTGGTAAAAAAATTATTCTCCTGAAGGAAAGATGAAACTCTAGGACTCACTTTCCCATGAAAGATAATCCCCTAGTCGTAGAGCAATGCCTCCCGTAAAGGTAGAAAAAGGCCAATAAATGGAGAACAGACTCCTTGGAATCTGATTGGAATTGGTGCTTGGGTCAGTGATCAAAATTGTAGTCTTCAGTTTGACAGCCGTGATTTTTTCTCTATAAAAGACCCCAGGATTGTGGGGTGCTTATAGTAAATACAAATTTAAAAATTTAGTTCAGGTTCTTTTTTTTAACAGTCCAATGATACTGGTCATGCGTGCGACCCTGAAGGTACCTCAACTACAAATACTGCCAGTTATTTGGAAAAAGGCTCGAAGAAAAGTGAGGTATATAAGTGACGTAAAATGGTCCAAAAATTGATCCCTGTGGAACCCAAATTATTATTTCCAATGTATTGCCAGGTGGCCTACAGAATGATCTACCATTTCATGTGTGGGGTTGACAGGTCCATTGTCCTGTCACCTCAACGACTTGTAGGTACGGCAAGAAGCTCGCGTTCCTTACCGTCCTATCTGGGATTTTATGAGGACACCCGTGCTTCTCACACCCGAGGGAGACAATGAAATTCAGAATTCAAAAATCATTTATTTTGTATAGACCACTAAACGGAACTTACGGAACGTCAATTTCTACAATATTTTATAAGTTATTGAGCAAATGGACCACCGACCGGTTCGAAACGCGGCCCCGTGGCATGAAAAGACGCAGCAAGAAACTCTTCAGACTTTTCTTTTTTTTGGTCTATTCACAAACATTTCTTGAGTAGCAAGTTGAGTGAACACTTTGTCTTGTTTATTATTCTTCTTATTTTAAAATCGTAGCCCAAGGACCGGGGTGCAAGGGCAAATACGCTTAGGTACACTCTGCCATTGAGACCCGAGACGAAGAGCGATTTAACTCGTCCAGGGTACCTAACCTACACAAGTACCTACTCACATTATATTCCTACAATATATTAGCGCCACGGCCCATGGAACGCCCAACGTGTCATACTAGGAGTTTGTGACCAAATTGTGTCCAGTCGAGTCAAGCCGGTGTACAATTTAAATAAAATACCAACTATTACTTACATCATTATTTTAAAAGTACGTACATAGTATGAAACGAAAGATAAACGGTTGATGTAGAATGTAGACTAAATAACTAAATATAAGTATAGTAACTAAAATATATAATATAGGTATAATTATAGTGATTAGTGTTAAAGCGTCAATATATTAAAAAATAATATTTATAGTGACTTTTTGTTTACTTGTTTAGCGTTTAGTTGACCCTTAGTTTATTACTTCTTCAATGCTATGGAAACACAAAAAACAGCTCTAGAAAATTCCATTCCATATAATTATTAGTCTGTGCTCACCACGCTACCCTGTGTTTAATCTGTGCAATTGGACAATTTTTGAAGAAAAATTGACCGGCGGCGGCGCGCAACTCATTTCTAGTTGGATTCCGACGTTCGTGCATTACAGAAAATATCATCAATAAATAGGAAGTACTCACGTGAGATAGGCTTGTCAATCGAAGTTAAAGAGTTTTAGTACTGAATAACAATTGCAAACATGACTGTCGATGAAGGCGTCGATATCTCGAAGGCCGGAGATCGCGGGGTGCTGAAAAGAATCATCAAGGAAGGAACAGGCAATGATACTCCAAACGTAGGCTGTTCAGTAACCGTACACTACACTGGGACACTACTAGATGGTACTAAGTTTGACTCCAGCAAAGACAGGAATGAACCCTTTGAATTCAATTTGGGCAAAGGTTAGTAAACATTTATAATTTGAAGTTCATTACATATCATTTAAATCGGTGTGGTAAAAGTCACGCCTGTTATCCCAGAAGGCTAAGGCAGAGGTGATAATATCACCTGGATATTATCCAGTATTCGTCAGTCTCTTGAAATGCATCAAAAATTCTTATCAGATATGTTCCCGTGCGGAAATCCTTACGGATACCCCCTGCCAAAGTCAGCTAGGTAGTTTCTGTCGAACTCGAACTAACTAAAACAGCACCATCATCTCGGGCCATTAGTTGCAGAGGGTGTGGCAGCCTCTGGCATATCCCTCAGACCCCGGGCCATCGAACGCACACACAAAGGTTTTCGGATTTTTAAAAATCTATAGATTTTCAGACAGATTCTCCTAATTGTGTGCCATTATTTAAATAGAACTTCTGAATCACATTATTTAAATATGAAGTTGTGAATCATGTTAGTTAATTTTTTTTAAAGTATCATGAGGAACACAATCTAGGATCCTAAGAAGATCACCTGTATATGTGACACAACCCCTGCATTTCTATTGAAGGTATAGATGTTGCAAAACCTAACATTAAAATACAATTTTTTCAAAGGCATTTTTAAGTTCACTAGACCAGTTACGGTGCAAGCAGCATTTATCTAAAATTAGCACTCAACTTATATCAACTTTATTACTTCAAAAACTCTCACATTACATTTCTAAATATGAATGATTAAAAACACATTCAAGAATATAAAAAGTAGTATCCCAATTGTATCGGCTATAGGGACCAAGCAACCAGTGATTAGGGCTACGGAAAAAGGAACCTCCTCATGATGCAATATGTATCTGGAAGCACAGCCTTCTGCATCTGGCCCTTGACACAACCATCTCACTTGAGCCTTGTCAAGTGTTGGTCGAGGCTCTTGGCTATTTATTATTAACTTTATTATTAGCAAAGATAGATTCATACAGTGGATGTTTTTATAGGGTCTGTTATCAAAGCATGGGACATCGGTGTAGCAACTATGAAAAAGGGTGAGGTGTGTGTTCTGACCTGCGCCCCCGAGTATGCATATGGTGCAGCCGGAAGCCCACCCAAGATCCCACCTAACTCCACACTACAGTTTGAAGTAAGTACTTATTCTTACTCTACTAGTATTATTACTTATTCTTATTTATTACTAGCTGTTGCCCGCGGCTCCGCCCGCGTGGAAGTCGGATCGCGCGTGTCATCGCTTCAGGTCGAAAACGATCTACAGCATATTTTTATAGCATATATTACTGTAAAAATATATTATACCTACATACCTAGATTTGTGTACAATTTTAGCAGTAATGAAATAAAAGACACAATCATTTACCTGTTTTGTATTGACCATTAAAGCGACACTTAGAAAACGTAAAAAAATATAAAATTTATGTTTAGCAAATTAGCATTATCAATTACAGTTTGAAACGTAGCCCTGTTCTGAGAAGACTCCGCTAAGAAATTTAGCGGGCTGTTTTTTGGTCTATTTACAAACATTTACTTATTCTAATTGAAATTTTTGTTTTGAGTAACATGGTTAGACAGTTCATGTTCAGCTCTTTCCTCTGTCGATTCTTGAGAACGCGCATAATATCTCATTCTTTTAGAGTTTCTTGAATTTGGGGATAAAGAAGTTCTTTTTTAGGTGGCATGTTAATATATATAAGCCTGTTATATATATACATAGCTAAAAAGTACGTTTCGTAAGCAGTCGAAAAATTATGTTATTGTAGTATTTATCAGAAGCCTGTTATTTAGGTAGGTATTTATTTGGATTGGAAGTAAATAAGTAATTAAAGTATAAGTACTATAAGTATGGAATGGAAATACAATTATTTATAATTAGTGATTTACGATTAATGATCGCGCTGAAAAGCACGATTTCAAAGCAAGGCAAACGGATACTTCCGGATCTCTCTGTATTCCTATTCCTTTCTCCTATTATTTTATTTCTCCTATTATTCCTATTATCAAGAAAAAATTATGCTGTATGCCTGTACCTTGTTTGGAATTAAAATATAAAACTATTTTTTAATATTTATTTAAAAAAATTGAGCCATTAATCATAATGCAATTGTGATAGAAATTTCATAGAAAGAAAAAGACTGTTTAATTAAACTTAAACTACAATTTATTATTAAAAGGTGTAAATTCAATATAAAGTAACGCCTCCCCCTGGCTCGAACACATGCGGAGATCCTCCTGGGCATGCTGAGGATCATGTTATCCAGCATTTCCTGGGGTAACATATCCCATTCTTCAATAGCGGCTTCCCTGAGCTCTGGAACTGTCTGGGGATGTAGCTCACGGTTCCATAAAGCTCGTTTAAGAGCATCCCACGCGTGCTCTATTGGGTTTAAGTCGGGCGAGCCGGCAGGCCAGTCTAATCGTGTGGTATCGTATTCTTGAAGAGCAGCATTGACTCGTTGAGCTCGATGTGCGGGCGCATTATCATCGACCAGTACAAATTGGTGCCCATGGTTTACTCGGAATGGTTTGACGATATCATCAATAGCAACTGCTTTGTACATGTCTGCTGTCATGAAGCCCCGATACGGGATCAAAGGCATTCTAGCTCCAATCATAATGCCACCCCAAAAAGACACCGATTTTCCGCCTTGCTGAACTGTTCCAGTGGCAGTTCTTTGTCTTTCACGGTCGCCTGGTCTTCTCCAGACACGGACACGTCGGATGAGTGGAGATTCGGGATTCGTCAACGAAGAGTCAGTTTAGCCAAATGTTTTCTTACTCACCTTCTTCATTTTGCCGAAGTCTAGCCCACTGCAATCTTCGTTGTTGACGTTGCCGGGAATTGAGCGGATCTCGCCGTGACCTCCGTGCTCGTAATCCAGCCTGGTGCAAGCAATTGCGAACGGTCTGCGTGCTAACTTCAAGCCCAGAGGCGGCCCTGACTTCTGCTTTTATTTTAGTGGCGTTGATTGTGGGATCACGGGCTGCCAGCAATAGCGCTTTTGGGCAGCTGTCAAAACAGTTGGGCGACCGCTGCGGGGTCGGTCAGCTAAATTCTCCATTCCGTGGTACCTCTGCAACGGAGCCACGACACAGGATTGGGATACAGCAAGTCTGCGTGCTATTACTCTCGTGGTGTATCCTTCTTCCCTCAAAGTTACTATTTTAGCTCGTGAAACCTCTGATAATCCTCTTGGCATTTTTTCAATCGCAACTTTACGCGAAAAATATCTTGAATCGGTTATAATTCACTAAATCAGATTTCTGAATGAGCGTAAGCTAGGACTGAAAGCCTTTTTGTAAGAAAAAACAATTGAACGGTGTCATTGTTTTGTGTTCTTATTCTTTATTTAGAAATAAAGAATCTAAAAAGAAGAATAAATCATAATATAATTTACAGTAACAAAAAAAATTTCAGTTTTTCAAAGTGATCGCAAACTTTTTTTGATGTGTGTATTCTGTAGTGTTAATTGCGTTAACTGCTAAGCAAGAGAAACAAAGCATTTAATAAAAAAAAAATATTATATAAATAAAATAGGAAATAAAAGAAACTATTGAAAACAACATCAACAACCAATGCTCAGAATAATCTGCAGTTTAGTAAGGGTGCAACTATCATCATCATTTCCTGAACCTTTTTCCCAACTCAGTTGGGGTCGGCTTTCCAGTCTAACTGTGATGCGGCTGCCATCTGACCTCCACAACCAATGGTCTAATGACCAATGGCGTTATCGAAGTTCGAAGTTAGACTGGTTGGACTTTTGAGGGCTCCAACTACCCGTAACGACTGCCATAGATGTTTGTATGGCAACCGGGACCGACGGCTTAACGTGCTCTCCGAGGCACGAACAGACCAGTGCAAACAGCCATATTCATGCATACCACAGACTGAGGTATGCATGAATATGGCTGTTTAGAGATGAGACGTATTTACGTTACCAGGTTTTAATACCAGGGTTTCGCTTCAAAGTACGGCGCCCTGGTACGAACAAACAATACTTGCAAGTATGAAAGTATGTGCTATTAGTCGGATGCGCTAAGAACAGTGCACCTAAAAATACTTGCATAGGAAAACGATCTGTAAGCCAATGTAAATAAGAAACACAATCTAATTTGTAAATGAAAAATACTTTTAACCTCAAAGTATTTTTTATTTGTACGATTTTGACATGATTTTTAATACGATGACCCTGGAATACGGTTCAAATTTCTATGCAAGTAATTTAAAATATTAACGCCGCCGGCGCCGCCGCCGCGGCTGAATACTTTCCTCACGTTCGCAAGCAGCATAGAATAGGAAGGAAAACGATCTGTACTCCAATGCTAATAAGAAACACAATCTAATTGTTTGAATGAAAAATACGTTGAACATCAAAAAGTATTTTTTTAGTTATACGATTATGACACAATTTTTATTACAACGACATGGAATAGGGCCCTCACGGCTGGGCACTTGTTCGCGTTCGCCAACATCGTCATAGTTTTGATTAAAAAAAAAATTTTGATTACTTTCAAGTATTTTAAAACCTGGTTTTCGACTTTCGACCCTAGTATTTTTATGTACTCGTACTTAGAAGCCCTGGTACCTATAGTATAGGATTTTGCAAGTATATCACATCTCATACCATTTTTTGCACTGAGCGGGGATCGAACCCGCGCATCCCGCGCCCCGTGCGTAGCAGTTGCGTGCACGTGCACTACCGCCACGCCACGGAGGGTGCAACTAATAAATTCGCATTTATCATTTGATAGCATACGGCACCTACCTATTACAACTGCAGGTAGTGACTAACTTACGGAGAATCTTAACACCGAGTGTTGTAAAATGACGTCACTTGAGGAGCGCCATCTATTGATAAATGTTGGAATTTCATTATAATAATGGTATAACGCTATTTGAGTTGAACGCAATTTTTTACTGTAATATTTGCACGCCTTGGTCGCAAAAACTACTGAACGGATTTTGATGCGGTTTTTTTATTACAAAGGTCTTGCTTAGACTCAAAATTTGCAGTATATTTGGTTGTAATTGGTTAAGTAGAACCGGAGATATGACCAAAAACAACCTATAAACGAAGCGCAGGCAAAGCCACGGGTAGCAGCTTGTATAAAAAGTAGCCTATATGTTGCTCAGAACTATGAACTATAATTGTACTAAGTTTGATCAAAATCCCTCCAGTAGTTTTTGATCCATGCGTGCACATACGGACAGACAGACAGACAGAAAGACAAAAAAAAATCTGATTTCATTTTTTGCATTAGTATCGATCACCAATCATCCCCCAATAATTATTTTGTAAATATATTCAATGTACAGAATTGACCTCTCTACAGTTTTATTATAAGTATAGATAGATTATTTTTACTTATTCTTATTCTTATTTTTACTAGTAAGTACTTATTCTTACTGTACTAGTATTATTACTTATTCTTATTTATTATTATTTTTACTTATTCTTATTCTTATTCTTATTTTTACTCTTTTTCTTGGGTTCTAAAAACAATGAAAAAAAATTGAAAACGTACCAAAAAGCAACAATCTGAATACAAATTTACGTAGGAAAAAGTGAACGCTTGATAAGGACAAGCTATCTATCACACTTTGGTAGAGATGAGTTCCTGGCGTGGAAGACGACGAGGCGGATCCTAGTTGTGGACCTAGGAGTAGGAGTTGTCTCGCTCGCCGCCTTGCTCGCGGCGATAATAATAATTAGATTTGCGAGCGCTTGGGTGGACGCCGCTTCCGCCGCCGCAAGTAATGCTCGAGGAGGCGGTGTAGAGCGTTCGGTGAAACCAGCAAACGATGAGCGGTCATGCATCGGGCGGCTACAAAGAGATGGTCCCGGGTTAGCTGGGGTGGGCGAGCAATCAAATACCCAAAGACGGCGTGCGTTTTAGTCGGATCGAGTCCGGCATAACCACCTCCAGCGGCTTTGGCGGGTTTGGTATGCGTGGGGATTTTGCGCCGGGTAGACTAGCTATTAAAGATAACAATAAGCTCGCCCCTATACGTGGGACCGAAAATCATAGTTGTAGATACACCTCTGCCTACCCCTTCGCGTATTACGGGCTTGAGCATAATATGTATATATGTAAAAAAACCACAAGTGTTGTACACCATAGGAACAATATCTATGTTTTATATAGGGTTGGTTACTTTACCACAATATCCTGAAACAATTTGATAATGTCGATTTGTAAATATTACATTGTTAGGTAAGAGTTCATGAGCGAGCTCCATAAAAAAACCCATAGATAAAAAAAATATTTACTTTTTTTTTTTAAGGAATATTAGCAACCCTAAGAATATTACTAACATTTTAACCAAATGCCAGTGTTAACTTTGAGCATGTGCAATGTGCACTGTACTGCCAAGCAAATGGTTCATCAAAAGTACAGTAGAACTCAAAAGTGCAGTAGCAATCCTACGCAACTATAGCGTCAACATTCTAACGCTACTTGTGACCTTTTTCTTTTAAGACAAGCCAGCGTCGCCTCGTATTGCATAGTAACATTACACACACATATAAGCGCGCCGGCCGCACGCTAAACCATTTTGAGCCTTGATGTGCTAATGCACTTATGAGCTCTGACTGTACCTTAAAGGGTTCCAACGTGGTCAGCAGCAAGAGTAGAAGCTTTCGCTCGTTCGCGAAATCCCCACGGATACCAATCCCACCAGAACCGATTAGAGAGGTTATGTCGGACTCGAACTAACTAAAACGCCCGCCGTCTTTGGGATTTGAACATATCCCTCGCACCCCGGCCCTCTATTTCGTGATGACCCCCTTCGGGTATAGGGACCTGGGTGTCCACGTCGAGCCCTCGGGTATGGGGAAGAGTATAAAGCTCCTGGTGTTGCACACGTCCATAGGCCACGGTGACCACTTGCCTCTGCCGTCTAAGTGGTATAAAAAATTCAAATTTTTCATGTTCTGGTGATAACGGGCCACAATCTTAGAAGGTGCACGTCTTTCTGACCTCTGATTTGTTTCGGGCGCACATTTATTGACTACCTATAAATTTTTTGGTGTCCTACCAATGTCACTATTCCTCTTTCTGGGATATACTACACATTCGGCTTCGTTGCCATATAAATTATTAACCATCACCCAAACAATCTGGTAATAATGGCTTGCGTCTTCGGGAAGGAACCCTATGACGCAAGCCATTACCTGATTGTTTTAATATAATCTAAATCTTGTCCGTCCGTCCGTCCTATATCTTGACCCCGAAATGTGCTCAATATGCTCAGTACTAGCTATGAGGATTGTCTTTTGAGGATTGCACGGGGTGATGATGCACTTAGGGTCATATATACCGAGAACTATGCCTCGCATAACTACTGAAATTTTTGTAATGAAAATAACCAATGAGTATTCTCTTCAATAAATTCATTACTTCGACCTTGAACGTATTACACACTATATGTATCACCAGTATCTCATTAAAAATGTAATACGTAGGCAATGTAGGCATCCATAGTTATTGACCTCAACAAGCAGTCTACATTGTTTCGTTATGTAGGTACCATTGTAATTTGAATAAACTCAATGTTATTTAAACCATTCTACATAATTTAAAAAGCTATTTGGTTCTTTTTGGAAATATCGCCACAAAATAAATTCAACCCTTATTCAGTGCAAATATTTGAATGCCTATTTTAGGTATCAAACATATATTTTTAATGTGAATTTTATTCATACATACAAATATTTCCTGAGCGGAAATCGTGGCCGCGACCCCGGGCGTTGCGGTTAAACATTCCGCATTGTATCCATTTATCATTATCGAAAAAAACATTATTTTTTATATACAATACATTACAGAACCCATATGCTATGTAACCCATACGCCGCGCGCCGTGTAATTTGTCCTTATCTAACAAACAAAGTTAACAAAACGATACGGTATCTAGTTTTTTTGTGCGGAATATAACTAGATATCGTCCCCATTTACTGGTGGTTATATCAGACTTCTGTCGAATCGACGGCATTTTTGAGTTGCCATCGTGGTGTAGTAATTTGTTTCACGGCAGCGCTGCTTTCACGGAGAGGGCCCGAGCATAGGTTTCGCTCTTCGAGACGGCTTACTACGTCCCCTCTCTGAATATTTCTGACTAAAACCGACTAAAAGCGCACGCCGTCTTGGGTCTTCAGATGCCTGGGAGTAGCAAAATGACCTCCGTCCGTGAAGTTTGGAGCCGCCTGTCACCCTAGCCAAAGCAGGCCACGGCGTTGGCGCAAAGTCCCACACCATACCCAGTTGCTAGATGGGGACACCATGGTCCCTACATTGGAGGAAGAGGGTCATCTCAACAGATATGTCCCCGGGTCTGCCGGGGTGCGAGAGATATGTCTTGTATAATTTCACCTCCGGCAATCAAGGACCCATGGACGTCGTGCGTTTTGGTCGGTTCGAGTCCGAAATAATCACCACCGGTATACGTGGGGATTTTGCGGACGATAAAAAAATTCATGCCTGGGTGTAAGGTGGGATATAAGTAATTTGCTTAGCGCCCCGGTTAAGTCCGCACCATCACCTATCCCGAAATGGCTCCCTCGGATGTAGAACAACGGTGTCTCCATCTTGTCGCACCGCGACCTACCTAAAGTCGATATACCTTCCATCAAAGCTAAACTTATCCAAGTGTAGTTTAGCGATAAAAGGTTTAAGATTATTTGGCTTCCCGTGACAAATCTCTTAAAGCCAATTAACAGTTAGCTGAATGACACTGGCTGTTACTCACTGTCTGCGTGAAAATCTGATCCGGTTCTGGCAACCCATGGGGATCTATCCCAGAGATTGTGTGTTAATTCACGCTATGGTCCGTGGGTTGCACGGAAAACAAAAACAAGAGTAAAAGTGTGCAGTATCATTCTCTGAGCCTATTCCCAACTCAGTTGGGGTCGGCTTTCTAGTCTTGCGAAGATGCGGCTGAACTTTAAAATTTTCCGTGAAGCGACTTCCATCGGACCTCCACAACCAAATTGGCGATATCGAAGTTCTGTAGTTAGACTAGTCGAACTTTTTAGGGCCTCCAACTACCCGTAAAGACTGCCATAGATGTTCGTATGCCAATCGGGACCAATGACTTAGCGTGCTTTTTGAGTCACGACCAGACCATTGCAAATAGCCATATTCATGCATACAATTATTTGCACTGGCGGCGCAAAAGCGCACAAATTAGACAAAATAAACCATATTTATCTTTTTTATAATAATTATCACGTCACGCATTATGCCAATCCGGATCGACGTCTTTACGTGTTCTTTGAGCCACGATCAGACCAATGTAAATAGCCATATTCATGCATACAAATATTCGCACTGAGCGGGGATCGAATCTACACCTGCGTAGCAGTCGCGTTCACTGTCGCCACGCCACAGAGGTTGTCGATTGATATATACTCTATTTGTTCATTTGTTTAGTAGTAACTTTTTATAAAAACATATGTTAAACAAATAAACTAAGCTAACTAACTGACTAACTAGTGGTTCGATACCGATATTATTAGTCTTTATAATACGTTTCGAAGCAGAAAAGTATTTTTATACTGAATTTTTGAACAAAACTTATTAAAAGGACACCAAGATTGTTTACGTTTTTTTAAGTACTTGTCAAATGAACTATAGGTACTTATATGATAGAAATTGCAAAGATACTATGACCTAGCTAGACGTAATTAACATGTCAACAATAACAGAGTGTGTGTCAAGGAATAGTGCACTTATCTATGTAGAATATTGTTGATAAATTTGCGTCATGTATGTACTAACATATCCAAAAATAGTCATGGATAATGTCTGCCGTTTAAGGTAAGGCAGTTTCTTCGCACTCCAGCTAACCTTGGGCCATTTTTTGTAAGAGTATTAGCAACCGAAATTTACAGCCTCCGTGGCGTGGCGGTAGTGCGCGCGACTGTTTGCACGGGGCGCGGGTTCGATCTCCGCTCAGTGCAAAAAGTTGTATGCATGAATATGAATGAATATGAATGTTTGCACTGGTCTGATCGTGCTTCGGAGAGCACGTTAAGCCGTCGGTAAGTCGTTATGGGTGATTGGAGCCTTGGTTGTGGAGGTCATATGGCAGACGCTTCACGGAAAATATCGGAGTTCAACCGCATCACAGTTAGACTGGAAAGCCGACCTCAACTGATTTGGGAAAAGGTTCAGAGAATGATGATTAGCAACCGAAATTACTAATATTCCGTCTAACCACTCCAACTAAGCTCAATAGCACTACGGTACGGTAATAACCAGGATTCGAACCCGGGACATCTCAATCGTAAGGCGGGCACTTCACTCATCAGTAAGAATGCTGCTAGTTGCAACGGGGTGACAGGCGACCACACCTGTCATCCCCAGGTCTGCGTTCAGAGAACCAGTCCACTCCTTACTCCTTGCTACACACCGTGTCCTCTGATAGTCTAAGACACACGTAGAAGGCCTCAGAGTAGAATATAACTTGAACTTTTTTAATAGATCGAGATGATAGACTGGAAGGTGGAGGACCTGAGTCCTGGCAAGAACAACGGCATCCTGCGCCACGTCATCGAGCAAGGCACCGGTAGCGACAATCCGAACGATGGCGCTTACGTCACAGGTACGTTCAAACCTTTTCTCAGCTCTGTTAAAGTTAGATGGAGACACCATGGTTCCCACATTAGGGGAAGGGGACGTCTCAAAGACATGTCCCTGGGTCTGCCGGGGTGCGAGAGATATGTCTTGTATAATCTCACCTCCGGCAATCAAGGACCCATTGACGGCGTGCGTTTTGGTCGGTTCGAGTCCGACATAATCACCTCCATCGGTTCTGGTGGAGGTGGTATCCGTGGAGATTTTGCGCACGAAAAAAAAAAATTCACCCGTTAAAGTTCTGCCGGGGTGCGAGGGATATGTTGATTACTATCTCACCTCTGGCAACTAAAGACTCAAAGATGGCGAGCGTTTTGGTCGGTTCGAGTCCGACATAACCTCTCCAACCTGCTCCGGCGGGAGTATCCGTGGAGGATTTTTCGCACAAAAAAAAGGTCTGTTAAAGATCAAAGTGCGCCTCCCTATATCCGGGGGCTAGATGAGATGGCGATGGACAAATATTTGCACTGAGTGGGGATCAAACCCGCGCTTTCTGCGAAGCAGTCGCCTTAATTACCGCAACGCCACAGAGACTGTCAAAAGTTCTTGACTGCATTAAAAAATATATTATCATCATTCGAATGTCAATCCAGGTTAAATCAAGCATCCCAATTCTACTAAATTATTATCAACCATGGTCAAATCTTATCTGCAAAAATGTCATTAAATTATATACTTCACTACATAGTATAAAACAAAGTCGCGTTCTCTGTCCCTATGATTGTATGCCTAAATCTTTAAAACTACGCAACGGATTTTGATGGGGTTTTTTTAATAGATAGAATGGTTAAAGAGGAAGGTTTATATGTATGTAACATCGAAATGTAATGTACATAATCTGTTGATGTGCCTAATAAATAAATTAATAAATAAACATCATGCTACGACCAACAGTTGCGGAAAAGTTATGAAAAATGTTGCAATTTTTTTCTTATATTACTTGACTTCAAAGGAAGGTTTTTATGTAGCAGCTGTAACGGGATTAGAAATCCACGCGAGCGGAGCCGCGAGCAACAACTAGAGTAAAATGACATGACACGTTATGAATGCCCTATGACACCTTTCTCTGCAACAACAATAGTAATTACTACCGTAATTAAATCTCACTTTGTTTTAATTCCCAAGCTATTTATAATGGATAGTGTAACAGTATCTGTGTCAATAGAACAAAGGAAAAGCAACCCATACATAGGCAGAATTGTTTGCAATGTAAAAGCATCCTTTATAAGACTAAGGTATTTTATAACATAACATAAACTGACGCCTATAGACGAAGGGGTAGGCAGGGGTGCTAGTACCCACATTTCGCCAGTTTATGTTTAGGTCCCAATGTAATAGGTGGCTAGCCTATTGCCATTAACCGGGCAGTTATAAAACTGCGATAAATACACACATAACTTCGAAAAGCATCGAAAAGTCATTGGTGTGCCATGGTAAAACCTGAGATCGAACCCGAAACATCGTCTCAGCAGTCCACCACACCTACCACTAGGCTACCTGCTGGACTGGTTGTGGGTTCAAATCCCTTTTCGCTATCTAAATCAATTAAAATAGATAGAATTCCTTAAATGATTATACTTAAATTAATTTTTATTTACAGTGGAGCTTGAAGGAAGATTACTACCGGACGGCAAAGTCTTCGACACCAGAACGGTGTCCTTCCACCTCGGCGAGGGCAGCGAACACAAAGTGTGCGAGGGCATCGAAAGAGCCCTGGAAAAGTTTGTCAAAGATGAGAAGTCTCGCATCACGATTCAACCGAAATACGCTTTTAAAGCTGAGGGAAATGCAGAATTAGGTGTACCACCAAACACTGCAGTAGAATATATTGTGAAATTGACTAATCTTGAGAAAGCTAAGGAAAATTGGCTTCTGGACGGGCCAGAGAAGATCGAACAGGCTAAGCTCTCTAAAGAAAAAGGCACCAATTATTTCAAAGCTAGCAAGTTTCAGTTAGCTATTAAAATGTATAAGAGAGTTGTTTCGTTACTTGAAGGTAAGTTTACTTTTATTTTTTTTATATCGAGAATATTCCATCAAGAACCAAGCAGTGAGTCTTTCCGCTGTCGCACCAATTAGTCTTACCAGCGCACGTGTTTCCTTCTTCCAACAGTTCTGGGTCCTTTACGAGGGGCGTGAAAAAGCATTTGATGAGGCCGTCAAGCTGTACACCTTAACTATACAAGTCACCTAAACACTAAGTTTAGCATAACATGAAGGGGTAGGCAGAGGTGCTAGCATCCACTTTTCGCCAGTTTATGTTTAGGTCCCAATATAATAGGTGGCGAGCCTATTGCCATTAACCGTGCACTTATAAACCTGCGAGAAATACACACATAACTTCGAAATTTAGATTCAAAATTCGATGTTTAGATAAATTGTTAAGTTTAGCTATTGTATGATTTATGAAAATATTAAAATTAAGAAATGCATATTAAAATTTAGAAATGAAGTATATTTATCAGAAGAGTCTTACCTTTCAGACCTAACAGATGATACTACTGAAACGGAAGAGAACAGAGATGTAGCAAAAGACCTGATCCTATCAGCCCATCTGAACCTCGCTCTGGTCTACCTCAAAGTGACACCAGTCCACTACTTCGAGGCCAGGGACCATGCCGTGAAGGCCCTCAAGTATGATGAGAAGAACGTGAAGGGAATCTTCAGGAAAGGGCAGGCGTTGTTAGGGCTTGGAGAGGCAGATGAGGCTTTGAAAGACTTTGAAAAGGTTCTAGAGATCGAACCGCAGAATAAGGTGATTATTTTTTTGTATTTTAAAGGAATGCTAGCAATCGACATTACTAGAATTATATTTCATTTATCTAGTTAAGCTTGGAGCAGCGCAATTTCCAGAGCGATGACGAATGTAGATTCGGAACGAATGCATATTGGCTAGGCCCCCTTAATAGCTATAGTTAAGATTGAATTTGGTGTCGGTAGTGTACTAACCATGGTTCGAACCCGTGATTTCTCAGTTACAAAGCCGTAACGCGGGATCATTATCATTTATTTTTAGTCAATTAGCCACTGAACATAGGTCTCAGCTTCTGTGGCGTGGCAGTAGTGAACGCGATCCCTGCTCAGTGCAAATATTTGTATGCATGAATATGAATATTCGTATTGGTCTGGTTCTACCTCGGAGAGCACAATAAGCCGTCGATCCCGGTTGTCTTAGAACATCTATGGCAGTCTTTACAAATCGTCGGAAGTGGGTGAAATGGCCCATACAGAAGGGCTGATCACCCGTCCTGTCAACGGCGTCTCCACTGGAAGTAGAAGTAGTGCTCTCCCAATAAGCCCGCTGAGTTTCTTGCCGAAGTCTTCTCAGGTCGGGGCCGCGTTTCGAACCGGTGGTCCGTTTGCTCACTGATCTATAAAATGTTGTTCATATTGAAGTTTTGTAACTGCCGTTTACTGGTGTATACAGAATAAATGATTTTTGATTTGATTTGCTGATCCTTTTTGAGAGCTGCAGATTGGTTGTTGAGACGTCAAACTCGGGTTGCGGCAATTCGAGTTTCCTTGTATGTAATGTGAGAAGGGACTTAGACACCGACCTCTGTGGCGTAGTAGTAAAAGCCACTGCTACAAAAGTAGAGCGGGTTCGATTCCCGCTCAGTGCAAATATTTGTGTGCATGAATATGAGTATTTGCATTCTGGGTATTTCTATGTTATGTATAATACTAGCTGACCCGCGCAACTTCGTCTGCATCATCCCGTTTTTGCAACATTTTTGATTCCTGCTCCGCACCTGTTGGTCGTAGCATGATGTTATATACATATAAACCTTCCTCTTTAACCATTCTATCTATTGAAACAAACCGCATCAAAATCCGTTGCATAGTTTTAAAGATTTAAGCATACAAAGGGACAAGAAAAATAGGGACAGAAAAGGCGACTTTATTTTATACTATGTAGTGATGATGTAAACATTTACAAAAAAAAAAGTGTATGTCGGTTATATGTAACTTTATCATGTTGACAGGCTGCAGCTAACCAAGTGATCGTGTGCAAGACCACCATACGCAAACAGAAGCAGAAGGAGAAGCAGATGTACGCCAACATGTTCGACAAGTTCGCCAAACACGACACGGAGGTAACAGGTCCGAGCCAGCTTTTGTAACAACTATATTCCTTTGCGTGTTGTTAGATTTTTCTAAGTCAGATGTCATGGGTTTGAGTCCCGCTGACTGCAATTTTTTGTATGCTGTTTATTTGCATAGATCTGCAGTCTGTCTATGAGCATTGATCTGTTTTGGTGATTAATTACATAATAATTATACCTATGTATTCTTCTAAAATGTAGTATGTGCGCTCTGAAAATGTATGGGAGTGACATTTTTTGTTGGAATCGGATCACATAACATTCCGACAATAAATGTCACTCCCATCCATTTTCAGAGCGATGACGAATGTAGATTCGGAACGAATGCATTTTGGCTAGGCCCCCAGAGCTCCCTGGAGAGGTTTTGTGCTGTCAGCGGGAAGACCGAGAGGGCTTAATTTGTCTCCACTATTCTATTAACCTTCATCTGCATCGTCACCCTAAGTTATAGTATAAAAAGAAGAAATTTTTATTATCCACTGAGTTTCTTGCCAGAGTCTTCTCAGGCCGGGGCCGCGTTTCAAACCGGTAGTCCATTTTCTCATATATAAATGATTTTTCATTCGCCAGTTATTATATAACTTCTTCTCCTTCAACAGTTGGAGAAGATAAGAGCTAAGAACGAGGTGGACGTGATAGGGGAGAAGGTGGGAGAGTGGGGCGCGGGCGAGGGCGAGTGGACCGACCAACAACGAGCCCGCAAGCCCACTGAGTTCGAGAAGGAGAACCCTAACATCCTCCTTCTGGATAAAGAGGGGCAGTTCAAGAATATGTAAAGGAGAAGCTCACATTAGTATTACATGGTGATAAGGAGCACTACATAGTCGTGAGCGCAAGAATGGTCTTTTTATGAGCAAAGTAAACAAGTAAAGCATCTGATGAGGCCGTCAAGCTGAGCGCCACCATTGTAACACTGAACGTGTTTGCAATGGTGACCCTCTTTCATGAGACTTTGCCTACAGTTTAACATCAGGCGAGGTGTAGTCAAATTGACGTGCCATAAAAAAATATTTGTTTAGACAAAAACAATTACAGATATGGACAATGCTATCCAGACTCGAACCCCGGAAACACTTTCTAACTGTTTGTTCATAGTGTTTATAATGTTCGGGACTTCACGCGATATATTTTAGAACAACTTACTTTTGCCGACGTTTCGGGTGCGTTGCAGCACCCGTGGTCACGACTTGACTGGTCTGCGAGCTTTGCGCGGTTTGTAGGAAAAAGTTTTTGTGTGCCTACCCTCCATTACTTTCATATTGAATGTAAGGATGGCGACACACCACACTCACTACGTCAGTTTTAGACGGCATCGGCGGCACTGTGTTTTTGGGTTTCACTATCTTTAACTGTTTGTTAGAAAGTGGAACAGAGTAGTCCGTTCTACTTTCTGTCAAACAGTAGGAAGACCGTGTTATGGCACCCATTGTGAATGCTCTCAAAAACCGACTCAACAAATTCTGCAGATCACACGACACATACATACACGTCAGCTCAATAACTGCTAGTGTGTTTTACATAAACAATAATAATAATAATATTCTAGACCATTAAAACGTCTAATATGTTGTGTTTTGTCACATTGCCCAGCTTGGCCAAAGAACTATTAGACATCAGTTTTGTCTACTAATTTTGGTAACCCTGGTGTTTTGTATGTATTGGGAAAACATGAAAATGACTCATTTTATACAAAAAGAGTAGTTCCAAAGACAACTTCGCTGTTACTGCAATGGTTTTGGATCTACTGTTTTGCTAAAAACACTACAGGCCATATAAATTTAACATTATGTCGGTTAAGCCATTCTTGCACTCGCGATTTCATAATAGGTTATCAAAAAAAGCATAAACTACGAAGCGCGCCTTATGTAAGCTATAATATTATATTCAGCTGGAGGTATATAATCTACTTACGCATATTTGGGACTTAACTTTAATCATGTCTTTTAAAATACCTCGTGTAATATTAAGTAAACTAAGGGTCGTTACACATTTAATTGTAGATGCGCAAACGTATCGTCGGCCGCGTGTACACACAACCTATCATAATGTTTGTGCCTTGAGAGACTTGACTTCACCTGACGTATCGTCTGTATATCGGCAGTGACCCTTAAAACAGAACTAAGTACTTACTTACTCCCCAACTATGTATATAAATTCGTAAGGTATTAGTAGCACTTATTTGCTGTTAGAATATACACAGTAGTTTCAATTAAAAGGGTTAATATTAATTAATTGGCCTTTGGACATAGTGACATTATATTAATGGAATCACGTCGAAGCGAACCGTTTTCATTTGCTATCAATGGATTGCTTGATACTTCGGCGATTTTAATAATAAAAATATGTGAAAATATTTGAGACACAGAGATTCAAATTTCATCAAATTTTTCCTTCCGACCGCCAGGTTCGATCGCATAGTTCGATTAATCGAACTACGAGATATTTAATTTCCTTATGGTTCGATCAATCGAATTACGAAGATTTGTAATTCCTTGTAGTTCGATCAATTTGGTTTAATCGAACTATCAGGAATTTTAAGTCCTTGTTGTTCGATCAATCGAACTTATTTGCAGTTATGTTACAGATTTATGTCAATCTCGTACTTTTAACTAAACGATTCCTCTGGCCAATAGAAGGTTACTTCGTCTAGAACTCCTGGAGACTTACCTAGAATCTGAGGCACTAGTTACCAGTCTGTTCATCTTGTAAACATAACCGACTCCATAAATATTGCCTTATCGTAGTAAGCGTGTTATATAATAGCTTTATTTAGTGTAACGCGGCTAACGAAATATTACATGCGTTTTGTGATATTGATGTCTTGTGTTTATATCGAACAAAATGATAAATAATTTTTAAAGAGATGCAAAATGTAAGCTTTCTCATCGCAATATCTTTTACTGTGTAATGAAATGTACTTCCGAAGTTTCGGATTGAGTCCTGAAATTGTTAGAATAAAATCTGCATTTACGCCTGCAGATGAAATGTAACATTTCGTTCGGCATATTTACTTTTTTGTAAGTGCGGAAAACCAAAGGCGGGGCTAGTTATGTCGGACTCGAATCGAGTACAACCGCACGGCCGTCTCAAGCCATTAGTTGCCGAGGGTGACGTAACTTCTGGATGTCCTTCAAACCCCGGCAGGTCCGGGTCCCCTCGGCTGTAAGAAAGATATGTATGGTGTCTACATCTTTACCCGAGTGGGGAGGGCCGCGTCTACATTATACGTAACATTTTACCGTGACCGTGTCAGAAGTGCGTGCGTATTCAGCTGCGTGATAACAGAGTTTAAATGAAACCATCGATCGACTGATGGCTCAGCACAACTCTAGTTAGTGTGGTCATTTGCTACAAGTTGTTACGTCCACACTCTGCGTCATGTCTTGATGTCACGCAGTCTGGTCCGCTGTTCATATCACAAATCTGGACGCACTTCAACACGGCCGCCAATGCGCCGTTTCTGCTAAAGTGACAGGCGGCGTTATCAGTCACTCCCAGGCCCTCGCTTATGGAGGACGGAGGTTATTCTGCGACCTCCGACGTATATAACAGCATAGTACACGGCCAACGTAATAAATATACAACTTCAAGTTCCAGAAGTACATTTCATAGTAGCCTTCAGATCTCTTATAAAAAAATATCTTATAGAGTTAATTCACCATGTTGCACCATTCAATACTTTAATCTCGTTCATAAAAACATATTCTTGAGACTAATCATTCCTCTCTATTATTTGTATATTTGAATTAACAGGCTGTGTCCACTCCTATTTCAATCCGTAGGTTTTAGTTACAATTGCTTGTAATGTAATATTACACATTATGTAATCTTTGCAATAAATTACAAACTGAGTTAAATTGTCAATGAATTTTAAGTTCGTTACATTACAAGTAATGACACATCAATTTATATGTAACCATTTAGGTTATCATTACAATAATTGCTTGTAATGTAATTTTACTCATTATGTAATCTTTGAAATAAATTAGAAACTGAGTTAGTGTCCTGGATTTATGTTTGTTACATTACAAGTGAATATGACACGTCAATTATTTGTGTGTAACCATTTTATAAGTGTGTTTTGTTTGGCTAAGCGCGGGTTTTATTAGTAGTATATTGGTTACTGTGTTTTAGTTGTACGAATGAACTTACTTATTACATTGTTAATAAGTATTTGTTGTTTTATTCATTAGTAGCTGTTGCCTATTGCTTTCCCCGGAGTAGAGATCCTTTCCCACAACCCATGAGAGCATATTCCCGGGGTAAATATCTTATGCGGAATACCCGGCTTAACTATTCCTACGAAAGATGTCATGTATTATCTCACCTCCGGCAATTGAAGACCCCAAGACGGCATGCATTATAGGCGGTTCGAATCCGACATAATCTCTCACCGGTGCCGGCGGAGGTGGTATTCGGTGAGGATTTCCTGTACCCCTACCGGTCGCTTGCATCAGTTGTAGGTGTGCCTGCAGTTCTATCAATATGGCGGCTTTCGCTGATATCACACCCGCTATTTGATATGGATTTTTTACAAAAAATTATAGGGAGTGTAAGGAAACTTTTCTCCATGCGCAAAATCCCCACTGATACCGCCTCCACCAATGTCGGTGAAGGTCTATGGGTTTTTGATTGCCAGAGGTGAGATTATACAAGACATATCCGGCAGACCCGATGACATATCTTTGAGATGACTCCCTTCCCCTAATGTGGGAACAGTGTAAGGAAACTGGGTAAATAAAATAAAACACAATTCAAACTAGTCAGATTGTATTATGTAATGTATAAGGATCAATAGTTCCCTTGAGATTTGAGTAGCGTTCTACATTAAAACGGAAAATAACTTGCTCACATCAAATCGTACATTTCACATCGTAGCGGTAATATAACTGTAAAATCTATGTTCCTTATAAATACCTGTTTAATATAACGTACAAAATATATCAATGTGTAAAGTTACATCGCAATAATAACAAAATGTATCTATAATTACTGTTATTCATGGAGGCATGCAGAGGTAGTTCGGTACATTACTTGTATCTGGTACGAGGCAGAAGCTCCCGAGCTCCCGCCTCGACATATAGCACTATATATATGAGCCTACGTTTAAAAACAATTCCCATACAGTTATTGAATAAGAAAAAGAAATTTAACAGCGTTTCCTATTTACAATTAGAAGCTTGACGCACAAAAAAACTAAAATTTCTTAAAAGTATACATATCATTTCAAAAGTTTAAACCATCCAAGCGAAAAAAAAAAGCTGATAAAATGTATCCTTTCCACCCACAAAACTTTTAGTAGGCCACGATTTAGCTACATTTAGATATAAGACGCCAAGCGCCAAGTGAGCGAATGCGCGCTATAAGCTCGATGAAATCATGGTCCACTAGTGTATAGCGTCGTTCAATGATTTAGGCCGACTATGTATTTAGACGACAAGACTTGCAACACTTAAAACATCTGTAAATATTAAAATATATAAAAAACTCTTCATCTCCTCATAAATCTCATATATAGAAATAAAGTAAATTACATTCCATAAGATATTTAAAAGTACCAAACAGGTACAGTTCATAAAAGAGTATATACTCTCATAAAATACAGTAAAATCTAAGTTAAAAACATCGGGATACATAACAACAGTCTTGCCGACAAAATAAGTGCATATCATAGAACCACAGATAGACTGTTAGGTGTGAAGGATAATTTTGTTACGGAATTATGTACAAAAACCGTTCACAAATATAAAACGCGACGTTAAATTAATCAGAATGTAACACTATGTATACTTATTATGCATTTTTGCTTCATATTCCACTAAAATGAATAAAAATTCCGAATGAAAACGAAATTTAGCTTACTACTTGAAACTTCGACCGGGTTTTGATAAACTTCACGATTGCCTTACTATTAGTTTTATACCTTATTATTACGAATTTTACACTGAATATGATTATTTATTTAGGGATTACGTTCATGTCAAAACTTGTAAGTGTTCATTTGAGTTGCAACCAGGAGGCCTGTCTAGTAAAAATCTATTCAAGATGCAATCTCGATTGTGGAAATGTCCAGAACATTGATATCGCGATGATAAAAGTACATTAGCTAGGCGTCTACCAGGTGGGCCGAGCCGGTTCGCAGAATGACCTCCATCCCCCATGAGCGCGGGCCTGGGGGTGACGGGTGGAGCCGCCGGACACCCTAGCAGAAGCAGGCCGCGGCGATGGCGCAAAATGCCACCCCATACCCAGGGGCTAGATGGGAACACCATGGTCCCCACATTGGAGGAAGAGGGTCATCTCAATAGAGATGTCCCCGGGTCTGCCGGGGTGCGAGAGATATGTCTTGTATAATCTCACCTCCGGCAATCAAGGGCCCCTGGACGGCGTGTGTTTTGGTCGGTTCGACCTCCATCGGTTTTAGTGGTGGTGGTATCCGTGGGGATTTTGTGCACGATAAAAAAGGGGGGCCGAGCCGGGCCGCATCGCAATGCAAAAATCCGCCTGCTATTTGCAAGCGATATCGGTTTTGCCCCACCTCTAGTCAACTCAGGTGCACAACATTTTGAATTGCAGGTGGAATTTTGAATTGCGACACTGCCCGGCCCGGCCCGCCTGGTGCACGCATATCTTGAAAACTTGATTTAAAAAAGTTTTTTTACGGAAATGACCTCTATTCATTGAAATCATGATCGTCCTTGACATTCGGGACCTTGAAGTTAGATCGAGACTGAATTTAGAACATCTTTTTATTATGAGAATTGGCTTTCAGTTGTCTTGGCGAAAACAACGTTGCACACGCCTTCGCTTTGCAATATCAGTAATTATTATAACAATTCGAAAACTCATTTCATCATTTAAATAGTTTAATAGTCCTTCTCGAAGGGCGAAACCTAAGCTCGGGCGCTCTCCGTGAGTGCCGTGCTGCCGTGAAACAAACTACTACACCACGATATGGCAACTCAAAAATGCCGTCGATTTGACAGAAGAAGATTGAATCAGTGATTTTAAATGTACATAAAGGCTCTTGAAAAGACCGTGGCAAGAGTCTTGGAGGTGTATCGTCGACCCGCGAAATACATCATCTTTTCTTGTTTTAAAGCGGATAGAAACGTGGTATTGATGCCGACATAAGTAGGCATAGTGGGAGCAAATTCGTTCATGTACACTGCCGAGCAAAAATAAGGATCACCCAAAAAATCCGAAACGAACACTGATCAAGCGTGACGCGAGCCCTATGAGCCTGTGGTGAATTTAATTTAGGATTGTTTAATTGGCTCACATTCACGAGATCCATAATAATTCTGCCCTTCTAAAGTACATTTTCAAGATATTTGCCGGCGTACAACAAGCCTTGTAATGGAAAAGCACCTTGGTAAATGAACACGAACCATTATATTAGTCTGACATAAACGCAGCCAATTCTACAACGATACCGTTGCAAACGTCATTTAAAGAAATTCGTTTGTTTTTTTTACATAGTCGTACACACATTTAAGATTAATAGTAAACGGATTTCTTACAAGACGTTCTTTAAAAATCCCTGTAAGTATATATCGTAACCCGGCCTGCAAACCTTATATTTTAAACAGATGTAGAATGGTACCTATATTGTACACGTGTTGGGTATTGGGGTAGTATTACGTAGCCATCTTGATGCGGGTGCGACTTTGCGCTATCTAATCGTTTTATAAACACGTTCCGATAAAATAGAACCACAATACCCTGTGATTGACTATAACCTAACACCTAAAAGCTAGGGACAAATACGGTCGCAAAGGGCACAATTAGCCAGTTTCGGCTTGGATACTATTTGAATACTGACCTAAATAAAAGCTCTTGTAATAGAACAATGACATAATTTGTAAAATGATCTTTCGATGTTCAAGTTTGTCTCAGGAAATATTGTCAGTATATTTTCCATCAGTTGTTTTCTAATGAGAGAGTGAATTTCGTTAGAGAATCGGCTAATTTCTTGCAAAACTCCAGTGAAAACTATATGATTTCAATTCAAAACAAACATTTTTGTTTTCGAAGTAAAAGCGTATTATCAAAATTTTCAAACGCTTCCTCTGAATAATTCGAATATTTGTAATTGTGTCATTGTTCTTTGTGGACGAGCGCTGCGAATAATATTATTAGGGTCTGACAGAGCAGATTTATTTTACTTACTAGGCAGCTTTGACGTAACAACTAGTTTTTTTTTAATATTCCGTTTGCCGTTGTTACCATAATAGCCATAATAATAAAAATTTACTAGTATCTGCCAGTTTGCTAGAGAATATTCCTATTTTGTTAGGATAGCTGGGGGCCCTAGACTTCAATCATTTTATAGAATGGAATAGAATAGATTGATTAATATGTGGGATTGACATTCGTTAACGCTTGTCATAAATGTGATAAATGTCAAAATATGTGTCAATGTGTACAAAACAACTACCAATGAATTGTCACTTGTCTGTGGCCCCTGGGCCTTCGGACAAAGTGACATTCTTTTGATGGAATCGCGTCGAAGCGAACCGTTTTCCATTTTGCTATCAATGAATTGCTTGACAATGAATTGCTTGACACTGCGGTCTTTTAAATAATAAAGATATGTGAAATCAAATATTCGCAATCACAAAAATTATATCAATCCCATATTTTACTAAGCGATTCCATTGGCGTTTTCGCTTATAGAATGTTACTTTATCTAGAGCCCCTTTATCTTTATGTATAGTGCAAAACGACGGAAACATACCATTGTCCCCTTTGCAACAAAAATTTTACATCAAAATGGTTTCTTTCATGATTACAGAAGTTTTGAAATAAGTACTATTTATATTGAATAATGAAAGCCTCAGAGGAGGTTTTAAGACATCCTTATATTGTATGTGAGTTAAATGCTATGTATATTATAACTGTCACAAGCTCGCACAGAACTGACAGCGATTGGACAACCGCGGCGGTAGGGACTCGTTTTAGTTTTTAATTTATATAATTTAGACATTAATAGTTTTACAAACATCGACCACGACAAAGAGACATAGAATACTGCTATCATCGACTGGCAAAACTTGCAGAAAAATTTAACGCCACATGAATTTTTTTTAAATTTTTTTGTAATCTCCTACCGCCGAGCTGTGCGGGTCCCGCCGGGCGCGCGCGAGGCCGACGCTCGTTGGGCGCCGGCTCTCGCTTCACTTTAATTTAGTCGTTTTCGTGTCAAAGCCTATGATTATCCGATAGCTACGCCGTTGTCTATTACATTATTTTGCTTTCGTAACATCTGACTTTATTCCGCATAAATCCCTGACTTATAAGTCGAATTTCAAGTTCAAAGAACTCATAATACCTAGCAGTCTTTGGATATCTTTATCACTAAGACCCCTCTCTTCACACTTGTAAATAATTCTCTCCAAAATATATTTCGGAGTTAAATATTTTTTCTCTTTTTTTTTAACATTTACATCAACACTTTTAAGTTTGCAGCTTGATTCTGCTTAAGTAAACATTGTCAAGTTGATTTTTGGTGTGGCAACACCGGTATCGATCGATTTTAAATGAGGTTGCTTTCGCATCTCTGTTTTGTACCAACGTCGTTTCTCTATTTCCGTATGTAAGCTAGTCGGCGACCCGGCTCCGCCCGCGTGCCGCCGGGCCGCGTGTGTCTGTTTGTCTCGCGTCGCGACATCGCGCGACTTGTTACATTGTTTGTACTCACTCGTTACGTCTCTCTAACCTTAACACTAAATATACATAAAAAATATCACAGCACTATCGATTCACTTACACTAAAATCACGACGCTTTGCGTCGCGACTTTCGAATAAAAAAAATAACAATAATAATAAAGGAATCGAAATTGAAATGCATGAGCAAACCGCTGTTGGTCTCGGTGTTCCACGGACTAGCGAAACTAAACCTTGTTCAAGTTTCTTAAAGCGGTATTTCGAATGTCAATGATTTTCATCGAACATATGTTTTTATATTCATACAATCTTGTTACCCGACTGCCAAGGAAGGGTTATTTTACTGTTATTGATAGTCGATCAGAAAACTGTGCAAATAAGCAAGTTTTCCTAACGTAATACAAGAATTTGTACTCCCGAGTGGACCAACAGCGGCCTCAAGAAGCGTCGAAATGCAATCACGAGTGCCGCTAGTACCCAAAATATTTACAAATGCAAATAATTTGTTCACCAAAAACTCTTATTCTAACTTTGGATCGAAATAATCGAATATAATACAATATTGAAAACCGAATCCTTCTCAAACAGCAATCTAAATATTTTACTGGCGCCTGTCGTGCGACAGAAGCCGGCGACGTTAGCTATACACGCAACCATTATTAACGAAATTTATTTATGAAAGAAAGACAGAAATTATTAATAAAACTGCAGTACGGTTCAGAATTACGATACAGTTCGGTTTCGAAGCACAGATTTTATAGTATAACCACTCAGATATTCGACATTTCTCTTGAACTGTATTGGTAGTATGATAGGAACAGATCATCTACATTAATTTTGTGTTTTTTTATCTAGGACACGTCAATTTGACTTTACCTCGCCTGATGGTGAGCTGAGGCTAAGTTTCAGATAAGAAATTCACTATTACTCACTATTACAAACACGTTCAGTGCTACAATGGTGGCGCTCAGCTTAACGGCCTCATCAGATACTTTTTCATGCTCCGCTTAAAAGACCGAGACCCAGATTACAAAAAGAAAATATTATGTATGTTTGCAATGAATAAATTTAAAACTACCTGCGTATTTGCAAAAATCTTTCTCTGTTAGCCTGCTACATATCTAAATGACATAGGCTGCTTTCTAGGGCCCGTCCATATTTTCGCAGGTGTCCAAGATGGTATTTTAAGGGCCGTTCTCAATCTTTCAGTAAATAAATAAAGCCCTTATCAAAGTGTGTGTATACACCTTCAGTGATTATAATATGTATGATTGCGTCATGCTACAGTCGCCGACTCAACGTAAAATGGCACATAAATCTACATTCTGATCTACATATAAGTGTCGGGGCAAAAGTTGAAGCAACATCTTAAGCCATAACTTAAACAACTAAATGAGGTAGCATTATTATGAATATGATTAAAGAACATTAACAAACTAATGTTTGGTGGGATCTATGTTATATAATTGTATATATCAACAGTTACATTAAAATATTTCCTATGGATTACTGAGGTATATAGTCGTTTCCGGCTGAGGTAGCTGTGCGGATCGGTCGAGCGATTATGATCACATTTTACTCCGAATGTATTACAATAGTGATTAAATTCGCTCAACCACAACAATACTATTTATCTATTAACATCTACAAGGCCTATCGCAGACGTTCGACATTTAAAAAGTATCAATAGGAGTCTGTGAGACTGCGAAGAGTCTAGCAGACACCTATATATTTTAACAACATGAATGTTAAGGTACAAGTGCGGTTTCTAAATCTGTATATTCAAAATTTTTTTTTCCAATTTTATCTTGATGTTAAGTTCTTAAAAATCAATGTGTCCGTTAGACTCCTATCATAAAATTGTGATATGCACAGTACCTAAACTAACAAGTTGCAAATAAGTTGATTATTCTCCTTGATAATCTAATAGGAGACTATGTGAAACTCACATTTTTTCTGCATCTCCAGTAACTGCAATAGGCCTCAATATGGATATACAATACAAAATACTTAGTATATATCTGTATTCATAATGGAAAGTCTGTTGACGTCGTCTGATTCATAGGCGTGGTATACCTTCGTGATTAGCGGTTCCCAGGCCGCCGGGGCGGGGGCGGAGGCCGGCGGGGCGAAGTCGCCGTACAGCTTGTGCGAGGGCAGGCCGCTGTGCTTGATGGTGAGCAGCGGGTCGATGTGGGGCAGGTAGTGGTCGTCGAGGTGGATGCCGTCGTCCACGTTGAACTCGGGCCCGTACTCTCGTAGGACTGCGTTTGGAGACCCCTCTGAGCATTCCAGCGGGGTTGATTTTATTTCTGTAAGCATTACAAATTAAATTTAAATATGCATTTTGTGATATGGTTGGTACAGGGCTATATCTGAAGTAATAAATAGCATGGAATCAGAAACAGTATGTTATGGGAAATTTTGAATATTAAATCAATAAGAATGGTTAACTTACTAATTGCTTTAAAATTTCATTAAATTTATCAAAATATCTGGCGGATCTGTAGGCAACAGCTAGTATATAATAACAACAAGAGTTCTAGACAAAGTGACATTCAATTGGCGAAAACGCCAGTTTACTAAAATTTTAATCTTTGTGACTCAAAATATTTTATTTCACATTTTTATTATCAACAGCAGTGTCAACAAATTTTTTGAAAGCAAATTGAAAATGGCTGCTTCGACGCGAGTCCATTTCTCTGGAGTCCATGTCAATTTATCTGGAGGCTGTGATGGAATAGAATATAATGTTCAATGTATGGAATTGACATGTACTTTGACTTTTATGACATTTATGACAGACGTAAACGAATGTCAGTCCCATACATTGATCAATTTATTCTATTCCATTGAACAAAACGATTGCGACTATCTTGCGAAAGATCCCCGGAGATCTTGACCGGAGCCGGTTGGGTAGGTTATGTCGGACTCGAACCGACTAAAACGCACGTCGTCTTTGGGTCTTCAGTTGCCGGAGGTGAGGTAGTGGCCAACATATTCCTTGCACCCCGGCCGTCGGGCTCAGCCTTAGACAAGTGGCAATTCCTTGGTAATACATTTGTTGATAGTGACGGGTACTTACCAGTTTCGAATGGAGTGCTAGTAACAGGTAGCATGTCTGTGTACTGTAGACTATTGTCGATCATAGAGTTTTCGTTCAGGATGCACCAATCTTTGACGATGATCGCCGGGTCTATGCTGTCCATTGTGCTGTCGTCCGACTCGGCGAATATGTACGTGTCTAGTGATATCTCAGGACTCGTGGATTCGATTCCCGACTCACTTTTAACTTCTGTGTCACTTTTATCAATATGTTTTGTATTTTTATCAATGGAAACGTTTTTGGCAGTTTTTTTAGATTCTTCAACGAGACTTTTCAGCTTGTTTCTATCTATATTGTGTACTTTTTTTAGATGTTTCATGCAGTTTGGGTAACTAGCGAAGGATTTGGAGCAGATGACACACTTGTGGGGCCTCGAACCGGTGTGTATGTTCAAATGTTGTTCGAGCTGATAAGGTTTCATAAACCCTTTGTTACAATAGCTGCATTTGTGACGTCTAATGTCTGAGTGCGTTTTTGTGTGCTCGACTAGCCGGTGTCGAGCATTAAACACTTTACCACAGACCTTGCAGACGTGGAGTACAGACTCGAAGTGCGTTGGTATGTGCTTTACAATGAGGTGTTTCTCACGATATTCTTTGGTGCAGACAGGGCAAGCATAGTGCTTCTTCCGGTGAATGTCGAGGTGGAGCTGGCAAGAGGACAGCGTGGTGAACTGCAGGCCGCACTGGCGACACCAGTTGTTGCGAGAGGCTTGGTGCTTGCGCTGATGGAGGAACAGATCTTTGGGAGAGTCAAATCTGTAAAATAAATATATTTTTATAAAATAATTGAAGGTGTTTCTCGGAAACCGTTTGGAAATGTTTGGTCAAACCAGGTGCAGGCTTACAGGTTGGCTTGGGCTTTTAACATCGTCTAATAGAACCTTTAATCTATTAGCCTATCCCACACTCTACGCAAAGGAGGTAAGGGATCTGAAGGTGGATCAAATTGCGAGCTTCGGCAAAGAAACAAAAATGGCTTAAGGGGGTGCGCCAAAGTTCACCTAAATTTTCAACTCCGAAAATTGGAACTCCGAAAATGTTCTTCCTAACATTTTTCATCCTAACAATCACAATTCCTAACTACTCTGTCTCTAATGTTTTGATTCCGAATCATTCAACTTCATAATGACGGTAGCAATAAACATCTATTATACTATTATTTCTTTTCCTATATTTTGTCAACATAACCATCTTTTACACTATTATTGAAAGTCATACCTTTTTTGTGCAGATTTATTTTTATTAATAATAATCAGTCATCATCATTCCCTGAACCTTTTCCCAACTTAGTTGGGGTCGGCTTTCCAGTCTAACTGTGATGCGGCTGAACTTCGATATTTTCCGTGAAGCGACTGCCATCTGACCTCCACAACCAATGGTCTAATGACCAATGGCGATATCGAAGTTCCAAGTTAGGCTGGTTGGACTTTTGAGGGCTCCAACTACCCGTAACGACTGCCATAGATGTTTGTATGGCAACCGGGACCGACGGCTTAACGTGCTCTCCGAGGCACTTATAAACCTGCGACAAATACACACATAACTTCGAAAAGCATCGAAAAGTCATTGGTGTGTGCCATGGTAAACCTGGGATCGAACTCGAGACCTCGTCTCAGCAGTCCATTACCCATACATAATAATCAGTATTATTTACATTAATTTTGCGTAACTTTTATAGTTTTAGTTATTTACACGTACCTACAATCTCGCTGCGGTCATTCAGCCAAGTTCCATAAACGAATCGGTCATATTTATAGTTCTTGGTTTAGGTTAGGTTAGAATTGTGACCACACAACGTACGAGCCGAGCGAGCGAAGCGAGCGTGCCGCGGCAGCGGCCGGCGAAGTGCCATAAACGAATCGAAAACGAAAAAGGTCATAAACATAACCGTAAATCAGTCGTATTTTATGATTTTCATTCATTTAAGCCAAAAAATCAGTGAAACAACCTTTAATCATTCTAAATAGTTATCTAATTAATAATAATAAGTATGTAACAACAAATAACCAAAAAAAAAAAATTAAAACCATAAATAAAATATAATTCTACCGACATATATTTTTATTATATTTGGTAGATAAATGTTTCTTTCTAAGTATGAATGACAATATTATGGTAATTATGTTTAGGGATAAAAACGTTAGGATAAAAAACAGTAGTAGCTTTAATATTGTATGTTAACGATTTTATTGATAACAATTTTCGGAAACATGAGTGTTATGAACATCGACGGTAGCACTACAAATAGTATGAATAAAAACTTTACGATGAAAAATTTTAGGAGGAGTGATCATTCGGATTACAAATCGTTAGGAAGAACAATTTCGGATAAAGAACTTTAGGTGAGTCAATATGGAACCGGCTTAAGGGGAGGGTGGGATAGCTGTATGAAACAAACTCTCCCCAAGGGGAGAGATGGAAAAATTAATGAAATGGCTTGCAAATGTTGTGGGTGGATCATACATCCAGTCTCCATTGTACTTATTTTTTTTAATAATCATAAGCCTATATGAGTCCACCGCTTGACATAACCTGCATAACCATGTCCCAATGTTGGGAGGCTTTGGCCTACTGTTTCCACGCTGAAACGGGTTGGTACAGGGTTTTATTTTAAGTAATCCTTCTCTCCCAGTGATATGTGCGTTTCTCCATCACCACATAGATACCCTAAAGCATATTAATATTATTAAGATAGATAGATGGATGGATGGATGGATGGATGGATGGATGATTGGTTGGATGGATGGTTGGTTGGTTGGATGGATGGATGGATGGTTGGATGGATAGTTGGTTGGTGGATGGTTGGATGGATGATTGGTTGGATGGATGGTTGGTTGGATGGTTTGTTGGATGGTTGGTTGGATGATTTTTGTTATTCAACAGTAGTACTTACGTCATGTCGCATCCTTCCTCTGGGCACGTGAAAGCGTTGACAGTATGTACGACACGCAGATGTTCGCGTAGTCTCGGCGCGGAACCGAACGCGTGACCGCACTGGTTGCAGCTGAACGGCTTGTTGTCTGCTGAGCCCTTAGTGTGGAATGCCTCGGTGTGAAGCACGAGTAGAGACAGGCGCGAAAATAGCTTGCCACACTCTACACATCTGGGAAAAAATACTAGTTTGTTAATTGAGCAAGCGAGCGAGAATCTCCGTTTCGACAAAGTGGGCGATTAAGCTTTTGTCTGTATCAGTTGAGTGTGTCAGTTTGTCAGTTCCGGTATACAGGACTCGATTCTTAACGTATTATCAACTAACTTGACACATATGCTTTTCGATTTCAAAGACAACCCAGACTGGAGTGACAAGATTCCAGAGAACAAGATTTCTAAGAAACTACAATATGGGGTTCTTCAAGAGGGGCATTAGGTTTCTACAGGTTCGGTAGCGCGAGTGTGTCGCCCCTGGTGTTGTTCACGTGGCCATGGTAACCACTTCCCACCGGGTGGGCCGTGTGCTTATGTCACTTAAATGTTATAAAAAAACAACTTTTGTCGAGAGCGGGGTAAATGAGGCTATAGTGTTATTTATGAACAGATTTCGCATATTTTTGGCTGGAACCTTTTGTTTTCAGGTAAGATATTATATTTGACAAAAGAGCAGCGGGAACGGGATCAGAAGTCCAAGCATCCGAAGCCGCGGGCAACAGCTAGTTAACAATAAAAAAATTAATGCCAATCAATGGCGCACTTTTCAACGCGGGTAAAGCCGCGGGCTATAGCTAGTATAAAATTAATATTCTACTGTAATAAAAAAAAATATACTCACTCGAATCTATTTCTGGCGACATGAAAGTAACAATGGTCGGCGAATAAATGGTATTTCCTGTACTGTTTCCCACAAATGTTGCATGAGTAAACAATATCTTTGTCGGAGTGTTCATTCATGAAGTGGTGGTCGAAGTCTGCCCTGTTCTTGAATAATTCATCGCAGTATGAGCACAGCACACCTCCGAGCATGTCAACAGAGCAGTCTGTACTGAACTCAGTGCTGTCAATCTCATTTGTAAGTACTTCATCAAAATGTTTTGTGAGGTGTCTAGCGGTTTCAATTTTGCTGCTGGTTGTCTCGTTGCATATCGGACATGGATACAATATCTCGCAGTGTTCGTCGATGTGCATCTCGCACATGTCCACACTTTCGATTGTCTTGGAGCATTGGAAGCAAGGGTACGGAGGTTTCTCTTTTTCTCTCTTGTGAATGTTTTGGTGTGTGTGCAGTTCACTTTTGGTTGAAAATCTGGAATTGATAGTAAGTGAATAGTAGAGAAAGTGTATATTTAGTAGTTTGTGTAATCGCGATGGCATGGTAATGTCAAAATTATACAAATATAAGATAATTTATTTATTTCATTTGCGCATTGGCGCTAATATCGAAAAAAAAAAATCTGTTTTTATGAACAACAGGTGGGTAGAATGTACTAGAGAGAGACAACACTAAAAATGACAGAAAATGGGCAAATAAGGGAAATTTGAAAGTGAAATAGAGAAATGAAAAAAAATGGAAGTTAGAGAAGGGCAGAAGTAGTATAGAGAGGCCATAAGGTAATCGTACAACGCAATTATCGATTATTGACGCGGGCGGAGCCGCAGGCTTCAGCTAGTCAACAATAACTCTAATACTCTTTAAAGCGTAGGAAGCCCAAAGTAATCAATTTGATGGCATTGGACTCAAGTCCCATGGCATACTTGGAACTAGTACCTATCTATGAGCAATACTTACTCTTTCCGCGGTAACCGCGGTAGCCTAGTGGTATGGTCAATGGACTGCTGAGACAAGGTCTTGGGTTCGATCCTAAGTTTTACTACGGCACACATCAACGCTTTTCGAAGTTATGTGTGTATTTATCGTAGGTTTATAAGTGCACCGTTAATGGCAATAGGCTCACCACCTATTACAATGGGTAGGTAAACTGGTGAAATGTGGGTGCTAGCACCTCTCCCTACCACTTCGGGGATATTAACGTGAGTTTATGTATGTACTTACTCTTTCTGACATGATGCACACTTGAAGCAATGTACAGTATTAATGTGACTGTTCAATATGGATTGTTTAGAAAATTGTTTGTTGCATTGTTCACATCTGTAACAGAAGATAAATAAATAAATAACAAATATTCTAGAACAATCTACACAACGCCACCTAGATCCATGGTAAGCATAGTTTAACTAGCTTGTGTTATGGGTTCTGGAATGCGGATAAACATACTTACTTTTTTTTGTAAGTTCATACTCATTATACAAAAATATTTATATTCATGCACACAAATATTTGCACTGAGCGGGGATCGAACCGGCGTCTCCTGCGTAGTAGTCGCGTTCACTACCGCTATACCAGAGATGTACCATATTGCTATAATATATTTTCTTATATTTCCGCCATGTAACTACTTTAATATCTCATATTTTAATAGTCTCTCTGTTTTGGCAGCAAAACCATGCGAATCCAGAAAGCAGATCCTATTTTCCGTGAGCAAAGTCCCCACGAACAGTACCCGTCGCTTCGAGTCCGACATAACCACCCCACCAAAAGTCGGTGGAGGCACGGTCGCACGCCGTCCATGAGTCTTACATTGCCGGAGGTGAGATTATACAAGACATATCTCTCGCACCCCGGCAGACTCAGGAACATCTCTTTGAGATGACCCCCTTCCCCTAATGTTGGAACCATGGTGTCCCCATCTAGCCCCGGATATGAAGCGAAACGAAAACAAGCAAAACCAGTTGTGTCCAAATGGCCATCAAAGAATGGCACACTATAAAAATATAATTGTCATTCACAGGGTAGAGTCAACCTTAAGTGCAGGGTCTACTACAATCTATTTCTGCAGTGGTTCGAATAACATGTATACATATTGTATAAAAAGTAATCCACTATATAAAAGGCTTCACCTACCAAATATTTTTATAACAAAACTAAAAACTTTTTATTAATAACCCTTCTGCCTAGTTGGCCTATTCTTCTACTTGTTACTTTTGACTAACTTCAATTTTAACTTCCGACATATAAACAACGGGTGTGTGTATGTCTGTGGCATTGTAGCTCCTGAACCAATGACTAATTTTTAGGAGCTTGGACTGATATTGTATGGTCCATTTCAAGGACACGAAGGTAAGTTAATCAATCCAACCCAACTCGTTAAAGAAAACCAGCAAGTGGTCCACACTGTCGATTTTGCATACCTGGGATGTGGCTTGGACTGTAGTATAAGACTAAAGTATGTGCCTTGGTAAAGTATATCATCATGATTCTTATAATAATATGCCAGTAGCACTAGCATGAACTCCTATCGAATTCGTAATGTAAAGGTTTCAAGAGAATGGAGCATTGTGATTGGCAGTCTGCCTCTTGTGAACCTGTGTGCGTGTGTAGCCCGCCAATCACAATGCTCCGTTCTGTAGATACCTTAACATTACGAATTTGATAGTATTTCGTGCTAAGACTACCGTTGTGTCTTAAGTTTGTACTGAGTTCATGTTTTTATGTTAGGTTCTCAGGGAACGTTGACATCTGACCTCCCTACTCTAAGATGAAATACTGCACTGGTGTTGCTTTTTTATTATGTAATGCACCAACTTACAGATACTGTTGAGCCTCAAAGATGTTAGTAAGGCGTTGTAGGAGTATTAATGTATGTGTGGTCTAAACACAATAGTCTAAAGACTTCGTTGATGATGTATGACGTTGGCAAGTATCTCTGTAATCTAAGTATACTATGATAATATTATTTAAAGTCCTAAGGTCTTTCATAAGACGATGTTAAAACTGAAACTGTTGTCAAGTTAAGTTAAGTTAAGTTGTTTTATCCGCATTCTGGAACATGTACACAAGTAAAACTATGCTTAACATGGGTCTAGGTGACATTGTGTAGATTGTCCTAGAATATTTATATTTATTTATGAATATTTATCTTGTACTGATGTAATACTCACTTGAACCTGTCTTTAGCGACATGCGTCAGATAGCAGTGGTTGCGAAAGTTTGGGTATGGAGCTATCTCCTTGCGGCACACCACGCAAGTGTACACTATGTCTGAAGGATTTATATTGTGCTGCTCAGTGTAGTGACGGTCGAACTCTTTTTTATTTCCGAATGTAGAATGACATATATTGCAGAAGATACCGCCGATTGCGTCGATGGCAGTTGGCTTGGGGCAGCCGGTCAACAGCTGCTCTAACTCCGCCAACCACTCCCCGCCGTTCTCGTCTAATTGAATGGGTGAGTCCATCACTACGTCTGTGCTAAGTATGATCCATCTATTACGTTTATATATGTGTCAAATGCCTATTGAGAGCGCTGCTATTGCAAACATCGTATTGTAGTTTTATTTGCGGCTACATGTTTGAACTGTGTATGGCCTGAAAAAAATGTCGGCATTAGCGATCGCTATGACCTTGGCTATTGTAACAAATTGCTCTTAGTAGTTTTCGCTTAGATGCGAATTAGATGGTAATAATTAAAAATTTATGTCATACGTACTGTTCCTCCGCGTCTCTCTTTAGTGATATATTCTAGGTTGTTCAGCCATTAGCAGAATGTAATCGCATAACTTCCTAACAATGAAATTAACATGTATTATTCACAAATCTTAATAGAAACTAATAAATGTGCATTGGACAATAGCCCCACACTACATTTTATATTGTAACAGCAGAAATAAATGATAAACTTTAATAAAAACGCAACGCCGGATAACAAACAACGCCAAGAAAACGTGTGGATTTTGATTATTAGAAACGTTCCATAACTATATTTGTGTTTGATATTTTGCACGATAAAGGGATAGCAATATTTTAAATTACATCGAAACAAATGAAACCAACAATGTATGCTGAAAATAAAGCAAAGTAAAGTCTGAAACAGACAGGAAAGAAATGCACAACAGATTATAAAAAAATCAATGAAAGATGATGTTTTAAAATTTTTATTCTACATAATATTGTAATTTGTAAGTATCTCAAATATTACGAAAAATGTAAACTGGTTAAATTGAAGAGACTATTTACAGCTGAGTTTAACTGAATGTATTTATTAAAGCTAATCAAAGGTTTATTATTTATTAATTTCAAGGAATTATTTTTCATAAGTTGCCATTCAAGAAAAAAGGACGTTGTTTTTTTTGCACAATTTGTCAAATGAAATAAATTTGTTTTGTCTATGGTTTGGTTGGTCTATTTTGATGTCAATCAGCGGATTATGATTATATTTTCCAATAAGTATAAAATATATTATTTTTATCATCACGATAAAGTCGATAAATAAATAGGTATTGCTTAAAAAATAACAACTTTAATACCTGCAGTTCTACAACCAGTAAAAGTGTAGTGTAGACTAGCTAGACAGTTTCAACAACAAACAGATGCGAATTTTTATTTTGCGACAGTGATTGTAAGTTTCATGTTTGTATTTAAATATATGTTTAATATTTCAATTTCCTTGTATCAATTATGTTCTAGTTATTATAAATAGTATAATTTATGTATACAGTACATACATTTGGTAAACATAATTTATAACATATGGAAGGTGCACATATTTAATTTTGTTTAAAATACAAACTTACTTACATTGTTACTTGGCCTGCATGAAGCGAAAAGATAGGCTTTGTATATCTCTTAACGTTTCCAAGTGTATCCCGCGGTATTGTTTTGCAATAAATGTCAAACAAATCTGTTGGCGTCGTGCCAACCGTATTCTCAAAATAGTTCATGCTGGCGTGACGATATATTCCACTCACGTTTTACCAAATAACGCAAAATTTGTTATGGATCGACAACACCCCACACCAGCTAGTTTCCACGGCTCCATGAGGAGCAGGGACTCATCATCTACATTGGGTAGTGATCCCAGAGAAAAAATAAAAGACTGTTGTAGAAAATTCATCGCGTTTATGTTTACACAAGTGGGTGTCGGCGCTCTTGTTGTTTGTTATGCGATCCTTGGGGCTGCGGGGTTCATGCACATCGAGAAGGATAACCCAGATGAACAGTTGGAAGAAGTGAGGAGGCTCAGACATAACTGTGCAGAGGCTTTGTGGAACATCACTGTTAACGTCAATGTGTTTAATGAGACAATTTGGGTCTCAAATGTAAATGAAGTGTTAAAATTGTTTCAAAATAACATAACTGCTGCTATACAGACTGGTTACAATGGGAGAACAGCTGAAGACATCTGGTCATTCCCTGCTGCTCTAATGTATTCTCTTTCGGTGTTCACTATGATAGGATACGGTAATGTTGTACCTAAGACCATGTGGGGTAAAATCGGCACTATAGCGTATGCATGTTTTGGTATACCAATATATATATTATATTTCTGTAATATGGGCAAAGTGCTGGCAAAGACGTTTAAATGGTTGTACATTACCGCTCATGAGTGCAGCAGGCGTGATGATCCAGTATTTGAAGATGGCATACAGCCTATAAAAAAGAAAATTACAGTACCATCGACAGCTTGTTTATGGGTCATATCTTTTTATATCCTGACGGGAACGATAATGTTTGGAGCTTGGGAGGATTGGAATTATTTGGACTCGACATACTTCTGTGTGATAAGTCTGTGTAAAATCGGATTTGGAGATTTTGTCCCAGGAGCAAATATAGCAGATTCGGCGGATGGTTCTCATGTGAAGCTCGTCATTAATTTTATTTATGTTCTACTGGGTATGGGGCTGGTGGCTATGTGTTATAACCTTATGTGTGAAGATGTGCAGGTCAAGGTCAGAGAATTAAAAGAGGATCTGAAGAACTGCCTTGATGACATTACATTGAAGATCACTGTATGCATGAATGATACAAAGTATTACCATCAGAAGCAAAGTCGGAGTGCTAAATAAAATTAGTGATACAGTAATTTGTGATGTTTAAGTCACAGAACAGAAAAAACTAGTAGAAATGGGACACTAATTTAGTAGCGGAACTGATGTTGTCAAACTTGCAATACAATCCCGCCTATTTCACACTTCCACTTGTTTATGTTTTCCATATCTTGTAATGTTTTAGTGAACAGTGCGTTTTAATTGTAGTGACTAAATTGTAACATGGTGTTGTCAAGGGAATAAAATGCATTTAATATATTATACATACACTTGTATTCTTTGAAGAATTCCACAATTTTTAACATAGGTACCTATTCGCCTAAACAAAAATAATGCATAGATCTGCTAACATGTATTTTTCTGATGATTGATGTTTATCCGCATTCTAGAACCCATAACACAAGCGTTAGGTGTGCTTACTTTGGGTCTGGGTGCCGTTATGTAGATTGTTCAAGAACATTTATTTATTTATCATAAAGTTATTAATACTACCGTAAATAGAGATACAATCTCCTCATTACCTTGTTATTGAATTTAAAATGAAAGTAATTTGTTTGGCGGGTAGTAAGCAAAACCTATGCTCCCTCTTCATGATTAGTGGCGCTGCAGTGAAACAAATTAGTACTTACACAACAATGGCAACTCAAAAATGCCGTCGATTCGTCAGAAGAAAACCCTTCAAATGACTTTGATCTTTTTCATGTATAGATAAGATTCATAATGGAAATGCTATCGTTGCGGCTGCCGCGAGTGGCGGGCCACGACGGGCGGGTGAACGCTGTCCTATTTCAGCCAGCGCACCGCGCCCCTGGCCCGCTCGGGCCACAGACTGTTGTCTTCTTCGGTGGAGACGTACAGGTATGGATCACAAATATCTTGATAATATACAGTATCCTCCAGTAGTATCTGTGCACTTTGAAATTGAAATTTTATGAAATTACGTTAAGTGTTAAGTGTGGGTATTTTTTTCATGTTCGATAGGCTCGCGTTTGACCACTATATCACCTGTAGCCTTAGCACGAAATACTATCGAATTCGTAATGTAAAGGTATCGGCAGAACGGAGCATTGCGATTGACGGGCTACACACGCACACAGGTTCACAAGAGTCAGACTGCTAATCACAATTCTCCGTTCTCTCGAAACCTTTATGTTACGAATTCGATAGGAGTTCATGCTGGTGCTACTGGTGGTAAGTGATGATGTGGTCGACAGTGGAGCACGCTTGCCTAGAAGTAACCTATTCACTCTAGTCTTAAAGACTTTCAAGTTATAGCTATCTGTAAACAGACTCGGGCAGGGCGTTCCACACTTTGGCTGTTACAACGAACGTATCACGAAATCGTTTCGTACGAACGAGTGGAATATCCACCATACGTACATTTAATACATCCAATAATTCCGTTGATAATCTAAAAATGAATTTCTGTTCGTTAGTCTCACTAAAACTCGAGAACGGCTGAACCGATTTGGCTAATTTTGGTCTTGAATTATTTGTTTCAGAGAAGGTTTAAAAGGTGAATAAATATGAACATGCTCAAAATGTAGGAACGGGAACGGGGTAAGAAGTCCACGTGGGCGAAGCGGCGGGCAACAGCTAGTCGTAAATAAATTAGACTTAATTGTCAAAGCAATTATAGACTTTGGTGCTTATGGAGCCCACTATACCTACCTAGTACTTACTCTAGCTAATTAGTGCGAATGCTTTAGAACTCTTTAAAGGTAAGCGGGGGTGTGGCTATCAACATCTATGGGCATTTTCCGCTATATTGGATTTGGCTATGCAATCATTTTTTAAAAATTCACCCTGTATAGTGCAAGTTAACCAATAGGTACCTATCTGTACATAGTTTAACAATAAGGGGGACCCCACACTAAAGCAGCATGCATCTAACCGCAGCAATTCGCATACATTTTCGTACGTGTTGTGTGTCGGAACTCTTTGTATATAGGTTTTTTTGAATATTTTATGGCACGTCAATTTTCAGGCGAGGTGAAGTCAAATTGACTTTGAATTGAAATTGACATTGAGAATTTGCCTTCAGCTTAACATCAGTTAAGCAAATTGAATTGACATTGAGAATTTGCCTTCATATTCTCTTTCAAGAGAATTTGCCTTCAGCTTAACTGATGTTAAGCTGAAGGCAAATTCTCTTGAAAGAGGGTCACCATTGTAAACACGTTCAGTGCTACAATGGTGGCGCTCAGCTTGACGGCATCATCAGATGCTTTTTCACGCCCCTCTATCGCCCACGTCATATCTATCCCTATACCAAACTATAGTAAGGATAAGTACTTTACTTATCCTTACTATAGTTTGTATAGGATGTTTGTTTTTAATTTTTCTTTTTTTTTTTTCAATAGGACTATCCGGAAGTGATGCAAGAACACCGTGACAACCGGAACTACGTTAAATGGAACTTGGAAAACACCGCTCACATACTCGGTCGGAATTTTCCTACTAAACATATATTGGTGGTGAAACCATCTAGGTGAGTGAAAACTGTTCTATTAGCGCAGTGGTTAAGGAGTCTGCCTTACGACCGTGGCTCTCGTTCTAACTCCTTTATACAAGCGATTTTTCTTTCAAATTCAAATTTATTTACCCTTGGGGATGAAAGGGGCGAGCGAAAGTCACTATCTTGTGTGACGATTAGTTTGTCCGATACATTGTTAAAACTATTCGGCCTTTTTTGTCAAGATGGCCTCCGGACAGGAGTTGTCATCCCGATATTTCTGTTTTTATTTTATTTTATTTACATTAACAGTTTAAAAAAATTGAGATTGCAAAAAAATATTGAAAATGCCGTAAGGCGATACCTTGCCACTATCGAATAAATAAATATATAATATTAAAAATATCGTGGAAAAGTACAAGTGTGCTATCAATATTTACTTACCGTACCGTATTTAATTTGTATTTATATTAAACCTCGTCAAGAAATCCAAACAATAAAATTACGTTATTTGACTTTTGCACGCTAATCTTATAAAATATAACATTTCAATTTACACTTCGATAATAGTGTACTACATAAATGATTCATAAATATATGTATACATACATAATACGTAATATGGATGTAGTACTTTATATTTTCCCTTTCCCGCTTCTTACATTCCCCGCATAAGACTAGAAGTAGGCGTTAACTGGCGGAAATTCATTACAAGAAAACATTGAAGGAACCCACCGCTCACCCACGGTTTAACAATTCCAACGATAACAATAGTAAATTATTACTAAATTGTCATAGAAAGGAATGTTAAACCGCACCCCTCAAAGCAAGTAAAAAGACATTTTCATCAACATTTCTCGTCGGGTAAGAAGTCGTTTTACTTGCTTTGAGAGGTGTGGTTTGGCATCTCTCTCCCTATGTTTGAAGACTTTAGCTGCCACACTGGTCGGAGATTTCATTCTCTAGATCAATTTCAAAAATAAATTATTATGTATAGACCATGAAGCGGCACTTACAAACCGTCAATATCAACAATATTTTAAAAATTAGTGATCAAATGGACCACCGGTTCGAAACGCGGCCCCGACCTGAGAAGACTCCGGCAAGAAACTCAGCGGGCTTTTCTTTTTTTTTCTCTCTCTCGCAGTGATATCGTCTGTGTTCCCTAATAACCTTATACGACACCCTTTGGATGAGATTGGATGGTGATACTTGTATTCTTTTTCCATGATATTATAGACGAAGTAGTGTTAGAAACGCATGAAATGTCTGTAGCCGATATGCCCTCGACTCCCGATAACCAGCAGAAAGCACGAGGCTAGTCACGTGGCTTTTAAATGATGCTGTTATCGTAAATTACACGAATTGAAAGAACGTTATAGAACTAGATATACAGGGTGTAAAGTGAACACTCCCGAAGCCGAAGGCCCCTGGTAGTAGGTATTCCTGGTACACTATATATTACACGTGCGTGTTATTATCAGCAGGAATGAAAAAAGTTGCAAAAACGGGGTGACGCAGACGAAGTTGCGCGGGTCAGCTAGTTATAATCATAAAAATAATTCTCGAAAGTAGTTACTCATTCTTTATTCTGTCCATTCTTGTCGCACCACACATCACTCAACTTGTTACTCAGTTTTGTATCTAGACTAAGTAAATTATTGTAAATAGACCAAAAAAAAGAAAAGCCCGCTGAGTTTCTTGCCGGAGTCTTCTCAGGTTGAGGCCGCGTTTCGACCCGGTGTGGTCCATTTGCATTTGATAAAATATTGTTAATATTGACGTTTTGTAAGTGCCGTTCACGGGTCTATGCAGAATAAATGATTTTTGATTTGATTTGATTTGATTTGATTTGATTTGATTTGATTTGATTTGATTTGATTTGATTTGATTTGATTTGATTTGATTTGATTTGATCAAATCAAATTCCATCTTAACATTCACACTTCATTTAACATTAGGTATACTTTATCCTGTAATGTTATTATTAATTGCAGGGTTGAGTACAAAAGCTTCAGCTGTTACGACAACTTCGTGCCGAGTAACAACGCGGGCGTACCGGAGCACACGCCTACACACAATGCACTCCATCATTTAGAAAAGTAAGTCTGTAAAACAAGGGTATCAAATTAGCCTACTGCTCTTGATCCGCGACGAGCAGAGGTGACTTAGGCTTCGGAGGTCGCAGAATAACCTCTGTCCTTCATAAGAGTGGGCCAGGGGTTGATGGGTAAAGCCGCTTGTCATCCTAGCAGAAGCAGAGGCGGCGTGTGACGTGTGCCTTCCCATACCCGGAGACTAGATGGGGAGATCGTGGTCTTCACACCCGCAGGGGGACATCTCTTTAGGGATGGCGCTATGTCGGCCGGGGTGCGAACGATATAACGATATGCTATTAACTATGGCATTAGTCGGTCCGAGTCCGACATAATCACTCTTACAGTCTCCGGTTGGGGTGGTATTCGTGGGAATTTAGCAATTTTGTCACAAATCTGGACACACCTTAATATACGGCTGAACTTCGATATTTTCCGTGAAGCTACTGCCATATAATAATACGTAGTCAATAATAATGACAATATTTACGACAATATGGAATCGAAACTAAAATAATTTTTAAAACTATTATTTAGTCAATATCAAAACCTTTTACGTATTATATCTATGGTATTTTTTAGATTGCTGCAAGAGGTGACCCGTATGGTCAAATCATGGCCGAACAGCGACATGATAGAATTTATGTCAGGCCCGCCAGAGGTCATTGACATCGAAGATTTGCATGTAAGTATTCTGACTTTGTGAACCTGTTAAGATCTTGGCCACTAGCCACACAAATTCCATAGGCCTAGGTTAAGACTTTTCATCTGGTTGGCCGTGTGCTCGTTTGCCACGTAATTGGTATAAAAAATATATCATGAGCCCTGGACGTGTCTTTTGGGTGTCTTAGGATTACATGGGGCGCTATAATGGCGAAGGAGCTCAAATTCACCATTCATGGATTTTATAAAACCAAACTGCCCGCCAGTGTCTCGTTTCTCTCGCGACTTGGGGTCAAGATATATGCCGATATGTATACCTGGGCTCTGGTAACCGCCAGGGGAATCCTACCTGAAGATAATAGGTACAGTAAAGCGGAAAAAAACAATCTTAACGACCCCCTTAGTACATCCGTACGTCTACTGATTGATGGACGAGACTCTTATAGAAGCTTTCCTCTTATGGAAGAGACTCTGGTAGAGGTTTTCCTCTTATGGACGGCGTTTTGACACGACTGGATTAAAATCTTTCGTTTTTGCTAGTTTTCTCTTTTTTGGTGCGTCCCACGCTTCGTCTACCGGTACGCGGCCTCCATTCGAGAACCTTTCGGCTCCAACGGCCATCTGTTCTTCTTGCTACGTGCCCAGTTAGACGAATAACCAAAAAAAATATGGTGAGACTGGCATAGAAGAAAATAAATTTCACACACCAAAAAAGAGAAAACGATTAGTCATGTCAAAATGGCCATCATATCGTGCCACAAATATGTCTATGTTACCTATATAATCTATATTATCAATCTGTGGCATTGATTGGTTGATCAATCCTTTCGTTGTTATTTGTCTTGTCATAAAGTTTGCCGGCATATAACAGCCATGTTCTCAAACCAACGGTTTTTAACGGAGGTAGGACTCGACGGTATCTCCCGTCCGAAATGAGCTGTCCAACTGGGGAAGTACCTCCGCCCTACAGAAGACCGCGGTCATAATAACCATCGTGTTGTGTTCCCGCCGGTAAGTAGGGTAGCCAGAGCTCACTGTACCCCTCCTTCCCCTCCCCTTCCTAGCCTCCCCACCCCTTCCCAGCTCTCCCCCTTTCCCTTCAGGGTGGGCAGCGCGTGTGTGACACCCTTAGTGTTGCACACGTTCATAGGCCACGGTGGCCGCTTTCCATCAGGTGGGCCGTGTGCTTGTCTACCACCTACGTAGTATAAAAAAAAAAAACCAAAATCTAATAGCAATGGTACGTTCAGAACGCGGGTATGCATTCCCCGGAGCAGCGCGAGGCGAAGGCCAATGGCGCGGCGACCTCGCGCACCTACCCCGAGCCGTGAGTAGGTTTAGTTCCAATGGATGTTGTCGTAGCTTCACTTTATTATCTAATCTCGCATTTAGATTTACCTTTAATATTATACCTACACTCAATTTATCTGTCTTCAGTTTTATACCTACCCTTCAGTAGCCTTCTACCCTCATAGTCGGCTTCACAGTTATATCTACCCTCGCATCTATATCTACACTTACTTTTATACCTACCCTCAGTTTTATACCTACTCTTCAGGCGCTTTACTTTTATAACTACCCTCATAGTCAGCTTCACAGTTATATCTACCCTCACATCTATATCTACACTTAGTTTTATACCTACCCTCAGTTTTATATCTACCCTTCAGGCGCTTTACTTTTATAGCTACCCTCATAGTCAGCTTCACAGTTATATCTACCTTCACTTGTACATCTACTCTTAGTTTTATACCTACCCTCACATAATTTTGAGGGTAGGTAGAAAACTAATTAACTACATTCAGTGTCCACTCTCACGGTAGCTTCAAGTTTATATCTTCCCTCACATCCAAATCTACCTTCACATTGAGATAGAAACTCGGCTTTAGATTTACCCTCACATTCTATCCTCATATTTATAACTACCCTCATATCTAGAACTACCCTCTTATTTTATATCTACCTTCATCTCGTCAGCTTCATCTTGTCGCTTCTATGTCGTTCTTGAGTTCATATTTCAGCTGTAGTTTGTTTGTTTAGACATGGGTTATTATCATTATAACAACTATACAAAAATAGATATCTTTGGATAAGGAACTAGGTCACCATGACACAAAATTTACCTATATTTCTACCTACCTACTTAATTTAAAAAAAAATACCTCTACATGAAATGATGCACCAGAAAACATTTCGTCAATAAAATGTACCCAAAAACTTTCAAAAATCATTTATTCTGTACAGACCATTAAACGTCGCTTAACAAAATATCAAAATTAATTTAGCAAATGGACAAACGAATTGAAACGCGGCCCCGGGCCCGGCCTGTTTATAAGACAGTATCTAAACCGCCTTTGCCAAACATAGTAGGAACCGACTCTTGTGTTAGATTTTAGCAATTCATTTTAAAAGTTCATAGGTTAAAAACTCAATTAACCACAAGTCATCTATTCGTTAGTAATCATGTTTCATGAAGCACACTTGCCTTGAAGCACCCTATTGACTCCGGCCTTTAATAATTCCAGACGTATAGCTTTTCGAAAATACAAGAATCAGGCAGGGTATTTCACTCCTTAACAGCTTAAAAACCATTTTTTTTAATCAAATTTTTTCAAGAAAGACCATTGACATCGTGGTCTTCCTTAGATCGAGATAAGAGTGTTAAATAGATTTTTATAATGATAATTAACTCTATGGTTGGTCATTCACCCACACTTCATAGATTTCTTCTTTCTCCCATAAATCATTTGGAGAATATGTTATTAATGTTTCAGCATTCTGGATCCACTTTGGTGGCGCGATAAACTTGCTCTGGACGAGGGTCAGCTAACCCTGGTGGGCTTTAGCAAGGGCTGTGTGGTTCTCAACCAGCTGATCTACGAGTTTCACTATACTAAAACCTTGACTCCGGGAGACGCGCATATGATGAGGTGAGGATGTTTACAAAGTTAAAAAATAAGGTTTTGATTTTTTTTAACATGTTAGGAAAACGCTCCCGAAGCCGGAGATCCCTCAAAAGAAGATAATCAAAGAATCAATTTCGTTTAATCAGTTTAGGCACATAAAGAGCCCTTATGAATATGAATGTCAAAGCTTACACCTACATTTGTCAAAAATATTACAATTTATAATAAATAAAATACTTAGTAAATAAATCATTTTAAAATTATTCTTTCGCTGAATCGGTAGTTAAATCTACTGAGAAGAGATCAGCAAGAAATTCAGGTAGATTATCGTTATCCTTTATTTTCTTTTTAATGTAGTAATAATTACCCTGGTAGTAATCCTGGTACACTGCCATGTCATTCATCACTTGCGGTAGAACAAGTGCTACAAGGTATCTATATATATAAAAAATGAATTGTTAATCGTTAGTCTCGCTAAAACTCGAGAACGGCTGGACCGATTTGGCTAATTTTGGTCTTAAATTATTTGTGGAAGTCCAGACAAGGTTTAAAAGGTGAACAAACGTGAAAATGCTCGCAATGGAGCAGCGGGAACGGAACCAGAAGTCCACGCGGGCGGGGCCGCGGGTAACAGCTAGTCAAATAATAATTACTAATTTTATCCAATCTATTCCAGATTCATGGAGCGTATAGTGGACATGTACTGGCTAGACGGGGGCCACGCTGGCGGCAAGAACACTTGGATCACTTCACGCAGTCTACTGGAGACGCTCACGAGACTCAGTAACTTTTATTACATCTCTTAATTAGCTTATTTTAGTCCACTGCTGGACATAGGCGTCTCCCAATGTGCGGCATAGCTCCCGATCCGATAATAATAATTAATTTTCACCTACCCACAAATAGTAACCACAAACACCACCCACAAACCCAAAAAATAGTGGCATTGCGGCAGTGCCGACATAAAGTGAAAACAGACTATAAATAGAATTAAGTGTTCAAAGAAACTAAAAAGGTTACACTTTAGAGAGGTACACGTCCAATACAATCTTCTGTTTGTCTATATATTATTCCCACACATTCAGTATAAAAAAAGATTATTATTCACTTTTAAACTTTCGTGTTGCATGATGATATATCATGTTTAGCGAAACCCGGGTATTAACGAAAACCTATATTAACGTTTCAACCAGGTATTACACTAGCCCTGGAGTATGCTCTGTCACAACTCTGAGAGCTGCGGGGAGGGTGAAGTTTTGGGAAGAGGGCTTCAAACTATTTTCGACATGAAATTCAGTGATTCAAATAAATTTAACTAGTATTCGCGGTCCTTAGTGGTGGCAAACAAGAATACGGTCAGTGTAGTGTGTCCTAACATGTGCGGTATGGGGGTAGTTGAACAAGAAACTTCACCCTTCCCAGCAGCCCTCGAAATCGTGTCAGCGCATACTCCAGTTGGTTTATGACCCCTGCTAGTGCAACCTGGCCGAAACGTCAAGCAAATCCAAAGGTAAATTATTGTATTTACCACATGATCTCGTTAATACCTAATTTAGCTAACCATATTACATAAGTACATTGTTACAAACAATTTGTTGGCAGACGTGAATATCTACATCCACGTGAGCCCGTACCAGGTGCAGGACGAGGGCCGGCCGTGGATCGGACGCGAGGAGCGCGCCTTCACCAACCTGCTGAAAAAACTCGGCGCCAAAGTAACATTTTTTTATAACATTCATCTTCTCCCCACCCTTGTCACAATTAATTGTGGTCGGCGCAACATTCAACATTCAGATGTCGTTTTAGTCACTCCCTTCTTTGCCATATCTTATTTCATACAATCCATGTATCGATTCTTAGATCGACCTCCGCTCCTAAAGCCTCCTCTACATTCATACTTTGAAACTTTTTTTATAACATTACTATCATCTCTTCTCATATCATGTCTGATACCATGTTTTTAACACTATCTATATAAACAAAAATGAATCGCAAAATATGTTGGTAAGCTCAAAGCTTGAAGACGGCTGGACCGGCTCGAGTTTTTAAAAAAATAATTATTCTTTGAAGTCTAAGGAAGGTTTTTATGGCGTAGCGAGAACAGGACCAGATTTACTTTGTCTGACGTGTTGTGTCGTGATGCCCTATATCTTTGTAGCTCTGCTCTGCACAATTGCTATAGAACAAAAACGTATGTGCTTTTTCGCATCTGATGCAAACAGAGCGACAGAGACAGAGAGCATCACGACACAACACGTCAGACAAATGTTTTAGTTAATTGTGTGTTAGTTCCTGGCGCAACAGTTTCATTGCTAGTTGTTCTTCGTTTTGCCATTTTCTTTGTCTTTACAAGAAGCGTAACCACGCATTTTTGCACCAGCCGAATTGACGATGAGTTTCGAGAAATCACATGTAGCCATAGTATCCAAGATAAGATCATTTATTAGCATTAAATATGAGCTGTAGTAGTAGATAAATGTTTATCTGCTATAGTGGATACAAATCAGTTATGTAACCATGATAAATACTTTTTTTACTTTTGACAAGGCTAATTTGTAAAAGATCAACTGTATATTGCCTTCGTTTCAATAGGTGCAATCGGGATATCTTCTATATTATTATAACAAAACAAATAGAGTTCTCAACATTGTATAATCAAACCCCGTCACAAGTATTTAATAACTTACTGGGGTTTGTCTTAAAATATGGAAGTTATAACAATGTATGAGTTACGAGAAATAAAATTGATTTTGATTTTGACCGTATTTTTCAGTCACTTAGTGCCATATACGTGGCAAATAAAATAACCACCCTGTAGTTTAACGAAGTCATTTGTTCCACAGGTGAAGCGCTATCTCCACTCACACAATCCCGGTCTGGCCAATTCACTCCACATGCATTTCGAGGTGTTGGCCGACTTCAAGCGCTTGCAGGACAACTCGCCGGTCAGCTTACCCGACTCGTCGGACGAGGAACAGTAAGCTTTACAGATGGGCCGAGATGACAGTTAGCGGCAAACTGTCAGTATAGATTTAAATTGTTAAAAATATACATCTCTTGATGTTTAAAGCTCACGTAGTGATGTGTTTGTGAATATGTGGTCAAGACAGGTTTTAGTTTGTATCAAGTTATGCGATTTATCGTAGATATGTAACATCTGTACGACCTCTGCGGGCGGTAGTGAACGCGACTGCTGCGCAGAAGGCGCGTGTTAAATTCCTGTTCAGTACAAATATTTGTGTGCATGAATATGAATATTTGCATTGATCTCTGTGTTTCTATGTATAATATGTATGTTTTACGAAAAAATCTAAGTATTTTTATCCGCATTCTAGAACCCATAGCACAAGCTAGTTAAACTACGCTTACCATGGGTCTAGGTGGTGTTGTGTAGATTGTCTTAGAATATTTTAATTAATGAATGTATTGTTTTACTCTAATATCATTGGCACAACGATTGTAGTGCCATCTAGTTTATAGTTGAACTACACTGGTTTCCATACGGGCCATATAAAAATTGTTAATGATCACTGACAATGGTCCAAGTTCCCAAGTCCAAGACCAATCGTGAGACGAAGCGATTGCGTGATCATCGTATATCTCGAACTTAGATAATATGATCAAAATACTAACGTCATATAAACGGTAATTCGCGCGATTATCAATCACAAATGAGCAATTGCAATCGCACGTTGGTCGATCACAAGTGAGCAATCGCGCGTTGTTCAATTACAATAATGAGCAATTATACGATAATCAATCACAAAAAAGTCGATCACAAGTCTGCAATCGCGCGTTGATTAATCGCATATGAGCAATAACGCGATGACCAATCACTGATTAGCAATCTGTGTTCCATTAGAATGAAGCCTAATACATTGTAGATTAGAGAACTATTTTTTTTAAAAACATGACGATATTGTTAGTGTGCCAATTGTACCGTATAAATAAATTTTATTATTGACGTGGTCATTTTAGGATTAGCATTTGTATAATTAAGTACATACTTACATAATATGAACTAAACGTCAATTGTAATAAAAAATATTTCAACATTCAGTCTTCAGCCAATATCAATCACCGAAGTTGGTCTTGTTAATGTCGCCAAATGCAGGGAAACCCGCAGGGAACATCATCACATTACGTGAATTAACTATCTCTCTCTCATTGACAACCTCTGTGGCATGGCCGTTGCGAAGCGAGTAAGTACTACGCGGGAGGAGCGGGTTCGATCCCCGCTTAGTGCAAATATTTGTAAGAATGAATATGGGTATTTGCACTGGTCTGGTCGTGTCTCAGAGAGCATGTTAAGCCATCGGTCCCGGTTGTCGGTCCCGGTTGTCATACAAAGATCCATGGCAGTCGTTCTTGGATCATATGAAATATCGAAGTTCAACCGCAACGCAGTTAGACTGGAAGAAAGCGAACCCGGACTTCGAAGTGACAGCCTCGGATCCGACCGGGATTAACGCACCGATGATGATGATGATTGTCTCTCTCTTATTAAGTATAAATTAAGTCTATGTCATGTACATTGCTTGAATATAAACATTAATTTGCTCCCTCCCAAAAACGGTGTTGTGAAACTAGAATTAAAATAATTAATATAAATTAAATAGTTGTAATGTAAATTTTTAAAGCAATTAGTATGCTGTTTCAAATTAAATTACAATTGGAACTCGAACGGATTCGATCCCGTGATTTTCCTTATAGGGGGAATGCTCTGACCGAATTCAACCATCTTTGGGTTCGAAACCCGTCGAATTATTTAGTTTTTCCGATTTAAATTTGATTCAATGATATAGTTGTGTGTAGCACGTACAATTAATGTCAGTATGGGGAACTTTATGATATAGGACAGGAGTCACCAAATGGCGCACCAATCGCGGAAAAATCTAGAAACTACAGACAGATTTACGGACCTAAGTAAAATCGACGAATCGAAAATCGACTACCTTGTTGAAACGGAGCCTCTCGTTTGCGTCACTTGTTCGGTCAGTTACATTTGTTTAATGAACATTTTTATATAAAGTGTTATGCGGACTGTGATGATCATTTTATGTTTTAAAACGGATTCCGGGTGACTCCTGATATGGAGTAATTACTGTTCTAAGGGACCATGTTATCGTCAATTTGAAAGTTATTATACTGTTTCCCATACTGATATAGATCTCGATGTTATACCGGGTAATTTTTAAGTCGTTTCAGAAAAAAATACCAATCGAATTGAGAACTTCCTTTTTGGAAGTCGGTTAAAAAAAGATTTTGGCTACAGTTTCGTTAGTAAAATCGTCTGTAAATACTAATTTTGCGAAAATGATTTTTTTTTTCAAAAGTACCATACATTATTCTGTTCTCCTGTACAATTATTCCCATACATAAAGTAAATATCGTCCAATTAAAACAATCAGACGATTTTTGACGACCCTATCGAAACTGCCCAAAATATTTTTTCCAAAACGACTATAAAATCACTCTACCTATGTATATAAATTATCTTTACCTCAACTTGATTACTCAATTAATACTTGAATCACCAGTAGACCTGGTATAGATTCATGTTAATACAATGAACTTCTTCAAGTGCAATACTGTTGTGACAAATAGTTTAAAAGATATTTGATATTGAAAATACAATGTCGTGCTTAGTCATGACGTCGCGGCTAAATAGTGGGTAGTGCAAGTATATGGAGTGAAAGAGAATATGGCATTTATATCAGTTTATGTTTTATGAATATTTCCGGAAAGTTCAGGTATTATTGTTATGTATCCAGGTTCAAGTATTTTATGTCAGTGTATTCTAAATTAATTTAAAGCTTTCAGTTGTTACACAAAGGGTTATATTGCCGAACTTTTGTATTTTTGCGGAATGACACGCGTATCCCGCCTACTTCACACTTTCACTTCGTTTTTTTGTATTCCGTGGTCATTATGATATTTTTAGACCGATACCGTACATGTTATATCAAATAATCATTGATATAAATACACATAAGTGAGTGATTTTTAAATTCCATCTACGTTTAATGTTAGTATCATATGAGGACATCTCTTTACTTCCTATTTAGACAAAATGTTTGACATTTTGTGGTGCATATCATGACATGGTCAAAAACCTCGTTTATCCCGTTATGTGCCTGGCCAGCTATTTCCACTGTAAAGATCTTAGATCTATATAAAAACTCTAGACACAGCAATAGCAATACAATGCGGCGTAAAAAAATGTTACTACATTTTGTACAAGTTTGATTATATCTATCTATATCCCGTATCAAACATATTTTCGAAGCAATTTTGTTAAAATGGTCAATAGTACCTATCCAGTTTTTTTTTCGGGAGCGAAAGAGAAAGATTCAAAGGGAAAGATGCTTATGGGAGCTAGTGCATAAGTCTACCCACAATTGAGTTAATGAGATGCATTTCCATCATTATTTTTATATTAATATAAGAAGACATATATTTTTAGGTACAGTCGATATGGCGGTAGATTATTTTCTGAAGTGAATTACTTACTATGCGTTTCAATTGAGAAGATAATCGCAATCGCGGCAACTTCACTCCGTACTCCGAAACTTGTACAGCTAAAATAAAATTACCATATTGGATGGGTTCATACGTGTATGGTAACAACGAATGCCAACGGCCTAATATTTATTTTCTTTTCATTAAGTACATTTTTTCTTTGTAATTAGAAAAATAGTTTTCTTTATTAATAAATAAAGCTGAAGTTAGCAACGCGAATCAAAATTGCATTATCAACTTATTTGAAACGCATAGTACTTAGATGAAACATTTCAAAAGTATTTGTTCACTAATATCGGGCTAAATACCTATATTTTACTTATAGAGTAACAGAATTCATGTGATTCAATGTATAGTGTAAATAAATTGCTTTTATGTCGACAAATGTTTGGATAGAATGAAATTGATCTCAATATGATGAATAAATTATTTTCAAAGCTTTGTGTGTTTTAATTTGTCACCCTCCTGGACACTCCTGGATCCTGATTCTACTAACTGTCAACCATTGTCAAACCAATGAGATTACAAAAACTACCTTTGATTTTCAGACTGTAGTAGTAAGCAGTAATACTACTTTTTGCGGTACTGCTGTTGTTAGTCTAAAATTAAAAGGCATCGTGTAGAGTGAATGAAATTATGTGAGTTATGAACTTTTATTCATTCAATTTTGAACTATATTGCTGTGCAGATAATGGCGAAAATGCAATGGCATTTTTTGTAAGGTTGGTGGTTTGACCAAGTAACTCTATTCTAAGCGGTCATTCGTACAGAACCGCAAGTAGCATCTATTTTAATAGCTCACTAATGTTATGTCAAAATTTGAGATGTTTTGTTTGTTGTTTATACGACCTAACTTAATTATCAGAATACAACATACAAACAAACTTAATATATAACTTAACAAGTGCCCCAATTCTTTTCAAATATACGCTATTATAGCCGCTGAAATTTAATGTGATTCAATAACAATCATTGGGGATCATGGGGATCAAACAATGTGGAATTAGTCGAACGAGCAATTGGCAACGTACTACCTACACATTGATGATACGATGAATGAAATATTTCTCATTTTAGTTTGAACTTTAAGCATATGTTGATACAGCCGATTATTCAATGGCATTTTGTTGAACAATGGTTGATAATTCGTAGAATCCGAGTTATATTGTTAGGTAATAAATAATACAAAGAAATGCGGTAAGTATCCTTTATTTACCATCAAATTACGCACCTTACAACTATTATTTATCTATAAAACTGGCTTAAAAGAATGTGATGGCATCTTGCTACATCGTGATAGGTATAAACAAATGTCTATGCGTCCACTATAATCTATAACAGGGACTCTAGAAAAGTACCATTCTATTGGCGAAAACGTCAGTGGAATCGCTTAGTAAAGTATGGGATTGACATAAACCTGTAATGTCTTTGTGACTCGAAATATTTTATTTCACATATTTTTAATATTAAAATACCGCAGTGTCGAGTAATACATTGATTGCAAATTGAAATCGGCTCGCTTCGACGCGATTCCATCAATAGAATGTCACTTTGCCTAGAGGCCCAGGGGTCACCAATTAGTTTCGCTCGGCACAACATTTTATAGAAAAAATGTTTACTAAACAAATGCAATTGACCGAACGAAGCAAGCGACAAGATGGCCGATTTTACTTTTGTTCATATATCCGTCTGAAGTTTAGTTCTAATATTTTGCTACCAATGCAGTCTGCGGACTCTATCGCTCGTTTTGAATTCACGTATTATTCCATAATTTTAATTATTAAAATTAATGATTTATTTCATTTGTATGCTCTGTAGAGCAAGTTGCTGTATTCTTGTAGTCCGCTGAATTCCCCTATTTGGTGACCCCCTTTCTATATAATAAAGGAATCAGTACTAATCATGGTGTTACATGATTATAACTAATGATTTATATGATACTGGTAAACTACGGGGTCGCGTTTCCTCTGCCCGGCGGCGTCGTATCGTACTTACTCATGGAAACGTGCCTTCAAAAATTTTCTAACACATTTTTTTTAGTAAAGGAGGAGTAAAGCAACAGTTGGTTTGTTTTTAGAACCATTTAATCGATTTTTCCAAAGAAATTTCATATTTCTTTCGAAAAAATCTTATGGAAACAGGAAGCCAGTTGAATTAAAACTACATTTAAACTGTTACAATCGATGCGATCCACTTTCTTGTGTAAAATATTACTTCCTTAACCCAAAACTATTAAATCCCGCTTATCTAACATTAAATCTTGACTAGACGATAATCGAACCGACGGCCTCGCAAACTACAAACTCAAAGCGAACATTTATTTGTTTAATTTTATGAAAAAATATACAAATTGCGTTATGGTAACCTTAACTATACTTTAGCGGGTGGATATATTTACAACAATTGTCATACACATTGGTATTTATAGCTTGAAAATCTTATGATTCTACTATAAATGCTAGTGGTCTGACCGGGTACAATTTTGTGGAAGTATTTTAGCATATCGGGCAGTTTGGACGCGACGTAACAAAAATAATGAGATAAACTGGCCCCTTCTAAATGACATAGAGTTTCAAATGGATTCTTAACATGAAGTGCATTATAATTGGTCAACATAGGAGAGAGAAATGGCGTAAAACTAGGTCAACTTTTATGAACGCGTGTAGTAACGAAACGGTTTGTCACTCTAAGGGGCCAGCAGGCCTATCGTAAACTCTTAAAACAGGTCCATAATGAACGGCTATTATCCAACTGCATAAATAACTTTGTAATCCCATATAAATATATAGCATTACAAAGTTCAGTTGGTGGTACGACAACCGTTCAATTGGCCTGTGTTAAGAGCTCATGGTACGGGCCCAGATTGACATAGCAGTACTTGAAAATTTTCACAGTTTGTTTCACCACAAACAAGTAAACAAGAATATTATGCCAGTTGTAGGTAATAGGTAGACAGTGACTTTGTCTTTAAAATCTTAAAAAACTAAAATTGCAGTCGAAAAAATGGATAATTGATATTCTAAAATATGAATAAATGCAACAAATATACATAAAAATATAAAGAAATAATGAAATACATCTCTGTTTCTTTACCTAATGGATTCACAATCATGAATTAGGATCATATTATACTAACAGCGGTACTCTATATCGGCAAAAGAAATATGTATACTTATATCTTTTGCCGACATAGACATTTGTGAGTACATCTCAAACGAACACAGGCGCATCGATATTGCACTTTTTTATCAAATAATCTATGCTTCACTATTATCATTGTCGGTACTCACATACTTTTAATTTGACACGAAGAAGAGTCAGTTAAAATGTCTTCGCTTCGCTATTGTAAAGCATTCTCAATCGTGCGTACCTATTTCTATAGCTTGATATCTTTTAGAATAGTTAAAGCCCGAAGCTATAGTTTTGATATTTTGTAAACACAAACGGTTTTAACTACTCTATAGAGATATCTAACTGACAGTCCGAGATACGATAGAGAGAGCGACATACAAAATCGAAGCAAGCCGATCTTAGCCGAACTATTTTTTCTTTGCACATGTCAAATCAAAAGTTAATTATAGAGCTTGTCTAAATCCAAACACGTGTCTGTCTGTCTAATTACTTTTTGAAACGATTGTTTTCGGATTTGTTGGTCAACTAATCATAATGTGGTAGAACGCGCATGTGAGCGGGTATCTTTTTCTATACAAGTTATTTTGTATTACTGTCAAAATAATATATGTAGGTAGGTTATAGTTTTAGCTGTTTGTTTTTTTTTCTTTCGAGGTAATATCACACACACGCATCGCCTCTGAAAATCAGTGCTGTCCGCGTACATCACTCTGATAACGTTTCTTTGTAATGTTATATTATCTTGTTTTTACTGTGTAGAGTAAAAATATTTCTTTTTTTCTAGTCCAAACACAGCGTAATCGGATTTATCACACGACTAGTCGACCACAAAGTTCGCATATATGCGTTACACAGATGAATTAAGTGTGTGGGGCGCATAAAATTGAATTTAGACAGGCTATACAGATCTATGACAAAATGTACAATATAGTAAGCTAGATACTGGTTCATTTTTGTCAAATATTGAAGCTTTAATCATAGTTCTACTGACACAATAACATAATTTGAAAGACAAAGGTAATTAAAGTACATTATTTTTATAATTGGTTGCCTATTTAGGAAATCTATCTTCGATAATACATGCACAAATCAGTGATAATCAAGTTGTATCCCATTCAAAAGTTGGTGACTAATTATTTAGTCGTTTTGGAGAAAATCAGTTGTGAAACACATTTTGATATTACAATTAATTGACGGTCTCTTACGATCTTTTGCGATAGGCCATACAATACTGTAGATTGTAATACATTTTTATAATTAATAACTGATTTCATAATACACGTGGTCTAATAGTTTCTTTTTTCAGTAAATGCGTTTACTTTTACAATAAGAAATTTATTTTATTGTAATTTATATTTATCACTTACACATAAGTTTATACACAGCACGTAAATATCATTTTCGTGCGTATTGTTGATGTAGCTAGTACAATATGATTAACATATGCATATAGACTACCCAACATCATTGTGACTTCACAAAAACATTTAATTCCGATATTATTTTTATGTTTTACGAACCGATTTGCCCTGCTAACGGTTTCCTAGCAAAAACTCTAGTAGTAGGCTTTTTAGCTGTACTAGCCTGACTGCTAGGTTTGCTAGGAGTTGATTTCGGTCTTAAACTAGGAATTTGTGATACCCTAATGCCAATAGAAGTCTTTTGCTTAGGTGCCGAAGACACCTGTGCCTTCGGTTGACCCTCAAAAGTGGAACTTCTAATCAATTTTGGCGGTTCTACCTTATCGGGCTCTATCCAAACCTTTTTTTCAGCTTTGGCGGGTAATTTTTTTGCTTGTTCTACTTTTTTCCATAGACTTGCTATTTTGCTTTCAATATCTTTGGAGTTAGTCTTAGAAGATTGGATAGAATTTACGCTAGACGTGCTGCCCTGTCTAGAACTTCTAGAAGCTATAGTAATAGTTCTTCCACTTTCATTGCTCTGCAAGCTGTGATTTGACGGAGAATTTCTCATAGTTGGTTCTGATCTTTTCGCTGCACGAGCTGTAGATGGTTTAGCTTGAGTAGCTTTTGCAGTTTGAGGTCTACTTCGATTGAACTGCGGGAGTCTTGAAGGCGATGTATTGCTTTTCGTCGGTGTTGGTGTTTTAGCTAGCTTCGGGACGGGCGTCTTCTTGTCTGGCACTGGCAAGTCTTTCGCGGGCACCGAACTTTCCTCCTTCGTGAACGTTCCTTGCCGTTCTAGAGGCAATGGTTTCGTAGCCACCGGTGGAATACAGATCGGCTTCTGTTGCAGCACTTTATTAGGAGACTTTGGAAGAGATTTTTTTGGTGAAGAGTTAACGCTTTGTGCTCTTGAACCTTGAGGTTTAGACGTTTTGGCACTTGTATGAGCTTTAACTGGGTTTGATAATTTGGCAGGCGCGCTCTTAGGCGCAGTTTTACTAGGTGGGGTAGTACTAGGCTTTTTAGTCGCTGGGACATTACGCCTGTATGGCGACACGTACATTGCCTTTTTTCTTCCGCGAATAGCTTTAGGACAATCCTGTTCTCTATCATTAGAATCATTGGAATCTAAGCTTTCGTCACGCCTCGCTGGTTTAATTATTTTCGGTTTTGGACGTGGGGATTCGGTATCAGACTCGGAATGGGCCTTATCTTCCGAATTGCTGTCTCCTTCGTAACTTGCGAAGTCACTAGTACTTGGGTTTTGATTTTTATCACTCTGCATTTGCATCGTACGTTTGTAAGACGCCGTCATTTCAATGTTCTTGAGATTGTTGACAACGCACATGTCTACAGCGGCAGGGCTTTCAATCACAGGTAAATAGTTTCTGAAACTCCTGGTATACGTTTGCATTTGAGTAGAGTTTAGTTCAAAATCATCTTCGTTGTGTCCGCTATCGGCGTCTCTCGAGAACATGTCGTCATCCTGCCTGTCGTCTAGGATCTGCTGATGATTCAGCTCATTCGACGACAGACTATCGTAGCCTGTGGTTGTCTCAACATTTTCGAAGTTAGCGTCTTTCGTGACAAATGTCGGAGAAGGCGGGATGTCTTCACTTAAAGTTCTAGTTCTAAAACGTTCGGCGTCTTCCAATCTTTTCTGTTTCATAGTCTTTTTCGCTGCTAGCCGCTGTTTGAGACTCTCGAGGTGTGGGTCGACGACTGTCTGCGGTTGTTGGGGTAGAATCGTGTGAATGTCCACAGTTTGAGTTTGGTACCTAGCTCTGTCTTCCAACCGCCGCTGCTTGGCACTCACTTTTCTCTTAGGTTTGGTCTCGGAGGTTGCCGTGACGTAATCATCAGACCTGTCGCTTTCAGACTTCGTCCACGTCATGAATTCTTCCTCAACTTCTAATACAACGTCGTTTTCGGTCACAGTGTCTGTGATTGTGTATGTTTGGTACCTATCTTTAGATACGTATCTCTTTTCTTTAGGTGTTAAATACTTCGAATCTCTGTGCCTCTTAGGCGTGGACTCCACACTGCTGATATCCGAAGGCAGTGGACTACAATTCTCGGATCCTGACGGTATATCTGTTACGATATTCAGAGTATTTGACATACACTCGTCGTACACTTGTTGTGCGGTCACTTGTTCAAGCTCTGTAGTCGATTCTGCGATCTCGTCAAACAAAGATGGCGGGTTCACTTTATCAAGGTCATGGAAAATGTTAGTAAATGTGCTGCACAAGGGGAAATCTTGGACTGGTTGCTTGAAGTCAAAAACTATAGGTGTCCTTTCCCTAGTTTCAGCAATTTCAGACACAATACTGGACACAGACACCATACTACTTTCCATATCGATATTTTCCATTTCCGATGGAGGTTTGACGTTATCTAGGAAGCTGACGGGGTTACTATCTAAATGCTCGGTGCTACCTTGATTCATTGAATTAGTCAGTGCACGTTTAACCATAAGTGATACGGGTAACGACTTCTTCCGACTTTTTTGAGATTTCTTCGACACTTGATCTTTAGACTCCTCCCATTGCCCAGAAGCGCTTAGTGACAATAAACTGCCTAGATTTGAAGGTGGATTGACATGGTCAAGGTCTAAAGACGTCAATGACGTCACGCTCGCTTCCATTCCGTAATGAGAGCTTTTTAGTTGAGCAGCTAATCTAGCGGCTTCTTTTTCTATAGCATCTGCGATAATCGAATCAAATTTATGTTCGCTGTCCTCAACGAGGGAGGTGAAGCTCGGTTCGGGAACACTATCGAGCATCATATTCCGTTCACTGTCGAGAACACTATCTTCAATAGTTAATACGAGAGGTGATTGAGGGATCTCTGCGTCTAGTTTATTAGTGAGATCCGGTCTAGAGAATGACATGTTAGGAGCTTCGCTCTTTTCGAGCAAATCTGGCAACATCATTCCCATTTCGACCACCTCGCTTCGGATGGAGGATACCATATGCACGGAGCCACTTATGGTAGGGAATGTGACGTCATCGGGACACGTGTTGTCGTTCCACGTGTCTGTGTCTTTCTTGGACATTTCTTCGTGATGCTGTTCCTCGGGTTTGCTCGTATACTTGATGTCAGTCCATTCAAGTTTATTTTTGTTCGATCTAGTAAGAGTGCCGGAGTCTATAGGCGGACGAGGAGCTTCCCCATCACTCCAGGATCCGTCCAGGACATCGGCATAGGACTCGTTGGAGCGGTTAAGCTCATCCCGGGGCTCTGATTCGAGGGTAGTGTTGGCGGACAACGGGGCCAGGCACTCGTTCGAGCGGGTGAGGGTAGTGGAGTCTAGGGGGGACGACGTCTCCGGGGGGTCGGGGATATCGTCCAGGATAATTTTTGTGTCGTCTGAGAAGTTTTGCACGTGGATCGTCGGGTTTGTTTCTGGTAGGTTTTGATCGCCGTTTTGAGGATTTTGGGGGTTTTGAGTGGGTGTAGGTTCTGTGGTGGTGGTGCTGGTGGTGCCGCTGGTGGTGCTGGTGGTGGTGTCAGAGCCAGGTGTGGCGCGTGGTGGAGCCCCGCCGGCGGGCGCGCGCCCCGCTGGCGGCGGCGGCCCGTTTTTTGTCCGTCGCTTGGCGCCCCGCGCTATGACCTCCTCCAGCAGCGCGCGCGCTCGCCCGCACCGCGCCAGCGCCCCTCCGGAGTTCCCATTATTGTTCCTTCGCCTGGACTCCAGCCTGTCGTCTGATCGTGGACGCCTTTTCACTCTAGACATACCGATTCTCACTGACCTTTCGAAGACTTCCCTGTCTGTCGAACCGAAGGATTCGTTGCTGAGCGAGGATAGTGAGGTGCTTCTTTCCAGGGCGCGAGGGGATAGCGTCGATCTGGATGCCCTGGCGGCGTCCGCCGAGCGTCGTCTTCGGGACCTGCCCGGTCTACCGTGAGATACTTCCTCGATTTCTCTCGACCTTATTGGGGCTCGGTCTAGGGACCGTGGCACCCGGTGTGGTCGTACGGGTTCGGTGGCTCGTTCGGCCGATTGCGCTCGTACTCTATCATCGAGAGTTGGTCTTCCGCGAGGAACTATTGAAAGACCGGCTTTGACGGTCTCTTCGAAGATTTCTCGGTCTGTGGAGCCGAAGGAGTCGAGGCTCAGAGATGATAGAGAATCGTTTCGTGCGAGATTGGCGGCTGCCGCTGGTTTCGGACGCTCGCGGACTTGCGACTTCACTGGTAGCCGGCTTTCGTACTTGCGACCTGCGAAAGTAAAGACAGTAAAGTGTTATAATTTGTAGTTAATTCTTCTATCTAAACCTACCTCAATGTATCTCTGCACCACCCTAAGATTGACTGTCAGATAATGCCTTTGGCATTAAGTCCGCCTTTGTACAATTTACTATACATAAAGTTTGAAATAAAAAAAGGCCATGGAGCAACATCCCTTATAAGCGGCTGTGGGGGCGCAAGATCATGGTCAGCATTCTCGCGGCGTAGGTCTATTTCTCCTCTTTCTTCTTTCTATACGTCCGAACGATTTCTCGGTCTTCCCACTAACAAGATAAAACCTCTCCAGTGAGCTCTAGCCTAGCTACCCTACTCACCGCCGGAAACAACACAAGGTTATTATCAGCCGCGATATTCAGTAGAACGGAGATACTTCCCCAGTCGGACTGCTCAATAGAGAGATACCATCATGTCCTTTCATCATAACAGGACGATAGTTTGTTGCGTCGTTATAGTGTAAAGAGTAACAAACAAACACTTTCTCACTCACATATTATAAGTAAGATAAATATAAAATTTAAAACAGCATTTTCAAAGGTTATGCTATAAACTTATCACATCTGACTACGACAGCCAATGGAAATAAACTGAATACAATTCTTAGAACACATTTTGCTTGTAAAAAGTGTGAACTAAATATCAGTGTGACTCAATCGTTATCTAAGAAATCTCTTACGAATGTCGAGATAACATTGAATCATTTGGTTTAAGTATTTAGTGGGTGTATCCTAAATAGTTTTTTTTTATTATCGTTTTATTGAATTGTGTCAGTGCGAGATTGATTAAAAATCATGATTTAACTTTTCCAACTTTAATCTTGTAAGTTGGACTGACAACTAAACCATTTGTAATTATGGCGTGGAGTTCAATTCTGATGTTGGTTTAGTTCCAATAATTTTTCGTTAACCATCGAAAGGGTAGGGCATCGTAATTTTTTTAGGCCAATATGTTCTACACCATGAGTACTACCTGGGATCTTTGGCTTCGGGAGTGTTCCCTTACACCCTGTATATACATAATTATGTATTATAAATTAGGTGTAAACATACCTGTGCATTATGTGCCTAAAAATTGGACAATATGAAAATTTGACATTTTGAAACCGCTTGACATTTTGAGAATTGGACATTTTGAACCTGAACGCCACTCAATATTACAAGTCTAATTTAATATATCTTTAGATAGTCCAAAGTTAAAGTCAAAGGCAAAAGGTAAGGGCAAAGCGATAAGGCCTCCCATTGTACTGCTTCCATAGTCTTATAGATTGTAATTGTGCATTTTTTACTGAATGTAAAATGACTTTTCGATGCTTTTCGAAGTTATGTGTGTATTTATCGCAGGTTTATAAGTGCCCGGTTAATGGCAATAGGCTCGCCACCTATTACATTGGGACCTAAACATAAACTGGCGAAATGTGGGTGCTAGCAGCTCTGTTTACATCTTCGGGAATATAGGCATGAGTTTTTGTTATGTTTATATGTTAATACTACTGACCGTGGTCGGCGGACGGGGGCAGGGGCGGCGGGCGCGGCGGCGCGTGTGAGTGCGCCAGCTTGGGCGGCAGCGGCGGCGGACTGCGCTCCGCACTGACCGAGCGACTGTAACAGTACGACACGGTATAGCACTGGGTACGGGGGTGACGGTGATGACGTCACTATACAAGCACACTAGCGACGACCATTTGGTGGTGCCACAAAAACTTACACAAATTATACTTTGAAACACAATACTAAAGAATTCGTAATGTAAAGGTATCGACAGAACGGAGCACATGTTCACAAGAGGCAGACTGCCAACCACAAAGCTCCGTTCTCTCGAAACCTTTACATTACGAATTCGATAGAAGTTCATGCTAGTGCTACTATACTTTAAACTCACCTGTCGCGTAAGCTTCGGGAGTACTCGTGAGACATCCGAACTGTCTCCGTGGACGAACGCAGATATGGAGGCAGTGATCTCTGAAATATTGATTTTTTTGTTATGCTTAGGTCGTCTAATTGACTGCGCCACGCCTGATGGTAAGCAGTGGCGTAGTCCAGAACATGGTGGCCGCCGTTACAGGTCCTGACGGCCTCGACAGTTGTTTTTTCACGCCCCGCTTGTAGAACCCGAGACTGTAGGATGAAGGAAACGCGTGTGCTGGCAGAGCATTCCAGGACTTCATAGTGTGACATAGAAAAGAGTCACCGAACCGCTTGGTTCTTGACGGAATTGTTTGTACAGTATGTGGGTGATATCTAAGTCCTGCGCGCGTTGCCCTGTGTAGGAAAGGAGAGTCATCACCCTTACATTTTTAATGACTTGCCATCTATTGTTCCCTTCCTATAGTTCGCATGATTTTGTCCATTGATTGAGTGCTGTGGTTTAGTAATGACTGGGTAGCAATCTAATAATTATGTGTATTTATGTAAATGGAGATTTGTGTATTTATACGTTATATACACGGTGATTTTATAGTGGTTTCGGAAAAAGAATATTTTGTTTCACACACAGTTTTGGTAGCAAAATCGACTGGAAGTTTTAATTTTGGAAAAACAAAATTACTTTATGTATGGCAATAATGTGCAGAAAAATGGGTTTTTATATTACTTAGGTGGCAGACAGCCACGCGACCCACCTGATGGAAAGTGGATACCGTGGCCTATGGACGTTTACAACACCAGGGGCGTCACATTCGTGCTGCCGATCATATAGAGAAGAGAGGCGGAAGAGGAAGGGTGGGGGGGAGAAGGTTAAGAGTTTCTGTGGCTGTCAGTGTAGAAGACAAGAAGGGTATCTCGGTCTTCCCACAGACAACACAAAGCCTCTCTAGTGAGCAGAAACACAACACATTGTTTATTGTGGTAATACAGAATACAGAAATACTTACATAGACTTCATCTCTGTACGGATTAATGGAGGACATATCTGACGCTGGTCCCTTGTTCTTGACAACCTGGGGACAAATAGCTTTATTAGGGATGTGGTGACCGAATAATTATATTTAAGTATAAGCAAACACAGAGAGGAGGCGGCCACGGCCTTTACCAACCGAGCTTAAAATTTAATAACAATTAATTATATTAGGCATGACTTAAGACTGTATTGGCAGACTACATTCGAAGGGTGCCGTCGTGTAAATCGTCTAAATTGTTTTGCTTTTATCTACGCCTTTAAGCCCCCCCCCCCCTCGACACTGCTTGCCGCGCTGCTCTGGTTGTGACGTCACACTTACTCGCTAGTACATATGTTTCGGCTGCTCGGCACACAGCCCGCCCCTCTAGTGATTCTCTAAGAGCCGCGTTTTCGCAAAGAGCGACATCCCGTGGCGTGCTTCTAACACTTTTATATTTTTGATGTAGCTATATTATGTAAGAAAAGAGAAAAAAAAAAACTTATGTCAACCTCAACAGTTGCATCATAGATTGTCTATGGGCAGTGTTGCCGTTGCAGGTTTTGTTTTATTTTATTTTATGAGGTTTTTTTGGTTTCGGTTTATGGTTTGGGTTTTCTTGTTGGGTTTTCTGCTGCAGCAGATTCGAAAATAAACATATTTTTCTTTCTTTCTTTTCTTTCTTTTCTTAACCGCTCGCCGCCGCCCCGGGCTTAGCTCGGGTCGGGAACGAGCTGTTATAGCTACCTTGGCGATGCCCTTCTGTATGCACTCCTCTAGCAAGTCCCCGGCGTCGCTGAGGTTGGAGCTGTCGGACGAGTCGTGCGCGGCGGGCGACTGTCCCGCCGACAGCGCGGACAGCGCCGACAGCGCGGACAGCGCCGACAGCGCCGACAGGTTGGAGTGGCTGCCCGCCTTCGACAGCGCGGCCGGCGTGTCCTCCGTGAAGTACACGCGGCACACCTCGCCCGGCGTCTGCGAGCCTGGAACCGTCACACGCTCGATAGTAGTAGACATTACCTTGCGCAAGTTCAGACTTGCGCAAGTATACTACATTACTTGGGAAATACTTGCGCAAATTTCTGACTTGTACAAGTTCTAATCATAGTTCCGCTTTTCAATTTCAAACTTGTGCAAATTTATGTTTGCATTAGTCTACTTGATTGACAGTAAAAATTTCAGTAGTGTACTAAGTGCCTACGCAAACGTAGGGACCGTTTTTCGATTAATTTTCCCGCCAAAATAAATTAAACAGAAAATTATAGACACCGCCATATTTTATGAATATATTTTTACCAAATAAAACAGGGAGTCTATAATTAATTATTGTACTCTGAAATCTATAATATACAGTCTTACCCAAAGAAACATCTACATAAACAAAGTCGAATGTCATTATGAAATCGAACAGGTATCTCATTAAGTCATCATTACATGAACCTAAGTAAAGTAATTAGTTGGACTAACTAATGTTGGTTACTATTCCATAAAAAAGACATACAACACTTGTTACCTTTCATAGGCTCGTTGGACGCGATATTCCTAGAGAGTAACAACTGAACATGACTCCTGCTCGGATCCTCCAAGATGTCTTCAGATCTACTGTTCGAATCTATACTTTCATCCTGGTCCGATACTTTTGATAATAGTTTTAGAGATTGCTGAAAAAGAAACGCAATAGTTAATGTATGTATCGATTTTGTATATAATAGACCGTTTTCGGACGCCAGAAAAATTGATTTTAAAAATCAAATATCTTTATAATTTATTTGTACAGTTGATTGATGGCACTTGGTGGAACTTATTGTTATACATGATTGGTAACACTTGTACTTCTCCACTGTATTTATTATTGTACCTAACCGGTTTCGCCTTGCGGCATTCTCAAAGGTTTACATTGACATTGTTGAAGTTATAACTGTCAATGTAAACATTTGAGAATGCCGCAATATATAATAGATACAGTGGAGAAGTACAAGTGTGTTATCAATAATGTATTTTATAACTATATGTCGTAGGAATGTGGTAAGTGATTATTTTGCCATTTTCTATCGAGCCCCGGAAAAGGACAGGCGAGGTCCAGCCCCTACCTCCTCTCTACTGTGCCCTCTCCCATTCAGAGGGACACAGGCTCCAAGCAGCCCTCTACTGGGGGCGTTTCGGTTGGAAGGGTGAGATGCGCTACCGTTTCCTGTTCCCCAGGGAACGCAATATCCCAAAGGGGCCAGCCGGTGCGTGAGAGATATGCCAGAGGCTACCTACCTTCGGAAACTGATGATCAATGACGGCCGTGCGGTTTTGGCCGCACTGGCTCCAGCGAGGGGTATTCGTGGGGATTTCCCGTAAGGGGAAAAGTGCACAGTATCGCTTAGTACCTTGGTCTGCTTGGGTTCGTCGTCGATGGTGAGGCTGCTGAGGCTGGTGGCGGTGGAGAACTGCGCCGGCGTGTGCTCCACCATGAAGCGAGACACGCGCTCCTCGAACACCGAGCCCGAGCACAGGTGCTCTGGGGACAGCGGATAAGTAGACTTCAGTAAATACGCAACCGTGACAGTGCGAATGACCTGCCCCCTTCCCCTCCCCCCTTATATTTTTGCTATATTAAAAATCTAACTTTTATTTTAGACTAACTGTCGCCCGCGGCTCCGCCCGCGTGGACTTCTGACCCCGTTCCCGCTGCTCCATTCCAAGCATTTTCATTTTGGTTCACCTTTTAAACCTTGTCTGGACTTCCACGACCAAAATTAGCCAAATCGGACCAGCCGATCTCGAGTTTTAGCGAGACTAACGAACTGCAATTCATTTTTATATATATAGATAGGCTCAATATACTCAGACGGTGGTTACCTTGTGGTGGAGTAGACAGTGCGGTGAGCGAGTCCTGTGCGGGCTGCGTGCGCGTGCGCGGCGACAGCGGCACGGACGCGCCCGGCGAGTCGGGGATCTCGCTCGGCGATATGCAGCCCGACGTCAGCCGACTGACACCACGGGAAACGATACGATGTAATAATAATAATATATGTCTTTATTGTACAGTCAGAGCTCATAAGTGCATTAGCACATCAAGGCTCAAAATGGTTTAGCGTGCGGCCGGCGCGCTTATATGTGTATGTAATGTTACTATGCAATACGAGGCGACGCTGGCTTGTCTTAAAAGAAAAAGGTCACAAGTAGCCTTAGAATGTTGACGCTATAGTTGCGTAGGATTGCTACTGCACTTTTGAGTTCTACTGTACACCAAGATAAAAAGACACAGATCAAATACTGCAACGATGGCAAATACAATTGACGGCCTTATCGCTCTGCGGCAATCTCTTACAGACAACCATAGGATTCACATTCACACACACTCGGCCAATGAGGTGGAGACTTTTACATGTGGAGCTGAATACTTGTCTCCTTTGCCGTGTGTACATATTACTACGGAGGTAGGACACGACGGTATCTCCCGTCCGAAATGAGCTGTCCAACTGGGGAAGTACCTCCGACCTACAGAAGACCGCGGTCATAATAACCAACGTGTTGTGTTCCCGCCGGTAAGTAGGGTAGCCAGAGCTCATTGTACCCCTCCTTCCCCTCCCCTGCCTAGCCTCCCCACCCCTTCCCAGCTCTCCCCTTCAGGGTGGGCGGCGCGTGTGTGACACCCTTAGTGTTGCACACGTTCATAGGCCACGGTGGCCGCTTTCCATCAGGTGGGCCGTGTGTTTGTCTGCCACCTACGTAGTATAGAAAAAAAAAAAAGAAATATTAGCTCCCTAAATATCAAACGAAAAGTAACCCACCTAACTTCCGACACTACGGAGCCTTGATCGTCTTGCTGAGAGCACTCGGGCAGGGAGCCAAGCGAACTGGATCTCGAGAACATTAGGGGGGTATCCTCCACGAACCGTTGGGTGGGGGGCGAAGCGCGACCCGAAGCGGGCTCAGAACCGGTGCACACCGACACGGGCTCGGATGCGAACGTCACTGCTTTGGAACCTGGAAAATATAATTTGAGTTGTATTTATACATATAGGTACTCATGTTTTTTTCTTTTCGGGGCAGACTGACACGCAAATGGCGGTGTACAATATGTCCTAGTATATTTATTTAGAGGCGATTGATAGTAGTAGAGCCAAGATAATGACAGCATTTGTTACTCGTATTACTCGTTACTCGTATTTGTTACTCACTATATTATACTGTCAAATTTAATTTTTTATACTTAGGCAGTTTTAGGTGCTACATCATAAGGGGTCGACCCCCTCTTACCGTCGTCCGGACTTGTATCATACGACCATTGACTTCTTGCAGTTCGTGTTGCTAATTGGCAAATACTTAAAAGAAAATCTAACATTAATTTGTACGATCTACGAATCGAACCCGAGACCTAATGACAGCTGCTCCATCATATAGCTAAAGAGTAAAAAAAATTAAAGCAATGTTCAGTGGAAGTAATTTTACCTTCTTTGTCTTTAGCAGAACTGTTGGTGTTCGGTTCTTCAGGGCCGGGTTCCACATTGATGGTCGCCATAGCATTTCTCTTAGCCAGACAGTCCTCCTCTGTCGGTTCACCCAGACTGCTCAAGGAGCTCACTCTCGAGAAGCACCCAGGAGTTCCTTCGTCACAATAGTTTACCGGTTTTTCAGGACTTATCATACCTGAACTGAACTTCGTGTCAAACACACCGCGTTTCTCCGGAATAGGTTCAGACGATACGTTTTGAGAAGTTGGAACTGCTCTGTCATTGTCATGTCTTGGAGGGTCCTCGATAGAACAAGTATCTTTTTCATCTGAATGTGTCATAGCTTCAGGATTAGATTTGGCAGCGGTAGGAACTTTCTTGTTTTCTTTACCAATAACACGGAGATCTGACATAGAAGTTGCAGTCGAAAAGATAGCTGGTGTCTCATACGGTGTTCCTTCAGTAGCGAAATGTTTGATCGTGTCTTCGTGGACTGATGGGCCAGGTGGTTCAGACATATCAGAACCAGTTTCGGACTGATGTTCTGCGTAACGCAAGGAATAATCCGTAGGCTGATCCAAATCAGTCTCTTGGTAATCACCGTATGTGTTGGAACTTTCCTTCTTCGAATACTTCTTCACCTCAGTTTTCGGTTTCTCAACCTCCGGTTCATTTGCTTTGGTCTCCGAATATTTTCTGCTATAATCAATAGGTTGGTCACAAGAATCCTGGTCGACGTCAAAACCAGATTCGGTATAGTTAGTTCGCATTTCCGTTGAACTTCTCGGGGGTGGGATTGGAGGTTGAGATGGATACCGGAGGTAATTACTATCCTTGTTAGATTTTGAAGGCATTTTAAACGATTCACCTGTACTTTCAGTTTTCATGAGATCTTTATTTCTGGGTGTAGGGACAGGTACTTTGCCGGTGCGCATAGCTCGTTCAAAAACTGAGTCTGAATGAGTACTCGTGACAGAATCTTTACTTTCTGAGCGGTTCACATTCCCAGCGCTGCCAGTATTTGATCTTGAAACCAGAGCACCTTTCAGCAGTGTATTACTACAGCTCAAATAGCTTGCCAAGTGTGCACTATGACTTAACGATATTTGCGAAGTCAAAGTTCCCATTAGAGGCGAACTAGACGTCATCCTATGCCTTTCTAGATTCATTGCTATTTGTCGCTCTGTCGCAGTGAAGAGGTTTTTCTCTTCTCTATTGCTTGTTGTTGGAGATGTTGCTGGTTCGATATTGTCGCAAGTTTCTGCCAAATTTTGGTCTAATTCTTGTTCTAAAGCTTTCTGCTTTCTTGCAACTAACGTCGGTAAAGCGGGTAGGTTCATGTTCCTAGCTGTTGTATCTAAGGAAATTATGTGCGTTTTGCCGGGTTTGGAGTTGAGCAAATTTTTTAGGGCCGCACTGGAACCCATTGCAATCATTTTATGCTTCGAGTGGATAAGGCTCCTCAGCATTGGTACTGCACCATGATCCCATAGGAATTGTTGGTCTTGCGGGCATCTCGCTGAAAGATTCCAGAGAGTACCACATGAGTTACTGACTACTGTGAGACTGGGAGACTTCAGGTGCTGCAATAAGACACTCAAACAATTTCTCTCGCGGAGAATTTGCCTGTAATCTTCTCTAACGGCAATGTGACTTGATACATTCCTCATAATGCCACCCGCATTCTCCACTATCGCTAATGTTTTCGTAGGTGAGTTGTAACTGAGCATGTCTACAAGAAAGCCTAAGGCTCCCTCAACGGAACATAGGGCTACTTTGTTCATTGAGCAGTGAGCCGTTAAGTTCCAGAGGGCCGATAGAACTGACTTGAGAGTAGCTTCTTTCTGACAGGTCATAGCAGCTTTAGTTAAGCCTTTGACGGCGCCTACCACCCTTAGTACTTGCTTGCTATTGGTGTCTGCTCGCCAGGACAGGTTTCTTAGTACCGCTGCTGTTACCTGTAGCAGTGAAATTATCTCATTAATATCGCAGTTTGAATTTACAAATGTAGCACAATTTAAGTTATATTTTTAGGTTTAATGCCGAAGTCTTCGAACTCTGAATTTTTATGTGACAACAATTCTCTTTGACAATAATAAGATTTAAAAAAAAATACGTACCTGTCGCATGTCATCGTTGGGCGATTCCAGTTGCTCCACTAGAGCTAGCATGAAATCTTTGAAGGAGCATAGCAGCGATTTGTTATTTCCATCACCAAACGTTAAATTCGTCAACGTCATACCCGCATATTTTCTCATTGTCAAGCATGTATTATCATCAGTTCTGCTTCCATGTGCCGCTTGATCTCCGCTTACTAAAGCCGCTAACGCTTGGAGTCCTCCCAACTGACAAACCACATGTCTGTGCTCCTCATCAAAGGACAGTTTCATTAACGCAGCCACACTTTGGCTAGGATGCTTGGTAGCGTCATCCTCGATAGGATCTTTTCCTTCTTTTCTCATTTCTACGAGATCTTCTAAAACGTAACAGTATTCTCTAACTTGTTCTAACAATCTCCAGACTCTTGCTTCTCTTCTACCTGCTTTGTCATCGGTTTGTGTATGGATTATGTTACGCAAAGCCTTAGCGGCACGGTCCCGAGTTTCTCTCGGTACCTTTGAATGTATTAGCTGAACTAGTAATGGAATACAGCCAGCCTGTCGCATAGCGATGCAGCTTTCGACCGACCGACTCATATCCAATAAGGGACCACTCAAGTCAGCATTGTTTTCCGGTGATAAACTAAGAAGTGAAATTAGTGAACAGACGCATTCCATTTTATTTTCTAGATTTGATGAAGGTCTCGGGCCTTCTGCGGAGCCATTGCTGGAGAAACTACGAACACTTGCTGAGTCATGACCTGTCCAGACATCGCGTTCTCCTGGCCAGGTCCCTCTATATAGTTGGGAAGCTCTTTTGTCTCTTTCGCTGGATCTTGCTGCACTTTCTAAGCCATAATGTAAAGTACTTCGGTAACTAGTTCTATGTGGTCGATCTTCGGGCGTTGAATATGTAGAGGAGGGAGTTCTTTGTGGTTTTTTGGGTAGAGCGCCAGCTTTCTTTTGACCTTGATTATCATCGCCATCAACGTCATCATCTAAGAAGTTTGGATTAGTAATGTCACTACGTTCATCAAATTCATCTGGCGAGGGCGAGTGGTCAAGAAAGTGGGGTTTAGGAATTCGGCATTCGATGTTCGATTTGGACGGTGGTTGGTAGTCTTCATCAAGAAAATGTGGCCGGCGTGGAAGAGTGCTGGGTTCTAGGGTCTCTAGCTCAAGGGTGAGATCTCGCGATCGCGCCTTGTCTAAAGATTTCGGAGGAATGTGTTTGGGGACTATTTTAGATTTGGTGTCTTTTGGGTCAGGTAAGCGGCGCGAGTCAGGCGAAATGGGAGAAGACGCATCTAGAGGCCCGGCAGGAGGCTCGCTTGAAGTTGATGGCGTGCAGTCTTCACTTGCCGAAGGTCCGGAATCTGTTAACGGTGAATTCGAAGAGTCCATGCTGCTCCAAGGATCTACCATAACTTCGTTCTCCAACTGCAACAAATCAAGAGACAGTAATTTAAATCTCCTGCCTTTAAAGGGTAAGGAAGTCAAGGTAAGGACTCTTGTTGGCATGAGGTAATCAGCTTAAGACGAATGCCCCAAATGAGTAAATTACTCGTGGTCAAGGTCAGTCGGTCGTAGCGTAACCGGCGCTTAAGGTTGTATTTATTGGTGGACGCGTGAAAAGACCGGTTGGGCAGACACAAAAAAAACGCATGCGCGCACGCGCTGTTGCGTTCTGCTTGCAATATCCTTAATTAGGAGCGGATGGAATCGATAATAAACTTTGTAACTACATCAGCTTTCAAAAAAATTTAGAGACAATGTAAACAAATAAAGAGTCTTGGTTTCTATAATAGAATCGCTGATTTTACATCGAGATGCGACCGAATAACAAAATGGGTCGTAATTAATCTGGTCATATATGGTCGACAGCTTTGTTTGTGTGGCGTGTATGTTGGTGTAACGACCGGTCGCCATGGGGCTTATGCGTACGACATTACAATGAGTCATGATTCATGATACAGTCTGTGTTATAACACTGTTACCAAGTTTACGTCATATCACCCTATTAATTTGTTACCGCTGGAGAATTAGAACGAATTATAAATGGTAGATGGTTTGAACTAGTAGTATTTAATGTAGTTTTGCGAATTCATAAAAAGAAAGTGATGTTATAGGTATGTGGCATTTATTTTTTAATTGAACAGTGGGTTCCAAAAGCTCCTGGACCATTTGAAACTAAAATTGTATGAAATGCCACTACACAACTACTAGTTTTTATAAATGTAATTAGGTTTAGCTGAGTACTTGTATGAGTTTATGAGGAGAAACAAAACATAGATCATTTGTTAATCTGTGTTACTTTTGGTTAAATTAGAATTAGGCTGTCGAAGGATGTAGATCTTAAGGTGTCCAGGAACTTTGGAGCCCATTGTATTTAGGAGATTGCGAAGTATATGGTCGACGCTTCTCGTGACCAAAAGGATTGCTTCTTTTTCGAACAGAGAATAAGCGTTGCCATACAACATAGCAATGCTGGCAGTCTTCTGGAAACGTTACCAGAAGAGGCATGCGATGCGGACGAATTCCACGACGCGTTTTAATTCTTAATTTATTAATAGTCACTTTATTTTTAGTTTTATTAATAGTTTGTATACAATATGCATATACTTTAATCGTAGTTTAAGATATTTATGTTAGAATTGAATAACAAACTCCAAATAAAATAAAATTTTATTAATTCACTTTGGATCAAACGATAGCTAATTTTATTTTCAATTATTATTTTTTACTATTTTTTTTTTGAGTTCCTACTGTTGTCATTTCTTTTGATATATCTTTCCTGCCAAATGCAAAACAACGATACAATCCTTCTCATCTATCAAAGATAACCAACCAAACCAAATTAAGAAAGCAAAGCTAAAATTCCCTACTTATCAACTGAAGAAGTTTATGAATAAAACACAGGCGTAAGTCGCGTGCACAGCGCCCTGTTTCATAATTATTCTTTGTACAGTGACACGGCCGGACGGGAACGGCACGAGCGTCCGGCGATTCAATAATAGGGGGCGCCAACCAAGTGTCGCGACGGGGCAATATTGTATTAGTCAGACAAGTGACTGTTTTATTAAGACATCATAGGATTAATAGGGAGATACTACAATGGAACATCGTTTTGCTGATGTGCAGTTTAATTTGCTGACTTTTGCTGTGTCGCTAGTCGATTTATTTGAAAGAAATTTCAGTTACCGTCAAAAGAAGATGAAGAATTAATATACGACTATGTTATGTTACCACTGCCTGCGTCAAATTTAAAGGTGCTTGACTTTACCAAAGCAGCGTTTTGCAAAGAAAAATGCTTCTTGACAGTAAACGTCATAAGCATTTGCAAATCTGGGTAAATATATATTCGGTCGTCCGTGATTATCACGCATATTATTGTACGCATATCGAAAATTGACAATTGAGATCGTTTTAATCTACGACGCATTGGCAAGCAATTCTTTAAATTTACAAAATTTAGAAATTATACAGCTCCAGGAAGCCTTCAAATTACAAAAAATGGCAAACAAATTTCATTATGATATAATGCCAGTAATTATTTTTTACACAACATTCAATTTTGTTAAAAAAACCTTTACTTCCCAGATTTTTTGTTTCGATAGGTTGATTGTGTTCGTTCCTTGTTATGTTATGAATAATTCACGCTACTGTCTAAATTTTCTTCTTAGTGCCAATCCAGGTTGCATCCAAAGCTTTGTAGTGCCGAGGTCCGATACCTTGCTTCTCTTACTGCTGTTTGGTCTCCCAACCCCGAAAAGAAAGCGGCAAGTCAGCGATAGAAGAACCTCGTCCATCGGCTCAAGAAGGTCAATTTGAATCATGACCATCTTCATGGAGTCTCATATACCCCATGCTTAAATAAGCATACGATTATGATAAGCTTGTAATGGATTCTGCCATGTAACGCATACTTTGAATATCTTATGATAATGATCTTCATGAAGAATCTAATTACAATAAATCATACCTCCTACAAAGAACTTACCAAATCGCTATCATTGGAAGTCATCGCATCATCAATAGGATTCCCATTCTCCAGATCGACACCAGAATCATTCGGGTCACCCCGCCTCCTCACCAAATCGGTCCTGGTCAGGTTATGAAAGTTTCTCCTGAGAGGATTGAAGGCCATCCTCAGATCCGTAGTGAAATCATCGTATAACTTGAACTGGTTGGCGTTGAACCCTGTATCATTGTCCAGAACATCGCTGTCCAGAGAGATCCTGGACAGTTCAGAGCCGGTGTTGATGTACGACACTTGGTAATAGTCCCGGGAATTCATTTTGTTGCACTTTTAGTCTAATATATCATAACGTGAGTTCCTAGAACGCGATAACGAAATTAGTGTCGTGGTCGTCAGCAGTTAGAATTAGGATGTATTGGATACCACCATATTGCCTACGTAGATACATGTTTTGTGTAGATATATATCAGCCTCGGTAGCGAGCAATGCCTTAACCGTTGTTTTGTATAATGGATTAGAATAGAATGTAATGTTCAATCTATAGGATTGATACGTATTTTGACGCTTAACCCTTCGTTTTCACCCAAGGTTTAAAACATGACAAGTTGCAATATTTCACAGACTTCAGTGCCAATTCAATCTCCAATAACCCATTAACATACTTGAGACATTGTCAATCTATTATATAAAAATAAGTCGGGTTTTCCTTCCTGACGCTTTAACTCCAGAACGCACGAACCGATTTCCACGGTTTTGCATTCGTTGGAAAGGTCTCGGGCTCCGTGAGGTTTATAGAAAAGAAAATTCAGGAAAATTTCAACACAAAAGCGGGAAAATAATTGTTCACATGGCGAAACGGTGTTCGCCGGGTTCGCTACTACATGTATAAAACAAGTAATTGTGTTCTGATCAGGCTTCTACAAGTTTTTAAAAAGTTTTGTATCAAACATGTTTACAATTTGTTTCTTGGTGGGAACGAGTGGTACGACAGGCGTGAATGAATGTCATCCCATACGTTGAACTATCTATTTTATTCCATTTTACAAAACGACAAAGGGGGTTGTACTATAATTGTATTAAATACAAATGAAAGTAGTATTTCCAGTAATAATTTCAGAATAAAGTGATTCACTTCTGCCTAACCTTGTTGTTTATAAGAATTGCTGGTTTCTATTATTAGTTATTAGCCAACACCACATCTTAAGCCATTGCCCTCAAATACACAAAGATTGTGCTAAATCGAGAATAAATGGGTCACCATACGTAGCATATTTCGAAGGGCTCTCTAGGGAGATACAAGTTTAAATTTTATTGTTAACGATCTTTGGCTGGAAGTGTGCCAGATATCGAACCGCTCTATAGGTACTTACTTTAGTGCTATTTTAAAATAAACTTGTGAATGAAAATGTTTATAGAGTTTTCTTTACAAACGTGAATAATTCGGTCACGGCTGATAAGTAACGCCACCGTGAGCTAATTATTTTCGTATACAATGTTTATGTAATGAGATAAAGGAAATGTGAATGTTGAATAAATATTTGATATAATTCCCGGCATATTATCTTGACTACAATTCACTAGATACGCGAGAACAGTTTTAGTTCCCAGCTCATGGAGAATGGCGGACGCGTGCTAATGGTTTTGATATTATTTTTGAGGTGGATTTGTGCTCCTCTATCGCCGTAGCACTGCCACCCTTAAAAGGCACCCAAAAGAAGGTATACTGAGCACACATTTTAAGCAAATTTTGCGGGCCAATATATATGCCGATGACTATATAACTCGTAAATGTCTCGGAAACGACCGTTATCTGTTTACTTTGGATCCAGGCAAGGTTACACATCAAGTTTTACATTCAGAAATATAAACTTGTGTATATTTATACCATGTTTTTCTCCGGAGCAATAATATTGAAACAGCAAATGCCAATGTATCAGTGGATAAAAGCTTTTAAGGCTCAAACGTGTAGTCAATTTTGCACCAATATGTGTTATGCGTAGTTAGCATTAATAAATCTATACTATATTAAGATATATACTATTATTCTTAAAGTTTGTGAGTAGTCTGTGACAGTAAAATTTACTGAATTATGATAGGTACTGAGTCATTCTCGAAACAAAATTCACTAATAGGAAGTCACGTTAATTGTGAATGTCATAAAAACGCGTTCGTAGTCAGTGAAATATACTATTACAATACTAAAACGGCAATGGCTAAGTTACTAACGAAAGCTGTACTCTGATGATGGCGATCACAGAATCAAATCAAATATCTTGGTGGCAGTAAATATGCCTATGACAACAGTGACCCTGAATACAACCCAGCAGTTTTTCTTTCTGTCGAGTCGACGGCATTTCCTTGAGTTGCCATCGTGGTGTAGTAATTTGTTTCACGGCAGCGCCGCTACTCACGGAGAGGGCCCAGCAGTAACAACTTATAAATATATCGTTGGATAAAAATAAAATCGTTCAACTATCTACGTAGGTACTGTGTGTTAAAATATTGTCGGAGAAAATATAGTACACATCAGTTGATGCGGTAATTATACCGAATATTAATTAGTTAATGTTCAGAGGAGGAAAACTCGAAATAAAACCCTGGACCAACTCGTCTGGCCAGCATAGAAACAGTAGGCCAAAGCCTCCCAAAATCAGAAGAGGCCATGTGCCATCAGTGGATTGCAATAGTCTAATTGATTGAATGCTTAGTTCGCTTAGGAAGACCCTTATAATAGTAGAATAGTTGCAGAAATTGAAAGAGTCCATGATACTCTTTCAAGTCAATATAAAATCAACGCTATCGCAGATCAAAACCACATCATTACATACGATCTTCTTCGATTATGTCTTATACCATATGCCTCTAGCCTTTTTCATGGCCAGTGCTCTCTTATCCATTATAACCTCATGTTTCAAGATGATCACTTGACTATAACTCGTACAATCATAGTTTTTTCAACTTCATCCCGAGCACGCTCAAGCTGTGGAATGAACTACCTGCTGTGGTTTTGTGAGCAAGTGACTACAAGGGTTCTTCAAGAAGGTTTCTACAGGGTCGGCAGTACAAGTGTAACGCCTCTGGTGTTGTAAATGGCCACGGTAATAACACTTTCCATAAGGTGTGTGCAATATGCGGTTTAATTGGTTGAAGAGAAGTTGATAATTTCGCATAAGTCTGTCGTATTTCGGAATCAGAAAAATACTCCTACGGACGTTTGCATTTTTCTTTTATTTAGGACTTTTTAACGGATCTGTTCTCTGTACTCCTCTATAATTAAGCATCTGTCTTATCTTCACTATATGGTCTGAAATAATATTTATATCTTCACTCGCTTCCATAACAAACTAAAAACATTTAACACTATCCAAACTACATTAGCCAGGCCTTCAGTAATAACACTGAAGTCTGAGAACTTGTGGTTTCATCAACAATCTCTCGACCTAGTTGGCTAGCTTTGTCGGATTTTCGATGACTCTTACGAACAAAGCGCTTAGGAAACTGAGGAGAACTGATCTTAGTTTCACGATTGTTATATGTGCCAGTACAATAGGCTGATTGATTGACTGTTACATTTCTATTCTTTCAATACTAGTTTTACCAGCCTATGTTCCTTTAGACACCGTGGTCCCTACACCCGAAGATCATCTCAAAATAGATGGCGCCAGTTCTGGGGGGTGCGCCGGGGTGTTGGCTACTATCTTACCTCCGGCAACTAAGGACCCAAAGACGGCGTGCGTTTTATTTGGTTCGAATCCTCCCTAATCGTTTCTGGCGGGGCGAGGGGGGGGTTTCGCTCGATGAAAAAAAAAAGTCCCATTAGTAAGTTCGATTGAAGGAACTGGAACTTCTGTCTATACAGCTGCAGCCGTAGCGCATTGTAATAGCCCCTATATCACGATATTCTCATGGCTTGTCTTGTGGCTACCGTTAAACAAATAACTAGATGTCCTCAAATCGTGGGTGTATGGAATGTTGTCGGCACGGTGACAATCTTGTTCCATAGTTCATAGATTTAATACATAACGGGATCCTATTCTTTTATACGGTTATCTAAAGAATATTAAATGATGATTTCATATTAAAATGTTTAGTTGCGGTTAGATCTACACTAATATTACAAAGACGAAAAATTTGTTTATCTGTTTTTTTTTTTTTTATAGTACGTCAATTTGACTTCACCTCGCCTGATGTTAAGCTGAAGGCAAAGTCTCATGAAAGAGGGTCACCATTGCAAACACGTTCAGTAGTATTTGTACGAATAGTACTGAACGTGTTTCAATAATTCTTAAAAAGCTACAATATCTAGGAGTAATATACCTAGGCCATATATCATCACGCTACTATCCAAGGGAGCGGAGCAATAATTATAAATCTTAATAGATCGGGTAGATTTCTTTACATTGGCGCTAATATCTCTAAATATTTATGTTGTGATGACAGCAAGGAAAAGTAGTATAGAGAGGAAATTAGAGAATCGAGTAGAGCCCAACGCGATTATCATTCATTATTCTTTGATATTTCAAACCTATTTTTTCTAAGTTCACGTATGTAATTATTTTATAAGTTTCCTTAACAAGGCTAGACCGAGACTTGCAATTATGAACCCACGATAGTAACAGCAGATGAGTCAACTTACCAACAAAACGTTTGCCCACCTACTCCTAATACGTGGGCATACGATCGCAATCTACCATATATCATTGATGATCTATCAAATAAGCAACCAGCTGGTGTTCAAGGTGAAGTGATAAAAACTATACAAACAAAGTTAACTAAAACTGTTAGAGTCATTGAACTTGTGATGTAAGTGAAAACACTAGCATTTGCCGCGGTTTGGTTACGTTACGTGATGCTGTATATTCAGGCACTAATTGTCAGTTATGAAGCTGTACTAGTACTTTACATATTTTCGCACATGTGTCGTTTTTAGGGTACCGTATTCGAAGGTTAAATTTACCTTTGGAAGTTTTAATATAAATTCGTTCATCTTTAGTTTAATAAAGTCAACTTCATCTTATCTGAAGGGAGTCGTGAGAGACGACGGAAAAATACATAGACGATATCACAGTGAAGTTTCTCAAAAAAAATCCTGTACAAACCCGTCTGGCCAGCGTGGAAACAGTAGACCAGAGGCTCTTCACATTGGAAGAGGCCTAAGTCCTGTGATAGGCCAATTGATTGATTGAATAAGGTCACAAGGTAACATTTATGGATGGCAAGATAATTGCTTTTAAATTTACAGCTAGGATAACACGGCAGTTATTATGAATCGATTCTTGATTCAATTCTTGATGAATGACCATGTGATTCCCTTCCCAAAGCGAATTGTTCGCTTGATGAAGGAAACCGGACAACGGTCATAATCCGGTGCCCGACTCAATCCCATTGCCTCTTTTGTCAGCTGGTCGGTCCTCTCGTTCCCCTTCAACCACACCTGTGCTTTGATCCAGAATAAATTTATTCATTCTATTGGACTATTAATTGATCTTATATTTTCCCTGGTTTCGACCGCTAAGGGGTGGAGGCAACCGGAATTTGTAATCATTTGGAGTGCCGCAGTCTTGTCAATGTATATCCTGCATCATTCGTCCAACATTAAAATTTCAAATACAGCAAACTTTTTGACAAAGGGAAAGATGACAAGTATAATTGTTTAGACTTCTACAGTGAAATATCTGATACAGGTCAGACGTTTGGCAACAGAGCGAAGCAATCCAAATATACTACTCCTCCAGATATTGGGTTTACCTTTTATGGAAACCTGTATAAACGTTTATTGTCTCGAAACATACATTTAAGAAAGAAATAAACTCCCACCAAAGTTGGTTATTTGATATTTGTGAAGATCAAATTTAGTGATATTTCATTAATCTTCTTCAACTTTAAAATGAGAAAATTACGCAATTGGTTACAAAAAAGTAAAAAGAGTTAATCAATATATTATTATGTCATATAGATGAATCTGTTTCTCTGAAGAGATTGATTGAAGTGAAGACGAAATCTAATCTAATCTATTATATCATCTCTTGAATAGATTTTTTTTTGTTCGCAAGCGCAAAATATGGCACTCACTCTAAAGATTTGAATTAATTTTCTTGGGTGTTGAGGGTAATCAAAAAGTTTCACAGTCTGTTCAATTGTTAACCAGCTCACGCGTTTCCTTCTTCCTACAGTCCCGGGTCCATCAAAAGTGGTGTGAAAAAGCATCCGATGAGGCCATCAGGCTTTTGTGTTTGTAATGATGACCCTCTTTCCTGAGACTTAGTCAGTTTACCAGACGAGGTGAAGTCAAATTGAGTGCCCTCGAAATCTAATCTATTATATCATCTCTTGAATGGAAATTATTTTTGTTGCGAAGCGCAAAATTTTACACCCTCTCAACAGATGTGTTTTTTTTAGGTGGTAAGTTGAGGGCAATAATAAAGTGGTTTTAATTGTCCAGTGGCACGTTTCTTGTACTATACAGTTAAAGTAGGTTAAGGTAGTTAGTCCACACGGAGTTTTGAACCCGCAAACTCTCGATTGTGTGGTCAATGCCTTATTCATTAAGTTTCCGCCGCTTGAGTTAGTGTGTAACGAACCAATGTACGCATTTACTCGCATAAATAATAGTTTACAGTGATAGCGAAATTAAATAACTAAGTATTCTGGATATAACTGATCTTTACTATTTTGTATGCACTGTACGTCAATGTGGCTTCATTCTATCTTATGGTTATAAGTAAGTCTTAAAAATGACGGGCAACATTATAGATTACAATAATATTAAGCTAGCGGTTTCGATAATAACAGCTTGAAGTATTGGATAGATGGTTTTTCATGCTACTCTTCAAGGGAGTATCTCTCTCTGTACATTACAAGAGAGGCAACAATGAATTGGAAGTAATCATGGTACTTTACATACATACATAAGCTCACGCCTATTCCCTTCCAGGGTTGGTAGTGGTGACATTACACCAACCATTGTATTCGGTCGGTATTTGCCTATTGCCGTCTTCCAGCGGTACACGGTGGACAAAAAAGATGGAATTATTAATATCCAAATGCAGAAAACATTTAGATATGCTTTTAACATTGTACTTATCGTTCTGTACTGAGACTGTGCAAGGCTGAAATATCTAGAACTTCCAAAATCACATAGGTATGCAAAAAATATTATACATTCATAGCTTTAATAAACAACGCTAGACAAAGAAGCCTTAAAACAGCACACACCATTAACAAAAACTAATTAAACGCACAGAAATATCCTCAAGGATTTGAGAAATAATCACCGAAGACATAAATTAATGACTTACGACTTCAAACAATCGTAGAATAAATCTCTATGTTTTAAAAACAAGCTTTAACTGTGGAAAACGAATGGGAACGAATGACAGATTTGGATTCATGACAAGCGTCACAGGAAGACGGGTGCTATAAATAACATATTAGTTTTAGGAGACGTGGGGTTAACTGCTGGTGATTTCAACGAGATTGTGAATGGTAATATAGAAACAAGTCATGCAGTGTGAATACAAATAGCTGAAAGTACAAACACTGTAGGATTTTAGATTGACATGGTTATTTACATGTTAAATATTTCGGGATATTTACAATGTATGTTGATTTTATGGAGCAACCGATATTTCGGCGCTGTTGCTATGATTCCGGTTTACGGCCGAAATATCGGCACGTCGTCCTTATCACAATTATTACTAACACAAATGAAATAAGTCTCATCTCAAGATATTTACAACTTTTAGTTGGTTCGGATCCGACATAACCACTCTCACGGGCTCCGGTGGGGGCGGAATCCGTGTGAATTTTGCGAAAAATAAGTCTTTATTCATTTGATGATTCAATTATTGCATTGTCATCAGGCTCGATATTAGGTACAATAAAATTTGAATATAGTTTGAGTATAGTTTGAGTATAGTTTTGGTCGGTTCGAGTCCGACATAATCACCTCCACTGACTTTGGTGGAGGCGGTATCCGTGGGGATTTTGCGCTCGGAATAAAAAGTCGTATGTCTTTCTCTACATTATTTTTTCATCAATGCATGAGTGTGATGGGGTAAATCGTAAAAATAATTCTATCTTAACATTTTGAAACTATTTTAATATTACAAAAATGTTCATCATCCATAGACATTAATATTACTACCCTAAATAGACCCACATACTCTTATTAACGCGTGACCGAATTTAAAATGTTAGTGGCAGTGACTTGTGACTCTTAGTGTAGAAACATTGACGTCACTGCAATATCTATTTCTGTCAAAGTTGATAATGATTTATAATAAAAAAAATCTCGGTTCATATTTTCTATCACTTTCTCACGTTCAAGTTTTAAGTAAAGATATGTAAATCACCAACACTCTTTGTTCCACTAAGGATAGCTTTATATTATCAACACCGCGCACTTTACAAAGATAGCACCACTGCACTCGCACAAACATACAATAGCGCAAACAGAATTAAAACATGAAAATCCCCAACCAACAATAAAACAGATAATTTATATTGTTGATTGATGGCACTTGGTGGAACTTATTGTTATACATAATTGCGAACACACTTGTACTTCTCCACCCCTTCGGCCGCCATCGCAACCATGTTTCGCAACCAGTTGCAAAGGTGGAATTTTCCTCCTACTGTATATATTATTGTACCTAACTAACCGGTTACGCCTTGCAGCATTCTCAAAGGTACTCAAGAAGTATTCGCGAAGATTTATACTCTAGGAGTATTCTCAAAGGTTTATACTCAAGAAGTATTCTCGAAGATTTATACTCAAGGAGTATTCTCAAAGGTTTATACTCTATTCTCAATGGTTTATACTCAAGCATACACATTGGCGAATGCCGTAAGGCAATACCGGTTAAGTACAGTAATAAATACAGTGAAGAAATACAAGTGTGTTATCAATTATGTACAACAATAAGACAATATTGCTGGAAAGCCGACCCCAACTGAGTTGGGAAAAGGTTCAAAGAAAACTTCATAACAGTTGATGCGTGAGCTAAAAATAAACACAATTTCATCAGCAAACGTAACATGATACACAAAGATGCAAACATTAATCAAAGATCCGAACAAAACGTACTGAGTACTCTCTAGACATTAGGCACATGAAAGCAAAGCCACTTAGTCGAGTGAAAGTGTTATGGAATTTCGCGATGCACCCAGCCATTATCGTAAGTGGAGTGAGACGGAGTCTAGACCCGCATGGTAGAGTACTCGCGGTGGATGGGGTGCAACGATCGCGGGCCGTTCACTTCGATCGCAAGACTTTACTGACGCTTAGATGCTAAAGGCTAGTGTTGTTTTGTTTAGATAACTTTAGTAACTGCAGGATGGATGTGTCCAAAAGTGCACAAGCGAACCTACGCAGACTCTTGAAATTGCAGCTACAATCGTTTTCACATGACATGACGTATCCCGTACTAATTGAGTAGTTCGACTAGGGAAGTACTTCCACCCTACAGAATACCGCGGCTAATAATAAGCTTATGTTGTAGAGTAGGGTAGCCAGAGAGAGCTCACTGGAGAGATTTTGTGTTGTCAGTGAAAAAACCAAGAAACCCTATGTTATCTTCTGCAATGACAGCACAGAAACTCGCTTAATTTTCACCCATCCCACCTTTTTCATCCCCCATATACATGGCCAGCAGCACGATTCTAACGCCCCTGGTGTTGCAAAAGTCAAAGGTCACAGTAACCAATTACTATCGGGTGGGCCACGTGGTCCAAGTTAAGATATAACCGAAACTACAGCTGTGATGAATTGATAATGATGACTTCACTTAGTAACAAGAACTCTATTTAAAACCTATTGATAAATCCTGTTTATACTAAACTCGTGAATAAGACTTGTCATAACTGTGACACGGGACAGATTTCTTTGTCATCCCTGTCTTATTCAGAGAGTTCTCTGTAACATCCTAATCCCAAATGAACTAATATGAATCCCGTAATACAGTAAACAGACACGAAGATCTGTAAGATAGCTATTTTCAGTATTAGATGGATTAGGTCGTGGTTTACTTCACAGTTATTAATACGATTCGACGAACTTTATAAGTAGTTGAGAATGTTTCGGTGAACTCTAAGGTTACATGTTTTCGGTTGGCGTTTCAATATGCGTGCCTCCCTATACCTACAATTAAGAGATACGATAAGATGATAGCCACTCTAATTGAGAAAGCTATCCCTCCTGAAACGTAGGGACAGTGTCGAACAACAAAATAAGAGAGAAACCAAATGGTATACCTACATATTGCATAAGACAACTTTGTGATACTCTTTATATACATTTTATAGATTGTACTATTACGTACTAAGTCAATCAAAGGTTATATTATTTTCCAATTAGAGATTCTTCATACTCCTATCAGCTTGATTACAATAACATTTTCCATTCAATGTCAGGTTATATGACCTCAATGTCACCTATATAGATAAAACTTACACGTATAAAGAGTAAAGATACACGTTATCGAGAAATCACAGCTACCAAGTGTTCAAACTAGATTTTATATTTTTATCAGGAGGAAGAATCACGATATCACCAGTTACAACAGGAATGTCCGAAGGAGGTCATCTCGAAAGAGTCACGACTTTGTCTCAATTCCCGTAAATGAGATAGTAGCCAACTTAACCCTTATGCCCCAGCAGATCCAATGTCCGTTGATTCTTTGATTCTTTGAGTCTCGTCTATGTCTTAATTCCCGGAGATGAGATATGGAGAATACTGTGTCCCCGTCTAGCCCCCGGGTATGGGGAGGCGCACTTTTCGCCACTGCCCCAGCCAGTGTTTAATGGCTATTATCTATCTCGATCTCGAAAAATATCGAAGTTATATTACAACACCATCCGAATTAGCATTTATTACATATTATTATTTTACAAATGTCTATAACTTCTGGGGAGTTTTGGCACGTTGGGATGTTCTAATCTTGTTCATTATAATTGGATGGACATATTTAATTAAAACGAGACAAGCTGTCAACAACTTTGTATCGCGCACGCGCTGTAGCGAAGTGATGTAGAGAATTTTTGCGGTAAAGTACTACGTTCTCGTGTTAGAATAGATTTTTCTTATTCTTTCAGAAATTTCTTACTTAAATAATCGGAAGACCATCAGCAATGAAATAATAAAAAAATCTTGATTACATTAGCAACATTTACATAACCAATTATTGGTCTTAGCTGGTCTTCATTTTCTATTCGAGTCCGACATAACCACCTTCACTGACTTCGGCAAAGGGTATATCCGTGAGGATTTCCGCACAGTAAAAAAGTCTCAGTCGCCTTGTACATAGGAAGAAATGAGGTGGCCAAAAATCTATTCTGCCGGGAAGCATGCAGCAGTCTTGATCGATTATACTGATTACATGTTAATCTTGCTGTCTTTTGCAATTTGTATTCAGCATCTTTTTTTACGCGATAGTATTGAGATAACATATCTCCCTCATTTCAATGGTTTCAGTATATTATTATGGTAATTCGTCTGATTTGCATTTTAGCTTGCTTGTTAGCTTCATGCATGTTTGAATGCATTCATGTCCATGTTGTTATAATTGTACTTTAATTGTTAACCAACTGCAGAATTATTTCAGTTAGTGGGCAGTACTAATAGCAGTGGTTACCGTAACCAAACATAAATATGAAGAGAATTAGTAGGAGAAAGGACTTCGGGCTTCAAGATGACAACCGGGGTGTACGCTGATGATGAGAAAGAAATTTAACAGCTAATCTTAAAACTGTAAGTAAAATAGTTATTCCAAAGAGCGAACCCTAGGCTCGGGTCCTCTCCGTGAGTAGTGGCGCTGCCGTGAAACAAATTACTACACAACGATGGCAACTCAAAAATGCCGTCGATTCGACAGAAGAAGAATATTGATATTAATCAATCAGCCTATCGTAGTCTACTGCTAGACATAGGCCTCTCTCAAAATGCGCCATTTTTCCCGATACTCAGCTTTTCGCATCAAGTCCAACCCAGTCCCGTTCCTCAGGTTGTCAATCCATCTTTCTGGTGGACGTCTCCACCTTCCGTTTGCCTTCTCGCAGTCTTCGCCTCGATGAGTCCTAGTCATTTGTTCCAACGGCCATTGATTCTTCGACAGATGTAGCCAGCCCACTGTCATTTCAGCTTACTTATTCAGCGAGCTATGTCGGACATTTAGTTCTTTGTCGGATGATATCATTGCGAATTCTATCCTTAAAGAAATTTCAAGCGTAGCTGCGTGACTTTACATTTGTAAAGTAACCCCACCGTCAGTGTCCATACGTTTCGGCAAACTGTTATTTTTGAAACCAGCGGAAGACAAAAGGTTTTTAATGTTTTAATACGCCAATTAAACACGAGTAGTGAGTTGCGATAGGAAAGTGAAAGTGCCGAGATTAAAATACTGGCAGTTAGAATTATAAAAATAAAAACAAAATTGAGTATTTCATTAGATGTAACAACCTGGCAACACCGTACAAAAGATGGTCGTACAAAATTCCCTCTACTTGCGATCTCGGGTTCTTTAAGCGGAGCGTGAAAAAGCATCTGTCAAAACTGTCAATGAACCATCATACTAGGTTTCATCGTCATTTGGAATCATTATCCGGTCACAGCCGAAGCTGTTACCATGGCTCCGGGGTTCATTTTTTCCAGCCCTTTGATTCTCTAAGCATACAACGGGGCAACGCTGCCAGCCCCATGTGCACGTTATGTCGATGGGACGCTAAACTGACACCATTAAATCAAAATACATCGATTTTTATATCTCTAGTCTAAGGTGTCATCATCATTCTTTGAGCCTATTCCCAACTTAGTTGTTTGTATAACAAGATGCGGCTCAACTTCGATATTTTCCGTGAAACGACTGCCATTGGACCTCCACAACCAAATTCTTCTTCTGTAGTTAGGCTAGTCAAACTTTGAGAGCACTGACTACCAGTAACGACTGCCATAGATGTTTGTGTAGCAACCGGGACCGAAGGTCTCCGAGGCACGACCAGACCAGTACAAATAGCCAAATTCATGCATACAAATATTTGCAGTGAGCGAGGATCAAACCCGCGCTTCCTGAGTAGCAGTCACGTTCACTACCGCCTCGCCACAGAGGCTAAGGCATATCATTTCAAAAATAATCCCACGGTATAGATACTAAAACTAGTCTTTAATATGGTTCAATCCATTTTTCATGACAAAATTGCTCATCATTTACACTTTCTCCAATTACTAATAAAGATAACAATATAGATTAAGTCTTAAAAGGTAGGCGTTAAAACAGCAAAGGTATGCTCTCTTCAGATATAAGTACAGTATTAGTGACCAATTTCTAGTGAAGCTGCAATAATTCGGACGTTCTTTTTAGATTGAACGTAATTTACTATGTAATTTGGTTGCAAATTTAATTTTGTGATTGGCTTCGTTGAAATTGCGATATCGTTAAGTGCTTCCTCAACAGACTTAAATTATACATCCTGAATAGATCCGTTGTACACTATCCATACTAATTTTAAATGCGATAGTAACTCTGTCTGTTTGTCTGTACACACACACACACACACGTAAAATTTGTTACAGAGTGGATTAGAGATTGAGAATGGACATAGCCTTTCATAGCTAAGAAAAGGGTTAAGGAGGGGAAAAAAAGGAAATGAAAGATTTTTGAAAATGAGTCATTTTTGAAAATATCCTGAAGAAATTGAGTACAAATGCGTTAACGTTCGGGAACGGATAGGATAGGCTGCCTTTCCTTTCCTTTGAGGGTTATATTATTGGCCCAGTAATTGACACTACATTCAAGTCAAACATTTTAAATGGTATTCCGCGCGGAGTCACAGCGCGCCACTAGTCTTGGTACATAATAATTGTACGTATACATTACGATTACATACATTTTGAGTACTTACATAAACGGATGCCAATACTAATGAAATTAGTTTAACTATAAAGGAACTGTTATATCATTTTAATACTTATTTCTACATTTTAATTTAATTTCCCGTACTAATATAAAAACATTCTAAGTATAAATTATGTAAGATAAGACCAACAAACCATCAAACATACAAGCAATGATAGTGAAACGAAAGCGAGGTAAAATATTATTTGACAATCTTAAACTTCATCTACGTATGTCACATTTTTGTTCGAGGCTCTGAGCTAGAGGTCCGAGACGCGCAGCACACGGCCTACCTAATAGACGTTTGCAACACCAAGGGCGTCATACTCGTACTGCCGACCATATTAGGGGTGGGGGGAGAGTTCACAAAAGTACTGTACTGCGTAGAAGACCAAGCAGGGTTTCATCTTCCCACTGACAATAGAAAACCTCTCCTGAGCTCCGGGCTCTGATATTTTCCGGGAAGATACTGCCATCCGCCCATCCAACCCATTGACGATATTGAAAGATTAGGGTTAGGTTAGCCGGTTTCCCATGACCCTCCCTACACACGGCGATGTGGGAACACCGCTGAGTTTTAGTGGGTATACTGTTACTCCGACAGGAGTCCCACATACCCCGTCTTGTCCCCCACGAGCTGCGTAAATGCATTTCTCAGCGTTAAAAAAAAAAAAAAAAAAAAAAGGTTGTCAGCTTTTTAGAGCTCCAACTACCCGTAATGCCATAGATGTTCGTATGCATCATATACACATCTAGGCTAGTCTAAATCTATGATCATAACTCAGGGATAGAAGATAAAAAAAATACAATGTACGTCATTGCGAAACGTTATGTTATGACGTCACGGTGCTGAAACCACATTTAAACTTGTTTGTTAGGAAACATCGTTTGTTGAGGGTGTTATTAATACATTTAGACCGGAAAACCGTTAACGCTCGAAGCTTTTTGTAACCAAATATAACTTGCGCTTCTAGACATTTCGTTGGTTACTTTCGGATTAAAAATGTCTAAGGTATTCGTGTTGAAAAGACCGTCCATATAATTGACTATGTCTCGGCCCCGTGGTTCCACTCGATTTATTCAGGTGGCCAACTGGCTATGTAACTCATGTGCCTGTATGTACTGTAGCTGTAATATAATGTAATGTAATGCAACTATATGTAACAGCAGTTTAGTTTGACTGGTTGGTTGGGAGGTTAGCAGCAGTCACTCCTATAAGAGTTTTATAAGTCAAACGAAAAGGTTAAGGAATCAACTCGAAAGGTTGGGTGGATCAAGGATAAGCTTAAGATGACGAGTTACAGTAAGGCCATAATATAGCGCATGTGTTTCTTTCTTCCTAGAGTCCCGGACCCTTTCGATTGAAAAGACATCCGATGAGGCTGTCAAGCTGAGCGACACCATCACCATTGTAACACTATGCGTGTTTGTAATGGTGACCCTCTTTCTCGAGACAAGATTACCATCAGGCGAGGTAAAATCAAAATGATCTGCCATAAAACAACAACTGACGTGTTACAACTGAAACAGTCAATACCTGGTATCAACATTCTAGTATCATAATAATATCACACAATAAAATACTCTTGGCCATCAACCAACAGTTGCGTTACAACAAGTACTTACTATCCGTTTGCAAATAGCAAAATGATATTTGTAAACTACAGTTAACCTATATAGTCGTTCTGGGAAACTCGTACTGGGTCATTGCATTTGGGCTGCAATGCGCCAACGGAGTGCTTGGCTCCTGGTTCAACCTTCAGAATGACAGCTAAAGAAAACTATTTCTGATAGAACTGGCACATCGTGTACTCATGCGGGTACCTATACCTTGATAGGGTAAGTAGAAATGTCATGTCTATGGGTCATCACATTTTTTTTTTAATTTAGAACACGTCAATTGGTTTTCAGCTCGCCAGATGGCAAGCTGAAGGTAAAGTCTCAGGAAAGAGGGTACCCATTACAAACATGTACAGTGTTACAATGGTGGCACTCAGCGTGATGGCCTCATCAGATGCTATTCCATACCCCACTTAAAGGACTGTAATAAGAAGGAAACACGTAAGCTGGTTTGGAATTCCAAGATTTATTATGCGGCGAAGAATCATGTAGATAGGTACGTACTTGTGGTAATACTTTTTAAATTATTTATTTATTCATCAAAAAGCTTGAACACAGAAAAAATATATACTGCCACATGGTTCCCGGCAGTGTTATTTGTCTCTGACGTCGTTATTCCCCCTATTATTAGTTTTTACATTTATTTATCACCCAATGTAAAGTCGATATAGGTATGTAGGTAGGTAGGTAGGAAAAAAAATGGTGTATTACTAAATGCTGTTACTAAACAATACATATATAAATTTGAAATTAAGCCTTAACTCCACACAACAGGATTTCAACAAAGTTTCCCAGGTTCGTCATTTCTAGAGTTGGCAACCCTAAATACATGTAATAATAATTCTTCACTGTGGTTCACTGTGTGTCATAAGAATATAAATTCTATACTGTGGCTAACAGGTCATCAATAGTGGACCACCACGATATGATATTATTATAAAAACTAATTTAGAGGCGCTAGACCACACATCGAGAAAGATTTGGAACGCGTTGTCGGTTGGCATGATTGATCGCGATGACAGACGGAACATTATGGACAAGTAAATAAACTTGGAACTAGGACACAATAATTGAGATTTATAGTAGAAACTATTTCTTTTATAATGACTACCTCCGTTGCGTGGAGGTAGTAAAAGCGACTGCTACGAAGGCGGCGCGAGTTCAATTCTCGTTCAGTGCAAATATTTGTGTATGGTTTTAGATTGACTTGGTCATTTACTAAGTACACCGTGATCATGACGCTTGCAACAGCGCCGAAATATCGGTCCACGAAATCAACAAACATGGTAAATATCCCGATAGATTTAACAGTGAATATGCAAATATTTGTGTGCATGAAATATGAATATCTTAATTGGTGTGAGTGTTTCTATGTATAATAAAAAAGATGTATGTATAGGCACTCTATTTGTTTAGGTACTTAAATAAAGGTATACAATCTTGTGGTAACTTTTTATAAAAACAAATACACCAGGCCATCTAAGTGAGTAACTAGTGGTTCAAAACAGGTTTTTAGCCTTTAAAATGCGTTACTAAGTAGAGAGGTATTTTTAATACTGATTTTTTTAACCAAAAATATTAAACAAATGGACTAGAGGTATGTTTATCCACATTCAAGAATCAGTAACACAAGCTAGTTAAACTATGCTTACCATGGGTCTAGGTGGCGTTGTGTAGATTGTCTTAGAATATTTATTTATTATTATTTATAATATAGAACAACGAAAATTTTTATTATTTTAACCTTTAAGATAATACGCTTCTACGTAAGTGTAAGGAAGTAAAACTTTCAATTGATTGTATTGTGACGTAATGCATGTGTATAATCTGTAATCTTATGCCCCGCGGTTGATCCTGCTATTGTTTGAAACTCTAAACTCGGCATACGTATCACATATCATGAGCACCGCACCTGCTGCGGTCATTCATGACTCGTTGGTAGGTACTTTAGTATTAATATAAGCTCTGATTATTGCGGATATTAATATTTAAAATGATGCTGGTGTTCTGGGGCGCTAGCCAAAATGCATTCGTTCCGAATCTACATTCGCCATCGCCATAGTGACATTTTTTGTCGGAATCGGATTACATGACATTCGACAACAAATGTCACTCCCATACGTTTTCAGAGCGATGACGAATGTAGATTCGGAACGAATGCATTTTGGCTAGCGCCCCTGATATCTACATTATTGTACTTTTTTATTATCGTGCGCAAAATCCTCACGGATACCACCTCCGCCGAAACTGGTGGATTAAGTTGGACTCGAACTGACTAAACGCACGCCGTCTTTGAGTCTTTGATTGCCGGAGGTGAGATTATACAAGACATATCCTCGCACCCCGGCAGACCCGGGGACATCTCTTTTGAGAATATCCATGAATTAGGGGAAGGGGGTCTTCCCCTAATTCATGGATATTTTACTGATTTTTTTCTAAAAAATCTAATTTATTCTTTCCTGTAGAAAAATCTATTATTTATTTTACGTCAAATAATGAAGTATGATTTCAAATAAATAAAAAAAGTATTGCGATGAAAAAAGTAGCTTAATTCTGTTAAAATAGTCCGTTTCCGTTCCTGTTTTCGTTTTCGATATCTTTCTCCAACACCCTGTAGGTATATATTTATAAGAATATTTAATGGTTATTTTTCGAGAATTAAATAAAGTAGTCATCATCCATATTGTACGCACGATATCTGTTCAGTTAACCTTAAAGAGGAAAGTCAAGGGTCTGCCTGGTAGTGAAATTCAGGGTCGACTCGCACTTGACTGTAAAGTCAAGTGCGAGTCGACCCGCGATAATGTAATTATTCGTGATTTACTTAAATAAAATTTCAATAATTATTTTGTAATTGCGTGTAATAAGAAAATACTGCAATGCAATATCAGTTAAGCGCTTATTTACTTTCATAACAATTATAACCAATTTATTATTAATTCAAATCGTAAACTGTTCTACAAGCGTAGACAGATTTGCGCAAATAATTATAAAAGGAAAAGTGCTACAGCTTATATCACCAAATGGAGAGAGAAACTGCTTTTATATATCACCAGAGGTCGCAAAGTCGACTATGGCTTTTCGAGAATACACAAAACTTGGCAACCAAATATATAAGCAGTTTTCCGGTTTAGCCTTGTTATGTAGCTCATAAAATAGCATAATTTAACCAATTTAAAAAAAAATCGTAAGAAATAAGCTTATTAGAAAAAAACGACATTGATTTATGAATGAAAATCAAAATGTTTGGGAGTAATATCATTCTGCATGAGACGAGATTATTATAACATTAATTCTAAACAGAAAATATTCTATAATCTCTGATAGATTCGTTACAGATAAGGAAAATAAATATTCTGTGTATAACAAAATGACAGATCAACAGCAATGTGACAGCAAACTAGTTATTACCGACACCTATGTCGATATTTCAGTTTTCCTCCTCATTGAAGCAATGTATACCGCGTCGCTACTTAGTACAAGTAAATTAAATTTTATCTTTTTGTACATTTTTATTTTAGGCTGTCACACGACCTCGCAATAACAGCCGTCCTAACAAGAATGTCAAGCCCACAAATTTCTGAGTTTCATTACGATGAATTGCCGGCCTCGCCATGACTGTGTGTCTAACCTGATTTCAGGGAACCCTTTTGTTATTCCGTTAGGCGAAATGTACTTGACCTATTCTGAATAGGAATGCCGGACGGGTATGGACACAGTAAAATTTCTTTGGATGTGGTACAAATGTAGGGAGGTAATAGGTATAGGTAAATCTACTAACTGTAATACAATTTAGTACGTATTAAGGTGCGTCCGGATTTGTAACATGAACAACAGACCGGACGGCATGGGCACACAAATTAGTTTTGTGCTGACACGGCAACCAGTCGATCAATGACTTCATTTAAGCTCATCTATCACGTAGCAAAATACGCGACGAACACGCATTTCTGACTCGGTCACGGTAAAATGTTACTTAAATGTAGACGCAGCATTATGTTTCGAAGGGATTCATTTCTGTCCATCATCATCATAGCGTTGGTGCAACCAAAGCTTGCTCCTTGGACCTAGAGTGCATTTGGAGCGATGGCAAATTTACCTCTAACCTTGAGAGGAAACAAAGTTGTTCGTAAGAAAAACTATCGATATAGTAATGTAAAGGTACACACATACCTTCACAGGTATGCAGCAGGCTGAGTACTTATCGTAATGCTCAGAGTCTCTCGATACCTTTACATTACAAATTCGATAGCTTCTCGTGCTAAGGGCACTGTTTAGTAGGTGAGATTGGCCGCAAAGATCAAGGAGAGGCACTGTTTATCCAAGGCATTATATTCTTACAACGAACCTTAACTTTCTTAACGAGGAATTAAGTAAATAAACTTAGTGCCATTTACAAATGGCACCGCAGTGAACTTTTCCACGCGAATAAGCAATTAGCAATGAGGAGGATAACAGAGACTATAAATTAACAATTAATATCAGTTAATTACAAAACTGTCTTGGGGATAATACCTATAATGCCCATGAAATCGTAACGCTGGCAAGGGCAATAGCAAGTGTAAATGCTGTCCATTTTCGTGTGGAACAAAAACATTTTTGAGTTTTTCTGTTGTAATTCCAATTAAATAGTTACCAATATCGTTGGGCATAGACAGGTATTCTACTCCAACTGTACTGTTACCGCCACTACTGAGGCACTGAGGTCGATCACATTCATGTCCAGTTATGTACGGTGCGGGCGAATTATAAGATTGCGTTATTGATTGATTTTTTATACTAGACCTATTAGAATAATAACTGCCGTGGTCTATGGATGCTTGCAACATAAGCTACAATCGCGCGGAACACGCATGAAAAGGTAACAACAGTAAAGGAGAATAATAATAGAAGAATGAAAACTACGATATGCAAAGTGAATAAGAAGAAGCGATAAAACGTGAACTAGGTAAGTCAAAAATAAATTTGTATAAAACGTGAACAAGTCTAAGTCATACCGTACAAAAGATGAGTTTAGGTGTAGACGATACCGTTATGATTGAGAAAAAGAAAGTCGCAAAACGTTTTAATAATACTAGCACTTATAAGTATGTAAACATTACAGATATACATCTAATTATATGTCAATATAAAATTCAAATGTACCACGGAAGAGATACAAAAAAGATTTCCCTACATGTCAACGTAACAACAAAAGCTAACAATACACACGAAAAAAAAACATATCGACGACGAAAACGTCAGTGAAACAATGAATGCTTACCTAATAAGACATAAGAATAATGTTACGAAACTTATGAAGGAACTAGTGACATTCGAAGAAGTATAACAATGTAATATCTATGTAAGCTATGAGAATATCTCTAGTGAATTCGCAGAATACTTGTTCTGGCGGCTTTTTGCGTTCAGAATGTTAGTGTTCTTATATAGATTGCAAAGTGGGAAGTGTTTGCGATTTGTAGCATCTCGAATTCAGACACACATTGGTTCTTAACAGGTACATTTTCAAAAGTAATCTTCCCCAAAAAATATACTTGAAATTTTGCGAACAAGAGACTACTGCAAAATTAACTAATCGTAAACAATGAAATTTATAATAATATGGAGAGATGACGCTGATGATGGTAATTAGGTGCTTTTAATTAAAGTGAATCACAAAAAGTTAACTCTCAGTTTTTAGCTATAACGTTATATTTTATTGCTTTTACTTTCAGAACTGCAACGCGTGAAACGAAGCGTCCGCGTCTGTCGGCAAGACAACTATATCATAGCCACTAAAATTCTCGAAATTGAAGCCGTCTTGAAAGTTTTTTGACTTAGGACCATTTCTGTTAAATTGTCTCTTCCTATTTGCTTAAACACATACATTTCGTGAAATGAGAATGTAGTGGGAATGATACATAGATAGATACTCGTAGATAGATGGATAATTCTTTATTGTACACCTTAGCACATAGTCAGTACAGTAACAAGGTATGAGAATGCCCTCTTTCTATTCATTTAGGGCCATGATCTCATAAGTTATCAAATCAGCAAGCTATCCAAAGATTTTATCACAACAGTATCTGTGTCCGGCATGATATCTAGAAGTATTAAAAACGAATGTCGAAAGAGTAACGTCTCTTAATGGACACACTGTAGTCACAGTTTATGGTATTTCAAAAATGGCTGACATGTCCCTAATATATTAAAGTACTAAAAATTTTTTACAACCATAGTTGAGTATCCATTAAAAGTAATAGTCTTCTCGTGGAAACCATGTGAGCATTTAGAAAACCATAGAAACAATGGCAGACCATATAAAAGGGTTCACTAATTAAATATGATAAGGAAATATGCGGTCTATTGTCTCCATCTAAGTAATATAATAGAACACTTTCTAAGTTTTAGTTATTTTTTTACATTTATTACCAAGAACTGATATTAAGCAGCTAAAGTAGCTTATGGGGTTTGAAATACTTCGAGGGTTGGTACCTGTGGAGGTAAAAGGGGAAGGAGAATGTGAGGAAAGTGAAGGTATTACAAACAACAATTAAGTAATGACAAACATGAATAATGCTTTTCCATCTACTGACAGACAAAAGCCCAAGTATAATCCATTCGGCCTACCCGAGATTATACTGATTGTCGAGAGTACCTATCACTAAACAGTTTAATTATACAAAGATTTAATCTATGGTGAATGGTTTGCAATTTAAAATTTTGTTTTGTAAATCCTTCATTTGAGTTTCACTTCATGATGATAATAATAAAAAATACACAAATTGTAATAGCATTTCTTATGAACTATTCGATAAAGATCTGTACGGCACAAAAGCGTTGGAAAAATTAGATGTATTAAGATTTGTTAATGCAAATAATTACAATTCTCCCTGAATGAAAGTGAGAGCGGCGCTGAAGCACGTTGTAATCTGGCCGTGTACTGCAGTAATGAGCAATTAAGATAGCGATTTGTATCTTTCCTACAAGCAATTTAAAATAAACATCAATCAACTTCATTCTTCATTGCGTTATCTAGTGGACAGATAAAATTTAAAGAACCGCTGAGGGCGTTCATTCTGCACGGAAGATTGCCGTATAGCTTCAAAGAATAGTTACAAATAATACTTTCTGAATGAAGAAGCAATTCTTGGAGCATAAAAGAAAGTTTAAGTAATGATAATTTCTACACATAGTACTATCTATGGATGTTATACGGCTTACATAATAAGATTCTTGCTAATACGGTGTAACCTTGGGAAAAAATATGCCTTGAAATTATTCACGGTTGACGGTTTTAATCGTACGCGATTTGTACGAGATTAGATGTCTTCATCATATTTAGCATTTACGCTACAATGAATTGGTATTGTGGTTTTTCGCGCTCTAAAACAGATGCTCGAGTAGAACTCACTAGCTTTGATTAATGCAGGATCAGTAACTCATTGAAATAAAGCTTCATAAAAACATCAAAATTCAACAATCATGAAGCAAACTATTTTTAATTGTAAAAGATTGGCGTTCCCATGGTAGTGTTGGCAATTTCCTGAGCGGACGGGGTCAAGTACTGTCGACACAATCACGGTGATGCCGCGCAAAGATAGAGAGGAAATCACGGCCTGGCTGGGTTCGGAAGTCGGCGATCGCTAGAAGGTTATTCCTTTATGCAGATAGTAGCAACTGTTCAACATTGTTTAGAATATAGCGCTTGTCTTAAACAAAACAGAAGATTTTAACACTTTGTTGAGATGAATGTTTTCACAGCAGGCTTGGGAAGACTGGTGTCTCTCGATTCTCTTCGATCAATATATTGAGTAGTAATGGTCTCGTGAGAGATTTCATTGTTATTACATTGGTTAAAGAGACACGAGAGAGCCTTCCTCGCCATGTTAAGACAAAATGACACATCAATACGTCAACATTAACTTCACACGGAGTCATTGAACGTACATTATTTCTACAATAGAATGCATTTAAATTTTCTTGGAACTTTGATATGTCACCGATATATTCTCTGGAAGATATAACAGATAGCTATATTAGAAACATTCATAACAAAGTTACTACAAAGAACAAGAACTGGCATATTAATGAGCAAAAAATTATTACTGACCACACGCCTTCAGCCATAGATCCCTAAAAAGGTATACGTTTGATAGTTGCATACAAATCACTGAGTAGGCTGGTCGATAATGTTTCGAGTAATGAACAGTAAGTGGGCGAAACAAAGAAATATCTGAAGAAATTATAATTATTTTTATGTTAACTGACTGTATGGGACAAACATTTTTGTATCGATTTAAGACTACAAAACTGGTTTAGCAAAAATATGCCACTTTTTGGTATTATGCCTAAAAATCATTTACTCATGTATCTGCATCCTGCATCCTGCATCTCGTTTCAAATTCATACCTGGTTCACCCAGGAACATTGACAACACTTTGGTTCTAAACAGTTTAGTGTGGAAGCCATCCCGAAATTAGATAACAATGCGTCATTTATTTTACGCTAGTACGTCAGTGAAGGTTTTAATATGATAGATTATCTTTGTCTCGGTTACACTGTATATTGTATAGCGTTATATAATACAGAAGTTTGGCATACAGCCAAGACACTCCAAAACAAGGTATACGAAGGTTGTCAAGAGGTTATTATTCGATGTCGATTTGCAAAGGTTTTCGGATATCCTTTTTAAAACCGTCACAGTTTATGGCATGTCGAACTTTTGTTTAATTATATCCTGTTTTAAAACTAACCAGGAGAGTGAATTATAGTTCATCATTTTCCTACCCTTGTACAAATGATTTGGAGACATTTTCATCCATACGTTCATAATGACGTCATTCTCATTATCATCGTTTTTTAGCTCTAATCCTGCTACAAATACCTCTATTTAGCACAAGCCTACTAAAATAAAGAAGGCAAAATCCAAAAAACCTGCAAAATAAAGCAATACAATAGAAGAAGCCAAAAATATAGAAAACTATAATAAAAAAATTGGGTGTATACAAATTACACAACCATAAAAATTATAAATAGAAGATATAAATCATGACACTCTGACACCAATTCGCTTTTAGGCAACATAATTGATTGACCACTCATACTTTCACTGGCCAATCAACTGACAAAGTAAATTCAGACAATAATAAATAGTAAACGCAATAGATGAATGCGTAAAAAGGCAATACTGTATTGTTAAGCAATGTACAAAATATAATTGTTGTATAAGCGATGATATCATATCACTAGCAGCGGTATAGATGTCCATTCGCGAACTTTTATAGTAGCATTGTTCGGCAATTGGGCTATTTCTGGCAAAAAAATATTATTGAGTATTTCAGGGAAAAAAGAGTCGAGGTAGTTGATGAGAAAATGGCTAGGATTCTTCTCAAGATTGAGAATATAAACCAGTGATAGTACTAACTACACAAACCAATATAAACCTAATTAGAGATAGAAAGAATCGCAGTACGGAACGTGAGGATTTGTCAATAGCTACTAAGCAGACAAAGAAAACCAGTCTATAAGCAGATGAGAAGGTGCCCGAAGATTACGCTGAGTTTTAACTTTCAATACGTTATTGATGATTTATTGATCATCAACTAGCATCAGATTAATTCAATCTTGGTTATGATTCAGTTTAAAATCAAAGGTTGGTATAAAAAAACCCAATTTGAATGAATTATCACAGTTTTACGAAAACAACTATTATCATTGAGGAATGTTTTGTTTGAGGAGGATTGCACATACATGAATCATTTTCTGACATGAATCCGTCCACTGTAAGTGATTTACTGTATTGCTACTATAATAATACACTTTTTTAGAGCAATATTGGATATTTTGTATTTTTGGTGTACAACAAAGAGTTATCTGTCTATCTACTTATGTAACTATAAAATCTCTGGAGAGGTGCACTAACAGATAGATTCAGTCTCTATATAATCACAAAGTTCTAAATGCAAAAGGGATCAAGGTGTACAAGAAACGAGGATTTTTGACATTTGAAAGATTAGAACAAGACTGGACTTTAAACAGATTTTAATTACAAAAATTGATCCTCCGTTAAACGTAGGCAAGATAATAATAAGAACAAGGAGAACTCTATCTCTAAGCGAAATAATTCTCCCAAGGAGCCAATTGCCCAAGATATGCTTGAGATAAAAACATCTATTTGAGGTCCAACCGGTCGCATTCACCGTCTGAGTCATCTAGGCTCTGATGTAACAAGATGCGATATTACGGCGTGTGGGATGATGCAGTCTGTTGGCATGCAAGTGGAATTTATACCGGTGCTATGGGCAAAATTGCTATACTCAATATTCAGGCGGTATAGTTGGGTGTACTGAGTCACGGTCGGTGAATTTTATTTTTGGTACACAAAGTGCTATTATGTTTTGTGGTATACTAATCGACTAAACAACTAATGGAATTTGGAGGTTCAATGGACAAAGAAAGGGATTTTATTGCAAGATTCTTAGATGGAAATAGCGATGTTAATCTTTGATCTTTTTATTATTGGACATCAAATTAACATATCATAAAATAACGTAAACTCGCGCCTACATCCCCGAAACAGTACCCACATTTCGCCAGTTTATATTTAGGTCCCAATGTAATAGATGGCGAGCCTATTGCCATTAACCGGACACTTATAAACCTGCGATAAATACACACATAACTTCGAAAAGCATCGAAAAGTCATTGGTGTGCGCTATGGTAAAACCTGGGATCGAACCCGAGACCTCGTCTCAGCAGTCCATTACCCATACCACTAGGTTACCGCGGTATATTTTTGACGTGAATAAATAAACAAATGATAATAAAATCAGGGGATATAGTTTGGGGTTTCAGCTACATATCGTGGTTGAGTTTGTCTAGAATCTTCGGTACTGATGATACTTAGTAAGAAAAGCTCTATGGATTGCTAATGTATTCTCTAACCGGCATACCTATCAGTAAATCTAAGCTAATAGATACCTAACGGTTTTCTATATAGGTTTGCATAGATTACATATTTCAACTTAGTAACGGGAATTAATGCTATCACGCTACATAATTGGATGTTCGTTAGATATGTAAGTCACGCACGTGTTACTGACGTACCTTACATTATACGAAGTGGGCCATGTTTGTGCATATTATGGAAAATTTAAGAATAAACGCTTCTTTAAAATTACACGTAAAAGTATATGGCGTTACTCGTTGATGGAGAAGTAGTATTTCGTTTCGCTTATGAATAAAATTGTAAGTGAGGAACAGTTTTACATGTCGACTTGTAAACCTCATTTTTCTAATACATCCAAGTCGGTACTTATATCCATATAATATAGATATATCCGAGTTCGTAGTATATTCAATATCTTCAACAGAAGCAATGGGAAAAAATGGTTTTCCATTGGCGTGTGCTCTGCCTAAAAGGCTTGATTATAAGCTATGCCGTCGATGAAGTTATGACAACCGTATATAGTAATTGCAATGTTTCTGGCGTGCCTTTTAAAACGTTTATACATGGGTGTTTTTTTATGAGTATATACTCATAAAAAAACAACTGAGTACTCAAATAACATTATATATTCGGATTCTTGGCACCACAAATTATTATTTCAATCTTAATTTACTGCTATATAGTGTGATTCTGACAACAGCAGTCCAACTGTTGTCGTCCATCGATTTTTATGTACTGTATCTTGTAAGACAAGCGTAAATACTAACAAATAAAAAAAAACGTATTCACTACAATAAGAGATTACAGTTTGACCCTTTGACACTAGTATCCTGTGTATACTGACGTCCGAATCACACTATAAAAGTAAAAAAAGAGTTAATATTACAGAGGTAAGGCCCCAGGTTTATTTTTTCGAAGAACATTTTTAAAACTGATATTACGTTAACAATAACATTGTAAGTTTCAAATCAGCAGAACTTATTCATCGATTTGAGGCGAAGGTTAATTCTGACATGGAAGGTTTTTCGCGAACACGAACCTTCATATTTTGCATTATTTTCATAACGATATCGAACTGTGTTGCGACTCACAGAATCTATGCAGGCTAATTCATAATGGTACCTAGTTTTAACGGTAAACGATTTAGTCCCCATGGGTACCACTAAAGTCGATGAAGTCGATTATGTCGGAATTAAAGCGACTAAAGGTGCGCGACCATTGGCCCGCGCCGGACGCACTGCATGCACGGTACGCAACGGATTTTAGTTTGCTTTGTATGATTTTACACAGCCCTGCGTCCACTATCCGCACCGGCCGCATAGTAAGCCGGCATTCAAATTCGCGGCAAATCAGTGCGGTGCGTCCGGCGCAGGCCAATGTACGCGCACCTTAAAACGCACACCGTCTATCATATGGGTCTTAGATTGTCGGAGGTGAGATGATACAAGACATCTCACATACCGGCAGTAGATATTTGTGGATTGAGAGAACACAACACTAAATGTTCTTTAAGCCTTTTTAAAACTCGATTGCAGTCAGCTCTCAGTCAATTACAAAGCGTACGATCTTGATTTTCGTGAAGCGACTACCATCTGACTGTGAGTGAATACAGAACTGAAAAAGTCATGTTATATAGAAAAATAGGTCAGCGCTCTACCAGTAAGGTTTCGTTTATACTTGGTCGGTGGCCGCAGGCGGTTATATGCGGTTAATGCTGCGGTGACCTAAAATTGTATATGTTGCGGCTATATCGTACGGTAAGCCGTGATTCTATCAACAATTGGCGGTGTCAATGTACTGAATCTTATGCGGCAGGTTATGTGTATGACGTCATTAATACGTAATAGCTTTAGGACTAATCTGATTAGGTCCTAACATATCTGTTAATATTTTATGGTTAGCGAAACCCGGGTTAATACGCGATCATATGGTGAATACAATAATTTTACCTTAATATGCTTGACGTTTCGGTCAGGTTGCACTAAACGTGGTCACAAGCTGACTAACTGTATTACTATACTAACTATACATCATGCAACGGGAAAGTTTAAAAGTGAGTGTTAATAATTGATAATAATCTTCTACTATATAAAAATAAGTCGAGTTTTCCTTTCTGACGCTATAACTCCAGAACGCACGAACCGATTTCCACGGTTTAGCATTCGTTGGAAAGGTCTCGCGCTCCGTGAGGTTTATAGCAAAGAAAATTCAGGAAAAAGTTCAACAGAAAAGCGGGGAAATCATTTTTCACACCTGGTTCACCGGGTTTGCTAGTTTAATATAAAAATCAGTCTGTCACACTTCCACGTATAGACTACTCAACCGATTTTAATGAAATTTGGTAAAAAGGTATATTACACCTTAGGAAAGGATTGGCCTGTTTACTTGCAATAACATCGGACATCAACGCGGATAGAGCCGCCGGCAATAGCTACTACTCGTAATTAATAGATCTACATTCTCATACAAGTCAAAGGTTCAGAGGTAATGAATGATGTAAATAATTTTATGTAATCAATATAAGAAGGAGCTCATTCATAACTTTGAAAGATTACTTAAGCCGTGTCCAATCCAGTTATTGCAAAACTTTGTAGGCGTAATGAAATTATATTAACATGCATTTACAATACTTATCTTACGATTATAATGGTAATTTATCGATTGAATAATGAACCTTAAAGTAGGTCGTGAGATCCAGGGTATAGATTCGTAGACCGGAAAAAGCAATTCTGTGAGAAAAATCTCATTAACAGAACGGAATTCTATAAAAATAACATGTATTGCATTGGCATTTCAAATTCCGACGCGCATATCTGCCACTGAACTTTCTTTACTGTTGTACTTGATAGGTATTAAGGTAAATACAAGCGTGTGTTGGTATAGTTCCTGGCGTATATCTTGACCACAACTTGCGAAAGAAACTTGTACTTGTACCTCTGCCTACCCCTTCAGGGGTACATATGTGTACCCCTGAAGGGGTAGGCAGAGGTGCTAGCACCCACATTACGCCAGTTTATGTTTAGATCCCTATGTAATAGGTGGCGAGCCTATTGCCATTAACCGGGCACTTATAAACCTGCGATAAATACACACATAACTTCAAAAAGCATCGAAGTCATTGGTGTGTGCTATGATAAACCTGGGATCGAACCCGAGACCTCGTCTCAGCAGTCCATTACCCATACCACTACGCTACCGCGGCATTACAATTTCACGTATTTACTGTTAAGAACTATTCTTCAACAAATGTAGGAAATCGTATAACAATGCGCAATTCGATAACATACAATAAGTATATTACAGTGATAAACAATGAGCCAGCGCCACTCACACCACGAGTAGACCCGTCATAAAGCTATTAAAGTACTTAAGTTGAGTATCCTAGGCTTTCCTGTACGAGAATAGTCGTCAAGTACTTACTTAAGAAATACAGTAGTTAAAGTGTTTACTGTTCTGTACTGTACTAGCTTATGAAGATCAGATAGCTTTCTATCAAGTGGGCCGTGTACTTGTCTGCCACCTAAAAACATCAAGAGACAATCTCGCATCAAAGGCTCGTCCGTCCGAAGGTTGGCTTGGGTCCGTCAGATCTAGAAGACGCATGTATACCCTCTCGAATTAATTTTATGTACCACCACCAACTTTGGTGGGGGTGCTATTCGTGGGGATTTTGCGCACGGAAAGAAAAAAAAAGGACCCGTGTTCTGTACCTTATAGACCTACAAACAGATATGTTGTAATGTAATATCACATTACTTTTTTTGCTTTTCCTTTATAAATAAATGACTTATATTGATGAAATTTATTGGACGGAAGTAAAAATTAGATTTCACAACATAGTTCGGGCATTACGTTGATTGGTATGAGCGCACAATACAATCCGTTCAATTTACATAATAAATCTTCGACAATTACGTGAAGTTATGTTAGTCATATTCAAATATTTCTGCGAAATAATACAACAATAGTGGATGTCTGCTTGTCTGCCAACGAATGTTAAAAACAATTGAATGTCAGGCAATGTTGTGAAATGCAATGTATATTTTACCGTGAGAGATGACGCGTTATATTATATGTATAGATGGTTTAATATATTATTATTTAGAGTTATTAAATGTCTCCAAGACGATAATCGGCGCGCTTGTGCGGCTAATTATTATTTTTATTAATAAAATTTATTTCGCTGCAACAGTTTCGGTTAGGAATTTATTATTTATTTATTATATTTATTCGGCATACTCATGTTTTTACCAAGTGCCCGATTGGCGCTCCCTATTAAGTGGGACCGAAAAACATAATTGGCGAAATGTGGGTGTTTAATACACCTTTGCCTATCTCTTCGGGGATTACGGGCGTGAGCATATGTATGTATATTTGTATGTTGTATGTTATTTTCAGAGTAAGTACTAATAGGCAATCAGCTACATTGCACACGCAGACGCAGGTTTGCCCTCCTAGACAAGTGACAATTCATTAGTCGCCGTTTCTTAGAATGGAATATAATAGAACGTTCAATATAAACGTCAAAGGCTGCAAACTCAACAATAAGAACTACATCAAGAGTGTCATCAAAATGCATCACGGAATCTAAAAGTCCTAAACATGGTGAAGTGGGGATTTCTCACACGATAAAAAGAGGTGGTATAGCTTTTTCACTGTCGAATAAATTATAAATACTGAGCGCAATGCTTATTACAATGAAGCATTGCGCTTAGTTACTTTTTAGCAGTATAAGCAATAAATTAAAACATTTCCAAGTCCTATTTTCATGTTTCCAGACATCAGCATAATCTTCCAAGAAACCCAGCTCCTATAAACAATTTTCACGGATGTGGATACCATGGACGTCTGAAGTGTCTGGACAGATTAGGGGCGAACTGCTCAAGAGGGAGAGCATAACAATAAACATGGTACGAGTACATAAGAGTAGTCAATATGACTAAGTAGTTTTTTGCAGCCATTGACGTCAATTCTTCGGAATACTCGTTTTGGAACATTGAATCATGCTGTTTTGATTACTTCTGGTTTTGAACAGAGACATGTTACATCTTTATTAACACACACTTAGCTTGTACATACATAGACTTCATTCCTTTTCATTGTTCGCTGAGCCTTTTTCGAAATCGGTTTGCCTTCGTGGTGTGCAAAAATGCGGCTGAACTTCGATATTTTCCGTAAAGTAACTGCTATCTGACCTACACAACTGATTGGCGATATCGAAGTTCTGTAGTTAGAAGACTCAACTACCTCTAACGACGCGACGGCCATAGATGTTCGTATGGCAACCGGGACCGAGAGCTTAAAGTGCTCTCGGAGGCACGACCAGACCAATACAAATAGCCATATTCATGCATACAAATATTAGCACTGAATGAGGAGCGAAAGCCTCCTGCGTAGTGTTCAAGCAATATTGCTAGGTTATTTCTGTAACCAAATTAGAGCTTGTGTCCCTTTGTAACCTGGGTTATTATCATCTGCCTAATCTTGCCTCAATTATAACGCAAAATTTCTATACTTTTCTGTCCCCTAGCAGAAGCAGACCGCGGCGGCAGCGCATAGTGCTTCTCCCCATACCCGAAGGCTAGATGCGGTAACCATGGTCCCCACATTAGGGGAAAGGGGTCATCTCAATTGAGATGTCCCCGGGTCTGCCGGGGCGCGATAGATATGTCTTGTATTATGCGTTCGGTTTAGCCGGTTCGAGTCCGACATAATCACCTCCACCAGTTTAACGGATGTTGTATCTGTGGATGTTTTGCGCACGATAAAAAAATACTTTCCTATTAAGTTTCAATTACTTGATTACTCATTTAGTTGTAATTTCATAACTATTACTTTCCACTGCAAGCTGTATCCCACGGTAACCAAATGTTTGTTTCTATCTATTCACATAACGACATGAACCATCCACATGTGTATTTGAATCAACATACGGTTCTGCGTCAAAATTGTTTATGAGATGTCTGTCATCTATGTGTACTTTTTCTTGCACTTGAGGATTTGGATCGTAGTATTGATTACAACCGGCTTACTTTTGAGATCAATAAAAGTCATTACAAACTATGTATAAGTACTTGATTTTATTAAGTAGTAGTAATTAGTCTACACTACACTAATATTATAAAGAGGAAAGATTTGTTTTTTGTTTGTAACTATTGAGCCTATTGCTCCGAAACTACTGGACCGATTTCAATCATTCTTTCACCAATAGAAAGCTACAATATTTAGGTGTAACATAGGTTATATATCATCACGCTACCGTCCAAAGGAGCGGAGCTATAATCTTAAATCTCAATAGATCCGGTAGATTTCTATACATTGCCGCTAATATTGCTAACAATTTCCGTTGTCATGGCAATAATTGGGTAGGATGTACTAGAGAGAGAGGCAACACTAAAAATGACAGTTACTGTCAGAGAGGAACGCACATATCGTTCGAGAATATCAAGAAATCTTTAAGGCAGTTTCCTGATAGCGAACACTTTTATGGTTCCAATACGTGTATAGATAATATTAGTAGGCCGCATGGTTCTTGGAAGAGTAGACAGGGCGATTAAGGGAAAGGGCTTTTTAAATTCAGACATAAATAAAGTCTAGACTCAGCTCTGAAGCCGAGTCTGGACTTTGTTTATGTATGGGAAAGAGATAGGGTAAAGAAAATTCTACTCTTTCAAGAGTATACGTCTAAACGTATGGCTCGAGACAACAATAGTGCCCGGAATACGGCAATAGACTCACCCACTATTACGTGGGACCGAATACAATGATTACTGAAATGTGTGTGTTAATTCACCACGTCACTATGAACATGCCAATCAACCATCAATTAAAACAAATACTTCTGTGTCTAACATAATTAGTCATCGACAAATGCCAGAGCTGAGCAGAATGCGATACGATCATTCAGAACAAGATGCCAATGGTTGATCTCTCCACTATGCGAAGAATGATTGCACTGATCAGTAATGCGGGTCATTACAATTATTTATTGCAATTTTGTCCTGCTAATGTGTCACGCAATGTGTGTTAGTAAGATCTTGACGTAATAAATTAAGTTAGTAGAGTATTTTCTAGATGAAGGATAAATTGTTACAAAATAAAATATCGAGTGTTCAGAGGGTTCGTTTAAAATTCTGTTAGTGTTGAGGATTTGAAGTTTTGTTTTTAACATTCTACAACGTGTGTGATAGGCATACTCTATTCACTTGTAGAATGAGTTATATGTGAAAGGCTAGTCATGATAATGTTCGATTGCTGATATTTTACGTAGCTAGCAGTCTCCGAATGATTTCCTACAAAAATTGCAAAAGACAGTCAATAAAGGGAAGAATAGATGACGAATCCTTCTCCTCTGAGAGGAAGGTAGATTTGTAGGAGGTTTAATAAAAATATGAATAAGCATCAGCATGATATGTGTCAGAATGATAAAAATCCACATACCAAGTACAGCAACTGTGATAATATTATGTATAGCTCAATCAAATATCTTATTGGCATACAAACAAATACTTGTGTTATACAAAAGTCAGAAGATCCAAACTGCACCTTATTAAGGTACATTCTAATGACAGAAAGTAGAGCACTTAAAGAAAATTACCAGTTCACAAAAAAAGGTAATTACTCTCACTTTGACAGTTTTGACAGACATTCATGACTTTTATGACGTTGACATTGTTTGTGTCATCACTGCTCTCATCACACACATCACAGACGCACTGCCGCCGCCTTGCTCAGCTGCGCGTGAGTCACCTAAGCGCCGAGCTTTTCATATTAGTCATGTTTTCTTATGCTCAATAAAACTAATTTCATTATTTATTGAACATTCATTTCATTATTTATTCATCATTTAAATGAACATCTGCCAAGTCATTTAATCAATATAAGAGTAAAAGAAAGCAAGTGAGTATCGTGTGATGTATCTTAATAATTAGTGATTTTGGTTGACGGCATCCGAGCGAAATGGAAATTATCTAATTAAATAACCATTTTGCAGGTTTTGCTCTGTAATAAGTGAGTACTGCTCACGCGCATTGGCGATAACTTTATGTATAATAAAGGTAGGCGTACCGATTCGAATTCAGAATTTTTAGCTGTTGTTGAATTACCTAGGTCTATTTTCATAATTATATATATTTTTACTCTCTCTCTCTATGATAGGAAAGGGAGAGTTTTTAGACATCTCACAAGATTTTATTATCTGACCATTACATCATTCATAACACCAATTTGATGGGCGCCAATTTCATATATATTACACTTTGTATTGGTATTCAATAAGTATTCATCCGTGACCAACTTTTTACAGGTGTCGTGCATTGGGTAATTCCAAAAGTGTTCTATTTCTAAGAAAATTTATAAAGTATTACTGTTTTTTCAGGCGCTGTGGACGCTTTTGAACAAGTCCGCGATGATGGATACCCATACCCTGGCCTGTATTGTATTCACAGAGCACGTTTCACTGGAAATTGGAAGCAGATGGGAGACCATTCTTTCAACGGTATTACGACATGGTTTTCTATTAATAGTCCTTACATTACAAATGTCTGGGCACATTTGTTTAATTAAATGATTTGCCTCTGTTATAGTGATGGCTATTCTCGTCATGTTTACTCCTATGTCATGTTCTGTATTATCCACCATTAAGAAAACGTGTCTAATGACAGTCGCTTCGTATAGTTTTGTACATTTAAATTGAAATGCAGCTAATTCTGGTGTTACAAAAGTACAAGAATTTGCTCCAGATAGTGCTGAGAAAGACACAAACCACGATGCATAATTTTTTTTGAATGGAGACCACGTACTGGTAGACGAGAAGAAGAACGACCCCCGCGAGGTGGTGGAACGGTTTAGTAAGAGTAGTCAGATGCAGACCGCCGTCAACGGGTCAGATGGTACAGACGGTTTAAATTCGGCAACGCAGTAATGAAGAGACTGTTGCTCTATTTACGGTAATAATAACAACTTTATAGATTATGCATTCCGTTCTTTCAAGCATTCAATTTAATAACGCAATAATAACAAAAATTTGCAATAATATCTACCTACTTTAATAAATAACGTGGTAAACACAAAGAGCAATCTACTTTCTATGAAATGAAACAATCTGTTATCTGCCTGTCATTCAACTGATTCATACAATACTCTTTCTTCTGAAGAGAAAATTGTCTCCGCTACCCAAGTCGTTTTTAAACTACCTACATATATAGTTGTTTTTAAAGATGCTTCCATATCACTATCACTACATAGTCACTACATAGTATAAAGTATATAGCCAGCTAGTATAAAATAAACTCGTGTTTTCTGTCCCGATTTTTCTTGTTCCTTTGTATGCTTAAATCTTTAGAACTACGCAACGGATTTTGATGCGGTTTGTTTCAATAGATAGAATGGTTAATGAGGAAGGTTTATATATATATATATATAACATCATGCTACGACTAACAGGTGCGGAGTAGGAATGAAAAATGTTGCAAAAACGGGGTGACGCAGACGAAGTTGCGCGGGTCAGTGAACCAATAAAATGGTAGATAATCACATAGGTCCCCAGTAACCTGTAGCACACAAAACTTACCTCTTGGAAAATAATTTTCATGTCATTCAAAAGTTGCTTTCAAGTTGATGAAAGCAGGAAAGAGGAGTATAAAGATCATACGTAGAAAGATAATAATATTAAAACAATACAACTACGGTATTTAAGGATGTCGGGAATATATTTTATTATTTATTTATAAAAGCTTAATGCCTCAGGCATTCTCTACCAGTCAACCTTATAGGTGGTGCATGTAGTAGTTTATGAAACTGTTGCATAATAAGGATTTTTAAAATAAGAGTGCGAGTGAAAAAACCGAACTGCAGGCGATTTTTAGAATACCACACGAGTGTTTAAGGTCAAATTAACTATGTGCAGTTTCATACACTAGGTACTTTATCTAATCTCATGACATAAATATTTCATGAGATTAAAGCCGCTAATTGTATTTACCATGTGCAAACATTTCTCTGTATTATGCTATTCTATCCTTGGTGTTACAACGTTATGTTTGCCTTATTAATAGAAGGTTCAAAGTCATCTGATTAGGAAGAAAAACTGCAATAAAACCTCCTCTTGATACAGTTAGCTGTATCATGACTGTATCACATTTTTTTATAGCTGCCTAAAGACTTTCATTTAAGTTATGTTTTAATATTGACCTTTTAGTATGAGACTAGACCAAATTCTTTTTATATTTTTATTTATTTTCAATCACAATAAAGAATAATCTACAACATAAGAGCATTATCTAAAACTACGAGAAATCGTAGACCTTCGGAACGAACTGAACTGCCTTTGTCTTTGGGCAGCAATGTGTGAGGTCACCAATTTGAAAGTCCGTTGCATTTGGTATTTTATAAAACAAAAATATATTCTAAAATCTGAACCTCACACTCACTAACAAATTACAATCCCTCAATAACAATTCTTCACATATTGTCATAGTGACAATATGGTAGAAATTTCCGTCGAATGTACAGTCAACGCCATAAGGAGCTTAACAAATGGTAATTTATTGATTACCACAACTGTTAAACCTATTATGAAATTATAAATAAACCGCGGAATATATGAACTTTGCCCTTAGGGGATTCTAAAACTATATACCTAAACCTCTGTGGGCACGTTCACTCCAATTTAAGAAGGATTTTAAATATTTTTGTGTTAATCAACTTTTGGCGTTGACTGTACAAGAATTTCCAAAAGATTAGGTATCTAGAGCAATATACTATTACAAGAATAAAATAAAAATATGGACCATCATCCATCAAAATGCTAGTTTTGACAAATGAGGGTTTATATCTCTGGATTCATATTTCGATTTGAGGGAATCTAAAAATGACATGTAATTGAAAGGTTACGTTACGAATATTGTTACGCGAGTTTTTTCTACAATTAATTTAGTGTTCATACATTAATACTACTAGCGTAAATAGACCCATAGACTCCTTCATTACCGTGTTACCGAATTTAAACGGTGACGTCACATATCTATTTCTGTCAAAATTGATAATGATTAAAAAAAACGTTTCACATTTCATATATTCATCACTTTCATCAGGCGTGAGGCCTAGGTTTTGTGCAAATATATTTGAGTCACTCGCACACTTTGTTCCTCTCAGGATAACTTTATGGCGCGGTCGAGCCATTGCATATTTTCAATAATAAATTTATCAGATGTCTTTATCAAATGTATTACCCCGATCATTTGGTCCCAATATTCGTGGCAATCTGGATTTTTTTTTCGGAAGGTTTGAAAATTGTTAATATACCTATAGATATAATTATAGACCTAATGCGTTATTTTTAAATTTTTTTTTTGCCATCTCGTATTTTTGTCGCTTTTTTATACCACTTAGGTCGCAGACTGTCTACCCAGTAGAAACTCTCCTATGCCCTTCTTGAAGAAACCCATATTGTAGTCGCTGGGGAAAAATCTCGCTCGCGGAATCATATCGGGAACAAAGTCCTAAAATTTGCTTTCTTTGCAAATCTCGTTTCCATATTGTAAAGGATTAAATGCCCTGAAAATTAAACCACCCAATGACCTGACCATATGAAGAGCAAAAAGGGTTTGACAAACAATTGCTCAACAGATGCGCACTCTCCACTCTCCCAGTTACTCGCCTACTTTGTATCGTGACCCGTTTAGTAGTGGCTTATTCCGAACCGTGAGTCACGGCTGGTACTAATTATAAATGATATTACTCGCGGTCGTTACACTATGGGGTACGAACGAGTCGTAACATGTTAGGTAATTATGTATTTTTGGAGCGTAGGTCAAGATCTTTTTGGAGTTTTCGACTTTGTATTCAATACTTGGTGCAATAAAGACTTGAAATAAATTTTTGCATAGTACCTACCAAGAGACAATGACATCTGACAACGGAAAACAATAGTGATATAATTATTATAGGTAGTTTACAAATACAGAAAAATAAAAATTTACAGATGTTTTCGTAAAAATAAATTTACCCTAATTTGACATGTTTATAGTTGTGTGTATTTTAGCTATTCACAAGCGGTCACATCATCAGTAAAAATGGCTAGCTGGATGATGACAAACAAATTAATCCAGCAATGACATACTTTCAAAGTATCAAATTAAATATTAACTTATGAGGTGGTATGGAAGAGGTGAAGCTAATAACAGCATGTTAAATAACCGTACTTCGCCAGAGAGTAGTAAGTGTTGTACTTGTTTACCAGTAACATCTAAATAGATAAATAACCAATAATAGGTTAACATACAACCAAAAAAAAAAAACAAAAATCAATTACTAAACAAACAAATAGCACGCCTCATAGTTAAAATAGCTGTAACGACTATCCAATATGAAAGAGCGATTAGACCAGTGATCGAGAAAAACATAGCAGATGAGAAAGTCGATACAAAAGTAACATCTATAGCAATATCTCTAATGTGTCTGAGTGTAGACTTAATAAAATTGCAACACCAGACGCCTTTTTATGAGCCCATAATGCACAGCTGCCAACGATTAATTTTTCAGATCACTGTACAGTAAGCTACAAACTAAATATACCTAGGTCAAAAACTATCGGAAGTCTTAACCCTCTGTGGCCTTAAAAGCGTCAATGAACAAAGAATCGAGAAATTTCATGGCACCGCCAATTATGTTGTCTTCAATAGTCTTTACTAGACAAAGGATATCTTCTGAATGAAGTATCAAATTGACAGTAGTCATTGTAGTGTGAGAATGGAATTGGACGATCAAAGCGTGGCAGATTTTTGATTAATTGATTGCAGCACTATTGAAACTATTGAAAGCGAAACCTATGCTCGGGTCCTCTCCGTGAGTAGCGGCGCTGCCGTAAAACAAATTACTACACCACGAGATGGCAACTCCAAACCAATTCTGCCCCTCTAATAGGGGTGGAAATGCCGTCGACTCGACTGAAGAAGGATATTTGCCATGTATTGTTTGGAGTTTCCAATATTTCAACGCTGCTGCAAGCTCCATGAACACAGAGGAAGGGTTCCACCGAGGTTTAAAAATCATAGCATAACATACCTGAGATAGGTAACTATTCATATAATTCTACTAATCATACGGCGACGAAATATTTGGTTTGATATATCTGCATAGCAAGTTTTATCAAAGCTAGACAAATATGGGTATACAATTATTTAGTCTCCTCAAACCAGTTTGTTTAAGCTTTTTTAAGAACAGATTCGTTACCAATCAGCAATGATTGATAATGCTATGAAACATATTCTCATAAGATAGAATCTCGAGACATTTTCTCTGACCGAATTCTACAGATGAACGATCGTAATATTTTTTGCGACATCTTTCTCGTATAAGTTATCAACACAATATTATTCATTCTGAGAACTATTACAGTCGAGATCTTTATGTGAGGAATTGTGATGTAAGTAGGTTTTATGCTCTAATAGATAGGGGAATGCTGGCTACTGATGTGAAGTCACATGAAAAAGGTAACGAGCATAATATAATGGAAACGAACTACGATAGAAATCACTTCCTTCGATAAATGATACACATACATACATAAGTTTGTATTTAAACAAATAAAGGAAATAGAGATTCAGTGCATCAATATATTATATGCATGATTTTTTTTATCTATTGTTTTAAGGAGTTTTTGCCCATATGGGCGCGGATATTCCATTGTATCATAAACAAATATAACACCAAAAGTTATGGAATATAAGCTAATGAACCTGAATAGCTAGTACAGGTTTATATATATATAAAATAGGAGTATAATATTTACTATTATATATCCTGGTACTATAAAATAGATTCATTAGGAGTCACCAATACCAAACTACAGATTTTCTGGGCTTCATCAGATTTTGGGTTTGACAGAATATTATATCATCATGCATCACGATAATGAAGATATTACTTTAGATTTTTAGACGAAGAAAAAGTTAAGACTTTTTAAAAATATGTAATCTTTCAGATTAGCCATGACATTCTTTATATCATACGACTCAAGTAAGAAAATGTTCTTCTTGCATGAAAACTGATTATCCTTTCGGAGTTATATAAGCACCATCATCGTTATCATGTTTTAATAACAAGGCTTAATATTATCATCTGTTGTCTACATTAGTGTCTGCTGTGGTACTTAAAATATTTTCGCACCAGCGTAGTTGATTGTTATATACCTAATTGGTAACCTAAATAAGCAAGGAAGATTTATTGGTGAGTTTAAATTGCCAAATTGTGGATCAAATCTCTTAAATACTTGAATCCTACATTTGTAATTTGATACAGTATTAATGGGTCCTCGCATTGCCATTGCAACAACCCCTCGCACCCTCACACATGCCTGCCAATCAATTTTATTTTCAAATTATTTTTATTGTTTAATTTTATTTTCAATTTTTTTAAAGAATTATCCTAATGTTTTATGTAATAGTTTGTTGATTAAAACTACATAAAGAGATAACTGTAATTATATAAAATGTATCATCTCATCTCCGCTCCGAGTGGAGGACGCTGGCGACTGTGACACAGTTTATACTACTACAGTCGCTGACGCTAACCTCTTGCTTCCTAGAACAATATGTACTTAGTAGATTGTATTATAGAATGTAAGAGTAAATTGTACACTTATTTTGAATGAATAAACTATTATTATTATTATAATTATTGCCGTAAATATATAACTAAAATATGACAAGCATTAGAGACAATGCCATGCTTTCAAGTGAAAGCTTTGGATGCAACTGAACTTAACTTTCAGATGAAGAATAAGAAAAACTTAGTTTCCTTATAATTTGGTGTCTGAAATTAAATATCAGCAATTAGATTACAAAAAATACGCCCTAAATCCACGATCTCTGCTATGATTTTTCCAAGTAACTACAATATGGGGTTCTTAGAAAAAGGCCCTATAAGAAATAGGGCTAGCGTTCACGAGACACATCCATAGGCCATGGTAGCCACATCTTATCAAACGAGTCGTGTATTATTGTCTGTCATTAAAAAGTAGTATGATAGAAAAATAATATTCTTGCATATCTTTAACAGATCGATTATATTTATCGTAGAATGATTCACTGTGGCACTTCAGAGCGATTAATTTTGATTTACAATTGAGTTCGCATAATAACAATGTGGTACGACTGAATGCATCTGTAATGTGCTCCATCTTGGGATGATATGTGGGCAGGTGCGATGTTTGGAGGTCATGTTTAGACGGTGAATATCCGTTGTTGCGTAATACCATTATCATTTAACACTTATATGGTTTAGTGATATAAGTTCGAGTGCTATGCTGATGTCCTGGATACGATTTCAAGGTTGAACATTGTATTATTGAGTTATTCTGTACGAAAACTTATGAGAATACTCAACCGGGAACCAATATGGCATTGAGGATCGAAAAAGGCGAGGAATCCCCCCGGCAGATTAACAAACCCTAAAAATTTAAATTAAAAAATCATTAATTCTTTAAAGACCATCAAACGGAACCCACAAAAATATATTATAGGTTAGTTTACCAAATGCACCACCTGTACGAAACGCGGCCCCAACCTGAGAAGACACAACAAGAAACTTACGAAAGTTTCTTTTCTAGATTGCCTATTTACAAAAAGTTTGTCTAGCTTGTACAATAATTTGCTTGAGTAGCAAATTGCAGAAAATAGAACTTATTTATTTACCGTTGATTATCTTTTTTATTATAAATCTTTCAAATATTAAGTAAGTGAAATAAATCTATTCGACCTGCAAAAAGTCATATAGTGTAATAGAAAGAAAATATAGTCGTAAGGAACTTTGCGTGGATAATGACACAAAGCTAATGGTATGTTGGACCTATGTTTACCTAAATGGACAGCGCCAGTCATAAGCGGCCTTTGCCCTTACAGAATGTAGTTAAATATTTAGATTATTTCCAACAATAATATTTACCTTCCTACCGGATCGACTTCACAAATAGCATCTAGTTTGTGATAATATTTATCACAATAACCGTAGACATATCATACATCGATAAACTGGTCATCACCAGCATTAAAACACCATGTTTATGATATACCACCCGCACCAGAACAGTCATTAACACTTCGAAAATTCACATAAATTTGGATCCTGACTACCGTATATCCGTATACTGGAATACGGAATTAGAAACGAACGGTGCAACACTATTTGACCAGTGGCTCATGCAATTTTAGCCCTTATTGTTAGTAAGTTAATGCTTATAATGTTTGTTTATAGAGTGATAGAAATACACCCCACAGTAAACATCCGGTAGTTAAACCCGTGTATGAGATATCTTATTCTACAAAGTGCTTTTTCTTGTTAGAAAACTTCTGGAATTAGACCCGTTTGAGGCTTTTTGTGTAAACGTCCCGTGAGTGCTTCAAGGCTGAAGTTAATAAACGACAATATGTAAATTCACAATTGCACGAATCTAAAACGTTATATTCAGAAACATTGATGATTATAATAAGAATAAAAGGACTTGCTATGGTTCAGAATACGATAAATTGATTCATGATACAACCGATACAGGTATCAGTTTTAGCTTCGATTTCACCTTCGTCTATTAAGTTAAACAAACTGAACACTCTCGTTTTACCCAATGGTAGTTATTGAGTGTAGTAAAACGTGATAACGCAGTTTTATAAATTAGTGGTGAAATCCGTTTTACTGTCCTTAAATATAGTCATCAAATACTGGTTACTCTTACGATAAAGGAGAGCTGTTGAATATTGTGGTAATGTATCTTCTTCATTAATCTTTTATCGATCAATCAATTATTTATAGGTATTAATTATTGCAGTTTACTGATGGATATAGGCCTATTCCAAAGTTGGGAGGCTTTGGCCTACTGCTTCCATACTGGGGTTATTACAGGTTTTATTTCAAGTTCTCCTGCTTTCGCAAGAACATTACCACCAGCAGAACAATACGCAGAAATCTCTTCGGCGTATTTATCCGACTGACACCTCTTACGACACCCTTCGGATAAGATGGGGTGATGATATTCTTTCTCCATCACCACATGGAAAGTTTCATTCATCTTTCATTTCTGCAAATTGGCAAATTTGCTAATTGCTAGTGTAAATTTCACTTGAAGCAAAACGGGTAATTACAAATTGCCGAAAGTTTCCCTTGTCAAGCCAGGATGGCCCTAATACATTACTTATTATACCTATATGTTGATCAATATTTTGGTGGACATGTTCTTTATCAAATTCAAAAAACTTTTGACAAGTTTTCGTACGGATAATTTATTAATTTCAGCCAAATAATACTAAAGTGATTATCTGAACAAATCAAACATTTAGGTGGTTCCAAGACTTCCTAGTTCGTAATAATTGTTAGTGAACAAGTGCGTGATATCATAAAAGAGAAAATAATTACTAACTGCTGACGCACCAGCCATGAAATAAGGACCGGCGAAGCCTGAAATCGATGAAGGTACCAGCTCGCTACCCGACGGTTACCTCCATGATAGGTCTTCGTCAATCGTTCATGCGAAACAATTTCTACGCATTCCGCCGATAAAGTTGCATGCTTGATTACTAAAGCATATTGCAAAAAAATTAAAACTGACACCGTACACTGTCTTGTCTATTCACTTTCCATGTTCACTCAAAAAAAAAAGAAGAACTAATAAAAAAATTATAGACGCGAAATTCGAATTTGCGAGAGACGTTCGAAATTCAAATGTGAAAGTAATGGCGGCTCGTGTGCGCCGTGGCCGCGTGGTGCGGTGACTGAGCCCATGCCTTTGCCGCCGTTGCGCTCCCGGCGCGTACGCACTGTGCGTGCAAACAGCCGCACGCGAGGCTGATATGGTGGGATATTATTTCAGCCGATATGCTTAATTATGTTTACTTAGAGTTTGTTGCCAGTGCATCTGCGCAATATGGCGTTGAAGCAGAAATAACAAAGAGCTGAGAAACCCACTTTACTTCATTCTCGTGTACTTTTTGTGTGCTTTGTATTGTAAAAAGAGATTTTTAGATATAAGAATGCATTATCTGTTAGGTAACCAAAAAAAGAAAGAAATATTTTCGAAAATAATAGTGTTATTTCTTTTTAATTAAAACAATTTCGTTCAACAATTACGTCTTAATTTCAAATAGATTCATAAATATCTTATAATACTTAATTAAGTAACGTAACTCATTGGGAAGTGCAAGCAATCATATTTTGTAGAAACTTATTTTTAAAAACGATTGGATGAAGACGTTTATGTGTATAATAAAATATATTAAAAGCTTGAAATTATTTGGAATTCACCACCTTCACAAGCCTCACATTCAAACACGAAACACGATGCATTAGGTAAAATAAATTAGATGTGGAGTTAAAGATGGAAATACATGAAAAAGAATAATATTATTTGTCATATTATGACAAAGAAGGGGAGAGGGATTAGAATATGTATGTGTCTGAGATGACAATCGACAGGAATGTATGGAGGAGGTTGACATAATTGGGCCTACTCCGGTAATTGGACAAGTATAGGATACACACAAATTAAAAATGGAGAGTGATGGTCCGAAGACCTTTGGGGTCAAAAGAGATATATACATTATCGTGCTTATTTTGAAAATTCCTTCCAATTTTATCCCACGAAAGGGCGAAATCATCGCATCGAGTTTAAAATCTGCGTTTATGAATCAGTCGCATCAAGTAATTTAAGAACACATTAGATAAGTAATGGGCAAGGGGTAAAGCTATGCGGATCACAGATATGATAATTCTAATTAATGATTAGGCTTAACTTCTGACTAAAGTAGTAGCAGTATTAGCAATATTAATTAGTAAACAAGTACCGTTCAACATCAGACTGAGTGATTTATTTAAACATTGTAATTTACAAGCTAATGCAACATTCATGAGTGCAGTTTTCTCTTAGAAATAAGTGCTGTTAGATTTAAATTGTAATTCAGATTAGCCATATGAATTAATTATGCAGGATTAGATTGTAATAAGACGTGAAATGGATGATGATATCATTTATACTTACGTCGTCAATATGTACTTGAATAGTTTAAATAATCAGGTACAGTCAGTGAATCTCATAGTACGGTGAATGAACATGAACCAACAATGCATTACAAGTATTCTAGGAACACTTATTTTAATGTTAATCAGGTGTATAGATATATCAGTGCGATGTAAGAATTATAACGATATCCCAAATCAAATCAAATTGGAGTCAGTTGGAGTTGGGTTTCTAGTCTACACAACCAGATTAGCGATATCAAAGTTCTGTAGTCTACCGATATTGCATAGCCAATCCCAATATCTCACAACATAACCGTTAAAACATTCACCTTGAAGTATTATGCTGCTAGTAGGTTATAATTTAAGATTGTTGACAAAATCTTCTTCACAAAGGGATAAAATGGACGTGGTCATCTACATCACAATCCGATGTTGCATTGGTACAAAAAAAACCATTAATTTGATGAACGAAATTTGTTCACAAATTTAAGAGATGAACTAAAGATAAAATCGATGTAGCGTGATAAAAAGTATCGAAGGGCTTTGCCAAAACTGAAAATATATTAGTAAAATTTAAGCACACCAAACACGAAAAACAGTATGATTTATTTGTTATGACGCTTTCGTTAGTAGTTTTAGTCTACAGAGTTTTACAAAGTAGTTTAAAACGAGATTTTACCGAAATTCAATATATATGTATATACATAAATCAATTCCTGTTCGTCTGTTACACAAACCAGTAAATCCATAAACGGCGAGCTAATATGGAATTTTTTTGAGGAAGTATGGGTACGCAATGTTAATAGGGAAAACCCGCAGGCATCACCTAGTCGAAAATAAATATTTGTTGATAGATTGGCAGCGAATTTAAACATTAAGTGCGAAGCTATCAGAAAATGCGCTACATCAAACATATCTATATACATCGACTTTATATTACTGACGTAGTTGAATTGGGGAATAATTTCCTCTTTACTGCGTTACCATATTTAGAATTTCAATTTATGTCGTGTTCATACCATATATGTACATTAATATCACTGGCATAAATAGACCCACACACTCTTTCATTACCGCGTAACCGAATTTAAATTTCAGTAGAAACATTGATGTCACTTATCAATTTCTGTCAATAATGATATTTTATAAAAAAAAAACATTTCACGCTTTATACATATGCTTACTCTGTCACTTTCTTACGCCTAGGGTTTATGTAAAGATACGTATGTCACTCGCACACTTTGTTCCTCAAAAAGCATCTGATGAGGCCGTCAAGCTGAGTCACCATTGTAGCACTGTACGTGTTTGCAATGGTGACCCTCTTTCATCAGACTTTGCCTTCAGCTTAACATCAGGCGAGGTTATTTCCAATTGACGTACCCATAAATAAAAAAAAAAACTACATATCAATTTCGAAGATTCAAATTGAAGAAAAAAAAACTTTTACTTTCTTCTGGTAATTGTCAACCAAAATTTACTCAGCTCCGTTTCCACTACTCCAGATTTCGTGACCACAATCTCCGACATAGTTGACAGGTGTTGGGTAGAACTAGATCGCGTATCTAGGTGGCACAAACGACACGCCACGCTCTGATACATGCGGACGACTATTGGTAAACACTGAGATATCATGTAATGGTAAAAGTACTGATGGAAACACTGCACATGTAACTAAATAAGCTATTGTGTATGTAAGACTTGCGAAAGAAGTGACATGAGTCCTTTTACAAATCAGTTTACTAATTACCTACCGGGTGAAATGGGGAGTCGGTGCTATATCGGTATCGAAAGGAGGCGCGGGAGCGGGGACATGAACCCGAGCCTAGTGAGCTCCGGGCCGTGAAGTCCCAGCTCCACGGGGACATGGTATCCGAGTGGGAACGACGACTTGGGCAATCACGCGCAGGGCACGCTGTATTAGCGGCGGTAAGACCCATCATGGGGGACTGGCTAGAGAGGCCACATGGTAGCCTCTCGTACCGGCTGACTCAGGTGATCACCGGGCACGGGTGCTTCGGGGATTACCTGCGTCGGATTCAGAAGGAGCCAACGTCCGAGTGCCATCGCTGTGATGCGAGCGAGGACTCGGGGCTGCACACGTTGACCCAGTGCCCGGCGTGGGAGACGCCAAGGCGGGTCCTAGTGACAGCCCTAGGGGTGGGAGTTGTCTCGCTCGCCACCTTGCTCACGGCGATGGTACGATGCGCGAGTGCTTGGGCAGCCGCCGCCTCCTTCTGCGAGCAAGTTATGCTCGAAAAGGAGGAGGCGGAGCGGGTCCGGAGAAGACTCCGGGCCCGCACTGCCCGTGATGAGCGGAGGCGACTCGGACGTCGGAGGTCGCAGAATGACCTCCGTCCCCCATGAGCGCGGGCCTGGGGGTGACGGGTGGAGCCGCCTGTCACCCTAGCAGAAGCAGGCCACGGCGATGGCACACAATGCCACACCATACCCAGAGGCTAGATGGGGACACCATGGTCCCCACATTTGGGTAAGAGGGTCATCTCAACAGAGATGTCCCCGGGTCTGCCGGGGTGCGAGAGATATGTCTTGTATAATCTCACCTCCGGCAATTGAGGACCCATGGACGGCGTGCGTTTTGGTCGGTTCGAGTCCGACATAATCACCTCCAACGGTTTTGGTGGAGGTGGTATCCGTGGGGATTTTGCGCACGATAAAAAAAAAAAAAAAAAAAAGGGTGAAATGGGGTGAATATCTCTATTCACCCCATTTCACCCTTTTTTTTTTTTAAAGGGTGAATAAACACAAAATACTAAATTCTGTAGTTATTTTCTGTCAAGCGAAACTTTAGACTAGTTATTACAAAACAGAATCATCAAATATCTGATAACAAGCTTACTTGCAATCTAGTCAAAGAAACATAACATAAACTCACGCCTATATCCCCGGAGTGGTAGGCAGAGGTGCTAGCACCCTCATTTCGCCAGTTTATGTTTAGGTCCCAATGTAATAGGTGGCGAGTCTATTACATTAACCGGGCACTTACAAACCTGCGATAAATACACACATAATTTCGAAAAGCATCGAAGTCATTGGTGTGTGCCATGGTAAAACCTGGGATCGAAGCCGAGACCTCGTCTCAGCAGTCCATTACACATTCTACTAGGCTGCGGTAGGTTTACTTAAGCAACGATATAAAGGCAAACATTTGACATTTCGCGATTAGTATATGTGTTTAGCACTAGGTATGGCGCAGCGCTAAAATAACGGTAGATGATGATGGAGTGCAAATATTATTGGAATAGCGTCACCCTATCGTCTAGGATTTCCTACATTCGTGGGTGTAACTGTAAACGTTTACATACTGTAGCTGTAGACATACCGGGGTCAATACCGAATGTCAAGTTGAGTGACATATGGAATTATATTTTATAATCTAGCTTCAATATAACTTTTGAGTAGCTCCGTGAATAGCGGCGATACACCACGATGTCAACTCAAAAATGCCGTCGATTCGCCATAAGAATAAGTAGTTCCACTGATATTTTATCGTACAACGACAGGATAGTTGGATGGTTGGATACCTTGATGGTTATAAAAATAGGGACTAGGTGCTGTTAATTAAACTGGGTTGGATCAAAATGGGACAAGAAACCGTGTCGTGCTTTAACCGCTGAGCTACGCACAGTGGATCGACTCCATACAAGAGGTTGGACATAGAAACAAAAAATTCAAAAGTTTTTATTTTATATAATCTAAATATACAGTTGTATTCTTCTATTGAATACCTACAATATTTTGTACTACGGTTTTTTTATTCGAGCAATACTTTAGGTGTCAAACGACAAACATTTTTTTTTTGTATGGAAACGAACACAAATTTGTCTGTATCTGGAGATTCCCTCCTTGTTTCAATTTGCGGTCTTCAATACTGACAAGGACTTACTTTGTGCGACTTTTTCTCCAAAGACACATGGTGCCCCCAGGGTGCGCCTCCGGAGATATGACGGAATTACAATATTTTAACTAACTTCTTTATATAACAACTAATATTGTTATTATATTAGAAAAATAACATAATACTTCTCCATATTATGTTATTTGTTAACATTAAGTTGTTAAATAAAGGACAGACTAATGAGTAACAATTCTTTTTTACAATATTAAAAGTATATTATTCTAGGTACAATTATTAACGATGATGACACTTCTAATAAGTTTTGTGATTGACCCATGTGCCCATTAGCTGATTTTTTGCTAACTACCCACTGTACTACTGTTGTGTAATTGTATTTCAGTTTTAATTACACTTTCTACAGAGCGTTATCATGTCTTTCCGAGGTTTTTCTACTTACCTGGATCTTTATGTTGCTTTTCGTAACAATAAGGATCTTCGCGACTATGAATATGAATATTTATGTAATACGTTAAAGTCGATTAGTAGTGTGGAGTTGAGTGATAGTAATGCGACGGATTTGAAGATCTGGTGTCGTCGATTTTGTTATCGCATTTACTCTAACTGGGTGCAACCCAAGAGAACAGTGGACAAATTCATGAAAAAAACAAATCGTGGTTAAGTTCTAATATCGTTTAGCTGGATTGCTTTAAATAAAATATTGTTACAGTTATCCAGATAGATCTTGAGCATCAAGATTCATCTGAAAATTTGATAGAGGAGATAATAAGTTCATCAAAGTCTTCTGAAATCTCTAAGTTCAATGTAACGCCACTTAGATAATTGCATAGGTAAATACAATGCAAGTGCTTTTTGGGCAGGAACTTCACATATTAAATTATTTTAGTCACCTCACTAACATTTAATACTTTAGAGACCTTTGAGGGTTGCCCAGCAAATGCTTCATTATTTTGTCCAAATCATTTTTTCCTGCAGACTTAAGTGCACTTTCTACAGTGTGTAAAAAGTTCATCTGGACGACTGCAACTTGCAATATCATGCTCGACGCGTCTTTTTTTTTTTGTTTATTGGATATACCTTAAAAAGGATTTGCAAATAGTTTTATGGGTTGAGGTCGATCCGTCCGCTTTGATGGACTTTTATCTCCTCTATCAAATTTTCAGATGAATCTTGATGCTCAAGATCTATCTGGATAACTGTAACAATATTTTATTTAAAGCAATCCGGCTAAACGATATTAGAACTTAACCACGATTTGTTTTTTTCATGAATTTGTCCACTGTTCTCTTGGGTTGCACCCAGTTAGAGTAAATGCGATAACAAAATCGACGACACCAGATCTTCAAATCCGTCGCATTACTATCACTCAACTCCACACTACTAATCGACTTTAACGTATTACATAAATATTCATATTCATAGTCGCGAAGATCCTTATTGTTACGAAAAGCAACATAAAGATCCAGGTAAGTAGAAAAACCTCGGAAAGACATGATAACGCTCCACAGTGTTTTATGGAACCAAAAAAATTTCCCTCTGCTGATTAGAGCATTAACCGATTAAGGTATGCATTTCAAATGCAAGAGTAGAACACCCACGTGTCAAAATCAAATACTTTTTTTTATAAAAAATAATGAAGTTTACGTGACCTTGGAGTTCAAAAATTTTAAATCAATTCTGGAAAATGAACTATCTAAGATAATTATTTTTGATAAATGTAGCCTGATAAAGCATACTTGGGTGCATGTTTTCGAGTTTTTATTTTTATAAAATAACCACGGAATACGGTATTATTAATTATTTTCAGATTTTCGTTTTTATTTTTTTTCTCTCTAAAAACTCAAAAGTGGGACTTGTGACTACCACCGAAAAATAGTACATAAGAAGGCCTATCAGTGATAAAAAAAACAAGTTCCACTATTGCGGCCTTTGGAAGATATAGATTATTTTGTTCTAAGGTCAAATTATGTTACATAGGGTTGACACAAAAGGTCACAATATTTATTTTTAATGTAAAAAATAATATAAATAAGTAATTTCTTGTTAGTGATAATATATATATATATATATATATATATATATATATATATATATATATATATATAAACTGACGGACTCATAAACTGCATCAAAGTAATAGACGACTTTGAAATAAATATTTTAACCAAGTATGCATACTTTCTATACAGATTTAAATTGAAACCTCTAGATTGGTTCGTGAACTTTAAAACAGCGTAGGGTCATATCTTTAAGTTTAAGTTTATGTACTGGAAAGGACCTTAAGACTTTTTTTGAAGAAAAAACAGAAATTTAAGAAAAATTGGTTTAATTAAAAAATTGGTTTTAACAATAGACACAAACTTTATGCAAGGATTGGATTGTTAGTGGACGTGGTGAAACCTAACGCTGGAACCACAAATGACGGCAATTCGGCCAGGACAGCATTGTCAGATAAATTTCGAGGGATATTTACAGAGATTTTAGGCCTAGATTCCTGGCTAATCGATGGATTTCATGTTATTCTGGTCACTATATCCTGCGAATTCCCAATAGATGCAAAAAAGTTTGGTATTTATTGCCGCACACTCGCAGAAAGGTATGTCCAGTCATATAATTGGCACCCGATGACTGTGACAGTACACAAAATTCTAGTGCATGGTGAAGAAATTATTGAATCCTGTTCACTTCCTGTGGGGATGCTTTCAGAGCAAGCGGCCGAGTCACGTAACAAATTCTGGCGCTCCGATAGAGAACACCACTGTCGAAAAATGGACAGAAAAAAAAATATGGTCGACCTGTTTCACCGTGCATTAGAATCATCTGATCCATTCATCTCTATGGTACATATTAATCAACGTCGAAGATTCTCTAAGCAACTACGTTTGCCAGAAGCTGTACGTAATCTCTTAAAAGCAGCTCACGAAGAAGACGTGCAGTTGACAGAGGTGGCTGTTGAAGATCCAGACGAAAATATAACAAATGATGATGATGAATCTACGTTAATACTAAGAAACGAGAACGATTTATATGAGTAAACTTAGTGTTCATCCACATATATATATATATATATATATATATATATATAAACTGACGGACTCATAAACTGCATCAAAGTAATAGACGACTTTGAAATAAATATTTTAACCAAGTATGCATACTTTCTATACAGATTTAAATTGAAACCTCTAGATTGGTTCGTGAACTTTAAAACAGCGTAGGGTCATATCTTTAAGTTTAAGTTTATGTACTGGAAAGGACCTTAAGACTTTTTTTGAAGAAAAAACAGAAATTTAAGAAAAATTGGTTTAATTAAAAAATTGGTTTTAACAATAGACACAAACTTTATGCAAGGGTTTATTTGTGTTTTAATAAGGTGTATTACCCCCACGTGCCCTTATTACGGATTCTAATCGGTTCCGCATAGATTTTATAAGGGTTTTTAAAAGATCTTGCGGAATATTGTCCCATTCTTCTGAAAGTGCTGTTCTTAGTGCTGCCACTGTCGTGGGCGAAGGGTTTCTCGCATATACAGCTCTTTTTAAATTGTCCCAAACATGCTCGATGGGATTAAGATCCGGGCTGCGTGCTGGCCAATTCATTGTACGTATCCCAACCTCTTCGCAATAATGTTGAACTAGTGCAGCTGCATGCGGCCGGGCATTATCCTGCATTAAAGTAAAATTTTCGCCTATGAATCCCATGTAAGGCACCACGTGATCTTCTAATATCTCTGTTATGTAGCGATGTGCTGTCAAACCCCCTCTATTACCGTTTTGACGGACCATGTCTATGAACACAAGTTCTGTTCGCCCGTTCATCGATATGCCACCCCAGACCATACATGAACCGCCTCCAAAAGGAACACGCTCCTCAATGCAACTTTGAGCATATCGCTCCCCACGTCGACGATAGACTCCGACCATCTGCACCATATAAACATGTCCTACACTCGTCCGTGAACAATACAGAGGCCCACTGCTCTTCTGTCCAATTCAGGTGATGACGCGCAAATCTTAAGCGAGCTTGTCTGTGAGCTGTAGACAACTTTGGACCATTTGCTGGTCTAAAAGGGGTGATATCCGCTTCCTTTAACCTTCTTCTTATTGTTCGTGCACACACGTTTACTCCACGCACTTCATTAAGCTCGGTTTTGATGTTAACTGACGTGAGGAAACGATTTCGCAGGGAAGTTATAACAATAAATCGGTCATCACGACCTGTGGTTGCTCGAGTTCTGCCTGTACCACGTCTCCTCCTGTAAGAACCTGTCTCTACAAACCTTCTGTATATTCTAGAAACCGTAGACTGCTTTAAATTTAAATTTCTACCAATCGTTCGTTGATCCAAGCCCTCCCGCACCAATGCTACAATTTGTGCCGCTTGTAGGACGAAGTATCCATATTATGGTTCAAAAACTCTCGATGTGTTAAAAAACTAACCCAACAATTATGCTGGTAACAATAATTCAATTGACAAAACAAAAAAAATCAATGAGAATCAATTTAAAACTTTGCTATAAATAACACGCAAATCTGATACTACAAGTAAATTTTCTTTTCCCGGCTATATTCATTTGTTTTACTGCAGTTCTATTTTTAAATTTAATTTTTTTTTAAGATTAAGAGCCAGTCTTTCCATATTTATATAATTAATCTAAAAAGTTTGCATACGTATAAAAAATCCTTTTAGAGTAAACCTGAACTTTGATGCAGTTTATGAGTCCGTCAGTGTATATTATCACAAAAGTAACTTATTTATTATTATTATATACATAATATATAATGTGTAAAATAATATTAATTTTCAAAAAAATAAAATGATGCTACATGAATAAAGTTGTGGATGAACACTAAGTTTACTCATATAAATCGTTCTCGTTTCTTAGTATTAACGTAGATTCATCATCATCATTTGTTATATTTTCGTCTGGATCTTCAACAGCCACCTCTGTCAACTGCACGTCTTCTTCGTGAGCTGCTTTTAAGAGATTACGTACAGCTTCTGGCAAACGTAGTTGCTTAGAGAATCTTCGACGTTGATTAATATGTACCATAGAGATGAATGGATCAGATGATTCTAATGCACGGTGAAACAGGTCGACCATATTTTTTTTTCTGTCCATTTTTCGACAGTGGTGTTCTCTATCGGAGCGCCAGAATTTGTTACGTGACTCGGCCGCTTGCTCTGAAAGCATCCCCACAGGAAGTGAACAGGATTCAATAATTTCTTCACCATGCACTAGAATTTTGTGTACTGTCACAGTCATCGGGTGCCAATTATATGACTGGACATACCTTTCTGCGAGTGTGCGGCAATAAATACCAAACTTTTTTGCATCTATTGGGAATTCGCAGGATATAGTGACCAGAATAACATGAAATCCATCGATTAGCCAGGAATCTAGGCCTAAAATCTCTGTAAATATCCCTCGAAATTTATCTGACAATGCTGTCCTGGCCGAATTGCCGTCATTTGTGGTTCCAGCGTTAGGTTTCACCACGTCCACTAACAATCCAATCCTGTTTCTTATTTGTGTTTGAATCCACTTTTTTCGGTCTTCAACTATTTGGCTTTCGTTGCTACCCTTATTGATTCGCCATTTTTGGACTAAGGGATGATTTTTATAACTGAGATGCAATAGAAACTCAAAAATTCGTATCCAGGCATGAAGAGGGTTAATACCGTGTCGCATATTTTCTTTTATTGTGGCTTGCGTATAACATGTCTCTAAATTGTTAAACTGGGTAGCCGTCAGTTTACAAAATGGGCATCTTAATTGTGATGACGTTCCAGTAATTATATTAAGTACTTTTCCATCTATAACGCTCAAGGTTAAATTACTTACAAATGTTAAGTTGTGACCTTCTGATGTTTGTACCGTTATTGGCAACAAATTTTTAATCTGCCTTTCTACAGAATTTTTTTCGGACAGAATAAGATCACTGGTTTCTTTTTTGTACTGGATGTGGAGTGGTCGACAAAATCGGTATGATTGGGGTGTAGGATTGAGCCAGGCAATGAATTTACTATCAATTGAAATACGTAAAGGAATAAAAGTAGTAGCGAAAAGGCTATTTTCGTTGATGGAAATGTCTTCTACGGATTGTGGTAAGCTCTGTTTATATAATGCTTGGCCCGTACTGCCATCAAAACCCCAAGACCCTTCTAGCACGCATGCCGCTTCTTGCGTACCATTTCTATTGCAATATTCGATGAACACCCTTTCATAACTTAGGACAATTCGTTGAATAGTGTGTGTTATTAGTCCTTGTAAAGAAACTGATGCTTCTACTTCAGAAACTTCTATGTCCTCCGTTGGATAGCATTTTTTTTTTGAATTTAACACTTCATAATAAGGTGGATATGCAGGGTACCCTCGACTTAGTAAATCGTGCCTTATTATATTATATGTCTCTACGCTCAGTTTCCGATCAATAATAAGACCCAAAGCCTCTTCTGGACTGTAAGGTTTTGTGACCGCAGAAATTTTTTTCAAAACCACGGATGCCCGTTTTGGTGACTTCAAAGAAGTTGTTATCACTTTTTCTAAATCTTTAGATGCTTTTGGACTTATCTTGCTTTCAGCATTTGAGGAAACAGTAGAAACAAAAGCTTTTATAATTTTGCTCTGAGGTTCATTTTCTAGTGACTTAATAATACGTTTTCTTATTTTAAGATCTTGTTTATAACTTATACAAGGAGTACTAGTTGTTTCCGAAATTTGTGAAGTACTATACACTACATTAGGTATTGCCAAGTCAGCAGCTTCTGTCTTGAATTCGTTTGGTATATCGTCAATGAAATATTTTTTTAAATAATCATGATGTTTGTCCTTAAACCTTTTTTTATTATGTCTACATTCCTTAAAATATCTCATCACCTTTCTGAGAAATGGTTTAACAACTTCACTTATGAGTCTCTCTTTAGCTTTCTCCGACAGATCGTTAAGGTATTGACCAATTTCTCTGTAAACTATATCTATCAATTCCGAGGATGTTAGGTCATCAGGCGATCCATTTTTCTTATATTTTTTGCTTTCTAGGGAAAAACATTCAAAGATATGTAATCGCGTACAAACTCTTTCTGAATTTGTGGATGCTTCGGGAATTTGAGAAGTACTGGCTAAAGCGCAGTCTTCATCATCATTTGACATTCGTGTATCACCATGAGAGTTGACACTCTCACGTCCTCCTTCCATTATGTATGCCAGTTGGGACTCAGATAAACAACCCCCCGCAGACAGGGTTAACCCTTGCTGAGGCAAATTAGTATCACGAGACTCGTTCGATTCCATGATATCAAATTCTGCTAAATTGAATGTTAAACGTTAGGTGGCTGCTCCCCTGCGTTACCGGGTAGGCTACCGTGCCACCAAACAGATGAATGCAATCGATCGCTAGATAAACATAAGCCCGAAGGCATTTGTGCGTAAAGAAGAATGCAGGTTAAGTTATATGTACATTTCGGGAGGTTTAGCCAGTAAAAACTGTTACCGCCTTCACCGCGTGGAGGTACTCCCAGCTTATGTTATATTACTTAATACGATCGTGAGGTCTAAGGATCAAATTGCAATAATTACATTTTAAACGTAAACCCACTCCTAGCATGAGAACATTGTTAGCTTGGCTGAAGGGCTTACCAAAACTGCTAATATTTTGTTAATTAATAATAATTCTTTAAAAATATATAATATTACTAGCTGACCCGCGCAACTTCGTCTGCGTTTTATAGCGTCAACAACACGTGGTAATTATGCTGTTAAAATGTAGCTTATATTATGACACGTTCGTAGATTTACCATAGCAGCGCCATTTATTGATTACTTACTCAACCCAGTCGAAAGGTATCGACATCTGTTAGAATCATTTGGAGTTAACAGATAATTGTGACTTTGACAGTCAAATAATTAGACAGTAACAGACAAATAATTAGCAATCAATTAAAATTGCGACTATAATTTGAGATTTAAACTATCCCCTATCTCTCAAGTTGGATCGAACTGCACATGGTGTGCGAATTTTATTATAATCGGTTAAGTGGTTTAGGAGTCCATTGAGGACAAACATTGTGACACGAGATTTATAAATATTAAGATATTCAATAGTTGAAATCAAACTAAAATTATTCATAATAAAATTATTAAAGGTCAAGTAGAGTGACAACCCTAACACTGTTTTTAAAAATTCAATTTCTCTCAAAGGCCGCCATAGTGGAACTTGTTTTTTTTATTACTGATAAGCCTTCTTATGTACTATATTTAGGTGGTAGTCACAAGTCCCACTTTTGAGATTTTAGAGAGAAAAAAAAATAAAAACGAAAATCTGAAAATAATTAATAACACCGTATTCTGTGGTGATTTTATAAAAATAAAAACTCGAAAACATGCACCCAAGTATGCTTTATCAGGCTACATTTATCAAAAATAATTATCTTAGATAGTTCATTTTCCAGAATTGATTTAAAATTTTTGAACTCCAAGGTCACGTAAACTTCATTATTTTTTATAAAAAAAAGTATTTGATTTTGACACGTGGGTGTTCTACTCTTGCATTTGAAATGCATACCTTAATCGGTTAATGCTCTAATCAGCAGAGGGAAATTTTTTTGGTTCCATAAAACACTGTGCGCTCTGTAGAAAGTGTAATTAAAACTGAAATACAATTACACAACAGTAGTACAGTGGGTAGTTAGCAAAAAATCAGCTAATGGGCACATGGGTCAATCACAAAACTTATTAGAAGTGTCATCATCGTTAATAATTGTACCTAGAATAATATACTTTTAATATTGTAAAAAAGAATTGTTACTCATTAGTCTGTCCTTTATTTAACAACTTAATGTTAACAAATAACATAATATGGAGAAGTATTATGTTATTTTTCTAATATAATAACAATATTAGTTGTTATATAAAGAAGTTAGTTAAAATATTGTAATTCCGTCATATCTCCGGAGGCGCACCCTGGGGGCACCATGTGTCTTTGGAGAAAAAGTCGCACAAAGTAAGTCCTTGTCAGTATTGAAGACCGCAAATTGAAACAAGGAGGGAATCTCCAGATACAGACAAATTTGTGTTCGTTTCCATACAAAAAAAAAATGTTTGTCGTTTGACACCTAAAGTATTGCTCGAATAAAAAAACCGTAGTACAAAATATTGTAGGTATTCAATAGAGGAATACAACTGTATATTTAGATTATATAAAATAAAAACTTATGAATTTTTTGTTTCTATGTCCAACCTCTTGTATGGAGTCGATCCACTGTGCTACGGAGCCACATTGACGGAATTTTTCTATACAACCATCTTGGGGAGATGGTGGACGCCATCTGCCGACAATCATACGAACTATCGGTAAGTAACAATGACCGATATTTTAACTACGTATATTTAAACATCCTAGCCCCAAGATGGTCGTATAAAAGAATTTCTTTTGCTAAAGACGTGACTCCTTAGCTTAACGTATGCTTATTTAAAATGTTAGGGACTGGTAAGAACGAATCATAGCATCCGGACTACCCTAAATTAATAAATGTTTATATACTTGAAGATGGAAAGATCTGAAGGCTAGATGCAATTGACACATGTTCCACTAAGTGCCATCAATCAACAGTCATCATTCCCTGAACCTTTTTCCCAACTCAGTTGGGGTCGGCTTTCCAGTCTAACTGTGATGCGGCTGAACTTCGATATTTTCCGTGAAGCGACTGCCATCTGACCTCCACAACCAATGGTCTAATGACCAATGGCGATATCGAAATTCCAAGTTAGGCTGATTGGACTTTTGAGGGCTCCAACTACCCGTAACGACTGCCATAGATGTTTGTATGGCAACCGGGACCGACGGCTTAACGTGCTCTCCGAGGCACTTGTAAACCTGCGGTAAATACACACATAACTTCGAAAAGCATCGAAAAGTCATTGGTGTGTGCCATGGTAAACCTGGGATCGAACTCGAGACCTCGTCTCAGCAGTCCATTACCCATACCACTAGGCTACCGCGGCTATTCATCATCAATCAGCGGCATCAATCAACAGTATGAATAACAATATATGAGTTAAGGAACTAAATCATTAGGAATTGAATAAAGTGACATGTTTATTGCCAAGAAACTAGAAAGCCAGGAACTCTGTTTATAGGAACTCTGTAGATAGGGACAGCATGGTTTCCACATTAAGGCAAGGGGGTCATCTCAAAGAGATGTCCCCGGGTCTGCCGGGGTGCGAGATATATGTCTTGTATAACCTCACCTCCGGCAAACTAAGAGTCATGGAAGACGTGCGTTTTAGTCGCGGTTCGAGTTCGACATAATCAGCTCCACCGACTTCAGCAGAGGTGGTGGTGTGCGCAAAATCCGTGGGGATTTTGTGTGGATATAGAACTACTACGTTACTATATAGAACTGTATTGTAATAGTATGCCGTGTAATACAGGAAGAAGTAATTAAAACACTTAGGTATAATTACTAGCCGCGCCCATCAGGGTCTTTGAACTAATGACTATTAAAAAACGCCCTTCGACCGGTACTGTAAAAATGCCCCTGAAACGAGACTACACTTTATTAATAGGGGAGACAGAATTTATGGGTCTTGAGGAGAAAATAAAGTTGTTGCTATGAGAGAATACATGAATAATTTTTATTCATTAAATATTGAATGACAGAGAAAGTATTGGGAACAACCCCGCAGATATTTATATTTTTTTCACTCACATACAGGGTTTCAGGGAAATACTCCCGAAGCCGAAGGCCCCTAGCAGTGCTCCAGGTAGATTACATATTATTTTTTTATTATACCTATTCTGTATGCCTAATATATTTGGAGGGCGATCATATTGCAGCAAACAGGGCGCAATTTCATACGTTGCTTAATTGGTTTCATATACTTTAGCTGTCTTATACAATATCTACGGTACATAATTAATTGGTTCTTGTACTCATATTCTATTCCGCAGGAACCACGCCGTTATTATAGAATGAAATAGAACAATAAATACAACTGCCCTACCAAAAATCTTACTAAAACCATCTTTCAGGTAAAGATTCTACCCCATACATCGAAATGTATCCAGGCACTTAAAAATGGTGGATCAATGACTCTCCTTTTTCGGATAGTCATGTAAAAAACCCATCCATCAATAACTATACCGCATCAGAGCCTGCAATACCTGTAAATATTCCAGGTAATGTATGCATTGGAGTCCGAATCAGCTGTTGTTCTGGCTTCATGCCAGCGTCGTGGCGGACTTGCGCATTGCGCCTGTAAACACAATATGTATTGACAAACTGGATATGCGACGTTCAACAAGCTGTGTGGCTCATCTTTAGGGGAAGAAATTTGAGGGGTAGCTGAACTATAAAACTATACATGTACAACTATATGTATAATAATCATCATCATCTTGGCGTGGTTTTATGTCTATCCAATTCTTTCGTCCGAAGCCTGCAGTCGGTTTGCTCCTTTTCTTTTTAGATATAGTCTATGCGTATGGTTACTCTATATTTCCTGGAAGTGGTATGAGTGAGGAGTGTACTAGCTAAATACTTTTGCAACTGGTTTAAAGACTTGAATATAATCAAGGGCTCCAACAAGATCTTTACTAGATTGAATATCTAAAACGCCGTTGTTAAAACGCTGACTCTTATGTAGAGAGAATTTATGCTGACATATCTCCTTAAACCTAGAATAATGTGGTGAGGGCAATGAGGAAGGTAGGCAGTGAAAAATACATAAATATTTTGTTGCCGAAAAGAGGAACACAGAAAAGAGGGAAAAGCAATAAAAAAAATTAGGAATAGAGACAGCCAGGAAAGGAAGAGAACGATGAGAGAAGGAAGAAGACAATGGCTAAAAATAACGTAAATAAAGAAGTTATTTTACCAAAAATCATATCCAATATGATAATAGACATGGTCTTGGCTTGTTTCTTTAAATGACTAAATCGCGTGTCTCCTACATTCCTTAACGAAAACGTGAGTGCATGTCTAGAATAAATATTGTCTATCTAAATAGGCATTGACAAATGCCTGCTACATTCAGTACCGTTCACCGTTCAGTTAATATATTTAACTAAATTCATTAGTTACGTCATCCAGTGACTTCACCACGATAATGCGGCGCCTAACGTGAAAGTTAGGTGATTTATTACCGATAACTTTAGTTCTAGTTTAGTCTCAGTTTACGTGCAAATTGACGTGAGTCAAAAATATTATCACAAGCGTTATCATTCCGTGAACATGTGTTCCAATCGATTTTCTATTCAAAGTGCATCAAAACATCCTGCACGTCGTATATCCTTGCAGTACCCAAGCGATTTGTCTCACACAGACAAAAGCATTGTCACATAATGCGTACCTAACTACAAGCGGGCACAGGACGATATCCAATACATGAAAATCACCAAACAATACCTCTTTGTAAAAGGCTCCTCAAAAATATAATACTGTTTGCCTAGAACTAAGCTTGTTAAACTAAGCTCGAATGTATTGCAGAAAATTCGCGACCGACCGAATCACGACACAAATTCAATATATTTTCCGTTTCACTAATAACATCACAGCCTTCTCAGGATTACCGCTTCCGTCAGTCACACACATTACACTAAACACACACACACTAGAAATACTAAAAAAAATATCTTCAACGAAATTAACTCGAGTTAAAATCGCGAAATTATTCCGTTTGTTTGAAACTCCAACATTTTTCCTTACATGGGTAAGGAAAATGTGGAATTGTTTTGTTAGTTTAATTGTGAAAATAATGCGGACTGCGCCGGGAACACGACCGGGCCACGCCGGCGAGGCGACTGAAAGGATCGACCGTGTCAACCCTAGGGGAGGCTGCGTAAGTGCGCGCGACTACCACGCAAAACAGAGTCACAATTCGAACACGTAAGGTTTTAATTCGAATGAACTCAATTTATTAGATAAATATATGACGTTCATTTTTAAAACGTCGTTAAAAGTTTGTGCGCGCATTGCGTATAGGAACTTATTGAGCGTATATAGAGTGGATATTAGTTTGGCACTAAAAAATGAGGAAAAACTAGGGACGAGGTGCGGTCGTTGTGATCTTGAATGGGGGTATAAGCGCGGGTGGGCGTTGTTTTGCGTAGAGGGCTGTTACCGGGGTGCTTTCATTAAACTCACTTTGTTATCGCGTCAGTATAACCATCCGGATACATTCTATTACTGCTCTGGGCCATATGATGTTTACGTATTCAACAACGCAAACTATTTTCAATTAAGTCACGCACTTGGTCGTTTTTCAACAAAGCTGGCTGTTTAGTGATTTATTTGTTGGGCAATATCAAGATTTATTGCTTTTGATGACATCTTCGAATTGTTGTGTCTACATAAAGTATAACATTTCTGGGAGCTTGAGTAATGATCTAGAATTTTCCAGTAAATACACTGTGCCTGAAATAGTACTGGAAGTAACTTGCTCAAAAGCGGACTAGCAACTCTAAAGGTGACGAAGAGGAACTTGCTCAAACCAAACAAATTATCGCTTTATTTATAAATTAAAAATTAAAATTATAAAATGTATGTTGAACTGTTTAAAAACATTAAGAAGTATAGAAGCAAACACACGCAAAAATAAACGCGCCTTAAAATGAACTCATAATTTTGCTTACGAAGAAAAACCTTACTTTGCAATTGCAAAAGGAGATTAAAGGATTATATTATGCAAGGAAGTCGCAGAATGAGACACCGGCAGATTGCTTTCATTATAAGTGACAAGTTGAAAAATTGTTCTTGATTTACTTGAACACAACTTCATTTCCTTCAAAGATATTGAAATAATTGAATTTGAAGATACAGGTTTTAAACCTTCAACACCTCCTAGCAACGCTGAAGCACTTTAGGCATCTAGACTAAGGTAACCCTTAGTCTAGATGCCTAAAGTAAAGAAAGTGATCACAACTTAAAAGGTTAATGTGTTAAGTATTACTGGGACAATTAACATATTACTAAACAATGGTAATTTTTTTCAATATAATTATTATAATTTAATGGAAATGTAATTGTAAAGTATGCATAATGAGACTCGTAAAAACATACAAGTGGCAAATAAACTCAAGTCGTATAGTTTACTATTACACTTTGTCAATGCAGTTAAATGATGTTAAATTGAAGTGTCAATTAAATTCTAATACGGTACAATAATCAGAAGTTAGTTAAAATTTTCTCGTTCTTCATCTATTTATACATAAAGCAGAGTGGAGATGAGCGCTGATGAGCCACAAGAGGTATTTCCCAAACCCATGTTTGAATCGCTAGCCCAGCAGAAGTTGAGGTCGAAAGGCTAAGATAGAACCTTTTTAATACTAATAATGCTACAATGTGGTTTCAGATTGAGGATCTCATTGGGGAGGTTATGTCGGACTAAGAACGACTAAAACGCGGGAGGTTGTGTTGGACTCGGAACGACATAACATACGCTGCTTCTGGAACATAGGTTAGGGTAAGATAGTAGCCAACATATCCCTTGCACCGCGGTAGGCCCGGGCTCATCTAGTCCCCGAATATGGAGAGACCCACTTTACGCCACCATCGTGGCTTGTTTCTGCTAAGGTGACAGGCGACTGTACCTGTCACCCACATGCCCCAGCTCATGGAGGACGGAGGTCATTCTGCGAGATAATAAAGGACCTGAAATTCTTTGTATTTCGAGGGGAAGACAACAAAAGCGTATTTAAATATCATAGTACATATAATTGCCATCACTAGTTACTTGCACACAAACGTGATCACTCAACTGCAGATACCACGTGGGCGGCAAATCGTTTGCAAATCAATAAGCCCAAGGCAGACTGGATGACATATCCCTACTAGTTAGAGAGGGATAGAACAGCTGTTTGATTATATTTTGATAACAAACAACTGATATTCTAGATAAAAGAACGGCGAAGAGGTGCAAAAAAATAATGGGTCTAATTGTTATTGATTTTTAAATAAAATATGCAGGGCAGAATTGCCTAAACGCACACAATTGTATCCTAGATAACGTCAAAAGCAGAGTTGAGAAGGAAAAGTTGGAAGGTGGTCCCTGCCCCGAGTTCACCCCAATCTCGGATGCAATCATAAAAATACATTTCATGATGATGTGAACACAAGAGCTACAAGACGGAGAGAAAATACTGTATGTTGCAAAAAAGGGTCTATAAAGTAAATAAACATTTCACAAGTTGTTGTAATTTAGTACAATTTGTAGAGCTGGCAGCCCTGCAGACTATCTGCTAATGCACCGATAAACTTTCTCCACTGACTTTTATTGCAGAAGGGTAGAGTGTGTTCGAGTAAGTTAGCTTTTATTTGCAGTACCTAAGTAGTCCGGGAATGGACTTGAAAATTAAATGTATAGCGACAATCACGAAAAAGTACGTTACTTAGGTTGGATTTTATCAAGGATAGGAAGCACGATGAATGTGAATTAAACTGTGTTGCCATATTATCTAAGTGCATTGAATAAAACCTGTAAACTGAGTTAGGGCGCGGCACAAATTTTTACTAGAGATTTTTTGGTAACCCCTAAAATTAGGCATGAACAGTTTATGTGGAAATGATGAACAGTTAATATACCTACTTATACCTATGTTGTTATAATATCTGCAATTCTGTACGTGACTATTATTCGAGGTTAAGAACGACACAGAATCGCAAAAAGTGTAGTCAAACGTCACAATATATAATAAATTCAAGGCGCGTGCCGACGGAGGAAGCACCACCCAGTGCATACAGAGTAACAACAAAATATTGCGAACGGAAGCACTAGAATTATGTGCTCTATAGGTCTGTGGAAATAATAGCATAGTATTGCCAATTTAATGATAGACGTACAAACAGGCACACCCTATTTTTTTATTAATTAATTGAAGTGGGTAACACATACGGTTCGCTTTTTATTATAGTCTCCCACAGCGAGCAAGAGAGCAAAGATGGGCAAACACACATCCAGTTCCGGCAGGTTTCATCACACCTAACGAAAGCCTGCCGCCTGGACGTCATGTCCAGTGGCCAACTTGGAAGTCATTAAATCGCCTACGGACCCAAGTTGGCCGCCTGTAGGGAAAATATAGCGAAATGGGTCTACATCGAGCAATCACAAGACTCCTGCGATTGCGGGGCCCGACCTCAGTCCATGTCGCACTTGCTCTCTTGCTCACTGTGCCCCCACACTTGCACTACCGAAGACCTCTGTAGAGCAACAGAAAACGCTATTGCTGTAGTCAACTATTGGGCCAACAAGATTTAATAAAACTGGATTTACCAGAGCCATTGACTCGAAGAAAAAGATTATATGACCTTCAGGGTGGGCACCCTTAGTGTTGCACACGTTCATAGGCCACGGTGGCCGCTTTCCATCAGGTGGGCCGTGTGCTTGTCTGCCACCTACGTAGTATAAAAAAAATTATAACATTTAAAATGGCAGACTAACAAACGGCCCGCCATACAGTGTGGCTTACGGACATTTGCAACAGCAAAAGTGTCACAATCTACCGATCCTGTAACCTTCTGATGATCTTTTTGAAGCCGTTCAAAAGTACTCCCTACTTTGAGGAATGACCTTGGCTCTCACGTCGCTCACAACTTGATCAAATCTAGACACTTGAAATCAATGTGAACACAATATTGGTAGGCTTTATACAATGTAACTCTTCGAAATCAAATCCAGCAGAAACAATTTTCAATTAGCAGCCGTCGATAGCAGTAGAGTGAGAGAGATGTGAATAAAGGTAGGTGCACAGTGAAGCCGCATCGTTGCACCGGCACGTGGCACGTGGCTTATCGATTAGCTGCGGGCGGTGTGTATGGGGGTTAACATGTGAGGTGGGAGAACTTTTTGGTGGTTGAAACATGGCTAGTTTACTTGTAGTTTTTATTTCATGCGGTTAACAGAGGTTGTTTTGCATCGGAATATTTTTTTTTACAATTTGATGTAATTAGGAAATAAAAAATATGGTGAGTGTAGTTTAAGTAATGTCTAGGTATAGATTTGAATCTTATTATTTGGTAGAAATATAACTAGTTGATACTGCTACTCCGCCTGGGTGGATATTTCTATTTTTGCTCAGTTTTAGACACCTACTCAGTCAATTGAAATAAAACTTATGGTGTATTTTTTGAGTCAAACATAAATATAACTACCATTTGTAATAATGAATCTGTTTTGAACGTAGGTTCGGCCGAAGCAGGGAGAATCGGCCTAGATATGTTCAAGTAGGTTCGTAGGTTAAAGTAATCTACGGTAAAGGGGTCATACAAGGTCAATAATTACACATCGGTTAGTCCAAGTAAGCCAAAACAATTCTGAAAATTCATCCCCTCAGCGGGAAAGTCAGGAAGCGAGGAATTACAGCTTATTGCTCGTAGATTAAATTTTCTACCCCACGCATTGCAATTTCACCTCCGAGCTTCTAAACGTGTGTCAAGATAACGTTGTTACGGCCGTTACGGACGTTCGTGAGGGATGAAAATATTTAATGGTGTGGACTAAATTGTCTTGTGAGCGATCATCTTTTTTTTTTATAAATTTTAATAATTGATTTAAGGCATCTTTGGCATGGTGGGGAAGACTCGTGCCTATTGATATGATCGACCAGAAAAATCTTCTATTTGATTGAACGACTTCATGATTGTGCATCGTGAGAAGAAAGACATGTTACGAAGTCTGACGACCACATACACTATCATCGCCATATTTACGGTCGCCATTTTCCATGACAGAACCAAAAAAATGTTTAATTTAGGCACTGAATATTACAAACATATAGTGGGGACTAAGGTCGAGTTATTCATTAATAAAAGCTACATTACTGTGTGTATATAAACGCGGGCGGAGCCACTGACAATAACTAGTCAAAGAAAACAAAGAGTCACACCGCACTGGCAACTACGCTGAAAAGCTTTTTTATTTTTTCAGCTACATTTTTAACCATTGCCATGACGACAGTGATTGATGTTAATGTGGTGTCCTTCGAAAGACGAAGGTTCACCTTTATAAACAACACTATTCGAAATACATCGACATAAAGTGCAAAGATTATTTTCTCATCAATTACAGTGGTTTTCAAATATCGTGTTTCATCCGCCTGACTGAAAAGTATAGATATTAGTATTACTACTAGCGTAAATAGACCCACAGATTCCTTCATTACCGCGTAACCGAATTTAAAATGTCAGTGGCAGTGACTTGTGACTTTAGTATAGAAACATAATGACGTCAGAGCAACATCAACATATATACTACTGTCAAAGTTATCAACTTAGTTTATAAAAAACGTTTCATGGTTCTTATACTTTGTCACTTTCTCAGGCCTAAGTTTTGCGTAAGAATACGTATTTCACTCGCACACTCTGTTTCTCTAAGGATAACTTTTATTTCAACAAGGTCAAATTGTTTTGGGATCTGCGCAACATGCCATTGTATCCATACTTTCCTGTGACACATCATTGTCTCAGTTACTCCTTTCTTAATAATGCCTTCCGTCATGCATTCCATATTCCAGCTATCTTTTCGTGAACTCTTCACTTTTTACTTTAAACCTTTTGAACGACCTTTTTGCGGTCTAGTTTCTCTGTTTTATATTTCTGAGGGTATCTATATGGGTACGTTATTTTTAAATCACATGATGTTGTTCTCAGCACTCTCTAATAGTAGATTTACTTCTAACTCAACAAAACCATCAATCGTATCACCACGGGAATCGATCGCATCATTAGCACCCCTCTATTGATATATTGGGAACTGCCCACTTCGGTTTGGGGCATTGTGCGAAGGGTACAAGTTCCCTTTCCCCAGTTGGGATCTAAAAAGCTTACGAAAATGCAGACTTGTCAACAGATTTTGGATCAAAGCAAGATCATCAAGTAGTAAGTGTACTTTGTCTCTTAGTAGGTGCTAAACACATGATCCAATAACATGCCTGGCCTTTGTATACCTAGTGAAGCATTTCCTTATGACTGACACAATAAACCTAACAATATGTTGAATAGCTCACAAGTATTTAAATTCTATGCAAAATATGTATATTTCTTGGATATGATAAACGGGCACTTACTTAAAAATGTGTTAGAATCATACTAAAACTATGGAATGCCGGTCATACCTAGAGCTTCAGCATGGCGGCATATTTCCAATGACTTCATTGGTCGAAGAGATATTTCTATGTCGCCATGCCAGGAGGAGAAAACAGCAGGATTCTAAGTGTAAGTTTTGGATGTAAAAAAAATTCGTAAAATAAGTAAATAAATCATTTCTCACTCCCCCAATACAAGAGGTTTTTGATCCCTCGCCCTCCGATATACCTTAATGCACTACTCTACACACTCGTGTGTAGACAACCTGTATTAATTCACAGCATAACAATTTGTCAATTCAACACTTCGTGAATGCAAGGGGGAGTCGGTTTTCACGAATATAGCTATTGTTCAAATGCCTATTTGATTGTCGACTTTAAATGCAATAAATTTGTTTTTATTTGTAAGTAGGAAGTCAGTATACTACTAGTTTAGGCCCACAGCCAGGATCAACTTGGAGGCGTTCCACCAATATGCCCTTACCAATTCGTAGTCCAGCACATTCGTTTTAGCATAGAAACACCTAACTGCCGTTGCTTAAAACTTATCCACTGCCAGTTTCGTGATATTAAAGTTACAAAACTAAGTCTACCTATCTGTGATAAAGCGTCCTAATGTATTTACCATGGTTACGGTATCTTACTGCAGTACATTATCTGTCGACGGAAGGTCCTGCCTATTACCATAGATAGAGATTTATATTATATGTTCTAATTTGATTTGATTTAATTTGACTTATAAGTACGCATCATAATATAAGTTTTGTTATCATCATATAAGACATACTATTGTAAGCATTATGTCTATCGGCCATAAGAATACTGAATAGCCTCCGAAAATCCAACCACACGACACACTGAATCAAATTTACTGGCATGGCTAACGTGGCTCTGGAAGATTGTCTTGAAACACTAGACATTGGCGTCTCGCCATTAATAATTTTGTATGACATTTAGCAATTGATATTGTCGAAATTGCGGCGAATCTCCTTGCACAAAAGCCATCTTAAGAAGAAAAAGAAGGATACTGAATGTCATATTCATATAATCAACGGTAAAAGTGTGCTATAAATATAATAGACGGGGCCTTAATATCCGTAAAAGTTGAAAAGCTAAACTAAGCTAAGTCAAGTTTAAACTATTTATTAATCTGTGGCTAAGTTTGACTAAGTTTATAATGGTTATTTATAAGCGCCGTAAACGTGAAATGTCAGTGAAAAGGTTTCCCCTGCAGCCTCGCAACAGGGGAATGTATATTCGGTGTGTGTGTAGGTCGGGAATCGAAGCGGTGAGCTATCGATCGGTGGGGAGAGGGGGGGACTATTATAATGCAGGTTGGTGCCTCTTTTACGGAGCGGTGTTTGTCAAACTTTTGTTGAGTTTGACTTGTAGAATGTACATAAAATGTGTGATTTGAAGGTTAAGGCAATACAAAGGTTGAAAATATTTGAAGTTAGTTTTATACCTCCAGGTAATGTCTGGCGTGAGTCATTGTTCTCTGAGCCTATTCCCAACTCAGTTGGGTTCGGCTTTCTAGTCTAACTAAGATGCGGCAGAAGCTCGATATTTTCCGTGAAGCGACTGCCATCAGACCTCAACTACCAAATTGGCGATATCGAAGTATAGTTAGGCTAGTCAGACTTTTGAGACTCCATAGATGTTCGTATGGTAACCGGGTTTGACGGCTTAACGTGCTCTCCGAGGCACGACTAGACCAGTGCAAATAGCCGTATTCATGCATACAAATATTTGCACTGAGCGGGAATGGAACCCGCGTCCCCTACGTAGCGGTCACGTTCTCTATCGTCAGGCCAGAGATTGCCAGTTTTAAAATTAATCTAGTTAAGTGCAAGTCGGACTCAAACACTAGCGTTCCGAAACCCCACAAATTGCAATCTACTGCAGCGAATATTCTGGGCTCAATTCTCCTAAGTATGAATAACTATATACAAGTTTAGCGTAGCGTAAACTGTTACGTCGTATCTGGCATTACCATTTTTTAAAATCTACGTAATATAATAATAAGAAAAAAAATTGTAGGTCAAATAACAATTCGCAAGTTCCTTTTTTTCATTCATGAAATTTGCACATACGGAAGAGTACATTACATTTACAGATAACATACGAATTTATAATTATTTTTTTAGTCACATGGTTTGATATTGTTGTTGTTCTTATTAACATGTGTGTTAATAAGAACATGTTACTTAAAATATAATTCTGTGTTTAAGTTGTATACACAATTCATTATTGGTAGTCTTTCTCTAAACTTAAGAGCTGTGGTCTTGTCAGTGGAAAAAAAATCTTTTCCTTCACCTTTGCTGTAAATATTCCTCTTGGCTTACCTCTTCCATTCTTTCCTTCTACCCTACCTTTCTTCCTTTCATTCTTTGAATAATGCACTTAGCATTAAACTTACCTATAAGTGAAAGTCGTCGAGTGATCCATCGGAGCTCCTTCGTGAGAAGTACTCACAGACCTCTCGTACAGGACTCTGATGACAATGAAAAGGTAAAAGATAACCTTCCTTCTGGCACAATCAGGTAATTCTAATAAAGAATTATGACCTTGCAAATACCGTCTGTATCTAACACCATCTAGCGGAAGTAAGACGAACTACTAAGAAACTATAAGTTCTGCATCACGCAATCGATTTACAACGCATCGGTATTGCCGTGGCGCAGAGAACACGTTAAACCATTACTCCTGGACCCCTACTAATTGTTAACCATAGTCACATGACTGAAATTGCAAAAATTGTCATCGAATTTTCAACTTTATTCATATAACCTAAAGTAAAAAATGAAATGAAAAAGAGTTTATTACTTCGCTGCATTCACTCTACACAATGTCATTTAATTTTGACCTTTAAGTGTGTAACCGGCGGAATCCAAAATTAAATGGCACTTTTTGTAATCTCAGTGCCTTGACAATGGTTGACAATTAGTAGAATCGAGGCCCTCGTTGTTATAACTTCTATGACAGTCGTTATGAATAGTTTTGAGCCCTAACAGTAAAAAGTGTTGGTAAAAATTTAAAAAAAAATCAGCCCATTTGCGGCTGGACTCGAAGAGGCAGACCCCTGACTCCGAAGCAAAAGTTTCGGATGCGATCGAGATTAACGCAAGGAAGTTGATGTGGAATACCTATTAGGTAGAAAAAAAAAATGGCGCCTATTTACAAAATTATCGGTGATGTGCATAGACTTTTTCAATAGGTTATACAGTTTCACTAATTCTCAATTCATATGGGTTAAGTTTCACCTGATATGGGTAATGTATGCAACGTCATTTTGATTCTATAGAATGCACAAATAACTTACGGAGTCTTGCTGTCGGGAGGGGGCGCGGAGTGGGGCGCGCTCAGCGAGCCGCACCGACGCCTTCAGCCCCCGCCTGGAATGAACAGCCTTTGTCATTTAGCCATCTTTTTGAAGCATGTTTTGCCCATTTAGGTGGCAGACAAACACACGGTCCACCTGATGGAAAGTGCACAACACTTTGGGATCACAGTCGTGCTGCCAAGTACATTGTAAAAAAAAGTAACAACATTGTAAAAAAAGAAGGTTGGTCGGTTTGTCTTCCCAGATTCTATTGACGATGATGGTACAAAAACTATGCAGGAGCTCTGGCTACCCTACTCACAGCCAGGAACACAACACAAGGTTATTATTAGCCGCGGTATTCTGTAGAGCGGAGGTACTTCCCCATTCGAACTGATCAATTGGGACGGGAGATACCGTCGCGCCCTACCTCCGTCAGGAGTATTTCGGACATGCAAGACGAGTCGATGCAGCTTGGTTGGGCAGAGTATTCTCCCAGCTATGTCATCAACTATATGCGCATAACTGCAATTTCGGCAAACCGTTTATAAATAAGTGGGAAGTCCCTGTAATTAAATAAATAGGGGAAACTGGGGACACTTGATCCCTATGGGAGACAAGGTACACCAATATTTTTTTCAATTACTAAGTGTATTAGAGTATTTTTTAGTGTGGCAACACTAAGTAAACATTATTACCCTTAGTGTTACCACATTAAAAAATAGTCTAATACGCTTAGTAATTCCAAAAATATTGGTGTAACTTGTCTCCCATAGGGATCAAGTGTCCCCAGTTTCCCCTAAATATTCTAGGTAACTTAGATACTTTTTTTCCTAGAAACTTACAAATTATACATTGAAAGTACCATCTAACACTTATTGCAACACCTCAGGGGCATCACACTTAAGAGTAGTCTTTTTGAGAAGTGGTCATTATGTGCCGGAGGGATACTGCCGACCATATACAACCTAATGCCGTTCTTGAAAAGGTGATGAGCCATACTACCTATTTGATATTACGCTATTTTCGAAATCCGAAATATTTTCGAGAGCAATTGCGACTAACCAGATACTATATAATAATTCACTACGTTATTACCGGTTGATTTTATAGTGGTTTCGGAAAAAAAGATTTTGGCCATAATTTGGCGAAAAAAAATTTTTTTTTTTACACATCTCATACATTTTTCTGTTCACCTGCACATTATTGCCATACATAAAGTAATTTTTTTTTTTTCAAAATTAAAACTTCCGAAACTGTGTGTGGAACAAAATATTCTTTTTCAAAAACCACTATAAAATCACCGTGTATATAGCAGTTAGTCATATTTATTAATTAATAAAGTAATGAAAGGAAATAATTTAAGGAAACTTCCGATCGCCAAGTACTAAATAGATAATAAACTAACACAATTTTTATAAGGAATATTAGCAATATTACTAATATTCCCTCTAACCGACCAGCTATGCGCAATGTCTCGTGTCAGGAGTGGGTTCATATGGGTAGTGTAATAGCTAGGATTCTAACCTCTCAATCGCTAGGCCGACTTCTGTTTTCATAACTTAATACTGTTATAAGACACGATAGGGTTGTCATATCATTATAGATAAAAGCCCCAACTTGTTATATGGCCCCTCAACTTTGCGGTCAACTCAAATATTTGAGTAGCAAACAAATATAATCCTTATTCCTAACAATAGTATACTATAGTTACAGTTGCCATAAATCAGTGACTTTTCTGTTGCCAAAATAAATGGTATATTTCAAAATAACATCTATACTTTGTAAAATATAGCTTGGGTCCTATGACAGATGTCAAAATGAGGGTCATAGGGATGTCCGAAATTCGATGAAAATATCGATACTACCAGCTATTATTGATGCATGTTACATGTAATTAGGTTTAATTTAATTGTATGTATGTATTTAATTGTAATGAGAACGGCATATACGTAGCATACAAGGCGTCGGCACTCGTACTGATGAGAATGAATGGAGTGCATCAGTGGAAGTTCATATCAAACAAGATGTTGGCGCGTGTATCTTATGCCTATCATGGCCCAAGAGCCAAACGCGGCGTGTCTTCTTACAAAATCCAAAAACAGGTTCAGGGCGTTGATTGATTGAATGTAGGATTTTATTTACTCAATATTATTTAGGATCAAGTATATTGAAATATAAATATTATTATGATATCAAAATACCTAAGCAATAAGATTAAATTCTAATTAATTTTTTCTTATATTAATTTCAATTTTAAATTAAGCTTTATTCAAAATATGGATAGTTCATAGTATGTGGTCACGATGATTCATCGCCCATCACTAATTAGCTCAGTATGCCCATAAAGTATGACATTGACAGCTACTACATTCAATAATAGAAAATGCAAGACTTCATGTGCGGGATTTCACTGACAGCTGTCATAGGACCCAAGCTACATTTTACAAAGTATAACATCAAAGTTCAATTTCAATTTGGATTTGGATATTTCCCAACAATCATTTTTCATCATTCCTTTGAACTATTAACAATAATTTACTTTTAATTACTTTTTCTCCAACAGTCTTCTAAATATAAACATGCTATATTATAAATCTGATTGCACATCAAATCACCAAAAATAATAAAAAAGACAATGTTTAAGTTGGTCTTGCACACAAAGAGTTCTATGCCACCATTTGTTTTAATGTTTGCTGTTATAACAGCAACTCATCATCTGTGAAAATTTATGTTTAACAAGATACAAATTGGATTGGATATCATCAGATACGTGAACAGCTTGCTGGCATTCTTCGACAAGTTGGGTTGGACTGAACACACTCAAGCAAATAGTGTCACGATGTGGGGTTACAGAAAACAGCCCATTACACCATACCAATATCAATTCTAATTGGAATGAGCCTGAACCTGGTTCAAATGCTGGCCTTCTTCATTCAAAAAAGCAATGCGGCCAGGGTGATAGACACTTTTACACCAGGCACAAGTGTGGGTGCACTTTCTTAGAACTTGGATTTGTGTGATTTTCACCTATGTTACATTATGTTGGGATGTGAACATAAACTCCTTGTATATGTGCCAAGGATCTGGTGGGTGAAGAAAAATAACAGGTTGACAACACTTTGATCTATCACTCGCACATCATAGCTCATATAACTCGTCAACTACTATACTTCTATAATACAACAATTTCTTTCAAATGAAACAATAAAGTTATTTTAAAAATGTGATTAATGTTGTTTCAATGCATGTAGTTAAATTTGTAAATAAGAAAAAGAGATAAATACTATTTAGATCAGAAAAAGTTATAACATATCTAAAGGATATCATTGCCATATTTGCTACAAAAAAGAATTTGACCATAGAAGAATGAAAAAATAGTTCAGAAAAAGATTGGATGATTATACTGAAGAAGTGAATTGTTTAGACAATCTAAACCTATTGTAAACAAAGAAGGAGCTATAGTTTATTGTATTTATTGTGTAAATATATAATTATAAATTTCAAATTTTTTAATAGGTATCTGCAAAACAATAACTAGGTACGTTTAGATTTAGAAGGAAGATTACTATCATCCCTTGATATACTGTTATGGGAATAATCATTGTCCAAGCCTTTTCATAACTCAGTTTATATTTATATATCACACATAACATAACAGATTACAACCAACAAGAAATACAATAATAATACAAAGCAATAGGATTAGAGTACAGGTTTTATATGAGAATAAAACTAGGTATCCTCTGTTTAAGATATTCTTAAGGAAACATAATAGAGTCAATCCCAAACAAATAACCTTAATTCTAAATCTCCTTGTATAGTATAACCTTATTATTTTATAATTTGTTTGTAAAACAAAGGCCTCCTTTTCAAGGATAAAAGAAATTCCATCTACCAGAAGCCGGTAATTATTTATCAATACAAAGAAGGTAGGTAAGCATTTTTTACATTTACATATATCTATATATAAACGGATATGTTTATTAATAGTTACTCATTATACAAACCCTTTCTAGTACCACTATTATAAAACTTTGGTAAGGTTAAACCAACACTAACGATATGTAATGCATTCTAGTAACGATTACAAACGAATTTCAAAGAAAACTGATTTTAAATTCATATTAACTCATCAGCCAGAAACGGAAATTTATAGGTCCCTGGATGTATATTTATTCGGACATTCTTGAGATTTTCTGTGTGCATTAAATTTCACTCACCATTTTCATGATTATCAATACCGGTTTCACTGTAACTATTAAAATAACAACAAATATCACAACAAAACTTCCTCCCACGACGGCCGTTTGCAATTTTCAGGAATAGTGATGGGATGAACTCGTTCACAGATTGATAAAATGACAAATGGTTGCCTTTATTGGTGAAGATCAATTTGAATATTTCTAGTCAAAATTTAATTTTATTTCTCAGGTATTGCTTCTACATATGAATTCGAGGACACTTTTATAAGGCAAATAAATAAAACGGCAAGGTCAGTCTAGAAATCAGAAATGAAATGAAAGAGTTGGATTGGATGTACCTACCTATGTGAAACTGCGGTAGTCGTCGTAAATATTAAAACTACAAAGTTATTAAGTTTACAACTAAAGTATTATATAGCGTCGGTATCTTAGTGGGTAAATAGTCGGTCTTACGTTTGAGATGTCCCGGGTTCGATTCCTAGCCATTACACTATTGATGTGAAGTCTGTGAACCCACTTCTAACAAAAGTCATTGAGCTTAGCTGGAGGGGTTAGAGGGAATATTAGTAATGACTGTTAAAAAATACAAAAAAGAAATATTTAGTAACTTTTCGAGCGGCAAGGGCCAATTTAATTTATTTTATGGATACACATTACTTTTTTTTTTTTTTTTTTTTTTTTTATCTATGGCACGTCAATTTGACTTCACCTCGCCTGATGTTAAGCTGAAGGCAAAGTCCCATGAAAGAGGGTCACCATTGCAAACACGTTCAGTGCTACAATGGTGGCGCTCAGCTTGACGGCCTCATCAGATGCTTTTTCACGCGCCGCTTAAAGGACCCGGGACTGTAGGAATTAGGAACTATACTCTTTGGGATACACGTCCTTACAAGCCTAAAGGTGGGAACAAATTATCGGACGCGTCCGTAAGCCGCGGCTGATACAAGCTATCTGGGTAGTACAAATAAACGAAACTGTGCAAACTATCGGTCATAAGTAGCGGACGTGACCTTGAGCCGTCCTTGAGCGCACGGACGTCCGAAAAGAATCTGGCCGGCTGGATATTTTTGCTTCCGCGGTGGACGGTGTGAACGGGGAGCGTCTGTGTGTTGTCTCTGTCGTGCACATTATTAAGCCGCGTCCGTCAGCCGCGGCTTACGGACGCGTCCGATAATTTATTCCCACCTTTACGGCCCAACACTACAACATAGAGCTACGTTTTGTTTTTCCCGAATAGCTTTCAATAAATAAAGTAAAAAGTTGCTAATTAATTGTAACCAACTAATATTTTGCATTAATTTTAAGATTTTTACAATATTTTCATTGTAATTGTCCACCAGTGTTCACCAGGGATACTTAATCAATCCAATGATGCGATACGATTTCCTTTACACTTGTAATAAAAATGTGTCAAACTTAACTTTTTAATTGAGCTTGAGCTTGGCAACATTGTTGGTTCAAAATTCATTGTTCAATTCAATCTGCTGTCAAAAAGATAAATAATTTTTTTATCCGTAAATGTTTTAAAATTACTTCTATTCCTTTTCAGGCTGTATTATTATCCTTAAAAGGTATATTTCATACTTATTCTAAATTCATACGTAATAAATAATTGACGTAATTATTATAAACTATTGATGTTATTGCAACTTAAAGTCGTGATGTAAGAAGTTGTATTTTGAGTATTTTTCAATAATATCTTGTGTATGTCCCTGCATTGCATATGAGCATTACTCACTACAAAGTATATTGTATTATTTACTATTTATTTTGATAATTACTTTGGTTATAGATGTTGAAATTGAGCGGTTTAGTGATTTGGAGGTTAGGTTCAAGGACTGCCGTACGAAAATATTCTGCTCCTAGCGCTACAGTATTGAAAACTGAAAAACTTGAAGTTTCAGCAAATTTATCTGATAAAGTCACTAAAGCTACGACTACGGATGACAAAGAAAATGCAGGTAGTGTCCTCAGTTGTTTTATTACAGTTGTTTCTAATATCTAGAATAGAGTATACTATATTGTATATTGTCTGATTTGATATTTTGCTTAAATTGTTTAGTTTAATCTATTGGGCCATTGCAATCCACTGCTAATTGTTTGTTTACCAATCTACAAGAAACTATCATTTTAAAGTTTGGCTAAAAGGCACATAATATTACATTTAAATTAAATATAATAATTATCAGTTTATTTCTTAAGTCACAAGACCAAATACTTGAGCGGTTATGTAGATCATCACCCGATACTTTTGCGTACGATAGACAGTTGCAAGTTGGACTTAAATATCGAAATAATTTTCTGCATGTTTTCAAAATATTTCAGGTTTAGTAGCTGCAGCATTCGCTTCCCTGAACAATATAGACGCAGAGCCAGACCCACAGAAACCAAGCCCTAAGTCAGTGAAGTACACGAGGGCACAACAACTAGACACTCAAATACTGAAGGCAATTGACTTAAATAGTTTATTAGTTGTTGCTGAAAACCCTGTAGTGTCTAGGAGACATGCTCTAAAGGTTAGTCCTAATTGTAGATGAAATTTATTGTGTTTAGAATGAGAAGAATAACAATAGCAATGAACTAGTTCGGCCATTATCAGCACATCGTGACGATGGCATTTTTAACAGTGCGAAAATATTGGTTACTCGTAAAAAGGTGGTAAATATCCAGTTAAATTTAATAGTGAAGTTATAAATTGCCATTTCAATTTAAAATTAAACAACGGGCACTATTAGTGTCACTCAGTATTTGGTAATGTTCACCTTTAGTATCTCAATATTCGGAATCAGATAAAGTGGCTAATATGGCATGTAGTACGAGTCTAGCCTAATCATATTAGTAACAATATTCAATTACAGTATAATTAAATACCTATATGAGTATAGTTCTCAGACCCCAAAGTGAAGCTCTGATGCGATCGGGCGTAACACAAGGAGGAAGATATCCAACAGTGATGTGAACTTATAATCTCCGGCCACGGAGGGATTCTAAAGAGAATAAAGAAAGGTTGAAAAGGAACAATCAAGTTTGTTTTTTCTGCTAAATAATTTGCAATCAATCATTTGACTATGAGCATAATAATATGTTGTGAAATCGTAGGGTTAACAAAAAAAAATGAAATGTAATGAGATGAGATGACACATCACAGGATGTGAATAACTTCTAAATGCCAAAGGATCAACATCTAATCTGAATATAGCTGTAGGTTTGATGGCACATGGAGGAACACAAAAAAACCATGTACTACAAAACTGTTTGTTATATAACCACAATTCCTTTTCAACCTTTTTGTGGCGACGGCCATCTTGGACTGTTTTTCATCAAACATAGCTGAGAACCTTCTCGACTAACTCACCTTTCAAACAAAATTAACTAGATTAAAATTGCTTCCGTAAAGGTGCTACCATGCCACAAACAGACTGACACACACAGACACATTGAACTGATAAAAATTTATTGTTAACCGGTTAATAATAAACTAAATCAAAAGCTCCCATATTTAACTTTTCAGATGGTGTCCATACTCTCAGAATGGTCGAGTGCCAACAAAATTAGACTGGTTGACTTCGAGAAGGACCCTCGGTTCCTGAAACTGTGCCGTATACTAGCACGTTCAAATACAGTCCATGCTGTGAACTCACTGACTATGGCAGAAGACCTGAGCACTGTGCTGGGCATCACTGGAGATGATGAGGCGGCCAGACTGATAACGAATTTGACACTTCCGCAGATGATTAAGGTAATTTTCTGTACTCGGAGAACTTTTTTTAATGCCACTTTGGTGGTAGATAAGCACACCACCCATCTGATGGAACCTTGAACGTTGACCTTCGCAATACCAGGGACGTTACACTGTCGACCTTGGTTAGAACTTCTAATGCCCTTATTGAAGCATTCCATACTGTAGTCCTTTTTGGACAACCAAGCTACCATGCCAAGGTTACCATGAAATGGTACATGGGTTGTTTGTTTTATATTTTTTGGTTGAGAATGATTATAAAAAATAACGAAATATTTACATTAATTAAATTTCACAATTTAATCATAATAATGTGATATATAATCTTATTGTACGTGTAACACCTCGTGGTGTACCTCTATGTAATTGACAACACCTACTATCTACGTGTAACAAACAATAAATAAATTCATATGTACCAAGCGATTCTCTCCAAATCTGTGTTTCCGAATAGCTATAACTTGAAAGTCTCCAAGACTAGGGTGAATAGGTTACTTCTAGGCAAGCGTGCTACACTTCGACCTCTTCATCACTGACTAACAGGTAAGAGAGTGGTCGCGCGAAAATTCTCTGTACCTGATAACGCACATTTGGCTCCCCTGGTTATCATATCTACTTCTGTGGAATACATTACGGATACTTGGATTTCTAAAATGTTCAAGATCCTTAGTCAATCACGTACAGTACCCCAATTATACTAATTGTTGACCAATGTCAAATGTCATTGGATTTTAAACTTTGCTCTATACTGTTAAATTCAAAAATGAAATGGCATAGTGTATTGTGAAGGAGACAATGTAATGAACTCTTTTCATTCAATTTTAAACTTTAAGTATATGTATATAAAGTCCAAAATTCAAAGGTAGTTTTTGTAATCCAAACAGTTTTTTTTACTTTTTAATTTCCCTACTATTGCTCACTCACATGATTCATTATAATATCACCATTTTGTAGGTAATGAAAGCTCTACAGCAAAAAGGAAGACGCAGCACACCACTCCTACGAGCTCTCTCACATAGTATCACCAGCCAGTCGGAGGTGATCGACCTTAAGAAATCTGCCGACCTACTATTTTCTATGGCTTCGCTTAGTTTCCCAGATCCAGTTTTACTTGATCGAATATGCAAGTAAGTACCTACCTTTCATCAATCAATCAATTAGCCTATCTCAGTCCACTGCTGGGCATACTCTCAATGTTGAGAGACTGTGTCCTACTGTTTCCACTCTGGTCAGATGAGTTGATACTGGGTACTATTTTAAATTAACCTTCTCTCATAGTGTTATCTTGTGCGTTGTCTGTTAGTCGGCGACATATTAAATCTTGCGGACTCCCTTGTTATTGTTAATAATTGATATTAATTGATAATAAGAGAGAAAGGGGTTAAAATTCAAAATGCGTGGACCGGTAAGATGTTCCTTCAAAAAAGAATCTTCTGTCCAAGTCATCACGCCTGGCGAGCCGCGAGATAACATTTGACATTGGAACGTTGTATAAATGCTATCTAGTGCGTGAACATTCATTGCGCGATGCAGAATCGGCAGTTCTGTAGTAGTTTGGCTTCATTTCGCTAGATGGCGTTAGCATTGTAGAAGGAATTTTATCCTTTCGGCTACACATCAGTACATATTTTTTTTACAGTGACACAATAGAATGCTTGCCAGCAAACAAAGACAAACCAGCAGTAGTGAACTCTATAACCATTTCTCTTGGCCTTATGAAGTACCGACACGAGCCTGTACTGGGGGCCATCACTGACTGGCTGGAGGCTAACAAAGATATCGTCAGGGCAAGTGACGTGGCGTCATTGGTCGTGACACTAGCTACTGTAGACTATTTGCCACCAGCAGCCGATGGACTGATACAGGTTAGTTAGTTATTGTGATGTATGGAGACCTTTGTTTTCACCAGGAAACAATTAGTCAACATGTTTGATAAAAAAGTGGTTGAAGATTAGTCAAAAAGTTAAAGATCTTTCAGAACACAATTGTTTTATTGAGTATCAAATATGAATGTTTTGTGTGCCTATTTGCCTGTCGCCAAGTTACATAACAAAGTTTTGGATATCATTATATAGTTCCAAAATTCAACCATGAGTTAAGTTGTACGTAACATCTCATTGTATTGTATTAATATCATTTATGTGTAAGTACTATATTAGAATAATATAAATAAAATAAATAGTTCCTTCCTTTGTTATATAAGAACGTCTGATGATAAATTGAAGGAACATTGAATATTGAATATTAAATATAGAATTTTGAATATTGATTATTAAATATTAAATAAATATTGAACATTGAACATTGATAATTGAATATTGAATGTTGAATGTTGAAAGTTGAATGTTGAACATTGAGCATTGAACATTGAATATTGGATTTTGAATATTGAATATCCGATATTTTGGTGCTGTTCCAAGCGTCATGATCACGAAAGTACTACAACTTCAGAAATTTCGAATGTTTATACTATCGTGATTGTTTCAGACAGCACTATCTCTCACTGAGGAGGAGATGTCGAAGGCGGCGTCGTGGTTAGACCTGGTGTTCTCGCTGTTGACGCTCAATAAGGCGACGCCAAAGCACCTCACGTCCACTCTACAGCCGGAGTTCATTGATAAACTGCTCTCGGCTGGTGGTAAGATTACTGTTTTGTTTTATTTACTAGCTGAGGCCTCCGGCTTCGCCCGGTTATCGCAACTTTTGGTCATATCTTCGGTTTATAACCAATTAAGATTATATAAAGTCTGACCAACGCATGAAAATATGTCCTGTCTGTTTTTGGGTCTAAAAAAAAATTGACAAGTCAGTAGGAAGATCAATGTCTCTTCTGCCCTGTCAGAAGCTCTCTTAACCTTAAGCTTCTGTGAGCCGTTTTTTTATCCTGCAAACGAATAATTCCCCGGATACCTCCGCATCCGGAGCTGGTTTGGGAGGTTATGTCGGAATCAAACCGACTAAAACTCTTTGGGTCTTTAGTTGCCGGAGGTGAGATAGCCAACATATCCCTTGCCCCCGGCAGACTTGGGGCCCTCTCTTTCGAGATGACCCGCTTCGGGTACCACAGTGTCTCCGTCTAGCCCCCGGTTATGAGAAGGCGAATATTCTGTGAGCCTGGTACTCCATGTAAAAGGTATCAAGCTGTGACCACATCCCACAGAAACCTATTCTCTGGATAAGAACAATATACTATAATCTACCTTTGTGTCAGATTTCACCCAGATCTGAGTAGTTTTTGCGTGAAAGAGTGCCGAACATGCATCCATACATACATCTATCATCCATACAAGCTTTCTTATTAAAATCGTATATATAAAATTCTCGTGTCACAATGTTCGTTCCCGTACTCCTCCGAAACGGCTTGACCGATTCTCATGAAATTTTGTGAGCATATTGAGTAGGTCTGAGAATCGGCCAACATCTATTTTTCATACCCCTAAATGCTCGGAATGGAGCAGCGGGAAAGGGATCAGAAGTCCATGCGGGCGGAGCCGCGGGCAACAGCTAGTATTAGTATTGATTAATGTACGAATATAACAATGGTTGTCTTTTCAGAGATCCCAATACCATCTCGTCGGAAACTCATGATGATAGACGCTTACCTTCAACACACCAGTCCCGGTTCGCTCCGGTTACCAGAAGACATATCTGTGGGAGTGCCTGTCATGTATACCAAGGAGAAGGCCTTCTATGTCTCGAGTATCCTGGACACTTTCAAGAGTTTGGTTTCTGCTGATGCATTTTTAAAAAAGGAGTGTAACTCTGGCATGGGATTTTTGTATGGTAAGTTTTTGTAAGTCGTTTGAAAAAAATAATTACCAAAAATTAAAAGTAACTTACATATCATAACACGCCTATATCCCCGAAGGAGTAGGCAGAAGTGCTAGCACCCACATTTCGCCAGTTTATGTTTAGGTCCCAATGTAATAGGTATAGCCCATTGCCATTAACCGGACATTTATAAACCTGCGACACATAACTTCGAAAGCCATCGGAAAATCATTGGTGTGTGCCATGGTAAAACCTAGGATCGAATCCGAGAGCTCGTCTCAGCAGGTAGCCTAGTGGTATGGGTAATATACCACTAGGGTACCGTGGTATTTTAAAGTAGGCCGCGGCATCAGAAAGTGACTATTAACTAATATCTTATGTAGTAACTATTGAACCTACCTCTCAAGCCATTGAGCTTAGCTAGAGGGGTTAGAGGGAATAGTAGTAATATCAGTTGGTATTATTCTTAAAAAGTGGTAGTGAACGCAATTGTTGCGCAGGAGGCGCAGGTTCGATCCCCGCTCAGTGCAAGTATTTGTATGCATGAATCATAGATAGGTATACAAAAAACCCAAGATGCACAGTCAGGGTATCGAAACTGTCTGCATAAAATGAGCGCTCAATTCAAAATAGAGCGCTCATTAATATAGTCTCGCATCGCTCGTGTTCATATACGCACTTTGTACACTGCTTTGTAAAAAGAGCTTTAATTCATGTTCGTAAGGTTCAATTTGTAAAAAAATATGTTTATAACATATCTATAACTACTTATGTGTGATTGCGGACAGATTCGAATGCTACTTTTGTTCGAGACTGTGTGTCTAGGTTTTTTTGTTTATCAATCGCATGAATACACTGTTGCTCTATTTACACTAGTAATAATAACTTTATGGAGCGTAGGAATAGATAAGCATACAGGTAAAATATGCAACCGTCCTTTTTATTGTTACAGATGCGGAATTCGCAGTAGACGCTAAATGCCACCCTGTCCCGTTAGAAAAGGCTGTTAACAATAAAAGGTATGTAACATTGTATTATGGTTAACCCTCCCGAAGCCGAAGGGAAATGGTAGTGGTTTTGTCACCATCGAGTATTCCGCTTAGCAATATATTTAGCGATTCAGTTTCATTTATACAGCGTGTTAGGGTAACGCTCCCGAAGCTGAAGACACTTGGTAGTACTTCAGGTGCACTAAATTTGGCTAAAACCGCGGTAGCCCAGTGGTATGGGTAATGGACTGCTGAGACGAGGTCTCGGGTTCGATCCCAGGTTTACCATGGCACACACCAATGACTTTTCGATGCTTTTCGAAGTTATGTGTGTATTTATCGCAATTATAAGTACCCGGTTAATGGCAATAGGCTCGCCACCTATTACATTGGGACCTAAACATAAACTGGCGAAATGTGGCTGCCAGCACCTCTGCCTACTCCTTCGGGGATACAGGCGTGAGTTCAAAAAAAACATCATTGTAACATACCGTGTTTCGAGCAATAAATGATTACTTACTTACTTATAATGTTGGGAGGCTCTGTCCTACTGTTTCCACATTGACCAGACTGGTTGGTACAGGGCTGCAGGGTTTTATTTCGAGTTTTCCGTCTCTCAGTGGATTTTTTTTTACTTGTAGTAAGTACTTTGGGGAGTCATCCCAGAGATGCGAGCAGTATTCCACCCAGGAGCGAATTTGTGTCTTATAAAAAGACACCGCTGCTCCGGCGTGAAAAAACGTCTATTATCTCGATATAGTTCTTGTTGTTCAGTTTGCAGCGCACGTCCATACCGAGTATATGAAATCCTGTAATGGCAGTGGTGAGCTCTGAAGAGTGGGAGGAGGAAGGAAAGGAGATGTCTTTGTTGTAAACGCGCATGCCTGCGTCTTCTTGGCATTGAACTCGACCAGGTTCTCAGATGATGAGATGCGATGGTGAATATTCTTAAAATTATTTCGTTTTATTGCAGTGTATACAGGATAGCGGTCCTAGGGCTCGACTACCATGACATGACGAGAAAGACCGCGGTGCCGCTCGGCATCAACCAACTGTACACTAGGCTACTTCAATTAAAGGTATGATAAAACATTAATTAAATAAATTACATTTATTTGTGGAGGTTTCTCCATCCATCGTGAAAAAGCATCTGATGATGAGGCCGTCAAGCTGAGTGCCATCATTGTCATACTGTACATGTTTGTAAAAGTGACCCCATTTCCTGAAACCTTCAGCTTATCATCAGGCGGGGTGAAGTAAAATTAGTTCAATTTTACTAAAAAAAACCTCGGAAAGCGCGGGAGGAGGGGAGGGGGGAGGGAGTAAGGGTGAAGCGGTGACAGGTCGCTACTAAGAAATAGCTACGAGACGAGTAAGATGGAAACGGGTAGCTAAGTGATTAAGGTATTGGCCTTATGATCCGGAGGCTCCGTGTTCGAATCTATACAGGAGAATTCCGAATGCTCAAAACGTCACCCCTTGGCTCAACAGCATTGCCTCTGTGAGGGAAAGATCGCGGGTTTAAGTTCCGTCGGAGTATTTTTTTCCGATCTTTTTTTTAGCGTGGACACGGAAGTCAAATTTAACTTCACCTCGCCTTATGGTAAGGAAATTGATTTGAAACAGTTAGCATATACTACACAACAGTTTTAAATAATTAAATTAAAAATCCCCCGACACAAATAAAGCTTATCGGGGAACCCCTAGCAGTTAAAACCTCGAAAATGTTTTCGAAAAGATACACAAAGTCTTCTTTACGACACAAAAAAAGCTTTGAATAAATAAAAAATAAATAGTTCAAGCGTTGTCGTGTCCGGGACCTCTAGCTGTTAAAACCTCTAACATGTTCGAACGACACGCCAAAATCTTTATTACCCGACTGCGCGACGCAAAGGAGGGTAATGTATTTAACAGTCTATTTACATCTGGGTTCAAATTTAATTCTATCAAATTGTTATCTCTTTCCAGGGCTACAAAGTACTTCAGATACCATACACAGATTTCAATTCCAAGGACAAGCTTGTGACACGAGTGCAGTACATCGAGAAGCGCCTCAAAGACTTAGTCAGTAATAGCTCGTAAACATTCTATTGTGTTACCTATTGTATATTTTGTTATAGTCGAATGTCCACGCGAATTGAAATAAAATGTAAGTTTTAACGGATTTTATCACGATTTTGTGATGTATTTGTTACTATTCCTGACGTTATAGTTGCTTTTCCGCATTGTTATGTCGTAAATTCATCTGGGATAAAAACATGATTTTGTGTATGTATGTTGAAGGATTAACGAGAATACTATTAACTTAGTTTAATAGAACTTACTCTTAAAAAAAACTGCTGAAAAGCAATCGAAACATCGGGAATCCGTTAAAATTACTTTTAATTCAATATTTTGTACATGTGTTAATGTACTTTTTCGTTATGTAGTTGTACATAAAAAGTGGGTAGTCTACGATCAGAATTTGAATGATTACTATTGACTTTAAAAGACTCTGACAAAAAACTCCGGCTTTTTAATCTATTTACAAATATTTTCATTATCTAAACGTTGATGAACTTGAACGTTTATAGATGTTTGTATGTTTGTTATACAATCACACTCTTACAGCTGAACAGATTTTGATAACATGTGGTACAGGGATAGATCATAGTCTAAATTCATAATTCAAAAACCCTTAAACAGAACTTACAAAACGTCATAATTAATTATAAATTATAGGTTTGTTTGGCAAATGCATTACCGGTTCGAAAAGCAGCTCCGGTCTAAGAATGTTTATTGGCTAATTAGGTTACCTGGCAATATTCGCTCCCAGAGATAAGGCCGCCCATTGTACAGTAGAACTCAAAAGTGCAGTAGCAATCCTACGCAACTATAGCGTCAACATTCTAACGCTACTTGTGACCTTTTTCTTTTAAGACAAGCCAGCGTCGCCTCGTATTACATAGTAACATTACACACACATATAAGCGCGCCGGCCGCACGCTAAACCATTTTGAGCCTTGATGTGCCAATGCACTTATGAGCTCTGACTGTTTATGTGTACTTAATACTAAGTCTATACAGTAATTATTTTTTTTGGACTACAATTATCTATCTATCTATCTACTTTTTATGTAGTGAACAGGTTCCTATGGGTTCGGGAACGCGCGAACTGGGTCAGACACACGGGTGAAGACGCGGGCATTAACTAGTTGTATACGGATGTTAGGGGAACGCTCCCGAAAAGAAAAACAGGGGGTACTACCGACTAATTTAACAAAATTGGGCATAATTCACTCAATAATACTACATAAAGGGTTTGAAAATTGTGGCACCTATCAAAAAATGTATTGCAATAAAAAGTAGTCCAATTTTTTAAAAAAATCTGAAGAAGTATTTTGCCGATTTCATAAATTCTTTCACCATTTTGAAGCTACATTCACCCTGAATAACATAGGTTATATTTATTGCTTGAAAAGTTTAGGGGTCTTTACTAAAACTTAAGTAACCAAGGTGTGAAAAAGTGCCCTAAAACGTCTTTCGTTGCATGCGCTGCGGAAAATATTGATGATATAACAAAAGTATTTTCTACGCGATGATCGAAACCCACGCGGGCGGAACCGCGGGCAACAGCTAGTTGTTCGATAAACGTTAGTGTTCCTATGATTTAAACCGCTGTGCAACAAAATGGCGAATTCAAACTGTATATGTTATACCTTAGAAATCGTATTATTGTAATTTATTAGTTAATTTTGATATTTGAACAAAACAAGTTGATCCTTTTTGTATACAATTATGTTTGATAGTAAGTAACTACAATATGTAGTTTCCGTCTATTTTATATAACGTATATAATTTGTGGTGTGGCGGTAGTGAACGCGACTGCTACGCAGGAGGCGCGCTTTCAATCTCCGCTCAGTGCAAATATTTGTATGGCTATTTGTCTGGTCGTGACTCAAAGAGCACGTTAAGCCGACGGTCCCGGTTGCCATACGAACATTTATGGCCATCTTTACGGGTAGTTGGAGCCCTCAAAAGTTCGACCTAACTACAGAACTTCGATATCACAAATTTGATTATGGAGGTCCAATGGCAGTCGCTTTACAGAAAATATCGAAGTTCAGCCGCATCTTAGATAGACTAGGAAGACGACCACAACTGAGTTGGGAATAGGCTCAGAGAATAATGATGATGACGTTTAATAATTTGTCAAATCAAGTAGGTACAGTCACCTGCAATAATATGTATACATTTTAGAACTTTCCACATTAAACTTGTCAAAGTTTACCGTCTCATGTCATGTTGACTTGTCATTTATTATTGTGACAAGGTTCTAAAGTGTATACATATTATTGCAGGTGACTGTACACAAATATTATACAAAATAGTTGTATACAAAAATGTATTTATGTTGACAAATGAATGAGTGTAAGTGTAGATATGGTTGTTAATATTATTTAAAAAAATAAACCAGATTTAACAATATCACTTTCTTTATTTTATTTTTAATTTCCTTACTTATAGTAAACTATAGTTGCGGCCGTTTTGACACGAATCATTTTGCTAGTTTTCAATTTTTTTGGCGCGTTTAATATTGGACAACGAACAGTTAGACGAATAACTAAAGAAAAATGTGGCGAGACTGGGGCAATGAACTTCACACACCAAAATAAGAAAACGAGCAATACCAGTCGTCTCAAAACGGTCATCATAGCGTGCCGTAACTATAATTAATAATGTTCTGGTGAAGGCAACACTGCCCGTAGTACGCAAAACTATCGAATTCGTAACGTAAAGGTATCGAGATAGTGGAGCATTTCGATTGACTATCACCCTACTATGAACATCAAGTTATTATTACAAGCGAAAATAGAGCAACAGTGTCCTCATTACCGCGGTACTCAATTTTAAATGTCGTTCCGTCGCGAATGGTCAAATTCGCAATCGGTCAAGTGTCTGAGAAACCGTCAAAATTGCATTCGGTCAAATTAGTGATTGGTCCATATCTCGATCTGTCAAAATCGCAATTGGTCCATATCGCGAATGGTCAAGTTCGCAAACAGTCAAAATCGCAAACGGTCAAATTCGCAAACAGTCAGTATGTGTGTGTGTGGGTGTGTGAGTGTGAAGTCAGCCAATCGCAATGCTCTACTCTCTCGATATACTTTTACGTTACGAATTCGATAGATTTTCGTCGTCGATTAAAATGGGGTGAATAGAGTTCCAAGGGTGATTAGAAATAAAATGGTCAGCTAAATTCTGTAATTATTTTCTTCCAAGAAAATTTTTGGACTAGTTCCTTGTAATAAGTAATAAGAGAATCATGAAATATCTGGTAATGGGCTTATTTAAACTTTTGTAAATGAAATTATTTACAATATTACCTTGATCATTTTATTTTTATCCACCCATGGATTCCTATTCGCCCCTTGTTACGGTACTTATACTAGCATTATTTACAGTGAGTGTTAAAAGTAGCTGAACACATTATAAAAAGACTACTAAGACATTCTTAGACTCAGAATTCGTTTGATAGCGCTCCTGAAGATGCCTCATGTAGAGAATAAACACTTGTCGAGGTTAGTTCTTCGCGCTTGCGGAATATTGCACATACGACATCATATCTCCTCGGGTAAGAAGTTTTTACTTGCTTGAGAGGTGCGGTTTGACATTCCTTACTACGACAATGAGCATTTTTCCAGTAGGTATATAATCAGTTGGTTTTTAAAATCACCAGGAGATGGCGCTAGCATAACTTTTGGTACTTTTTTAATTTGCATTGTGGAGGCTATTTCAATTTAGTCGGTGCAAGAAAAACTGACTGTCCTAATTTGATTCATTACTATTTCTGAGGCGTTAAAGTTTGTTTTCATGTAACATTGTAATCTCAAAAAGTTGGTACCTACATAATTTTAGTTAATAATACATTGTAGTAAATATAATAATCTTTGTATTCAGTAATACGCAACTAATATTCAATATCCGGTCACGGTGTGCTGTTCATATCTGTGGAAACCAAGGAAAACATTTGATTCCACAAGATATTACACTACGAAATCAATGGATTAGGGCTTTATTATTGGATGTGGACAAGGCTGGTCGTCAGCTGAAAAAGTATACATAAGTACATATGCTCCGAAAACCGAAAAACATCTTTTTCATAAGTTAGGGAACACCTGATGTAACACCACACTCTTACCAAAAGTGCCGGCTGCGCCATCTAGCACGTCTTTAGGAACGCTATAAATACCTACTAGAAAACTGCTCATTGCGTAGTGGCTACAACTTTTTTTCCTTATATCATATGGAACCCTAATTAGAGATTCTAGCAGAAAATTCCACGCAATTTAAACATTAATTCCTCCATTCGCTACAACTTGATATAACATGTTATCATCTGATACCGATCCTCGCAACGGAGCCTTTCACCAATCTGAAACAATAATATTTAAGTTAAGGAATTGTCATTATTATGCCCACACGATTTCCTTGGGGCTGATGACTTTGATAACAGAGAAAAGTAATTAGTGCTAAGTTAATTTCACTCATATTTCATAAATAGTTCCTTTTTATACCTACAGTTCATTTAAGCAGCGGGGCGTGAGAAAAAGCATCTGATGATGAGGCCGTCAAGCTGAGTGCCACCATTGTAACACTCTACGTGTTTGTAATGGTGACCCTCTTTCCTGAGACTTTGCCTTCAGCTTACGATCAGTCATTGTGAAGTCAAAAAATCGTGCCCTAAATAAAAAAACTTATCACTTGGGTGGCAGATAACACAGCCCTGTAGGGCGGAGCTACTTCCCCAGTCGGACTGCTCAATTAGGACGGAAGATACCGTCGTTATGACCGCCTCCGTTACCTACTAGTATTTCCTTTACAAATGACATTTTAAAATATATACCTATTATTTAAAAAAATACATCTAAAAATGGGAAAATGTATTTTTGTGCCTACTGATATCGGATATAGGGTGAGAGCTACCGGTAGTTAGGGTTCTATAGAAAGGAACCTTCTCACACTAAGTGACGTGCCTTATGCACAAGGCGGTACCCCGGGTTCCCGCCTTGTACATAAGGCCAATTGACCCAACTCTCTTGACAGCCTCATGATATATTGGTCGAGCTCTTGGGCATTGTCAATTATTTTTGACTAGCTGACCCGCGCAACTTCGTCTTCGTCACCCCGTTTTTGCCACATTTTTCATTCCTACTCCGCACCTGTTGGTCGTAGCATGATGTTATATACATATAAACCTTCCTCTTTAACCATTCTATCCATTAAAACAAACCGCATCAAAATCCGTTGCTTAGTTTTGAAGATTTAAGCATACAAAGGGACGTGAAAAATAGGGACAGAGAAAGCGACTTTGTTTTATACTATGTAGTGATTAGAAACTTAGAGACTTTTGACTCACGATGTCATATCGCTGAAGAAGGATCTGACAATCTTGACAACATCCTCGAAGAAGATGACGAACTGTGGTACGGGAATCTTGATGCTTGCCGGCGTGTACACCACGTGCCGGTTCAGCTTCTGCAGTTTTCTGTAGTTGTGGCGACCAGAGCTGATCTTCCCGAATAACTTGTACTGGAATGTTAATGAATTTACTGTACTTCATTATACATACATACATACGATACGGTACAGAATATTCCATCAAGAACCAAGCGGTTCGGTGAGTCTTTTCTCTGCCGCACCATTAAGTCGTGGAATTCCTTACCGGCGCACGTGTTTCCTTCTTCCTACAGTCCCGGGTCCTTTAAGCGGGGCGTGAACAAGCATCTGATGAGGCCATCAAGCTGAGCGCCACCATTGTAGCACTGAACGTGTTTGCAATGGTGACCCTCTTTCATGAGACTTTACCTTCAGCTTAACATCAGGCGAGGTGAAGTCAAATTGACGTGCCATAATTAAAAAAAAATGTGGTGAGGAAGATGTGTGTCTTCAGTGTTTCTTCTATCAAAAATTAACTCCGAAAGGAAATCCTATTTTTTCATACAAGCACACGGCCCACCTGATGAAAAGCGGCCACCGTGGCCTATGAACGTTTGCAACACTAAGGGTGTCACACACGCGCTGCCCACCCTGAAGGAAAAGGGGGAGAGCTGGGAAGGGGTGGGGAGAATAGGAAGGGTAGGGGAAGGAGGGGTATAGTGAGCTCTGGCTACCCTACTTACCGGCGGGAACACAACACGATGGTTATTATGACCGCGGTCTTCTGTAGGGCGGAGGTACTTCCCCAGTTGGACAGCTCATTTCGGACGGGAGATACCGTTGTGTCCTACCTCCGTTGAATCCTGCCCCAGGACGCACTTAGTTCAGACTTTTGAAGCTTCATCAGCTCCTACTATTACATACTTCTGCCAGTAGGGACGTTGGTGATCGGTCGGGTGATCAGACCTTCTGTGTTCACCCATTTCCCTTAATTACGACTGCCATGGAGAAAAAATACGATCTATACGCACAGTAGGTACAGTAAAACAGGGTGAATAGGGATTCAGGGGTGAATACTGATAAAATGGTTGATAGAATATTTTAACTAATTTCTTTTTATACTTACACTGACGGACTCATAAACTGCATCAAAGTAATAGACGACTTTGAAATAAATATTTTAACCAAGTATGCATACTTTCTATACAGATTTAAATTGAAACCTCTAGATTGGTTCGTGAACTTTAAAACAGCGTAGGGTCATATCTTTAAGTTTAAGTTTATGTACTGGAAAGGACCTTAAGACTTTTTTTGAAGAAAAAACAGAAATTTAAGAAAAATTGGTTTAATTAAAAAATTGGTTTTAACAATAGACACAAACTTTATGCAAGGGTTTATTTGTGTTTTAATAAGGTGTATTACCCCCACGTGCCCTTATTACGGATTCTAATCGGTTCCGCATAGATTTTATAAGGGTTTTTAAAAGATCTTGCGGAATATTGTCCCATTCTTCTGAAAGTGCTGTTCTTAGTGCTGCCACTGTCGTGGGCGAAGGGTTTCTCGCATATACAGCTCTTTTTAAATTGTCCCAAACATGCTCGATGGGATTAAGATCCGGGCTGCGTGCTGGCCAATTCATTGTACGTATCCCAACCTCTTCGCAATAATGTTGAACTTGTGCACCTGCATGCGGCCGGGCATTATCCTGCATTAAAGTAAAATTTTCGCCTATGAATCCCATGTAAGGCACCACGTGATCTTCTAATATCTCTGTTATGTAGCGATGTGCTGTCAAACCCCCTCTATTACCGTTTTGACGGACCATGTCTATGAACACAAGTTCTGTTCGCCCGTTCATCGATATGCCACCCCAGACCATACATGAACCGCCTCCAAAAGGAACACGCTCCTCAATGCAACTTTGAGCATATCGCTCCCCACGTCGACGATAGACTCTTCTGCGACCATCTGCACCATATAAACATGTCCTACACTCGTCCGTGAACAATACAGAGGCCCACTGCTCTTCTGTCCAATTCAGGTGATGACGCGCAAATCTTAAGCGACCTTGTCTGTGAGCTGTAGACAACTTTGGACCATTTGCTGGTCTAAAAGGGGTGATATCCGCTTCCTTTAACCTTCTTCTTATTGTTCGTGCACACACGTTTACTCCACGCACTTCATTAAGCTCGGTTTTGATGTTAACTGATGTGAGGAAACGATTTCGCAGGGAAGTTATAACAATAAATCGGTCATCACGACCTGTGGTTGCTCGAGTTCTGCCTGTACCACGTCTCCTCCTGTAAGAACCTGTCTCTACAAACCTTCTGTATATTCTAGAAACCGTAGACTGGTTTAAATTTAAATTTCTACCAATCGTTCGTTGATCCAAGCCCTCCCGCACCAATGCTACAATTTGTGCCGCTTGTTCGGACGAAGTATCCATATTATGGTTCAAAAACTCTCGATGTGTTAAAAAACTAACCCAACAATTATGCTGGTAACAATAATTCAATTGACAAAACAAAAAAATCAATGAGAATCAATTTAAAACTTTGCTATAAATAACACGCAAATCTGAATCTACAAGTAAATTTTCTTTTCCCGGCTATATTAATTTGTTTTACTGCAGTTCTATTTTTAAATTTAATTTTTTTTTAAGATTAAGAGCCAGTCTTTCCATATTTATATAATTTAATCTAAAAAGTTTGCATACTTATTATAAAAAATCCTTTTAGAGTAAACCTGAACTTTGATGCAGTTTATGAGTCCGTCAGTGTAGATTATAAATAAGCCTTTTATCAGATAGTTGATGATTCTGCAATTACAATGAACTATAACCTGCGATAAATACACACATAACTTCGAAAAGCATCGAAAAGTCATTGGTGTGGGCCATGGTAAAACCTGGGATCGAAGCCGAGACCTCGTCTCAGCAGTCCATTACCCATACCACTAGGCTACCGCGGCTTTTCGTTTAATCTAGCCTATATAAACCTACCTGTGAGTCACTGATATTGATTGGCACCGGGAAGATGATCCAAGTGACGGCTTCATTGCATTTGGGAGACGTCAACGATCCAGAGTATGCGTAGTACGACATTGTGTTCAGACTCAGCAGTTTTCTAGAAAATATACACATACAAACATAAACGAAGCGGTTCGGTGACCCTTTATTTTATGCTACTTAGGTGGTAAACAAGCACACAGCCCATCTGATGGAAAGTGACCGTAGCCTATAACAATATTAAATAAATATTCTAGGACAATCTACACGACGCCACCTAGACGTATGATAAACATACTTAATTTAGCTAGCTTGTGTTATGGGTTCTAGAATGTTTGATATACCTAATGTACTAGTAGATAGATAGTAGATACTAGATAGTAGATACTAGATACTAGATAGTAGTGAACGCGACTGCTACGCAGAAGGCGCGGGTTCGATCCCCGCTCAATGCAAATATTTGTGTGCATGAATATAAATATTTGCATTGGTCTAGGTGTTTATGTGTACAATATGTATGTACCTATATACAACAAAAATATGTATCTAAGTATGTTTATCCGCGTTCTAGTACCTACCCATAACGGCCATAACACAAGCTATAATAGTTAAGCTATGCTTACCATGGGTCTAAATGACGATGTGTAGATTGTCCTAGAATATTAATTAATTTATTTATTTATTTATTCATTTACCTCATATCCAGGAGTATCCCGCTGATCCTGTCTCCAGTTTTCATGAGTTTCGGAATATACTGCATTATTTCAGCAACGTCTTCGGGGGGATCATCGAGAACTGATAGTACCTGTTCATCATGATTAAAATAAATCTCTTTTTCATAACCCTTAGTGGCAGACAAACACGCGGTACACCTATTTTTTTTTTATCGTGTGCAAAATCCCCACGGATACCACCCCCACCAAAACCGATGGAGGTGATTATGTCGGACTCGAACCGACCAAAACGCACGCCGTCCATGGGTCCCTGATTGCCGGAGGTGAGATTATACAAGACATATCTCTCGCACTCCGGCAGACCCGGGGACATCTCTGTTGATCCCTCTTCCCCCAATGTGAGGACCATGGTGTCCCCATCTAGACCATGGTGTCCCCATCTAGAACACGCGGTCCACCCGATGGAAAGTGGTTACCGTGTCCTATGGACGATTGCAACACCAGGGGCGTCATAAAAAATCTATGCTCTCAGAATGTTGTACCGGTCTCTCTGATTCTTACAAAGTAAATTAAGATGCGATATAGATGTAGGCGTTACCTGGCATCCATTACAAGAAATTATCTATTGGGGCAGGGAGGGAACCCACCACTCACCCACGGTTTAACAATTCCAACGATAACAATAGCCAATAATTACTAATTGTCATAGAAAGGAATATCAAACCGCACCCATTAAAGCAAGTAAAAAGACTGAGACGGAGAGAAGTAAATTAACTGTATGAAAGTGTTGAAATGTATACAGTTAGAAAGTAATTTCAAGTAAAACAAACAGTTATTATTTTACCCAATGTATGTGACAAACCATTAGTCAACGTATCAAGGTCACCATTTGTGCAATCTTTTATAGTAATATGCACACCTACACTACCTAGATATAGCAAGGTATTTTTTTATGTGCGCAAATATACCAACTTCACCGGAGCAGGTGAAAGTGGTTATGTCGGTTTCGAACCGACGACATACGCCGTCTTCGGGTCTTCGGTTGCTAGAGGTGAGATAGTGAGCAACATATCCCTCACACTACGCCAATGACCCAGTGTGAGGGGACCACGGTGTTCCCATCTGGCATCTAGTCCCCGGGTAGGTGGACGCGCGCATACCTGCTACCGCAGCAGCCTGCTTCTTCTAGGGTGACAGGCGATTCTATGTTTCTATAATATTACAAACGGTGAAAGTTTGTGCAGGTGTTTGTATGTTTATTAATCAATTAACGGCTAAACGGATCTGGCTGAAATGATACAGATATAGATTACAAGTCTAACACATTTTATATCCCAGAAATAGGTTCCCTTGGGTTATGAAACAAGATCAAAAATCCGTCTTGTCCGTTACACAGCAGGTGTTACGACTTGCCTGCCTTTGGAGGGCCTTAGTGAAGCCCAATAATTCATGACGTGTGTGTGAGTAGTTATAGGTTAAACTTACATCACAAAAGACAGCGATGATGGCGAGCCCGTCTCTCTTGCCGAGAGCTTCGTTCACAGACAGGTCTGTGCGCACATGGACGAAGTGCATCTCCATGGGATGTCTGCAATCATACAAACTCCATTTTCATACAAAAACTTATGTTAGTCTTCGTGCAAACTGCTGGTGGAAGACGTCTATGGGGATTTTTACACGTAAAAAAAAAAGAAAACGCATATGAATTTGTCCTAATTGTCATCCAATCAATCAATTAGCCCATTGGCTTCTCCCAATATGTGCCACTACTCGCAACCTTTACGGAGGGTAAAGGTTGCGAGTAGTGGCACATGCAGTCTGTCAGCCAGTCGCCTTTTTCTGGTTATCATCCCATCTAGTTAGGAGGTATCCTGCCTTCCGTTTCTCGCGGTCTCCATTCAAGGACTCGTTTGCTTCAGCTGCCGTCGGTCCTTCGGTAGATGTGGCCAGCACACTACCACTTCCACACGCATTTTTGTCGGACGACCTCATTACGAATTTTATCCTTCAAAGAGACTCCAAGCATAAGTAGTTTGTTCTATGATCTGCTTCGCGATTTTCAATTGGTGGAGTAACCCTACCGTCGGCTTCCACGTTTAGGTCTTTGTCGAAGACGAAGACCTTTGTTTTCAGGTATTTCGATAGTGGAGGAACAGGAGGTCCGACATAATTTGCCAATTTGCACGTCATTCGCACGACTTTAATTGAAACACATTCTCGCGAACTACGATTCCACAGTTGTGTCCATTGCATTTTGGAATCTAGAGTCGACATTTTCCCATTTTTCGTATGTTGGTACGAGTATCTCTGGGTACGACTGCCATCGGAACTCCTAACCCCGTTAACAATATAATATATACTCACTTGTATCCATTGATAGCGTGTTCCGCTAACCAGTGGAAGTGCAGCTGTTCCAGTCTGTATAAGTAATTCAAAGGACCACCTGTCACCCTAGGATGCATCGCTTCTTCCCCCTCTGTGCTGAATTGTACTGTCGAATTAAAATATAAATCATTAATTGCACCCCACCAAATGATAGACCAACATTCCAAATGTTGGCGATCCTAAAATGGATCCTAAAATAGAATGGAAGAAGGGTGGGCAGCACGTATGTGACGCCTCTGGTGTTGCAAACGTCCATAGGCCACGGTGACCGCTTCCCATCAGGTGGGCCGTGTGCTTGTCTGCCACCTAAGTGGTATAAAAAAAAGTAGGTTGTGGATTTTAGGAAAAAGGAAACACGTGTGTGGGAACAACATATCGGTTTATCTTACGACAAAGTAAAGGAAGTAGAGGAGCGGTTCATCTGCTTGATTCAGGACTTAGAAGGATTATTTGTATACCATGGGCATGCATTACATAGAGTCAATAAGATGTGTGGCGATACCACATGTACCCAGCGCCATCTAGCGACAGCAAGACTAACTACTACGTCACTCCGGATCCTGCATCGTGAAAGCGAAGTTCTCGCGTTTGCACAATATACATACAACAATCCAACGACAACTGTTGGGCCGCGGCCCGCCCGGCGTGATCGCCTTGTCTGGTCGGAGGATCCTCCCTTTTAGTGGAGGGACATCACATCCCGTTCCTCCACAGATGCTACATAACCTACCCCTGTCAAATAAACCACAACCCATATGGGTTTTGCGTGACCGGATACTCTGATGAAAAATTCTATGCATGTCCATTTGTATATCTTCTTCAACAGAACCTTTGCAGACGCGTAGAGATTTTACCGTCTCTACCATGGTGAATGTTCTGATGAGCTCTTCCAATTAATCCCACTCTCCCCTTTAGTACACAGGACAACGGGTTTACAACACGTGCAGGGCTTAGATGTCACCCGCATACGGTGCAGAATATTCCATCAAGAACCAAGCGGTTCGGTGAGTTTTTTCTCTGCCGCACCATTAAGTCGTAGAATTCCTTACCGGCGCACGTGTTTCCTTCTTCCTACAGTCCCGGGTCCTTTAAGCGGGGCGTGAAAAAGCATCTGATGAGGCCGTCAAGTTGAGCGCCACCATTGTATCACGGAGTGTGTTTGCAATGGTGACCCTCTTTCATGAGACTTTGCCTTCAGCTTAACATCAGGCGAGGTGAAGTCAAATTGACGTGCCATAAAAAAAAGAAAGCTCTGTATAAATAAACATTAAGTTGAAAGAAATAAATTACTACTTACTAGTATGACCATTATTGATCCCAGTGACGAGAACTCTACCATATCCCTTGAATAAGAGGGGTCCGTTCTTGATGAACTGCCTGTGAAAGTCTGCTACCACCTCTGCTGTGTTGATGTCTATTGGCGACTGTCTCCTGCCACCGGTCTGGCAGCGATGCCCCGGCCATTTAGTCTCGTCTGTGAAGTATAATTACTTACTATGTATTATGTATTACAATCTCCGTGGCGTGGCGTTAATGCACGCGACTGCGGCGCGGGTTCGATCCCCGCTCAGTACAAAAATGAATATGGCTGTTTGCATTGGTCTGTTCGTGCCTCGGAGAGCACGTTAAGCCGTCGGTCCCGGTTGCCATACCAACATCTATGGCAGTCGTCATGGGTTGGAGCCCTCAAAAGTTCAACCAGTCTAACTTGGAACTTCGATATCGCCATCAGGATTCTGAATCAGATGGTCGTCGCTAGCTACCAATCTATGGAGGTAGGACTCGACGGTATCTTCCATACAAAGCAGTACGATTGTAGGACCTCCGCCCCAAAGAATACCGTGCTCAATTGGCTTACTGGATGTTAAGCAGGCCCTGGGCAAAATATATCCTAGTGGCATAACTGCATGTGCCGCTAGTGACGTAGAACGGAAATACAACCCCTCCCCGGGCTCCTTAGTATTAGCTATGGAAGCAACCTTAACTAACGCTTTGATAATGATGACACGATCGATCTTCAGTAGCACTAGCATGAACTCCTATCGAATTCGTAATGTGAAGGTTTCGAGAGAACGGAGCATTGTGATTGGCAGTCTGCCTCTTGTAACCCGCCAATCGCAATGCTCCGTTCTGTCGATACCTTTACATTACGAATTCGATGGTATTTCGTGCTAAGGCTACTGAAAAGTTTTTGCCAGTCAGACAGATGACTATGTGATCCAGTTCGTAATTTTAGGAACATTTGGTTGAAAAACTTACCATCGTACCTCCATAGAGGTTGGTAAGCTACTACTGTGGTTGGTGGCGTGTGATCTCCAATCGTAATTTCTGAAAACAAAATATTTTATTAGGCACACTCATACTGTCAGTGAATAGGGTAGCCGGAGCGCACCTTTCATCACTCCTCGTTACATAGTCGGCATCACATTTCAATTAGTTTTCAATTCTATATAACCGCGGTAGCCTAGTGGTATGGGTAATGGACTGCTGAGACGAGGTCTCGGTTTCGATCCCAGGTTTACTACGGCACACACCAATGACTGCGATGCTTTTCGAAGTTATGTGTGTATTTATCGCAGGTTTATAAGTGCCCGGTTAATGGCAATAGGCTCGCCACCTATTACATTGGGACCTAATATAAAATGGCGAAATGTGGGTGCTAGACCTCTGCCTACCCCATTGGGCAGGCAGAGCTATATAGGCGTGAGTTTATGTTAATAATTTTCGCTTAGAAATTTATTTTCGGTACACCCAATTTTTACAAAACACAACAAAGGGGTAGCCCTTCGGGGATATAGGCGTGATATTATAAAAAAAAAAATATTATCTTTATCAATCAATAAATTATTCTGTCACAGTCCACTGCTGGACATAGGCCCCTCCTAGTGTGCACTACTCCCGATCCTCCGCCCTCGGCCTCCATTTTTAGGTCATTAGTCCATCTGACTAAGGGGCATCCACTTTCCGTTTGCCTTCTCGCGGTCTCCACTCAAGGACTCGTTTGCTCCAGTGACCATCGGTCTTTCGACAGATGTGGCCAACCCACTGCCACTTCAGCGTGGATATTCTCCGAGCTATATCGGTAAATTTAGTTTTTTGTCGGATAACTTCATCACCAATTCTATCCTTCAAAGAGACTCTTAATTAAAATCTAATTAACTGTACGATTTAATTACATATTAATTAATCCCGCTCCGGCTCGTACTTGGCGCAACGGCTGGCCATAGCTATTCAACGGGGCAATGCCGCCAGCGTCATGGGCACCTTTGCGCCAGGTACGATGAGGGGCGGGTTAATGGATTAGACTTCATTGGACTATAGGTTAGATTTATTTTGATTTAATACTTTGACATGCAAAAGATTATGTAACTTATTTTTAATAAAATTAAATCCATTAATACGTACCCATCCAAAGACATACGAGGAAAACTCGCAGCATCTCACTGTTAGCACCCACACTACGTCCGCGAATGAGGCTGGTCCAACAACGATGGGAGAATCATGTATCTGTTTATTAAATAAAGAGACAGTAGAGGTCACCATTTCAATTCATTTCGTCTTGCTTCTACATTATGTTATAAAATTATGTTTCCGTGTGTGGCTGTACAGAATACGGAAATAATGGAGGTATAATAATGTGAAATGTGATATTGATACAATGATGTCTTCAACAAGGTATATTCTCTCGATAGACTGTTCTATAATTTCCTTTCCCATATGGAGATATTGGTTAAATTGAATGATAGGTACATTGGGTTAACGTACATACATTCATACATAGAAGCTCACGCCCGTAATCCCCGAAGCGGCAGGCAGAGGTGTATTGAACATTTCGTCAACTATAATTTTCGGTCCCACGTAAAAGGGGGCGCCAATCGGGCACTTTTGTTCTTAATGTAACCAATGTATTTTGCCGTGTCCGAACTACTGTGGTTTTTTGACAGTTTTATATGAAAATTGCATACCTAACCTTGACAAAATTTTTTAGCAATGCTGTTCCCCAAGATACAGGCAATAGCCTAGTTTGGGAAACAGCAATCATTTTATTAGTTAACAAAATGTTTTTAATGTAAAACAACTAATATGCAATGTTTTGTTTATGTGCAAATAAATTAACTCAATTTCAAATTATACTTATTGTAAGTCATAGATACTATTCAAATTAAAGCTATGTAGAAGACTATGTTAAGGTATTCCCATAAAACATGGTAACTATGCCGAACCGAGCGGAAGTGGAATCGTGTGGTCTTGTCTTTTTACTGGCGGTTGGTTAATGTAAGCAGAGTCATAGTAAACTAATTCTACTGTACCAACAAGATGTAAATGCGTAGTAAATAGCTTAGCCAGTAAAAGTGAATTTAAAATGTCCTTCAGTAAAAACTAAACTAAACTTTGTTAATTACAGAAGAATTACAGAAATTACAGAAAAGAATTACAGAACAGAAAAAACTAGTAGAAATGCGACACGATAGTTTCAGTAGCGGAACCGATATCGCCAATCTCACAAATACAACTGTTAATACCGTACAATACTAGTAAATCATTGCTTTGATTGATGGAATTTACTACTACTTTTAATACCATATTAACTCAAATTATACGTACTACAAAACGAAAACACACTTAACCCTTTTTAAGGTAGTCCCAACTATACTGCCACCAACTTTATTTTGTTTAACCGTTCAAAATATCGATGACTTTCCCATAGATAAAAAATATTAATGGCGTTTCATACTTTGAATCGAACAAACTTGAATATTTACGAAAAAGTTTAGACGTATTCTTACAAAAACGTTCATATTGTCGAATTTATCCTTCATTGCGTAAATACGCACACCAATGACCGACTACATGACACTTCCACTTGTTTTTTGTTTTCCATGGTCGTAAAGATGTCAGCTATAATGTAAAGTGGTGTCAAACGGCTCGCGTGTCGTGTCGTGTCCTATCTCAATCTAGACAAATAGATAATGTCTTCTCTCTAGCCCCCTTCAGTTATATCTATCTAGGTTAGGACAGAATAATCTGGAAACATTAGTTCTATAATTGATTAATAGATTCTTCCTGTGGTCTACTTACGTGGTCAAATTCTTACTCTGTAAACTGCCCGGCTGAGTCTAGAGGCAGGTAGGAACAATATGGGTAGTCACGTCAAGGCCATGTTAAATGTTCTGATGAGCTCTTCCAATTAATCCCACCCTCTCCTTTCCTACACAGGACAACACGTGCAGTGTTTAAATGTCACCCGCATACGGTACAGAATATTCCATCAAGAACCATCGGCAAACAAGATCGGCTGGGATAGAGATTAGCGTCGTAACAATACCTATATAGAGTGGTTAAAACTGTATTAATAAAGAATTGAAAGTACAAAATTTGGTTTTAACTGCTCTAACAATAAAAGACTCCGATTAATTGAGAACATTTCTCATTTTGAAAGTCGGTTATTTGCGCTGACTGACGGACAATTGACAACAACGTTAAAGCTATGGTGAATGTTCTAATGTGCTCTTGCAATTAATCCCACCCTCTATTTTCCTACACAGTGTTGTGTTGTCACGTGCAGGGCTGAGATGTCACCCGCATACGGTGCAGAATATTCCATCAAGAACCAAGCGGTTCGCTGAGTCTTTCCTCTGCCGCTCCATTAAGTCTTAGAATTCCTTACCAGCGCACGTTTTTCTTCCTACAGTTCCTTTCCTTTAAGCGCGGCGTGAAAGAACATCTGATGAGTAGAATAGCATATTGGCTAGTAACCTAAATTCATCATTCCCCGAACCTTTTCCCAACTTAGTTGGGGTCGGCTTTCCAGTCTAACTGAGATGCGGCTGAACTTCGATATTTTCCGTGAAGCGACTGCCATCTGACCTCCACAACCAATGGTCCAATGACCAAATGGCGATATCGAAGTTCCAAGTTAGACTGGTTGGACTTTTGAGGGCTCCAACTACCCGTAACGACTGCCATAGATGTTTGTATGGCAATCGGGACCGACGGCTTAACGTGCTCTCCGAGGCACAACCAGACCAGTGCAAACAGTCATATTCATGCATACAACTTTTTTGCACTGAGCGGGGATCGAACCCGCGCCCCGTGCGTAGCAGTCGCGTACACTACCGCCACGCCACGGAGGCTGGTAACCTAAAATACCTATAATAAAAGTATTAAGCGGTCAGTAGGTGAAGTATGATATAAAACGTTAAAAAATATAAAGACAGCGAACAATAAAGTAATTTATGCATGTTCTTATCAGCGATATAAGGTTTATTATTGTATATTTCAATATTTACGGACATACTTGTCCTACATACGGATTTACGGCAAAGAACGAGAAATAACTTCATTCACGAAATTCCGAATGTGCAATTTTATGAATTTCATAGACTGGTTTATGGAATGAGTTATGGTAGAAAATAGTTTATTTATTGTAAATTTCTTGATATTACATTTTTTTATACAGCTTATGTGGCAGACAAGCTCACGGATCACCTGATGGAAAGTGGTTACCGTGGCCTTTGTTCTGCTTTGTCATATATTATTAAACAAATTTTATGGTTATTAGATAAATAGATTGTTTTTTTGTAACAGCCTCTGTAGCGTAGTGAACGTGACTGCTACGCAGGAGGTGCGGGTTCGATCCCCGCTCAGTGAAATTATTTGTATGCATGAATATAGCTACTTGCACTGGTCTGGTCGTGCCTCGGAGATCACGTTAAGCCGTCAGTACCGGTTGCTATACAAACATCTATTGCAGTCGTTATGTAGTTGAAGCCCTCAAAAGTCCGACTAGTACCTACTACAGAATTTCGATATCGCCTACCTATTATCCGCGATAGACACAAAAACTACTGAACGGATTTCGATGCCGTTTTTTTTTGTATGAAGGGGTTTGGTCCAACTTAAAATCTTACGTTTGTTTGATTGCAATCGATTAAGTAGAACCGGAGTTATGATTAGTAATATAGAATTTAAGTTGTACAGATGGCGCTTAGGTCGCGATAACCGACAGCCTAGCGGGCGGAGCCGCGGGCTTAGGCTAGTATTATACATTTTTTAAATAATTCGTATATCTATCTGCAGTTTTAGGTAATACAAGGTTACTTATATTCACAATTGGAGCAAATACAGAAAGTTATATAATATTTTATACAGGATGTATCACTTTAGATTTGAGCGCCATTATGCAATTTCCTTGCAGACAATAGAGTGGTCCAGTGCTCTCGACCTAGTAGTAATGTGATATGATTTATAAATAGAATAACCCTAATAAGAGTTCTTCGCAGTGATAATGGATTAAGTTTTTTTTTATTGTTGTATCTCTATACCAGCTACAAACGATTTGACATGTAGCGAGACATAACATAATATAAACTATAGCCTATATCCCCGAAGGGGTAGGCAGAAGTGCTAGCACCCATATTTCGCCAGTTTATGTTAAGGTCCCAATGGCAAGCCTATTGCCATTGACCGGTCACTTATAAACCTGCGATAAATACACACATAACTTCGAAAAGCATCGAAGTCATTGGTGTGTGCCATGGTAAACCTGGGATCGAACTCGAGACCTCGTCTCAGCAGTCCATTACCTATACCACTAGGCTACCGCCGCTGTCTTTTTTTATTGTATCTCTATAACGTAAATCTCGGGCATATGGAGTCCCAGGTCATTGGAAGGCGTGCGTCGGGCTGAAGTCAAGATGTAGAGGCCCTTTCAAGGGACTATAATATGCTAGTCATACACACTTGGCGGATACCATCCCCGAGTACACAATATGATACATGCAGAGATGGTCTCGGCCAGGTGCAGACAATATTGCTGTGCTACGGCCGCGATGGAAACTAGTTCATGGGCTATGGACTTGAATATTGGATGAACTGGTAAATGGGCTATGGAGGAGACTAACGGACGACCTATACACTCCAGCCAGGCAGCAGCGTGAAAAAGCATCTGATGAGGCCGTCAAGCTGAGCGCCACCATTGTAGCACTGAACGTGTTTGCAATGGTGACCCTCTTTCATGGGACTTTGCCTTCAGCTTAACATCAGGCGAGGTGAAGTCAAATTGACGTGCCATAGATAAAAAAAAAAAAAACAAAACGTTTACTTACTAAGTGTAGATACAATAATTTGCTAGAGAAGCAAGTTAAGTGAACAGCTCATTTCCAGGTGTGTTTATCATCCTAATAATCTTGGATTTTATAATAGCCTATTTGACCTAATTTTCTGTTAATTACAATTTTGAACATGTCTACTATCACAGACTGCAAGATTGTTTTTGTGTCTGGTATTTATATCATGTTATCCTGCCTCCCTCAATGGGTATCAGGCATGACTATTACATATCCGACGTGTTGATAGCTCCAAATCAAATACATACCATTTGCAGCCATTAACACGTCGGAAATTATTATACAATTCAGTCTAACATTCAGATGTAACTGCCTTTTGACACATGTTTTGTTAAGTGTCAAATGATTTGATGACATTGGGGGTCAAATGAGGTATTGTTGCGCGCATACGTTGGCTGTGTTAATTTACGATGGATAGAATAGGGCCAACCTATTTCTTGTTGAGGATGTTCTAGAAAGCATATATGGCTGTACTTCATATAATACTAAATCAAGACGAGATACCCGCTTGACGTCAATAGACTCGTAACAATCTCCTACTTTTTACATGTATTCGGGACTTTTCGTGAGCTATTGAATTCAATTGAGACGATTCAAAGTATCTGGGTCGTGGAATCTAGTGATTAATTCCATCAATTTCAATTCCTTCCACCTTTTTCAAGCGGTTCGACGAGTCTTTCCTCTGCCGCACCAATTAATCTTGGATTTCCTTACCAGCTCACGTCTCCTTCATGCATTCTACAGTCCTGGGGCCCTTTAAGAGGCGAATAAAAAGCATCTGATAAGGCCAGCAAACTGAGAGCCGCCATTGTAACATTGTATGTGTTTGTAAGTGCGACCCCTGAGTCCGATTATATTATTATTATATCATTACTCAAATCCAAAAACAGAGTCCTGGTACCTCTCTGGAGCTCTAGACAAAGTCACATTCTATTGAAAACACCAGTGAAATCGCTTAGTAAAGTATGAGATCGACATAAATTTAATGAAATTTGTATCTTTGTGACTAGAAATATTTACTTTAAAATCACCGTAGTGTCAAGTAATCTATAGCAAATTGAAAACGGTTCGCTTCGACGCGATTCCATCAATAGAGTCACTTGGTCTAGAGGCCCAATTGGTCAAAGCACTCTTTTTTTTTTTATACTACGTAGGTGGCAGACAAGCACACGGCCCACCTGATAGAAAGCGGCCACCGTGGCCTAATGAACGTGTGCAACACTAAGGGAGTCACACACGCGCTGCCCACCCTGAAGGGAAAGGGGGAGAGCTGGGAAGGGGTGGGGAGGCTAGGAAGGGGAGGGGAAGGAGGGGTATAGTGAGCTCTGGCTTCCCTACTTACCGGCGGGAACACAACACGATGGTTATTATGACCGCGGTCTTCTGTAGGGCGGAGGTACTTCCCCAGTTGGACAGCTCATTTCGGACGGGAGATACCGTCGTGTCCTACCTCCGTTAGACTCTTCCTGAAAGGGATTGATTCCCGGGTTTAATTCCCGTCGGGGTAATTTTCCTATCTTATATCGATATGAACAATCAGGGTAGCCAGAGCTCACTAGAGAGGTTTTGTGTTGTCAGTGGGAAAACCAAAGGCTTATCCTACATCTTTTGCGCTGACGACACAGAATGTCTCTGTTCTTACTGGGGTTGCGGCACGAGTGTTATTCCTCTTGTGTTACACTCGCCCATAGGCCACGGTAACCACTTACCATCAGGTGGGCGGCGTGCTTGTTTGCGACCTAAGTTGTATAAAAAAAATGAAACTCCCAACTACTAGGTACTTGAGGTAATTAATACTGTAGTATCAAATTTGTATTATAAACATGCCTTATCTAAAACTCCACTAAATGTATATACGAGGGAAAGTGATTATTTAAAATCCGTGGCTTATTGTTATAATACAATATTATTGAAGTACATTATTTTATGCGTTTTATATTATAACTGATGTATCAATCAATGACATTATCATTGCGATTTATAAATCATCGGTTTATCAACTTTATACTTTAAATTGTTTGAATGATTATATCAATAATTGTTTTATCTATTTATTGAAATTGTCGATGCATTTGATGGATATATTATAATGAAGACTTCAGTGGCGTAGCACTAGTTTGATTCCCGCTCATTGCAAATGTTAAGTATTGCATTAGTTTGGATGTTTCTATTTTTTAATATTCTAGGACAATCTACACAACGCCACTTAGACCCATAAGTTATCTAGCTCGTGTTATGGGTCCTAGAATGCGGATAAACATACTTATACACTTTTTTAATTTAAATACATACATTCTATACATGGAAACATCTAGACCAATGCAAATTCATATTCATGCACAAAAATATTTGCACTGAGCGGGAATCGAACCCGCGCCTCCTGTGTAGCAGTCACGTTCAATACCGCCACGCCACGGAGGTCGTCAAACGTATGTAAGTATATTATATATATTTACAAAAAAATGAGTCTAAGTATGTACGAGTAGTAAGTTGTGAAAAAAGCGAATAAATAAATTAAAAAGCAAAGCAATTCCCAAAGCAGTTCCCAAAGCAGTTCTCAAGAGAGTCGGGCCTTTGGCCTACTGTTTCCACTCTGGCCAGACGGGTTGCTACACGGTTTTATATGCGTATTTTTCCGTTTATCACCTCTTATCCACACACACCCACATATACAAAAAGTACCGCGGTAGCCTAGTGGTATGGGTAATGGACTGCTGAGACGAGGTCTCGGGTTCGATCCCAGGTTTACCATGGCACACACCAATGACTTTGATACTTTTCGAAGTTATGTGTGCATTTATCGCAGGTTTATAAATGCCCGGTTAATGGCAATAGGCTCGCCACCTATTACATTGGGACCTAAACATAAACTGGCGAAATCTGCCTACCCCTTCGGGGATACAGGTGTGAGTTAATGTTATGTTATCATCCCTTACGATGGGGTGGTCATGTTCTTTCTGCACCAAATCCGTGCGATTTGAAGAAATTAACGTATCCTATATAAAAAAAATATGTACAGAACTCAACGCACGCAAGCAATAAAGTATTTGCACACGTTTAAATTTCGACTGACAGAAATAGCACAATCATCGTTAACAAGTTCGCAAATATTCTTTATCGATACGATTAGGTTCTGAGTAGCTATTTTCAGGTGTGTACAATCGTGACGTCATATCTCATTTATGTACCAAATTCCTTTGGGTTCACGGTGCTTACCTGTAGGAGCATGGTTGGTGCAATAATAGGTATGTTACTACTAGCTGACCCGGCTAATTTTGTTTTGCCTTATAAACTTTAAGGGTGAACAACCCTTATTACTTACAGGTATGAAAAATAGATGTTGGCCGATTCTCAGACCTACTTAATATGCTCACAAAATTTCATGAGAATCGGTCCAGCCGTTTCGGAGGAGTACGGGAACGAACATTGTGTCACGAGAATTTTATATAGGTATAGGATTAGAAATTTTTCTGGAATTACCGCGTTAGCCTAGTGGAATGGGTAATGAACTGCTGAGACGAGGTCTCGGGTTTTACCACGGCACACACCAATGACGTTTTGATGCTTTTCGAAGTTATGTGTGTATTTATCGCAGGTTTAAAAGTGCCTGATTAATGGCAATAGGCTCGCCACCTATTACATTGGGACCTAAATATATACTGGCGAAATGTGGGTGCTAGCACCACTGCCTACCCCTTCGGGGATATAGGCGTGACTTTATGTTATGTTTTATTTTTTTTCTATCACTTAGGTAGCATTCAACCATACGGCCCACCTGATGGACTTGCTCACTCCATAAAAGGAACTGCTCATGGGTTTGAATCCCGTCTACGCATTCACTTTCACCAATCTAAATAGCTAATCTCTGATTGCTGAATTTGAGCTCCTTAACCGCCATAACAGAGGTGCACACGAGTATGCTATCTTCAAAAGATAACCACAACCGCGTACGATTTGAGCACATTTTGGACTCAAGATATATGCCGGTAGACAACTACTCCGGTACTTGTTCACGTCAGGCTGTGCCGGTGCCGCCGCTGCTTCTGCAGAGATTCTTAAACGGCGCAAATACTCCAATCTCATTGGAGACTACGAATTTGTGCCGTTTGGAGTCGAAACGTTCGGATCATGGGGTCCGAGCGCCCGCAATCTCTTCAGAGAGATTGCGAAGCGTATGGTCGACGCTTCTCGTGGCCAAAAAGCTGGCCTCTTTTTAGGACAGAGAATAAGCATTGTCATACAACGTGGCAATGCTGCCAGTCTTCTGGGAACCTTACCACAAGAGGCATGCGATGCGGAGGAATTACACGACTTTTAAACAGTCTGCGTATCGCGCTTGGGTAAGGGCGCGCGCTACGTACGATTCCAACATCGGGTACTTTAAGGCAACGTACAACAAAGCCACTAGGGTCTGCAAGAGGGCTTTTGTCAGAGCAGATGCTCAGCGCATAGCACGGGTTGGTCAAGAACTAGTAGCGCATCCCACGGGCAGCCGTGGCTACTGGCGACTGGCCAAAGCCGTGCAAGCTAACTTCTGCCAGCCTTCGCTGCCCCCCCTGCGTAACCCTGATGGATCCCTGGCACATGAGCCGCAAGAGTACTGCAGTCACTCGATGTCCGGAAAGCCGGTGGTCCGGATGGTATACCGGCGGTGGTTCTTCAAAAATGTGCAGCGGAGTTGTCTCCAATACTCACGCGGCTGTACCGACTTTCTTACATTTCGGGTACAGTGCCGACGGCGTGGAAAGAGGCGAATGTACAGCCGATTCCCAAGAAGGGAGATCGCTCAGACCCAGTCAACTATCGGCCCATAGCCGTCACCTCAGTGCTGTGCAAGGTCTTCGAGCACCTTATCAACACACAGCTCATGCGCCACCTAGAGGATCACTCCCTAATTAATGACCGACAATATGGTTTCAGGCCGAAACGGTCAACGGGTGATCTTCTGGCGTATGTTACACATCTTTGGGGTGAGGCTATGGACAAGCATGGTGAGTCACTGGCTATTAGCCTAGACATCGCCAAAGCGTTCGATAGAGTCTGGCACAAATCGCTTCTTTCCAAACTACTAGCCTTCGGTCTGCCTCTTAGACTGTGCAATTGGGTTGCTAGCTTCCTGCAGGGGCGCCGTATTCGCATTCTTTGTGATGGACGAGCATCGGAGTTCCTGCAGGTAAATGTTGGTGTGCCGCAGGGGTCCGTCTTATCACCCACTCTCTTTCTTCTGCATATCAATGACATGCTGTCCACCGGCAGCATCCACTGCTATGCAGACGATAGCACTGTACACGGGAGCTACCACGGACATTCTGCGGCCAAGCAGTCCGATATAGCGGAAAAGAGGCGACTTCTTGTCACTGGGCTTGACCGGACCCAATCACGTTTCCCAATGGGGATCTGAGAACCTGGTCGAGTTCAGTGCCAAGAAGACGCAGGCATGCGCGTTTTCAGCAAAGACATCTCCTTTCCTTCCTCCTCCCACTCTTCAGAGCACACCACTGCCATTACAGGATAACCTCAATATACTCGGTATGGACGTGCGCTGCAAACTGACCAACAAGAACTATATCGAGAGCATCATCAAAACAGCTTCGCGTAAACTCGGAGTCCTGAACAGAGTGAGACGTTTTTTCACGCCGGAGCAGCGGTGTCTTCTTTACAAGACACAAATTCGCTCCTGCGTGGAATACTGCTCGCATCTCTGGGATGGCTCCGCAAAGTACTTATTAGATGCTCTCGACAGGTTGCAGCGACGTGCGGTCCGCATTATTGGGAGTCCTGAGGTCACAGAGTCCCTCGAGCCTTTTCAGATGCGTAGAGATGTTGCGTCCTTGGCAGTATTTTACCGTCTCTACCATGGTGAATGTTCTGATGAGCTCTTCCAACTAATCCCACCCTCCCCTTTCCTACACAGGACAACGCGTGCAGGGCTTAGGTGTCACTCGCATACGGTACAGAACATTCCATCAAGAACCAAGCGGTTCGGTGAGTCTTTTCTCTGCCGTACCATTAAGTCCTGGAATTCCTTACCGGCGCACGTGTTTCCTTCTTCCTACAGTCCCGGGTCCTTTAAGCGGGGCGTGAAAAAGCATCTGATGAGGCCGTCAAGCTGAGCGCCACCATTGTAGCACTGAACGTGTTTGCAATGGTGACCCTCTTTCATGGGACTTTGCCTTCAGCTTAACATCAGGCGAGGTGAAGTCAAATTGACGTGCCATAGATAAAAAAAAAAAACGACGCTTTTTAATTTAAGTCTTTTCTGTTTTTCTTTTTCATTTTAGTTTTGATTTTATTACAATAATTAGTTTATTAGTATAGGTGTATGTATTTTATATATAGTTAAAAACAATTGTATATATAAATTATCACAAATAAATAGATCATCACCATCATTATTGCCGGTAGCTATTAAACTATCAGACAATCAAGTATGACGTATAATCAGGATCACGAATGAAGATAATATGTTTATTTTTATCCATTTCCTTTGAAGTTATCAATTGTTTGTATTTCTTAATTATAACTTCAATCCAAATAAAGATCGATAAATATTAACAGATTATATCATGTATCAAGTAATTACTGATTAAATTTACTGATAGTGTTGTCATTTTAATCAAAATTATGTCGGTGTATTGTTTTTCTTTCTTTTTACTTCATCGTCATCATCTCTTCAATGGAGGGGACCTAGTAAGCCTTCCCAAAGAGCAAAACCTATGCTCCGGTCCTCTCCGTGAGTAGCGGCGCTGCCGTGAAACAAATTACTACACCAAGACGGTAACTCAAAAATGCGGTCGATTCGACAGCGACAGAAGAAGAGCTCTACAATGTTCCAATATGCATAACATAACATAACAATGGGAGGTCAAACGGCAGTTGCTCCCATAACAGTCAAAACTAAAAAAAGAACAAAGAAAAAGAGGAGTAGGAGTGACGTCTACGAAAGTAGTCTAGAATAGATATAATCATATCATATCATAAACTCACGCCTGTATCCCCGAAGAGGTAGACAGAAGTTCTAGCACCCACATTTCGCCAGTTTATATTTAGGTCCCAATATAATAGGTGGCGAGCCTGTTGCCATTAACCGGGCACTTATAAACCTGCGATAAATACACACATAACTTCGAGAAGCATCGAAAAGTCATTGATGTGTGCCATGGTAAAACGTGGGATCGAAGCCGCGACCTCGTCTCAGCAGTCCATTACCCATACCGCTAGGCTATCGTATCACCATGCACCATAATGAGAATCAAAGTAAATATAATTTACTACTTGCTGTTTAGCAAGAACTTTGCTTGCGCAAGGACATAACTTTTCTGGTTCGTTCATTCGTTAGTCGTATATTTTTTTTTATACAACTTAGGTCGCAGACAAGCTCGCGGCCCACCTGATGGTAAGTGGTTACCGTGGCCTATGGGCGAGTGTAACACCAGAGGAATAACACTCGAGCCGCAACCCCTGTAAGAACAGAGACATTCTGTGTCGTCAGCGCAAAAGATGTAGGATAAGCCTTTGGTTTTCCTACGGACAACACAAAACCTTTCTAGTGAGCTCTGGCTACCCTACTCACCACCGATAACACAACACAAGGTTATTAAACGGCGATATTATGTAGGGTGGAGGTACTTATAATTACGACTAATGCAACTCCAATGTCTTCAAAAAGGTTAAGGAACCCGAATACAGATATTATCAGTACAATAATAAAACGTGACAAGTAATGATCTTATCACGAGTAATTATTATTTATTGATATTCTTATTATTGCATTTTTAAAAGTATTGACATTTAATCGGCTATGAGATCGAGTGATTTTTAATGTCATACTACCTAACAGAAACACTGTTACTTTAGAATTAGGGTAAACCACCCAATTGTTGGCACTTTAAGGGTGAACTTCGTGTCGGTATAAAATGAAACTACCATAAAATCTTATTTACAAAAGCTACTAGACAAAACATATCATAGAATTAAAGAAAATGCTTTAATCTTTGTTTTTATAATCATTTCTATGTGATTGAATAGTATTAAATAACAATTTTATACTTAAATCCGAAAGACTATAGAAAATCCTATTATTGGCACAGAAGATATCAATAATACTATTTTATTTTTTAAGGCATACTAAACTTGAATAATCTATGGTTTCCTAATTTTTTTGTACTAAACTCTAAGGTGCCAATAATTGGAGTAGTGCTAACGATTGGATGGATTACTCTACTAAGTATTCATACTTACAGTGAAATTAGTCTCCAGAAATTTTTACATATGTAGTGGTGTGTATATTACTCAGATCTTAGAGCGTGTTTCCACTATATCGTTCTGGCCTATACAAAAATATTTCGATATCCTAACATTACTATTTAATTTAAACTTATCCCTAGCAACACTCTGATTTTTGTTTTCAATAAAAACAAGTTTTTATTTTAAAGAAAAAGGTTTTGACTTTATAAAAAAAAATCATTCAATTTCACGTCCTTGGGCAAACGTAGTAAAAATAGTTATTCATATTACTTACTTATAAATACTTACCTATACAAGTACATCATCATCCCTGCCATGGTCTCAATTAATGGGGTCGGCACAACATGTTATTCTCCTCCATACATTCCTGTTAGATGTCATTTCTTCAGTCGCTCCCTTGTTTGACATCAACCATCTTTTTCTGGCCGACTTTTACTCATAAAGCTCTTTCATACTTTGGACCTTTTTTACAATATTACTATCATCTTCTCATAATACCTATGTGGATACCACGACAGTCGTTCACTTCTTAATTTTTCATTTACTGGTGCCACTTTCAAACTTTTTCTAATATACTCTTTCTAAATTCATTCTCGTCACACCACACATCCATAATCCATTCAACATTTGCATTTTTTGCCTTTTTTTGTGAGTACATAAAACATATAGTCAATTAGTAAGAAATAAATAAATTGGAAAGTAATTTAATAAATAAAAAAACAATATAACACATTTATAATTTATTTACAACTATCCAATTATTATGACACTTCATTTCACAAGGTTTGCCACACATTTTCATTTCACAGCCCATTTTCAAATATTTACAAAACATAACTATAATTAATAATCACAACACAACAAATAACAAATTAATATTATGTAATTAATACTACTTTAAATAATAATTCGTAAACGTGTCATATGTATTATAATATCATGTACATAGTTTTATTAAGACAATAAAAACAATTGTACAATAAAGACATTCAATAGTTTTACATTTACACTAGTTTTTACAATTAGATAAGTTTACAATCGGCGGTGGTCAAAGTGCCTAGTGTAAGTTCCATAAAAATATACCTGATAACTGAGACAGATTGTAGGTACACTTGTGCAGCGTCATTGATTCAAAAGAATAGCATGATACAGGTATATTTGCTTCGTGGCGGCAGCGTGATACACGCTCCACCCTATCCGGGAAAAGGTGTAGACACATCAGTACCACAAAACATCATTAAACATAAACTCACGCCTATATACCCGAAGGGGTAGGCAGAGGTGCTAGCACCCACATTTCGTCAGTTTATGTTTAGGTCCCAATGTAATTGGTGGCGAGCTCATTGCCATTAACCGGGCACTTATAAACCTGCGATAAATACACACATAACTTCGAAAAGCATCAAGTCATTGGTGTGTGCCATGGTGAAACATGGAATCGAACCCGAGACCTCATCTCAGCAGTCCTTAACCCATACCACTAGGCTACCGCTGTACCACAATTTTTTTTTATAATGCTACAAATCCCCACGGATACCCCCCACCAGAGCCGGTTGAGGAGGTTATGTCGGACTCAAAGTGACTAAAACGCACGCCGTCTTTGGGTCCTTAGTTGAGATAGTAACCAACATATCCCTCGTACCCCATCAGACCCCGGCCATCTCTTTCGAGATAGTCCTCTTCGGGTGTAGGGTCTACCGTGTACATTAGTCCACATTCGAGAGGGCTTTCGATGACTTTGGGTCAGGCGGGACGCGAGGGATATGCCAACGGCCACCTCATGGCAACTAATGGCCCAAGCGGCCGTGTAGTTTCAGCCGGTTTGAGTCTGATATAACCACCCGCACTGACTTCGGCGATTGGGTTTCCGTGGTTATTTCCGTACGAAAAAAAAACTACGGTGTCCACGTGTTTCCTCGGATAGGAAGGAGCGTGCATCATTCTGCCGCTGTTGCCTGCTATTGTTATATGACTGACCGCGCTCATGGAGGGCGGATCACATTCTGTGACCTCCGACTCCTGAGCCAACTCCACTCGTAGTGGGGTTTGCGAGTCCGAAGTTTTTTACGGGTCCGCTCCACTTCTCTACTTGTTGGTAACAAATAGCTATTTTTATGTAAGTAACACATGGTAATCAGCTCTTTTGGCATACATTTTTATATTGTGATAGTTTCATTTAAAACATATTTTATTGAAAGCGGCAGAAGAATGTTTTTTGTATGATAATTATGTCAACTCATTGTTTATACAATTTTTGTATGACCTCGGCTCATAAAAACAATATCTCACAACTGCTTACACGATTTTTATGAGACTTGAGGTACCTGATATGTGATAAAATTATTTCCCTTTCTAAGATACGTACATATTAGAAATATTCTAAGGAAATTAGACATAAAGTGCCTACAATATTAGGGAAAGCATGAGGGTGTGTGGACATGGTCCATGGACATGGAGTTTTATTGGGTCCGTATACCATATTGAAAAGTCCACTCATATCACCTACAATACCGTCTTTACCATGAGGCACTAGGGGCACGTACCCAGGGTTCACCGCCTTCTGAGGGCCCCCCGAAAGAGAGACAATTTCTAGCACATCAACTTAAGAATAATCTAAAACCCTAAACTTTCCAAAAGGCCGTCTAAATCCTTGCATGCCCAGGGCCCTTGAAATATGTGAAGATGGCTCTGATCACTGGGTGGAATGATATTGGTTTTCCCAACACAGGCTAACTTGTAGCCTATCTAGGACAACAGGGGCTACGGATGCAATTGGAATTAACACAAGGTTGAAGAAGAAACAAGTTATAAAGGTACCCGTTTTGTCCCAACGGTACCCCATGGTATAAAGTGGCCCCAGTTTGCGGTACACTCAAGTGAACAAAAGGTTAATCCTCCAAAAGGTCGAAGAAGAAGAAAGTTTTAAAGGTACCCGTTTTGTCACCACGGTACCCTGTTGTATAAAGTGATCCCAGTATGCGGTACACTTAAGTGAACAAGTGAACAAAAGGTTAATCCTCCTCCTCCATTTATTATTTATTAAATAATAATAAAAAGTTTAATAGCTGATAAATCTCTAATCGTTTTCACTCTAAAATTGCCCAATAAAAAGGATTACAATTACTTAATATAATACCACTATTGTTTCAATATTGCTATTAAATTGTGATAGGTACGTCATGAATATGGTTTAGCCGATAAGATTAGTTTTTATTGGTCACATAGGTTACTTCGTTATAGAAGATATATTAAATGTAGTTCTTCAATTGATCAAGAATATGGAGTAAATTTAGGATTAAAAAAAGTAAATTTTCGAATGTGTCGATTTTGGGATTTGAGTGCCATTTTATTAGCGTAAACGCCAATATAATCCCTTAGTAAAGTATGAGATTGACATAAATCTGTAATATGATTATCTACAAATATTTAATGAAATATCATTCATATTTTTTATTATTAAAATCACCACAGTATTAAGTTAATAAATTGAAAACGATTCGCTTCGACAACATGATTCAATCAATAAACTGTCACTTTGTCTTGAGGTCCTGGAAGTGAATTAGACATTTTAGGAGAGGGGAAACTAAATATTTTTTAGCTTTGATAATGAGTGAATATTAATAAACATTAACTAATGTCAACAGTTATGATGCAAGTTAAATGTCCGTGTAAAAAATATTTAAAGTATTTCTTAATCAACGAATATCAAAAAACATTCTTCTGTCAAAATGTAGGATTTTTAAATTTAAGACATGTTATTTTGACTTCACCTCGCCTAATGGTAAGCTGAAGACAAAGTCTCAGGAAAGAGAGTCACCATTACAAACACGTAGAGTGTTACAATGATGGCGCTCAGTTTGACGGCCTCATCAGATGCTTTTATGAGTTTTTGAAAATTATTACCCCCTTGTTCTATGAATGTACTTGTGGTGTAATTATTACTAGGTCACAAATTAGTTAAATCAATTAATCCCTCCACCTCTCCTAATGTTGGGAGGTTTAGGCATAATCACATATTAGTTAAAATGTGTTACCTAAATCAAATTTGAGCAAATGTGGTTCATATTTTATTGGGATTTTATTGGCTGATTACTGAAATATTAAAATCAGTTTCTACATTATGTATTTTAAGTTTCCAATCCTACTAATCCAACGCGATAGTTTGTACATATGGAGGAATGTTTGTTACACTTTCACGTAAAAACTACTGATTTTAAGTCTGATTTCTGGATTTTAATGAAACTTTACAATAATATAGCTTAAACATCAGAATGACACATAGGCTATATACCATCCCGCTACCATCCAAGGGAGCGAAGCAATAATCATATATCTCATTATCTGGTAGATTCCCATACATAGGCCCTAATATTGTTAACAAATGTTATGCTCGCGGGTGGAGCTGCGGGCTATAGCTAGTAGAGTAATAATTTTACTACATTGTATAGCGGACTCCAAAAATTCCAAGACCATTTGAATCTTAAATTGTATGAAACGATGGCACTACAAAACTACTAGTCTTAGAAGCTACTGGATAATAGATCTACTTATTAATGTAATTAAGTTTAGACCACTACATGATTAAAGAAACAAGACATCGTTCTAATTTATTTTATTAACGCTATCTATGTTACTTTTGGTTGAATTACACTTAGGCTGTCAAAGGATTATAGATCTTAAGGTATCCAGGAACTTTTGGGGCCCACTGTACATAATATATTTTAACTTACAATAAGTATGGCCTCTTGAAACATTATATTAATATAATATCCTGAGACATTAGTAACACAATCTATGCTTAGTAAAGATCTTGATACCTAGACCTAAATTAAGCAACCCTAGGTCTGAACCATAAAGTTATTATCACTAGCGTAAATAGAGAAATAGTCGAGCAATAGTAGGTAATTTGAAAGTCAAATATTTCACTACATTTAACTCAAATATTTGCTCTATGCAGGCATCGAACTTTGTACCACCATGCCGGGTCGTCATTTATATTTCGGACCCACTTTTTACCCGACTGACGAAGAAAGGAGAGTAATATATTTTACCTGGTTCGTAACAATAAACGGTCCTTTATTTTTGTAATAACGTCATAACGTGTATTATCTGATTTGTGTAGGGTATGCAGTATCTAAAGTAGTAAAAATGTATCTATGTATGTTTATCCGCATTCTAGAATCCGTTACACAAGCTAGTTATACTATGCTTAACATGGGTCTAGGTGACGTTGTGTAGATTGTCCTAGAATATAGAATAGAATATCTATTTATAAATAAATAATAAATAAATATTCTAAGACAGCTTGTGTTATGGGCTCTAGAATGCGGATAAACATACTTAAATACTTTTTTTCTAAATACATACATATTATACCTAGAAACACCCAGACCAATGCAAATATTCACATACATGCCCACAAATATGAGTGGGAATCGAACCCGCACTTCCTACGTAGCCGTCGCGTTCACTACCGTCATATTTGCATCTTCTATAGAATGCACACCACTGCCATCATGATATAAATAGACTAGAGATGGCGGTGTGCTAATTCTGAATGCATCGTTAATTATATTGCCACGCATAATGGCCCAAAAGGGAGGCTAGGTGCGGAAAAAGGAGTCCCAATACAATAATTATATTCCTTGTACTCCAAGGAAGGTTTTTATGTAGCACGGGTCAGAAGTCCACGCGAGCGGAGCCGCAGGCAACAGCTAGTTTTAGTATAGATTTACTTAATTATGACCGTGTTCGTACACACGGTCAAAGAGACACTTCTCGTACAACTTCCCATGTAAAGGTTTATAAATATTTACCTCATAGGTCGGGTGTACTATACCTACTATAAAATACCTAATTATTTATTATAATCTATATAAAGTTTCATAGAAACTATAATGTGAACCATGAATGGACTTCAGAACTTTAGCAGAAGGAAGTCAATCTTCGTAACAATATATAAAATGTAAATGTATGTGTAACATATACAGGGTGTAAGGGAAACGCTCCCGAAACCGAAGGCCCCTGGTGATAGGTATTGCTGGTATATTACATATTGGTATAAAACAATACGATTTGGTAATAATATCAACTCTCATAATAGCGCTATTTCTATTTTTTGTTTGTAGTAATGTTTTTTAACGAATTATCGTTTCATTTAGTTTCACTAACACGAAGGAGAGTAAATATCGCTAGTTAAACTAAGAAAATCGTAACTTTTCCGCTTTAGGTGCATTTCCCTGACATTCTGTGTAACTACTGAGCAGATTGTGATGCAACTCCTAATGCTAATAGAATTTCACACAACCATTATAGTATTTATTGCATTACTGGATTTGAACCCACGACCAGCTTACAAGGTTGCTCTAGACGTAGTCTATTAGCTCAAGTAGTCAGGGTATTCCCCCTGTAAGAGAGACCCGTTCCCTTTTTCCAATTAAAATCAAAGTCCTTTCTGCTAACACGAAGTCCTTTCTACTAAAACGTAAAGTACGTGCTACAATTACGCCTACAATTAATACAACAATTCTAACAATTTATAATAGACAACTTCTAAATACTTTATATTATACACAGAATATCTAGTTAGGCATTAGATATAGAACCATGATTAATCACAAAACCATTTATGGCACTAAAACATTTTAACATTTACTTTTCACTCCTCTGAATCCTAATAAAAATCTGTTCAGAATTTAGTGTTGACGACTCTATTTAATCTCAATCTCTGACGTCAAAAATACTATTGTCTTAAAACATATTTCAACAAAGACCATTGAAATAAAGTGTGTATGTACTTATGTACGCACGAAAAAGTTATACTTCTTTGGCGTAAAAAAATACTAGATAACTTCAAGTGATAGTTGACACACTTGACACTAATGACAGTTCATAATTCTTTCAAATCCACTTTCATAATTTTTTTACAATGCTCTAAAAATAACTTCGGAAGTTAAACAAAATCTTCGACATTTAAGACACACAATGGAAAAAAAAATTATCATTTGAGAGATTGAAACTAGATAGAGACTAAATTTTGACCATATTTTTAATAGAATCGATCTTCAGTTTTACTGTACCCTCAGCTCTTGTCAAGGGTTATTCAAATTTACATTATTAATTTTCAACAAACTACATACAATAACAATTCTAATCCAAATTCTAAAATCTAAATTAACTTACTACAATGTTTGGTGTATGTGCTGTCTCCGAATAACTTTTTCTTGGCTTTCATTAGGGCACAAATACTTTTGTTGACGCCTGAAGCCAAAAAACTGGATAGGCAACCTAGCAGGCTGAGAATAGTGCCCGCGAAGGTTGGTAGGAAGAGGGCGTGGCAGGCGGCACTAGATCGGTAGACCACTCGGTCGCCAGTCGGTTGCAGGCTGCGATAATTGTAGGAACTGCCTACGTCGACATTGTAGAATGCTTTGTACTGGGGAAAAAATGGTCAGTTTAATAAAAGATTAGTATAGGCACAGCCTCCGCGGCGTAGCAGTAGTGCACGCGACTGCTACGCACGGGGCGCGGGTTCGATCCCCGCTCAGTGCAAAAAGTTGTATGCATGAATATGGCTGTTTGCACTGGTCTGGTCGTGCGTCGGAGAGCACGTTAAGCCGTCGGTCCCGGTTGCCATACAAACATCTATGGCAGTCGTTACGGGTAGTTGTAGCCCTCAAAAGTCCAACCAGTCTATCTTGGCACTTCGATATCGCCATTGGACCATTGGTTGTGGAGGTCAGATGGCAGTCGCTTCACGTAAAATATCGAAGTTCAGCCGCATCACAGTTAGACTGGAAAGCCGACCCCAACTGAATTGGGAAAAGGTTTCAGAGAAAGAGTATAGGCACAGTATAGGGAAGGGGAAGGGGAGAGGGGCCTATCCGGGAGGGGGATGGGAAAAGGTTAAGAGAGTCTCTAGTCTGTCAGTGCCGAAGACAAAGAAGGGCTTCTCAGTCTTCCCGCTGACAACACACAACCTCTCCAGTGAGCTCTGGCTACCCTACTCACCTGTTCATGAGTTATATAGATAGGCTTGTCCATAACGATCCATGTGACGACTTCCTGGCAGTCGGGTGTGGTCAGCGAGCCCTGGTATGTGTAGTATGACTGAGGGTCAGGGCTGAACATCCTCCTAAAAAAAAATATGTATTTTAGAAATAGTTCTTTAACATTTATCACAGTTGACCGATGTAAGAGATGTATGACCAGATTCGTTTATCGCTCTGTACAAACACTACACACCACAGGGGCTGTCTTTTGCAATACTATTTGACCCCATTTGTCGATACAGTTTAGGCCCTCCTAATAAATAAATAAACATCCTAGGACAATCTATACAACACCACCTAGCCCTATTGTAAGCATAGCATAACTAACTTGTGTTATGGAATGCGGTTTAAGAAACATACCTAGATACTTATAATTATTTATATTGTTGATTGGTGGCACTTGGTGGAACTTATTGTTATACATAGATAACACACTTGTACTTCTCCACTGTATTTATTATTGTACCTAACCGGTTGCGACATTCTCAAAGGTTTTCATTGACTTTTCCAGACCACCACTTTTCCTTGACCAGTAAGGTACAATAATAAATCCAGTGGAGAAGTACAAGTGTGTTATCGAAATGTATAGATACTTTTGTTTCTTGTAAATATTCATATTCATGTAGGTACATAAAGATTTACACTGAGCGGGAATCGAATCCGCACCTCCAGTGTAGCAGTCGCGTTCACTACAACCACGCCACACACGCAGTTAAAAATTTAATTAAAAATTTGAAAAAACACCATACACCCAAAAAGTAAAAAATAATAATTCATGCGTTGTCGTGTCGGAGGATGCGAGGCCGTTTTTACCCCAGGGGTTAAAAATAGGTAGCGCCACACCACACCTCTGTGGCGCTTAACGTAAGTACGTAAGTACCTCTACTTCACTATCATCACTATCACTATCACTACATAGTATAAAATAAAGTCGCGTTCTCTGTCCCTATTTTTCTTGTCCCTTTGTATGCTTAAATCTTCAAAACTATGCAACGGATTTTGATGCGGTTTGTTTTAATAGATAGAATGGTTAAAGAGGAAGGTTTATTGGTATATAACATCATGCTACAACAAACAGGTGCGGAGCAGGAATAAAAAATGTTGCAAAAACGGGGTGACGCAGACGAAGTTGCGTGGGTCAGCTAGTATAATATAAATAAGCCTTGGAAAGGTACTCCTTCGTAGTTTATTGTCGGTATATTATGCAAGTATTACACATTGAATTACTTAAAACTATTTTTATTAGATTCCATTACAATTTATGTAATATTTTGGTCACGTGCAAACATTCTGCCCTTGACCATGTCTGTTTAGAGGTTGAAGTATAAATTATAAGAATAATACAAATTAAAAAACAGTTTTATTAAAATTATAATTGTTAGAATTCGGACTTGAAGATTTTTTTACGATTTTTATAGCGGCCGACTGGTAAGGCAGAGGTCGTGAATATTATTCCCGCGCAGTGAACATGTGAAAATGTTTGTACGCATCTAGGTATCTATCTATACTATTATATACTTTTAAAAAGTTTATGTTTATCCGCGATGGGTGCAAAACGGTTTTTATGTAGAAGGGTCCAACTTAAAATCTTACGTTTGTTTGATTGCAATCGGCTAAGTTTCTACTTAACCAGAGTTATGATTAGTAATAAGTATAGAATTTAAAAAGAATTTCCCGGCAGAGTAAAATTTAGGTCAACCCATCTCTTCCATGCGGTGTCAAATAAGGCGACTAAGGGATGGGGTTATTTAACATCAGACAGAAATATACAGCCCAAACTCACCCTCAGATGCCTAACTCAAGTCAACGATAGTGCCCGGAATATGGCAATAGGCTCACCCCCTATTAAGTACGTGGGACCGACTACAATAGTTGGTGAAATGTAGGTGTTAATTCACCTCTACCTACCCCGGAAGGGAAATAAGCGTGAGCATATGTATGTATATAAATACTAAATAATATTCTATAACTACCGTTTAGTGATTGTTACTATTTTAGCAACGGAAAGTCCCCATTAACAAAAGTATTTATAAGTTTACTTGTTCAGTGTTTAGTACAAGTCATGCATATCTAAATGCACTAGTTTTCGTCACCCTACACTCTCAATTAGTTACACAAGTATTATCTCCCTATGTTAGAATATATCTTGAACGAATTTCGCACATATTAAGCTGTCTACACACCGAGGACCTAATGTAATGTAACATTCGTATCGAATACAACCGTGTGCTAAAATTTGTGTTACGTTTAGTCAGTACCGTTATATATATTATTTTTCAATCAGTCAATCAATCAGCCCATTGTAATCCACTACTAGACATAGGTCTGTCCCAATTTCGAGAGGCTTTGGCCTACGGTTTCGAGTTGGAAAGACGGGTTGGCACAGCGCAGTACAGCGTTTTATTTCGAGTTTTCCTTCTCTGGGAGTAATATCATCTGCGTATTTTTCCATTTGTCGCCTTTTTAAACTGCCTTTGGATCAGATTGGGAGGTGATATTCTTAGTCTATCACAACACTGATTGCTTATGTTTATTTCTAATTTTTAATTTAATAAAAATAAGTTCACTTTTTATAAAATGATATACCTGACTCCTGAATTTTGATTGTGAATATTTTTTAACACAAGAACTCATTTTTAACAAAACTTTTTTAGCTTAATAACCAGGATTCGAACCCGACTTTGTAAGTCCCTTTCCATAGTCACTATAAAGCTGTAGACTTTTATGATATATTAAAGTTATAGTCATGTTACATTTACAACATGTAATGCCGTTGAGTACCCGCCTTAAAATAACATGTAGGTACAATGTGTACATGTTATTCATGGTGAATTAATTATTGTATACAAAACCATCGTAAATAAATGGCACCTATTAGCGGTATGTTTATTTGTTTTCGGTATTTTTAGATATAGTATGCTAATTCGGTATTTACTAGGTGTACAATTTCACAGTCATATCGAATCAATTTACTTGTTGTTACAAATTAGGCTCATGAAGTGTGTAAGGACAGCAAGCGTGTTTATTTCTGCCTACCTCAGAGTAAAAATAGCTTGAGTACCTATATAGTCTAGAAGATATCAATACTTTTAAAAACATAAAGAATCAAATACTTAATTTCGTTTATTCAGTTTAGGCACATAAATAGCACATATGAATGTCGAAGTTTTACAATACATATATTTGTCAAAAATATTATAATTTTTTATTAAATGAAATATTAAATAAATCATTTAAATAAATAAATCCACTGAGAAGAGACCAGCAAGATACTCAGGTAGATTATTGTTATAGGTACTTTATTTTCTTTTTAATATTAGTTTTGATTATTTTATAATACTTTATAATATTTTATAAATAGGTGCAAGAGCAAGAGATTATTATGACCATGCATTTTTATCATCAAGATATTCGCCTAATCATGTATTCAGTAGCAGTATCTATATCTGTCAAAGTTGATAATGGTTTATAAAAAATCGTTTCACGGTTCATATATTCAGTCACTTTCTCACCCCTAGGTTTTAGTAGGTATATGTATCTCACTCGTACATTTTGTTCCTCTAATAATAATTTATTAAAAACTCACGTTAGGTCAATCTCAGAAACTTCGGTTTTATCCTGATTTTGGTCCATAAGGTTCGGCACCTCCGATATGATTTGTTCCAGAGCTGGTCCTGCGTAGGCACCTCCAGATACCTATATAGATAATAAGAATGCATTCAATAATTTAAAATATATTCATAATAATAGGTACCTATTCACATATGAAATGGCATAAATGTCGGCCGGATACGGTGCAAAATATTCCATCAAGAACCAAGCGGTCAGGTGAGTCTTTTCTCTGCCGCACCTTTAAGTTTTGGAATTCCATGCCAGCACACATGTATTCACTGCGCATGGTGAAAATGCATCTGATGAGGCCGTCAAGCTGAGCGTCACCATTGTAATACTGTACGTTTTTGAAATGGTGACCCTCTTTTCTGAGACTTTACCTTCAGCTTACCATCGGGTGAGGTGAAGTCAAATTGACGTGCCATAAATAAATAAAAAAGCGCAATCGTCCAGAAGTCCGGATTCTTATTAACCCTGTACATAATTTGATCTGTTGACTTATACGGGAGATACTGTTGATTTCTTAATCAGTCTACTGGTGGGCCAAGCTGCAGGTGAAGGTCACAATGATAAGACTCACCAAGCCCAAGACACCGACCACTGCTAAGCCATCCGGACGACCAAACGCCTCCTCTAGGGAGATACCATTCTTGATATGGACCATGTGAATCTCCAATGGATATCTGATAACAAATTGATCTCGTTAAATTTATATAACCACTAGCGTTTACCAGCGGCTCCGCTCGCGTGGAGTTCTGATCCCGTTCCCGCTGCTCCATTGAAACCTTCCGTAGAGTTTAAGGAAAAAATAAAAAAAAGAATTACTTGAATTGGTCCAGCCGTTTTCAAGTTATGCGCTTACGAACATATTTCGCGATTCATTTTCACTACTCTGATACTTTTTATTATCACTACATATAGTACATAGTATAAAACAAAGTCGCTTTCTCTGTCCCTATATCCCTATATATGCTTAAATCTTTAAAACAACGTAGCGGATTTTGATGCGGTTTTTTAATAGATAGAGTGATTGAAGAGGAAGGTTTATATGTATATAACATCATGCTACAACCAACTGGTGCGAAGCAGAAGTGAAAAATGTTGCAAAAACTGGGCGACGCAGACGAAGTTGCGCGGGTCAGCTAGTACAGAATAAATCAATATAATTTTAGCGTTTTTATACTACCATTGTAACACTGTAGGTGTTTGTAATGGTGACCCTCTTTCTGAGACTTTGCCTCCAGCTCACCATCAGGCAAGATGAAGTCAAATTGACGTGATAAAAGAACAGTCAAATTCAGTAGCACTATTACTTAATTATTCGTCAACAAATAACGAATGTCACACTGTCTACTGTTATACAGAGCTAATCTAAAATACACATAGCTGATAATTATTATCGCAAAGTGACATAACATTATGCTTTGATTTGTACAGAGATTATATAATTATTTTGTGAACTGTCTCATATAGGGTAAACCACCCAATTATTGGCACTTTAAGGGTGAACTTCGTGTTGGTCTAAAATGAAACTACCGTAAAATCTTATTTACAAAAGCTACTAAACAAAACATGTCATAGAATTAAAGAAAATGCTTTAATCTTTGTTTTTATAATCATTTTTATGTGATTGAATAGTATTAAATAACAATTTTATACTTAAATCCGAAAGACTATAGAAAATCCTATTATTGGCACAGAAGACATCAATATTGGCATTTACTCGTCTAATTATTGGCACGTCGTTAAAGCCTAGGAAACCTATGATTAAAAACATAAAATTTGCCTACCTTGGTATAGGTACCTACTTAGGATATAATTAAACCACTGTTTATATGTTCTGCTTTTATTTAGGGATGTTATATAGGTACCATAAAGTTTCATAAAAATATCAGAAATAAATGTATGGGTACTAACAATCACGTTTTCTTATTCTAGGTATTCGTTTTGGTAATTTCACTTTATCAATACTTAAATTGAGATATTTTAACTTTAATATATTAATCAGTCTGATTAAGTTTCTACTTAACTTAATAATCTCCCTACCTATCTTTGTATTTTATCTAGGTAGTTCGCAGTCGTAAATCTTAAAAATTAACATTTTAACCAATCTTAATCATCGGTTAACATCTTCTCAATTTCAGTAATGCTTAACTTTTTGTTAGCTACGAGGGGAGGTCCAAAAGTTCGTGGAATGACAGGGTTTTGAATAAAATAAAACAATAAATCTATTTTTCCTTTTCAATATAATCACCCTTAAGGTGAATACATTTATTAGATCTGTGAATTAATTTTTCTAAACCATCATAAAAATATTTTTTATCTTTTGCCTCAAAATGAGTCAAAATTGCCTCCTTGACCTCATTATCGTCGGAAAATTTCCTTCCCCTTAAGTCTTTTTTTAAATTGGGGAACAAATAAAAATCACTTGGGGCCAGATCTGGACTGTAGGGTGGATGAACTAGTGATTCGAAGCCATGCTCATTCAGAGCAGCCATTGCCACTCGGCTCTTGTGAACCGGTGCATTGTCTTGCAAGAGCAACACTCCCTTGGTCAACTTTCGTCGTCGTTTTTCTTTGATAGCCTCCTTTAATTTCTCTAGTATCGTCGCGTAATATTCGCCGGTTATGGTCTTTCCCTTTTCTTTGTAATCAATCAATAGTATCCCGTCACAATCCCAAAAAACAGTTGCCATCAACTTTCCAGCCGACTCCGACACTTTGAATTTCTTTGGCGGTGGTGTTCCCTTTTTATGCCATTGCATGGACTCCTGTTTAGACTCAGGCTCAAAATGATGAACCCATGTCTCATCTCCGGTAACAATGCGCTTCAAAATCGGTGCAGGATCGTCTCCACACAACTCCAAAAACTGTTTAGACGCATCGACGCGCTGCTGCTTCTGAAGCGGCGTGAGCATTCTCGGTACCCATCTTGCACTAACTTTTGTCATACCCAGATGGTAATGTAGGATTCGCAGAATGGTGGTATCTGATACTCCAACTAATGCCGATAATTGTTTCTTCTTCAAACGGGTGTCGTCCAGTACCAGATTTTCCACTTTTTCCACAATGTCTGAGGTGGTGGCCTCAACTGGCCTGCCTGAGCGGGGGTCATCTTCAATCGACTCCCGACCACGTTTAAAAAGACTATGCCATTTGTAAATCATTGATTTACTAGGGCACTGTTCCCCATAAACAGATTCCATTTCATTCAAAATGGTCTGAGCGTTTTTTCCCTGCTTGGTAAGGAATTTTATTACAGCACGGTGTTCAATTTTCGGCGTACGGCGTACCTACTCTATACCTACAAATAAAAAACATAGAATTAGCAGTCCATATTCTATTATGGGCACTACTGCCAATAATTAGCTTTTACTATTGGCACTATGGGCCAACACTTGGAAATTGCTATTAAAAAAAATACTCAAGGGCAAACAATAATTTAATTTAAAACCACTTCAAATAGAACATAAACTCGCTTGTCGATAAGATTCGTAAAAATCCTAATATTTGCACTGATGCCAATAAAAGGATTTTGATAAATTTATTGTTCCAAATGTTGGCACATGAAATAAATAAAATATGATTAAAATATTAAAGAAATAATCTTTGAATCTACTAATTAGAGGTGTAATTAAGTATATAAAATGATTTCGAACATATCAATGAGCCGAAAACCTGTGATATACTATGATTATTAAAGCTCTCACCTTAAGAAAAAATTAAAATGCAGCTCCAAATCACTAGCACAAAATGTCAGCTGATGTTTCTAAATCGCCATAATGGGTATTGGAACAGTGTTGCCAATTCCCAACAGAAAAATAATACTATTTTATTTTTTAAGGCATACTAAACTTGAATAATCTAGGGTTTCCTTATTTTTTTGTACTAAACTCTAAAGTGCCAATAATTGGAGTAGTGCTAACGATTGGATGGATTACCCTACTTAGATTAAATTTTTTCAGCAGTTAGTGGAAAATGGATTGCTTTTTTAAGGGTTTATTTGTAGGTGATGAGCGGAGGCGACTCGGGCGTAGGAGGTTGCAGAATGACCTCCGTACTTTATGAACGCAGGTCTGGGGGTGACAAGTGAAGCCGCCTGTATCTAGACTAAGTAAATATTTGTAAATAGACCAAAAATATAGAAAAGAACTCTGAGTTTCTTGCCGGAGTATTCTAAGGCCGGGGCCGCGTTGCGAACCGGTGGTCCATTGACTCACTAATTTATGTTGATATTGATATTTTGTAAGTGCCTATACAGAATAAACAATTTTTGAATTTTCAAAAAACATTGAATTTGTCACCCTAGCATTAGCAGGCCTTCGCTGGCTCTGGGTAAGCTGCTGGGGCATTAGGAATATGTCAGGGGTCACCTCCACATAACCACTGTTGCTGACTTCGGCGGAGGGTAGGTATTTGTCAGGATTTCTGCGCGGGAAACAAAAAGTGTTTGCACGGTACCTACTGGGTTTCACGAATGCGATTGTAAAGACAGACGCATTACTTATTACGACAAACGTGTTTGCTGTAGCACTGATTTGCACGCGTGTTCTATCAGGGTTCGTGGAAAGTGGCCCTAATATACATATTTTATATTTTATTTATTATACACTTTATTAGATCAAGCAAAACCGAATTAAAATCTATAAGATCACGGAAGCAGTACAATGCGCGGCCTTATCGCTTTAAGCGATCTCTGACACCCAACCTACATACATACATACATACATAGACATACCACAAGACAGTACGCGTATATATACTAGAAGTTAATTCTGTGACCTTCACTTTTGTTGAGGAAATTTCATTAGCAATTTAATTTGTAAAAATGTGTCAGTGACAGGGCGTTTCTTAACTTAGATTTGTATTCTATAAATCTGTTCAATTAACTTTCGTAGGAGGGGTATTTACGTTTTGTAAGTTCCGTTTACTGGTCTATACAGAATAAGGGTGTAACCACATTAATCGACGCGGAATCGGCATAAGCCGAGTGCGTATCACCACACTACTCGGCTTATCGCCGATTAGTTGTTGCGACGGCTGTTGACATGCGATCGGCAGTCGATTTCTCCGAACGGCCGTCACGACGGCTGTTCACTTACGTTCGGCAGTCGACTCCTCCGAATGGCTGTCACGGCCTCTGTTCAATTACGTTCGGCAGTCGACACCTCCAAGCACGCGAGCGGATTCATTCGACTGCTACCCAACGCCGATCGGCCGTCTTCGGCGCCATTCGGCTGCCGTCGTAGATGAAGGCATGCGAACGGTTGATTCAACTGTCGTTCAACGCCGTTCGACCGTCTCCAGCGCTGTTCGGCAGCAGGCGGAAACGTTCCGCTGGATTCAGCGCCGTACGGATGCGATCAGCTAATCGACAAACGGTTCGATTCGCCGTCGGCCGATGCCGCGTCGCGTCGGCCGGGCCGAGCCGATGCGAAAGCTATTAGTAACACTCTTATTCCGTCGGCATAAAGACTTTTTTAACCGGCTTCAGCCGATTCCGCGTCGATTAATGTAGTTACACCCTAAATGATTTTTCATTGATTGATTAATTGATTGAGGCGTACATCCTATAGAAACAAGTAGGCCTAGTTTACCACTATCAAATTAGATATGGTCAATGTGGTCCCTGGTCCCAGTATAAGACTGGAACGAGATGTCCTCTAACCCCTAAAAAACCCTGTGCACCTTGTTTATTATCAAGTTGCTATTCGTGGGTGGTGTATCCGTGCATATTTTTAATCTATGTTGAATGAGGCACAGACATCACTCTTAACATAACATAAAATAGGAAGGGGTAGGCAGAGGTGCTAGCACCCACATTTCGCCAGTTTATGTTTAGGTCCCTATGTAATAGGTGGCGAGCCTATTGCCATTATGCGGGCACTTATAAACCTGCGATAAATACATACATAACTTCGAAAAGTCATTGGTGTGTGCCATGGTAAAACCTGGGATCGAACCCGAGACCTCGTCTTAGCAGTCCATTACACATACCACTAAGCTACCGCGGCTACTATCTTTAAATCAGAATCCTGTGGCTTTCTGTAGGTGTATTTAAGGACCTTAATGCTGCAAGTAATATTGCTTATACGCAAAAATGCAAATTCACGGCTTGTTTTAGGAATGAAAAGGTTCCATAAAAGACTGGTCAGCAAAATTTTGGGTTAAATAAACATATTGCGGCGCTGAGGAAATTTCTGCAACGTGGTTTTTCAATATTGTCCAATTATTTTGGGGTGTTTTATAATTTACCGCACTATGTACATTAGGTAAATAAGAACATAGTATCGTATTATAGGAGATTTATTTACTAATAACTGTGAGTCTATTTATATTGTGTTTGATTTTGAACTGCATGTTTTCTTTTTAATGTTTTTTAAAAAGTTTGAATGGGATCAAAAATATGATTTTTAGATGGGTAATGGATGAAAGTTTTTTTAAAATGAAACATCGAGACGTCCATTATAAGATAGTATATTATGTGGGTTTACGCTTATCCAGGTCCAGTTTTCTCGATAGTTTCTCGAAGAAATTATAGGTATTTTTTATACCACTTAAGAGATAGACGTGGACATGACCCACCTGATAAAAAGCGGTCACCGTGTCCGATGGACGTTTACACACTGTCAAGCATGTAGAAATCGTGCAACTTAAATTCTATATTAATAATCTTATGATAAGTGGAACCAGAGTTATCTCTGGTTCCACTTAACCGATTGCAATCAAACAAACTTAAGATTTTAAGTTGGACCAAACTTCTTCAAACCAAAAAAAACGCATCAGAATCCATTCTGTAGATTTTTGCGTCCATCGCGTACAAACACAAACTTTTTACAAGAATAGTATAGTACTTAGATACGTAAAAATGTATCATATCATCATGAAATTTCGCATACAGGTTGTCAGAGAACAGGGCAAGCAGAGAAAAGGACGTAGACACTATAGATTTACTTACTTCATTCCGTCAATGGCGTGTTCCGACAACCAGTGAAGATGGAACTGCAAGAACGTGTAGTTGCCACTCAAAGGACCGCCAGACATCATTGGTTGCACATCAGAATCGGTGCCAGCCCATTTTACTGTTTAAAAAAATGGATAATACTTTTTTATACCACTTAGGTTGCAGACAAGCATGCGGTCCACCTGATGGAAAGTGGGTACCCTAGCTATGGACGTTCCCAACAGCAGAGACGTCACATTCGTGCTGCTGTCCATTTATAGAAGAATATGAAGCGGAAGGGAGGGTGAGGGGAGAAGATTAAGAGAGTCTCTGTGCTATCAATGCAGAAGACAAAAAAAGGTTTCTTCGTCTTCTCACTGACAACACAAAACCTCTCCAGTGAGCTCTGGCTACCCTACTCACCGCCGGAAACACAACATAAGGTATAGGTTAGGTAAGTATTCTGTAGGGCGGAGGTTCCCCAGTCGGATTTAGGACGGGAGATACGGTCATGTTCTACCTCCGTCAATATAAAATACTACACAAAGAGTATATAACTCTTAATTTCATTTCTTTAACGATTGATTGAATACAGAAGTTATTTTTAAAGAATATTAGCAATCGAAATTCGCTCTAAACTCTTCAGCTAAGTATTTGGAGTACGTAGTGTAATAGCCAGATTTTTTATCCGGGATCTTTCAATCGTAAGACCGACTTTTTAATAACTAGGCTACCGACGCTTCAAAAATCAATTAATATATCAATCAATTGGCCTAGTGGACTAACGCCTCTCTCAATATCTGCCATTACTCCCGGACCCCAACCTTCCGCATCCAGATCATCCCAGCTACTATTCCTCAGACCATTAGTCCGTTCGTTTGTCTACTTGAGTACTCAAAACCAATATACAAAAAACTAGCTGTTGTCCGCAACTCTGCCCGCGTAAATGTCGATTTGTACTACTCTACTCTATTCTCTACTTGCCTCTCTATACTACTTGTCCTTGCTGTCGATATAAACGCCAATGTATAGAAATTTATCGGATCGATTGAGATTTATGATTATTACTCCACTCCCTTGAATGGTAGCGTGATGATACATAGCCCATGTTGCTCCTAGATATTGTAACTTTGCAGAGGTGAAAGAATTATTGAAATCGGTCCAGTAGTTTTGGAGCCTATTCGTTACAAACAAACAAATCTTTCCTCTTTATAATATTAGTTAATATATAAACTTACGAGTATGTCCATTGTTTTCTCCTTGAAGTTTAACGTTCCCGTACCCTCGGAAGACCAGGGGTCCTTTGATATGGTCGTGGTTCACGTCCAGCACCGCTGATTGGGACATAATGTTGATGGGAGATTGCTGAACGCCTGTCCTGCAGATGCCTGGCCATTGTGTTTCGTCTGCGAAAGGTTCAGCATGTTAGATTCTACTTAGGTGGCAGAAAGTAGACCACCTACCTCACAGAAATTGGTTACTGTGCCTAATAGACGTGTGCAACCTCAGGAGTATCACACTCGCGGGCCTGGGGGTGACAGGTGGAGCCGCCTGTCACCCTAGCAGAAGAAGCCCGGTGCGGCGGCGCAAAACGCCCCTACCCATACCCGGGGACTGGACGGGGACACCGTGGTCCCTACACCCGACGGAGGTCATCCTGAAAGAGACGGCCCCGGGTCTGCCGGGGTGCGAGGGATATGTTGACTACTATCTCACCTCCGGCAACTAAATACCCAAAGATGGCGTGCGTTTTAGTCGGTTCGAGTCCGACATAACCTCTCCAAAAAAAAGGAGTATCACACTCGTGCTACCGAACCTGTAACTCTTCCAATGCCATTCTTGAAGGAACCCATATTAGTACACTACTAGTACTAGTAGTAGGACAGTAGGGAGTACATTCAAAAGCTAAAGCGTGCAAGGAATGACGTTCCATTCATATATCGCTGTGAACGCGACATGAGACAATAAGAGATATGAAAACCATGTGCTGATGGAGAAAGAATATTTACCACCTCACTCATCAGACGGGAATCGTAAGAGGCGACTAACGTAAAACGGAAAAAGTGAGGGAAAATTCGAAATAAGACCCTGTCAGACTCGTGGAAACAGTAAACCCAAGTATCCCAACATTGGGAGACACCTTTGTCCAGTAGTGGACTGTGAATCGAGGATCACAAGCTTTGGATGAAAGTGGAATCATCACAGTGAGGATTTTGTTAACGATACGGTGGGGTTCTGCTTATAAATGAGATTCCCGGTTCCTTATACGCGAATACAGGATGTTAATGACCATAATTCAATTAGAGCACTCGTAAATTTCTAATTAAGCGCGTCCGTAATCCAAATTAGATGCTACTTTTGTCATTTTCCATATAGCTGTGTTCTTTGGCTAGTTGTGCCCTTGGAATCGTACTAATTGGACTCCGAACGTAATGTGATTATGTCATATCCGTACTAAGATATCCATTGCTAAACTTTTTTATACAGCCTACAAAAGGCGTTACTCTCGTACCGCCGACTCTGAAGAATCAGTTAGAGGTCCCCCGATACGACAACGCATGTATTATTTATGTTTTACTTCATGGGACATTTTTTTTGTCGCGGCTTTTTTAAATTCTTAATTAATATAAACATAACATAAACTCACGCCTTTATCCGGTAGGCAGAGGTGCTAGCACCCACATTTCGCCAGTTTATGTTTAGGTCCCAATGTAATAGGTGGCGAGCCTATTGCCATTAACCGGGCACTTATAAACCTGCGATAAATACACACATAACTTCGTAAAGCATCGAAAATCATTGGTGTGTGCCATGGTAAACCTGGAATCGAACTCGAGACCTCGTCTCAGCAGTCCATTACCCATACCACTAGGCTACCACGGTTATATAATATGTAGTTATGTTTTTATAATAAATAGGTGCAAGAGCAAGAGATTAGGATGACCATACACTTTTATCATTAAGATATTCGTCTACTTGCGGAGGGAGATACCGTCGTGTCTTTCCTCCGTCAGTCGGAGTGTTCCTTAGTAGGTACTATGGTAGGCATAAAGAGGAGTGCCTATCACGACATCCAGTTATGACTATTCGTAAAAATATGTATACATTGACAGTATATCTAATTGTTTAACTAATTAGTACTTAAAAAAGGGTGCAGTGTATCTGATAAAGTTATAAATAACTTTTTCACCACAGCAGCTCAAACAAGTGAGTTTTGCTGCGTAAAAACAGTGTGCAAAATGCGATTTTGCTCACTCAGTGAGACAAAGTAGCTTTTTAATTATTTTTTTTTAAATTTTCAATAAAGAGTGCCAACCATAGATTCAAAAAGAATTGTTCCGCGAATAACTTTCGAACTACATACACTGCACTCTGTCTCTTGGCCGTCCATAAAAACAGTTCGAGTGACAAACAAGTATTTTGAAGGTTTTTTTTTTAATTTATGGCACTTCAAAGGTCCTATTTCGAAATTCTAAATTTGAAAGATATTTGTAAAAGAATAACCATGTATTTTATTTACATCTATACTATTATATAATTGTAAAGCGGTCGTGTCTGTACATTGGAGATATTTAAAAAAAAATACTTGGGATATGTTAAGTGAACGATACTGAACACGAAAATATTTTTTTTTCATTTCCTGTCTGTTTGTCTGTTTGTCTGTTTGTCTGTTTGTCCGCTATGGACGCAAAAACTACTGAACGGATTTTGATGCGGTTTTTTTTGTTAGAAGGGGCTTGGTCAGACTTAAAATCTTGCGTTTGTTTCATCGCAATCGGTTCAATAGAACCGGAGTTGTGAGCATTAATGATGTTAAACGAAATATGAGTAAAGATATAGGGGGCGCTGTTTTATTCTTATAGATGATATTTATGTCTTATTCCGTCCAGTCAAGTATGTGAATAAAAAAACATCATTTTTACGTACATATTTGTAAAAAAAAATACGTAATTAATTACGAAATTAAAATTTGTTATTCAATTATTTAGTACATGGCGCAATAATAGATGGCGTAGATCGATTTAAATTCAAGGTATGGTTTCGTTACATACGGGACTATATAAGATCTGTCAAATTTTTTTTTTAAACAGCTTTTAATTTGTGAAATGTGAAATAGATGCCAGTACTGTCTTTGACATCATTGTTCAACTAAACTGCCTACATTGATTACAGAATTTACAAGGAAAACGTTCAGGCGTAAATAAAGGCGCACGTAATATTATCGTATCGTACCAGTACCTCAAGTACTCAAAACATGACGTACCTGATTTGGTATAACTTTTTATACCAATTAGGTGGAATAAAGCACATGGCCCACCTGATAGAAAGTGGTTTACTGCGGCCTATTCTATGGATGTTTTTATTTATTTATGGCACTTCAATTTGACTTCACCTCGCCTGATGGTAAGTTGAAGGCAAAGTCTCCGGAAAGAGGGTCACCATTACAAACACATAGAGTATTAAAATAGTGGCGCTCACCTTGACGGCCTCATCAGATGCTTTTTTAAGCCCCACTTAAAGGAACCGGAACTGTAGAAAGAAGGAAACACGTGCGCTGGTAATGAATTCCAAGACTTAATGGTGCGGCAGAGGGAAGACTCACCAAACCGCTCGGTTCTTGGTCACCGCACCGTATGCGGGTGACATCTAAGCCCTGCACGTGTTGTTCTGTGTAGGAAAGATGAAGGTAGGATCAACTGGGCGATCTCATCATAACATTCAATTCCATATTGGTAGAGACGGTAAAACGTTTGAAACACCAGAGGTATCACACACGTGCTGCCGACCATGTGGAAAGGAAAGGAGGGTGAAGGTTAAGAGAGTTTCTGTGCTGTCAGTGTAGTGCATTATCATTGTATTCCTTATAATGGCAACTCAAAAATGCCGGCGATTCGATAGACGAAGATGCGGCTCGGCTTTGGAGAAGACTCCGGACACGCAAAGTCTGCGAATGACCTGCGTCCCCTATGAGCCTGGAGGGTCACTCTAGCAGAAGCAAGCTGCGGTGGTTGCGTAAAGTGTGCCATACCTTACCCGGGGGCTAGACGAGGACACCGTAAACTCTACACTAGAAGATCGTCATCTCAAACTACAACAAAACGCCTTTGCGTGCATTACAATGCTAAAACTGCCACATCAAAAGGGACAACACTTGCCAAAAAGTACATCGCGAGTAGGTACTGTATGCAACCGAGTACGCAGTCGTGTTATATTACGCGTTACACATTAGGTACTCACAGTAATTACCCAAGTCTACCTGCAACCTGCACACTTCTTCTGTGAAGTCGACTACGCTACGCACGGGGCACGAGTTCGATCCCCGCTCAGTGCAAAAAGTTGTATGCATGAATATGACTGTTTGCACTGGTCTGGTCGGAGAACACGTTAAGCCACGCCGACGGAGCATCGGTGTCTTCTTTAAAAGACACAAATTCACTCCTGCGTAGAATACTACTCGCATCTTTGGGATGGTTTAGATGGATTAGATGCTCTCGACAGGTTGCAGCGACGTGCGGTCCACATTATTGGGCGTCCAGTCCGAACCTTTGTAGATGCGTAGAGATGTTGGTCCCCGGCAGTATTTTACCGTCTCTACCATGGTTAATGTTCTGATGAGCTCTTCCAATTAATCCCGCCCTCTCCTTTCCTACACAGGACAGCACGTGCAGGGCTGAGATGTCACCCGCATATGGTGCAGAATACTCCATCAAGAACCAAGCGGTTCGGTGACTCTCTCCTCTGCCGCACTATTAAGTCTTGGAATTCCTTACCGGCACACGTGTTTCCTTCATCCTACAGTCCCGGGTCTTTTAAGCGGGGCGTAAAAAAGCATCTGATGAGGCCGTCAAGGTGAGCGCCACCATTGTAGCACTGTATGTACCTATGTGTTTGCAATGATGACTCTCTTTCATGAGACTTTGCCTTCAGCTTAACATCAGTCGAGGTGAAGTCGACTATATAGACGTGCCATAAATAAAAAAAAATTAACATCTATGGCAGTCGTTACTGATAGTTGGAGCCCTCAAAAGTCCAATCACTTTAACACTTTAATTTGGAACATCGAAATCGCCATTGGTCATTGGACTATTGTTTGTGGAGGTCACATGGCAGTCGCTTCACGGAAAATATCGAAGTTCAGCCGCATCACAGTTAGACTGGAAAACCGACCACAACAGAGTTGGGAAAAGGTTCAGAGAATGATGACTGTTGATGAAAGGGTAGACTAGACCTTGGGAAAGGACATAAATATGGTATGTTTGGTCGCGATTACCAACATCCACGCGGGCGAAGCCGCGGGCAACAGCTAGTTATTTAATAATTATGTAATGTTATTGAATACCAAAATAAGTAATGCATAAGTATTTATAATGATTACTATTATCAACATTTGAAAAATAAAATGTCACGTACGCTGTTTCTGAACACACCTTAAAAATAACGGGTATAAAATTTTACTTTTAACTTTCAACTTTAAATTTGCAGAACAGCAATAAGTAATTAGATTTATTAACTTTTAAAATTTTCAGCATTATTTTAATTAATAATAGGTGTTCTGTTCTGTTAATAAGTGTTGCATTATCTTCTAAGTAATATTTCTTATGTGTTCTCGCTGCTGAAGTGAAAAGTAATGTGTGCCACACGAGAGCAAAATTATTTGCATCTCGTGCATTTGAATCCCTCACTACGCTCAGGATTCTACAGTAGAATCACTCGCTACGCTCGTGATTCAATCCTAGAATCCCTCGCTTGCTCAGGATTCAAAATCAGCACTCGCAGCAAAAAACAGTTTTGCTCTCTTGTTGCACAAATAACTATTAATGACTAATAGAATATTTGAATTAAAATATATACAAACTCTATCGTAGTCGTATATTTTTACACCTATATTTGTAGTGATAAGTAAATATCAGATATGTTTATGGAATTAGTAATTATTCTATGTGATTATTTGCTTATTGACATGGATTATGATAACGTATGGAATGCTTTCTCCATGCTTTTACACACAACTTCAACTCAACTTTGAGTTAAGCTCGCCTTTGTACATCTCTTCTCACTATTGTATATAAATATAATTTATGTGTACATGAAGAATAAAATAAATAAATAAACTTCATATGAAAATCATTTTCTTATTTAAACTTGTATTTAAATATGCAGCCGTATCTCTTTGTTGACTGTACACACATACATATTCACGTAATCCAACCGCATTTTGCATAAGGAGCTATTTCATAATATTATAAATATAATAATCAAACCCTCCACCTTTTATTGAGGTTGGTTAATAAAACAGTCATTATGTTATGTTTATAACTTAATCTTAATAAAATATAATAACCATGGCAAAATAATAATTATTCTTTCATTCGTAATAATAAGTTATTAATAAAACTTGATTATCTATTCCATGAACACTATCAAGCGTGTAAACGAAAGTAAAGTAAGATTGAAATACCTACTTAATATTACTTTGAAGAGGTGGTTAGGACTAATATAATCTATTCTCGTATTAAAAAGTAGTCTATATCAGATTCTCGAGCCATAACCATCCAGTCGTTATTGTATTTAGTAAACAAATGAACAAACAAACTTTTACATTTGTATTATCAGTTAGATAATGGACTAACTTTTCCTCTCATCTTTATGGCCGTACCACAGCTGTGTATTATATTTGAGAGTAATAAATAGAAGTGTCAAACTTTTTAAAAGTTTCCGGATATATTTTCTTTCACTTACAGAAAATATATGAAAAGGCATTTTAAGCGCGTAACTTCAAAATTGTTAGGTATTTTTGAAAAATTAAGGTCGTCAAATTATCCGCAACTCGCCTAATGGTAAGTAGGGGTGCAGTCCAAGTCAGTTTATTAGCATAATAATATTTAGCTAGTCTTCCCGCTGCTGTTCCATAAAAACCTTCTTCAGAGGTACAAAAATAAATTAAAAAAAAAAGAATTCCCGTACGTACTACTCCCGTATGTACTCTCCAAGACGTCACGGGTGACTGTTTTTTCCAAAAGTTATTTAGCTTCAACATTTTCGGTTAGGAATTTATTTTCGTCATATCCATATTTTTTGACAAAGTGCCCGATGTAGCATTCCTCGAATTGGTCAGCCGTCTTCAAGTTTTGCGCTTAGTAACATCTTTTTCTTATAATATCACGCCTATATCCCCGAAGGGGTAGGCAGAGGTGCTAGCGCCCACATTTCGCCAGTTTTCGCGATATATTTTATATAAATGAGTAATTTTATAAATAAAAAGAACCTGGCCGCAAACAGTGAAAACAATTTATAATCAATATCCTAAAAAGACAGAAACAAGTTTCATAGTAGACGGACCTTTGTTTTAAATTTGTATTATTTGCTTTGCTTAATAATAATGTTTACCTCTCGCCGTTTCCTCCCCAACATGGTATCAGAAAAGAATCCTGGCTCTCATTATTGTGGAAAAAACATAAACCAAAAAAAAGAAATTATGTAGGTACTTACAATCGTACGACCATTCTGCTTGTAGACTTAGATCTGTAACAATAATAGTACAAATATTACAATATGGAATAGTCCACCAAAACCTTAGATCTTCGTAGCTTGTTTGTGGTTGAAATTCTAGTGTTAGGGTTGCTTTTTGGGGTTAGAGGTTCACAAAGCAATTGCTCTTGGAAAAGTAGACATATCAATAAATTCGTGGGGTTATTCAACCTACACAATGACTCAAACTTTGATTAATTTCAATGCAGTATTGAAATTTTAATTTTTGAAACATAGGTCTGTGGCTTTACTGAATTGGTTTCAAGAACGATGTTTGCATCAAAAACAATAAAATATTTTATTTATGTAGGTATGTAGGTATATATAAAATAAATGGTAATATTATATGTATACATAACATATTAATAAACATAGTAATACATATTAATTAATAAAACATAAAATAAATGTTTGTCAATTACGCACTAATTTTGTATTTATTGATTCATAATTTTATTTGAAATTCGAATTCACAGTCGAATTCTAATTTCTATTATTTATGATTTTCATGAACGAAACTTCAAAATGAGTATTTAAAACTGTCTCCCAAGTTGACTACCTATAATTATTACTATCACTAAGTAATTAGCTTAACTTAAGTTTTATTTTAGAAGTAATTTATTTGCATTATTTACAAAAGCACGGATTACCTAAATAGTTAGGATAATTGCTAGCACAGTTAAACATAAAATTGTAGAGTCTAATACAGGCAGGTTGATGGACCATTTATTACTGTTTGTGCTTTTGTATATAAGGAATTTTGGTTCCAGCGGGAAAAATGAGTACCGATTGTTAATCTATTTTCTAAAATTCTAAAGAAAACATAACATAAACTCACGCCTGTATCCCCAAAGGGGTAGGCAGAGGTGCTAGCACCAACACTCGGGTGTTTCTGAAATTCTGAATTTATTTATTGTAGTTGTGCATGAATTTCTTTGATTTTTATAATTTGCAATTTAGGCTTGATCGCTTGGCGAATGTCCTTGGTGAAGCATAGCTGTACTATTTTATCTTTATAACATTTATTCTGTAACCTATGTATCACGAAACAAATATTTTGAATTTAAATTCGAAGTCGAAAATGGTGTTCATAATTCTATTTTGCGTGTAAATGGTTGTTTTTAGATCTGGTGGGATATCTAAATTAGTGTCAAATACAAATATGACTCGATCTAAAAGGTCCTACTAATCGTTCATAATATTCAAAAATTTTATATGATATACATACTAGTATAATTTTCTGTTTATTTATTTAAAGTTTTCGCACGTGTAGAGTTCTAGAGTGTATAAATAAATAAATAAAATACATAAATAAATAAATGTACAAAAGCGAACAAGAATACCAGTCAACCGTAATAAATAAATAGAGCACTAATAAATATGGTTAAATTTATTTTCTTTAGGTACAAATAATTGTTTCCATTTTGCAAGATATTTCCGACATAATTATGCGTGCGTATTTATTTGCTTGTAAAATATTCATCTCACGGCTATCTACATTGAAGATAATATTTAAATTAAAAATTAAACATCGCCATATCAGATTGTTACATTATGTAAACTCTACAAAGACCTAAGTCAACTTTTTCATATAATTGAGTTGCTTACTTTTTTACAATTGTTTACTTTTACTTACTCACTAGAAATATTATTCACCACATATATATTTAATTCAAAAGTACACTTAACTTACCCACTAGACTGAATACGAAAAACACAATAAATATCTTCATTTTGGAATTTACAAATATATTTATATCACTTTCTTTGTAACTGTTTGAACTTTCGTAATTTATTTAATTCAATAAATAAATTGTACTCAAAAAGTAGTTCATTGTCACATACACGCCACGGTTCTAACACTAGAACGTATCAAAATCCACTTTTTATACATTTTTTTATTTTTTTTATCAGTGGCGTGCACTGGTGTACGACCCGTGCAGCCTACACTAACAGACGCTCGTAGTTACTTTCGTGTGATAATAGGTATGTTCGTGATATACAGCTCGTCAGGAAGTACAGCTAGTTTGATTTTTAATGTGTGTAGTTCGCAATGACTGTGTGTATTTTAGGATTCATTGTAAATATTTGTACCCATTGTATATTCGTCGGTGTTGTGTCAAAGACGTTTTAGGGGGTTGACTAATTAAGAAGAAAATACTAATTACGTATCTAGGAACAATATATTAAAAACGAACTAAAACAACTAGGTATATACATTTAAAAAGAATTAATTTCAAAATGTGTCATGGAATTTTTCCGCATCGCATGCCTTTTGTGGAAGCGTTCCCAGAAGACTGGCATTGTATGGCAACATAATAATCTTGTATGCATTGACATAATTCTCTGTCTAAAAAGAGCTCAGCCTTCTTATCACGAGAAGCGTCGAAAATACGCTTAGCAAACTCTCTGAAGAGGTTGTGGGCGTCCGGACCCTATGACACTAAAGTTTTGACTGCAAACGTCACAAATTCATAATCTCCAATGAGATAGGAGGACTAGCCCTTGTTAGAGGCTCTGCAGAAGCAGCAGCTCTCTGCATGTTTATGTATTTAAAAGTGTTAGTTGTGATTTGATTCAAAAATATCCTACGATAACAGCGATAAAATAAATTAAATGATTTAAGTACCTAAAATAGTACCTGCTTAAGTAATTGCAATGCAATCTGTGTGCCAAATCATTAAACGAAATACCTAAAAATGATTGATGTATAAATCAGTCTATATATAAATAAGTCTTTAAGTAAGTATATATTACAGATTAATTAAGCAGTAGGTATTGTAGAATATTTAGATATGGACTTTAGTCGCTTTGAAGGATAGAAATCGTAATTAGGTTATCAAGAAACTTAATTATACTGATATAGGTCATAGAATAAGCAAGTTAAAGTGGCAGTTCTCGAAGGATCTGTCGAAGGACGGGAGATGCCTCCGTTCAGCAATGTACTACAAGGCTAAATGATTAATTGATAATTCATACATTTTATGATATAATATTATATTTTACTACAAACAAGAAGATTGGCGTTTGTACCTACTAATTTCAAACAATGGTCTATTTACAAATTTTTTGAACGTATCCGATTCTTTTCTTCATAGGACAAACAAAATCGTTCTCCGATTCCACTATACTTGGTGTTAAAAGAACTAATGTTATGTTTAACATATTATTTTTAGGTGCAACTAGTATGATTGGCCTCAGAATAGCCATAAATGACCGACATGGTCATTGTGACGGATGACCATGCCGGTCACTCACTGTGTAGTCGCACATACACACATACACATATACACATACAGTCGTATCGTATCTAAGCACTACGACTACGAAAAAAGTCGATATATTCGTCGATACATCTTCGATAGAAGTCTTCCTCATTACAAAATAAGGTATTTCAATTTCTGTAGAGTCTAAATATTGATAATCTTGTTATTTTTAATCATGTTTCACATCAATAAGTAATTGATACGATTATACGTGACGTGAAATTATTGTGCGGTTTCTATTTATATATTCTTTTGATGGAATTTTCGATAACCTTGAAAATGGTTTAAAAATAACTGTCACGTGTTTTCACAAATTAATTTAATATTATTTTATGAGGTTCACCTATACAAATTACAAATATACATATACAAATGTATATAGATATTTATTTAATTTAGTTAAATTCCACTGAATGTAATTATTTCATTCATGTATCTATATTTGGAATTGAATTTAAATCCGATTTGATGACAAATGTGTCTGAGTTTTGTGTATACATCTAAAAATAATATATATAATATATGACACTAACTATTAAATGTATTAATGTAATGTTGGTAAGGGTCAAACCTCTCTAAAGAAAATATACTAACCAACTGAGTTACCTAGATACTACTGGAAAGCTAAAATTCTCCTATACATGCTTTACGCATTTGCATTAGTCTGGGTATTACTATGTATAATATATATAACTCCTACTACCTAATTGCATCAAAATTACAAGTTCTTTTGCACCCAACGCTTGCAAAAAGACCACCTTCCTACTCCAGCATAATTTTTGCTTGGTTTTTATAGGACCGATTGTCTTCTCACTCTGAAATATGCCGAACAATTTCCCTACCTATTTAAATTAAAGCTTCTGATATTTCAAATCGCCAGCCTTACATTCAATATGAAAGTAATGGAGGGTAGGCACACAAAAAAGGTTTCCTGCACACCGCGCGACGCTCGCAGGCCAGTCAAGTCATGACCACGGGCGCTGCGACGCAAAACGTCGGCAAAAGTAAGTGTTCAAAAATATATCGCGTGAAGTCCCGAACATTATAAACACTATGAATATTATTGTTGTTCGGTTTTTGTGTCCGTGTGTCACACTAACGCCAGCGCGGGCTCACGTCGTGCGCATGTCACCTAAATTATTAATAAAAACCTCACTGGGGAAGTAGACTGCACCAGGCTTCGCAACGAAAATAATGCAAAACATCTTGCAGCTAACATCTGCAACTCGGTCAGCAGAACATGATGATATAGTATGCCCTAGATTATAGTAGTGTGCACAGGGTGTGCAATAATAGGTAGACATTTGAAAGTTTCAACCAACAGTTGTGGGCTTGAATTTCATAAAGACGAATGAACGCTAAAACACTCTACTCAAATCTGATAAATTATATATACTTTACTTAATATGTATGTAGTTAAGAACATATTTAATAACATAACATAAACTCACGCCTATATCCCCGAATGGGGTAGGCAGAGGTGCTAGCACCCACATTCCGCCAATTTATGTTTAGGTCCCAATGTAAAAGGAGCGTATTACCATTATCCGGGCACTTATAAACCTGCGATAAATACACTCATTATGAGCATCGAGTAATTGGTGTGTGCCGTGGTAAAACCTGGGATCGAACCCGAGATCTCGTCTTAGCAGTCCATTACCCATACCGCTAGGCTACCACGGTATAATACATATAATTTTTATAAAAAGTTTATATTTGAATTACCCAAATAAGATCATGTTTTTGAATTTCAAAGTAAGCTCAAGTGGCAAGTATACGCTTTCGCCGAAATACTCATATTCTCTCGTTATTATACAACATTCTCTTTAATCCACTAACTCCATCTTACCTGAAACCGCGTTTTGAATTCCTGCATAGCAGCACATATATATATTTGAGATTATCAGAGAATCTGAGGCTAAAAATGACGCGTCATTCCATCAACTTTGCCGACAAATCTTTCTCAGTCCAAGCGGCTCGTTTGTGGAATGCTCTGCCAGTGGCCATTTGAAGGGCTTTCAAAAAACCACCGGTGGTTAGGGCTTCAGGGAGAGACACTTCCTCACTATGCGTGCGTGCCTCGAAGTATCGAGACGTTCCGTCATGAAAACAGTAGCTCAAAGCTTCTCAATATTGGGAGAGGCCTATGTCCAGCTATGGACTGCGATAGAGTAGGTAATTGATTGCCGGGGTCTGTCGGGTGCGAAGGATATGTTGGTTACTATCTCACCTCCGGCAACTAAGGACCCAAAGACGTCGTGCGTTTTAATTGGTTCGAGTCCGACATAACCTCCTCAACCGGTTCTGGCGGGGGGTATCCGTGGGGATTTTTCGCACTATAAAAAAAGGGTAGGTAATTAATCGATTAATTTGTTATTCATAAAACGAAAAATAATAAATTACTGATTTATCAGTCTGCCTATATTAAAAGAGATTTTTATCTATGTTTTGTACAAATTTTGTAGATTACAATAGTAATGCATTTTCAACGTAATATGTACCTACCTAATTATCGACGAACTTCGTGGTGAGTTGGAAGTGAAATGCGACTGCTACGCGGAAGTTTCGGGTTACTACAAAATAATATTATAGAAATATAAATGTATAAAAAAGATATAGATATATTATTTATACACAAAAACATACCTCCCCAATACTCAGTAAAATATTCATAAATTCAGGGGGATCTGGAGTAATCTGGACCTCTTCGTCCCTGAGGGTCTTAGGGCGAGAGTTAGAAAATAAAAGTGTGAACTTGAACTTTTAAACAAATATCATAGCCATAGCAAAATTAAAGAATACGATTTATTTTTTAATTAAGCCCTTATGTGTTCATCTGTCTCATCCAGCCTTAGAAAACGTCACCTGTCTTGACACGGGAAATCTTATCGCCAAAAAGCTACTAGATGCAATAAAAAGTAAATAAACTATACTGTACCTACCATAAGTCAAATAGGTAATAAAAATTAAGTGCTATACGATCCTTACGTAGGCAGATAATAGGCTGAGCTACCTTTGGATATAGCGATAAAATCTACTATCGAAGTTTTATTTTTAAATTCCCACGCTGCCTACAGCTACAGGGGTAGTCAAAGGTGCGCCTCCCTATATCCGGGGGCTAGATGGGGACACCATGGTTAGGGGAAGGGGGTCATCTCAGAGATGTTCCCGGGTCTGCCGGGGGGCGAGAGATATGTCTTGTATAATTTCACCTCCGGCAATTAAAGGCTCATAGACGGCGTGCGTTTTGGTCGGTTCGAGTCCGACATAATCACCTCCACCGACTTTTGGTAGGGGTGGTTTCCGTGGGAATTGTTTTTTTTATAATTTAAGTGGCAGACCAGCATGCGGTCCACCTGATGGAAAACGTTCACCGTGGCCTATGGACGTTTGCAATACCAGGGGTAACTCGTACTGCCTACCCTTTAGAAACCTTCTAATGCCCTTCTTGAAGAACCCCATATTGTATAGTGTATGTAAGTAGTGTAGGTACTATCTTATATGTGTATATAAAATACTCGTGTCACACTACTCGTGTACTATATCAAATACTCGCCTACCCCTTCGGGGATAAAAGGCGTGAGTTTATGTTATGTTTTGTTTTCGTGTCACAATGTTCGTTCCCGTACTCCTCCGAAACGGCTCGACCGATTCTCATGAAACTTTGTGAGCATATTAAGTAGGTCTGAGAATCGCCCTATATCTATTTTTCATACCCCTTAGTGATAAGGGTTGTTCACCCTTAAAGTTCATAAGGCAAAGCAAAGTTTGCCGGGTCAGCTAGTTTGTTTAATAAAATTAATCTAACAGTCAAATCTGTATCCATTTGTATACGTAAACGAAACAGTCCTAATACTCAAAATCTATTTCGATATACGGCGAAACCCCGTCCCTTATTGCAAAGTATCACATATCAATACGAATCATCCCTATCATGTTACTATTGGCGTAAGCTGAACTCCATGTGGGCAGTGTTAATCGGACAAGGGATTCGTATGTAAGGCAGGTAGTACATTAATAGCCAAGGCGATTATAGTTAGCGATACCTCACCATTTTTTAACCTTTTTTAACTTAGTTGGGGTCGGCTTTCCAGTCTAACTGTGATGCGGCTGAACTTCGATATTTTCCGTGAAGCGACTGCCATCTGATCTCCACAACCAATGGGCCGATGACCAATGGCGATATCGAATTTCCAAGTTAGACTGGTTGGACTTTTGAGGGCTCTAACTACCCGTAACGACTGCCACAGATGTTTGTATGGCAACCGGGACCGACGGCTTAACGTGCTCTCCGAGGCACGACCAGACCAATGCAAACAGCCATATCAGGACTCAACTTTGAGATAATGATGGTACAAGTATGGAAGCATGATGTATATGTATACTTCCAGTAATTTGGTAATATAATAAAACTGAATTGGTAGATCATAACAGAACAATATAGCTTTTACAATATAATTTATAATATCATTTAGGTTGTTAATGTTTCTCGTTTATATCTGAAGTTGTTGTTATACATATGGACCACGTACTTGGACAAGAAGAAAATAAATAATAAACAATTTATTATAGGTTAAAGTCCATATTTATGATCATTTGATACCCACATAGACCGACGATTGCTATACAAAGGGCTGTGCTCGGAATTTCTCTACGATATCGAATCAGAAATGAGGAGATTGGCAGAAGAACGAAACGTTACTGAGAAATGTTGCTGGCATAGCTTATCGGGTGAGCAAGCTGAAGTGGCAGTGGCACATAGCAGGGGCACATAGAAAGAAGAACAGATGGCCGTTGGAGCCAAAAGGTTTTTGAATGCAGACCACGGATTAGTGGACGAACCGCAGAACGGTCCCCCGCAAGATGGACGAAAAACATAGTCAAAGTCTTGTTGAATGTAGACCGCCTCCAACCGGTCGGATAATGGATGAAATGATGTGGTGGCAGACAAGCACACTGCTCACCTGATGGAAAGTGGTCATCGTAGCATATGGACGTTTTCAACAGCGCAGAAGACAGGGTTTCAACCTATCACATAGCAGTGTCAAATTGGTCTTTAAATGTAAAACCTCTCTAGTGAGCTCTGGCTACCCTACAAGAACACAACAATACCAACAACACAAGTTATTAGCCGCGGTCTTCTGTAGGGCGGAGGTACTTCCCCAGTCAAAGTGCTCATTTGGGACGGGAGGTACACGTGTCAACGGTTTGTATGTAGTTAATTATATTAAATCTTTTTTTTATACAACTTAGGTCGCAGACAGGCACGCGGCCCACCTGATGGTAAGTGGTTACCGTGGCCTATGGGCGAGTGTAACACCAGAGGAATAACACTCGTGCCGCAACCTCTGTAAGAACAGAGACATTCTGTGTCGTCAGCGCAAAAGATGTAGGATAAGCCTTTGGTTTTCCCACTGACAACACCTCTCTAGTGAGCTCTGGCTACCCTACTCACCACTGAAAACACAACACAAGGTTATTAATCGGTGATATTCTGTAGGGTGGAGGTACTTCCCCAGTCGGACTGCTCGATTGGGACGGATATACCGTCATGTCCTACCTCATGAGCTCCTTCGGTGTGAAAATGCCGGGTGTAGGTGATGTCTGCATTTTATCAAACACTAATAACAAAGAGTATTTGTATGTATGACTGATTGATGACTATCATTAAATTCTTTCATTTCCTTTGTAAAAAAATATATCTTTCATCTAGGCAGAAGATAAAGATCATTTTCACTTATGTAGGTATGTAACGAAATCTTGGAAGTTAGGTTTAATTAACTTTTGATGTCGTATCAATGTTAAACTTTCTAAGTGATATTTTAGATAACAATCTTGTAAGATAAGATATTAAAATAAGTGTTGCATGGCGGAAATCCATTGCACTTACGAATTCATATCATATCTCCTCGGGTAAGAAGTCGGTATGGTTTGGCATTCCTTTCCATGACACGATTAGTGATTATTGATATCGTTAGGGTTGTCCAACTGTGGCCGTGGGTGAGTGGAGAGTTCTCCTTCCTTCCCTAAAATATTTTATTACATGTCGTAGAAAGACAGTGAAAGGCGCGGGTTCGATCACCGCTCAGTACAAATATTTGAATACATGAATATGACTATTTGCACTGGTCCGGTCGTACTTCGAAAATCACGGTAAGCCGTCGCCGCGTCGGTCCCGGTTGCCATACAAATATCTATGGTAGTGGTTCGGGTAGTTGGAGCCGTCAAAAATCCGACTGGTCTAACTACAGAACTTCGATATAGCTGATTTGATTGGAGGTCCGATGGCAGTCACTTCACGGAAAATATCGAAGTTCAACCGCATCTTAGTTAGATTAGAAAACCGACCATTGAGTCAGCCGACCACTGAGGCACCTCAATTTGCCTGATGGTAAGCTGCAGGCAAAGTCTCAGGAAAGAGAGTCAGCATTACAAACACGTATGGTGTTACAATGGTGGCGCTCAGCTTGATTTCCTCATCAGATGGTTTTTCACGCCCCGCTTTAAGGACCCGGGACTGTAGGAATTATGCTTGTCCACCACGGTTGCACCCCGTGCTATCCTCAAAACAGACCAAAAACGCATACAGGGCTTATTTTGAGTACAATTTGACACCACAACTTGTGCCTATATATATCACAAAGTTATACACTTAGCATATTACAGCGCACGGCGCTATCTTATACCCTAACTAAGCAGAAGATCTGTCTCTCAGCAAATTTTATCCAGATTTGTTCAGCCGATGTGACTAGCACGCATCAAAATGCTGCTTATACACAAAAAAATGTTCACTATCACGTGCTGACACTAAAAATGTGACAGGAAACCGATGAAATGATTAGAAATCAGTCTGCAATAATGTGATGTCATAGACAAAGTAATTAGAGTGATTAGATTATTATTTATCTGCGCTTTATCGACTATTAGCCTATGTATCTCTAATATTTACTTATTAATAGATAGTTAGGGCGTGTCCATAATAATATCATCGTCATCATTATCATCATTGCAGCCATTAGTCCCGGGTGCATTCTTGTACAAAGTCCAGTTATTCGTTTTCCACTTGTGGAGCGCCCTAGCAGAAGCACGCCGCGGTGGCGGCGCAAAGTGCACCATACTATAACCAGGAGCTAGACGGAGATTGACACTGTGGTCCCTAAATCCGAAAGGGGTCATCTTGAAGGAGAGGGCCCCGGGTCTGCCGCGGTGCGAGGCATATGTTCGCTACTATCTCACTACTGTACCCAGTAGTCAACTATCGCGTCTTGCCATGAAAAATGTGGTAGAAAATAGTAGGTTAGGCATTTAGGGAGCAAATCTTCCCTCAAAATCAAACACTAGAGATATCATTTTGTACTTCTATAAATTTCCTTTTCTGGGAAATATTATGGGCTCGTGGCTATTGTTGCAATTGCTTAACAGTGAGTGATGTCCCTCATAATTAATGGATTGATTTCGTTATGTAAGTAACGCCTAGTTCAATACTTTATACTTTTTTCTTTTACAGGCCTTTCTCCCTGCAAAAGCTACCCAAAATGTACGAGCTGCAATCGCGCCTGGTAAATTGATCTAATGATTGCAAATTAGTATTTATAACAGTGTGATATCACAAGACAAAGTCATTACAGAGATTAGATTAGGTATGTGTCTATTGAACTTCATTTTGATTAGGTATTATGAATCTTTGTATAGACAATTGAACAAGAATTGGTTTTAAAATCAACGGAAATATTTTAGAGATTTTTTTTTCGTTACATGAAAATGTAGAACAGAATCCTTTTATTCTGTAGACAAGAATTCATTAAACTGAACCCGCTGTCGCTCATCGCAATATAACCGCACATTACGTCGCCGCAAGATTTAATTAAATGTAGCCGAGTGTGAATGATCTCTATAAGTGGATTTAGAGACGGAACACCTTGTTAATTGGGAGCTGGCAGAGCGTCAGAAGGTTTCAATTTTCAACAATGATAAAATGACAATATTTTTCAGTCGCCTGCATTTCCCCTGTGTATGGCCAGGGAAACATTTTGTATGTCTCCTTTCCTACATTGTCACAGGACAACGCACGCAGCGTTTTTTTATTTATGAAACGTCAATTTGACTTTACCCCGCCTGATGGTAAGCATAAGGCAAAGTCTCATGAACGAGGGTCACCATTACAAACACGTAAAGTGTTACAATGGTGGCACTCAACTTGACGTCCTCATCAAATGCTTTTTCACGCCCCGCTAAATCAAATCCCGCCTAAAATAAAAAACCGCGGTAGCCTAGTGGTATGGGTAATAGACTGCTGAGACGAGGTCTCGGGTTCGTTCCCAGGTTTCCCCATGGCACACACCAATGACTTTTCGATGCTTTTGCCCGGTGCCCGGTTAGTGGCAATAGACTCGCTACCTATTGGGACTTAAACATAAACTGGCGAAATGTGGGTGCTATCACCTCTGCCTACCCCTTCGGGGATATAGGCGTGACTTTATGTTATGTTATGCTAAATCCCAAGCGCACGCCTATATAGAGTGCATAGGTTTTAAATGATTATAAATAATCGCAACACAATCAACTATGAATCAAATTGAATCGATTCGTTCGAAATTTTCGAATTGACGTGCATGTAAGTAGATTAGAATCACCCGCCCGATACCAGTATTTGTATTTATGAAAGGTTGGTTGTTCAATATTTTTTCAAATGAAAACTTTTCTGTATGTTGTTTTTACAGAAAAACATTCGACGGGTACGTCCCCTGCGTACGAGCCGTATGTTTTTTTAATGAAAACTTTTCTGTACGCTGTTTTCATGGAACAACGTTCGAACAGAAAAAAATAGTAGAAATGCGAGACTATAGTTTCAGTAGCGGAACCGATGTCGCTAAAGTCACACATACAACCGTTAATAATACCGTGTATTACTAGTAAATAATTGCTTTGATTTGTCGTATCACTATCACTATCACTATCACTACATAGTATAAAATAAAGTCGCGTTTTCTGTCCCTATTTCTCTTGTCCCTTTGTATGCTTAAATCTTTAGAACTACGCATCGGATTTTGATGCGGTTTGTTTCAATAAATAGAATGGTTAAAGAGGAAGGTTTATATGTATATAACATCATGCTACGACTAACAGGTGCGGAGCAGGAATGAAAAATGTTTCAAAAACGGGGTGAAGCAGACGAAGTCGCGCGGGTCAGCTAGTAGAGTATATAATGTAGGGTAAATAAGTGTATAACCATAAACTTATCCTTAAAGGAACAAAGTGTGCGAGTGACATACGTATCTTTACACAAAACCTAGGCGTGAGAAAGTGACAGAGTATATGAACCGTGATACGGTTTATTATAAACCAAGTTGGTAACTTAGGTAAATGTTTACAGGGTGTAAGTGGAACACTCCCGAAGCCGAAGGCCCCTGGTAATACTCATGGTACGTTGTGTACCATAAATACTACCAGGGGCCTTCGGTAAACGAGAATTTCATAAAAAAGGTCACTGTGAAAAACAAGTGGCGCCATCTTGCGAGTTCATGTGTTTTCATGAAATTTTTGTTTCATTCAGCTTTACTAACACGATGGAGAGTGAATAATGCAAGTTAAACGATACAAAAAAAATTAAAAAAAAATATATTTGCAGTAATATTTTATCATGCCAATATGTTTTGTACCAGGAGTACTGCCAGGGGCCTTCGACTTTGGGAATGTTTCCCTTACACCCTGTATCAGCCTCCGTGGTGTAGCGGTAGTGCACGCTACTGCTACGCACGGGGCGCGGGTTCGATCCCCGCTCAGTGCAAAAAAAGTTGTTTTCATGAATATAGCTGTTTGCACTGGTCTGGTCGTGCCTCGGACGTCGGTCCCGGTTGCCATAAAAACATTTAGGCGGTCGTTACGGGTAGTTGGAGCCCTCAAAAGTCCAATCAGTCACTTCGATATCGCCATTGGTCATTGGACCATTGGTTGTGGAGGTCAGATGGCAGTCGCTTCACGTAAAATATCGAAGTTCAGCCACATCACAGTTGGACTGGATAGCTGACCCCAACTGAGTTGGGAAAAGGTTCAGAAAATGATATCCTGTATATTGCATGCAGTGACGTCAATGTTTCTACACTAAAAGTGAAGAATCACTGTCATATTAAATTCGGTAACCCGGTAATGAAGGATACCGTAGGCCTCTACGCTAGCAATATTAATGTCTATGTGTATAACTCATAACAATACAAAATAATCCAACATAACATAAACTCACGAAGGGGTCGGTGCTAGCACCCACATTTCGCCAGTTTATGTTTAGGTCCCAATGTAATAGGTGGCGAGCCTATTGCCATTAACCGGGCACTTATAAACCTGCGATAAATACACACATAACTTCGAAAAGCATCGAAAAGTCATTGGTGTATGCTATGGTAAACCTGGGATCGAACTCGAGACCTATCGTCTCAGCAGTCCATTACCCATACCACTAGGTTATCGCGGTATACACATACAAAATAATTCAAACCTTTTTTAAATAACAAGCTATTTCACAAGTAAAAACATAGAACTCACAAATCACTATCGGGTGACGTGTACCTAGGTCTCGCCGTCCTAATTGGTAGCCATATTGTGATGTCACACAGTGGCCCAGTTCCTTACAATAGTGGCCACTCCTAGAGCTAGACATAGATTAAGTTTTATGACGCACACGATGTTTAAGATTAGATACGTTGATAAGTTTTAGATTTGTTGTTTAGGAGTTGGTGTTACGATCGAGAGGTTTTAGGCTCCAATCCTGAATATCACACTACCGACGTAAACCCATTATTAACACAAGCCATTAAGCTTAGCTGGAGGGGTTAGAGGGAATATCTATACCATTATAAATATAAAAAGTCGTGTTAGTTACACTATTTTATAACTCAAGAACGGCTGTACTGATTTAGCTGAAAATTGGTGTAGGGGTAACTTAGAACCAGGAGACGGACATACCAGGTACGGCATAATTTTTTACTAGTCAACAAAATTAGCTCAAATCATACATATCTACTACAAAACGAAAAATCGCCTTAACCGTTCAAAATAAAGATGACTTTGCAATAGATAAAAAAGTATTTATGACGTTTAATACCTTGGCTCGATCAAACCTGAATTTTTACCGAAAAGTTTTGACTTTAATTTCATGCAATAAGGTTCATATTGCACAAACGCACAGCAAAGACAAGTGTACTGCACCTATTGTACACTTTCATTCCTTTTTTCGCATGAAAACTTCTATCGGAAACGTTCTACAAATTGTTTTGGTGAACCTGCAGTACAGAGATGCCTTGTCAAGTAGAGACCCTCTCTCTCAAGGCGGGGGCCTGTAAAAGGTTGCTCGGAGTCTTCTCATACTTCTATCTGACTAGCAGAGGAAACTGACGAGCAGGCGAGGTGCAGAGTAGGAGCAGAGAGAGAGATAATCTGCAATTTTTATCGCTTCGATTTCGAAGTAAACATTGCTGCAGGTAGCCGGGTGTGTACCTGTGGGGACTTAACACAGGCTACTTGTAAACTATCTTAGAAATTTATGGAGCGAGTCTATTGCCATGAACCGGGCACTTATAAACCTGAGATACCTAAATACGCACATAACTTCGAAAAGCATCGAAAAGTCATTGGTGTGTTGTGCTGTGCTGTGTGTGCTGAGTTTCTTGCCGGAGTCTTCTCAGGTCGGGGCCGCGTTTCGAACCGGTGGTCCATTTGCATAAAATATTGTTGATTTTGACTTTTCGTACCTAAGTGCCGTTTACTGGTCTATGCAGAATAAATGATTTTTGATTTGATCCGATTTGTGCCATGTTAAAACCTGGGATCGAAGACCTTGTCTCAGCAGTCCATTACCCATACCACTAGGCTACCGCGGTGTTAGTAGGTAAAGAATAGTATCGCGTACTATTCAACCTATTGCCACATCTGTTCACAAATCTTTGCTACATCACCTGCGGATGTGGATCAATGACTTGTAATAGCAACCTCAGAAGGTCCCGACTGTAATATTGCATTAATGTTATGACTATACATATTATAAATAGGACTTCCGCCCTTTCCGATTAGGTGGTTAGGGGTCAATTCAACAATAGGTACACTCTGTATAGAGCTGTGTATATATTAGATGCTGCATGTAAAAATATGAATAATTCTAGTATGTAAATTAAAGATCCTAATTCTTTTCATGCAGAACGGAGGTGACGGGTGGAGACGCCTGTTACCCTAGCAGAAGCAGGCAGGCAGCGCGGCGGCGCAATGTGCACCGCCCTATGCCCGGGGGCTAGACACCGTGATCCCTACACCCGAAGGGAGGTCATCTCGTAAGAGAGGATCAGGTTTTTTTTTTATACTACGTAGGTAGCAGACAAGCACACGGCCCACCTGATGGAAAGCGGCCACCGTGGCCTATGAACGTGTGCAACACTAAGGGTGTCACACACGCGCTGCCCACCCTGAAGGGAAAGGGGGAGAGCTGGGAAGGGGTGGGGAGGCTAGAAAGGGGGGGGGGGGGGGAAGGAGGGGTATAGTGAGCTCTGGCTACCCTACTTACCGGCGGGAACACAACACGATGGTTATTATGACCGCGGTCTTCTGTAGGGCGGAGGTACTTCCCCAGTTGGACAGCTCATTTCGAACCGTCGTGTCCTACCTCCGTTAACAGGTTTACCGGGGTGCGAGGGATATGTTCGCTACTGTCTCACCTGCTCCGACAACTAAACACTCAAAGACAGTGTGCGTTGTAGTCGGTATGAGTCCGACATAACCTCTTGTTCCGATGATATTCTTTGCTACATCTCTTCTTTTAAGAATTTAAGAAAATATTAGGTGCCGCCTTTTTTTATTGTGCGCAAAATCCCCAAGCATACCACCTCCGCCAAAGCTTATGTCGGACTCCAACTCGACTAAAACGCACGCCGTCTACGGGTTGACGGATTAGAAGACATATCTCTCGCGAGGTCCCGGTTATGCATATTGAATAATAATACTTCCGACAAAGTCTAGGAAATGGCCTCGGAAGGTTCTATCTATTTATCACTTTAAGCTTGTAATTTCATAAAAGGGACTATTATCGATAAATGAGTTCCAAGATAATTGATGGCTGCAATGTCACGATGTCGCCATTGTTTTTAATTATGTTATTATTATGTTTTTATTATGTTTTAAGGGTAATACTATTTTCTCTATTATCTTTAGTAAGTAAGTAAGAGTTTATTGAAATTATGAAACAATTGCACATATTTTCTTTAAATTTATACAAGAAAAATGTAAAAGGTATGTATCTACTCACTACTTTGTATATATAATAATAATAATAATAATAATAATGTTTATTTCAATAATCGGTTTACAATATTTTACATTATGTACTTAATCTATCTGTGCGTTCTTACAAAGTGCATGTGTAGGCAATGTCTGTCTATATATAACTTATGCGTATTTGGGTGGCTTACATAGTACTACCAGGTATGTTATTTTAATTGCGCCTGAACTAGGTAGTCCTGTGCTTCAGGCGTCAAAGTGCCGATTAATAATAATTCTTAAATACTCTTATTGATCCAACAATTTGCCAAGAATAACACTAAAGTGATTCACTACTTCTTACAATATTTTTTTTTTTTTTTTTTTTTTTTAATTATGTCACTTAATACAATTATTTAACAACAGATATTAACTTCTCTGCTTCATCGTAGGACAAGTTTTGGAGGACATTTTTTACAGAACTTTTTTACCTACAGCGGATAAGACCTGGGGGCCTAAAAAGGCCACTTCATGAGACGAATCGGATATAGTTTTGTGTATACCGGTCATTGTCACTTATTTATTATATATTCTCTGAGCGTTGTCCGAACTCAGTTCTTAATAGACTCAGAGCTTTAAATCACATCACAGAATCTTAGTTGCTTTATGCGGCTGCACTTCGATATTTTCTGTGAAGCAACTGCCATCGGACCTCCACAACCAAATTGGCGATATCGAAATTCTGTAGTTAGGTTAGTTGGACTTTTGAGGGCTTCAACTACCCGTAACGGCTGCCATAGATGTTCGTATGGCAACCGGGACCGACGGATTAACGTGCTCTCCGAGGCACGACCAGAGCAGTGCAAACAGCCATATTCATGCATACGAATATTTCATCACGAGCTGGTCCTTCTTTGTACCACCTTTGGTTGACTGGTAGAGAATGCCTGTGGCATTAAGTCCGACTATGTACTTGTGCATAAAGTTTAATAGGTAAATTAAAAAAAAAGCGAATGTACAAGACGGCACTGTATCCGCACTCAGTTCAACTATAGATATTAAAATAAGTAAGTATACCTTAGTAGGTAAGTAATGGAGTACTGCTGTCATCTCTTTGCCGGGGCGACTGCATGCCAGCTTGACCCCTTCAACTCGGTACAACGGCGGGCGCTGAGGATCGTCGACAATCTCATACTCTCCAGGCGGTGTGGAACCTCTGAACATCAGGAGGGACTTCGCCTCACTGTGTGTGTTCTACCGCCTGTATAATGTAATAAGAATTGTTTGACATGATGCCCACACCTAGTTTCTATCATCGCACCGCTCGCCATAGAGAGGGAGTTTATTCTCACACACCGTAGTTTCTTCCGACAGTCCCGGGTCCTTTAAGCGGGGCGTGAAAAAGCATCTGATAAGGCCGTCAAGCTGAGCACCACTATTGTAACACTGTACGTTGTACGTATTTGTAACGGTGCCCTTCTTTCCTAAGATTTTGCCCTCGGCTTAACATTAGGCGACGTAAAGTTAAATTCATATGCCTTATATAAAAAAGATCAATGTTAAGACGTTGATGATGATGATAAGTTACGTCACACAGTACAACGCCAACAAGATAAAAAGCTGTATCGTCCTCCATAGCAATGGAGGTTTGAATATGGGTACAGTTTGATTCTTCAAGTTCATCCAAAAAGATCCATCCTTTGATGATCCTTTGAATTATAATATGTCTTACCTTCAAAAACAATAAAAAATGTGACATATTGGGGACAAGTTCATCTGATCGGAAGTGGTAACCGTGGCCTATTTAGGTGTGTAACATCACGGGTGTTTTACTCGACTTTTTTAGAACCTTCTGATGCTCTTCTTGAAGTGTTCTATAAATTCAACTAAAGTAAAACCTAAAATATCGTATGCACAGAACATGACGATAATTTTACAATCTTAATGTCAGTACTTTGAAGTAGGTATGCGTAATTGCTATTCAAAATTTATGAGGCGTTACATACATTGTTTATTACGTTTGTGAGACCCTACCGGATCTTATCATGATCTTCGAGGCCAAAACTCAAGTCAACCTCATCTACTAACTGGCATACCATCCTGCTGAATAACTGATAATATTCTGGTCAAGTCCGCTCACTATTCCGTAAACGAGTAGTGGGTTAAGCTACCTAAGCGCGGTTGCCATTTGAATTGGTGACTGTTTAGTGGTATTTCATTTGAGCGCTTCCTTGTTTGAATCAAAAGTAGTCCCAACTATCAATAGTTAAATCAAGACAGATTTTGATGGGCGACCTGAACAACTCTGTCAATGGTTGACTGTAGTCAGACAGCAGTCTTGTAAGAAATTATATACTGGGAGAGGGAGGGGGACCCATCACTCATCCACGGCTTAACAATTCCAACGATAACAATAGCAAATTATTACTAATTGTCATAGTCGTTTTTGCCCTAGTTGGGTTCTAGTTTTTACTTTTTTATATCACTAGACTTTAACGCGCATACATTTAGATATACTTATCGGCAATTATTTGAATAACGTGTTTAAAAACCGTTGGTAGAAAATTCACGTGGCAATTTAGTAGTTTATAAATTCGTCGTTTGAAAAAAGAAATGAACAAAAATGCAAAACTTACAAAGAACAGCAGATAATCTTGACAACGAGCATGAACAGCCAGTGTGTGGAGAAGGCGCTGATCACGGCGATGGTGAAGCCCACGGAAGTGGAGATTAACATCGCTCGTTTCCTCCCTCGAGTATCTGCGTAATAGCCCAAGGGTACGCGAATAATACGCCTGAAACATTACAAGCGCAAACATTCATTACAAGCAGTTAATATTAAAACATTAAAAATGCAACGTTTCTGAGCCCAAGTCAACTTCACCAGCCATGCCAGTACCCCTTTTTTTGAATCGTGCGAAAAATCCGTAGGTTATGTCGGACTCGAACCGACTAAAATGCATGCCGTCTTTGGGTCTTTAGTTGCCGGAGGTAAGATAGTAGCCAACATATCCATACCTGGCGCCCTCTCTTTCCAGATGACCCACGTCGGATGTAGGGACCACAGTATGGGTTCGTCAAATATCTCGAGTCATCTGATGATTCTGTTGAGTCAATATTGTCAGTAGATGGTGTAACAATATTTTATAACTAACCATGCTTCAAGCAATAAATAAATTTAATTTGATCCATCTTAAAGTTTAAGACTGATTTAGTATGGTGGACTACAACTACAGACTTAGGTGACATCTCATCCGCGAAAGAAGTCCACGATACTAAATAGTACTAATTCTATAAAAGGAGCTGTTTTACCTGCGAAAGTTGCTGATGCCAGAATACAAGCTGCTTGAGGTTCACGTTCAAGTCGCAGCTAGCAGCAGCCACTACAGTCGCGTAGCCAAACATGTCCAAAGCGCAAGCGATGGTGATTAGGCTGCAGGTCATGAGCAACAGGTAATTGTAACGTCCATTTCCTTGAAGCGAAAGTAATCCTTTGTCAATAACATAACATAACATAACATAAACTCACGCCTTTATCCCCGAAGGGTTAGGCAGAGGTGCTAGCACCCACATTTCGCCAGTTTATGTTTAGGTCCCAATGTAATAGGTGGCGAGCCTATTGCCATTAACTGGCACTTATAAACCTGCAATAAATACACACATAACTTCGAAAAGCATCGAAAAGTCATTGGTGTGTGCCATGGTAAGCTGGGATCGAACTCGAGACTTCGTCTCAGCAGTCCATTACCCATACCACTAGGCTACCGCGGTAAACCTTTGTCAATAAACTGTAAAATTCTGTCGAGGACTGAAAGGATTTGGTCAGAGGGAGGTTGATGCTTTGTAATAATTACCACTCTTAAAGAATTCATCTTTTCCATTCTACCCAGTATGTTTTCCTTATATAATAGATAGGTAACCTAACATGCAACTCTTCTCTCAAGAGGACTTTTCGTAAAATCCTTGCTGGTACTACTTTGCTAGATCTGGAAAATAGACCTGACATCTCTTGCTTTCTTTTCCAGTACTGGCACAAACTGGTAGTAGCTTAGTAAATATTCCACATTTTTGCTTTCGCAGAAAGTTGTTTCTGCAAATCTACATTATACCATATTTTTTTCTTTTGGCAGATAAATTGCACGAGTCTTTGGACTTTCGACCAGGCAGAGGAAGCTGTAGTGCTCAATTGGTTATATAATCTATTATATATCTATGATTCGTGCAGTAATTTTGCATTTAGGAGACGGTTACAAAAATAGAGGAATGTCCAGGAGAATGCTGTGACTAATGGTGAATGAATCATGTGAAACATGATATCTCCAAACAGGACGGTTCATTTATCTGTGATAAAGCTCTGAGATGTTGCGGTGACCCAAAAATATGGAATGGAAAATAGGGCAGAAAGATGACGATTATGAGTGATAACAATCGCAAGATCCCGGGTACGAAAGAATTAGGGAAAATATAATTACCTGTCAACTCCAAAGCTTCTTGATAAGTTAAGGTAGTTTTACAGACTTTATCACCACTTTCCTTCAAGTTTTCTACTTCATTTGCAACTTCAGTATACGTTTAAGTGTCTCTAACATTTGCTTTAGTATCATTATTCTTCATTTTTACCACATCACGTACACCTTCTTGAATTAACAATTTCTTTCTTCCTTCTTTCTTTCCTTCTATTTGAGTATCAGTTATTATATGTTTCTCTTGCAAATAAATAGTGACTCTTACATACTTTGAATAAAATCTCGTAAACCGTTTTATCTTCATGCACTTTGGTCACCAAATTTTAATAGAGTTCTGTTTTTTTACCGAACTATTTATTTAATAATTGTTCGTGGTAATGAGAACGTTATTTTGTTAAACAGGTCTTTTACGTTATAACATGTCTTTAATTAACCTGTCGTATTTAAAAATATACAAAATAAAAGACGTATCTAAGAATATTGTTTCAGCTTCCGAGGTGGTTCCACTACTGTTTACGTTAGAGTGTGTTGTATGTGCGATTCAGTAATGAAGTTCTGTGAATGCATTGGGTTCTTACGTTTTATTGTCCACAGAATGACCTAGAATAGATGTGTCGTGATAAATAAAAGTGTTATAAAACATAATTATGTATTCATTCATAATGTTTTTACTTATATCACTGTTGATATCTGTTGTAAATCGTCGATATGGGTTGTAAATCGCAAGGGTTATGTTTTGCGATTTACACAGCATAGCAAGGAATCGTGTCAATTTTTTTTTCCAATTTTATTTAGGAACTACATTTTCGGTTAGGAATTTAGTTTCAGCATACCCATTTTGTTACAAAGTGCCCAATTGAAGGCAATAGGCTCGCCTCCTAATTACGTGGAATCGAAAATCATAGTTGGCGAAATGTGGGTGCTTAATACACCCTACCTTAATGCCTACTCCCTCGGAGATTACGGGCGTGAGCATTATGTCTGTATGTATGTAAGTCTATAGTTATACCGTGGTTGAATTCGACTTGTCAAGAACCATAATGAGTAATAAAAATAAATTGATAAAGCAATTGGTTTGTGTTTTGTTGCTATGGTCAACCATAGCTACTCGCGCGTTTCAATTTGCTTCGTTTACTCTATAGTTACCGGTATATATTTTGACCCAAAGTCACGAGCGAAACAAGTCCCCAGTGCCCGAGAACTCCCGTGTCTGCTGGGGTGCGAGAGATATGTCTTATACAATCTCACCTCCAGCAATCAAAGTCCTATGTGACGGCGTGCGTTTAAGTCGGTTCGAGTCCGACATAATCACCTCCAGTGACTTTGGTGGGGGTGGTATCCTTGGGGATTTTGCGCACGGATATAACCTATGATTATAGTAGCGACACGCTATGATGGCAGCTAAGACATGATTAGTTTTTCTCGTTTTCTCCTTTATGTGCGCTTAATATTGGACAACAAACTGTTAAACGAATAACTAATGAAAAATGTAGCGAGACTAGCACAGAAGAAAAAAAACTTCACACACCAAAAAAGATAATACGGCCATCAAACTATTATATGCTATAGCACTATTTACTATCGTCAAAATACAAAAAAAATCATAGAGCGCCAATATAGCGTACCTGCAGATTGTGACAAGGTTGTGGTTAAAATATATGCCGGTAACTGTAATGAAATTGACAACTTTTCAATGTAGACTTTCAAATACAGTCTTAAGTTTTTACGTTTAGCAAAGCAGTTGTTCGTGTTAATACTTTATCGCAGGAATTTACGGTTAATTAGTATTGTGTTGTGTTTTTTTGTGTGTTTGTGTTTATTTGCTGTTGTTTTTTATAACCTTCGCCTTTTTCTTCTTCTGTCGGGTCGACGGGATTTCCTCTTCTATTAGAGTGACTGAATTGGTTTTGAGTTGCCATCGTGGTGTAGTAATTTGTTTCACGGCAGCGCCGCTTCTCACGGAGAGGGCCCGAGCATAGGTTTCGCTCTTCGAGAAGACTTGCTACATCCCCTCCTGAAGAAGGAACCTTCGCCTCAAAATATATAATAACTATCTTCTCCTTCGCTGACAATAGCGTTCTTAATCCAAAACTTAAAATTTTCGTCTGATACTCTCCAATACGTTAATTTGGTAGTGCTTGTGCGGCTAAGCACGTAATTAATTTCCTTGCGAGTTACACCGCATAGCAACGAATCGGGTCAAAAAAATATATTTCAAATTTATTTAGCTGAAAAATTTTCTGTCAAGAATTTATTTTCGTACACATATGGTATTGTATATTATACAATACCATAGTTACCATAGTTACCAAACAATAACATAGTTGGTGAAATGTGTTGGAGAATGAATATATGTGCATACATATTATGCTGTATGTAAATAGGTATTTTATTATTCTATTCCAATAAAAATACAATAAATACATATAAGTGTATGTACGAATGAAAATTCCGTTTTAAAACAATTACTATACATCGAGTAATGTAATGTTATCTTAACATTTGCATAAGGCTATCATTACTTATGTTTTATTCTATTAAACATTTATTTAACATTTCGTTATAACTACATAAAACACCCATGTCTGCTCACGTCGGTAATCCAGGACAGGAATGTCTATACTAATATTATAAAGAGGAAAGATTTGTTTGTTTGTTTGTAACGAATAGGCTCCGTAACTACTGGACAGAAGACTCGGGAGTCTCATATGCTGAGGCAGGAGATCGCCGGGAATGTGGTTTTTGATAATCACCTTTTATGGTGGAAAGTGGGAGTACTGCCTCACGGCACCATGCTCCCCTCCCGACCTCCCGAAGAATGATGTCACCATCTTTTTTCCCACGCTTTGACCTACCTTAATTGGCAACTCTTCCAATTTCCCATTCAACAGATTGCCTTTCAGTTTTTAAGTCCAGTTTATGTAGCCCGTGAGTTTCTTGAACACAGCATTTCACTCACCTTCGTTTAATCATTGAAGTGTTTCACGACATCAATCAACACGAAAGAGTTTTTAGGTCTACGCTCGAAGGGGCTCGTACCTCACGTTAACTACCGACCCTCACATTGTATTTTTTTAAGGTTTTTATATTGCAAACTTAGATCTCAAGCATTATGTATCTGAAAACGTCTAGTGTCTTCTCCATTAGCGCTTAGGAAGCAGTGGTAAACTTAGCATAAGTAGAATTATTACTAACGTCAATAAGTAATAACTATGTAATTCTATATCTTCAATAATCTTATGAGATTATACAACTCGAAATTATTTAATTCAACTTTTAACTTATGCTGTCGCGTAAAAAAGACTTCCATACATAACAATAGAATATACATTTAAATCTGAAATTGCATCAGTAGTGTATTTGTAATAATAAAGAGAACCTACCACTTAAAATGGAGAATATAGTGGATAAGGAATTGAATATCAAGAATCCGAAGAAACACACATATGAAGAGGCAGAGGAACTAGTTGGTGAATATTATTTCTTTAGGATTTTTATTTTACTTTACTACAGAACTTCTACATCGCCAATGTGGTTGTGGAGGTCCGATGGCAGTCGCTTCACGGGAAATATCGGAGTTCAGCTACATCTTAGTAGGACTAGAATGTCGACCCCAACTGGGTTGGGAAAAGGGTCAGATAATGATGAGGTTTTTTTTTAATTTACCCGTGAGTGAAGCAGATCAAGAAGACTAAGGTCCTAGCCTTCTACTACCTACTTCTGTATACGGACAGTGAAGGCTCTACCATCAAGTTCGAGGATCAGATTTGGAACGGAATTTCTTCAAAATTCCAAGCTCTGATCACTAATCTACCGAAGATAGATCATTGATTTATTATGAGAATTTGCTAGACGAATACAATTTCGACTGTGTCGAAAACCTATGTTGAGGAGTTCACCTATCTTGGGGATTACGGGAGCTACTGCTGTCTGACCACCTCACTCCGAGCAGAAATCTGAGACAAATATTCGTCTGTTAAATACTCAGTACGCCTGCTGCAATTTAAAATTAGAAGTTAGGTTTATTTGGGTCTTGTAGATCTTGGAGTAGTCCTCAAAGGCATTGGCATAAATATAAGTTGGGAGCCCAAAGTTTAAGGTTGACTGACAAACTGAAAAGAATTGTTTCTGAAGTCGAAGAGAAAAAAAAAATCGAGTTATCACAATTAGTCAGTGACAAAATGTCTTCAATTGAATGTTTGATACGTTTGGCAAAAGTTACAAAGTTACATTAAATTTTATTATGCTGTCTTTGTGTACTTCTACCTTTATGCTAAGCATTCATCCTGCCAATCTGGGATCAAGCTATTCTGGGATTTTGCAAATCTGTCCTTCAGCTGCAGAGGCGTTCGTTGCTTTAAGGTTCGGAGTATTTACGATCTTGCTGTTTTCAGGACATGGATGTTATAACTACCTGATGCTATTCACCTGCAGTGTCATCATCGGCACTTGTGCCTTGGATATGTTCGGATTCGCGATTGTAGTGGCTGCAGCGAGTTGTGACTTAAATCTGGATTTCACAAAACTTGGAATACTGGCGTCGTCGCCATTTGCAGGTTAGTTTTGGGTATTTATAACTATCATCCCGGTGCTGTTCTCGGTTGCATCTGAGGCTTTCAGCTTGGAGAGAAGAGTTTGTTTACTCATTCTTCACCTATTAGTTTGGTTTATAGGGTTTCTATGGAAGCAACTAATGTCTGACTTCCCGTGTTCGAAAGGAAAGTTTGTACCAGCGTGCACATTATGCACATTATGCAGAGCCCGTTCTCCAAAAGTTTCTTTAATTGATCCCAAATGCTATAAATATAATCAAATGTAAAACCTCAGACTAAAAGAATTAACTAGAAAGAGCTCTATCCGTTCCATCTGTCTTATTTTTTTAGTCTGATTCTATAACATTATTTAAATCTATTAATTAGAGAGTGTTCTTCCAAAACATAGAAGAGTATTACCCTGGCAATGCGATCAAAAACTGTACTTAAATTGTTTCATTGATAATTACAGGAGTTCTATTTGCCTTCCCATGGGGCTATTACGCAGACACCCGTGGTCGAAGGCGAGCGATGCTCGTGTCCATATTTGTGGGATTCGTCTTTTCGATGATAAGCGCCTTCTCTACGCACTGGATATTTATGCTGGTTGTCAAATTCATTGGCAGTAGTTTGTATGTACCTCTATTAACCTCTTTTGTCGGATCAACCTCGTAAAAGAACACAGATCAACCTCGTAAAAGAACACTGATCGACCTCGTAAAAGAACACTGATCGACCTCGTAAAAGAACACTGATCGACCTCGTAAAAGAACACTGATCAAATTAATGACGTCATCACTCTCTGAGCTTTATCCTAACACAGTGGAGTGACATTTAAAACGCCAATGAACACTACTGCTATATTATTAAGGTTTCAAATTAATTGGCATCGCGTAGAGTTAAAAAAAGCTATGTATCAAACTCTTTCTTATTAAATTTTAAGCCATAAGCTGATGTTGATATAGTCCGATACTCCATGACAGTTTTGAGATCTCACTGTTTTAGCACTGGCTCACAAAAAGAATCGAGGGATCTATGTTGGCTTGAAGAAAAAATGGTATACTTACATTTGTTTTCTTATTAATCAATCTAGATACATTGAAAATACAGTAGTATTCTTAACATTCATTATGGTATCCAAAACAGAACCAATAGTACTCTGTTCCAGCTTTCAAGCCAGCTTCTCGTTGTCAACCACTCTGCTAGGCGAGAGCACAGGAGCGAAACACAGAAGCGAGTACCTATTCATCATGAACTGTGTGAATGTTTCATCAGAAGTATTTTCTTTTGGTGAGTAATACAACCAGGAATCAGTCATGCGCTCATGATACTTTCATACAGTGGTTGAATCTTTTATTCTTACTTTTATTAACTTTTGGAGTTTGCCTGATATGATTAGCAAAACCCGGGTACTAATGTGATCATAATGGTGAATACAATAATTTACTTTTTGATTTGCTTGACATTTCGGCTAGGTAGCACTAGCCAAGCTAACTGGACCACACCCCCACACCCCACACTGCCCATGTTATGACAAACTACACTAATCGTGTTCTTGTTTTCCATACTAGGCAATGTTTTATTAATCACTGGCTGGAGATAGTTTAAAGTCCTCTTTCCAATTGAGATTGAGATGTTTCATAATGTCTTTAATTTCTCGCACAATGCCCAAATAGAAAGGTGATACTCGATCCAGTGGTTGGTGGCTGCTTTCAGATTTTGCTAACCAAAAACCGTTTCTCTTTTGAACAATAGCTTCGATTTAATCACTCTATCTAAAGGAAACAGTCAGTCAAAGCATCCTCTTTTTAATGGTTACCGTGACCTACGGACGTTTGCAATACCAAGGGAGTCACAATCGTGCTGCCGACCATATAGAGAAGAGGAAGTAAGGGCAAGGGGAAGGGTAGAATGTTAAGAGAGTCTCTGGGCTGTCAGTACAGAAAACAAAGAAGGGTTTCTCGGTATTCCCACATATGACAACACAAAACATCTAATGTAAGCTCTGGCTACTCCACTCACCACCGGCAACAAGAACAAGAAAAATATGTCCTATTAATTCCGAATACTTTATAAATGAGGCCAAAATTAGTGAATCTGACACAATTCGAGATCTTGGGGTGATATTTGATAGGAAGTTAACTTTCATACCCCACATGGATCACATTATAAAAAAAAAGCCTCTAAGATGTTAGGTTTTGTTTTGAGAACCTGTGTGGCATTCCGTAGTAATAAAACTAAAATGATTCTTTATAACAGTCTAGTTAGGAGCAACTTGGAATATTGCAGTGTGGTCTGGCGGCCGGCCGCACTACGCAACACATTCCTTGCGTATTGAACGTGTCCAAAAGCAGTTTGCTTGGCATCTTGCATTCTATAATGGAATATCCAAAAAAGTTTACTCCTATAGACGTAGATTAACGTATTTTAAACTTAAATCCTTTGCTTTTAGAAGAAACTTTCTTGACGCAATGTTTGCCCTTAAAATTTTACATCATAAAATTAATTCATCACTGCTCTTGGCACTGTTCAGATTTAGAGTCCCGTCAAGGCTCCCGCGCAGAGCTATTACACCACTATGCCCACCGTTGCGAAGGACAGTTTTCGGTGCTAACTCCCCTTGCGCGAGGTTGTCCAAAGTTATTAATAGTTGCAGCGATCAAATTGACATTCACTGTGATTCACTCAACAAACTGAAATCGATTCTTTACTCATTGCCTGATCTTGATTAGACGGGCTATTCTTCTTATTCTTCTTCATTAGTCTACTAATAATATTAATATTATAAATAAATTGCATGTGTACGAGATAGTGTAGATTCAACTGATCATCACTATCAAATTACATACTCATCTATCAGTCACCACTCCACTACGGAGCGAATAAATTGTTGTTACTTAGGTATATATAAAGTTTGTACATGTTGTGTCCATTTGTAAGTGGTTATTGCATTGCACTGAGTTTTCATTATCATTGCATGTTTTAGTTATAGTTTAAATGTAAATAACTGTAAGTGGACCTGATTATATAAATAAATAAAAACACAACACAAGGTTATTATTAGCCGCGGTATTCTGTACTTCCCCAGTCGGACTGCGTATCCTAAAATTGAGAGTGGCTTATATCCAGCAGTGAACTGTGATAGGCCCTGTAATTGAAATTAGTAAATAGAAAGCGAATGTCTGATGCCTAAGGTGCGAATTATACAGAGTAGGCGAGAGTCATGATTAGATATTAACTAACCTTTATCTTTTGATACAGGTATAGCTCGGTTAATACTTCAAATGGACTTTAAAATCCCCCTGCCTTTGTTACAAACCACTTTTCGACCTTGGAGACTCTACACCATAATATTAGCCCTCCCTATCGCCATTGGGGGAGTCCTTCTACTATTTCTGTACGAAAGTCCGAAGTACTTGTTCAGTAAAGGGGACAGTGGACAAACCTTAGAAATATTGAGAAGAATATATGAAAGGAATGGAGGGAAGAAAGGACAGTATCCGGTAAGTTGAGAGTTATCGTAAGTGTAAATCGAGGGGATTTTCGCACAACACTTATTTCGGGAAAAATGCTTTTGCTTTTTAAAATGGCGGATAGACCATGTTCGCTCTATGGCCTAATTCTTCGATGGAGCTTGTCACCATAATATTGTATGATATTCCTTCCTTATCACTTCCTATTTCTTTTTAGGATGCAGTAATATTCACTACAGGTAAAACGGGGTGAATAGGGATCCAGGTAGATAGGGATAAAATAGTCAGCTGGATTCTGTAGTTATTTTGTTTCAAGTGACATTATGGACTAGTTCATTTTAATAACAGAATCATCAACTATCTGAAAACAGGTATATTTAAAATCTAGTAAAAAAGATTATTTAAAATATTTCATTCCAAATTATCCACCCTTGGATCCCTATTCTCCCCGTTAAACCGGTACATAATTAATTGTTTACTGTGTACTGTTTCAGGTTACGGCTATAATTCAAACAAATGCAGAGACACATTCAAGTCAGCAAACGTTTTGGGAGAGCTTAAAGGAGCAGACAGTACCGATATTCAAACCTCCTCTCCTATGGAGGACTATACAGCTATACTTTCTGATGTCCCTGTGCAGTACCACGTAAGACTCATTATTATTATCTTCTTGGTGTTGTTCCTATATGTAGACAGGGGTTCGCTTACTGACCTGGTGGTGGCAGGCTCAGCCACCTTTTTTTTCATTTATGGCAAGTCAATTGACTTCACCTCGCCTGATGTTAAGCTGAACCTGTCCACCGATGGCCCGGGGTTAGCCGGGGAGTGAGGGATATGTCACAGGAAACGTCACCCTCGGTACCTGATGACCCGAAACGGCGTACGTTTTAGTCGGTTCGAGTCCGACATCCGACAGAAGGGGTAGGCAGAGGTGTTAGCACCCACATTTCGCCAGTTTATATTTAGGTCCCAATGTAAATAGGTGGCGAGTTTATCGGACACTTTTAAACCTGCGATAAATACACACATAACTTCGAAAAGCATCGAAAAGTCATTGGTGTGTGCCATGGTAAAACCTGGGATCGAAGCCGAGACCTCGTCTCAGCAGTCCAGTACCCATACCACTAGGCTACTGCGGCTACTACTACGGCTTACTACGGCTATGGCTTGAGGCCAGGTACATTTTCAATGCTGCTGTCACTGTCTTAGTGTGAGGTCCTCAATCCTTTTCAATTTTTACAGCAATAACGCGTTCTTCATGTGGTACCCGACGTTAGTGAACTATTTCTTCAACTCACTCAACACAGAGGAGAGCACCCAGCAAACATTTTGCCAGAGAATATTTAAGAAGACCAATTCAACGATTGATACAACAGAAGTGAGTTTACAGAATTATGATTGTTGGCCAATATAGTTTTTTGGAGCGGTGTCTTTTGAGGATAGCAAGGGGTGCTACGGTGGCGGTGGACGAGTTCAAATCCATCAGTTTTTAGATTAGACAGATTATATCAAAACAAACTGCGAGAGTCAGGGAGTCGTTTCTTCCGCGACTTGTGTTCAAAAAAAATATTTATGACTTGCTGACCCGCGTAACTTCGTCTGCGATACAGAGCGGGAATCGAACCCGCCCTCCTGCGTAGCAGTCGCGTTCGCTACCGCCACGCCACACAGGTTATCAATTACCTTTCTAATTGACATTTGTGTTCAGTTCCAGTGCAACGAAGATATTTCTCCAAATACTTTATATGCTGGAGTCGCGTATAGCGGTTTCTACATCGTTCTAAGCCTGGCCATCGTCAAGGTGTCCTCTCGTCCACGGCTGCTCATAATACTGATACTCCTCCTATCCGGAGTTAGCGAGCTTCTGGTGAATTTGAAGAACCCTATAGCGAACATAGTTTTCTTCACACTGATGCAAGATACACCACTGGCGTTCGGATCTATATCAACGTATTTTCTGGAATTATATCCTACGAAACATAGGTATGTATTTAATTATTAAAATTATATTACTAACAATTACTATAATAGAACCAATATTGCGATCAAACATCTTATACCAAGTCCGTTCTAGTAATGAAACGGTGTAGCCCAGTCAGTAGTTGCTGCCCTCACTCCTTTTATAGCAATCGAACGGTTTTTTTTTTAAGGGATTTTATGACATGGTAACTAGGACCTTTATGTGAGGGAAGGACCCCTAAAACGTTTCCCTTTACACAGGATGCAATGCGCCTACCAGCAGGGCAAATCTACGGAAACAGCGTTACACTTGGTAGTAGAACGCGCTCAAAAGGCACTGGATTGCAAAGAGATAAGCGTAGCGGCCTTCATAGATATTGAAGGCGCCTTTGACAAAACGACCTTTGAAGCAATCCAGACAGCAGCGGTCAGACACGGGGTGGACAACACCACCTGCAAATGGATAGAGCAAATGCTCAAGAGCAGAATAATTTGCTCTACGCTAGCGGGTGAGAAGATATACGCCAAGACCACTAGAGGATGTCCCCAAGGGGGCGTACTCTCACCGCTACTATGGAGCTTGGTAGTCGACTCACTGATAGTTAAACTAAATGAAGGACCATTCTACACAATAGGATACGCTGACGACCTAGTGATAATGGTAAACGGTAAATTTCCAGGCACTGTCTCGGGATTATTACAAAAGGGTTTGAATATAGCACTCAGATGGAGTATGGAAAATCACTTAACGATAAATCCATCCAAAACATCAGCCCTATATTTCACACGCAAAAGGGACCTAAAAAGCTTAAAAAGACTTAAGGTAGCAGGAGTACAACTGGAATGGGCCGAAGAGGTGAAGTACCTCGGAGTCATGTTAGATAAACAACTAACATGGCGGTCACATCAAGATTTCGTCACAAAGAAATCAATGAGAGTCCTCGGTATATGCCGCAGGGCGTATGGCAGAACATGGGGACTTAAACCAAAAATTCTGCACTGGATATACAACATGATGATACTACCGATAATCAAATACGGAAGTATAGTGTGGTGGCTAAGGACCACGAAAGTAACATGCAGGGAAACGCTCAGCAAAATCCAACGGATAGCCTGCATGTCTATAACGGGTGCATTTATAACAACACCGACAGCAGCGGTGGAACGACTATTAAATATGCTACCGCTGCATTCAATTGTACAAATGGAGGCTATTAAAGCTCTCAAAAGACTTAAGGATGCAGGACATATTACCATCATACCAATGAGTTACACAAAAATGGAGATAACACCTGATCTTCGGGATCTACTAGAAATGAGGTCTGACAAAAAACAGCCTAAACTAGTATTTCATAGGAACTACAAGGTAACAATTCCTACCAGACAGGAATGGAAACAAGGTCTCAGAACCGATCAAGGTAATAGACAAATCTGGTATACCGATGGCTCTAAGACACTAGATGGCACAGGAGCAGGTGTACACGCAAAAAATTGCGACATCAGCGTCAGTCTCGGCAGATACGCCTCCGTATTCCAAACGGAGGTGTACGCTATTATTGAATGCGCTCAGGAGATTATAAATAGAGAAACTCATGGAAAGGAAATTTATATTCTCAGTGACAGCCAAGCAGCCATTAAAGCGCTAAGCTCTCCAAAGGTACATTCAGAAATAACACTGAATTGCATAAGAAGCCTAAACAAGGTTGGAAGAGCCAACAGATTAAGGCTCGTCTGGGTCCCCGGTCATGAGGGGATTGAAGGAAATGAAAAAGCAGACCATCTAGCCAGACAGGGATCTGCTAAAATACCTACAGGTCCCGAACCATTCGTTGGACTCCCCGTAGCCACATTCAAAAGGGCTATTCTAGAGCAGGCCAAAAAGAGGCAGCTTAAGGAATGGAGGACCAAACCAGGCCTAACACATTCGAAGGAATTCTTAAGCAATGAATTGGGAAGGCTGAGCGAGAAAATAATTAATCTCAGCAGGGACAGAATCCGGAAAATAATAGGAGCGTTTACTGGCCACTACTGCACAAAATACACTTTGAGCAAGATTGGTATCATAAATGAAGAAACATGCAGACACTGCAAGGAGGACGTGGAAACGATGAAGCACATACTGTGCGAGTGCCACGCCTTAGGAAGACATCGAATGGATCTACTCGGGAGGGGATACCCCAAACCAGAGGATTACATGCACCTGCGATTAAGAGGAGTGGCCACCCTGATAGAGAGGGCTATCCCTCCTCTAACCTAGGAGCCAGGATGGGGTCGACACAAAGGATCCAATAGGGTCGAAGTGTCCGCGAAAGCTCCAGAGCACGCACCCCAATAACATAAGATAAGATAAGATAAGATAAGGACCTTTATGTCAAGTCTTATTTTATTTTATAACACTTTATTCACTAATCTAGTTGGAATGATTCTTGATGATGGTGATGACGATGACGGATGATAGTTGCCCCAGTAAAGTAGTGGAGACTTTACTAGAAGCTTTCCTAAGGGAGATTTGACACCAACACGAAAAATCACAATTCACTACAATATTCCACTTTCGTACACTTGTGCACTTTGTCTAAGCCGTTATGTCTAAAATTCCACCATTTTTACACATAAAAACTCGAATTTACACCAATATTAGAAAATGAAACACAGGAGCGTTGTGACACTTTTCGCCTAAACTCCTCAATCGAACGTTCACGTCACAGAGACTGCCAATCGAATATAACATAACGCACGTTTTGCATTTTTTAAATATCTCAATGTACAGATAGGACTATTCTACAATAGATGTATGTATACTTATCGAAGGTTTGTCTGTTCCCTCAGAGGTCTGGTGTCTAGTCTCAGTATGATGGTGGCCCGTCTGTGTGCCCTGGTCGGGGTGAGCGTCGTGGGCGCTGTCATCACTCAACACTGCGAGGCAACCTTCTACGCGTGGTCCGCACTTGTGTTTGGTAAGACATTCTTTTTTATCGTGCGCAAAACCCCCACGGATACCACCTCCACCAAAACCGGTGGAGGTAATTATTTTGGACTGGAACCGACCAAAACGCACGCCATCCATGGGTCCTTGATTGCAGGAGGTGAGATTATACAAGACATATCTCCCGTCTAGCCCCTGGGTATGGGGTGGCACTTTGCGCCATTGCCGTGGAGCCTATTGCACTCCACTGGTGGACATAGAGGGGTACCCATTTTCAGAAAGATGACCCTCTCTCACCTCTGGCAACCGAAAACCCGAAGACAGACGTTTTAGAGTTTCTTGCGGAGTCTTCTCAGGCCGGGGTCGCGTTTCGAACCGGTGGTGGTTCATTTACTCACTAATTTGTTAAATATTGTTGATGTTGACGTTTTATAAGTGCCGTTTAATAGTCTATATAGTAAATGAATTTTGATTTTGATTTTGAGTCGGTTCGAGTTTAACATACACTCTAACCGGTTCCGAGTGGTACGAGTGGGCAAGCTGCTCACAAAAAAAACAACTGGACACAGGCCTCTGCCAATGTACGTCCATGCTTTCGGTCTACCAGTTTATCCCAGTCATAATTTTCAGGTTACGTTCCTAACTAGCTTCTACTTGCTTATTATGCGAGTTATGTAACTATAGTTTTTTGTCGGATAAACTAATGGAATATGTCCACTTAAAGTGCCATAAACTGATTGATTCTATATTATACTTATATCTGTATTTATTGCTAATTGCAGGTGGTGTTGTTGTCTGTTTATTCCTACCGCCAGACAGAAAAATAAAAAGTCATGAAACTCAAGATTCATCAAAATCTAAATGCGGATTTAGATACTGCTAAAGAGTATAATATAAGTATAATATGATGATTTTTTTTTTGCATCGTTTATTTCTTTATTTAATAATTAGGACAAGACAAATTCACAATAAATTGAATTGGCAAGGTCAAATTGAATATATTTTACAATTATGGTGTACACAATATTCACAATGAATTAAAACTAACAAAAATACTACTAATGACTAATTCACTTTTCAAACAAAAAAAAAATAAGCAATATGGATGCCACCGTTTAGATGCTACGATACTACTCATATTTTTATTTCCCCCGTGCGGAAATCTCCACGGATACCACCCACCGAAGGCAGTTAGGGTGGTTGAGTCAGACTCGAACCGACCAAAGCCTCACGGCCATCTTGGGCCTTGAGGGTGAGGCAGCCTCTGGCATATCCCTCACGCCCCGGCTGACCCAGGGCCAGCGAAGGTCCCCTCAGATGTGAGACTACGGTATCCACATCTGTCCCCGGATAGGGAAGATCGCGTCGTGCTGCCGCTGCAGCATGCTCCTGCTAGAGTGAGGTTAAACCTGTCACCCTCAAGCCTACACTCATGGAGGACGGAGGTTACTCTGCGACCTCCGAGTTGACTCTTTCTGGATTCGACACAAGTAATCCGCGAAACACCCGTGCCCGGAAACCACTTGCGTTAGCCAGTACTAGAGACCTCGTGAGACCTCTCTAACCAGTTTTCCATGATGGGTCCTACCGTCGTTATCACTGGCGTGCCCTAGCGAGCCCTGGCGTGCCCTGATGCTGTACACATCAAACTTAATACCCCAATCGCAACACCACGGTTAAACATTACCTCGGCTACAAAGGCCTTACACCCAGTTTATGGCAGAAAATTATTCAAGGAAATTGATGATATTATTAGGATTGCATTAGGTTACAGTATTTATATATGAACACAGTATTTATGTGTGATATCATTTTAAGAATCGCATCTTATTTGTTGGCACAACATTCACCAAGATAAGGTAAGTGTATTGTATTTAAGCCGGAAATACAGTACATCATGATAATAAATACAGTTATTACAATAGGTAGCATAGTCATGCAAAAAAATTTTAAGTTACTTACATGAAATACAGAAACAATGAATGGTAATGTTAAAAGAATGTCAAAAAAGTATTGCTAATTAAAAAGAATGTCAAATGACAGATTCATTATTTCGTGTTCACCACAAAATAAAACAAAAATGAAGAAATCAACAACAGAATAATAATCTCTCTTTTTTGGTGTAGCTGACCCGCGCAACTTCGACTGCGTCACCCCTTTTTTGAAACATTTTTCACTTCTCTGCACCGGTTGTAGCATGATGTTATAATACATATAAACCTTCCTCTTCAATCACTCTATGTATTAATAAAAGCTCTTTCTATATATTTCTAGGGCTGTCACACCACATATTGTACAAAATCTCGGTTATTGTGCACTAAATTGCCCTGAAATATGGTGTTGTACTGCAGAACTGGCCCTATGTAACCATGATAGGCTGTTATTGCAGTTCTATCAGAACCATCTCCACCTTCAGAATCATCTAAAAGGTAGGCAGCACGTGTGTGACGCCCCTGGTGTTGCAAACGTCCATAGGCCACGGTGACCGCTTCCCATCAGGTGGGCCGTGTGCTTGTCTGCTACCTAAGTGGTATAAAAAAAACAATTTACGGATGTTGCGCAATGCCATACATAATAAAATATTACTAATTGTCATAGAAAGGAATAATAAACTGCACCCTTCAAAGCAATTAAAAAGGCTTCATAACATAGGAGATAGGATTTCGTATGTGCAATACTCCACAAGTGAGAAGAATAAACCTCGACACGTGTTTCGCATCTACACAAGGCATCTTCAGAAACACTACAGAGCGATTTTTTTGGGTTGCTGGAGGTTGCAACACTCTGAAAATAATCTATTTTTGGTTGCAATGTTTCCTCTGACCATTTGGGATATTTAACTTTGATGATTATGTACCTAATTTATAATCTAGTCTTAAGGCTTTTGGTATTTATTTATCTTATTCATCGTAGACCCCAGAGCAATCAGTAAATGATAAGGAAATGTAACAAATCAACATTATCAGAACAATAAGCGGTTGTGTAAACACAGTGAACAGTGGTTCTTAGATTGAGCGCAAACACCGTGGCGCTTGTTCATTCCTTGAATGGAACTGCATCTTATGTCATTATAAATCATATTCTGGAACATAAAATATTTGGTTTAATTGCCGTAATACGTAAATGAGGCCTCAGACTTGTATTAGTGGAGCTGTCCGCACGTGAAGAAAAGGCAGGTGAACTTCATAGGTTAGATGTTAAGTAGTTGAAAGCGACGGATGAAAGAAAACTGCATGTAGCGGAAATGCGAATGTTAAGATGGATGTGTGGTGTGACGAGAATGGGTTGAATAAGGAATGAGTATATTAGAGAAAGCCTGAAAGTAGCACCAGTAAATGAAAAATTGAGAAGTGAACGTCTGGCGTGGTATGGACATACTATGAGAAGAGATGATAGTCATATTGTGAAAAAGGTTCAAAGCATGAATGTAGAGGGCTTTATCACCAGAGGTCGGCTCAAAAAAAGATGGATGGATTGTGTGAAAGAAGATATGGCAAAGAAGGTAGTGACTGAAGAAATGACATCCGATAGGAATGAATGGAAGAGAATGACATGTTGCGCCGACCCCAAATAATTGGGACAAGGGCAGGAAGATGATGACATAGGTTAAGTAGTTATCACTGTAGCATACCAGGTAAGATGTACTTTGAGATTTTACAATCACAAACTTAAAATTAAATTGAAAATATACATAATTATTTGGATAGTTTTTATTAATTGGGCTATTTTATTATCATTATGTGGACTAAAGAATACAACCAACACAAGTATTTATAGGTTAATGTAGGTATATAGTGTCGTTGTGTCAAGGGAATTTGACGGTTGGGTCACTATCCGTTCATAAATAGCTAACGCATCAGCAAACTTTCCCACTTTCTTACTCCCATTTTCACTTCCATCAAAAATTTTTCTTAAAAAAGGATATTTCAAATCAAAGAATAAGTGATGAAAATCGATAAAGAAATTTAATGGGCTCTGTAGATCGCATTGGAAATGGACAAAAGCAAAAAGCGGCCACCATGTCCAAACAGACACTTGCTCGCTTTGGTCGCTTGGTTAAAAACTGTCATATATTATTTTTGTAGCATATTATTGTCAACCGAACCCGTTTCAAGCCAAAAGTAACTATTGACAAAGTTTCTGTGTCTTGGAAACTCGATTATTGATCCACAGTGCGGTGGCGGAGTGACAGTGCAATCGTGGATACGCTCTCTTAGTTACTAAAATTTTGCATTGAGGCCTTTATTGATATAAAAATGTTGTCATATTACTTCACTACATCATTTGAGCTTTGAGATAACCGACAAGTTATCCTAAATCAAACAGTTTTCTGTTGTTTTAACATTTTATTGAGTTAAATAATTCTATAACATATTTTAGTTCTGTAAAATTATTAGATAAAAATTGATAAAAAAATTCATCTCATCATGGTTGTTACAACAGATTGTCGTATCCAACAATAGTATTTAAATATATTCATTTAAATGTCGTATCACATCGGTAGTGTTTCGATATTAGTAAGCACATAAAATGGAGAATATTACGGATGGAGAAATGGAGAACAAGAATTTGAATATACACACATATGAAGAGGCAGAGGAATTAATTGGTAAATATTATTTGGAATTTTATTATAATTTGCTCATTAAATTAAATTAAACAGATCTAGACGACTTTAGCCACAACAAAATTGCCAGAGTCCAAACCATATCTGTGCATATATGGCTTGGACCAGAATACCTGCTGATGATAGATAAGGCTCTGGTTCTGGCTTACCTCTGGACAATCAATCGGCGGTTGCTAAACTCTTAAACTAATGACTGCTACAACTAGCTTGAACCCCCTTGACACCTTGAACCACCAGAGCAAAACCTGCGCCAGAAGGTTTACCTTGCATTAGCAGGTACCAGATTGCAGATGAGGTTGGTTTGTGCTCTGAAGACACCGCAGATCCACACCCGAGAAGGCTTTCGATGGTGTTGGGACAGTCGGGACGTGAGGGATATGTCAGAGGCTCCCTCACCCTGGTAGAATCCATGGTCGGTTCGATTCCAACATAACCACCCGCACTGACTTTGGTGAGGGGGAATCCGTGGTGACATCCGCACGAAAAAGGGGACTTTTTATATCGAGAAAGAGCCCCATGGGTTACGGAAACAGGACTAATATAATACCACTCGGACAAAGCCGCGCATGAACTAATGAAAAGATATATTGAAATGAAAGGGGACATAATTATGTCGTTGCCGACGACCTTAAAATAATGATTAAAATTTTCTTATTGTTTTCAGGTCATGGACGTTATAACTACCTGATGCTTTTCACCTGCGGAGTCATCATCAGCGCTTGTGCCTTGGATATGTTCGGCTTCGCGGTTATAGTGGCTGCAGCGAGTTGTGACTTAAACCTGAATTTTACAAAACTTGGAATACTGGCGTCGGCACCATTTGCAGGTTACTTTTGGTTACTTAAATCTATAATCCAGCGGTTGTGCTAAAAATAGAGTGATTCAATGCGATTTTACCGCCTGTCCTATTCGTCTGGAATAGTTCCACGGGCTTGGAAAGAAGAACGTAAACCCGGTTCCTCAAATTGGGGTACCGCTCGGATCCAGGGAATTATCTGTCGAGGCCGTCAAGATAGCAGTCACCATTTTGATGGTTCTCAAATCTGGATTTCACCCAAGCTTTCAGCATCCATTTAAGTGTAATCAATCGACGGGCTGATTATATTATGAATAAAGTATCATTAAGACTAAGTTATGACTGATTGCGTTCGAGGCTTTCAACTCAGATAGCGGAATCTGCTCATTAATTTTCCTCCTTTTCGTTTGATTTTACACCTTCTATGTAAGCGACTAACGTCTGATTTCCTGATGACGATTAATTACTTACATTATGTTTCTTTGATCATTACAGGAGTGCTATTTGCTTTACCATGGGGCTATTACGCGGACACTCGTGGTCGGAAAAGAGCGATGTTGGTGTCCATATGGGTAGGATTTATCTTTACGGTGATAAGTGCCTTCTCTACGCACTGGATATTCATGCTGGTCATCAAATTCATTGGCAGCAGTTTGTATGTACCTTCCTATTCTGTTTATAAAAATGTTAGTAATATTAAGCTCCAAAATAAGTCTATCCAATAGAACGTCTTCTTCATCTTCCTGCTTCTTCCCAGCGTCAAACTTGGTTGCCTGCTTTTCCAGTCTAACTGACGGACGTAGGTTTGACGGATGTAGGACATGACGATATCTCCCGACTATGTGTGCTTATGTGTGCTTGTACGGCTAAGCACGTAATTAATTCCCTTGCGATTTACACTGCATAGCAAGGAATCTGGTCTAAAAATTATATTTCCAAATTTAGTTAGCTGCAACATTTTCGGTTAGGAAGTTATTTTCGGCATACCCATTTTTTTACAAAGTCCCCGAATGGAGACAATAATATGCTCGCCCCCTATTAGGTAGGACAGAAAATTATTGTTGGCAAAATGTGAAATGTGAGTGTTTAATACACCTCTGCTACCAATGCGGGGATTACGGGCGTGAGCATATGTATGTATGTATTATCATAGATAATATCCATGTGTTTCAATATTGTCTATTGTATACCTAACAGAATCAATCGTACTCTGTTCCAGCTTTCAAGCTTGCTTCTCGTTGTCATCCACTCTGCTGGGCGAAAGTACAGGAGTGAAACATAGAAGCGAGTACCTATTTATCGTAAACTGCGTGAATGTTTCATCAGAAGTATTTTCTTTTGGTAAGTAATGCACCAGTACACAATTTAGTGACGTAATGTGCGTCTCCTCATAGCCGGCAGCTTGGCGGGGACACTGGTACACCCGAAGGGAATCATCTCGAAAGTAAGGCCACGGGTCTGCCGGCGTGGGGAAGGATATGTTGGCTACTATTTCACCTATGGCAACTAAAGACCCAGTGTTGTGCCTTTTAGTCGGTTCGAGACCGACATAACCTTCACAATCAGCTCGGGCGTGGGAATTTTTCGCATGATAAAAAAGTACATCCTTTAGTAACAGTAAATCAATGAGTTCGCCAGTAATATACACTCTATACCTTAATAGTGTGGTTAAAACTGCTTCAGGTTTCTGTTCAGAACTATAGCTTCTAATTAATCTCAATTATCACTCTATTAGAGATAGTACATACACGTGTTAACTCGGAAAGGCATTGTCAATTCGCTACTGTCACGGCTCGATTACAGCTGATTAATCTAACTGTCACCAGACCTCCAATACTAGCCTTTTTTTTGTATACAATTAAAGTTCAAAATCATATGAAAGATTAATCATCACATATGACATTTTTTGCACTGTTGGTGTTGTGGCGAGGTAAACACGAGTTCATTTGTTTATTTAATTTGTATTTCGAATGGTCATAGGGTTGTGATCCGTTTCCGAGCTAATATTCATGAGGCATGATTAATATTAATATTAATAATTAAACTTTATCTCTTTATTCAGGTATAGCTCTGTTAATACTTCCGATGGATTTTAAAATCCCCCTGCCTTTGTTACAAACCACTTTTCGACCTTGGAGACTTTATACCATAATTTTAGCCCTCCCTATCGCCATTGGTGGAGTCCTTCTACTATTTCTGTATGAAAGTCCGAAGTACTTGTTTAGTAAAGGGGACAATGAAAAAACTTTAGAAGTATTGAGAAGAATATATGAAATAAATGGAGGAAAGAAAGAACCGTATCCGGTAAGTTGAGAGTTACTCGACCGCGAATACGAATTCTTGACATTCAAGGCAACAATGTTAATAATTATGCATTTTTTGACATGAAATAAAAAATATCTTAATTTTTTTTCAAATACAGAATACCTTTTTTAATTTCTATTTTATTGTAAGGAAAAATGTTGTCCATTGAAATATTATTAAGTTAAAACCTCCTTACAATTGTTCTGTATCTCTATTTTTTATCCGTCAGCTTTATTATTATTAATAGGGTGTAGCGATATTTATTTAATAAATACGTAATTAATATTATTGATACTATTACAGGTTACATGTATAGCCCAGACAGATGTAAAGACAAATTCAAATGAGCAATCGTTTTGGGAGCGCTTTAAGGAGCAGACGGTACCGATATTCAAACCCCCTCTCCTATGGAGGACTATACAGCTGTTCTTTCTGATGTCCCTGTGTAGTACCACGTAAGACTCATCATCATTATCCACAGGTATCCGCTTACTGGCCTGGGGGTAACAGGTGGAGTAGCCTGGCACTCTAGCAGAAGTCGAGTTGGAGATGAGATATGCCCGCAATCGAAAGATCAGCTGCAGATTAAAGGATATCCCAGAGGTTATCTCACCCTCAGCGACTGATGATTGGAGACGGCGTGCGTTTTAGTCGGTTCGAGTCCGATATAACCTCTCTCATCGATTCCGTTGGGATTGGTATCCGTAGGGAAAAAAGGCCCCGCCATGCACGTATTGTTGATAGATTAGAGCTCGTCCACCACTCTATGCTATCCTCAAAACAGTCCAAAAACGCATACACAGTGCATTTTGGGTAACACATTTGCTAAATTAGGGAGGCCACCCATGAAAGCTGCATTTGTGGCGCATACAACTAATTGCCAAGAAAAATGGCAATGTCAAGAAGTATTTGCTGCAACGATAGCATCAATGCAGGTTTGCCTAGGTGAGGTACCTTGGCAAACCTGCATTGGTGCTATCGCTGTGTTGGTGTGTGGATCTTCCGATGTCACTGCCGGGAAGTGAGGAATATGCCAGTGGTTACCTCACCTACGGTAAGTGATGACCCGAGATTGCGTGCATTTTAGTCGGTTCGAGTCCGACATACGGCTGAGGGGCAAGTAAATTTGCTTTGGCACTGTCACTGTCTAAGTGTTAGGTTTCCCAATTTGTTCAATACCAAACTAAGGTTTTAAATATTTACAGAAACAACGCATTCTTCATGTGGTACCCAACGTTAGTGAACTATTTCTTCAACTCATTCAACATAGAGGAGAGCACCCAGCAAACGTTTTGCCAGCGAATATTTAAGGAGACCAATTCAACGATTGATACAACTGAAGTGAGTTTTATTATGACTGTTGACCAATATTGTTGGTGCTATTTACACGCAGAACGTCTTTTCTGGAGCAGTGTTTTTTGAGGAAAGCACAGGGTGCTATGAGGACAAGGACGAGCTCAAATCCATCAATCTGATCCACACGATCGATGGATCGTGATAGGACTCTCCGATAGGACAGCCCTCAATGAGTGGAGCCGGACCTCGGAGTTCTCAGAATGACCTCCATCCCGTATGAACGCGAGCCTGGGGGCGGGTGGAGCCGTCTGTCACCCTAGCAGAAGTAGGCTGCGGCAGCGTCGCGTAATTAGCGCTCCACAAAGGCTGTATGGGACACCGTGGTCCCCACACCCGAAGGGGGCCATCTCGATAGAGAGTAGAGCGATGGGTCGGTTGCGGTGTTAGGGATTTGTTGGTTACAATTTGGTGTGCGTTTTGGTCGGTTCGAATCCGACATACTCTTCACCATCTCCGGTGAGATTGGTGTACGTGGAGATTTTGCGCACGTTAAAAAATACACATTATATGCCCCTAGTGGCCTCTATGTACTTTTTATACCACTTAGGTCCCTACCTGCCCTGTATGAACCTTCTATTACCCTTTTCAGAAGAAAGAAACACATGTTGTACTCGCTTGAATGAAGTTTATTTCACAGTATGTGCGTGCGCAGACTGGGAACGATACGCACTCTTTCATACCGTACAGTACGCACCGTTCCAGTCGTTATGTATAAGGATGAATTCCCTGCATATTGCAAGCGGTGTCCAATAATTAATCCAAATATTGTTTAGTTCCAGTGCAACGAAGAGATTTCTATGAATACTTTATACGCTGGGATCGGATATAGCGGGTTCTATTTCGTTCTAAGCCTGGCCATCGTCAAGGTGTCCTCTCGTCCACGGCTGCTCATAATACTGATACTCCTCCTGTCAGGAGTTAGCGAGCTTCTGGTGAATTTGAAGAACCCTATAGCGAATATATTTTTCTTTACACTGATGCAAGATACACCACTTGCTTTCGGATCTATATCAGCGTATTTTCAAGAGTTATATCCGACAAAATATAGGTATGTACTTAACATAACATAACATAAACTCACGCCTATATCCCCGAAGAGGTAGGCAGAGGTGCAAGCACTCACATTTCGCCAGTTTATGTTTTCTACACACTACTAAAAAGGCGACATAACTGACTTCCAATCTGTTCTAACTCTAATATAGTTTAAATTTGAACTTATTGTTGCGTAGACAATTTCGTTGTATAATTCTGTAGTTAACTCGATGCTCGTTTTTTTTAATTGAGCCACTTTCATCCTGAAGGTTCCACGCGACATATTTATATTTACAATATAAATATTTACATTGAGCGGGAATCGTGAATCGAACCTGCGCCCCACTCGTGTTCTACCGCTACGCTACAGAGGCTGTGATCATTAATATGCAAGATTTTTTAATAATCTCTAACTACTGACCCGCGCAACTTCGTCTGCGTCACCCCTTTTTTCGCAACATTTTTCACTTCTGCTCCGCACTAGTTAGTTGTCACTCTATCTATAAAAAAAACCGCAACAAAATACGTTGCGTAGTTTTAAAGATTTAAGCATACAAAGCGACATAGAGATATAGGGACAGAGAACGCGACTTTGTTTTATACTATGTAGTGATGTATGGAAAACTGATTTACAATTGATGTATGTATACTTATCGAAGGTTTGTCTGTTCCCTCAGGGGTCTGGTGTCTAGTCTGAGTATGATGGTGGCCCGTCTGTGTGCCCTGGTCGGGGTGAGCGTCGTGGGCGCTGTCATCACTCAACACTGTGAGGTCACATTCTACGCGTGGTCCGCACTTGTGTTTGGTAAGGCATTGCTTTTCACTTTTTAATCTTTTTCAATGAATCAGTTAGTCTATCGCAGTCCACCGCTGGATATAGACCTATCTCAATGTGCACAATTGCTTCCGATCATACGTGTCCAGTCCATCCCAGCCACCTTTTTCAGGTCGTCAGTCTAATTGACTTGAGGACACCGTGGTCCCTATACCCGTCCGTCTGCCGGGGTGCGAGGGATAATGTTGGCTACTACCTCACTTCCAGCAACTGAAGACCCAAAGACGGCGTGCTTTTTAGTCGGTTCGAGTCCGACATAACCTACCCAACCGGCACCGGTGGGGGGGTATCCGTGGGGATTATTCGCACGATAAAAAAAAAGTCTAATTGACTTCATTTTTTTATAGTGCGAAAAATCCCCAAGAACTCGAACCAACAAAAACGCACGCCGTCTTTGGGTCTTTAGTTGCCGGAGGTGAGATAGTAGCCAACATATCCTTCGCACCCCGGCAGACCCCGGCCATCTTTTTTGAGATAACCCCTTCAGGTAGGGACCACGGTGACTTCTGTTTGCTTACTTTGCAAGTTATGTTGGTAACTTTAGTTCTTTGTCTGATAAACTAAGAAGCCGATAGTCTTGAGATCGCTGTCCGAGGTCCGATGGCAGTCGCTTCACGGAAAATATCGTAGTTCAGCCGCCTCTTAGACTAAAAAGCCGACCCCAACTGAGTTGGGAATAGGCTCAGAGAATGATGTATGTCTAATATGTGTGTTTATGTTTGCAGGTGGTGTAGGTGTCTGCTTGTTCTTACCACCAGACAGAAAATCAAAGAGACCTCGAGCTGAAGATTCATTAGAATCTAAATACTGATTTAGGTAGTGCTAAAGATTAAATTTATTATAAGTACATGATGTCTTTTATTTTAAATTGGGGAAAAGGAATTATGTCGTACTGTCGTATTTAAAGACATCCACATTTATAACCTCACAAACATAGTTTTATGTCGCAAGTGCAACATAAAACTATGTTCGGTGAAAGAGGCAAGGTTGAAAGTAACAAAATGGCTAATTCACTATCGTACGATCTAACCGAAGGTTTCATTGCTCATGTATCATGAAAGTTGTGGTCAATGGTGATTTTCATGTGAACGAATGACATGTAATGTACTTTACTTAATAATCAGGATGTATGTTATATAAAATTATAAAGCTAAGTAATTGTTGGTGAACGAATTTATTATTGTGAATGGCATGGTAAAGTTCTGATTATGTGTTAACTTTGATGACGCCCGAGCAAACAATGTTTCACATACATATTGTAATCGTATCTGGCACCCACGGGACAGGCTTTGCCTAGTGTGGGGTCACAGTATAAAACTCAACATAGTTGTATACTTTTTGGTAATACAGTAAAATCAGTAAAGTGCTTCGGTGGGTCTCGATTTTCAGTATTCTGGTGTACCAGATGAGATAATTCATAGGTCTGGGGGAAGTCCAGAGCAGCCCTACCTGCAAAATCGGTTTCTTTTATTACCACTTAGGTGACAGACGATAGAGAAGAGTGGGAGGGGGAGGAGAGAGGGGAGAAGGTTAAGGTTCTGAGAGACTTCAGCTACGCTACGTGGTGAGTATTGAAGTCCCCCAAGTATACCAAATCCACACAGGAGTACATATAAATTACCCTGTGCTCCAACCATTGCAGTGATCAAACAGTTAAGCCGTGCCTAAGTCACTGCTATGAGACCTTTTCCCGCTACAGAACTATTCCTGAAAAGACACCAGAAGACCTTCAAATTATTTCAAAGTTAACCATTTTATTGAGCGTGTAAGTGGAAAGCTTGATCTTTGCTATGTGAGCGTTTGAGCTGCTACCTTCTTCCTACAATCCCGGGTCCTTTAAGCAGGGTGTAAAAAAGCATCTGATGAGGCCGTTAAGCTGAACGTCACCATTCGATTACTGTATATGTTTGTAATGGTAACCCTCTTTCCTGAGACTTTGCTTTCAGCGTATCATCAGGCGCGTTGAAGTCAAATTGACGTGCCATAAATAAAAAAAATACTCCCATTTCCTTTTTTTCCTTCGGCGAACACGGCGACGGGTAGAGCGACTATAGGATCGTGTATAAAAGATAAGGTTACCGGATAAATTTAGGGGGAAAAAGTAAGCGAATAACATATACATACATACTTATACATACGCTCTCGCCCGTAATCTCCAAAGAGGTAGGTAGAGGTGTAGTAAACACCCACATTTCGCCAACTATGATTTTCGGTCCCATGTAATAGAGGGCGAGCCTATGGCCGCTAATCGGGTACTTAGTATAAAAACGGGTATGCCGAAAATAAATATATACCTTTACACTAAATCTAGATATGAGTAAGTGATAGAATATATGAACCGTAAAACACATTTATAAAAACCTACCAACTTCTCAGGTATAGCCGCGTGTCTTAAAAAGTGCATAAAACACACACATTGTGAAATTTATTAATAGAAATTTTTTTTCATACTACATCACACCATTTTTGTCCTTTCGACAACCGACAAGTAATCCTTAATCACACAATTTCTTCTTAAACTATTTGTTTAAACGTTTTCTTAACTTACATTACTTTATAAGATATTGATAAAAATTGATAAGAAACTTTCATCATGCTTGTTACAACGAATTTTCGTACATGACAATAGTATTTAAATATCATTTTAATGTGGTATCACACCTGTAGTGTCCTTATAATAGTGAGCATCTAAAATGGAAAATATTACGGATAAAGAAATCGAGATCAAGGATTCGAAGTCACACACCTATGAGGAGGCAGATAATTTATTTGGTAAGTAATTTGTATTTCTTTTGGATTTAAATTGTAGTTACCTCAAGGCGCCTGTCCCAACAAGATAGGTAGACAACAAGAAGGAGAGGAGGTAGGACACGACGGTATATCCGTCCCAATCGAGCAGTCCGACTGGGGAAGTACCTTCACCCTACAGAATATCGCCGTTTAATAACCTTGTGTTGTGTTTTCGGTGGTGAGTAGGGTAGCCAGAGCTCACTAGAGAGGTTTTGTGTTGTCCGTGGGAAAACCAAAGGCTTATCCTACGTACATCTTTTGCGCTGACGACACAGAATGTCTCTGTTCTTACAGGGGTTGCGGCACGAGTGTTATTTATCTAGTGTTACACTCGTCCATAGGCCACGGTAACCACTTACCATCAGGTGGACCGCGTGCTTGTCTGCGAACTAAGTTGTATAAAAACAAAGAGATAGTCAGGTTTCAAGCTATATCTGCACATCAGAATATCTACTGAAAGATGAATGAGACCCTGGTGCACTCAATGATCAGAAGGCGGTTACTAAATTCCTAAACTAACAACTTGCACCCTGGCTCCCTAGCCCCGAGAGGATAGACACCAGAAACTCAACCTTGAATACGCAATTCCCAGCTTGCAGATGAGGTTGGTTTATACTCCGATGATCTTAGGAGAATCTCCAGGCAATAGGGAATCCTGCTTCCTACTTGGATGTTTAGCTGTTTGGATATTTGTTTTTGAATCACACACTTACGTTTGAACGGATCTGGCTAATTTTTATACCGAGAAAATTATAGTTGACGTATTGTATGTGCTAGTGAAGAGATATATTGAAATGAAGTGGGATATATGGCTATGGCAGGCAGGTACGTGATTTCTACAACTATAAATTAGGAAATCGCGTCCTCTGCCAGAGTAAGAATAATGCAGGTCAGCATAATCCATAGGACGTACTGAACAGAGCAGCTCCCACTCCTCAACTAGTAGTATACCTATAAGAGTTGTAATTTAGTATGTAAGATTATTGCATTGCTATTGTATTGATATATCCATTACATCGGCAAAACCAAACTGTGGTGTTTCAATTATCCTCCGCAATATGTCGTCGCCGATGGCTTTAAGATGGCAATTGAAATTTTCTTACTGTTTTAGGACATGGGCGTTATAACTACCTGATGCTTTTCACCTGCAGTGTCATCATTTTCGCTTGTGCCTTGGATATGTTCGGCTTCGCGATTGTAGTGGCTGCAGCAAGTTGTGACCTAAACCTGGATTTTACAAAAATTGGATTACTGGCGTCGTCGCCATTTGCTGGTTAGTTTTGGTTTCTTAGACCCATCATGATCTTAGCGTTGTTACTGGTTGCATCTGAGGATTCCAACTCGTAGCTCTCTGGGCTCTGATGGCTTCCGCCTGTCACCCTAGCAGAAGCGGGCCGCGGCGGCAGCGCAAAGTGGCTTCCCATACCAGGGGCTAGACAGGGGCACCGTGGTCCCTAAACCCGACGGGGTCATCTCGAAAGTGAGGGCGCCGGGTCTGCTGGGGTGCGAGGGATATGTTGGCTACTATCTCACCTCCAGCAACTAAACACATAACCTACCCAACCGGCTTGCGAAAATTCTCCACGGACATTGACAATTGTCAATGTAAACTTGTAAACTGTCAATGTAAACACAAATGTTATCATATAAATATCAATCATGAATTACAGTAGCTTCCAAGCTATGAATTACAATCTTTTTAATCTTTACAGGAATGCTATTTGCGTTTCCTTGGGGTTATTACGCGGACACTCGTGGTCGGAAACAAGCAATGTTGGTCTCCATATTTGTCGGCTTCGTCTTTTCGGTGATAAGCGCCTTCTCCACGCACTGGATATTCCTGTTGGTCATAAAATTTATTGGCAGTAGTTTGTATGTACTTTTTTATATGTTTTATGAATTAAATCTTCTTTGTCTGGTCAACCTCTTGGCTCAGAGAGTGTTATCATAAAATCATTGATGTTATCACTCGCTGTGTCTTCTTCTAGCATAGATTGGATCAGCTTACACTCTATATATGAAGTGTTCGAGTCTATTTACAATTATTTTTCTTTAAAGACTTTTGAAAATTGGAAGTGACTAATATCTAACCACTCTTATTCTTCTGCATATCAACGACACGCTGTCCACCGACAGAATTCATTGCTTTTTTTATGGCAAGTCAATTTGACTTCCGATGTTAAGCTGAAGGTAGAGTCTCAGGAAATAGGGTCACCTTTACAAACATGTATATGACAATGGTGGCGCTCAACTTGACGGCCTCATCATCAGATGCATTTTCACGCCCCGCTTAAAGGACCCGGGACTGTAGGAAGAAGGAAATACGTGCGCTGGTATCCGTTTAGTCCCATCCCTTTCCTACACAGGATAATACGTGCAGGGCTTAGATGTCACCCGCATACGGTGCAGAATATTCCATCAAGAACCAAGGTTCAGTGAGTTGCTCCTTTGCTGCATGGTTAAGTCTTGGAATTCCTTACCAGCTCACATGTTGTCTTCTTCCTCCTCATGTGGTGGCCCTTTTTTCTGAGAATTCGCCTTCATCCTACCATCAGGCAAGGTTGAAATGTCCTATATAAAAAACCGAATGTTGTCTGTCGATCCGTATATGTACCGGCAGGTATATCAGGTTGGTTTGGAAAAATACAGTTGTATCTATGTATTTCAATATCGTTTATTGTATCCACAATAGAATCAATCGCACTCTGTTCCAGCTTTCAAGCCAGCTTCTCGTTGTCATCCACTCTTCTGGGCGAGAGCACAGGAGCGAAACACAGAAGCGAATACCTATTCATCATGAACTGCGTGAGTGCTTCAACAGAAATATTTTCTTTTGGTGAGTAATACACCAGCACACTAGTAATACACACTTGATATCTTAATAGAGTGGTTAAAACCGCTTCTGTTTAAAACAATAGTTTCGATTTAATCACTCTAAGGGAGACAGCACACTTATTAATTTGAAAAAAGATTGTTACCGTATCGCCTTTTGATTAAGTAACGGTGACGAAGCGGCGTCACCACAATCATGGTTCGCTGTCACTAGAATCCCGATTCTAGATTTTATTTTATTTTATTTTTTTTATTTTATTTTTTTTATTTATTGGTATAAGTAGCTTACAGTTCAATTGTATGTGCAATTATATGACAAAGAGTTCCCGCTGCTCCATTCTGAGTATTTTCATATTTATTCACCTTTCAAACCTTCTCTGGACTCTCACGTGTTGGTTAATTCAAGACTAAAACGAGCAATTCATTTTTATATTTCTATAGCATAAGATTCAAAAGGTTATGATCCGTTTTCGAGTTGATATGTCTATCATAACTCTAAATTTTGATTTATGCATTACTAATAACAGTTATAAATTAAACTTAACTCTTTTATTCAGGTCTAGCTCTGCTAATATTTCCAATGGACTTCAAAATCCCCCTGCCTTTGTTACAAACCACTTTTCGACCGTGGAGACTCTACACCATAATGTTAGCCCTCCCTATCGTCATTGGGGGAGTCCTTCTACTATTTCTGTACGAAAGTCCGAAGTACTTGTTTAGTAAAGGGGATAATGAAAAAACGTTAGAAGTATTGAGAAGAATATATGAAATAAATGGAGGAAAGAAAGGACAGTATCCGGTAAGTTTAGAGTAAAGTGCCTTGAAGGCCAATTCTTCTAATAAAATATATTTAAAACAACCGCAATAGCCTAGTAGTATGGGTAATGGACTGCTGAGACGAGGTCTCGGGTTCGATCCCAGGTTTTACTGTGGCACACACCAATGAATTTTCGATGCTTTTCGAAGTTATGTGTGTATTGATCGCAGGTTTTTAAGTAAGTACCCGGTTAATAGCAATAGGCTCACCACCTATTACATTGGGACCTATACATAAACTGGTAAAATGTGGGTGCTAGCACCTAAGCCTACCCCTTCGGGGATAAAGGCGTGAGTTTATGTTATGTTATGATTATATTATGTTTAATGGTATAGTAACCAACTCAATATAGCTCTGTGTACGCTAGCATAACAGACACCAATCATTTCAAAGGTTCTGACGTGATTAATTATGTAATGCCATTGATATTATTTCAGATTACGGCTATAACTCAGACAGATGAAAAGACATATTCAAATAAGCAATCGTTTTGGGAGAGCTTAAAGGAGCAGACGGTACCGATATTCAAACCTCCTCTCCTATGGAGGACTATACAGCTGTACTTTCTGATGTCCCTGTGCAGTACCACGTAAGATTCATCATTATTATCTTCTCTTGGTGATGTTCACATTTGTCGACAGTGGTCTATTTCACAGATTATCTGCACAACCTGTTTTCAGATAAATTGAGATTCAAATTCGGCGTCATTCTAGAATACGGATAAGGCTTTTAAGAGATTTACAGCCGGTTTCCGAAAGGCCTGTCAAATCATTTCTCTACCAACACTGCTGTTAATTTGACATGACATCAATTTGAGTTTCTGAAACGTAAATCGGGCTATTAATTAATCTATGAATATTTATATTTGACATGTGGTTTGTTATTTTTGTTTAAAGAATATTGACAACTCAATTACTAATATTCCCTCTAATCCCCTCAGCCAAGCTGTTTTGGTGTGTGAATCCCGCAAAACATCTCTATACACCAAAATGTGGTTATCAATTTCTTTCAGAAACAACGCGTTCTTTATGTGGTTCCCAACATTAGTGAACTATTTCTTCAACTCTTTCAACACAAAGGAGAGCACTCAGCAAACGTTTTGCCAGAGAATATATAAGGATACTAATTCGTCGATTATTACTGAGGAAGTGAGTTTTATAATTATCATTGATCATATTATTATAGTTGGTGAACTATTTATCATCTTTGGGCTCTTTTTGGATGTCTATTAACTATAGCACTTCTTCTTCTTCGAGTAAATGGCTCGATTAAATCCAGTTTTATTAAATCATGTTGGCCCAAAAGTTAGCTACAGGAGTAACATTTTCCATTGCTCTACAGAGATATTCGGTGGTGTAAGTGTAGGGGCACAGTGAGCAAGAGAGCAAGTGTGACATGGACTGAGGTCGTCTCTTGTGACCGCTCGATACAGTCAAAATTCGCCATATTTTTCCTGCAGCGGCCAACTTGGGTCCGTTGGCGATTTCATGACTTCCATTTTGGCCTCTGGAGATGATGTCCAGGCGGTACACTTTCGTTAGGTGTGATGAAACCTGCCGGAACTGGATGTGTGTCTGCACACAGCACTAATCACACACTATAACACTAATCATCATTGCCTTGGATTATATCAAAATAATCTGCGCAAACCATCGCACGGCCTGGATTCTCTTACGACTTTTATTCAAGAAATATATACGTAATGCTTCAAGGTATTTAATATTTAATGCATATTTTGTTCAGTTCGAGTGCAACGAAGATATTTCTCCAAATACCATGTATGCTGGAATCGCGTATAGCGTGTTCTACGTTGTTCTGAGCATAGCTGTCCTCAAGGTTTCCTCTCGTCCTCGTCTGCTCATAATATTGGCACTCCTCGTGTCTGGAGTTAGCCAGCTTTTAGTGAATTTGAAGAACCCTATAGCGAATTTAGTTTTCTTTACAATGATGCAAGATACACCACTGGCGTTCGGATCTATATCAACATATTTTCTGGAATTATATCCCACAAAGCATAGGTATGTATTCGATTAATAAATCCGATGTACGTACACTCAGGATAGATTTGGCACTCTTTTGTCCGCACCTAGCCTCCCTTTTTGGGCCATTATGCGTGTGAACGCTCAGGAATGAGGGTTATTATAATCTCATCGAAATCCCGCACCGCCGTCACTTTATCGAGCATTACAAAATCACGTTAACCATCATCTGATTGGGCGAAACTGTAGGCGGATGATGGATGAGTGGATGATCCCTTTATATGTTTATCCTCAGGGGTCTGGTAGCTAGTTTATGTATGATGGTGGCCCGTCTGTGTTCTTTGATCGGGGTGAGCGTCGTGGGCGCTGTCATCACTCAACACTGCGAAGTCACATTCTACGTGTGGTCCACACTTGTATTTGGTAAGGCATTACATTAACTTTAAACATTATGCAAGTCAAGAAAGCAAGCAAGGCAGGAAAGAGTGGACATATTTTGATAGTGCGAAAATTCCCTCAGTTGTGTCTAACTCAAACCAACTAAAGCCGATCGTCGTGGTAGATTACCACTGACCTGGAATATCGCTCACTCCATAACTGATTCAGAGCCATTCACAAGATCGTCCCGACGAGTGTGGGAATGACGATGTCCCAATCTTACCCCCGGATAGGGGGAGAGGTATGCGGTGACAGGTGGCTTCTACTTTTTTTTTTATCGTGCGCAAAATCCCCACGGATACCACCTCCATCAAAACCGATGGAGGTGAATATGTCGGACTCGAACCGACCAAAACGCACGCCGTCCATGGGTCCTTGATTGCCGTAGGTGAGATTATACAAGACATATCTCTCGCATCTCGGCAGAAGGTGGCTTCAACTGGAAATTTACGTGCCGGAGAAAGAATTTCACTCCATCTTATCCGAAAGTAGTCGTAAGAAGCGACGAACGTGTCAAAGGATAAATTATTCTTTGATATACTTAATGTATTTATGTTTGCAGGTCCATCAGGTTCCATCTGATACTCTCTAAGACGTTAATTAGTAGTGCTTGTGCGGCTAAGCACGTAATTAATTTCCTTGCGATTTACACCGCATAGCAAATCGGGTCAATTTTTTTTTCCAAATTTATTTAGCTGCTACATTTTCGATAAGGAATGTATGCGACATACCCATTTTTTGTACAAAATACCCGATTGGCAGCAATAGGCTCGCCCCCTATTACGTGGGAGTGAAAATCATAGTTGGCAGAATGTGGGTGTTTAATACACTTCTGCCTTACGGCGACTACGGGCGTGAGCATATTATGTATGTATGTATGTATGTATGTATGTATGTATGTATGTGTTCGCAGGTGGTGTGGTAGTCAGCCTCTTCTTACCGCCAGATAGAAAAACGAAGAGCCATACTCAAGATTCATTGGAATCTAATTACTGATTTAATGTTTAAGTGTGAATAATTGTAAATACGTAATTAAATAAAAGATAATACGTAAAACTTTAATAACTTTCTATTATACAAATGACAATGAACTCCAGCTGACTAAAACCGTACATACGATATAGATGTAGGCGTTACCTGGCGGAAATCCATTACAAAAAGATATATATTGGGGGAGGGAGGAGGGCCCACCGCTCACCCGCGGTTCAACACTCCAACAATATATATTGGAATATTATATAATATATAGTAATTAAAAGCGATCCCTATAGTTGAAAACCTCTTCAATGTTATAGAAACACCCTTGGATAAGATATTTCTTCAACTTCCCTATCAACAGACGCTTTTTTATACAGTGCGAAAAATCCCCCACGGATATCCCCGCCAGAACTAGTTGGGGAGGCTATGTCGGACTCGAACCGACTAAAACACACGCCGTCTGCCGCTGCGATAGTTCGCGCAACGTCTTAGTTTTTGCCTACGGCATTTATGGGAGCCGCTTGCCTTGGTCCCATCCACTGGGTTATCTTTTTTTTTATCGTGCGAAAAATCCCGATGTAACCCCCCACCAGAGCCGGTTGGGTAGGTTATGTCGGACTCGAACCGACTAAAACGCACGCCGTCTTTGGGTCTTCAGTTGCCGGAGGTGAGGTAGTAGCCAACATATCCCTCGTACCCCGGCAGACCCGGGGCCTTCTCTTTGAGATGACCCCCGTCGGGTACACCCCGGTTATCTGAGAAAACAATTACAGTATAGTGATGTTATCATGATTGTATAACAGTGTTTATCTGTGTGCAATCGTGGCGCGGTAGTCACATTTTGTTTATTGATAGAACCTTGATCTTCAAGATAAGATTTGTAGCTATATAAATATAGCGATTTACATTAGAATATCGTCGTCTGATACTCTCCAAGACATTAATTGGTAGTGCTTGTGCAGCTAAGCACGTAATTGGTAACACAAAAATATAATAAAAGTTGCTGATTTCTTAATGTTGTCTCATTCATACACAAAAATAATCATTAAATTTGAATTTATCATTAAAAAAATTTAAAAATATTTGTACTGAAAATTGGGTTTCCTCCAATTTCTTCAAATAAAACGGCAATTTCATATTTAACGACTTAATATTTTTGGAAAAATATTCAACAGAGAGGTTCCGCCTCATTACGTACCTAAATAATGTTTGTACGTACATAAATAATATATTTAAACGGCTGTTTGAACGTTGTACACAATACTACCACAGTCGAACGAATTATAGTTTGTTAAACTGTGCATCACACTACCAACAGCACAATAGCAATCACATAATATTCTTTAGGTACTAGCTGACCCGCGCAACTTCGTCTGCGTCACCCCGTTTTTGCAACATTTTTCACTTTTGCACCGCACCAGTTGGTTGCAGCATAATGTTATATACATATAAACCTTCCTCTTTAATTACTCTATCTATTAAAAAAACCGCATCAAAATCCGTTGGGTAGTTTAAAAGATTTAAGCATACAAAGGGACATAGGGACAGAAAACGCGATTTTGTTTTATACTATGTAGTGATATACGAGTATTATCATGATATTGGTCGAATCACTTGTTACTTTGGTCCCATTTGAGTTCTGACAACTTACAAGATCCGCTTGTATTGTCATTTGTGACCATAAACTTATCCTCAGAGGAAAACAGTGTGTGAGACATATGTATCTATATACAAAACCTAGGCGTGAGAAAGTGACAGTGTATATTAACCGTGAAACTCTTTTTATAAACCATTGTCAACTTTGACAGAAATAGATATTGCAGTGACATCAATGTTTTACAGCCACTGTCAAATTATTCTCAGAGGAACATAGTGTGTGAGTGACATACATATTTTTACACAAAACAAAGGCGTGAGAAAGTGACAGTGTATATGAACCGTGAAACTGTATTTATAAACCATTGTCAACTTTGACAGAAATAGATATTGCAGTGACATCAATGTTTTACAGCCACTGTCAAATTATTCTCAGAGGAACATAGTGTGTTAGTGACATACGTATCTTTACACAAAACAAAGGCGTGAGAAAGTGAAAGAATATACGAAAAGTGAATCGTTTTCTTATACAATAACAACTTTGACAGAAATAGATAATGCAGTGACGTCAGTGTTTCTGCATTAAACGTCACAAGTCGGTGACTCAATAGCACAACAATACTAGCTGTTGCCCGCGGCTCAGCCCGCGTGGATGTCGATTATCGCGTTGTACGAATCTACTCGATTCTCTACTTGCCTCTCTATACTACTTATCCTTGCTGTCGATATTAGCGCCAATGTATAGAAATTTACCGTATCGATTGAGATTTATGATTATTACTCCGCTCTCTTGAATGGCAGTGTGATGAAATATAGCCTGTGTTACTCCTAGATATTATAACTTTTTAGAGGTGAAAGAATTATTGAAATAATTGGTCCAGTAGTTTCGTAGCCTATTCGTTAAAAACAAACAAGCAAATAAACAAATCTTTCGTCTTTATAATATTAGTATAGATATCAGTGACTTTTGACTTTTAACCTAGATCGCACGATCGTACTTTAACATTAACAGTGCATTAAAGTAGCGGTCAGGTATAAAACAGGTTGCACCATATAAACAATTGATAAAAACACGTCATAACTTGACGCTAAATGTAACCGGCCACGCTCAAACGTCAAATTCTATCAAAAAGATAACTATAACAGAGCTACTAAATACACTGGTGCTACACATTTATCCAAACCATTAGAATCACTGTTATTGTTACTGTTAAATTTGACGGAAACCTTAACTTTAACAGGTAGTTAGAGCAACTAAGCCTAAATGTAGAAGTATTGACGTCACTGCAGTATCTATTTCTGTCAAAGTTTTACATAATAGAATTCAACGCGGTAGAATGTAGGCTGTAACTGTTAAATACGCAAATTATCATATTAATTTCACCATTTTTGATAAGTTTCAGGTACTTAACCTGGTTGATCGCTCATTTGTATAATCACTTATACATATCAATGTAGGCTCCTGTGCCCCAGCATGAAAAACTATCGAAATCGTAATGTAAAGGTATCGAGAGCACGGAGCATTGCGATTAGCGGGCTTCACACGCACACAGATTCACAGTAGGCAGACAGCCAATCGCAATGCTCCGTTCTGTCGATACCTTTACATTACGAATTCGATAGTATTTCGTGCTAAGGCCTCTGTTGATTTCAACGCGAAATATTAAGTCGTCACCACATGAATCTTCATACCGCCATTTTCAAGCCTTATTTACTTACTTTAATTTGAATAGAGCTAAGGTGTTTTTACTGATTAAATTATTATTTACGAAAGATACATTTGATGTAAGTAAAAATTGATAAGAGATGGTTGTTAGATAAAAGATATGAGACGAATACAGTGTTATGTTAGTGACATAAGAAAATAACGTGTAAAATGGATAATTTAGCGAATGAAAAGAAAGATGTTGAAAGTGTGGATACCTTCACTTATGATGAAGCTGTGGAATTAGCAGGTAAATATTTTTAGACTACATACATAGCCTAGTGGCAGGTAGTGGACTGCTGAGACGAGGTCTCGGGTTCGATCCCAGGTTCACCATGGCACACACCAATGACTGCGATGCTTTTCGAAGTTATGTGTGTATTTATCGCAGGTTTATAAGTGCCTGGTTAATGGCAATAGGCTCGCCCCCTATTACATTGGGACCTAAACATAAACTGGCGAAATGTGGGTGCTAGCACCTCTGCTTACCCCTTCGGGGATATAGGAAACTACCGGCTAATCTGGCTGGACTATTATTACTTAATCATTGTCATACCTGTGAGATTCTAAAATCAGTCTTTAAGTTTTCGACTTTAGAGTCATAGACTTATAGTTGAAAATTCAATGAAAAAGAGTTCATTACATTAACTCACTATACGATACCATTCAATTTTATGCTTTTAATTTTTCTAGTTTTGTTTTCCTTTTCAATTCTTTGATACTCTCCAAGGCGTTAATTGGTAGTGCTTGTGCGGTTAAGCACGTAATCAATTTCCTTGGAATTTGCACCGCGTAGCAAGGAATCTCATCAAAAATGTTTTTTTTTTCAAATTTATTTAGCTGTAACATTTTCGGTTATTAATTTATTTTCGTCATACCCATTATTTTTACAAAGTGCCCGATTGGCAGCAATAAGCTCGCCCCCCTGTTACGTGGGACTGAAAATTATAGTTGGCGAAATTACGGATTACGGGCGTGTATATGTCTGTATGTAATTCTTTGACTTATCGTTGTCACCAGGTCATGGATGTTACAACTATCGGTTGCTAATTGCTTGCTGCCTGATCACCAACGCTTGTGCTGTAGATATGTATGGGTTTGGGGTTGTGGTGGCTGCAGCCAGCTGCGACTTAGCTCTAGACCTCACACAAGTTGGGATATTGGCAGCGGCTCCATTTGCAGGTTGGTATATAGTAGCTACTGTTATAGTTATCCTACTAATACAAAAACTGTGAAGGTTATGAATATATTTGAATGTTTGTGCATTTGTTATTCAATTACGCTACAAAGTAAATAAAAATTCTAATCAAATAAATACACGTAATCGAGTAAGGTTCTTGAATGGAGACCAGGTACTGATAGACGATAGTTTGAATTGGACGGGACATATTCAAAGTCGCGGGTAGCATACTGCATTCAACCAGTTGGATTGGAGGTCAATGGGGGAGGTCTATGTTCAGCCTTTATGTCTTATATATCATGTTTTTATATTATAAATATTTGCAAGACATTAGTTCCTTTCAATGTGTAGAGTACAAAACCACTCATATCCTATAATTCGGATCCTGTGCCCACTCGTCTCCTCAAATATCTTAGGCTTCTACTTGTCTCCTGTGCTAAGCTGAAATTGAAACTTCGACAGACTATAGTGAAGCTATGAAGATTGCCTTGATATTAAAGATGACTTGTAATTTCAAACCTCTTTTTATGATGTTCCAGGAGTACTGTTCGCGTTTCCATGGGGCTATTACGCAGACACCAAGGGCAGAAAGCGGGCAATGATGCTCTCTACTTCTGTTGGTTTCGTATTTGCCGTGATCAGTGCCTTCTCCACGAGCTGGCTGTTTATGGTGATCATCAAGATGATTGGAAGCAGTTTGTATGATTTTCAAATTTTAAATGAAGTTTTCATGTTCTTAGATTAGAGAATTTTTGAGGAACTTACTCGTCTAATTGCTATACGAAAATCAGCCTGTAGCAGTTGACACGAGTGGCTGAAACCTAAAAGTTGGAAACACTATTGAATTTGTAATATAAAGGTATTAAGAGAACGGAGCATTGTGATTGGCAGCCTGTGCACTTCGAACCTATGTGTGTGTGTGTGAAGCCCGCATATCGTAATGCTACGTTCTCTCGATACCTTTCCATTACTAATTCGATAGTTTTTCGTGCTAAGCGCACTGGACTCCAATTCTACTAATTATTAACCTTAATATTTGACACGTTATTACAAAAACTGCCATTGAATTTTCGATTTTATTCGTACAGCACTAAAGTATACCTACACTTGTATGTAAAAGTACACCTGTATGAAGAAGTTTTCATTAAATCGTTTCATTCGCTCTACACAATGCCATTTCATTTTGTACTTCAACTGGGTAAATGTATAGTCTAAAATTGATTGACACTTTTTACAAGGCACCTACTGACAAGTAGCTTGACCATAGTTGATAATTGTTAGAATTGGGGTCCTGGTTTAACCACAGAACTCAGAAACAGATGACAGTCGTTTCTAATTAGTTCGACCGTGTCACAGTCTTCCATCTAAACTCACTTTTTGACTTTGATACAACACAAGATTTCACTGCCTCTAAAATAAAACAATATTTTGTTTGAATCAGATAACAATTCTGTCAATAGTTATTTAGGTAAGTAATTTTATTTAGATAACACTTTTCGTTGAACACTTATGATAAAACCTAAACCGCCTATTCTTGAAGAACGCTTGGAAAAATTCACGAAAAACAAAAAATAAATGGAAGTATGACGCAGTTGGTGCACTCATGTCATTGTTGTGCGTATTTACGCAACGAAGGATAAATTCGATGATTTGAACCTTTTTGTAAGAATACGTCTGAACTTTTTCGTAAATATTCAAGCTTGCTCGATTTAAAGTATGAAATGCCATAAATACTTTTTTATCTATAGCAAAGTAATCGCTATTTTGAACGGTTAAAAAAGGTGGTGGCAATTCAGTTGCCATCACATTAAAAAGGGTTTAAGTGTGTTTTCGTTTTGTAGTAGATACGTATGGTTTGAGCTAATATGGCATTAAAATACGACCACTCAAAGCAATTATTTACTTGTAATGCACGGTATTATTAACGGTTGTATGTGTGAGTTTGGCGACATCGGTTCCGCTATACTGAAACTATTGTGTCGCATTTCTACTAGTTTTTTCTGTTCTGTGGAAAAACCACAGCAGGAAGATCGAAGAGTCCGCGGTATGAAGTTGTTTTTATACCACACGATACGCATTGGGATAAATTCCCTACCTGTGGCGAAAGGTGCAATATTCTTTGTATGCGTATTTCCAGCTCAACAGCCAGTTTCTCTCTGACTATGGCACTGCTAGGAGAGTGCACAGGGTCCAAAAGAAGAAACCAGTACTTATTCATCATGCATAGCTGTAACTTGGCTGCCGAAATAGTCACATTTGGTGAGTATTATTATATAAGATATATCTATGACGTCATGGATGCGACTTTGACATCACTTAACGACCTTCGGAGCGAGGCCTGGGGATGACAGGTGAAAGTCATCCCCTGACCTCGCTCATTCTCATGCTTATACTCAAGTTCAATCAAGTCAAGTCGGCGACACGATGCACTTTTTCCAGGAGGTAAACTGGGAACCCGAGGGCATCATCATAAAACCGGAGATGACCCTGGGGCAGCCGAGGTGCGAGAAATATGCTTTAGGCAATAACTCACGCACGAGTGGTTTTAGTTTCGATACCGACACAACTGCCTTCGAGGTACCCGAAGGAGACTTCTGCATGAAAGATACTCGTAAATCTCCAAAGTTTTGGATGTAACCAGAAGTCTGTGTAGAAAAGTCTTAACCTGTAATCGCCTCAATTTCTTATTTTAGGTCTAGCATGGTTGTTTTTACCCTTAAACTTCAAAATTCCTCTATCACTTTTGCACACCACCTTCCGACCCTGGAGGCTGTTTACCATAGTTCTGGCTTTACCCTTGGGAATGGGGGCATGTTTTATGTTCTATTTATATGAGAGTCCCAAGTACTTGGCAAGTAATGGTCAATGTGAGAAAGCTTTGGAAGTATTGAGGAACATTTATGAAAGGAATGGAGGAAAGAGGGAGAATTATTCGGTAAGTATTGTGTTTCACTCTTACTTATTAGATAGGCTATATAAAATACTAACTGTTACTACAGTTTCACCCAACGACGCAAACATTCAATTCTAATCCACTGTATCGCGTTTCCCGTCTACCCATTCATGTCTGTTTTTCTTCTTTTTGTTCAGCTTGTCAGAGTAGTAAATCAAACAATCAGCTCATCACAGTTTTATTCAGGATATAGGCCTCTCCTTATGTTGAGGAGCTTTGACCTACTATTTTGGTCAGACTAGAAAAATCTAAGTTTTTTTGTTTAGAATTTTGTAATAGCAACACAGGATAGGTATATTCATGTGAGCTAGTCGTAGCTCAAATCCGATTGACGTTTTAATACTGAAGCGAGTCTGAAGAATGACTCGAACCAGTTTGCTAGTAGTCTTTAGGATGACTTGAGTCTGAAGATGGACTCGAGTCATGTTGAGTCTGTAAATTGGTTCAGGCTTATATATTCACTCGTGTCATTCTATTACGTGTACAAACGTGCTTCATTTTCGTTTAGTAACATTTATATCAGATTTTTTACATTTCAGGTAAAACAAATAATACAGAAAGATTCAGAAACATCTCCAGAAGGGAAGTCATTCTGTGAGACATTAAAAAAACAGAGTCTACCGATATTTAAACCACCTTTGCTATGGAGGACCATACAACTATTTTTCCTGGTGATCGTCTGCATGGCCACGTAAGATTCACATTAAGGAAACTTATTCATAAATCAGACTTCGGGATGAACGAATGACAAACAGTACAGAGATCGTTGATCTTCAGCAGAGTTAGTAACTCTAGACCTATACCAGTCTTCGACTCGTCATACTCACTCCAGACCCGAAAGGCCGGCTGTGTGTAAAGAAACACCTCCGTTCTTTTGGAGCCGCCTGTTGCCCTGGCAGAAGCACGCCGCAGAATCGGCACAAATTGCGCTTCCCCATACCCGGGGTCTAGACGGGGACCCTTTGGGAGATGCCAAAGGGAATCTGTCGGGGTGTCAGTGATATTCCCAAGTCCATTTCCTATACTTTGCAAACCACATCACTTTTATTATTGGATGTTGGAGGTTATAGAATGACCTCCGTTCTTTTGAAGCTCCTTGTTACCCTAGCAGAAGCACGCCGCGGTTGCGGCGCAAATTGCGGCTCCCCATACCCAGAGTCAAGACGGGGACCCTTTGGGTGTTACTAAAGTGGATCTGTCGGGGTGCCAGGGATGTATTCCCTAGTCCATTTCCTTACACTTTGCAAACCGTATCAGTTTTATTAGGTGTTATAAAGTTAGCTTTGTAGGTATATGTCATTCCATGTCTCATCTTTAGTCTTTGTGAACACTTTATTTATATTTTCGGCTATATAAGCATTGTAATGTTTCAGAAATAACACATTCTTCATGTGGTACCCGACCATGGTCAACTTGTTCTACAATTCGTTCGGCACAGAGGAAAGCTACACGCAAACGTTCTGTCAGAGAATGTTCAGCGCAACCAATTCAACGTCTGAAACACAAACGGTGTGATATTTTTGTGAAATTATTTTCAGTTTTTTTTATACTACGTAGGTGGCAGACAAGCACACGGCCCACCTGATGGAAAGCGGCCACCGTGGCCTATGAACGTGTGCAACACTAACGGTGTCACACACGCGCTGCCCACCCTGACGGGAAAGGGGCAGAGCTGGGAAGGGGTGGGGAGGCTAGGAAGGGGAGGGGAAGGAGGGGTATAGTGAGCTCTGGCTACCCTACTTACCGGCGGGAACACAACACGATGGTTATTATGACCGCGGTCTTCTGTAGGGCGGAGGTACTTCCCCAGTTGGACAGCTCATTTCGGACGGGAGATACCGTCGTGTCCTACCTCCGTTTTTAGTTTTTGATTCAGACTAAAATGTTGATAGTATAAGCAAAATTAGGCCACCCCATCTCTATCCATGGGGTGTTGTACAGTCAGAGCTCATAAGTGCTTTAGCACATCAAGGCTCAAAATGGTTTAGCGTGCGGCCGGCGCGCTTATATGTGTGTGTAATGTTAATATGCAATACGAGGCGACGCTGGCTTGTCTTAAAAGAAAAAGGTCACAAGTAGCGTTAGAATGTTGACGCTATAGTTGCGTAGGATGATTGCTACTGCACTTTTGAGTTCTACTGTACAAGGCGACTAAGGTATAGGGCTAATAAACATCAGACAGATATGTACAGCTCAGACTCAACCTCATATGCATGGCTCGAGTCAAAAATAGTGCCCGGAATCGGGTTCGAATACAATGATTGTTGACATTTAACACGGGTGTTAATTTACCTCTGCCTAATGTAACGTAATGTATGTATGTATGTATGTGTGTAAAAAACTAATGAGTATTTTTTTTTAATAATATAATACATATGCTCATGCCTTTTCCTCTCCGAGGTAGGCAGAGACAACAGAAAGTCCAAAGTATTAAAATACAGTTATCTTCTTATTGAACTAAAACACATTTTAAGACATTTTGTCGTGATACATTATTCCTGGACATTTTAACCAATTTTCATTGTAGTAAACTCGGCCATGGATCAGATATTTCAGGTTCAGGTTTGCCCCTATGCCCATGTACTTATTACATACATACATACGTACCGTAATCTCCGAAGTGATAGGTAGGAGTGTATTAAACACCCACATTTCACCAACTGTGATTTTTGCTCCCACGTAATAGGGGGCGAGCCTACTACCGCCAATTTACTTATTTCTTATTTGTTCCTCTTCAGTGCGATGAAGAAATGTCCCTCAACACTATTTACTCCGGACTGCTGTACGGCCTTTTCTATCTCCTCGCAAGCTTGGCCGTCATCAAGGTGGCCTCTCGACCACGGCTTCTGCTGACAGTGGTATTCCTCGTCTCTGGAGTCAGTATGCTGCTGGTTAACCTGAAGAACCCTATCGCAAATATAGTGTTCTTCACGCTGCTGCAAGCTACTTCCTTGGGAATGGGATGTAATTCAACATATTTTGTGAATTTATATCCAACTATTCATAGGTAAGTTATATTCTTGACCATTTATTAATGGATTTGATTTATCAATCATTCTTACTGCTTTTTTTTTATCGTGCGCAAATCCCCGCGGTTACCACCTCCACCAAAACGGATGGAGGTGATTATGTCGGACTCGAACCGACCAAAACGCACGCCGTCCATGGGTCTTTGATTGCCGGAGGTGAGATTATATAAGACCTATCTCTCACACCCCGGCCCCGGGGACATCTCTGTTGAGATGACCCTCTTCCCTCAATGGTGTCCCCATCTAGCACCTGGGTATGGGGTGGCACTTTGTGCCATCGCCGTGGCCTGCTTCTGCTAGGAATCATCTTACTGCTGAACGTGGGTCTCTCCCAATATGTCTTATTACTCCCGATTCCTCGCTTTCCGCATCCAGTCTGTCCTAACCACCTTTTTCAGATCGTTAATCGATCTGGCAAGGGTGCTTTCCACTTCCTTTTCCTTCTTACGACCATTCTAGGACTAGTTTGCTCCAAGGGCCATCGGTCTTTCTACAGATGAGCCCAGCTCAATGCCACTTCAGCTTGCTTATTCTGCAAGCTATATAGGTAACTTTATTATTCTGTTTGAATAATAAGAGATTTTTACTAACATACAATACAATCACACCTAGTTTGAGGAGCAATCGTATGTTATATTGTTGTGATATTCAGATTATATTTCTGCCAAGACCCATCATGGGGGACTGGCTAGAAAGGCCACACGGTAGAATCTCGTACCGGCTGATGCAGGTGATCAACGGACACATGCGTCGAATGCAGAAGGAGCTAATGTCCGAGTGCCATCACTGTGATGCGAACGAGGACTCAGGCTGTACTAGCTGGCCTTGTGCTCGGCGTGGGAGACGTCGAGGCGGGTCCTAGTGGCGGCCCTTGGAGTGTGAGTTCTTTTGCTCGCCGCCTTGCACACGGCGATAGTAGGATGCGAGAGTGCTTGGGCAGCCGCACCCTCCTTCTGCGAACAAGTAGCGCTCGCGAAAAAATTAGAAAAAGATTAATTTTTCTACATATTTTTTTTTAAATATTCTATTAAAATGTATTTTTGTTACCAGGGGCCAGGTCACCAGTTTAGGATTGATGGTTGGTCGCTTGTCTGTTCTCGTCTGTGTAAGCGTCATGGGGTCATTCATCACCCAACATTGTGAGGTCACTTTCTACGCGTGGTCGGTGTTCGTGTTTGGTAAGGATTCTACTTCTTTTTTCTTGTCGATGGCACATCAAATTTAGTGTATTAATTACCCTATTTTAATTGCGTTCCTCTAGTTTCGATCTTAATTACACGACGAATAAACCAAAATGTAGATGTTTAGTTATTGTTCTTCTAAATTTGAAGTACGGCCAAGCTTCAAATATGAATACCTATCTAATCATATCCATTTTATGTTCGCAGCTGGTGTGGTGGTATGCCAATTTCTACCGCCAGATAGAAAAACGAAAATCGAAACCTAACCTAAATAAAACTTAAACGACGAACAAAAAGTGAGAGATTCATCGTGAAAAGAAAATCTCAGCATAAAGATTTAGAATAAGAATAAATTATATTTTTTTAAGTGCTGTAATTTTTTTGTCATCTGTCTCCGGTTGTTACTGATAATTGGTCCGATAATTGGTCTAAAGAACTGCTATAACGTCAATGAATTGTAGAGAGAGATTGCGCACCTGTGACCTTACAAATATTGAAATTAGATTACTTTCTAGTTAGATAGGTAAGGGGATCTCGACTTCTTCTTCGAGTAAATGGCTCGGGTAAATCCAGTTTCATTAAATCTTGTTAGCCCAATAGTTGGCTACAGCAATAGACTTTTCCGTTGCACTACAGAGATCTACGGTGGTGCAAGTGTAGGGGCATAGTGCGACATAGACTGAGCTTGAGCCCCGTAAACGCAGGACTCTTGTGACCCCGAATGATTTGCAGCGACATTTGGTCGCTTGACTACCTCGTGTAGAGGCGAAACATGTGTATTACGTACTTGCAGAATATTGCCCAGACTAAACTATATCTTCTCGAGTAAGAAGCCTTTTTATTTGCTTTGAGAGGTGCGATTTGGCATTACTTTCTATGAAAATTATTGACATTTTACTATTGCTATCGTTGAGATTGTTAAGCCGTAGATAAGTGGTGGGGTGTCCCTCCCTCCCCCAATATATTATCTCTTCACGATATTAAAATAGCTCTTTAACTGTAGACCCTTATGACAGGTAGTTCAGAATTCTTGAAAATTGATATATCTGGAATGAATTTACTATTAAAAGCTTTGGATGAATTTATAAATTGCCACTCGGATGAAATAAAATCGTAGCGCCTAAAAAAGAAGTTACAGCTCACTTTGTAATATATATCATTCACAATAATTTCATCAGGCGCGTTTTTTGTTTTTCTATTTAAACCCGGTATTTATGCATTAATGTTTATGTGTGGGGTTGTTGAGCCATGTGGGAGTGGGATTCCCCTCCCTCCCCTAATTTTCATATAATGAATTGCCGCTATGTAACGCCTATATCAATATCTTATGCGGTAGGTATCATATATATATATACTTTGAAGCGTTTTACACATACTGAGAACTCACTTGTACTTTTCCACAGTATTTTTATTTCTTAATAGACCTGACCGGTTTCGCCTTACGGCATCCTCAAAGGTTTACAATGACAGTATGTGTAACAACAGATTCCACCAAGTACCATCAATCAACAGTATAAATAGTTTGAAGCGTTTTCTTATTTTGTTGTGTTTGTCAGATTTCAAGTCTTGAGTTTGTTCGTTCAGTAGAACCCTGTACCGGAGACACGACCAAAAGTTGCGAAAGCCGATATCTAGCAAAACTAAAAGAGAAAATGATATCTACTTATCTAACTGTACTATGACTAACACAATCAGAGGTGATTTAGGAAAGTTAGTATGAGCTCATATTGAAATGACATGATTCATATGGGAATTACAGATGCACATATTTAGACTTAAGATAAAATTTACAAAACGATAAGAGTGAAGTATTCATAAGACAGATAGAGAGAATAAAAAGAGCCCCTGTAGCGTGGCGGTAGTGACTACTACGCAGGAGGCGCGGGTTCGATCCCCACTCAGTGCAAATATGCACCACGCTTCACGGAAAATATCGCGGTTCAGCAGACCACAAAGCCGACCACCAACTGAGTTGGGAATAGGCTCAGAGAATGAGAGGAGAGAGAGAATAAAAGTATTGAGAAATGAGAGAATCACTTTAGAGAAATAAATTAGAGTAAAAACTCAATTTCCAACGGGAATTGAAACTGCAACCAGTCAATTTGTATTCTCTGATCCAAAAACCAACCAGAGAGTGGTTTTTGGAAAGCCGAAAATTCGATAACTGACCGTAGATTTTCGTTTCTGTATGAAAGTTTTATGATGCACTGTTTATAGAGAGTTAATTAAAACCACAACATGGAGATTAAAAAGGTTGTATTGTACTCCCCTCACTTATGTACTAAGCGACCGGCCCACACGCCTCGCTCCTTGTAACTGTCCTTTCTAATCTAAAAATACTTACATGGCTATTCCTGTTGTCCTGTGAGCTTCTAATCTGAATGACTGTCGATTCCTTACAAACGGTATAAACCAAATTCCTAAGCGACTACAATATGGGGTTCTTTAACGAAGGGCATTAGAAGGTTTCTACAGGGTAGGCAGCACGTGTGTGACGCCTCTGGTGTTGCAAAAGTCCATAGGCCACGGTGACCGCTTCTCATCAGGTGGGCCGTGTGCTTGTCTGCCACCTAAGTGGTATAAAAAAAATCTACAGCTTGTGCGTGTGCGGGATGAAGCTCCTTTCATACCGCACAGAACGCGCCGCTTAGTTCGCAATAGCATAAAATCTCCGTTTATGGTGAGCAGTGAGATGATAGAAAGTAAATGTGGGCATCTTGTCGAAAAACTCTTCGAAGCACAAACCCTTTCAGGTGGCAAAACACGTGAGAGTGAGGCAAAATCTCTCCTGAAGCTGTGAGGTTGAACACCACCTGTGAATATGGGGTTGTCAACGATCCTCATCGCCCGAATTTGCACCGACATGAGGTGGTCAAGCTGGTATACAGGCACTCCGGTAGAAAGGGTGAGAACAGTACTTCATGTAAGTCCGAACTTCTTGTAGTCGAGTCATATATAGAAGAAGTCTTTGTCACGCTGTAAAATATTGATTCGTCCTGTTAAGTACTTCTAGTATCTTTGATGCCCGCTTGACGATAATATAATGACTAATGATAAGAGAGTAAAAAAAGTGGGGTATCTCAGGCTCCAAAGGGCTTAATCCATACTTGGATGAAGAAAAATATAAACAAAATAAGAAAATAACCATGAGTGTGAGTGTGAATAACATTATTATCAACATTAGTCACATAGAGTAGTGAAATATTTTTACGATTAGGTTTTATCTTAGTGATAAACATGGTGCAAATAGTAGGGCACCGTATCCATTAAAACCATTGCTTTTAAATATAGGACATGTTAAAATGACGTCATTCTGCCTAATGGATGAAGCTGAAAGTGAAAGCTAAAGATACAAGAAGAAAGAAAGAAGAAAGATATAAGAAGGCTGAAGATACCATTAAAATCAATGCTGTAATGTTGGTGGTCCTTAATTAAGTGAATATTTATTACTTAAATACGACGGTTAATTCATATAAATAGTTTTTTAACTGAACGTTTAAATTCAGTAGAATAGATGAATGTAGATGAGAACTTTAGAAGAAGAGATGATGCTAAAAAAAGATGGGTTACGAAAAAGAAGATATAGAAAAAAAGAAATAAATGAAGATACGATATCTAACAGGAAGGTATAGAAGAAAATGTTGAGCGAAATAATGAAAAAGATGACATTAAATCAATATAAATAATATTTCAGTTTAAAAATACTCACCCTAAACATAATTGATATCAATATAATTTACTATGATTAACCCAGATAAGATAAAGATACATATTTGTAAAATATCGACAATTTAGCAGTTTACTTTAAACCAACAGACAAAGGTTGACATAAAATAATATATGTCAATATTTCAGTAGTGAACCAAATTTGTTTATTGAAATTGAACGCTTGGATATAATATGTTTTCCTATCAGGAAATAATGAATCAAACTTAGTCACGATTTGACAACTCATATGGAAACATAGTTTTTAAAACATAAAGTGTAAGTGAAATGGCGGGGAGAGTGAAAACTGTGGAGCAAGCCTTGGATTTGGCGGGTGAGCTATTATGTTCTAAACTCATTGACATACAGAGGTGGATTAAACATTAAGAACACCGTATGCAACCATTTCATGGGCTCCATCGCCCTATTCTCAAGCTGCATGCTCGCTGTCTGCACCATCGTTGTGAATAAGTCGTTGAGCGAAAGAATAGAACTCCCAATCCAAAGGCCATCACATGGCCTCCTTCTTCTGCTATCAATTCCGCCCTCACGCCCCTTTATACCTTCGCACCAGTAGGCACGTACACGCACTTTGCCTTCACTGTTGACCTATGCTCGGGCCCTTTCCCCAATCCCCACGGATACCCCCCTTCCGCACCAGGGTGGTTGGAGAGGCTATATCGGACTCGAATCGACCAAAACGCCCGCCATCTTTGGGTCTTTAGTTGCACGAAATAAGATAGTAGTCAACATATCCCTCGCACCCCGGTAGACCCGGGACCGTCTCTTTCAAGATGACCCCCATCGGGTGTAGGGACCACGGTGTCCCCGTCTAGTCTCGGGGTCTCCGGTAATCGTGCCGAGGTACAAGAGGCTACTGTGTGGCCTCTCTAGCCAGTCCCCCATGATGGGTCTTACCGCCGTTACCACGGACCTACGCTCGGGCCCTCAAACAAACTACTTCACCACGATGGCAAGCAGTTAAATTACTCCCTAACAACCAACCACATGTCCTCGTCGACCACCTGACTTCAAAAGAAGTGGTGGTACACGGTAATAATACTGCGTGTGGTAGAAGTTGATTGGCTTCTCCGTAATTAACTTATGTAAATTGAATTATAAATAATATAATCATTTTATATTACATATCTATTTTATTATAAATAATATCATAGTTACAATATGATAGATAAGATATAATATCAATATGAATGAAATGTTACTCCATTATATGCAGTAAAATATTTATTACACACTGTTCTTGTGATAAATTATATGACTTCCCACTGAATTTCGAAGTTCAAAATCACAATTGGATTGATGGCACTTAGTGAAAATTGCTGCACATATTTATTGAATAAACCACCATTTTACTTTCAACATTTATGTGACTCTGTTCTGTTAACTTACTTGTAATAATAAAAATGTCTTCCATGGGATTTGGTCCACCATTTTCTGCGAGCGTAATATAATTTATGATTATTATATCTAACTCTTTCCAGGATTCGCTCACTACAACCTGTACTTGTTCTTATTTTACGGCTGGATTGTTATCACCATGACCTTTGAGATGTTCAGCACATTCTACCTAATGCCGGGAATAGCCAAAGAGCTGGGCACCACCGAATCCCAGCAAGAAATTATCACTCAATTACTCACTGGTGGTAAGTATTATAACAGTTATATCGTTTTCTTCGTCTATTTCATGTGTTCCTTGTATCATGATGTCATTTGCATCTATTCTCTGTTTATCTGTTTATCATTCAGCGGTTTAGTAGTTCTGAGGAACAAACGACAAGGCGTGGTGAAGTCGACCGTATGGTTACTTGGGCAGGGTCATTAACAAATTATCATCATTATTAATTATATGCAGATATTTAATTGGATTTATGTATACTTATAATCTTGTTTTATCCTGCAGTCAGATAATGACGAAATACTATTTATTTCGATTTAGAATTTCTTAGAAATTTCTTGGATTTACTTTATTTTGTTTTGTTTTTACGGAAAACTTAAAGCTAATAATATTTATACAGATAATACATATACAGAAATTAATATTTATGTGAAGGCCATATAAAAAGTTTCACGTATAAACAGTATAATAAAATAATATTATACACTTATAAACAGTAACACAGATAGTAACTAATTTTCTAATAACTTTTATTTTGATCTCCTAGGTCTCTTCGGCTCTTCCAACTTTTGGTGTTACTTCGCTGACACTCGAGGCAGAAAGAAAATATTGAATATAGCTTTGATCATGAGTTTCGTATTCGGTACAAGCGCCGCTTTCGCACCTCACTGGATCGTCCTAGCTATCTTAAAATTCATATCTGCCGCTGGGTAAGTTGAAATTCGTGCTAAGCCCGTAATACAAAATCTACTTAAATCTGATTGTGGTAGGAGTGAAAATATTTATTGTATTGAATGTTCATGGTACTGATTCCGACTCCGAAGTCACACACACATTTTTGTCTTTTGTACTGTCTGTAGATTCAGTTATTCATATATTTTTCTTGATCTATTTAATTTTTTAAGTCAGTTTACATAATTATTTCCAAAACTTTGTCTTTTCAATATTTGTCACAATAATTGTTATTTTTTCTAGGGTGGCCGGTATATTTGCAGCCTCTTTTCCGTTACTAATTGAATGTACTCCAATGGCGAGAAGGGGTACAGTTATTATTTTAACTACCAGTACATTCTTGGTAGCTTTGGGAACTATGGCAGGTAAATTTTTAACTTATTTTTAATTTGAGTGTATTTTATTTTGTTAACTATTTGCGGTTTGGTTTATGTGGGTGTGACTGCCGTCTTACCTCAATTTAACCTGTAAAAATTATGTGTTTAAATGATGAATAATTTGCTCCATTCCAAATTAACCATTGACAATTTTGCACATTCCATATTCTTGCTTTTTTTCAGTTCTATCTCTTCCAATATTATCGCTCAAGTTCTCCGGCTATATCCCTGGTCTGGCTATTTACTTCAATTCTTGGAGACTGTTGTGTTTACTATATGCATTGCCTTGCATTATTGGTATCTTTGGAGTCCACTATGTCTATGAAAGCCCAAAATACCTTCTTACTGTGGACAAAAATGAAGAAGCCCTTGAGGTTTTGAGAGGGATATATGAAATGAATACTAGGAGAAGTGCTGAGAGTTTGCAGGTAAATCCTTTACTTATTATTTTCAATGAATAAGTCACAAATAACAGTCCATGGCTGGTTATAGGCCTCTCCCAATATTAATATGCTTTGGAAGAAACTTAAGTTAATAGTAGGTTTCCACCCAGACTTTGGTAAAGGGTTTTTTTTTTCGATTTTTTCTTCTCTTGCACTGACATCGTCTTCATATTTACCGTTGGATGCCTTATTATACGACACTCGACGAAAGGTACAATACAGGAAAATGTTAAAATGCAAGAAAAAATTGGTTCTAAAGAAAAACTGACCTAATATTTGAGATAATATTTAAGAAATATTATTTATTGATAGCATAACATTAAAATTCTTCAAAAGGCTACAAAGAAATTAAAGCAAATCTATTAATATATAAGGGAGAAAAGAAAACGAACTTTTGGACTTTGCCAATTTTAAGTGCTTAATTTTGTATTTTCTGGCGTTGGCAAAAGAGAATAGCTAGACAGAGAATACCTATCTACCTAGGCAGAAGAGCAAATAGGTTGACTCTTCTGCCTAGATGTCATTGTAGTCCAAACGCAAAAAAAATCTAGATCACAGAGAAAGTATATAAGTAAATCCTTAGTCCTTTGGCTCAGGTGGTCTCAGGCAGGTACTATTTTTGTTGCAGATTGACATTTTAATCTTGGATGAAGATAACGTATCAACAGCAAAAATGAATGGATTGAAAGCTTTTTGGAGACGCATGGTGGCCATGCTGAAAAAACCTCGCATTAGGTATTTCTCGTTGGTGATGAAAGCTCTAATGGGTAGCTACATCAGGTGAGTTATAAAGACAGTCTAAAAATCTAGACTCTTTGGGGTCTCTTCTCTTTGAAAATGGGGTGACCTGAATGCAAGGAGTGGTGGCTGCGACTGTGGTGCACCACTGCAGTCGATGGACCACCTCCTGTCGTGCCCGCTTTGCCCTCACACTTACACAGTCGCTGACCTGAATATAGTGACGGCAGCCCTCCGGCCGCCAGGTTCGATCGCACAGTTCGATTAATCGAACTGTGAGGAATTGTATATCCTTATGGTTCGATTGAAAAGTCGAACTGTGCGGAGTTTGCTATTTTAAGTAAACCGTGGTTCGATTAATCGAACTGTGCGATCGAACCTGGCGGCCGAAAGGGGACGGAAGGTGCAGTCGGTGTCGCCGAGTTTTGGGCTGGGCGTATCTAACTTCAATTTTCATTGTTGCCACTGACACGAAGAAGAAGTTACGTTTTTTCTCAAAGAAAAGAGCTTGCTCCTGAACGTGACGTGTGCAGGCGCCTGTCACCCTAGCAGGCTGCGGCGAAAGCGTGCGTTGCTCCCCTCCCCATACCCGGGGGCTAGAAAGGGACACCATGGTCCCCACACCCGAAGAGAGCCATCTCTAAAAACATGACCCTGGGTCGGCTGGAGTACGATTAATATGTTATCTACTATCTCACCTCCGGCAACTGATGACCCAACGGCGTGCTTTTTAGTCGGTTTGAGTCTGTCAAAAACGAAATAAGTGGGATAGGCAGAGGACATTAAAAGAGCGAGCATTTATGAAAGTGTTGACTGGATTCAAATTCTAGCTGTATTTGATAAGCTATTTTTAATCAAATCAATTTTTTTTAATTATAATTAAAGGAGGTGTAATAAATTCAGCAAGAGAGATATAGAATGTTGAAATGGTTGGCAGCTCTTGTGTGATGCCCCTTTTTTCGTGCTAACAATCCCCACGGATGCCTTTCCCGCCAGGGTTAGTTGGGGAGGTTAGGGTGATATACACGTCCGGAGGTTGCGCTAACCGGAGGTTGGTCCAGGTGGGCGTATGCTTGTTTGCTACTTTTATATTGTTATTTTGTTACTTCCAGTATATACTGCTACATTGAACTTACTCCAGCCATTGCAAGCGCCTTCATGACGTCAAGAGCTAGTGGCAATTCACATCTTACTGTATGCGAGATGATCAGAGGGCACCATAACTCAACCAGCTTGGAAAAGGTTAACATTTTAATTCTTCTTCTTTTCTTTCTTTATTTATTCTTTTCAAAAGACAACTTCCGCACTAGAGAATAAGCCCTGTATTACTGGGGACTTTACAAACGTATAACTAATGGACACAAAGTACACCCAGACTCAGAACAACTATAATTAGTGGATCACACAAATTTTGTCCTGTGTGGGGATCGAGCCCATAGCCTCGTGCACAGCCGGCGCATACTACGCCCACTGAGCCACGTTGGTAGTCATTTTATTTAGTAACTTTGCGGAAGGCGAGGTGTTTAGGTTACCTATTACCTAGTGCCTACTTATTCTTAGGCTCAGTACACAATTAACAACATTTGACTGCTATTGTTCCAACGACTGTACTTAATTTTTTTTATACCACTTAGGTGTTTGTCACACGTGGCCCACCTGATGGAAAGTGGTTACCGTGGCCTATGGATGTTTGCATTTTTGAGGCTGAAATTAAATGGTATCTTGTAGAGAATGAAATAAAGTTATGAACTATTTTTCATTCAATTTTGAACTCAATAGTATCAGACAAAGGCCGAATTTCAAATATGATTAATACATACATACATACCTAAATTCACGCCTATATCCCCGAAAGAGTAGGCAGAGGTGCTAGCACCCACATTTCGCCAGTTTATGTTTAGGTCCCAATGTCCTAAACATCCCGTCCCATTAACCGGGCACTTATAAACCTGCGATAAATACACACATAACTTCGAAAAGCATCGAAAAGTCATTGGTGTGTGCCATGGTAAAACCTGGGATCGTACCTTAGACCTCGTCTCAGCAGTCTATTACCCATACCACTAGGCTACCGCGGTTTTGTATTAACGATTAATGAAATCATTAACCTTTTCAGAATAAAGATAGTCTAATAAACGGGTTTGCCATGACGATGATGTTTGCTGTCGGTATAGCCCTAGCTGTGTTGAACGTGATCATGAATGGCCTGGTCAACTACATCAGTAGGAAGAGGATTATACTCGGAGTTCAGGTAATAGTTAATATCTTTTTGTTACATTCTTCACTCGCATTTCATTCACTCGCATACGGTACAGAATATTCCATCAAGAACCAAGCGGTTCGGTGAGTCTTTTCTCTGCCGTACCATTAAGTCCTGGAACTCCTTGCCGGCGCACGTGTTTCCTTCTTCCTACAGTCCCGGGTCCTTTAAGCGGGGCGTGAAAAAGCATCTGATGAGGCCGTCTAGCTGAGCGCCACCATTGTAGCACTGAACGTGTTTGTAATGGTGACCCTCTTTCATGAGACTTCGCAGGAGGCGTGGGTTTGATTCCCGCTCAATGCAAATATTTGTGTACATGAATAAATATGAATATTTGCATTGGTCTGGGTGTTTCTATGTATAATATGTACGTATTTACAAAAAAAAAGTATCTAAGTATGTTTATCCGCATTCTAGAACCCATAATACAAGCTTATGCCTAAGCAAGCCTATGCTTACCATGGGTCTAGGTGGCGTTGTGTAGATTGTCCTAGAATATTAAAAAAAAAACACACAATTATATGCATAATATTAACTATAAATTTATAATTTTTATAAATATTTACAAATCTATTAATAACTATATAGAAAATACACATATTAATAAACTAATTATTGTAATAAAATTAAAACTAAAATGAGAAAGTTAAACAATAAAGACTTAAATTTATAATTATTTTCATTTACCTTGCCCCACGATAAGCCTTTTACTAATTTTTTATTCTATTTTTCTTTTTCAGATTCTGGTTACAATTGCAGCGATTTGCATCAACTTCAGTCCGTACGGTGTACTGACAGCCATCCTTTTCATGTTCGTGTTATCTGGTGCCTTCAATCTTGGTCTTCTCTACACATACGTGGCTGACATTTTTCCTTCTTTTGTCATGTAAGTATTTTTCGATCACCCCTCATTGCAAAATGGCTATTTGCATTAGACTGGTCACGTAAAGCCGTCGGTCCAGTAGCACTAGCATGTATGTATTGTAATTGACAGTCTGCCTCTTGTGAAACTGTGCGTGTGTAGCCCGCCAATCGCAATGCTCCGTTCTGTTGATACCTTTACATTTCGAATTCGATAGTATTTCGTGCTAAGGCTACCGGTTGTCATACAAACATCTATGACAGTCGTTACGGGTAGTTGGAAATAAAGTTCAGCAACTGGTCTAGCTGAAATTCTTCAATATCGCCTATACATATAGGTTATGTAGGCATGGCAAACGCTTCACGGAAAATATCGAAGTTCAACCGCAACGGAGTTAGACTGAAATCATGTGGATTCGGAAGTGACAGCTTTGGATGCGACCGGGATAACATAACATAAACTCACGCCTATATCCTCGAAGGGGGAGGCAGAAGTGCTAGCAGTTTCTTCGCCAGTTTAAGATCATTTCGCCAGTTTATGTTTTAGGTGGCGAGCCTATTGCCATTAACCGTGCACTTATAAACCTGCGACAAATACACACATAACTTCGAAAAGCATTGAGAAGTCATTGGTGTGTGCCATGGTAAAGCCTAGGATCGGACCGGAGACCTCGTCTCAGCAGTCCATTACCCATACCACTAGGCTACCACGGTCTTTTACTATTATTTATGTTGTATTGTCAATATTGCAGGTCCATGGCGGTTTGTTTAACCGCTGTAGCAGGACTTGGGCCTGCATCACTTGCTGCTATGTTCATGAAAAGGTTCCTAAAAAGCAATTGTGAAGTTGTTTTTTATATAGTGACGGGTGTTTCTTTAAGTAAGTATATTTAAAATATTATATTGAAGTAGGCGCCGACAGCCTCCGTGGCGTGGCGGTAGTGCACGCAACTGCTACGCACAGGGCGCGGGTTCGATCCCCGCTCAGTGCAAAAAATTGTATGCATGAATATGGCTGTTTGTACTGGTCTGGTCGTGCCTCGGAGAGCACGTTAAGTCGTCGGTCCCGGTTGCCATACAAAACATCTCTGGCAGTCGTTACGGGTAGTTTGAGCCCTCAAAAGTCCAACCAGTCAAACTTGGAACTTCGATATCGCTATTGATCATTAGACCATGGTTGTGGATGTAAGAAGACAGTCGCTTCACGGAAAATATCGAAGTTCACCCGCATCACAGTTAGCCCCATACGGCTCCAACTGAGTTGGGAAAAGGTTCAGGGAATGAATCAAAATCGAAGTAGGCGTTATGTGATGGAAAACATTACAAGAAAAATACTTGGGGGAAAAGAGGACTAGCGGAATATTGCATATAATATACGAAATTATATCTTCTTGGGTAAAGGTGCGAACAAATTATCGGACGCGTCCGTAAGCCGCGGCTGATACAAGCTATCTGGGTAGTACAAATAAACGAAACTGTGCAAACTATCGGTCATAAGTCGCGGACGTGACCTTGAGCCGTCCTTGAGCGCACGGACGTCCGAAAAGAATCTGGCCGGCTGGGTGTTGTCTCTGTCGTGCACATTATTAAGCCGCGTCCATCAGCCGCGGCTTACGGACGCGTCCGATAATTTGTTCGCACCTTAAAGGTGGGAACAAATTATCGGACGCGTCCGTAAGCCGCGGCTGATACAAGCTATCTGGGTAGTACAAATAAACGAAACTGTGCAAACTGTCGGTCATAAGTCGCGGACGTGACCTTGAGCCGTCCTTGAGCGCACGGACGTCCGAATAGAATCTGGCCGGCTGGATATTAGACATCGTACACATTATTAAGCCGCGTCCGTCAGCCGCGGCTTACGGACGCGTCCGATAATTTGTTCCCACCTTAAGAAGTGTTTTTACTTGACCGTGAGGGGCGCGCTTTGGTATTTCTTTATATGCCAAATACTAATACTTTACTATGGCTATCGTTGGGATTCTTAGCCGTGGATGAGTGATGGGTTCACCTCACCCTCCCCGTTCTATATATACTTTCCTGTCCATCCTAAGGTTGCCTGGAAGAGATCGCCTTTGGCGATAAGGCCGCCCAGTGTACATGCAACTATGTGATTATTACTGTACTACTAACATTGTTCTAAGGTGTACAATAAAGAATTATCTATCTATCTATCTATCTATCTATCTATCTATATGTCTATTCAAACACTTTACATTAGTATCCCAAGTAAATGTATTAGGGAAGAGGAGGATATTACTAAATGTCAAACGAATGCCAAACCGAACCCCTCATTGCTTGCCTTTCGAATTTGTATGACAACTGGGACCAGATAGCCATATCCAAACATAGGTACAAATATTTACACTGAGCAGGGATCGAATCCGTGCCTTTTGCGTAACAGTCGCATTTATTACCGTCACGCCACAGAAGTCCGTCGTCCGTCGTCACGCTACTAATATACCCAACATAGCATGTTGATAAAAAAATTGTAATAGGTACTTAGTTATCTTTAAACTTTAAATTATTCTAGTACTCATAAACATTTGAGTTCATGCCTCATCTGTGTTATTATTTGACAATTATGTCTTGTACTTTTGCAACTAATTGAACAATTTAGTTATTTATACAATGATATAAATATAACAGTTGTATGTTTACTGAATCTCATACAAATAGGTACAGTGTTGGCAAAAGATCAACAATCAACAATGACAAAAAATTGCTTAAAAAGTTATTTAGTATTACATTACTTTTTGCACTCTGCCTGCATGGCCATATTTTATGGAAAATTCAGTGTATTACTTACACGTGGTACTAATGAATCATCTAGACGTTTGATGAGTAATTTTTCATGCACACAGTTCACCTGTGTGTTCAATGGTAACTTTAAGGGACCTGTAGTTCCCTTGGATGTTTCGCCGTAACTTTCATGGAAATGTAGTTTCTATGGATGTCGGTAACTTTCATGGACTCGAAGTTTACCTGGTTGTTCCTTGGTAACTTTCATGGATCTGTAGTACTTACCTCTGAATGTTCATCGGTAACTTTCATGTTGCTGCTTCAATTCCCGTAGTTTTCCTGGATGTTCATCAGTAACTTTAGTTTCTCTGAATGTTCCTCGGTAACTTTCATGGACTCGTAGTTCCCCAGGATGTTTCATGCCATCTCTCTTTTGCACCCATAATTTAAATAGGCTAATATGTAACAGTGTAAATGTAGGAAAGTATGCCTGTACAAGTGTATGATTACTATGAATAATTGATGGAATTTTTGCATCATAAATGAGGATCTTACCTACGCCTAATGTTTGTAATTTTTTTTTAATTCCAGTTTGTGTTATAATCATCATTTTCTTGCCGGCGGATGAGACTATTTATGAAAATCGGAAGGTATTGGAAAAACCAGAATCACAAGATGAGGACGACACATAAAGGTTTAGATACTATACCTACTGATGTTACAATTTTGCTGGTCGGTTTGACTTTTTGAAACTCATTGTATCGAAACTTAGAAAACGATCAGTAATAATATTGTGATTGCAGTGGCTGCCTTAATAGATTAAACATTATGCAGAGAATAATGTTTTTTATCTAGTGACAAGGTTTTTGTATGTATTAACCAATGGTTGTCCTATTAAGTTAAATAAATAAAATAAATATATCAGAAAATATAACTAAAACTCCATCATCGAAATACTCCATACATATTGGACTCATAATATTCGCTATGTCATTGTAAGTATGACATTAATGACAGTTTAGTATGATAAGATAATAATTTAACTACGTTACGTTACGTTAACTAATTTAACACAAGAGATTGGCGACGCATGTGTATTGATGTAGTTAACTAAATACAGTGGAAGGTTGGGTTTGTGTTTGACCAAAAATAAATTGCTAAAATATCCCTTCCCAAAAAAAATCCGTTTAATTTCATTTGATAAATATTACTCAGCAAATACTAGAGCAAGTCATAAAAGTAACACAAACGTTATATTTGGGCAGTGAACGTTTAAATAATAACTTGTTTACCAACTAGCAATTTTGTAAAATGTTTCAGTTAGCATACCTAATGATTATTTGTTGAATAAATCATTCAATTAAAAATAAATGATATCTGACGATTATAATTAATATAATGAAATGAAATACTTATTCAAAACATTGGTATAATGAAAAGTTGGCAAAATCTGAGGTCGGTAGGTAATCAAATTTTGTCAAAATCAGTTCGGGATAATGGTCAGATCCCATATTTAGTTCCTCTACTGGAGATTCGTTGCTTATTAATGAATAATTGTGTATTTTCTTCTAAGTGTTATAATTAATAGAATAGCTTTAGAAAGCAACGTAGTTTCAAATTTATGTTATCTAAGATGATTCAAAACAGAATTCAGACTTGATCAACCAGTTATCTTTTCAATATCCATCTGTATTTTATTGTAATGCTTTTTAAAATTATAATTAAATTTGCTTGATAGGTATTGTTATTTATAAGTTAGTGTATTGAATCATCGTCTTCTTCTTGCTCTTGTCCCAATTACTTGAGGTCGGCGCAACATGTCATTCTCCTCCATACATTCCTATCAGATGTCATTTCCTCAGTCACTCCCTTCTTTACCATATCTTCTTTTACACAATCCATCCAATTCTTTTTGCGCCGATCTCTGCTTCTAAAGCCTACATTCATACTTTGTAAGGTATTGGATATTTTTATGTAATTGTAAATAAATCATATCTGATTTATAATGTGTTTTGTTATACTATTGTGTACTATATACTTCTAAACCTTCGGTACCCGGCTGAATTAGGACGATGTTTTTTGCTTGAAGTTGGAAATGAGACGGTGGCTATTTTTTGTAGAGTTTGGAGAAGAACGCTATCGAGTGCCAGAGCACCCACCCAAAAGAAGATAAAAAGATTTCTTATTTTTGCCAGCCGTTTAATTATTGACCTGTTTTTAGAGTTTTTGGTAGGTTTGCTGAAAGTCCAATTAAAATGGTTAAAGTGCAAGTAATAGTTATTTACATTTTAGTAAATCGATTGTCTTATCAGCAGGTACTCGTATTATCACCTTGAGTTTAGTTTAACTTCACGAATTGCAGCAGAAATTGTAAATATAACTATTAAAATATTGCACCATATTTATCTAATGCAGGTATTGAGATAAATACGTTCCACAAGTTACCTAAATCGTGGTAAAGTATCTTTTTGAATACGAAAGTAACTATTTTTTTATACAACTTAGGTCGCAGACAAGCACGCGGCCCTGATGCCTGATGGTAAGTGGTTACCGTGGCCTATGGGCGAGTGTAACGCCAGAGGAATAACTCGTACCGCAACCCCTAAGAACAGAGACATTCTGTGTCGTCAGCGCAAAAGATGTAGGATAAGCCTTTGGTTTTCTCACTGACAACACAAAATCACTCTAGTGAGCTCTAGCTAACCTACTCACCACCGAAAACACAACACAAGGTTATTAAACAGCGATATTCTGTAGGTTGGAGGTGTGTAGGTGTATTTTTTTTTTTTTTTTTTTTAATCTTCATTTATTTAGAAGCTTTTGGCCAAAATAGCCATGCCAGCTCCATCGTACCCTAAGTTTACATTATCAGATTACAATATTGACAACATAGTACAATATACTAAAGACTTATGTAGGCTGGGTGAACTTTTAATAACCCAGTCACACCAGGCAGGTATTACTTGGTGTAACTAAGTTATCAAAACCTCATATATCATTCTATAAGTTAAAAATGCAGCTTCAGAAAGAGGATTGGCCAGAATACTATTGAAGCTCCCAATATCCACCCATCGTATATCAAAGGCTTCCATCAGAGTCGCTCTCAATTCCCGTGTTCGGGCGCACTCCACCAACAGATGATGTACATCCTCAGGAGTGCCGCACTCTACGCAATTTGGGCTGGCACTTTTCCCCATAAGATGTAAAAACCTATTGAGTGGGGCATGTCCGGATCGAAGCCTATGAGCTATAACCACGTATCTTCTGTGAATGGTGGTGTTGGTGAACCAAGGAATATGGGGTGGTTCACTTTGCATCGTTTTGTACCAGACACCTTTATTGAGCGATCGTTCGTTAAAATACTCTTTCCATTCTACTTTATATATAGCCTTGTATTTAGACAATAGTTCAAAATCACTTGACAAGATATTCAGACTACTTCCTTCAAGTAAAGCTTTCTTTGCCAGCCAATCCACTTTCTCATTACCCGGAAGACCAACATGTGACGGAATCCATTGCAATATCAGTTCACTATTATTTGTCGTGAAGTGTAGGATCTGTTTAATGATAACATACGCTATCGATACACCTCTGTAACCAGAGGCGCAACGAGCTATATGCTGAAGTGCGCTCCTGCTGTCGACAAAAACCACATTTCTACTATTACCAGATGTTGCCTGAATATATCCTAGTGCTTCTGATATTGCAACAAGCTCCGCCGTCATTACACATAAGTCACTGTTCATTATTTTGAACATGTTTCCATAGTCATTATTAGAATCATAGAAAGCAGCTCCACAAATACCATCTTTTTTGGACCCATCCGTATAGACTTTAAGCCAACCGCTGTATTTACTACTAATTTCCCTAAGTACACTATATTTTAAGTAATTTAACTCATAGGAATCCTTACTAAGGCTTATTTCGTCTAGATGATCTCTTATCACCTTTTCAGTGTTTATATTGGAAACCCAAGTGTCCAAGCTAAACATCTCTAAAGGAAAGCTTTTCGATATCATTTCATTCTTAGTACAATTGTATACAGTGACAAGTAATGGAAGCTTTTTATTTTGCCAGTATCTTCCGTTACAATAGTTAGTTAAACTGTTCAACACTCCTATTGTATTACTATTTTTTAAGGATTGGGCTTTCAAACAATACTTAGTGGCTAAATATTTTCGTCTTAAACTCAGATTAGGGATACATAACTCACATTCCATACTATGTATGGGTGTAGTACGTATAAAACCTCCTATAATCCTTAGCGCCTGATTCTGTACCTTGTCTAATTTAGCCAGGTGAGTATTTGCGCTGTTAGCATACAGAAAACTTGAATAGTCAATTCTGACTCTTATTAATGCTATATACAGTCTACGAAGATGTTTCGGATGAACGCCCCATGATGCCCCAGCTAACACTTTTAGTAAATTTAGAAATCTCTGTGTTTTGTCCCATGTCTCATTGATGTGTTTTCCCCATCGTAAGCTAGAGTCTAACCATAGACCTAGGTATTTAATGTTAACTTCTGCCTCTACCGGTATTCCATTTATGTTTAAATTTACCTGCTGCCTCCTACGACCCCTACTGAATAGACAAGATTTAGTTTTACTACTGGAAAGTTCCAAGCCTAGGTTGTTCAGCAGCACAACAAAAATGTCCAATGCACTTTGGATCTCCGCTACACTATCATTAAGTAATCTACGACTTGTATATATTACAAAATCATCTGCGTACTGTCCAATCATAACATTGGTGATACTTTGGCACAGCTTGTGTGTAGTAATATTAAAAATTAACGGGGAGAGTGGATCCCCTTGGGCTATACCTATACCTGCCCACCTTGTCAAATAATTAAGATCCCCCCCTTGTTCTATTTTAATTTTGAGGTGTCTTTCCTTTAAAAATTCCCACAAATATTTACAAATTTTCTTTCCTATTTGAATTTCATCCAAGGCGGATACAACTTTGTCTACAGCAACGTTGTTATATGCATTCTCAATGTCTAAAAAGCAGGCTAGCGTAGGCAGGTTCATCGAAAACCCTACCTGTATCTGGCATACCAATCGTACCAGACTATCCACACAGGACTGTGATCGTCGAAATCCTACAGTGTTTCTTGACAAAATATTATTTTTTTCAACGTACCATTCAATTCGTTTACACAAAAGAGTATGGAACAATTTGCATGTACATGAAATCAAAGAAATAGGTCTTAACTTGGTAGGTACATTTGATGCTAAATTACTTTTAGGAATAGGGACTATTTGTATATCGCGCCATTGTGTAGGGACACAGCCCGTTTCTAAAATTAAATTATAAATTTGTAGTAAATACATCTTTGCTATTTTTGGTAGATTAAAAATCATGGAATGGGTAATTTGATCTAAACCCGGCGCAGTGTCCTTTTTTTTAAGGCACCTCATTAGTTCTTGGTGTGTAAATTCAGACTCTAATGTTAAGTTTTCCGATTCTACTATAGGCATTACAGGTATTGCAAAGTCGGGAGTGAGACTCCTTATTAAATTATTGATTTGACATTCAGGGGCAGTAAATCTAGCTGCTCTTTGACCTTTCATCCAGCGCATACGTTTCCACATGTCCGAAACAGATCGCGATCCATCGATATCATTACAAAATTGCCTGAATCCGTCGGTTTTAGCTCGTTTAAGCAATCGGTTGGTTTCTATAATTTGTTTTTTTAATATATCGAGGTTGTCCGGTATAGGGTTCCGTCTAAATCTTGACAGTGCTAATCTACGTTGAGCAACTGATTCCGAAAGCTGTGTACTCCAGTAGGGTCTTGGTTTAAAGTTAGACAATGGATTTGAACATATCTTGATGCCTGGAATACTCTTATCAGCGGCAGAATTAATCTTTTCGACAAAATTATCATAATTTGTTTGGATATAATTCGAAAAGTCTAAAGAGACAAACGATTCCTCTAAAATTTGCCTGTATAATGACCAATTAGCTTTCTTAAAATTTCGAATTTTGACTATGTTCCTATGTACATTAGTATTAAAATTTTGAAAAATAATTTTAATAATTAGATGATCGCTTCCTAAATTTTCATTGGTTGTCCTCCAGGCAAAGTTCATTGAAAAATCAGACGATGCAAAGGTAATATCAGGAGAAGATTCCTGTAGTATTCCATTGACGGATTTAATTCGTGTCCAGTCCCCATTATTTAGTGCAATGAAGCCATTATCTAACGATGTGTCCTTTAGATGCATACCCCGTGTGTTATTTTTATATGACCAATTAGTATGATGACCATTAAAGTCTCCTGCAATTAAGGATTTCCGACTATACGTACTAAAGAGAGTATCCCAATCCGATTGGCTGGTTCTAACACTAGAAGGACAATATACACTAACTATGTTTTCTAAATATGAACAGTTTAACAACTTTACATGTATAACTTCAATTCCTGTGTTACTAAGTGCAAATGTAGATGTCTGCACTCTTAGAGAATTATGAGTGATTATTGCTACACCACCATGAGGATTGTCTCTATCACTTCTAAAAATATTATATCCGTTAATGTGAATAAGAGATTCTGGTTCCAACCAAGTTTCGCTTATAATAGCAATATGAATTTTTTCTTGTAACAATAAACACTCAAAACCCACCAGTTTCGGCTTCAAACTCTGAGCGTTCCATTGAAATATTGACAACTTAGATTCAATGTGACTACTAGCCATAAATGAGCTTTAAAATTATTTTTAACCACTCACAATTATTGTCCGAGTCCATGATGAAATATTTAAATGCTTCGATCACTATTTTGATTATATGAGTCACTTTTTCTTCTAGAGTTTTATTAATTGAAAAGGCGATGTCTTTTATTCTTTTTAAAGTTTCCCATAAGGTGTAACTATGTGGCCTATTCTTCTTCAACCTAGAACTAGAACCTGACTTATCCTGATCTTGTCTGGGTTCATCTTGATAGTTTTGCTCCTCAATTAACAGAGTATTTGACGATGTATCCATATTATTATTCTTTTTCTTTTCCTTTGAATTTATCTTAGTGCTGCCGCGTTTTTGCCTGATTTCCTTGCTTGGCCCCTGTTTCTCCATCGTTCCAACCAAAATATCCCTGTAAGAGGTCTGGATATCTCTTTCTTCACCATTCTCCGAATTTTTACTTACACTTGACTCATCATCACCTCCTTGATACTCATTGTTAAATACCAATCCATTTTTCTGTATCGTATTTTCCGTAAGAAAGATATTCAGTGCTTTTTTATAAGTGCAATTATCCAAAGACATAATTTTGCGAATTGCTTTTTCTTTCAAGAAAATTGGACAGATTTTATTAAAAGACATGTGTTCACCTTTACAGTTGACACAACAATATTGCATGATTTCACAGTTAGCATGAGATCCACCGCATTTAGGACACACCGGTTTTTTGGTACATTGACGCAGTAAATGCCCGAATTTCCAACAATTAGAACATTGTGTTACTGGGAACGTATATAGTTCTACCTTTAGTTTACATCCCCAAGCTTCTATCACTGTAGGGACTGTTGGGCTACGAAAACAAATACGGACCGTCTCGCTATCAATCCATTTTCCTTCTTCTGTCGATCTCTTCAATCTCTTCACAGATATTATTTCATATTCGCTAGTAAACATATCCATTAACTCTTTTTCCGTGGCCTCCAACTCGACATTTCTTATTATTCCATAGGATAAGTTTACTTGTCCAGATAACTGACATCTATATCCTAATTCTTTGAACTTATCACATTCCAACAATTTGTTCACATCTTCCTTTTTTTCAAATTGAATGCGCACTCGGAACGGGTTTTTGTAGCTTATATTCGTAATTCCTCGTATGCCTTCAGCTTTGAATAATTTTGCTAAGCCTATTTGTTTAGGTAATGTATCTTTTGACGATAAATAAACTTCTAAACCATTACTTGCTTTCGCATTTTGTGAATCGCGGCTATATCCAAAGTTCACAGAGGAACTACGGTGTAGCCGCTTTGGATTTTTCCTTATTGTTATAAACTCCTCTTCATCAGTATTATCCTCACTGTCCTCTCTTCCTCTTCTGTGTCCCCTCCCTCCCCACTGAGAAAATACATTATTGTCACACTGCATACTGTTAACTTGACCACTGAGATTAATCTCGTTTTCTACTTGTTGCTCGCTAATGATTACATTTGTACTATTTAAACTCGGTATAGTTGATTCATCACACATATTTTATAACATAAAATAAAACGGGGGTACATATAAAAAAAGTTGTCATCGCGACTAACACGTCCACTCGAAACGAACGCGGCGCGCGACCTGTGTAGGTGTAGGATAGGCTTTCTGTATGCTTTCATGCCTAATCGACTTGATCGATATTGATGAAATATGACTCAGAGATAGACTAAAAAGTAAGTAAATACATAGGCCACCTTTTACCAAATAAAGTACGATAATAGGGGATGAAGTTTTTTTATTGAAAATTCATAAGTTTTAAAGATAGCCCTGGAAAAAGACATTGGTTATGATTGGTCGCGATAACCGATATCCACGGCGATATTAATCGCTATTCCGTGGGCGGAAAAGTAGTTACACGTGAAAAATAAATAAATTAATGAGAAGAAGATAAATAAGCAGCAAGAATAGCAGAGCTGAAATGCATGCGAAAATTTTAATAGAAGGGCACAATAACACAAGTGCGGAATAAAATATGACGGTAGGAAGACCGACCAAATAAATCGTGATAGAATCTAATAAAAAGTAGTTCAATCAATTAGCTTATCCCAGTCCACTGTTGGATATAGACTTCTCCCAATATTAGGAGGATTTGGTCGACTGTGCCCACGCTGCGCTGGTCAGACAGTTTGGTACAGGGTTTTATTTCGAGTTGTCCTTCTCTCGCAGTGATATCATCAGCATATTTTTCCGTTAGTAGCCTCTTACGACACCCTTCGGATATATTATAGGAAGCCACGGTAGCCCAGTGGTATGGGTAATGGACTGCTAAGACGAGGTCTCGGGTTCGATCCCAGGTTTGACCATGGCACACACCAATGACTTTTCGATGCTTTTCGAAGTTATGTGTGTATTTATCGGAGGTTTATAAGTGCCCGGTTAATGGCAATATTCTCGCCACCTATTACATTGGGACCTAAAAACATAAACTGGCGAAATGTGGGTGCTAGCACCTCTGCCTAACCCTTCGGGGATAAAGGCGTGAGTTTATGTTATGTTATGTTATTTGCGTAAACTTCCTCCAGTAAAAGAATGTATTTTCAATGTATGATAAGTAATTATTCGTGGAAAGTTCCAGTGGCAGGAAAAATCAGTAGCGTCATTCAACGATGATGAATTTGTATGCAGGGGAAATCACAGAGATATTTCAATCCTTGTACCCACATGAGTTACAAATATAGGTACCTAGTATGACATTGCAATATGTACCATTTAAATATTTGCATTGGCTATATATATTATTGTGTTATAGTGGGAATAATGTACAAGATGTAGGCAAAAGTTCAATAAACTATATTTGAATAATTAAAAAAATATTATTTTTTGATCTTTCACTGATATTATAGACAAGTCTTTCCTATGGCGCTGAGATGTGGACCCTCACCAAGGGCTCCGTAAAAAAGTTCAAGGTCACACAGCGAGCTATGGAAAGGGTTTTACGATGTCCTATGGTTGAAATAATGACTGATTTTACAAATGTGGATGTTTTTTGAAGATGATTGGGTGTTTGGATCTTCAGAATTTCGGATGTTTGGATCTTGTTCTTTTTACATACATACATACATAAACTCATGCCTGTATCCCCGAAGGGGTAGGCAGAGGTGCTAGCACCCACATTTCGCCAGTTTATGTTTAGGTCCCAATGTAATAGGTGGTGAGCCTATTGCCATTGACCAGACACTTATAAACCGGCGATAAATACACACATAACTTCGAAAAGCATCGGATAGTCATTGGTCTGTGCCATGGTAAACCTGGAATCGAACCCGAGACCTCGTCTCAGCAGTTCATTACCCATGCCACTAGGCTACAGCGGTTCTTTTTGCCGTGCGCAAAATCTCCACAGAAACCAATATCACCGAAGTGGATGAGAGCGGCGAACCAACCAAAACACACGCCGTATTCGGTTCTTCGGTTGCCGGAGGTGAGATTGTAAGGAACAAATTACTCGCATCCCGACCGACCCAGGGTGATCTCTTTCGAGATGACCCTTCGGATGTGGGGACCACGGTGTTCCCATCTAGGCCACGGGTATAGAGAGGCGCGAAATACGCGTCGCCGCCATGGCCTGCTTCTGCTAGGGAGACAGCCGGCTCCATCCGTGGCCAACAGGCATGTGCTCTGACGGAGGTCATTCTGCGACATCCGACGTCTGAGTGGCCTCCGCTCTTTGCGGGCTGTGTGTGCCAAGAATCTCCTTCTGTCCCGGTCTGCCGTCTCCTTCTGGAGCATTACTTGTTCGCAGAAGGAGGAGAGCCCAAGGAATATTTGCATGTTCAGATATTTGGATGTTTGAATATTTGTTTGGATTTTGGATATTTGAATGTTCGGATGTTCTGATGTTTGATCCGTTAAGCCATTAGAACGTGATTGTGTAACAAACATACAAATATATAAATATCATACATACATAATTATGGTCACGCCCGTAATCCCCGAAGAGGTACGCAGAGGTGCAAAAAAATTCACATTTCGCCAACTATGATTTTCGGTCTCACGTAATAGGGGGCGAGCCAATTGCCACCAATTCGGGCACTTTGTAAAAAAAAATGGGTACCTATGCCGAAAATAAATTCCTAACCGAATATGTTGCAGTTAAATAAATTTGGTAAAAAAAAATTAACCAATTACTTACTATGCAGTTTACATCGCAAGGAAATTCATTACTTACGTAATAAATATCTACACAAAGACACAAACTATCCCATTTATATACTCGCATTAACTAAGAAATAGATTCTATTTACATGTACCTACTTTGCTTACTCAGTAGTACTTAATGTAGGTACTTAAATACGATTGTAACATTGCATATTTAATTTTACAAAGGTTAAACATGTAAATATTTTGTACCTAATTGACATTTACAAACCGAATTCCGTGTCAAATTCGACCATCGGTGATTCGGTCATCATTATCACCATGAAGACGTTTTTTCAAGATCCAGGCCAAGCTGGTGGTGGTTTTTCCAAGAGACTAAAATATGGAGTTCAAGAAGGTTATAGAAGGTTTATACAAGATGGATAGCAAAAGTGTGAGGCCTCTGGTGCTGCAAACGTCCATAGATCACGGTGACCACAATCCATCAGGTGGGCCGTGTGCTTGTCCACCACATAATGGTATAAAAAATAAATTTAAAAGGTCTAATCTGTTTTAAAACATCATATAATATGCTATTTTAATATAAATTAAGTACGTAATATTATCTACATACTTATATTATGTAAACATATAGATACCTATATTTGAACGATGTTACTTTGGTGATAAGAAATCCCAAGACTAGGGTTCCTCATTATGGAGAACCATTCTGTTCGTTTGTAAGATCGTCAAAGAAGGGACCACTATTATAGGAAAAACATCTGCATGTAACCTTTATTCTTTGGTTTGCACGTAAGCTTTATTTTATATAAAAAACATAATATAACATAAACTCACGCCTGTATCTCCGAAGTGGTAGGCAGAGGCCACATTTCGCCAGTTCATGTTTAGGTCCCAATGTTTTTCTATTGTATTTATAGCAAGTGACCGGTTAATGGCAATAGGCTCGCCATCTATTACATTGGGACCTAAACATAAACTGGCGAAATGTGGGTGCAGCACCTCTGCCTACCACTTCGGGGATATAGGTATGAGTTTATGTCATGTTATGTAATGAAATCGGAGCGTAAGTATAAATTTTGAAGAAAAATCTGTCTAGTGTTAGTTTTGACTGTAACATTGGACTTAACAATTATAGTCAATTTCTCGTAAATGCACTTATTTTTATATTCGATAGGTTCGCGTTTGCTCGCTATCTCGCCGGGTAGTAAGTAATGATGTTGTGGACGGTGGAGCTCGCTTGCCTAGAAGTAACCTATTCACTCTAGTCTTCAATATTTGCTGAATATAAGTGTTTTTATATCTGAACGATCACTGTGTATGTACTATATGAACACTGTAGAAACAAATATAATTAAAATATATTTAATTAATAAACACATTTCCGAATGCACTTAATTCTTCATTCTTATTTATCCGAGAAAGTAATTGCTGATCGCCCACGCAAAACATTATATATTTTTTGTGTATACAATATCGAAGTATTTTGATACTATGCCAAAAATCATAGTTTTTTTGCCTATAGTCTGCGCGCTTCATCGGCGGAACCCAGTATTTGCGATCACAACGCGCGTGCCTGATTATAATTTTGATTATAAAATGAGAATATTGAAAGACGGGTTCAGTTGTAGTTCGGCTAGGAATGTGATTGGAACTTAGAGTACACATTTGGTAAAATTAAGTGAGAGACGAGTGAATAGTGTGAAATGACGTCGAAATTATCAAACCGTGTTGCTTTTGAGGATGCGCTAACTATGACAGGTGGGGTGATGGACTATTTTTTGTATTCTTTTTAAATATAGCGTCGGTAGCTTAGTGGTTAAGATCTTATGATTGAGAGGTCTCGGGTTCGAATTCTGGCCTTTACACTATTAACGTGAACACAAACCTATGACAAGCCATTGAGCTTAGTTGCAGGGGTTGAGGGCATATTAGTAATTTCGGGTGGCTAATATTCTGTATGATTTTAAATTGACATGGTCATTTACAAATTCACTGTTAAATCGATCGGGATATTTACCATGTAATATCGGTTACGCAAAGAAATCAACAAACATGGTAAATATCCCGATCGATTTAACAATGAATAGCCTAATATTCTTTTATAGAAATAATGTAATTTTTTATTTATCAAATAAAAGACACAAAAGTATTACCGATCATGACCTTTGGCAATCATAGAGAGATCGCAGTCATTCTGAATTCTTTATCAAATGATCACAAGAACTAAATAAACAGTTGATTAGAATATAAAAGTGTTTAAAATATTTGGCGTGTACAGTTGAAGAAATAATTAAGTAAATACATTGATTTTAAATTTCGGTCGTGCCTCGGAGAGCATGTTAAGCGGTCGGTCCCAGTTGCCATACAAACATCTATGGCAGTCGTTACGGGTAGTTGGAGCCCTCAAAAGTCCAACCAGTCTAACTTGGAACTTCGATATCACCATTGGTCATTAGACCATTGGTTGTGGAGGTCAGATGGCAGTCGCTTCACGGAAATTATCGAAGTTCAGCCGCATCACAGTTAGACTGGAAAGCCGACCCCAATTGAGTTGGGAAAAGGTTCAGGGAATGATAAATGATTTTAAATTTCGCGTTCGGTTCTAGACTCGCGTGTCCTGTAGATATAAGAGACTGGACTGAGTGTCCAATCTCTTTTGTCATTTTCTTCTTCTATGGAATCGACAGCATTTTTTGCCATCGTGATGTAGTAATTTATTTCACGGCAGCGCCGCTAGTCACGGAGAGGGCCCGAGCATATGTTTCGCTCTTCGAGAAGGCTTACTACGTTTCCATTACCATGTTAATCAAGAAAATGTGATTTTTATAACATAGACTACCTGAACGGAGTAAAAAATATGGTGTATGCTATATGAAGTTACTACCCCTGCTGGCTGACAGATCAGACCCTGACACAGTCTATCGGGGTTGAAGAATCATGCGGTAGTGACTTTTTACACGGCTGTATAGTGTGGGGTTGTTCTGTACTTACTTCTTATTTAAATCATCCCAAATATGACTTTCTAGAGTAAGACAAGCAGGGAACTGCATGTCACGGAGATCCGCGAAGTCAAATCCCGCTTGCCTTCGTTTTCCATTTTCTCAAACATTGATAGGATCTGGTTCTTATAAAATCTGGTTTTTATAATAATAAATGTGAAATTTCAAGTTCCTTAAGCAGGTTTATAAATAGAAGGAATATTTTAGGTGAGCTATGACTTGAGATCACAAAGTTTATATTGATATTTTAGTATTATCATATCTGTGATAGTTATGGGCTCATAGATGTATTTAAAATTTGCAAGCTAAAGTATTTAATCATTCTGTTTAGGAATATTTCTTTTTTATTTATTTATTAAATAACATACAGTAGGCTGCAAAAGTGCATGGACATTACAAAAATTAAATCGTTTGCGCCGGTCTTCAACCCCATCTGTTGACGAAGTAAAATGTTTCACAAATATATCTGTATATATCACAAATATATACACTAGATGGCGCCGCGCTACTTTTTAAATGTGAGAAAAACTAACTTCTTTTTCTATATTACCAATTTATACAAACACAAATTAACCATGCATTGAAATAGGATATTACTAGATTTTTTTAGTTTAACGTAATGTTTTAATCTTAGAGGATGAACTTAATTTATAATTAAATGAACTACGTGGGTAGTTCAGTTTATTTAATATCTGCTTAAACTCGGTGACTTGCTAGTTTGTTCGTTCGCTAACATCATTCCCATTTGTATTATCCTTGTTCTGAGTTAACCAAATAATTTTTGCTACTACTTACCTACTACTAATACGCATAAGCTTATTAGTAGTAAGTAGTAGCTAGTAAAACCACTGGCGCCATCTAGTTTATTTATTTATAAACTGGGGTTCGAAAGTTCATAGGATTATCGATCTTAAGCTATCCATGCACTTTTGCAGCTTACTGTACATTATCCTTACAGATTAATCCAATGCGAGAATAATAATAATTTTAAAAGTAAATTCATATGCATGTAAAATGTTAAATTCTTTTTCTGTCGAATTGAAGGCATTTTTGGGTTGCCATTGTGGTGTAGTAATTTGTTTCACAGCAGCGCGACTACTCACGTAGACGGGCCGATCATAGGTTTCACTCTACGGGAAGGCTTACTGCATCCCCTCATGTTAAATATACATACAGTTAATAGAAGCGAATAATAATAATAAATAAATAATAGAGTTTTGCGTTTCTAAAAAGTTCAGTGTAAAAAGTTAATAGGCGGTGCATTTTTCAACATACTATAAACAAAAAAAAAATTCTGGGCGATTCACACCGTGTGACGTATCATTCAAGGTATGAAACACCCCATGGTCCCTTTAAGCTTCTTCACAAATTATTAGGAGTATCTTGGATAATTATTTAGCATCTTAATTTGTGAAAATGTAAACATAACGCGATAAGAACGTAACTGAGGATGATATTTGTTTACACACGTTGTCATACACGCAACGTATTATGTCATGCATTATCTCAAACGCATTAATATCAATGTATTTTAAGATTTTCGTTAGGTATAAAAATAGTATAAGTACTTTGCTATAGTCATATATCTTAATCCTAATCACGTCACAAAATGGACTTACTCTTTTAAGGATAGCACCGGGTTGAGTGAAGGCGACTCGGGCGTCGGAGGTCGCAGAATGACCTCCTACCTCCATGAGCGCGGGCCTGGGGGTGATGGATGGTGCCATCTGTCACATTAGCAGAAGCAGGCTGCGGCGATAGCGCTTAGTGCGTCTTCCCATATCAGGGGGTTAGAGGGAAGGGGTCTCAAAAAATGTCCCCGATAAAATGTAAAAAAAATGAAAACTCCGGGGTGCGAGAGATATTATGTCTTGTATAAAGATATTCATATGCAGATATTAATTCAAACCAATGCAGCTATTCATATTCAAGCACACAAATATTTGCTCTGAGCGGGAATCGAACCCAGCGCCTCTTGCGTAGCAGTCGCGTTCACTACAGCTACGCCACGGAGTTTATGCCTTTATTATCTTTTTACCAGGTTATGGCCGGTACAATCTGTGCATGTTCCTGCTCAGTTCCAGCATCATAATGGGCATGTGCTTTGAACTCTTCAGTGTGTCTTACCTGGTACCTGCTAGTGTGTGTGAGCTACATACTACAAACACTCAACAGGGTTTGCTTGCCTGTGTGCCACTAGCCGGTAAGTCTACTTCACTACATATCACTACATAGTATAAAATAAAGTCGCGTTTTCTGTCCCTATTTTTCTGGTCCCTTTGTATGCTTAAATCTTTAGAACTACGCAACAAATTTTGATGCGGTTTGTTTCAATAGATAGAATGGTTAAAGAGGAAGGTTTATATGTATATAACATCATGCTACGACTAACAGGTGCGGAGCAGGAATGAAAAATGTTGCAAAAACGGGGTGACGCAGACGAAGTTGCGCGGGTCAGCTAGTATAATTATATTATAATATAACATTTTTGTCGAAATGCTTTACTGATATTATTAAAGTAGGTAGTAAAACTTAACATAACATAAACTCACGCCTATGCCCTGAAGGGGTGGGCAGAGGTGCTAGCACCCACATTTCGCCAGTTTATGTTTAGGTCCCATGTTATAGGAGGCAACCCTATTGCCATTAACCGGGCACTTAAAAACCTGCGATAAATACACTCATAACTTCAAAATGCATCGAAAAGTCATTAGTGTGTGCCATGGTAAAACCTGAGATCAAACCCGACACCTCGTCTCAGCAGTCCATTACCCATACCACTAGGCTACCGCGGTTTTGTAGTAAAACTTGGTTGTTTCATATTCAGGTATTATTCTAACCTCCACCATCTGGGGTTATCTAGGAGATACTAGAGGTAGGAAGAAGATCTTAATCATCTCAATGACGATGGGCTTCATCGCTGGGACCTGCTCCGCCTTCTCACCTCATTGGATCGTGTTAAGCGTTTTAAAATTGGTATCTTCAGCCTCGTAAGTAGATTTTATTATATATAGTAGAGTAGTAGAGAGAGAGAGTAGAGTAGAGAGTAGAGAGTAGATAGTAGAGTAAGCATTAGCGGAATACTGCACGGTAAAACATCACTCTCTGGTAAGATTTTTTGTTTTTCTTACTTTGAAGAGGGTGGTTTGACATTCCAATATATATTGTTGGAGTGTTGAACCGCGGGTGAGCGGTAGGCCCTCCTCCCTCCCCCAATATAAACCTTTTATAATGGATTTCCGCCAGGTAACGCCTACATCTATATCGTAGATTTTTTTGTTTAAATCATTTTGTAATATCACTAGATAGAATAAAACAAAGTCGCGTTCTCTGTCCCTATATCCTTATGTCCCTTGTTTGCTTAAATCTTTAAAACTACGCAACAGATTTTAATGCGCGTTTTTTAATAGATAGAATGGTTAAAGAGGAAGTTTTATGTGTATATAACATCATGCTACGACCAACGGGTGCGAAGCAGGAATGAAAAATGTTGCAAAAACGGGGTTACGCAGACGAAATTGCGCGGGTCCGCTAGTGTAATTATATGTAATATATTTAAAACATGGGTAGTTTCAACTGGACACGAGAGATTGGACACACGTGTGTGTCGAGTTAGTAATTTCAAAATTAATTTAATTCATTATTTTGCTAACTGGACACATTAATCATTTTACACGTGTCCATTTTGTGAATTCTTGGTCACTATTATTTTTTTATACCACTTGATGGAAAGTTGTTACCGTGGTCATAGGCCTCGGTAAACATCTTATATAAGGTGGGCCGAGTGCTTGTTTGCCACTTAAGTGGTATAAAAAGGTGTGGTTGGATTTTAAGGGACAAGACAGCTCTAATTAAAATATCATTTTTATTTTCTAGTATGGCTGGCGCGTTTGCACTATGCATCACTATCCTTGGCGAATGTACTCCAATGGCTAAAAGAAGCAGGTTGGTCATTTTGTGTACAAGTGTGTTTTTGCTGATCTCCGGTTTGATGGCAGGTATGTTATATCATCATCATCATGGCTGTCTTTTTGTTGTTAATTGGCACGCGGTTTAACACTGATGACAAAAAAAGAAAGAACCATTTATTAAATATACACATATACACAAAATAAAACAAATAAATATAAACAATAAGATGTAAAAATAAAATAACACAAAAATTAACATCTAAGCTAAGGTACGATGCGGCCCGCGCACCAACCCGACCGCACCCTGCCATAGCGAAACACCATCACAGCGCACGCAAGCCACAGTATTGTCCAACATGACTCATGGGGCAAACGTGTTATTGCTAGTATAATATACAGGGTGTAAGGGAAACACTCCCGAAGCCGAAGGCCCATGGTAATACTTATGGTACACAACATATTGGTATGAAAAAAAAATACGACAAAGCAATTTATTTTTGAACCATTTTTTTCATTCAAAAAAAAAAAGTTTTCCGCATTGTTTCCTCTTCATCGTATCAGTAAAGCTAAATGAAACGAAAATTTTATGAAAAAACGTCACTGCAAAAAACGGCAATTCATGTGTTTTCGTGAATTTTTTGTTTCATTCAGTTTTACTAACACGATGAGAGTCAATAAAGCAAGTTAAATGGTACAAAAAGAAAATTTAAAAAAAATACTTTGCCATCATTTAAGGCGATATCTAAGGTTAAACCCATTTCCGACCTTTATATTATAGGGCTCCAATTACCCATAACAACTGCGATAGATGTTCGTATGACAATTGGAACCGACCACTAACGCATTTTCCATGCCACGGAGGAGTTCCAATGTCTCAGTGGTCACCCATCCTAATATCGACTTGACAAGTGTTGGTAACCTTGAAAATTGAAATATGTTACATTTTATGAGCCCATCATGCTATCTATATATATATATATATATATATATATATAAATGATTGCTGTTCGTTAGTCTCGCTAAAACTCGAGAACGGCTGCGCCGATTTGGCTAATTTTGGCCTTGAATTATTTGTGGAAGTCTAGAGTACGTTTAAAAGGTGGAAATATATGAAAATACTTGGCAGCAAGAACGGGAAGGCAACAGAAATCAGAAGTACACGCGGGCGGAGCCGCGGGCAACAGCTATTAAATAATATATTTCTTTTTCAGTAATCGCAATCCCAGTTCTACCGCTCAAGTTTTCCTTCTACATTCCAATTTTGGGTATTCAGTTCAATTCCTGGAGATTACTTGGCTTGATATATTCTTTCCCAAGTGCTGTGAGTGCTTTCGGAGTCAGTTTCGCTTACGAGAGTCCAAAATTCCTTCTCACTGTTGGCAAGCATGATGAGGCCCTTGAGGTTTTGAGAGGTATATATACGCTAAATAATGGAAAAAGTGCTGATAATTATAAGGTTAGTGATAAAACTATACTATTATTTATGCATAACATAACATCATAATATCAACTCACGCCTATATCCCTGATGGGGTAGGCAGAAGTGCTAGCATCCACATTTCGCCAGTTTATGTTTAGGTCCCAATGTAGGTGGCCTATTGCCATTAACATGGCACCTACAAAACTGCGATAAATACACACATTACTTTGAAAAGCATCGAGAAGTCAGTGGTGTGTGCCATGGGAAAACCTGGGATCGAACTCGAGGCCTCGTCTCAGCAGTCCATTACCCATACCACTGGGCTACTGCGATTACTATCATTTATACCTATATATTATATATGTATGTACGGCTTTGTCTACCTCACTGACAGCATAGAAACTCTCGTAACCTTGAACCATATCCCCTGCCCCTTACCCTCTTCAGGGTTAGCAGTACGAGTGTGACGTGACGTCAACAGATTATCCGAGTGACGTCTCTGGTCAAACGTCTATAGGCCAAGGTAGCAACTTCCCATCAGATGAACCATGTAAATAAAAGTGGATAGAAAGATTAGGAATATCGCAGTTTAATAACCTTGTGTTGTGTTTTCGGTGGTGAGTAGGGTAGCCAGAGTTCAGTTGAGAGCTTTTGTGTTGTCAGTGGGAAAACCAAAGGCTTATCCTACATCTTTTTCGCTGACGACACAGAATGTCTCTGTTCTTACAGGGGTTGCGGCACGAGTGTTATTCCTCTGGTGTTACCTACATTCACCCATAGGCGACGGTAACCACTTACCATAAGGTGGGCCGCGTTTTTGTCTGCGACCTAAGTTGTATAAAAAAAAAGTCTTACGCATTTTCACACCAAATTATAACATATAACAAAATATAACAAATATGACATGATATATAGCTTTTAAGATCTGCTATTCTTTGTTCTAGGTAGATGAAGTGTTCTTGGAAGAAGGGTCATCAGGATCAGTAACAAAAGGCTTCTTCAAGTCGCTATTAGCTCAGGCTGTATCTTTGCTGAAGCCACCACTGATGAAACATACCATCCTGGTGTCTTCTCTCTTTGTTATAAGTTACATCTGGTAAGCTGCCTTGTACAATCCATAGTGTTCCGACCCTGGATCCGCCTAAGAGGAAGATTTTAATTTTTAGTCTGACCAAGACCAAAAATAATCGCACCAAAATCCGTTCAGCAGTTTTTACATCGAATGCTACAAACAGACATGAATTAAAAAGAAATCGTATTCAGTGTCATTAATGCCTATACCTAAACCGATTATTTCAGATCAGTCAGTTAGTTTTACTATTTGACGTAATGTTTTATCACAATTGGTGGTAAATGCACCGACGCACGGTTAGTGCAGGGGGGGGGGGAGGAGGCAGTAAGGGAAAGATCGTGGATTTGAGTCCCGTTAGAACATTCACTTTTTCGGATCTAAATAATCTATTTGAGGCAGCATAGTGATGGCTTCAAAAATCATTAAGTACATCGTAGATATAACTATAATTCACGAAAACCGAAACCAATACAGGCGGACCCAAAGGCATACCTAAAATAGTTTCGATATAAATTCGGTCAAAAAAAATTACCTCGGATAATGGACTGCTGAGACGAGGTCTCGGGTTCGATCTCAGGTTTAACCAGGACACACACCAATTACTTTTCGATGCTTTTCGAAGTTATGTTATATATTTATCGCAGGTTTATAAGTACCTGGTTAATGGTATGGTTTGGGACCCGCCCTACCACCAGGGGTAGGGCTAGTGGTATGGTGGGTCTGCACCGTTAATGGCAATAGGGTCGCCACCTATTACATTGGTACGTAAACATAAACTGGCGAAATGTGGGTGCTAGCACCTCTGCCTACCCCTTCCGGGATATCGATTTGAGTTTATGTTATGTTATGTTATAAATTCAGTTCATACTATTTATATTTTTTTAATTTCGTTTTCAGTATAAACTCCTTCATCATATGGCTGCCTTACATCGTGAATGTGCTTATGACGTCCGTAACTGCCGGCAACAGGCACCAAACAATTTGTCAAATGATTAGAGCATACCAAAATTCCACGATCATTGAAGAAGTGAGTACTCATTGTTATATTAGCTTCCCCATTACAGCTTTTCATTAAAGCTTGATGGTCGCGCACCAAGCACAAAAAATAAATGCACCATGTTAAGAAGCAAAGCAAACAGCGTTTACCGTAAGCTTGTTTCTTGTTGTTTTAGTTAAGAAGCAAAGCAAACAGCGTTTTCTGTAACCTTGTTTCTTGTTGCTTTAGTTGAGAAGCAAAGCGAAGAGCGTTTACAGAACACAAACATAATGCAAACAAATAGGGCGTGAAACTGCCAAAAGTTTTGCTAAAGTACTTAGTACCTACCATTTTGTGTAGTAAGCTTACTGTTTTAGTTGAGAAGCAAAGCTAATAGTGTTTATTGTAAGCTCAGAATATAATAATAATTAGATGGAACGCATGAAACTGCCTAAAGTTATACTACAATTAATACTTTACCATTTCGCAATAAGCTTGCTATTTTTGTTAAGAAGTAAAGCAAAGCTTTGCCTTGAGTTTCCTACGGACTTATTTGAATCGAGAGGAATAGATGTATACGTATTTTTATCAATAATAATTGTAAGTGTCGTAGGTTATCTTAAATTAAATTCATTCAGAAATCATGAACTTGACGATAAATAACTTCATTATTTATAAACATAAGTAAATTACGTTGATTAATTAGAACAGATCCGTTAATTTAGATTATGCCAGTCATGCCCATTCATCTCAAATTAAGCAAACTCATTATGATGATATATCTTATTTTCTTGATGAAACCATTGATTTATTATGTGTCTTGGTTTAGTTTAATATTTTGGTAGAAAAAGGAAAAGTAATGTTGTACTTACTGGCTCACTGTAACTCAATGTCTGCAATGAAATGGTGTTCATTTCAAATCATGAGTTTCTTTGTGTGTCTTTCTTTCCATTTTTTCTATCGGGAAACTTGTTTAAACTAATAATATAAAATTTTATTTATTACAGAATACTGATTGCTCAATGAACACATTTGCCATGACAATGGTATTAGGAATCCAACTAGTTTTGGCAGCCGTGAACGTGGTAATGAGTGGATTAGTTAGTTGTATTGGACGAAAGACAATCTTCATTGGGATTCAGGTAAAGATTTTATCAACAACGATTGCATTAATGAGGATGACTTGAGCCAAGAATTAAAAATATTGCTAGACGTGTGCAACACTAGGAGTGTTGTACTCGTGCTGCCACCCCTGTAGGAACATTCTAATGCCCTGACATTGAATTGAAAAGTGACAGCCGTAAAAAAGTATTACGAAAATCATAAAAATGGATAGCATTTAGGAAGTACTGTTTTCGAAGTTCGAATTTAATTTATGAAGCGGCCAATAAAAACAAAATTTAATACAGAGTTGTAAAATCTTGAAATCAACTTTCAAACAAAAATAAATAATGGAAATTGCTATTAAATTACAGGAATAACGAACTCATGAATCTGTAAGAAAATTTCGTCAATTTCATATGTAAAGACTTATTATCACGTCTTGTAATATTATCTTAGCAGATACGTCCACGATATCATTGTTTTCATAACGGCTACAATTATATCTATTATTTTGAAAAAATATGTTTTATTTTGCTTGCAGTTCATATGTGGCCTTTCTGCTTTGGCCATTAATAGCTCTCCATATTGGATTCTGTCAGCTGTTCTCATCATGGCCTTCGTGTCTGGTGTATTTAACTTTGGATTCCTTAGCACTTATTCAGTTGACATCTTCCCTACTTATGTCAGGTCAGTGTATTATTATTTATTAACTACTACTTAGTACTACATTTGCAGAATATTTTTACCTGCTTCGCTGGTAAAAATATTCTGCAAATGTAGATATTATGTACAATTTTCCGAAAATATTAAACTCCCTGTGCTATCAGTGCAGAAAACAAAATAGGATCTCTCGGTCTTCCCACTGACAACATGAACCTCTCCAGTGAGTTCTGGCTACCATAATTAGCGCTCGAAAAACAACACAAGGTCATTATTAGCTGAGGTTATGATCCCATAGGATTCAAGAGGATTAAAAAATCATTGTAGAATCCCATGGGAGTCAAGAGGCGAAAAAATTATTTGTGGATCCCATAGGAGCGGGATCATGGGATCCTAGTGCCCGGAGGGGTATTCTGTAGGAGGGAGGTACTTCCCCAGTTGGACTGCTCAATAAGGACGGGAGATACCGTCATGTCCTACCTCAGTCGTCTATCTGGTTATTTGAATATGTATTCAGTATATTTTCAATTTCAGAGCTACAGCAGTTTGTCTGACATTGATGTTGGGTCGCGGCAGCTCGATGGCCGGCATCAACTTGCTCAAACAACTAATGGATCACAACTGCGAATATATTTTCTACATTGCTGGAGGCCTTTCAATTTGTAAGTTTACATTTAGGAATTTAAAACATCATTACCACATTGAACAGCTTCATCATCTACTGAAGTTCACTATTGGATAAATGCTTCTGTTTTTAACGATTTTGAATCCTTTGATAGCTATATAGACCTCCTTTCAATCATAGGACGTCGACTGCTGAACATAGGCCTCTCCCATAGAACTTTGTTCATTGGTCAACAAGCCACAGCCTCGTTCATTGGTCGGCAAAAGTTATAAAAGAGAGCCTCCGTGACGGTGGTAGTGCACGCGACTGCTACGGATGGGGCGCGGGTTTGATCCCCGCTCAGTGCAGAAAATTGTATGAATGAATATATGGCTATCTTTGTTTTTTAAAAGTCCAACCAGTCTAACTTGGAACTTTAATATCGCCATTGATCGCATCACAGTTGACTGAAAAGACAACCCCAACTGAGTTGACAAAAGGTTCAGAGAATGATGAAAAGACTTTTTCATAAAAATCGTCCACAATTCAACTTTTCCACTGAGTCTAACAATTCGATCATCGATACTGGTGCATAGGGTGGAATAAGCAGTTTTCCTACAATACTGAATGTAACTTTCTATTTCAGTTGGTGGCTTAGTTGGATTTCTATTGCCATCGGATGAACAAATTTTTGGAAAGAAGACAGTAACAAAAGTATGAAGTATGATGAAGGAAGAATATTGTTCCCAGCAGTATTATGCACCAGCAAATTTTATGCAGCACGGGATTTCACCCATCGCGAGATTTTACACACCGCACGGTTTTATCCAGCTGTGACGGAAGAGGATGGGACAGGATTGATAGTTCTCTGGTGTTACGAGAGTTATCGGTAATAGCTTACCACCAAGCGGACCGTTAGCTTATTTGCCATGTTTGTAGTTCAAAAATAATGTTAAATCAAAGAAATTGTAGTCAAAAAGTCATAGTTTTAAGCAGAAATTTTATATTTTTTATTGAAATGTTAATATAGATGTGTATTGTGTAAATAAATAAACAATGAACTGATGTAAATTTGTTGATATTTTCTGTATGTTTTCCCTGTTCCAAGTTCCAATATTGCCTTTGGTTTAAAGCAGCAAATAACTATTCGTACGAATCTTTATAGTGTAAGTATATAATTAATTATCTGCAAAGAAACTAATCTACAATGCTTGTCGTACTTATGAAATAAAAATGACTGCGGAAGCCTGCTAAATTTCTTGCCGCAGTCTTCTCAGACTAGACCCGCGCTTCGAACCTGGTACATATCATTTCCATTCGCAACATTGATGGTGCTGGGCCAATGGTGCAAAAGAGACCACTCCGGATTAAACTTTGATATATATTTAATTTTGACGTATCGTAAATTCCGTTTAAAAGTATAATACTGAATAAATGAATTTTGAAGAGCTTGTTACCTAGGTTGTTACATAAAATACCTAACAATAGTGTGGTAATGCCTTGTAAACAAAACTTGGTAATAGCGCCATCTATTCATTAAGGTTACAACTTCTAAAACGAATTGCTTGCTAATATTTCGGATAGAAAGTGATTCTACGCTTATTAAATAGGTGGCGTTCTAATGAAAAATTATATCAATGGATAAAACTATAAGCAATTTATTCCCATTTAACCATTATGTACTTAGGTACGTGATTCACTTTTCTACCTACAGTATTATTTACGTATAATTAGATCGTACTTGAAAACAACTCCATCTCCATAACTTTTTATAATCATGTAGTGGTACTGTTCGCCACAACGCAAAAGAGTAGGGGAGGCGAATATGCTTAACTTGTAGTTACTCAAACGTCGTGATAAACCTATTAGTATTGATAAATTAATGATATATAGAATAATGGTCCTAGAATTATTCCATTATCAGATGCAGGGGAAGCATTTACATAATATTATAATGAGCACATACATGTATATTATCATTCTCTGAGCCTATTCCCCCCACAGTCAGGGCCGGCTTTCTAGTCCAACTAAGATGCGGTTGAACCTCGATATTTTCCGTGAAGCGATTACTATCGCACCTCCACAACCGAACTGGCGATATCGAAGTTCTGTAGTTAGGCTAGTCGGACTTTTGAGGGCTCCAAGTACCCGTAACAACTGCCATAAATGTTCTTATGGCGTGCGCTCCGAGGCACGACCAGACCAGTGCAAATAGCCACATTTATGCATACAAATATTTGTAATGAGGGGGGATCGAATCCGTGCCTCCTACGTAGCAGGCACATTAAAATTTACTACCGCCACGCCATTTTTATTTAAGTTTTTATTACTTTCACCTTACTTATACTTTCTTAGTTATTCAGACAACGTTCTTAATGTTGTTTGTTAAGATAGAAAACCAGACAGAGTCTTTACTATGAGGAAGATATTCAGGTACCCACTTAAAACTATCTGACGCCCTCGACTAACTTCAAAAACCCGTTCTAGGACTCTCCTACTATCATTATAGTGGGTAGTTTGAAATTGACTTGACTTTTTATATCAAACTACCCTACAACACTATTTTATACACGCAAGTATCATTCTTCCAATTAATTACCGCGTGCCTTATTTCAAACTATTACTAACTAGTGGCATATTAAATAGAATTTTATGAAAAAAAATATTGGAAAAAAATATGATATGAATATATTTAAATTTATTGTTTGTGTGTTTGTGTATGTGGTGATCGTGTGTCCTGTTGTATGGTGCCATGCACGTGTTGATAACCATGTGACATATAGACAAGGTATGAACTTTTTCTTATATCGGTCATCAGATTGCCTACACCTTACCTCCCAATACCCGGGGACTAGACGGGGACTACGTGGTCCCTACACCTGATGGGTCATCTCGAAAGAGACGGCCCCGGGACTGCCAGGGTGCGAGGGATATGTTGACTACTATCTCACCTCCGGCAACTAAAGACCGAAATATGGCGTGCGTTTTCGTCGGTTCGAGTCCGACATAACCTCTCTAACCGGCTCCGGCGGGAAGGGGTGTATCTGTGGGGATTATTAACACGAAAAATAAAAGAATGCCTACACCTGACCTGACGAAAAGCAGGGGTACAGTCTAAATCATGATGGCCGTCGTCTCACGGTCCCTTAATGAACTCGACAGATGTTTTTTTCGCCTTACTAGGACCCAGTAGTGTAGGAAGAAGGAAACACGTATGGTGATAAATAATTCCAGGATTTAATCTTTTTACAATCAGTTATATAGTTAATAGTAACTAGCTGACCCGCGCAACTTTGTCTGCCTCACACCGTTTTTGCAACATTTTTCACTTCTGGTCCGCACCAGTTGATTAATAGCACGATGCTATATACATATAAACTTTCCCCTTCAATCACTCTATTTAGGTATTAAAAACCGCATCAAAATCCGTTGTGCAGTTTTAAAGATTTAAGCATACAAAGGGTCATAAGGACTTAGGGATATAGGGACAACGAACGCGACTTTGTTTTATACTATGTAGTGATAATACAAAGATTTTTTTTCAGAACATCGTCACAAACAAGATCCTCCTTGCGCCAGCTGCCCCCGTAACGGGAAGTGCGTGCCGAAAGTGCAGTGTCCAGCCCACCTGCGACCTGGTTCCAACAACCCATCATGTCACCTGGGCAAATTTGTAGGCGTTTGCTGCTTCACTGGGGGTAGCCATGCTGGTGAGGTTTTGTAATTAGTACTGAGGCTACAGATTTAAGTAGGGGATGAGGTTTAACTCATTCCCACATAGACCGACATGCTCCTACTCCAAAAAGACGTACATAGAATGAATATAGAGGGCAGAGGGTCAGGGAGGACAGAGGAGAAGAGAGCAGAGGTTGGTCCAAAAAGATGCTTGGATTGTGTGAAAGAAAATATGGCAAAGCGAGTGACTGAGGAAATGATATCTGACAGCAATATATGGAGGAGAATGACAAATTGCGCGTTTTCGATTCCCGCTCAGTGCAAATGTTTGTGGGTTTTCGTTTTAGCAAATATTCATTTTCGTGATATGAATATTTGCTAAAACGAAAAACCGGTATCGAACCACTAACTAGTCAGTTAGTTAGTCTAGTTTATTTGTTTGAATTAAAGCAAATATTCATATTCGTGATATGAATATTCGCTAAAACGAAAAACCGGTATCGAACCACTAACTAGTCAGTTAGTTAGTCTAGTTTATTTGTTTAACATGTGTTTATATAAAAGTTGCCACAAGATTGCTTACCTTTATTTAAGTACCGAAACATATGAAATTTAATAAGTTTATCCACATTCTAGAACCCATAACACAACCTAGTTGAGTTATGCTAGTATCTAGGTGGCGCGGGCGTTGTGTAGATTGTCTTTGAATATTTATTTATAGATTTTTTATTTATTCTTTTGAACATTGTATAACAAACGCATATCATTATATTCCTCTTATAGCTGAACATGAACGCACTGCTCGGATGTCGTCAACCATCAGTGTAGAGGACATAAAAACCTCCCACCATCACTCTCGTAAGAAGCTTGCCCAGTGGATGAGTAGAGCTGATAAACTTCAGGAGCATTCGGCTTACACCATCGTTAACACCAGTTCACCAAGTTATGGACACCATTTGGTAAGTAAATGAATTGTTTCTTGCGCGAGGTGTCTACTGCGTTACATCTTTTTTATGGCACGTCAATTTGACTTTATCTCGCCTGATGTTTATCTGAAGGCAAAGTCTCATGAAAGAGGGACACCATTGCAAACACGTACAGTACTACAATGGTGGCGCTCAGCTTGACGTCCTCATCAGATGCTTTTTCACGCCCCGCTTGATGGACCCGGGACTGTAGGAAGAAGGAAACATATTCCAAGACTTAATGGTGCGGCAGAGGAAAGACTCACCGAACCGCTTGGTTCTTGATGGAATATTCTACACCGTATGCGGGTGGCATCTAAGCCCTGCACGTGTTGTCCTGTGCAGGAAAGGAGAGGGTGGGATCAATTGGAAGAGCTCATCAGAACATTCACCATGGCAGAGACGGTAAAATACTGCCAAGGACGCAACATCTCTACGCATCTGCAAAGATTCGAGGGTATTTGTGACCTCAGCACTCCCAATAATGCTCTTTTGCTCCAACAGTCATCAATCTTTCGTCAGATGACTATTGAAGGTTCACATTTCGATACCGTGGACCATAACTGGCAGGACGCATTGTTCGAAGACCTTCGATTTCGTTAGAAACTCTTCATATTTCGTTCTATTGTTTTAGTCAATGGTAAATGAGCTATGTGTGACCCAAGATTTGTAAGCCTTGTTTGTTTTTCCACAGTCGATGGTGACTTATGATGGTCGAGCTGCTACCCTGGGCCGTGGAGGCTTGATGAATTTATTCGCCACACAACTCCTGAAGTCCCGTCAGGCTATCTCAGATGAGGAACTGGATTTGGGGCTCACTGGCCATACTGACGGTAAGATCAATGTAGCTGAGCTATCAATTAAAATTTAGATGACTACTCATCATCATCATGTAGACGTAGTTTCCTGATTGCAGCTTGGAGCTTGGGGTCTTTACTAGCATATTTTTTTATATATATTATGTTACTAGCCCTTTTTCTTATGGATTGGTTTATCTCCATTTTAAGGGAGTGATTTCCTCCTGCCCTGACCATTCCTGAGAGGAAAACCTACACCAGAACTTCGTCCAACCGTTCGTCTTTTGTAGTTAACTGTATTTTAAGGTTCAGGCTCTCCTTATTATGCTATGATAAATCACTTCCAGCTCGTGGTCAGGCCATTTAGTCGTTAATACGGTAAATAACTGTTCCAGGTCCATTCTGCCCCCCTCAACCAATATGCCAGCCTAACATTCGCTACAGAAGTATTGGAGGCGAGTGTAACAGCCTGACTTCTCCTAGCTGGGGAGCTGTTCACACAGGATATGAGAGACTGCTGCCACCAGATTACAGTGATGGTATATAAATAATCATTTATTTTTCAGGAGATATATATTTTGGACGGATAACCAAGTGGTTAGGCAACTCTTTTCTTTATTCACGGAAGTCTTAGAGCTCTTTACAAATTCACGTGTTTCCTTCTTCCTATAGTCCACATCGATTTAGCTCGATTTAGATCTGATGAGGCTGGGAGCTGAGGGCTACCATTATAGCTTTGTTAGTGTCTGTAAAGGTGACCGTCCAAGTGTCCATCCTATCTCTTTTCGTGGATGTACGAGCAAAGAATAGGAATCATCTCCACCCAACAGTTTAGACTCGTCCCTAATTACTTCTGACCACAGTAGATACTATTAAGTATTCTGTGGTCTGACCTAAAACTCAAAATCATAAGCATCGTAACCGAAATGTGGTTCATAATACACATCTGCCTAAACCTTCCTTCGGGGAATTAAAGGCGTGAATATAATATTATGTATAACTCCATCAGATAGACCGTGTGGTTGCCTGCCTCTAAAGTGGTCATCATTCTCTGAATCTTTTCCCAACTGTGATGCGGCTGAACTCCTCCACTCTAATTATAAAGGTTACTTTTCAGGTACCTGGGCGATGCGAGTCGCCAAGTCTGGAGGACCTCTGCCAAGTCCGAGGCTCGTCAGCAGTACACTCCTACTAGATGGGAGCCACCCGAGCGCGACTCATAACCTCATGTTCATGCAATTTGGACAGTTTATAGCTCACGACACAAGCGCTGGCGTTGTGTTTAATTCTGGTAAGAGGTTACGTTTATATCTCCATCTAGACCCTACTGGACTACTGGACCCTAATGGACTTGCATGACCTGAACATATTAATAGATAACAGTACTGGCTTAAGTGTATACTTAGGTGGCAGAAAAGTACACAGTCCACCAGATGGAAAGTGGTCAGCGTAGCGGTATGGACGTTTGCAGCACCAGAGGCGTCATAGAACATCTATTGAACTTCTTGAAGAGCGCCATATTGTTGTCGCTTGAGTTCATTCCACAGCTTGAGCGTGAGTGGGATGTAGTTCCTTTAATGCCATGTGTGGCATACAATGCACTGTTAATACAATGTGGGCATCATATCGACCAAATTCTTCTGAACACAAACCATTGTACAGGCGGTATAACACACATAATGAGAGAAATATGTTTAAAGTTCTGTTCATAATTTATGCCTGTAACACGACTCTATTTACGGTGAACTATCGTCTACTCTCTCGCTCCTCTACAATATTTATCAAGGCTCTTAAGCCTCGTTCATCAATCGAATACATTAGGAAGACTCTCTTTCATAGTTCCAAATTCTCTTCATATTCAACTGGTTTAGCATTCTAGAATAACTACTCATAGCTGTATTTTCCCAGGAAATGGTAGCCCCGTGTCCTGCTGCACTGGTACTGGAACCTTCCTCCCGCCAGAGCTCCAGCACTTCGCTTGTGCTCCAATAACGGCCGCTCCAGATGATCCCTTCTACAGCCATTTTGGGCAAACTTGTCTCAACTTTATGAGGGTTCAGATTGCTCCAGCAAGTGACTGTTCAGTTGGATATGGGAAGCAGGTATGTGGAATATCTTGTAGACCTGGACCTTGTAGAATGGCTGGCGAAAACGAAGTATGGCAACCGTTAGTAACCTGTTTGAAGAGATCATGGTAGAGGCCCTATTCATGAAGCTTTTTTTACCACTTAGGTGGCAGACAAGCACACGTCCCACCTGATGAAAAGTGGTCACCATGGTCGATGAACGTTTGCAACAACAACAATCTTAAAGAACCCCATATTGTAGTTGCTTGGAAAACTGTTTAACTGTCCTAAAAATGAATCTTGCATTTATCATGATGTCTTAATTGCGTCCAAAGTTTCTACTTTAGAACAAGGGGACCTCAAATCTTGCTTAGGTATTCTTTTTCATTCCTATGTTAGATTTTTCGGTGAGTGACTGGAACTTATCTCCCAACCCTGAGAGGAAGTCATCGACCGAGCTTCGTCCGTTGTGTATCTTTGATTTACAGGTAAAGTTGACTTACCCTCAAGGCTGTTTATAGGGTTTTATACACTTTGGTGGAGTATACCTACTCCAAATATATAAAAAAGTGTAATTGAAATCGCCATATTGTCTTCAGATGAACGGCGTAACTCACTTCCCTGATCTATCCCATCTTTACGGGTCCTCGAAAGAGAAGTTATTGACACTGCGATCTCCAGGAGGTCTTTTAACCACCTTTAACGACTACGGGAGGGAGTTGCCTCCTCTCACTGAGAGGAAGGAGTGCATGTCGCTGGGGGAAGGCGCTGCTTGTTTTGAATCAGGTACAGTTACTTTGACATAATATTTAGTCAAATATGTATGATTTTATAAATTGACATGATCATTTACATATTCACTGTTAAATCGATCGGGATATTTACCATGTTTGTTAATTTCTTCGCGTAACCAATATTTCGACGCTGTTGCAAGCGCCATGATCACGGTGTACTGATGAATGACCACCGAGCTAGTTCTTATTGATGCCAACCGTACCCTACAGTACGAAAGAAAACAACAAACATGGTAAATATCCCGTTCGATTTATTAAAATATAGTAAAGTTATGTATAAAAGACAAAAAAATAGTGTTATGAATTAAGAAATCACGTCCTATGCCATAGTAAGAGTAATGCAAGTCAGCACGATCCATAGGACGCGACAAACAGAGCAGCCACACTCCACTGCTAGTGGATCGATTCCCGTCCAGTACAAATATTTGTATGCATGAATATGAATATTTGCAGTGGTCTGGGTGTTTATATGTATAATACGTATTTATTCACAAAAATATATCTAAGTATGTTTATCCACATTCTAGAACCCATAACACAAGCTAGTTAAGCTAGTTAAGCTATACTTACCATAATGTCTAGGTGACGTTGTAAAGATTGTCCTAGATATTATTATTAATTGCATGAAGTTTTGATGATTTATGGAGTAAGACTTCAATCAACTATTACTTTACGAGTAAGACTTCAATCAACTATTACTTTACTTATATGTTCTCAGGTGATAACCACGGCAACCAGATCATCTCGCTGACAGTTCTTCACACGATCTTCACTCGGGAGCATAACCGTATAGCTAAAGCTCTAGCAGCTCTCAACCCTGGCTGGGATGAAGATACAGTCTTCTTTGAAGCGAGAAGGATTCTGCAAGCAGAGTTCCAACATATTATTTACAATGAATGGCTGCCATTACTCCTAGGTTAGATCTATTTAACAATTCCATATTTATTTTAATCATAGTAAACATGAACAATTGACCTTGAACTTGACTGGTAGGTGACCTTTGAGGTCAAGCCAACTTGCAAGTAGGTTTACTAGCTAATGGACAAGGGTCTGGTGCAGATATTCTTCACAGCAATCGGTATGGTGGTGGAGAATGGATCATACCACTCTATCTTATCCAAAGGGTGTCGTAAACGGATAAACGGAAAACTCAGAAGAGACGACGATACAGAACGAACTGCGAAAGAAGGAATACTCAAAATAATATCCTGTACCAATCCGTCTGGTCAGCGTGGAAATAGTAGGCCTAAGCCTCCCAATATTGGTAGAGACCTATGTCCAGTAGTGGACTGCAATAGGCTAACTGATTGATGGGACTCCTTACATAAAGAGCCTTTAAGAAAAACCAAATGGATGACCTCGAATTTAAAGCATTAATTTCTATGATGACTTATTTATTTATGCTTCATTTTGTGGAACACAGGTAATACAAAAGATCTTAGCATCAAATATCAGTGCACTATGTCCTACCATATAACATGGCGTACAAACTGAATCTAACATTTCAAAGTATGGTTAGTATTATACTTAAAGAATATGATTAGTAAGTGGGCATATTTCATAAATTTAATTATTAATCCATTCATATCACTATTCATAAGTATTATTTCCCTTTATACATATTTTAACTTGTCTAATCTAATGTCATGTAACACTTCAAGAACAAAAACACTTGTAATTCACTTCAACAATAAAATAAAAATATTAATATTTCCATCAATAAAGCAATAATATAATAGAGGATTTAAATGTCAGCGTAAAATAATGTCAAATTCAAAATAGTGCATTTCGTCAGTAAAATATCAATATTTCCATAATGTCATTTATAATAATAATAATTAATAATTTATTAGTATTTTCATGTCAATGTAAAAAAAATTCAATTTAAAATGAATAACGCTCAATAGCATCAGTAGAACATTAAAATTTCTCATTCATGTACTCATTAATAGAATAGTATGCTTTTTCTAACAGTAATGTGAGCAATTTGTTTTTAAATTCTTGTAAATCTCGGACCGAGCTTATAGACTTGGGCAACTTGTTATATATTGTAGGGGCCATGCAGAACACACTTTTCTGATACATAGTTGTTTTACACGGCACCACATGCAATGTACCCAATCTGCGGCAGCTGGTCACTTGTGAAAATTTCGACTCCTCCAGGACCTCAATTGATGAAGTTATTTGGGCTGTTTCCCGCTGCTGAGTACTCGCCAGGGTACGACGCGAGCATTAACCCTTCGCTTACGTCAGAGTTTTCTACGGCTGCCATGAGGTTTGGACATTCGGTAATCGATGGAAGACTGATGTAAGTATCATCTTATTGAAAGCAGGTAGGTGTATATATTCAAAAATCAAGATTGGTGTAAGAGGTCCAACTCCAAACCTTCCGCATCTGACAGTGAGTATATCAGTTGAAAAAGTCGGCCATGTGCCAGTCGAACTCACCCAACGTGCCGTACAAAATTGAATTCTGGAACGTACTTAGCTATTTAAACCGTATTATCTTTCATTTGCCGAACATCGCAGAATGACCTTCGGCCTCCACGAACACGGACTTGAAGATGGCAGATGGAGTCACCTTTCACCCTAGCGGAATGCACGGTCATTGTAGTCGTCAAAGGCCCTCTCGGAGGTGTCCACATCTTATAGGGGCACTAATCGCGCTGCCGCCTCTGCCTGCTCCTGCCAGAGTGACAGGCAGGTCCATCTGTCACCCCCAGGCCCATACTCATGAAGGACGTGATTCATTCTGCGATCTCTGACGCCCAAGTCACCTCTGCTAGTAGCGAGCTGTGCAGGCCTGGAACTTGCGTATCTGACCATCACCGTGACTATGGCGGCACCGAAGAACTCCCACCCTTAGGACCACCACGAAGACCCACCTTTTCAGCGTTTCCAACGCCGAGCACTAGGTGCAATCCTGAGAAACTAATTCGCATCACAATGATGGCATTTGGCAGGTAATCCCCGAAGAACCCGTACCCGGAGGTCACCTGCGTCAGCCGGTACGAGAGGTTCCCTGTGAGGCCTCTCTAGTCAGTCCTCTAGAATTTGGTTTGGCCCCTTAGTTCTTAGTAGTCTCGATACAGCCTGTTTTTGCACTACATTTATTGTTTTTATTAAAGAGTCCCGAGTCCTGCCAAAGGAGGAATATACGAAACCATCTCGATTCCTGAGATAATGTTCCAGCCGACCAGGATGCGACTGAGGCATTTCCTGGACAGATTGCTGATAGGCCTGACCTCTCAGCCCATGCAGACGGTGGACCCGTTTATTACCGAAGGGGTAAGCATTTTATTTGTGAATCTGTGGATATCCGTCATCATCATCTTTTCCAGCGATTCCAAGACAGTCTTCCTTCGAGTTTTCGTTTGAAGTTGGTACGTTAGGAGATCACTGTCTTTGGGAGCATAAGGCAAATGAAGAGAAATAAGAGGAGAGTGAACTAAAGTACTAAAGCGAACGCTGTGAAGTACAGTCCCGGGTACTTAAAGCGGGGCGTGGAAAAGCAGGTGATGAGGCCGTCAAGCTGAGCGCCACCATTGTGCTTGCATTGCGTGTTTGTAATGGAGACCCTCTTTTCTTGGAGTTTGCCTTGAGCTTAGTCTTCAGGCGAGGTGAAGTCAAATTGACATGTTCTATGAAAATTTTAATTCATTTGACATTTCAAATTCGGTAACGCTGTAATGACGTGACTACGTGACTGTTGCTCAATTTTAACTAGTAATAATAACTTTATGATACTATCTAAATTTTAAATGACAAGTAATTACTGGCGGTATAGAATTAAATGTCTAGTATATTTTTGAAGTACCGGAGCGTGAGCGGAGTTTAGGTTAGGTATATATTTCCAAATATTTTCCTTAATCAAAATTTTCCATGGAAATTACACAACGCGTCTAAAGATTTTTTTACTACAAAAAATGTTGTTGTTTTTTTTTTATACCACGTAGTTGGCAGACAAGCACACGGCCCACCTGATGGAAAGCGGTCACCGTGGCCTATATACGTGTGCAACACTAAGGGTGTCACACACGCGCTGCCCACCCTGAAGGGAAAGGGGGAGAGCTGGGAAAGGGGGAGAGCTGGGAAGGGGTGGGGAGGCTAGGAAGGGGAGGGGAAGGAGGGGTAAAGTGAGCTCTGGCTACCCTACTTACCGGCGGGAAAACAACACGATGGTTATTATGACCGCGATCTTCTGTAGGGCGGAGGTACTTCCCCAGTTGGACAGCTCATTTCGGACGGGAGTTACCGTCGTTTCCTACCTCCGTCATGATGAACTCTCCAACAACCAATACCCTGTATGACAACAAAGTATGTTCCAGTTGACCCGCTACATGTTCCACGGCGGTAACCCGTACGGTCTAGACCTGGCAGCCATTAATATCCAGCGCGGTCGCGACCACGGGGTTCGCTCCTACAACGAGTACAGGCGACTTGTTGGTCTTCAACCATTTGTGGATTTCCAGGAATTTGCTCCAAGTGTAAGTTAAGTTTTCGTTCTGTAGTTTTTGTGGAATGGTGGTAGTGCCTGTGACTGCAAACCAGGACGCGCGGGTTTGACTCCCGCTCAGTACAAATATTTGTGTGTATGAATATGAATAATTGTGTTGGTCTGGATTTTTCTACGTAAATTGTGTGTGTTTACAAAAAAAATATCTAAGTATGTTTATCGGCATTCTAGAACCCATATTACAAGTTAGTTAAGCTATACTTACCATGTGTCTAGGTGTGTGTTGGTCCCAGAATATTACCAGAGAATTTTTTCTTAGAAGGGTTCCATGATATAACGCCACATCGTGTGATTTTGAAGCATTTATGGGAACGACGGTGACTATATTGGAAGCGACTGTCATCTGTTCTGACATGACCAACAGCATAAGCCTTATAGTTTCGGAGAAAAGAGACTGTAACACGGACGGACAGACAGACAGATAGACATAACGAATCTATAAGGGTTCCGTTTTTTGCCATTTGGCTAAAAAGTATTTGTGACGTTTCATAACTTGAATTGAACAAGCTTGAATATTTTCAAATAAGTTCTGACGTGTATTCTAAGAAAGTTATTTAAAACTGTCAAATTGCGTAAATACGCAAAAGAATGACACGCGTACCGTTTTTAAATTTTCATTCCTTTTTTTTTCTTCTAGGCTGCACAACGATTATCAGCGGTGTACGAAAGACCAGAAGACATAGACCTGTGGATAGGAGGACTGCTCGAGGAGCCTGTGGACCATGGTATACTTGGCCCGGTCTTCGCCAACATTATAGCAGACCAGTTCGCAAGACTGAAGAGTGGGGATCGGTACTTCTATGAGTACGGGCCTGGTGTTAATCCTGGAGCATTTACACCAAGTAAGTAGTATCTGTACAATTGTATGACGACAATAGGCACCCCTTGTTAAGTAGTAAAAATAATAATACAAAATAAAATACATTTATTTCCGTAAATTGAGTTAATTACAAATAAACTTATAGGTATCCAGTGGCCCCGCACTAAGAGGGTAGCCTGTCCAAGTCTCAGCAGTCCCTTCAAAGGAACTGCCAAAGGAAGTAATGAGAATAATTGCCTGTGGGTATCTAATCCGATTAGCTTATTAGCTCTTACAACACTGTCATTTTAATGAAAACTAAAACTGCATTGTAGATTTTTTTTAAATGAATATTCCAGGACAGGAATCAAACTTCTTGACTTTAACAAAAAAAAAAACACATTTTACACCATTTGAGTGTCAATATGCAACGAATTATGGAAAGTAATAACATAAATGGCAAACTTTAACATAACAAAATTAAACCGAATACCAAATCGTAATTATTTTTATATATATAATTACGATTTGGCGTAATTATTTTTATGCCAATACCTATGTACCTGGAGTACTACCAGGTACCTTCAGCTTCAAGAGCTTAGCCGTTCAAGCCCTACCAATTAACATCTTGGAGAGTTTCAGACGGAATTTCTCCATATGTATAACAAATATATAATTTTACTCATCATTGTATCTAGATCAGTTAGCAGAAATTAAGAAGGTGACCATATCCCGGTTGATCTGCGACAACAGCGACGGTCTAGAGCTAGTCTCACAGCCGCCTGAAGGATTCCTCAGAGCAGATTTACCTGGGTGAGTATTTAATTATAATATCCACATTGACTTCAACTAACTACTATGAGTTGATAACTGTCACAAAGACATTTCATTCGTGTTGATAACTTCAGTTTTATTTATTAAAAAAACTATTATTCATTCTCTGAACCTATTCCCAACTCAGTTGAGGTCGGCTTTCTAGTCTAACTAAGATGCGGTTGAACTGTGGCTGAACCATCGGACTTCCACAACCAAATTGACGATATCGAAGTTCTGTAGTTAGGCTAGTCGCACTTTTGCGGGCTCCAACTACCCGGTTGAAGGTTAAAATAGTTTATGTGCTGTACGTGCAGAAGATAAAGCAGGGTTTCGTACTATTATATAGCAGTATCACCTAAACCCTCAGTCTTCCCGTTGACAACACAAAACCTCACCAGTGAGCTCTGGCTACTACTCTAGTCACCGCCGAGAACACAACACAAGGGTATTATTAACCACGGTGTTATGTTATATAATTACAGTTTTTCATATCATTTCACTATCAAAAAATCAATTATTCATGTGAAAAAATCTGTTTGAAATTCAATTGTGATCTAATTTGCATCTCCCAAAAACGCTTTTCTCGTTACACAATTTTCAGTAACGAACATTAACATTTGAAATTTAAAAATTGAATTCGGAAAAAAATTGAACATTGACATAATTTGAAAAATTGAAATTGGATCGCTATTGAATTTGATCAGCTTTCAGAATTATTATTTATAATAATGTATTATTTACTTATAGAAATGGACCAGTGCCGTGCAACAGTATCAGTATACCGTCAATGGATTTAAGTGTGTTTAGAGAAATATAACGGTAACTACGTATACTTAGATATTATTGAAATTACATTTCTAGCCCTTATTGTGTTCCATTTTTAGATGTTTAATGTATGGGTTATTATTATTCAATATTATGGCATTATGATTACTAGTATTATGGCATATTGGTTACTAGTAATATGGCATATTCATAACTAGTATTATGGCATATTAATTACTAGTGTTAAGGTATATTAATTACTAGTATTATGGTATATTAATTATTAGTATTATGGCATATTAATTATCCACGAGTTCGTATAATTTTTTAACTTTGTTCTTTCAAATATTTTTATTACCACAATTATGAGAACGACTTTGTTGATTAAAATGCTGAATATTTAATTGAATTTCAATATTTATCTTCTCATCTTTATTTATTTATCTTTTTTTATTTTTCTATTTAGGAAACGTCAATTTGACATTCGATCTCTGTCTGATTGTATTTCAATTTTTTTGTACTTTTCTTTCTTGTCTATAGTTTTCGTATATTTCAATTTCTAATTAAATAATCTACAATTTTTAATCATTTGCCATTATTAAACGTGTTGTTATCATCAATTGATCTGAATTGTACATTTCAATTATCTAATTGCTCGTCTGCAAACCGATCAAATTAAATGAACTTTACAATCAATTGGTTCTGTTACAGAAACGAACTTTACGATTTTTTTATTAATTTTGCATGTCTTTTATTACTTTTTGTGACACAATCAATGAATTTGTAAATACTAACTACTAGTATTTTGTTTGATTTCGTTATTTTATGAATACAATGTATATGATGTGACTTTACGTTTTTTTTTTAATTCTTTGGTCTAGTTTTTCATTGGTACCCGAACAATGGGGAACTAGAATAATATATCAAAAACGTTGTATTCATAGTAATGATAGAATTAATGATTAATGATTGCAGATTGATTTTCTACATTACCTATCTTTATGTGTACTTATCATTAAAAATCTGTCTATTTATTTCTATCTATTATCTCATAAGTATTGAATTTCAATTAAATTTGAATGTAAAAAGTACCTAATTGGGTGATTTTTTGGATATAAAAAATCTACAAATTGGGAGTTTTTTTGAGATGAGAATTGTGGTAATAGAAAATACTTGCAAATTAATTATTTACTAGTATTTTTTTTATTAATAATGCTATTTTACTAGTAATAATTTTGGAGAGTCAGAGTCTCACTCTCTTCCGTTCCGGGGTTAACATTACTGATATAAGTATAAAATGTATTTAAATAAATTAAATAGGGGCTAGATTATTTTTATATCACAGATGCAACTTCAAATTGTAAGTACATAACAGTAAACACTATTTTTATCAATTTACCAGTACCTAGTTTATTTGTTAAAAAAGCAATAAAAAAAATTGTTAAATATTTATATTTTAACAATACGACTTTTTTAATCTGGTACAAAGAATTAGAGCGTTTTTAAAACTTCTTATTATATTGTTATGATTTTTTTACTTGTAAAATTAAATGCCAATTGAATGTTAAATGAAATGAAATTTGTAAATGTACGTAAGTCTGTATAAACTTAAAACATGCATGCATGCATGCTTCATTTTTGTCCACTAATCAATGCTTAATTGAGTTGTATGTCCATTGAGATTAATTACTGTATTAAATTGATTTAATTAATGTCGTGTCATTAAGTCATCAAAAAAATAGATACTACAAAAATAGAGTAGGTACTAACTTGTAACTTTTTTTAACGCGTTATAGGTATAAGGAGCTCCTGTACTTAAAATTGTGATTTATAAATAATTTTTTTGTATTTTTTTGATTCTGTTCATTAATAAAATTATACACACTTATAAATATGTTTGCTTTTTACATTACCAGGTATTATGATATTGATAATCTTATATTCTGCATCCAAATGCACTTCGTAGTCCAGCCCCCTAGACTAGAATAGAAGAAATAAAACAGAATGCTCAATGAATGAGATTAACACATATTTTGACGTTAATGACAGTCATCAACGTCTGTCATAAATGTCACAATACGTGTCAATCGCATCACATGGAAAACTTACAGCTAATACATTGGATAAATCATAAAATAAGCATATGAAAGTCAATTAAAAGGTTATTATGTTACTCAGGCTGAGTGTAGCTTTCCAATAGGGATTTTTTGAAATCGGCACAGTAGTTTTTGAGTTTTATTCATTACAAACATACATGCATAAAAGTACAAATTTTGTCCCTTTATAATGTTAGTGTAAAAGTAAAGTATAGATAATTTAAATATTGCTGCAATAAAAAACTTTCAACTTATACCTTTGACACAAGTTTCTGTTTATAGCAGTTTGTACAATTAGATATTCTGTGTTTATAGCAGCCTCATGCAAATTAATGGCAGAAGTGTATATCCGCTCAGCTAATCTAAAAAAAATACACAACGAAGGATAAATTAGACAATATGAACCTTTTTGTACGAATACGTCTAAACTTTTTCGTAAATATTCAAACTTATTCGATCCAAAGTATGAAACGCCATAAATACTTTTTTATCTATAGCAAAGTAATCGCTATTTTGAACAGTTGAAAAATATTATAGCATTTGAATTTGGATTATGGAATGATTTGAGCTACTATATAACCACTCAAAGCAATTATTTACTAGTAATATACAGTAATATTAACGGTTGTACCTGTATGTGAGTTTGGCGACATCAGTTCCGCTATTGAAACTATCGTGTCGCATTTCTACTAGTTTTTCTGTTTTGTGGTACCTATTTATAGATAACATAACATAAAATTCACGCCTATGTCCCCGAAGGAGCAGGCAGAGGTGCTAGCACCCACATTTCGCCAGTTTATGTTTAGATCCCAATGTAATAGGTGGCGAGCCTATTGCCATTAACCTTGGAAATAATAAACCGGTGATAAATACACACATAACTTCGAAAAGCATCGAAAAGTCATTGGTGTGTGCCATGGTAAAACCTGGGTCGAACCCGAGACCTCGTCTCAGCAGTCCATTACCCATACCACTACAACCGCGGTTACCTACTTATACTTCTGTTAATTAACTTGATAGTGGCATTTTCCCCTGTACAAAGATTGTCTGGTATCACTTGAAGTGTTTGCCCTTTCACCAGCAATTAGAAAATTGTACACGTGGCCAATTAAGTTTTATGTGAGGATATAAAAGGTTCAGTCTATTTTCTACTCGGTCTTCACCTTCGTTCTTTAGTAATTAATTGATAATTAATATGGAAGAGCTATGCTGTTAGACTTGGGCATTCACTTGTAACAACAATCATTTAACTTTTGTGAAATAGTCGAGCATAATTTACCTAGCTTGTGGGTTCTAGAATGCGGAGAAACATACTTAGATTCTTTTTTTTGTAAATACATACATATTATACTCAAATGGTGAAACATAACTGAACTTTTTATTCTGTGAACATCTTTTGTACCTATGATTTATAAAAATGTGATTTGAATTCAAAGAAACTCAGCGGGTTTTTCTTCTTTTTCTATTTGGTCTATTTACAAACATTTAGGTACTTAGTCTGTAAGGCAATGGTCGCTTACTCGTGCCAAAGGTCAAGAGTTCAATACCTGCACGTAGTAAATATTTGTTTGTGTCTACGTGTTTGTGCAGCGGCACCTATGGCAGTTCATATCGAGACCTAATTGTGGTTATATTTGAATGGTAGGAAACCTCTTGTTTTTTTCCGAAGACTTCTTATAGTATTTTTCTTAGCTTCACGTGTAGAGCCTCGTTGGCTACGTTAGGGGAAGAGGGTCATCTCAATGTCCCCGGGTCTTTTTTTTGATACCACATTTTTATTTTTTATTTATGGCACGTCAATTTGACTTCGCCACGCCTGATATTAAGCTAAAGGCAAAGTCTCATGAAAGAGGGTCACCATTGCGAACACGTACAGTGCTACAACGGTGGCACTCAGCTTGACGGCCTCATCAGATGCTTTTTCACGCCCCGCTTAAAGGATCCGGGACAGAAGAAAGGAAGAAGGGAACACGTGCGCCGGTAAGGAATTCCAAGACTGAATGGTGCGGCAGAGGAAAGACTCACCGAACCGCTTGGTTCTTGATGAAATTTTATCTAAGCCCTGCACGTGGTGTCCTGTATGGGAAAGAAGTGGGTGACAGACAAGTACGCGGCCCACCTGATGATAATGTTACCGTGTCCTATAGACGTTTGCAACACCAGGGGCGTCACACTTGTGCTGCCGACCATATAGAAAAGAGGAGGGAAGGGCAGGGTGGAGGGGAGAAGGTTAAGAGAGTCTCTGTTCTATTAGTGCAGAAGACAAAGAAGGGTTTCTCGGTCTTCCGACTGACAACACAATACCTCACCAGTGAGCTCTGGCTACCCTACTCAGCGCCGGAAACGAAAAACAAAGTTATTATTAGCCGCGGTATTCTGTAGGGCGGAGGTACTTCCCCAGTCGGACTGCTCAATTAGGACGGGAGATATCTTCAATTCCTACCTCCGTTAAATCTGTCTGCCGGGGTGCGAGAGGTATGTTTTGTAGTATCAACTCTGGCAATCAAAGATCGATAGACGTCGTGCGTTTTAGTCGGTTCGAGGCTAAAATCTCCACCTTCATCGAGAACTTCCCTTACGTAGCACGCAAAAACTGCGTTGTGACATGGAGTTATGGAGATCAGTCCCTCATCCCACAGCATATCTTACGTAGCTGTATTTTCTATAGAATAAAGATTCGAATTTAATTACTGCCAGTATACAGGGAATAAGGCGAACGCTCCCGAAGCCGAAGACCACTGGTAGTACTCATGGTACACAACATATTGGCACTAAAAAAATTACGGCAACGCAATTTTTTTTTTATTTTTTTTTATTTTTTAAACCGTTTGATTTGCGTTATGCACTCTCCGATGAAATAAAAATTTCATGAAAAAACATGACCTCGCAAGATGGCGCTACTTGTTCTTTTTTTGCCGTGAGGTTTTTTATGAAATTTTCGTTTCATTTAGCTTTACTGATATGATGGAGAGTCAACAATGCGAAAAAAAAAAGGTATAAGAAATTTTCAAAAAAAAAAGAAAATTTAGCTTTGCCGTAATTTTTTCATGCTTCATCATGTTGTGTACCATGAGTACTACCAGGGGCCTTCGGCTTCGAAGCGTTCCCGTTACACCCTGTATATTCTTCACAGACATTAATAGATTTGTGTAGATTAAATATAAGCTTAACGACTTCCAATTAAATTCAAGGAAATAGTAAAACTAATGGAAATACTCTTTAGAGAGTAAAACTACATGAAATATTAATCAGCTAGTTTATTGCTGATACATGCCTACATTAAGGAAGGGGTAGGCAGAGGTGTATTAAACACTCACATTTAACCAACTATGATTTTCGGTCCCACGTAATAGGGGGCGAGGATATTGCCGCCATTCGGGCACTTTTAAAAAAAATGAGGTACTTCTCCAATAGAACTGCTCAATTAAAACGGGAGAAGCCGTCATGCTATTCGTAGTTACATTTTTTTTTCAATATTATTATTCAGTGAAGGAACCATGAGCAATAGCTAGTAATTTGTTAAAAAGTTAAGACCATAGAACATAAATAAAAATTATTTAGTATGTTTCTGTTTACCTTACTAAGAATTTAAAAGCCAAAATTCAAATACCAACCTCCCGAATATCATTTACATTATAACGATTAAATCGCACAGCAGCACCTAAATTACTTACAGACATGATAATGTGGGTAATGTAAAAAGTACAAGAACATATTTTGAGAATTCATGTTTAAGGTACTCGCAGATTAGAGAAACGGTTAAAGGAGTTAATATTCAAGCGAATCACGGGTCAAAAAATTAACCGTGGAATTTGATGTACCGATGGTACAATAAAGTAACCTTGAAATACCTTGATGTACCAATGGTGTTTGAAAGTAGGTAGCCTTAGAATATCTTGGTATACTAATGGTACAAGAAAGTAATATTGAAATACCTTGATGTACCAATGTGGAACACTAATGATACTTGAAAGAAACTTTGGGACATGTTGGAACATGGAAAATGAATGGTGGAGGGTAAGTTTTCTTTTATTTTTTGGCTACAACTTCATTAAGATGATGTGAAGAAATAAATAAGGTGCTCTTAAGACACAGTGAACTGTTTATACGAATGATAAATGATTGTTTGTATAAACTTAAAACACAATTTGGTATTGCTCTCTTGAACTTTATGGTGAATGAATCCATTAAATTCGCTCAAGTGTGAGCACTCATTGCAATGTTAAACACTTTCTATCTTTACGCTTTAGAACTTACAAAGACATAATAGTCTATTTATGTTGATAAACTGTTCAAAATAACAATTCATCGTGTTTTGAAATCTATTGTTTGAGAATTTAGTAAACCTAAATCTATTTTAACTATAATATCAAGCCTTTTCTATACATTTCTTGTATAATGAGATAACTTACCGTTGAGCTATTAAAGTTGTAGAAGCGGCCATATTTTTAATTCTTTCATTACTAAGACCATGAGGTTGTTCTTAGAGGAACAAACTGTGTGAGTGACATACGTATCTTTACACAAAACCTAGGCGTGAGAAAGTGACAGAGTATATGAACCGTGAAACGGTTTTTTATAAACCAAGTTAATAACTTTGACAGAAATAGATATTGCAGTGACTTCAATGCTTCTACACTTTTTCATTATCGTGCGCAAAATCCCCACGGATACCACCTCCCGCCGAAACCGGTGGAGCTGATTATGTCGAACTCGAACCGACCAAAACGCATGTCATCTATGGGTCTTTGATTGCCGGTGGTGATTATACAAGATTTATCTCTCGCACCCCAGCAGACCTGGGACATCTCTATTGAGATTACCCCCTTCCCATCTAGCCTAGTCTCCATCTAGCCCTCGGATATGGGGATACGCACTTTGCAGTGCCATCGCAAATGCTTCTATGTACACTAAAGTCACAAGTTATTGCCACTAACATATTAAATTCGCCGACGCCGTAATGAGGGAGTCTGTTGGTCTATTTACGCTAGCAATATTAACGTCTAATGACACAAATAAAAATTGCTTTCAGAACGTTGAATTAATAGATCAAAGCTTTCAGAATATGATTGACAATGATTATTTTACAAGAGGGACTGAGGCTACGTGAAGGTTTAAATAACATTATAATTAACTAGCTGTTGCCCGCGGCTCAGCTCGCGTGGATGTCAATTATCACGTTGTACGACTTTACTCGATTCTCTACTTGCCTCTCTATACTGCTTTTCCTTGCTGTCCATATTAGCAGCAATGTATATAAATTAACCGGATTGATTGAGATTAATGATTGCTACTCCACTCACTTGGATGGTAGCGTGTTGATATATAGCCTATGTTACTCCTAGATATTGTAGCTTTTTAGAGGTGAAAGAAATATTGAAATCGGTCCATTAGTTTCGGAGCCTATTCGTTACAAACAAATAAATCTTTCCTTTTTATAATATTAGTATAGATTAAGCTATAAGAGCGTTGGACTTCGATCAAGATCACAGAGTGTCTGAGTTCCACTTACTTACCTGTACCTGATTGATGTTGGAGAAAGTACTGTTTACAAACATCTAGGCGCAAGTTTTTTGCTAACTCCTAGGTAATCTGTGTCGTGTGACCTTAAAAAAATGTCTGTATAGTAAGACGGGGTGAATAGGGATAACATAGTCAATGGAATATTTTAAATAATTTGTTCTAACATAACATAACATAAACTCACGCCTTTATCCCCGAAGGGTTAGGCAGAGGTGCTAGCACTCACATTTTGCCAGTTTATGTTTAGGTCCCAATGTAAAAGGGTGGCGAGCCTATTGCCATTAACCGGGCACTTGTAAGCCTACGATAAATACACACATAACTTCCTAAACAAACTGGCGAAATGTGGTAGCTAGCACCTCTGCCTACACCTTCGGGGATATAGGCGTTATATACATAGTTTATTTTATGTTATGTTTAATTCATCTCTGCCTACCCCAGAAGGAAATGGACGTTAGCAGTAAGTATGTATGTTTTCTTTTAATGTTCCCCAGGCTTTTAGTCAGTTAGGTAGTAAGTCAGTCAGATAGTAGTCAGCTGTTATTTTCAAATTAGCTGCGCGAAAATGGTCCTTATGAATTAATAAGGGCTATAAAAAGGTTTTATTTTTAATTCCTGGGACCATTGGCCTGGGCACAGGGCCGTGTTCAGAACCTATTTTATATCCAATACTTATTTATAGCAGCTGTTTGCCGCGGTTTTGCTCACCATATTCGGTTCTATTCGGGTGCCTGACCAACCGCGTATATCTGATCCCTTTTGAGGGAAGTAGAACATGGCAGTGCCCCCTATCCTAATTGAGCAGTCCGACTGGGGACCTTCGATTTACAGAATACCACCGCAAATAATAACCTTGTGTTGTGTTTCCAGCAACACCCTGCTTGGTGTTCTGTACTCTCTTAACCTTCACTTTTCCCTCCCCCTCCCCCCCAATCCACACTACACACTATGTAAGCACTTGAAATTAGATGGGTCCTATGCTAGTCTGCAACTTTTGTGGTGTACAAGAATGCGCGCTAATCAACTTCTTTTAAAAAAATCATTGAATGCAATGTCCCATCCCCAATTCTTAAGAATCGTTGTAAGAAACTGCAATACCAAGATCCTGTTCGGCCCTGTTCGGCCCTGTTTGGGCATCAGTACGCCATGGAATGCGGTCTAGTCCAGTCCCGATGATTCCCTACTTAAAGTTACCACACATGTGATAGAAAAATGTTTTAAACGGATTATTTGATTTTATTTTATGATTTATACTGATTATCATAACATAAACACACGCCTATATCCCCGAAGTGGTCGGCAGAGGTGCTAGCACCAACATTTCGCCAATTTATGTTGAGGTCCCAATGTAATACGAGTCTATTGCCATTAACCGGGCACTTATAAACCTGCGATAAATACACACATAACTTCGAAAAGCATCGAAAAGTCATTGGTGTGTGCCATGGTAAACCTGGGATCGAACCCGAGACCTCGTCTCAGCAGTCCATTACCCATACCACTAGGCTACCGCGGAAAGTTGTTTTTCAAGTCTTAGATGGATAGATAGATAGATAGACTCGTTATTGTACACCAAGATATTTACATCAAAGACAAGTAGTAGGCTTTACAGTTGTTCTAAAGTACAGTAGGCTCCAAAAGTTCCTAAACAATTTAAAACTCGAACTTCATTTTTCTTTCTTTCTTTCTTCATTATCATTATTATTTTTTGTGTCTTATTTTTAAGTCGGTTCATTATTTTTACTAATAAACTAATTATTGTAATAAAATTAAAACTAAAATAAAAAACAATAACAAAAAAGACTTAAATTAAAACGCGTCGTGAAATTCGTCCGCATCGCATGTAGTATAGGTGTGGATGTATTTTGAATATAGTTATTAATATTCTATCCCATGTTAAAACAATTGTATATATGTTACTTAAAAATAAATAATATACTTTTTTTATTTTTACTTAAATTTTTATTAGAACCATCAACTAATCTGCACGCCTCCTAATTTCAAATTTGATTACCCTCTGGACATATTTGGCTAACCGTACGTTAATTTTTTGGGCACGGACCACAAACACATACACGTCAAATTGGTTTGCTCTTACTTTTGTTTCGAGGAATGCCTCCAACTGAGTACACTTGTGGCCAAAAATATTTACCCCGAGGAACTCGTAAAAAGAATAGTTTATTGGTCTAACTGTTTGATCTTCTGGTTATAATGACTGGTGAAATGTGCTCGTTTATCATATTTCTGAAGGTAGTATGAGTGTGTGCTCAAGGAAAATTACAAATATTAAAACTACTATATGGGGTTTTTCAAGAAGGGTATTAGTTTCTACAGGGTAGGTAGCACGTGTGTGACGCTTCTGGTGTTGCAAACGTCCATTGGCCACGGTGACTGCTTTTCATCAGGTGGGCCGTGTGCTTGTCTGCCACGTAAGAGGTATAAAAAAGAAAAAATCAAGGTCATATCCAGGTTACTTAATTGGTAAGAATGTTGTGGAATCAAGTCCCGTGATGAACTATTTTTTACAATAAATTCTATTATCGTTTCGTGAAAGTGCTGAATTCCGGATACGTCAATATTTCCATCAAGACCAACTTATATTTACGATATAGAAGTAGGCGTTACATGGCGGAAATTAATTACAAGAAAATACTTATTGGGGATGGAGGGAACCCATCGCTAGAATTGTTATAGAAAGGAATGCCAAACCGCACCCTTTAAAACAAGTAAAAAGACGTCTCACCCGTGGAGGCATCTTGATACCGCTCCTGAAGATGACTCGTACTTGCAGAATATTGCAAATACATAGGCACTTATATGCAGAAATAAATATATCCAGTTTGTAATATGGAATCCATATTACGGATGAACATACAATGTAGCTACTAGGTACAAAGCAAATTAACGTTTGTTAACAATTGTTTGATATCCTTGACAACATAAATGTCAACTAATACTGAATTGACATTGACATTGACAGTTACGGTAATATTTTCTTAACACTTGTGTGCTGACTAGTACAAGTTCAAAGTCAAGGCGTGGCTTCTTGTTATTGCACGCTCAATTCTTGATTTACGACTCGACTGTACACATCGCACCGCAAAATCGACCATGTAACCGAATGTACTTACATTATGTGTGTATAGGTATGATATTAATATTTCAGAAATTTTGTGTGTGAGTTTTTGTATGTTTGGTATTCCAATACGCTGACATTGCTAGACAAATTTTGACGATATTCGGAATGGAGGTCGCATCTAAAACCCTTCCCCACCACCACCTCCTGAAGAAAGCAATAAAAGGTCGTCAGCATGCGTGTGAGGCCCCTTTTTTGACAAAAGCCCTCAAAAGTCCGACTAGCCTTACTACAGGACTTCGTTATATCCAATTTGTTTGTGGAGGTCCGATGGCAGTCGCTTTACAGAAAATATCGAAGTTCAGCCGCGTTTGACAACAATTAGGATCACCTATTAAGTGAGACTGAATATCATAGTTGGCAAAACGTAGGAGCTATATTATATACCTCTGCCTACCCCTTATATAAATCTGATAAGCTCACGTGTAAAGACACGTGTCAGAATGGCCTTGACACCTTCAGGCGCAAAATGTCCACTATGTACTTAACTTGATAATTGTGCGCAAATAATGACCATTTGCCGACAACTGTCCGGTAAGCAATTGGCAGTTTCCCTCGGTTCAGAGTGCAAATTTTACTACTAACTTATATGATAAGGTCAGAGGTCTAACCATAACCTCTTAAAAGTAAAATTATTTCGATCTTAATTAACTTTAGTGTTTTTGCATGAAAGAAAAGTTTCGGACTCGGACCGTTAACGGCCATCGATATTTGTGTACTGTACCTATCTTTCAAAACAAGTGTTAATGCTAAGAAATAAAATAATTAAACACTACAGTAAGAGATACTGTCCGACTACGATCTCTCAAAAATTCTGTATCTAGACTAAGTAAATGTTTGTAAATAGACCAAAAAAAGCCCGCTAAGTTTTTGCCGGAGTCTTCTCAGGCTGGGGGGCCGCGTATCGAACTGGTGGTCCATTTTGCTCTCTAATTTATAAAATATTGTTGATATTGACGTTTTGTAAGTTCCGTTTAATGGTCTATACAGAATAAATGATGTTTTGAACTTGAATTTAGATTTGACTCATTGTAGCCATTATAACATTAGTCCCGAAGCCGAAAGCCACTGGTACACTAAATATTAACATAAAAAATCACGATTAAATTTTTTTAAATTAATTTTTTTACATAATATTCGTTTCATTAACATTATTTACTCTCCATTGTATTAGTAAATATGATAAATTAAACGATATTTTCATGAAAACCATCTACTTTCATACCATAAAAAAATACATTATAGCGCCATATTATTATTACGCTTTGCTGTATTTTTATGAAATTTTTGTTTCATTTAACTTTACTGACACGATGAAGACAAAGTGAATAAAATTAGTTAAACGATATAAAAAAGCCTAATCATATTTTTTATACCAATATGTAGTGTACCAGGAGTACTACCAGGGGCCTTTGAATTTAAGGAGCGTTTCCCTAATACCCGTAGGTATAACTTGGTTCATTAAAGAAAGGTTTTATAAATGGCGGACGTTATCACTTCCTCTCGCTCGCACACTAGTACTGTCTATACTCACTCACGCGCGTACCATCATCTTCCTGCCCTTGTCCCAATTATTTGGGGTCGGCGCAACATGTCATTTTCTACCATACATTCCTATCGGATGTTATTTCCTCAGTCACTCCCTTCCTTTCCATATCATCTTTCACACAGTCCATCCATCTTTTTTTGGGCCGACCTCTGGTTGTAAAGCCCTCTACACTAATACTTTGGACCTTTTTTATAATGTTGTTATTATCTCTTCTCATAGTATGTCCATACCACGCCAGACGTTCACTTCTCAATTTTTCATCTACAGGTGCTACCTTCAAACGTTCTCTAATATACTCATTCCTTATTCTATCCATTCTCGTCACACCACACATCCATCTTAACATTCGCATCTCCGCTACATGCAGTTTTCTTTCATCCGTCGCTTTCAAGGCCAAACATGACGATCCATACAATACGGCAGGTCTAATAATCGATTTATATATTTTCCCTTTGAGCTTGAGGGGAAATTGAGTATCACATATAGTGCCTTTGACCTGCCGCCATTTCATCCACCCTGCGTCAATTCTGTGCTTCACTGCACGATCAATTTCCCCATCTGCCTGGATAAGAGAGCCGAGGTAGCGGAAGTTGGAGCAGACTGGTATTGGTGCACCATCCAGCACCATGGGTGTAAAACTGGAGAGACCGCCGAAATCAGAGAACATATACTCAGTCTTTGTTCTACTGATTTTCAAGCCTACTGTCTCCAGTTTACACTGCCATTTCTCCAGTCTACTCTGGACCTCAAGCCCGTCTTCACCGACGAGAACAATATCATCGGCAAACAGCATACACCAGGGGCTCTCCTCCTGTATCTCCGATGTCAAAGCATCCATTATCAACAGGAAGAGATATGGGCTTAGCGCCGAGCCCTGGTGTAAGCCTACCTCTACACTGAACTCGTCGGTGTTGCCAGCAGCGGATCTTACATAGGTTCTTGATCGGCAATACATCGCACAGATCAACTCTACATACTTCTGAGGCACACCTTTCTCTTTCAGGGCCCACCACAAAACTGTTCTGGGTACCCGGTCATAAGCCTTTTCGAGATCCACAAACACCATGTGCAGGTTTTTATGCGCACGCCTATACTTTTCGCATAGTTGGCGGAGAGCAAAAATGGCGTCTGTGGTCCCGCGACCAGGCATAAACCCAAACTGGTTTTGGGTAATCTCGCTTTCCTCTCGTACACGCTTCTCTATCACTTTCTCCCAAACTTTCATACTGTGTGACATCAGCTTTATTCCTCGATAGTTGCCGCAGTCTTGCACATCACCCTTATTTTTAAAGATGGGCACTAGAGCACTATTGCACCATTCATCTGGGATCATCACTTCATGCAACAACTTATTGAAAAATAAAGTCAGCCACATATATCCGTCTTCTTTCAATGCTTTCCACACTTCCACTGGAATTCCGTCGGGCCCTACGGCTTTCCCATTCTTCATGCTTCGTACCGCCTTTCTAACTTCATCTTTATCAATCTCCTTTACTACACCTACATTTACTTGTGCCTCCTTTACGTTTCCACTCCAAGCATTCTCTTCATTCATTAGTCTTTCGAAATACCCCTTCCATCGCTTTCTTATATCATCTTCTTTTATTAAGACCTTACCGTTTTCATCTTTTATACATCTCACATGTTTTACATCTTTCGTTCTTTCTTCTCTGGCTTTCGCTAACCGGTAAATTTCCTTTTGGCCTGTCGGTCCGTCAAGAGCATGATATATTTGGTCTTGGGCCTCGGCTCTTGCAATGGCTACCGCTTTTTTTGCCTGTTTATTCAATTCCATATATTTCCTCTTTTTTTCTTCTTTATCCCTCCATTCCCTGATTCTTTCTGCCAGTCCTTAAAAGCCTTCTTCTTTTCTTTTATAATCTTTTGTACTTCATTATTCCACCACCAAGTATCCTTATGGAAGGCACCTTTACCCTTCGTTTCTCCAAACACTTCTTTCGCTACTTTCCTGATACAATCTGCTATTTCATTCCAACTTTCATTCACCGATTTATCCCTCATATCATTCATTTCTATCATTTTATTCACCACCTTTTCCTTAAATTTGCGTGCACACTCTGGGTTCTCTATCAAACGCCACTTAATCCGAGAAGGTGGACGGGGTATGGCTTTTTGTACTTCTACTTTGGTTTTCAGGTCAAGAACCAACAACTTATGTTGCCTCACTACCGCTTCACCCGGCAGCACCTTACAGTCTTTGACACAGACCAATTTACTCCGTCGGATAAGGAAGTAGTCAATCTGTGTCAAGTGAATACCACTTCTGTACGTAATGAGGTGCTGATCTTGTTTTTGAAACCATGTATTCACTATTGCCAGGTTAAGAGACGAAGCAACTTGCAGTAGAGTTTCACCGTCGCTGTTACGTGTTCCGTAGCCCCATCCACCATGCACACTTCCATAGTCGTCATTTACTCTTCCCACGTGTCCATTAAAATCACCTCCTATACATATTTCCTCACTTTCCGGTACACTCATTAAAACTGTGTCAAATTCCTCCCAAAACTTTTCTTTCATTCAATCATCACTACCACTTTGTGGTGCATATACGCTTATCACATTCAAAATCATGTTTTCCCAGACAACTTTTACAACTATAATCCTGTCGTTCACTCTATTTACATCCACAACGCATTTTTTCAAGTCACAGTCTAGAACTATACCAACTCCATTTCTCTTTCCGTCACTCCCACTGTAGTACAATTTATATCCTTCGCCAATCTCTCTAGCGCTTGCACCCTTCCACTTAGTCTCTTGTAGACAAGCCACATTTATTCTTCTTTTTTTAAATACATCCGCTAATTCTCTTCCCTTCCCAGTCATACTGCCAACATTCCAGCTTGCATACCTCAGTCTTACTTCTCTAGTGCTATGGGCTTGCTTCTTTACGTCGCATCCACCCGCGATGCGACAACCCTTGTCCATTTCCCACAGGAACCGGGTGCTGTCCCTGCGCGTCGCCTGTGGGGTACGCCCTAGCTCTATCGCACTCTCTTATATTTTGTGATGTCATGTTGCAAAATAAGTTTTGGCTAAATTTTCTAACCGGCCGCCTGCCTGACGTTAACCCTCCTTGGGAATGTAATCGTTACACTCACGCGCGTACCGTCAACACAAAAAAAATATTGATATTTATTTTCTTCCACGCTCTGTGCTCTTGATGCGATGCATAAAAGAAAGGATTCTTAAATGTCGGCTTGTACTTGCGTTGACAGATAGTACACCTAGCATACAAAATTTCATTTTTTTTTTCACTTAAAAAAATATAAACAAGACCGTTGTTCATAATAATGTTAGTTCTTTATTTCATGATCTTCCATGATCGTCCTTATATAATGTGATATGCGTTCCTTTTTCAGGATGAAAGGACTCAATGTGCGTTTAAAAGGACTCTATGTGTAAAAGTAGGTACTGTTTCCGATGAAAACAAAAATAGATGCCGTCACGTGTCGCGGGCGAAGCCGCCGGCCGCAGGTAGTTAGAAATTATTACGACCCGGTCTTGATTATATTATTTTTCATATGGAAAAAAAAATATTTGAAATTTTATATGCTAGCTGTACTATATGTCAACGCAAGTACAAGCCGCCATTTATAAAACCTTTCTTTAATGCACCAGCTTATACCTATACACAAATCATATTAAAAAACTATTAACATCCTTCCTTGTGGTTACACTTCCAGGTAACGGAAATCAAATACTTACACTTTTTATAATGATTTAAATTAGCCAATTAATCCTAACGACCAAAACGACTATCCCTAAACTCATGAGTCTTATGATAACGGCATAAGGTTCAATTTAGTTCAACAGTTGCTAGATGATTTAACGGCCAGTCGCTTCGAAAGAGAATTCACTATGGGTTGTTTTTTTCTGTTCAATTCACTTTTAGCGGAGTTAAAACAATTGTTTTAATAGTGAGGGAAAAGATCGGTGACCGCGCAGGCTCATCGATTTAATAGCCCTATGACACAGTGGCTAGTGATGGCCCACACTCTACAATGGTCAACTGTAAGTGATTACCACGTAATACGCCATCCACACGTTGGCGAATGCGCTCGATAATATATCCTCTCAACTCCCCGCGATACATCAAGATTGGCACAAACTCCTCTACACGTTCGCCAATTCAATTCAAATGGTGTTGGCCAACCCATTCACCAACGTGTTCCCTAACGTATTGACGGGATGGGAATAAAATTAAGATTATCAACTTCAAAAAAAAACAAAAATGATTGCCTTTTGTCTGCACAATGGCGATGGCTTACCGTGGTCCATCATGAACCATCATTGCATTATATTGGGTCCTCAAGAATACAGACAACCATCTTTTATGATCACCTACCCTCAGCTGTAGATGTGTACCCCAGCGTAGGTACAAACAGGCCTCATGTCTACATCAGGTGTAAAGATGGGTGGGTATTATACCCTATGTAAAGATAATTAATTCATTGGTCGTATCTTTTCATCAATATGTGTGAGTTTTCTTTCTCTTTTTCTTTTTATATTTAGGGCACGTCAATTAGACTTGACCTCGTCTGTAAGTTGAAGAAAAAGTCTTAGAAAAGAGGGTCACCATTATAATCACATCCAGTGTTACAATGGTAGCGCTCAGTTTGACGGCCTCATCAGATGCTTTTTCACGCCCCGCTTAACGGATCCCGGTACTACATGAAGAAGGAAACACGTGAGTTGGGTTTCCACACTGGGCAGACGTCTAGTACATGGTTTTATTTCGAGTTTTCCTTTTCTCGTAGTTATATCGTCTGCCGTTTTCGTTAGTCGCCTCTTACGATAGCCTTTGTAAAAGTGGTGATACTCCTTCTCCTTCTTCTTCAGAGTGTAGCCTTGAGAAAATTAAACCACTAACTTCATACTGATTCACAGTTCGCATATTATCGCTGTATATTTTTGGCAACAACACATTAAGGCATAGTCATATTGTTGTAAAGAACTTGAATAATCCAATTATAGTTATTATGCAACCTAATTTGGCAATTGAAGTTGTCAAAAATATAATTTGCATGTTATTTGATGCGCAATGTTGTTAGTTCCATGGTATACTAGGTGATTCCTGCGGGTTCGCTCGTATGGATGTCGATTAACGTGACGTTTGATCACATCTTCGGTTAATCAAACCGATTGCTATCAAAGATACGGAATAACTACCGTATTTTTTATAGTAATTGGTTGGAATTTTCTTTATATGAGACACATCAAATTGAGCTCACCTCGCCTGATACACTACTAGCCGAAGATGTGATCTTACTAGCTGAAGGCAAAGTCTTAATCGTCTTGGAAAGAGGGTCACTGTTTCATACACGTACAATGTTACAATGGTGGCGCTCAGCTTGACGGCCTAATCAGATGCTTTTTCACGCCCTGCTAGAGGACCCGGGACTGTAGGAAGAAGAAAACACGTGAACTGGTAAGGAATTCCAAGACTTAATGGCGCTACAAAGTAAAGATCCAATCGCTTGGTTCTTGATGGAATATTCCGAACCTTATGCGGGTGACATCTAAGCCCTGCACGTGATGTCCTGTGTAGAAAGGAGTAGGTGGTATTAATTGGAAGAGCTCATCAGAATATTCACTATGATAGAGACGGTAAATTACTGCCAAGGATGCAACATCTCCTCGCATCTCCAAAGGCTCAAGGGTTTTCGTGACCGTTCGTAGGTATATGACATATATCACTACATAGTATAAAATAAAGTCACGTTCTCTGTCCCTATGTCCCTTTGTATGCTTAAATCTTTAAAACTACACAACGGATTTTGATGCGGTCTGTTTTTATAGATAGAATGGTTAAAGAGGAAGGTTTATATGTATATAACACCATGCTACGACCAACAAATGCGGAGCAGAAATGAAAAATGTTACAAAAACGGGATGACGCAGACGAAGTTGCGCGGGTCAGCGACGTCATAAATCTTGAGTAATATAGTTGAACAGTTTATTTTTAGTTCTTTGAACACTACAAACGGATGTTATTATTCTAATTTTGTCAATTTGTCTTAATTTGCTTATATAAAAACCGGAAAACTATCTGTAAAGTTTTCCATGAGACGCCATCAACCTCATAACGATTTTTATACATTTTAGGTGACAGATAAGGACACTTCTTACTGGACCCCGATTTTACGATTGGTTAACCATTAACAAACCACTTACTAATAGGTTTTCTTATATTGATTTTACGCTATCGAGCCTCGCGGGGTAAAAGATTCAAAGCGAGCGGGTCACCAAGCTAAGTACCCTATTTCTACCACCTGTAGCCTTAGCACGAAATACTATCGAATTCGTAATGTAAAGGTATCGACAGAACGGAGCATTGCGATTAGCGGGCTGCACACGCACACAGGTTCACAAGAGACAGACTGCTAATCACAATGCTCCGTCCTCTCGAAACCTTTACATTACGATTGGATAGGAGTTCATGCTAGTGCTACTGATGTGTGGGCCATTTTCAGATTCTTTCCACACGTTCATCGCTTTCACAGCTGTTTGTCTTAAATAACTTTAATACTACGTATAATTGATGAAAATGTACTAGAATTTTTTAATCTTCGAATCGCGATATATAAGAATAAATCGCGAAAATGTTGGTAAGCGCATAACTCGAAGACGGCTGGACTAATTCGATTAATTCTTTTTTTAATTTGTTCCTTGAGCTGTACGAAAGGTTTTTATGGAGCAGCGGGAACGGGATCAGAACTACACGCGGGGGAGCCGCTGGCAACAGCTAGTACAGAATAATGATATAATTGAAATACGCATTATGTTATGGAATATCGAATATGCCAAGTGTTATAATTAATTATGTTACTATTCTGTTGTATTGGGGATTGCCTGTAATGATGGATGTATGTACGAAATAAATAAATAAATAAATTTGAGCGAGTTTCATATTGGAGTACGAGGTGGATTGTTTATGGTTGATATGGCGGTTTTTATGTTTGATACTGTCACATAACCTTTTTTTATACCACTAAGGGTGTAACCACATTAATCGACGCGGAATCGGCTTAAGCCGAGTGCGTATCACCACACTACTCGGCTTATCGCCGATTAGTTGTTGCGACGGCTGTTAACATGCGATCGGCAGTCGATTTCTCCGAACGGCCGTCACGACGGCTGTTCACTTACGTTCGGCAGTCGACTCCTCCGAATGGCTGTCACGGCCTCTGTTCAATTACGTTCGGCAGTCGATACCTCCAAACAGCCGTCGCGACGGATGTTCGCAAGCGTTCGGCAGTCGACAGTCGTGATCGTGTGAGACCCCGAAAATATCAACAAATGCTTTCATCGCAGATTTAAGTTTAACTCTGAGCTGTACGGACGTTCTGGCCTTTCATTTGGAGATGAAGGCACGCGAGCGGATTCATTAGTCTGCTACCCAACGCCGATCGGCCGTCTTCGGCGCCATTCGGCTACCATAGTAGATGAAGGCATGCGAACGGTTGATTCAACTGCCGTTCAACGCCGTTCGACCGTCTCCAGCGCTGTTCGGCAGCAGGCGGAAACGTTCCGCTGGATTCAGCGCCGTACGGATGCGATCAGCTAATCGACAAACGGTTCGATTCGCCGTCGGCCGATGCCGCGTCGCGTCGGCCGAGCCGAGCCGATGCGAAAGCTATTAGTAACACTCTTATTCCGTTGGCATAAAGACTTTTTTAACCGGCTTCAGCCGATTCCGCGTCGATTGATGTGGTTACACCCTTAGGTGGCAGACAAGTACGCGGCCCACCTGATGATAATGTAACCGTGGCCTATGGACGATTGCAACACCAGGGACGTCATATTCGTGCTGCCGACCATATAGAGGTCTTCCCACTGACTTCACAAAGCCTAAAACACAACCAGTGAGCTCTGAAACTAAAACACAACACAAGGTTATTATTAGCCGCGGTATTCTGTAGGACGGTCATACTTCCCCAGTTGGACTGCTCAATTAGGAAGGGAGATACTATCATGTCCTACCTCCGTAAGAAAATCCTGAACCAGATCTTCATTATTTAGTAAATCTCTACACCAGAGACGTGTGACGTCAACCCATTGAGTTTAAAAAAAAAAATCAAGCCAAAAATGAAATGGCATCGTGTAGATTGAATAAAGCGATGTAATGAAATATTGTTGCATTAATTATGTACTTTAAGATTATGCAAATAAAGCTGAATATTTAATGGCAGTTTTAGTGATTAGAGTGGCATTGAACAATTAGTAGAGCACCCATTGCGGGCTTGTGGGTGACGAGTGGAGCCGTCTGTCACCCTAGCAGAAGCAGGCTGCGACGGCGGCGCAAAGTGCGCCTCCCCATATCCGGGGGTTGGATGGGGACACCATGGCTCCCACATTAGGGGTAGGGAGTCATCTCAAAGAGATGTCTGCGCGTCTGCCGGGGTGCGAGAGATATGTCTTGTATAATCTCCCCTCAAGGAAAGAAGGACTCATGGACGACCTGAGCTTTGGTAGGTTCGAGTCCGACATAACCACCTCCACCGACTTTTGGTGGGGGTGGTATCCATGGCGATTTTGCGCACGGAAAAAAATAATAAAAAAGTAGAGCACCCATTATTACATACACAAGGTTTTGTGGGAAGGAGGCGAGGAGAGAGGGAAGTAGGGTTAGTTTGTAGTTGGATAAACGGAGAGAATATGATTGCTTACAAATTATTATGAAAAAATAAAAGTCAGTTACTTGAGAAGTACTTACAGATTATAGAAATTCCGTATAAAGGTATGAAAGTGAAAGCTATGTCTTGAGGTAATATCTGAATAGTAATTTGCGTTAGGCGGATGTCAGCCATTACACAAACCTGACAGTTTATTTTTAGGTATTATAATCAACAAAAAAAATAAGTGGATATGTAAAATAGGCGCGAAACATGTGTCATAATACACGATATACATCTAATCCAGGTATAAAACGTCGCAAATACTTTTCTATTATAGCAAAGCTATCTCTATTTCGAACGGTAAATAGTATTTTGCAATAAATTATAAATATTCTAGGACAATCTACAAAATGCCACCTAGACCCATGGTAAGCATAGCTTAACTAGCTTGTGTTATGGGTTCTAGAATGGGGATAAACATAATTTTATACTTTTTTTATACGTGTAGAGGCGAAACACGTGTCGAGGTTTGTCCTTCGCCCTTGTGGAATATTGCACATAGAATACAACATCTCCTCTCGGGTAAGAAATTTTATCTTGCTTAGAGGGGTGTGGTTTGATATTCCATTGACATTTAGTAATAAATTGCTATTGTTATCGTTGGAATTGTTAAACCGTGGGCGAGTGGTGGGTCCCACGGAGTTTGCCAATACGTATGATTTAAGCTACGTTGCTACTCTAACCCCTCAGCTCAATGGGTATTTAGAGTGGGTTCACGCTGGTAGAATCTGGATCAGGATTCGAACCCGGGACCTCTGGATTGTTAACAGTCACAGCTCAACTTGTCTGCATGTACCGACTTTGAACTTGCCATCACAGTACGGAAACGTTCAAATCGCCGTCCCCGGGGAATAAAATGATATCTGTCATTATCTTGATTTTAATGTTATGTCATTTTTGAGATCTTTGTGTATTAATACATCTACCCAATTTTTTTTGTAATTTTTTTACAGGTATTTAAAGAGTTATAAAAAATTACCATAGTATTCGAAGATTTAAGACAGGTCTAAAAGAACGGGAATAAAAGGATTATATAATATTATCAAAACGTATCCTCACTTGTTACTATGACAAATAGTAATAGAATTATATTCTCGTAAAAAAATATTCGACTTAATATGATAAATGCATGTTATCATTTTATTCTCGTTCAAAACCGTCCACTCGTTTCGTATAAAGACGTTAAATCAAACGACTTAAGAAATTTGGATCGACAAGACATATTGTCATCCTCTTCCCGCACTTGAATTGTACGCAAGCGAATTCGAGTATCACTGTAAAGCGCAAACGCACCCGAACTCAGTCTGTGAAATATTTCTTTATAATAGATTCAAATAAAATACAAGTATGATTTACCAGGACACAGACACAAGCTCTTTAGCTCAAAGCATGTAAATGGTATTCTTCAGCTATTCCTTAGTTGTCTTTCTCCCTATCCCATAATTGTAAGTCCTAGGGTGGCCCTATCCTTCTCCACCGAAAATTAACACGGCATAGTTGAGGAAAATATAAGGTTGTTATTATGTCTCTGCTCACCTTTCAGGGACGAAATAATTAGAATAAATACTAACTGTGAAGTAATGATCATAGGATCGACTCTCATTTCTATTTTAATTCTCAGAACCGTAATGGGATTTGTAGTCTAAGAGCCAGTGGCCTATAGACTTACACTTTAATTCTGGAGTCTTCCAATTTTATTTTATCTAAGCCATGGCTCTTAATACTTTACTTTAATTAGTCTTCTTGACTTATTTTTTTAAACTATTGATACATTCTGGATATACAGAACAGAAACAGAAACTCACGCCTTTATACCCGAAGGGGTAAACAGCACCTCTGTTTACCCCTTCGGGTATAAAGGCGTGAGTTAGCTAGCTAGCTAGCTAGCTAGCACCCACATGTCGCCAGTTTATGTTTAGGTCCCAATGTAATAGGTGGCGAAGCCTATTGCCACTAACCGGGCACTTATAAGCCTGTGATAAATACACACATAACTTCGAAAAGTATCGGAAAGTCATTGGTGTGTTCCATGGTAAAACCTGGGATACCATACCACTAGGCTACCGCGGCTTTTTTATGTTGAATGCAATACAACATATATCTGCAAATCTCTAAAGGGATAAGCAGAAAAGTCTCCAAAAAGATAAACAGAGTGGACACTATTACATATTACTCTATAAGTAATTCATATTTTTGGTCAGTGACGGTTACAACCAACAATATTGGCTGAGTAGAGAGTAGAGTACTAGTTGGCCACTTGGGTTATAATTGTGCCCTTTTTCTAAAGAATTAATAACCTGGGTTCAATCCCGTGACATCTCGTTAGCAAACCCAGTCGAGAAACCAATGATTAAAAATTAAAATAATCAGCTAGTCTCGCTAAACGTCAAAATACGTGTCAATCCCATACATGGAACATTCTATTCTATTCCTCAAAACGACCAATAAATAGCCACTTGTCTAGGGAGCATGAGCTCTACGACTATAAGTAATTATCGTGTCAGTAAGAAAGTGCAGCATGGAAAGGCGCTGGCCTGTCCTGTCTCCGTGATCAGTTATTTGTGGCATAACTGCCTCTAAGTATATATTGCAGAACAGTTATGTGGTGTCGAAATAGAAACAGGTGTGTTGAGGAAATTCTTTACGTAGTCTTTAAGATGTAAACTGTAAGACTCAAAACTCGAAAAGTCAACTGAAGTAGCCTCGATTTCAAAACTACAGTTTTGCGGCAGTATATAAGATGTGGATTTTAAGACAGAAATCTCGAAAAGTCAACTGAAGTAGCCTCGATTTGAGACTACAGTTTTGCGGTAGTATATAAGATGTGGACTTTAAGGCCCCAAATTTGAAAAGTCAACTGAAGTAGCCTCGGATTGAAACTACAGTTTTGCGGTGCTATATATGATGGGGGCTTTAAGACTCAAAACTCGAAAAGTCAACTGAAGTAGCCTCGAATTGAAACTACAGTTTCGCATAATATACATTTGTATGGTAATTCGTACACAGATAACATGAGGCATGAATTTCTGTAAGTAGTTTGAAAACGAAACGCGAAAATTACATGCGAAACTGGAGATTCCCATAAAAATATGAAATATTAGTCAATCACGTAATATAAGAACATCGTCAATCTCAATAGCTGCTAGTGTGTTTTACGTAAATAATAAAAAAAAAACAATGTACTGCTTTCAGAAATTCTTTCATCATTGAAAAACTGCAATAACCCTAAGAAACATAGGCTATATTGCAATGCGTGAACCGATACCCACGTAGGTGGAGCCGCGGGCATTAGCCAGTCAATTATATTCCCTTAGCAGAAACATTTCACTCAAGTGTTTTATTTTTCAGTAACACCCCGCCTTATCTGCCGGTCAGTCTATGTAACAATGGTCCGTACAAGCAGTGCGTTGCTGGCCCTTGAGTGAGACGCCCGCGCTCTTACGTTCGCGGTGTGTAGTATAGTGTGTACTAGGGTTTATAGTGGATGTTACAATATGGTGTGTAAAGTACTACCGAAGATTGAAAGCCGTGAGTTATATTTTGTTTTGGTTTTGAGGTCGGATTCGTGATTCACCTAGTCTCAAATTGATAATGGTACAGTCAAATTATTAAAAAAATCTGTCATTTATTAAAAAAAATTGAAGTTTTTTAAATATATTTTTAAAAAAGTGGATATTTTTTTTCCCTAATTTATTATTATTATACTTACAAATTCATTTCTATTAAATAATTATTTAAATCTTTTGAATCATAAAGTGAAGGCCATTTAATGGCATCCCTGTGCAAAAACGTCATCATTTAGAGCAGAGGTCTCTATTAGTTCGTTATATCGGTCTAATACTCTCCAAGACGTTGATTAGTAGTGCTTGTGTGGCTAAGCACGTAATTAATTTCCCTGCGAATTACACCGCATAGCAAGGAATCGGGTCAAAAAAATTGTTTTCAAATTTAGTTAGCTGCTACATTTTCGGTTACCTATACCCATTTTTTTTTTAAAAGTGCCCGATTGATGGCAATAAGCTCGGTCCTTATTACGGTTCGAAGATCATGGTTGGCGAAATTTGGGTGTTTAATACAACTCTGCCGTGAGTGTGTGTTTCAAAAATATATAAAACATTTTATTTCAATTTAAAGCTCTGGTTGTATCTTTGGGGTTGATCAGATGATAGTCGCTCTCGTAAAAGCCAAGATATAACAACCAATAAATGAGAAGTGAAACAGTGAACCCCAAAATTCCAAAACAGGGTGCTACTATCATTGACAGTCAGATGATGATTTATTACCCGACTGCGCGACGCAAAGGAGGGTATTGTGTTTATCAGTCTATGTATGTATGTATGTATGTATGTTTGTTTCTATGTGGCGTTCTAGAGACCAAACGCGTAGACCGATTTTGATCATTCTTACGTCAATCGATTCGTCTTAACCTTGCGAGTGTCACTAAAGACATGACAGTAATCAAAATTCACCACAGCGACAACCAGACGCCATATTGTCAAAATGAAAAAAAAAAAGTCGATGAACTATGTCAAGTGGGGTGTCGTTGAATAGGTAATTTTAAATCATATTTAGGTTTCTTTTACCATTTTTCATTTTAAATAATAGTTTAGGATATATAACGATTTAAAGTTGCTTAACAAAACATTCGTTCTTGCTAATTTTCTTACTTATTGATTTAAGTTTATATTTTAAGTATAAACGATATACAAACAAAAATATTTTTGGTAAAAAAAAATAACTTTTCAATGAATCGTAACTAAAAAGTATAAAATAAAAAAATAATTTAAAGAAAAACAAAAAACCCGACTGCGTAAACTAAAAAGAATGAAACAAGCCCAGTAGTTTAAAATTCATACAATACTCACAGTCGGGGCCCATTCAAATTTTACCAATTAAATGTTCCCAAGGGGCCCCGACTGTGAGTATTGTATGAATTTTAAACTACTGGGCTTGTTTCATTCTTTTTAGTTTACGCAGTCGGGTTTTTTGTTTTTCTTTAAATTATTTTTTTTATATAATATAATAGACACTTAAATTTGATTTCAACTCGCCTGATGGTAAGTTGAAGGCAAAGTCTCAGGAAAGTTTTTGATAGGTTTTAAATAAATTTGGTTTCTTTTTATTACCATTTTCAGTTAGTTCATTTATTGTCATGTACATTGTATCATTTGCGCAAGTCAATTAGATTTTTTTTTTTAATTTAGAAATAATATAGATACTCCATTTGTTTAAATACTTAAATAAGTAAACAATCTTGTGGTAACTTTTTACAAAAACACACGTTAAACAAATAAACTAGACTAACTAACTGTCTAGTTGGTTCGACAGTTACTACGTAAGTTCGACACGAGTTTTTAGTCCTCAAAATGCGTTACTAAGTAGAAAAGTATTTTTATACTGAGTTTTTAAACAAAACATTAAAAAGACACAGAAATATTATTTACGTTTTTTAAGCACCTTAACAAATTGACTATAGGTACCTAATGAATGACAGGCTCCCGTGACTCTCACGATGGAAGTAGGACATGATTGTATCTTCCGTTCCAATTGAGCATTCAGACTTTGGAAGTACCTCCTCCCTACAGAATAAATACCGCAGCGAATAATAACCTTGTGTTGTATTCCCGGGGTTGAATAGGGTAACCAGAGCTTACTGAAATGGTTTTGTATTATCAATGGGAAGACCAAGGATTTGACAGGGTAGAACCTCTCTTCACTTTCCAACCTCCTCACGCTACCCTGCACAGGGTAGCGCACGAGTGTGACACCCTTGCTGCAAACATCCATAGGCTCTGGTAACCACTTTCCATCTGTAGGACCGTGTGCTTATCTACCTTCTAAGTGGTTTAAACAAATGATAAGAATTTTTTTTTCTGTAAGATATTTCTAAACATAAATCTATTCTATCAAACTGCATCGAAATCGGTACAACCGTTCTGAAGTGATTGAGTTACAAACATACATTCAGACTTATATACTTACACATACATAATATCAGTATTATTAAATAAGTGTTTACATCGAATGCAAGAAATTTTCCTATTTTCTTGCTCAATATACACGCAAGAGTTAGGAATCGAAGCTGTAATCGTTCGAACGGTTGCGTTTTATGAGCATATTACGACTTGTGTTATCAACATAACATAACATAAACTCACGCCTTTATCCCCGAAGGGGTCGACAGAGGTGCTAGCACCCACATTTCGCCAGTTTAGGTCCCAATGTAATAGGTGGCGAGCCTATTGCCATTAATCGGGCACTGGGCACTTTAAACCTGCGATAAATACACACATAACTACGAAAAGTCATTGGTGTGTGCCATGGTAAACCTGGGATCGAACTCGACACCTCGTCTCAGCAGTCCATTACCCATACCACTAGGCTACCGCGGCTTTTATCATGTTATCAACGTCCTGAGTTAAGTCTAAAAAAGAGTTAAGATAACTCAATACGCCACTTTAATTTAATTAGCTTCGGTAGCTTAGTGGTTAAGGAGTCGGCCTTACGATTTTCGAGGTTCGAATCCTGGTCATTGCACTACCGACATGAACCCACTCCTATCACAAGCCATTGAGCTTAGCTGGAGGGGTAAGAGTAAAAAAACAATAGGCCACCCCTATCTCTTCCCATACGAATGTCAAATCTAACCTACTTTAAAATCTCATATTTTTTAAATAGCAGCAATTATTATAGGTTTCCCAATAAAGCAAAGAAATAGATTTCAAAACTTATAAAAAATGTAGGTTTCTAATACTTTCGATATAGTTGCTAACAGTAAGTACCTAAAATAAATATAAGCTAAAAACGTGCTAATCTTATAAAAAGAAAATTGCAATAAGTACAATAACCACGAGAAATTATTATCAAATCAAGAAACGTGTCCTATTAAATAATAATAAATCACATTATATATTATTAAATAGATAGGGATATTATCATTAATCACGTGGCATAATATCTAATCACTTGTATCTGCATGCGGTAATGAATTTGATTTCCGGTTCGTGCAAATGATTCAGTTTTTTTTTGTTACGAGAAGTTTAGTAACAACATTTGGTAGGCCGTGGAATTCCATAGTTATACTCACGGGAAGACCTCCGACGACCTTGGGTCAGCTGGGGTCTGAGCGATATGCCAAAGGCTTCCTGACCTTCGGCAACTGAGGGCCCGAGGAGGCCGTGCGGTTAGCCGGTTTCGCTGACTTCACTGGTGGGTATCCGTGGGGATTTTCGCACGAGGAAAATATAACGTCGACAACTCGTTGACGGGAATGTCTGTGAAGTGAACACTTATATTATTTTGATGACTCAATTCAGTCATTACGGGTAGTTGGAGCCTAAGTTCGATAACTGAACTAACATACTTAGAAGTCATCAATGGGTTTTGGAAGTCATATGGCAGTCGCTCCAAAAATATTAAAATCGTGTAAAAAAACGTGTACATCTCCCGCCGGAGCCAGTTGGGGAAGTTATGATTTACTCGAACCGACTGAAACGCACGTCTTTGGGTCTTTAGTTGACGGAGGCAAGATAGTAACCGACAAATCCCTCGCATCCCAGCACATCGGCTTTCGAGATGACGTCTAGCCCAACGGTATGGCATATTGCGCCGCCGCAGCGGCCTGCTTCTGCTTGGGTGACAAACGGTCTCACCTGTCACCCTCAGGCCCGCGCTCATGGAGGATGACCTTCAAACTCATCAGTCGCCTCCGCTAATCGAGTGTCTGGTGTCTGATGTCGAAAATATACCTACTATAACTGTTGGTGAAATCCATCCTAATAATAGAAAGAAAGTGTTAGGAAGAGTGAGAGTTGATCTCCAGTATAAGTGACACTGATTACAATTCTAGACATCGTGTGAAGCATTGAGTTAAAACATTCAGATTGCCTTGTCAACTGCATTTCATTGCTTAAGTAATTTTCCCCTTTCTATGCAAAGAATTTTCTTTAGGTATTCACCATAAAGTTTATGGGAATGACAAAGGTAAGACGCGACGGTATTGTCGTCCCAATTGGGTCGTCCGACTGGAGAAGAACCTCCTACAGAATACCACAGCTAATAATAACCTTGTGTTGTGTTTCCGTGAGTAGGGTAACCAGAGTTCGCTGGAGAGGTTTGTGTTGTCAGTGGGATTCAAATTGTCAATTTTGGTAATCTGGTTTAATCTACACTCGTAAAAGCGCCTATTAACGACCCACCAAAATATGCTTTCATTAACGATCCATTTTTTAAATCTTTCATATCAGACATAATATACGTTCCAGAAAACACATATCTTAAAAATTTGTTAGGTAATTTTGTTAGACAACGAAAATACTAAAGTTTGCATGTCTAAATTACCAGTGAAAGAAATAATTTGACAATAAGTGAGACGCGGCCGAAGCGGAGGACTTTCCATAGTAACGCGCCTCCAGCCACGTAAGTACACCTCAATTTTACTTAAGGAATATAACGTACTAAAAATGGATTTGTGTTCTTGCTACCCCATTACAACTGTTATGTATATATTTGTTTTCCAAACTAACTCATAATATTATGCATTTTATTGGTTTTAATGTTATTAAATCATGTTTTAATTTGAGGCGGTAATAGAATCTATATTTCGAAACTTGATTCTAATAACGACCCATAGCGTTGTTAGAATATTGCAATATTCATACTTATTTCTATTACCGACTAACAGCTATGAGGATATAATTCATATCCATATCTATACTTACATTATAAATGCGAAAGTAACTCTGTCTGTCTGTTACGCTTTCACGCCTAAACCACTAAACCGATCTCGATAAAATTTGGTACAGAGACATATTGAAGCATGGGAACAGGCATAGGTTTTTTTGTGAAAATGGGGGATGAAAGCGGAGAAATAGAGAATGAAAGTTCGTGATTTTTCAAAATATTGTGATCTGATTTGGTATAAAGATAGTTTAGAGCTTGTAAATGGACATAGGCTACCTTTTTTGCGAAAAGGGGGAAGAAGAACAGGGGATGAAAATTTATTTGAAAGTTCATGATGTAATTTCGTACAAATATGGATAAGAGTTTGAGATCGAATATTCACGGGAGCTGAAGCCCCCCCCCCCTCTCCCCCCTTTCAACCCCCGTGCATAATAAATGGTGGTAATAGGGGATAAATTTATTTTTAAAGAGATTGATGTAAATTGGTTCAGAGGTAGACTTGACAATAATATAATTGCGAAATTAACTCTGTCTGTCTTCATTGTAAATCTTTTTAATGCTTATTTCGAAGAATTAAATTTTACAACTCTTTATAGTTTTTTATAGAATCATGGAGACCAAGAAGCGCAAAAAGTACATCTAGAAGCTACTTTAGGAGCTATAGATGAAGGAACCAGCATTTACGAAGCATCCAAGACCTATGGCATACCAAGAACAACTCTGCGTGACAAGATTTTTTTAACTGATTTTTAATTTCTAATTAGAATACCTATAGGAAATTAAGAAATAAAAAAATAATTACTTTAAGACTGTTTTCTTTGACTGATTATATTGTTTTAATTAATAAAAATGACAAAAAGTATGTGCCTTAAGAATTGCAATAAATAATTATGATTATAATACAATCATATAATCAAAAAATTTATCGCAGGTTTATAAGTGCCTCGGAGAGCACGTTAAGCCGTCGGTCCCGGTTGCCATACAAACATCTATGGCAGTCGTTACGGGTAGTTGGAGCCCTTAAAAGTCCAACCAGCCTAACTTGGAACTTCGATATCGCCATTGGTCATTAGACCATTGGTTGTGGAGGTCAGATGGCAGTCGCTTCACGGAAAATATCGAAGTTCAGCCGCATCACAGTTAGACTGGAAAGCCGACCCCAACTGAGTTGGGAAAAGGTTCAGGGAATGATGATGATTATAATACAATAGAATTCACCTCGAAACTATTATTATTCCCTAATAAATACCTCAAAAACATTTTTCTCTCATTTAATCGTATATAAAAAGTAATCATTTCATAGTGGTCGGTAATGGAATCAGAAAAAGCGGTAATAGAATCTTGCTGCATTTTTGGGTCAGTAATAGAACCAACTGCTCTTTTGGATTAAACAATTATTTAATAAATATTGTGTTATTTAATATTGAATTTGAGTACTGAATTTCAAAGAATACCTCGTTGAGGTTAATTATAAATTATAATATCTTCTCGAACATAACAGCTTATAACTGTTTTTTTGAAGTGAATGCAAAGACAGCTTAAACTGGCGGTAATAGGAGCTTTTACGTTAATATTATAAAGAGGAAAGATTTGTACCTATTTTTGTATGTTTGTATGTTTGTAATGAATAGGCTCAAAAAGTACTGGGCCGATTTAAAAAATTCTTTCACCAATAGAATGCTACATTCTTCCAATTTGACATAGGCTACATTTCATTCTGAAAAAAATTAGGGATCCTTGGTAAAATTTGAACAATGTAACCGAAGGTGTAGAAAAATGAGTCTTAAAATGTCTTTCGTCGAATGCGCTGCCGAAACTATTAGCGATAGAACAAAATACAAAAATAGGTACAAATCTTTCCTCTTTATAATATTAGTGAAGATAAATAATATTTTTTTAATAAATCAAAATATTTGTGAAAAAAAGTGTTTTATATCCAAATTTCCAAAAATAAATAATTGTCTACCCTGTGCGAAGCCGGGACGGGCTGCTAGTAATAAATATGATGATTATGTTGACTCTTCTCAGCACTAAAATACAAAAATATCATTATCTGAGCCTATTCCCAACTCCGTTGGGGTCGGCTTTCAAGTTAAAATGCGGCTAAACCTCGTTATTTTCCGTGAAGCGACTGTCATCGGACCTCCATAACCAGAAAGATTATTCTTCCTACAATTTAATCTTCCAATGCAATTCAAATGCTCCGTTCTCCCGAAACCTTTACATTCCGAATTCGATAGTATTTCGTGCTAAGGCTACTGAAAAGCCTTTTCTTAAGTCTGTGACCAGAAAGTAAGAGCTTTAATATTGAAATGAGTAAAATATAACATATTTTTATTTATTTTTTCTAGCCACACCGAGGGTGCTGAAGGATGGACAGGAGACCATACCAGAGATAGCAGATTATGAAACGGCATTGGATATGGCAGGTAACATTATTTTATAATTAAAACATTGAAACCCTCTGATATTCACCAATACGTTAATTGGTAGTGCTTGTGCGACTAAGCACGTAATTAATTTCCTTGCAATGTACACTGCATAGCAAGGAAACGGGTTAATTTTTTTTCCACATTTATTCAGCTGCAACTTTTTGGTTAGGAATTTATTTTCGGCATACCCATTTTTTTACAATACACCTCTGCATACCCTTTCGGGGATTACGGGCGTGAGCATAATTATGTATGTATGTAAAACATTAATAATAATTTATTCTCCCGACTGAGTTTGGCGACAACGACTAGCTTCTGACTAATGAGAGTTTTGTTGGTGCTCTCAGGTGACTAACGATGAAAATAATTATAAATAAGTAATTATCCGTGGGGTGAGAGAGAAATACTCTCATCACCCCATTTTATTCGAAGGGTGTTGTAAAAGGCGATAAACAATACGCAGACGATATCTTGTATTACTCTTTATTGTACATCAAAAACATAAAATTACAATAACAAAACATACCTATATATATACGTGAACAATTGTATGTATAATCGGCGGCTTTATCGCTAGGAGCGATCTCTTCCATTTCAAATTTTTCCATTTCAAAAAAAAATCTTATCCATTCCAACCTTAAAATTTGGTACAGGGATAGATCAGATCTTGTAAACACATTTTGGGAGTAGGTACCCATAGACTGCTATAATAGGATCAATCTTCCAGCCGGCGAAGCTTTACGCATCAGCTAATGTTTAAATAGATGTTTAGTCCAGATACCGTTGTGGTGCATATCCCAGGATTGCAATTTATAAATTAAGAAACTGGTTTCTCAGAACTGTATAATCAATGCCTACCTTACCACATGCCGGGCAGTTATTGCAAGAACCCATATTTCAATAATTCTGGACCGTTATACCAGGAAGATACATTCGTTCTTTTGCATTTAAATGTTAAGGTAAGGATTCACTAGGAGCATTGTATAATGTAACAATAATACTATAAAGTTATCCTTAGAAGAATAAATTGTGCAAGTGACATACCTATATGCAAGTGACATATAGTCAAACCGTGGAAACAGTTTTTTGTGGCCATGTTTAACATTAAGTTTTTATATAGTTTTATTTAATAAACATTATGTTATATGGATATTTTTATATAGATATATTACATACATACATACATATATTCAGCGTTAGAAAGTGACAGAAGGTACGATTTTTTTTACTTCGACTGAAACAGATAATGCAGTGACCTCAATTTATCGATACTCAAAGTCACAAGTCACTGTCAAAGAATTTTAAACTCGGTTACGCGGTAATTGATTTACCTAAGCTATTTAAGTGACTTAAAACATCTTTTACTTCAGTTTTCAAAATCGAATTTTGCATTACTACATCATTAATCAATGTTTAGATTGTTTTACTATTATTTAAGTTAATACATATTAAATTCATTTGATATCATGTTAAAATTTTGCGTTCTGTGCAACTGCTCACAGTGAATCGTAACCTTTATTACAGTGATTGATGTAATATTTTTGAGTATAATAATTTATCATTGCGAATATCGAAAATTCTTTTTGTTAGTGTTTTGTTTCGGTGTTGTAATTAATGAATAATATATGCACGAGAGAAAATGTCCGGTAAATGTAATATGAATGCAGTTTCTATACAAACTAATATTAAGGTGATAAGGAATTGTAAGATATATATTGACCACGGTAGCCTATTGGTGTGTGCAATGGGAAAATCTAGGATCGAACCGGAGACCTCGTTTCTGCAGCCCATTACCCATACCAGTAGGCTACCGCATATACTACTTGGCAGATACTAACGAAGATAATACTTGGTATAAATGGCCAGGATATGAGCATAACTACGTACCGTGTAATGTAAGAGCTAGATGGTTTCCGCGAATCTTTGGAGGAAATTGATGATACCATCTATGTTGGTTACGCTGGTCACACGAAGGGGACGGCTTAACTGAGGACGTACTACTTTCTTAATTAAGATCTCCATTTTGTTTTTCACCACGGTAGCCTAGTGGTATGGGTAATGGACTGCTGAGACGAGGTCTCATGTTCGATCCCAGGTTAACCATGGCACACACCAATGACTTTTCGATGCTTTTCGAAGTTATGTGTCTATTTATCACAGGCTTATAAGTGCCCGGTTAATGGCAATAGGCTCGCCACCTATTACATTGGGACCTCTGCCTGCCCCTTCCATGGGACCGAATACAATGGTTGGTTAGACATGTTTGGATTTTACCCCTGCTAACTGCTTGATATATATTTGAATCACAAGCCTATAATATTGCATAATGTGATTGGTAGGTAATATCGATGATGAACCCACTGGTCCCCTAGAATTTGAAATTGCGCCCACTCGTCCCCTCAAATATCTGAGGGTCCCACTCGTCTGGTGGTTTGTTATTTATAATTTTGTATGGGTACGGTAGTGTCCATACCAAGATGAGACAGCAGAAACGTAGGGCACTGACACTTTTTATGTTTTTGTAATATTTTTTCATATAAATTTGAAATTGGATTAGGTTATTATTGATACCAAATTTATAACAAATTTTTCATATGTCCTCAGTATACAAGCTCTGAATACCTTTCTGATTTGTTCAAGTGTCAAGTTAATTCAACGCCGTCATGGTACGAGTATCTACCTATAATGCTCTACAAGTACAAATTCGCTGCGGTAATCACATTGAATAATAAATCAAACCGCAAAATTTACGGCCTTGGAACAAATGATATGGTTTTTAATTTTCACCTGTTTAATTTTATAATGACGTCTATGGTATAGTCATAAATAAGGTTAAGGGCCTCTTTCCACGTTACGAGTTATTTTATAGACGCGTGCGCAACTACCGTGGAAAGAGGCACGTCCGTGGTTCTGCGAATATGTTTGACATAGTACTCATATTAAACACGTCTACGTCCTATGGTAGCTCGTACAAAGGAATTCCGTCCTCACATTCATACATATAATATAGTCATGTCTATCGCTCTTCAGGGTACGCAGATACAATAACCCGCAATCTGCTTCTCCACTTTACGAACTTCTTCTACTGTCATTACATCTTTCATGGAAGATTGCTTTTTCTAATATAAACAAATAAATAAAACGGTAATTTATATTCGTAATATTAAAATAACACGACACAAATTCAGAAATTACTTATAACGATTTTTTCATAAATAAAAGACCATTGAAACCTAACAAAAATATCAATTTTGGGGACCAATGGGCACTCCATGAGCGCAGGCCTGGGGGTGACGAATGGAGCCGCCTGTCACCGTAGCAGAAGCAGACCGCGGCGACGGCACAAAATGTCACATACCCCATACCGTGGTCCCTACACTACCTCATCTCGAAAGAGAGGGCCACGGGTCTGCCAGAGTGCGAGGGATATGTTGGCTACTATCTCACCTCCGGCAACTAAAAACCGACGAATTCGAGTCTGACATAACCTACCCAACCGGCTGGGAGTCCGCGGGGATAAAAAATGGGGACCAATGGGTACCAATTGATCTTATAAACATTTGTAAATCTACTCTTAAACAACGCGCGCCGTAGTGATGTTTCAATGAGAACCACATAATGAGGGGACGAGTGGGCCCAAGGTATCAATTGTTAGGTGACCAATGTACTCGTACCAATTCATCTTACACATATTTGTAAACCTACTCTCAATCATCGCGTGCTATAGTAGTTTTCAATAATAATAATATCAGAACATTCAAAGTCCAAACATTATTCCTTCCTTGTGTTTAATGATAATATTATTGCAGTAGCAGGCTGTCATAGCTCGTCAAATTTCTAAAGATAAGGCCTATAAAGGCGGCTTAACACGGCTGTTCTTCAGATTACATCACGTACCCACTCACTCTACCCACTTTTCTATAACCCTTAACACAAGCTAGTTAAGCTATGCTTACCATGGGTCTAGGTGACGTTGTGTAGATTGTCGCAGAATATTTATTTATTTATTTTCTCCCACTGAGAAAAACTGGGATTCCTTTTGATTTAATATCTGAATGAATTCCACCACCACCATGAGGCATGTCAAATATATAGTTATGTAAAAACAGAGGTAGATAAGTGATATGTAATGTATGTAATGAATATTACTTTTTACTTACTCAATCTCCATGTACGTGACAATATATGTAATAATCAGTCGTTCCAGCAATTTCTGACTTGCTATGCAATAAACGAACCAAAGGTGCAATAATCACAGTTTACACTAACTGTTATTGTAAATATTTACAGTTTGAACGAATGAAAAGGACTTTTTACGTCACACGATCAGAATTTGAACTCAGTTCAATTCAAATAATAATAGTTTCGAAATTCAGTGTCAAAAATAGTTTTTATACCACTAAGGTGGCAGACAGGCACATGGTCCACCTGATGGAAAGTGGTTACCGTGGCCTATGGACGTATGCAATACCAGGGCAACACATTCGTGCTGCCGATCATGTAGAGGGGGGGAGGGGGCCTATGAAAGATAGGAGTGTCACTAGTTTCTGTGTTGTCAATGTAGAAGGCAAATCAAAACCTCTCCAGTGAGCTCTGGCTACCCTACTCACCACCGAAACTTAACACAAGGTTATTATTGAGGGACTTCTGCAAAAATATGTAGTCTGCCATTTTGTGGCATAACAGCTAAGAACACTCCCGACTAATTCAGCTTCCAAACAAACTGTTTGGTAGCTACGATGCTACAGACATACACACCTACACACACATACACACACACACACACACACGCACGCACACACACTATGTCGGGGGTTAAAAAACAAATAGCGCCATTATGCGAGTTGATTTTTTTTACCCATACCTAGTAATTTTGTTATGCCATAGTAGTGTATCCTGGAAAGCCGACCCCAACTGTGTTGGGAAAAGGTTCAGAGAATGATGATTAGTGTATCCGGAGTACTACCTAGGCTTCGGCTATGGGAGCGTTTCCCTAACACCTTGTATATACCGGTAACTATAACAAATTATACAGAACAGGAAGTTTATAGAGATAGAAACATTTCCCGATAGACAATACAACTGCGCGTGAGTTCAATATTTATCATAATATAAGAACATTATGAATAGAATCGTTATTTCAATATATGACAATGTTTTCAAGACATATTCTTTCCTGAAAGAATGTCGGATTGATTGATTATCTTGCGTTTTTTCCGGTCTCTGTATAGTGGTGTAGGTCTGGGATAGTGGTAGGTCAGACGACAGAAACTCTAGTTTTCCATTGCGGTAGCCTAGTGCTATGGGTAATGGACTGCTGAGACGAGGTATCGAGATCGATCCCAGGTTTTACCATGGCACACACACAATGACTTTTCGATGCTTTTCGAAGTTATGTGTGTATTTATCGCAGGTTTATAAGTGCCCGGTTAATGGCAATTGGCTCGCTACCTATTACATTGGGACCTAAACATAAACTGGCGAAATGTGGGTGCCTCTACCTTCGGGGATAAAGGCGTGAGTTTATGTTAAGTTATATATAGCTATATATATATATAGTCATATTTTTATTTTTTATGGGAGTGACTTTTGTCTGATTCCCTACCTCTAAAAGGAGATTGCTCTAGGACCTGGTTTACCAAACAACAGGTGACTAGAAGGTTTTCTTCGACCTCAAGAAGATGTGTCCCGATTTCTAATTGCGATTGCTGAGCATAACTAAAAGGTTACAACACATAATAATGTTTTGGTTTATAGGTCTTTCTTCTCATAAGATGTATTGATTGTAGCACTTACAGTTGAAACAATTTGTAAACACCATTGTGGTTAATGGTGATTGAAAAAGTTGCGCTTGTTTGTATCACTAAGTTTCTTATAGGTTTTAATAACTCAGCAGTTTGTTAATTTGTAGGTATTTAAGACCCATAAGGGTCGAGCCCCAAGGTAGCATGCAAGCTGTCCTCCAAGCCCCTTCCACCTCCAAATAACCCGACGTACAGTGACACACCATCGCTATATGGTGGACATTCCACTCATACATACCAACGATTTGGTGATACGTTCATCATGCGCACAGGTTTCCGGATAGCCATAACTGGGGAGCCTCAAGACTAGAGTGAATAGGTTAATTCTAAGCAAGCGTGCTTCACCGTCGACCGCATCATCACTTGTCAAAAAGTGAAATAGTGGTCAAACGCGAGCCTATCAGATATAAAACAAACGCCATACGTTTGCACAATATCACCACCCCATCACATTTGAAGGGTGTCCTAACAGTCGTCAAACTAAAAACGCAGACGATATCACTGCGAGAAAAGGAAGACCGAAACCCTTCTTTGTCATCTGCATTGATAACACAGAAACCCTCTTAACTTCCTCCCCTTCTCCCTCCCACTTCCCCTCGCTTTCTTTAAATGGTCGGCAGCACGAAGTAACGAGTGGTATAGATTAAGCCTCCCATCATTGGAAGAGGCCTATTGTTCAGCGGTAGACTGTTAGACTAATTGACTGATGCGGTACTACTTTAGTTTTACTTTAAGTAACTATACACTCTCTAGAGTCTAGAGTGAAATTTTAGACTTAGTCTAGAGTCTAGACTAAGTCTAAAATTTGAATCCACTAATTCCTAAAGCTCTATATATCATCATTTCAGCCACAAGACGTCCACTGCTGAACATAGGCCTCCCTCAACGACCTCCAATCCGACCGGTTGGAGACAGTCTGCATCCAATGGGTACCCGCGACTTTGACTATGTCGTCCGTCCATCTCGCAGGAGGCCCACGCTTCGTCTACCGGTACGCGGTCTCCATTCGAGAACCTTTCGGCTCCAACGGCCATCTGTTCTTCTTGCTACGTGCCCCGCCCACTGCCACTTCAGTAGCAAGGCTATGTCGACCACTTTTGTTCGTCTGCGAATCTCCTCATTTCTGATTCGATCTAGCAAAGAGATTCCGAACATAGCCCTTTCCGTAGCTCGCTGTGTAACCTTGAGCTTTCTTATGAGCTCCATATAGTTAAAAAAACGAAGGTAGGACACGACGGTATCTCCCGTCCAAAATGAGCTGTCCAACTGGGGAAGTACCTCCGCCCTACAGAAGACCGCGGTCATAATAACCATCGTGTTGTGTTCCCGCCAGTAAGTAGGGTAGCCAGAGCTCACTGTACCCCTCCTTCCCCTCCCCACCTCTTCCCAGCTCTCCCCCTTTCCCTTCAGGGTGGGCAGCGCGTGTGTGACACCCTTAGTGTTGCACACGTTCATAGGCCACGGTGGCCGCTTTCCATCAGGTGGGCCGTGTGCTTGTCTGCCACCTACGTAGTTTAAAAAAAAACCCAATACCTTAATAGTTAAAATATCTATAAATAGCTCCATAATAGTTAAGAAAAAATAACCCAATTTTTTTCTTGGTCAGGTTATGGGCGCTTCAGTCGCAGTGCGCTCGGCGCCTGCGCATTTGCGTTCCTGGCATCGGGCGTGCAGAACTGCATTATGTCGTATGTACTGCCGGCGGCGAGGTGCGAGCTGATGCTGACTACTTACCAGTCTGGATTGATCAACATGGCTTTTATGAGTGGTAAGTAACTTTGTTTTAAGTGGTACTAAAAAAATGTTTATGGAAGAATAGCGAGGTTCATTCGAGATGATGACTGTTATAAACACATCAAACTTATTTTTAAATAATGTATATCTGTACTTTTATAGGTAAGATACCTACATTTTTTATATTTTTATCCTAATCAGTTCATGCATTCGAGAGCTTCGATGACACAGACACACATACACACACAGCAACGTGAAACTTATAACACTCCGTTGTTTTTACGTCGTTGGTTAAAATACTTTTAAACATTATATAATCCGTATTATGTTCACCACTTTGATAGTTTAAAAATACAAATACAACGCAATTTATTTTAACATCAAATAGATTCTACAAAGTCCTACGAGATAATTCCAAACAAGTATTGATCTAATTTCTTCATTTTTGATCTGTCCGCTAACAATACCTTATAGGAAGACTGTATTGTTTATCGGAATGTCCATAGTAAGCCAATGTTGTCATTTTAGTACATACCTACGTTATTTTGACGCCATATTCAGTTATGATATGATATGTTTTCAGTAATAGAGATGACGTGGATTTCATAGAATTATATTGTATTTGTCAATAAAAATCTGAATTCCATAAAACTTAGTGCTCTTATAATTTGGGTATTTTCGTTTTCAACCCATAAATATTTTTCCCGGTTTCAACCCCCATTTTTTATATTCTGGGGAGATGTAAAATGCGAAAGGTATGTTACTTTCATAAGTAACACACCGTAGGCCAAAGCCTCTCAACATTGGGAGAGCCCTATGTCCAACAGTGGACTTCAATAGGCTAATTCATAATTGATAATTATCCTTAGAAGAACAAAGTGTGCGAGTGATACATACGTATCTTTACACAAAACTAAAGGTGCTCCTTCACCGGGAGCATTCGCGTGTAATGTAACGTTACAGATTTGAGCATTACATCAGTGAAGGAGGAGAACCGAGCTTTACAATGCGCACCTTGTAATGATACAATGTGAGGTGCTCCTTCACCGGGAGCATTCGCGTGTAATGTAACGTTACAGATTTGAGCATTACATCAGTGAAGGAGGAGAACCGAGCTTTACAATGCGCACCTTGTAATGATACAATGTGAGGTGCTCCTTCACCGGGAGCATTCGCGTGTAATGTAACGTTACAGATTTGAGCATTACATCAGTGAAGGAGGAGAACCGAGCTTTACAATGCGCACCTTGTAATGATACAATGTGAGGTGCTCCTTCACCGGGAGCATTCGCGTGTAATGTAACGTTACAGATTTGAGCATTACATCAGTGAAGGAGGAGAACCGAGCATTACAATGCGCACCTTGTAATGATACAATGTGAGGTGCTCCTTCACCGGGAGCATTCGCGTGTAATGTAACGTTACAGATTTGAGCATTACATCAGTGAAGGAGGAGAACCGAGCATTACAATGCGCACCTTGTAATGATACAATGTGAGGTGCTCCTTCACCGGGAGCATTCGCGTGTAATGTAACGTTACAGATTTGAGCATTACATCAGTGAAGGAGGAGAACCGAGCATTACAATGCGCACCTTGTAATGATACAATGTGAGGTGCTCCTTCACCGGGAGCATTCGCGTGTAATGTAACGTTACAGATTTGAGCATTACATCAGTGAAGGAGGAGAACCGAGCTTTACAATGCGCACCTTGTAATGATACAATGTGAGGTGCTCCTTCACCGGGAGCATTCGCGTGTAATGTAACGTTACAGATTTGAGCATTACATCAGTGAAGGCAGAGAACCGAGCATTACAATGCGCACCTTGTAATGATACAATGTGAGGTGCTCCTTCACCGGGAGCATTCGCGTGTAATGTAACGTTACAGATTTGAGCATTACAATGCGCATCGCACCTTGTAATGATACAATGTAAATAACAATGTCGAATTAATATTGCCGCACTCAGCACAACGACCGCTTCGTCTGACTCTCAACTTCGTCTGACTAATGCTCAAAGGCGAATCTGTTACGTTACATTACACGCGAATGCTCCCGGTGAAGGAGCACCTTTAGGCGTGAGAAAGTGACAGAGTATAACAATGAACCGTGAAACGTTTTTTTATAAACCATTATCAACTTTGACCGAAATAGATAGTATAGTGACGTCCATTTCTCTAAACTAAAAGTCACAAGCCACTACTGCGACATTTTGAATTGGGTAACGCGGTAATGAAGTAGTTTTTGAGTCTATTTACGATAGTAATATAATATTTGTGTGATGCACCTAATTCTGTTTAGATATTTTTAGGTTATGGTAGTACAAAAAACTCACAAATATAAACATACCCGAACAAACCCGAAAGGGTAGGCAGAGGTGCTACCACCCACATTTCGCCAGTTTATGTTTAGGTCTCAATGTAATAGCTGGCGAGCCTATTGCCATTAACCGGGCACTTATAAACCTGCGAAAAATACACACATAACTTCGAAAAGCATCGAAAAGTAATTGGTGTGTGCCATGGTAAACCTGGGAACGAACCCAAGACTACCTACCGCGGCTACTCACAAATATTATGTATTTTATTGGGCAATCGGGTTAAAATATCCGGGAATCAAGTTCCCAACCAATGATTGCACACCGGTTCTATCCGAACGCCTGCGTCGTATGCGGGTTCTCATTTTAGCTCTGCTCGTGTTGACCTGCTTAGAAAAATAGAGATAAATCACTGCCAAAGACGCAACATCTCTACGCATCTGCTAAAGATAGTACTCGTAGTAGCCCCCCAATTATTTAGCCTAATGCCCAGATCGACGAGTCATACAAAGTTAAGTGGTACGATTGGTAATAGCCACAATTAAACTAACTACACACCCACCAGTTCGGTCGTGTCGGTGTATTCAGGCTAATCTTTGTTGTCTAGATTTTAGACTATTTTACTCAGCGAAACAATAGTTCAACATAACATAGCAAAAACTCACGCCTATATCCTCGAAGCGGTAGGCAGAGGTGCTAGCACCCACATTTAGCCTGTTTATGTTTAGGTCCCAATGTGTGGTGGCGAGCCTATTGCCATTAACCGGGAACTTATAAATCTGCGATAAATTTTAATACACACATAACTTTAAAAGGCATCGAAAAGTCATTGGTGTGTGACCTGGTAAAACCTGGGATTATAGGATACCTGAAATTCGAGAAAATCGTTCAAGCCAAACTAAAACTCGAAGATATTCTCTTAAGCGTTGGACTGCTGGGATGAGGTCACAGGTTTGATCCCAGGTTTTACCACACACCAATGACTTTCGATGCTTTTCGAAGTAATGAATGTATTTATTTAAAAGCAACAAAGGCTCAATATTTGTTAGTATAACTTATGTCTATGTTAGTAAAATAAAAGTATACAATTTAATAATTCATAAAAAATTATAAAGGTCATTACTGCACCATCCCCGTCGCTATGTCACAACAGTGGTTTACATGGCGATCATGTTCTCCCTCCCCCCCCCCTCCCGCCCCCGCACACCCTGCTCACCAAGGACACACATCTTTTACGTAATGTGTGTATTTATCGCAGGATTATAAATGCCCGGTTAATAGCAATAGGCTCGCCACCTATTACTAAATCTTAAAGCTTGTATTAATTTCGAATCTCTCCTGTCACAGGTGGAGTAGCAAGTGCTTTCTTCTGGGGAATCGTTGGAGATGTCTTCGGCAGGAGGAACTGTCTGAGTATGACGTTACTGCTGGACGCTACCATCACGCTGGCACAGAGCACCGTACCGGACTACAGACTTCTACTAGCTGCAAGAACTATTAACGGATTTATCATAGGTAATTGCAAAAAAAATATGGAGATAACTATAGTGGGGTAGACCTTTAACCAATTATTCGCTACATAATATACCCAAGAATACGATCAGCCTTCGTGGCGTGGCGGTAGTGCACGCGACTGCTCGCACGGGGCGCTGATTCGATCCCCACTCAGTGTAAAAAGTTGTATGCATGAATATGGCTGTTTGCACTGGTCTGGTCGTGACTCGAAGAGCACGTCAAGCCGTTGGTTGCCATACAAACATCTATGGCAGTCGTTACGGGTAGTTGGAGCCCTCAAAAGTCCAACCAGTCTAACTTGGAACCTCGATATCGCCATTGGTCATTGGATCATTGGTTGTGGAGGTCATATGGCAGTCACTTTACGTAAAATATCGAAGTTCAGCCGCATCACAGTTGGACTGGAAAGCCGACCCCAACTGAGATGGGAACAGGTTCAGAGAATGATGACCAGGATCGTTACACTGACCCGGCCACTCTTGGAGAATTCTAATGTCCTTCTTGAAGAACCCTACATTGTAGCCGCTTGGAAAACCACGTCAGGAGAGTTCATTCCACAGTTCCACATTCCACATTCCACGGGATGAAGTTCCTTTCCTGTCTGCGGCAAGCGGAGGGATGGTAGAATGTGGCTGTGGGCATCATGTCAAATAATAATAAATGCCCATAGTTAGGTAGCTATTTGAATATTTAAGTGACTAGAACGGCTGAACAGATCTGGTTGAAATTTGATACAGGGATTTATAACTATATAGATATAGACAACTTTCATCCCTGTCTAGTTTATTATTAGTTGCATTATTGGGAACAGAATTCAATACGGGCGGACCCGTTGGTAACAGCCGGTACTAATAATGATACGCTTGACTTGTGGACCCAAAATGTGCTCAAAATACGTTCTAAACATGGAGTATGCCGTTTTGGACTCTTTTGAGGATAACACAGATGCCCCATCGGTGGACAAACGCGGCCTTGTTTTTCTCGCGGCTTAGATCCAATATTCATGTCAATAAGTAAGCCAAAAATAAATCCTTATTGTTAATATTTCAATGGATAACATTTGCATAAACTTTTAACAATGATATTGACAATCTTTATAAATAAATATGACAACACAAATATGTAAAACATATCCGAAAATATTCTATTGTTATTTACTAGTATTTGTTGTTCATATTTGAAGAGATGCTCAGAGGCCTGGGTTGCTCGATCGTACTTTAACATTAACAGTGCAGTTAAAGTGCCGGTCAGGTATAAAACAAGTTGCACCATTTGACAATTGTTAAAATAAAGTCATAAAAGAGGTACTAAATACACCGGTGCAACACATTTAGCCAAATAATTAGAATCAATGTTACGGTTACTGTTAAATTTGACGGAAACCTTAACTGTAACAGGTAGTTGGAGCAACAAAGCCTTAAAGTTATTGACATAGCAAGCTGAAGTAGTAGTGGGCTGGCCACATCTGTCGAAGAATCGATGGCCATTGGAGCGGCGAGTCCTAGAGTGGAGATTACGAGAAGGCAAATGAAAGGATGCCCTCAGTCAGATGGACTGACAACTTGAAAAGTGTGACTGGGATAGACTGTATGCGGAAGATGGAAGATCGGAAGAAATACTGCACTTGGGCTCAGGTCTCCCCAACACCATGCTGGACATAACCAGCAATGGACTAAGATAGGCCAATTAATGCGCAGCTCACGATGAATGAAGGCAACTCCGACGTCGGAGGTCGTAGAATGACCTCCGTCCTCCATGAGTGCTGGTCTGTCGAGGTGCGAGGTATATGTTGGCTACTATCTCACCTCCAGCAACTAAAGATCCAAAGACGGCGTGCATTTTAGTGGATTCAAACCCGACATAATCTTCCCTACCAGCTCCGGCGGCGGAGGTATACGTGGAGACTTTTCGCACGATAAAAAAAAGGTTAATTGATGCGATATGAAAAATACTTCACGACCATCTTTAAAAAAGAATTTGGCACATTTTAATTCGGAATCTTGGAGGACAGGCCAAAGACTATCATTTATATACTAGACTAAATTAAACTATAATGTTCTTCTTCGACAGGTGGTCCAGCAACCCTGGTATTTTCTTACCTGTCAGACCTGGTTGGAGCAAAGAAACGACAACTGTACCTGAACGTCGTCGGCATGAGCTTCATCGTCGCATGGCTGATATTACCTGGTGAGGATTTTTGCCTTTTTTGTGTGAAAACCCCCCGTTGCCAACGGTGGCGATTATGTCTGACTCGAACTGATTAAAAATATTCGCCATTTTGTGTCTTGAGAATGTTCAAGACACTATCCCTCATGCATCTTAGTAATCCCACGCACATTGGAATCACTCGCACCCTAGGGTATACCCTAGTAACTTATAAGTTACTAGGTACCTGACATTTGAACAATTGTGGACGGAGAAAGAATATCCACCACCCCATTTCATCTGGCAGATGACTTAAGAGGTGAATAACGGCGAAAACGCAGACGATATCACTGGCAGAGAAAATTCCAAAAGTCCTATACCAACCCGTCTGACCAAGGTGGATATAGAGTAGGCCAAAGTATCCCAACATTGGTAGATGTCTATGATCAGCCCACGTCTGACTGTGATATGCTAATAGATTTATATTTTTGATCATATGAACAGGAACAGCTTTCAATGCTGCCAGAGCAGCAATCTTTATCAAGTTATCATGGGACATTATGCTGACATTTTATCCCTTGTAATACTTGTTTGCTCCAAAAAACGAGTCTATTCATTCAGATTACTCAGCTTCATTGTGCAGAAGTCCCCTCGGATATCACTTTCCCTCCCCCCCTTTCGACCCATAGCCGTACGTATCCACGGGTCTTTAGAAGCTGGGGTATAAGATGAAAGGCATTGCTCTCGTACGCCCCCGCGTCTACTGCCCGGCCTACAGTTAGGGGGGGAGGAGTTGGTGGTACCGCCTCCTCCGGACCCCGGTTCGCTTGCGGCGCTGTGGGAGGGAAAGTGGGTCTTTTTCCCTCCCCCTCTCCGCCGCCTCCTTCTGCGAAATAACGGTCTCGCAGAAGGTTTGAACCGCCGACCATAGACAGAACTACGGCCGGCAGCAAGAGGTCCCTCCCCACTTCGGCGATGAGAGCACGGCGCTCCCCAGCCGACGCGGGGCACTCCTCTAGGGTGTGCTGCGCCGTGTCATCATCGCCGCCACAAACCCGTTTTACCCTGAATCATCATCCCAGGTTACAAGATAGTCCTGAACCTACACGTGTCATATACTTCCTGTAACAACTAATATTATTTCATGCAATAGACTCAATTGGTATGGATTTGTTATCGAATCATTGAACTTTGGTTCATTATGTTTGTTATGTCAACCGAAAATACAGTGGCGTAACAGCGGATTCGATTCCGTCATAACCATTGATAATGTGTAATTGATTTTTTTCCAGCAGAGAATCGAATAAAGAAAATGCTACTCATCTTTATTAAGATCAAAATGGTGTCCATGTAATACAATTTAGAGAACACCGACATTGTACATAAGTACATACATTCCCGGAGGGATAGGCAGAGGTGTATTAAACACCCACATTTCGCCAACCATGATTCTCGGTCCCACTTAATAGGTGGCGAGCCTATTGCCGCCAATCGGGCACTTTGTAACAAATGGGTATTCCGAAAATAAATTTCTAACCGAAAACGTTGCAGCTAAATAAATTTGGAAAAAAAAATTGACCCGATTCCATACTATGCGGTGTAAATAGCAAGGAAATTAATTACGTGCTTAACCGCACAAGCAGTACTAATTCGTCTTGGAGAGTATCAGACGTTGACCATTGACATTGTAACCGTTTTTAACATTATCATCGAGGTCCACTGCTGGACATAGGTCTCTCCCAATATTAGGAGGCTTTGACCTACTGCTTCCACACTGGCCATACTGGGTTCGTATAGGGTTTTGTATCAAGTCTCCCTCCTCTCGAAGTGATATTTGAGTAATCTATGACGTCATATTCGTGCTACCGACTCTATAGAAATCATCTTATGTCCTTTTTGAAGAGGTAATGGTAGGGAGGGAGAGGGAGTGAAGGTAAAGAGAGCTTCTGTACCACCTGCGCAGGAGACAGATCTTCCCACTGACATCTAATCCCTCTCCAGTGAGCTCTGGCTACCGTACTCACAAAGTTATTTTTAGCAGCATATTCTGTAGGGCGGAGATACTTCAGGGGATTACTCAATTAGGAATAATTTCTTTCTTTAATAGTATATCAGTTAGTTCATGTACAAATATACATGCATAAATGTATAACATAATTGTAAGATATGCATGCTTATACAAACTCTGAAGTCGTTTTAATTACATTATTATGAAAATATTATCATTACGCTTTCATGCGTTAACATGCAGAACATATAATATTGGAATACATTTCTGGATACCAATTCAAATTGATATACATATTTTGCCTTTTACAATGTTTGCTTGACCACTTCTTGTAAAAAAATATGCATATTTAGAAGCTTCAAGAATCAGTTGTAAACTATTTTTTAAGCCTCTGGTATTATAAGATTTTCAAGCAGACAGAGTCGAGGACAACAGTTAGTAACATATAACACTGGGCTCTTTTTTATTGCAATACTTTTTTTGATTACTTCGATATTTTTTAAACTATTTAAATAGTATTATAGCGTTAATTATGCTTATAAAGGAGTTTAATAATCATGGTATCTACTAAAAAAAAATGTAGGGGAGGAGAAAGGGGAGCGTTCCCCTAACACGCTGTATATTTAATGTACAGATACGATCCCCATTCCATTCTATTCTCTGAGCCTATTTCCAACTCGGTTGGGGTCGGCTTTCTAGTTCTAAGATGCGGCTGAACTTGCGTGAAGAGATTGCTATCGGACTTCCACAACCAAATTGGCAATATCGAAGTTCTATAATTAGGTTAGTCGGACTTTGAGGGCTAAAACTACACGGAACGACTGTCATAGATGTACCTACATATGGCAACCGGGACCGATAACAGCATTATGTGCTCTCCGAGGTACGACATAACATAACATAAACTCACGCCTATATCCCCGAAGAGTAGGCAGAGGTGCTAGCACCCACATTTCGCCAGTTTATGTTTAGGTCCCAATGTAATAGGCGGCGAGCCTATTGCCATCAACCGGGCACTTATAAACCTGCGATAAATACACACATAACTTCGAAAAGCATTGGTGTGTGCAATGGTAAAATCTGGGATTGAACCCGAGACCTTGTCTCAGCAGTCCATTATCCGTACCACTAGGCTACCGCAGATACTACGACCAGATCAGTACAAATAGCCATATTCATGCATTCAAATATTTGCACTGAGCGGAGATCGAACCCGCGCCTCCCACACATACAATTATATAATATATTATTAGAGAATCACGTCGTAAAATACATTGACGATTAACAAATTCCTTTCAAACTTTATTCCAGCTGTTTCCTGGTTGGTGATTCCTTTCAACATACCTGACTACCCCACCTTACTGCCGATCTACTCCTGGCGATTGCTGCTGGCTCTGGGCAGCATACCTGGCTTCATCTCTGGTTTCTGGCTACTCTGCTTGCCTGAAAGTCCACGGCTGCTCTCTGATACGAACAGAGGAGATAAGGCCTTGAAAGCGCTGGCGTATATCTATAAGGCTAATCATGGGAAGAATTCGGATTTTAAGGCAAGTTTTTTTTTTAAAGAATATTAGCAACCGAAGTTACTAATATTCCCTTTAACCCCACCAACTAAGCTCAATGGCTTGTGTTAAGAGTGGGTTAATGGCCAGGATTCGAACCCGGGACCTCTCGATCGTAAGGCCGACACCTTAACCATTAAGCTACCGCCGCTTCAAGTACTAACCTATTATTATTTATTTATTTAGTCATAAACAATTGTAGTGTTTGAACTTCTTTTAAAACTAAACAAAACAAAGCAAGCAAGAAAAACACAACACAATAAATTCAGTGATCAAAATTATCAGATTACGTAAAATAACTGATCTGTTTACATATCTGTCTGAAATCTGGCCCTTCAATATAAGTGATTAAATCAAAATACAATAAATTAATGTCAGAGAAGCAACAAAAGTACAAATTCATGCTGAAATATTTTGCTTATGTGTCTTTATTTTTACCCGACTGCCGAAAAAAGAGGGTAATTTACGCTTTTAATTTACTTTATACGGAAGCGTTTTACCCTCCAACCCTTTTTTTTTCGTGCGCAAAATCCCCACGGATACCACCTCCACCAAAACCGCCGGAGGTGATTATGTCGGAGTCGCACCGACCAAAACGCACGCCATCCATGGGTCCTTGATTGCCGGAGGTGAGATTATACAAGACATACCTATCTAAGATGAACCTCTTCCCCCAATGTGGGGACCACGGTGTCCCCATCTAGCCCCTGGGTATGGGGTGGCCCTTTGCGCAATCGCCGTGGCCTGTTTCTGCTAGGGTTATCGGCGGCTCCATCCGTCACCCCCAGGCCTGACAAAAAGCCTACTTCAAGCAACCACCTTGCTCTCTAAAGCTTAGCTTCGTCTCCAAAGATGCCCTGGCGCTGGCCTAGGCGTATAACCTATGCCTCAAATACCACTTGTGCCGAATCAATAGAATTTCAAGACAGGAAGAACCTAAATAGCTCTGCCCTTTTAAAATGTTTCCGGGCATGTTTAATGAGGAACTAATCATTATTGAAAGTCTTAGGTATGTTGAGGACATAATCATTTCATTCAAAAACTTCGTTATTAAAAAGCTACCAACCGAAAAAAATAGGTCACTTTTGAAAATTATTCTGACTGACTGAATACTTTTGAAACTGGCTGTAATGGAACGCGTTCGAATTTCAAATTCAAATTCAAGTTCTTAATTTGCTGAATATGGCACAAAAGTGATGTTTTTTATACCTGATCTCATATTTTGCCTGGCGTACAAATTTTACGTTTTAATTTAAATAATTATCCATACATTATTGATAACACACTTGTACTTCTCCAATTGTGTTATCAATAAATGTATAACAATGAGTGTCTCCAATTGACATCAATGAACATTATATAATACCTAATTATCAATACATGCAATAGAACTCCAAATAATCTATGTCAGTATTAAAATGCATAATTCAAAAATTCGTCAGTATTGCAATAACATTATACTTTGTAAAATATAGCTTGGGTCCTATGACAGATGTCAAAATTTGGTTCATAGGGATGTCCGAAATTCGATGAAAATATCGATACTACCAGCTATTATTGATGCATGTTACATATAATTAGGTTCAATTTAATTGTATGTGTGTATTTAATTGTAATGAGAACGGAATATACGTAGCATACAAGGCGTTGGCACTCGTACTGATGAGAATGAGTGGAGTGGATCAGTGGAAGTTCATATCAAACAAGATGTTGGCGCGTGTATCTTATGCCTATATCACGGCCCAAGAGCCAAACGCGGCGTGTCTTCTTACAAAATCCAAAAACAGGTTCAGGGCGTTGATGGATTGAATGTAGGATTTTATTTACTCAATATTATTTAGGATCAAGTATATTGAAATATAAACATTATTATGATATTAAAATACCAAAGCAATAAGATTAAATTCTAATTAATTTTTTCTTATATTAATTTCAATTTTAAATTAAGCTTTATTCAAAATATGGATAGTTCATAGTATGTGGTCACGATGATTCATCGCCCATCACTAATTAGCTCTGTATGCCCATAAAGTATGACATTGACAGCTACTACATTCAATAATAGAAAATTCAAGACTTCATGTGCGGGATTTCACTGACAGCTGTCATAGGACCCAAGCTACATTTTACAAAGTATAGGTATTTGTCATTTAGAATTGTCCTCTAAATACTTTTTAAACATGTCAATAAATACTTTTTGTTAATTTATAGTGTATAAAATCCAGGGTTTTTTGAATAGTAAGCAAGCCTGGAAATGAATTGCATGATCACTCAACTTACTACTCAAGCAAATTACTGTACTAGACTAAGTAAATATTTGGAAAAAGACCAAAAAAAGAAAAGTCCGCTGAGTTTCTCGCCGGAGTCTTCTCAGACCGGAGCCACGTTTCGAACCGGTATAATCCACCTTTTTGTAAGTTGCGTTTAGTGATCTATATAATTTTGAGTCTAAAATAACACAAAGGCGTTTATATCCTGACAATAATATCCTATCGAATACTACTATGTTATTAGGTGTCACAAAATAAATCGTGACGAAATCTGCGAAAATTCTTATTTAAAAAACCTCAATTGAGATCTCTTCATTACAAGGATGTGACTTATGGCGGCAAATGGTTCATATTAGAGGCCTATATCCAGCAATGGAGTACAAAGTAGACTAATTGATTGATTACAGATAAAGAAGTTGATTCAAGATGATTTCGTGGCAAAGTCTCTGGGTGGCGATGAGAATAGAACGAAGGATCTATTCCTCAACGTCCTCAGAGACCTGAAGGTTTTAGTTTCAAAGAAATACAGCCTGAAGTCTACGCTTATTCTCTTCATATTCTTCGCTAATATGGCAGCGTAAGTAATTTTCAAATTTTTTTTTGCCAATCTCTGGTGAATATAACATATCGTAAACTCACGCCTACATCTCCGAAGGGGTAGGCAGAGGAGTTAGCACCCACATTTTGCCAGTTTGTGTTTAGGTCCCAATGTATTAGGTGGCGAGCCTGTTGGCATTAACCGGGCACTTATAAACCTGCGATAAATACACATATAACTTCGAAAAGCATCGAAAAGTCATTGGTGTGTGCCATGGTAAAACCTGGGATCGAACCCGAGACCTCGTCTCAGCAGTTCATTACCCATACCACTAGGCTACCGCGGTTTTTTCTTATATGGTATACTTAATATAAAATTAATGGCTAGACGACAATGTCCAGTTTTTTCAATAAAATTTTCTGAGACCACGTTACCAGTAAATTTGTTTCCGTGTGTCCACCCCCCACGAGATCAGGTAGTCAATCAGGACGTGTGGTTGAGTTTTAGGGGATTTATATTTCTTTGAATCGATTTCATTGATAAACTGTCAATAATCAGGTGCAATTTCAACGCCTGCCATTTTCCTCTGATCAATTTAATTACTTGCTTCTAAAGCTTTTTGTTTTTCACAGGAGCTACACTGAATACTAAATATTGCTTTTTCGTAGATTCTCAACCTGGATAATGTGTGCTTAGATTTACGGAGAAATTAAAAACACAAAATTATAAAATTGGAAATTACAGCACTGTTTTTTACAATTTTTGTTAATTACAGCATATTTACTTTCTTTAATCACACAATTAAGGTTGCCGGGAAGAGATCGCTTTGGCGATAAGGCCGCCCATTATACATGCAACTTTACGATTATTACTGTACTGCTAACATTGTTCTAAAGTGTACAATAAAGAATTATCTATCTATCTATATATCTACTTTGGCTTCAGGGGAGGCACTATTGTCAGAGCACCCAACCTCAACAAGCAATCAATAGATATTACTTCCCACTTGCAAATGAACTCGACTTGGGCCCCGAAAATCCTTGGGCGACACATACATGCAATGTAAAATATTACTCATAAAACTTTATTTCTTTTAATTTTCCAGCGGTTTTGGCCTAAATATGTGGATTCCAGAACTTCTCCAGCGCCTCCAGGGATCCATAGCGCAATGCAATGGACTACAAGTCACCACATTGAGACCAGAGACCTCCAGGCTGATCAATACTACCACCATCTGGAAAGATTCGAAGTATGACTCTTATGGCAAAATAGTTCCTACCCCAGGAGTCAATGAGAGCAGCTATGAAGATCATGAGAACACGTGTGATGCTAATATTGATCCTAAAGTAAGTAAAAACTTTTAATTTATTTTTAAGCAACTTCAAAAAAGGGTCAATTTTTATGCCTGGCGAGGCTCATAGGAAATGCAAAACGTATAGAATACCTCGGATAGTAATAACCTTGTGTCGTATTTCTGGCGGTAGCCAGTGCTCACTGAACAGTTTTTGTGCTGTCAGTGGAAAGACCGTGAAACCCTGTCTTTTGCACAAACAGCACAGAAGCTTTCTTAACCTGAAGGTTAGGTAAGGAAGGTGAACCCTTCCCCACCCTAAAAGGTCGGAGGCACGAGTGTGATGCTCCTGGTGTTGCAAACCACGGCCAATGCCACGGTGACCACTTTCCATCAGGTGGCCGGCGAGCCTGCTTGCCACATAAGTGGGACGTAGCGTAAGTAGACGGAGGTAGGACTTGACGGTATCTCCCGTCCTAATTGAGCAGTCCGACTGGGTAAGTACCTCCGGCCTACAGAATACCGCGGGTATTATTATGTTGCCAGCGGTGACTAAGGTAGCTAGAGCTTACTGGAGACGTTTTGTGTTGTCAGTGGGAAGACTGAGAAACCCTTCTTTGTCTTCTACACTGACTCCCCCCAACTCCTTCCACCTCTTCTCTATATAGTCGGCAAAAAGAATGTGACGCTCCTGGTGTTCCTAACTTTAAAAAATAAGTGGTTACTAAAAATAAAGACAGCACCCAATTATTTTACTTTGCAGGTATACACGTCAGGGTTAATTGTAGGTGCTTGCTGCGTGCTAGGCAGTGCGGCGTGTGGGGTGCTGTGCGTGCGCGGGGGTGCTCTAGGCGTGCGGCGAGCTGCCGTGGCATGCACAGGCGTGTGTGCTCTTGCGGCGGCATGCCTGGCGGCTACAGCGTGTCCATGCTCACGTTTCGGCAACATTGCTGTCGCTGCAGCTGCTGCACTTAATGCTGCTTCGCTGAACGGCAATGTACTGTTGATACGGCTGCTGTTGCATGCACTGCCTGCTAAATTGAGGTAAGATCTGTTAGTGCCAATAAGACGTCCACTGCTGTATGTACACCTCCCTTATCAACCTCCTATCATATACAGAGACATATAGTCATAACATTGGTAGGATTCCGTATGGTCTGACGTTTCGGCTACTCTTCACCAGTCATGACCTTGGGGGGCTAAGAATGGTAGTTGCCGGCTGTATGTGAACACCTACAACAGGGGTCAGAGTCGTCGTGGCCATTATGGAGGTTTTTGAGTGACCCGCTCCACTACACGCCGCCATTTCTCCTGCAGGTCAGCTTTGCGAGTGAATTCTTTTAAGGTTGTCGACATACTGAATATGATCTGGTCAGTCCACCTCATAGGAGATCTTCCTGGGGAGATCCTTCTGGTGCCTACTACTCTCCTTTGCATAACTAGGCGCTCTATGGACTCCGAGTCAGATGCTGCTTGATCCCGAGTCTTCAATCATTACTTAAGGTTTAATAAACTACAGATACTTACTAAATAACATAGATACGTTCCTAGAATGATCCGTGAAGCTGTTGAAAAAGGAAAAAAAATCACTTCCATGTTTTACCTTTGAGATATATCTGTAATTAACGTCTCTTTTATTATTCCGTTCTAAATGTCGACTATCTTTTTACTTAAAAGTAAACATATTAGAACTTCGATATCGCCTCTTTGGTTGTGGAGGTTCAATGGCAGTCGCTTAGACTAAGAAGTCGACCCCAACTGAGTTGTGAATAGGCTCAGAGAATGATGAAAAGTCCAGTTATTCTATTTTAAATTTGTAGCGGCATTTAACAAACTTTTGTATTTTTCAGTGGTCTGGGAGTCTGTTGGGGAGCCTGGTGGGGCAGAGCTGGTGGCCTGGCCACGAACTTGGCCATTGGAGTCCTATTAGACTACTCCTGTCCAGCACCCTTCATCGCAGTCGGAGCCTTACTTGCATGTAAGTATTAAAATATTATTCATACTAATGCAAGAAAATATATTGGGGTAGGAACAGAAATCACGGCTTAGGAATCCCAATGATAGCAATAACAAAATATCTCTAATTGTCTTAGAAAGGAATGCCAAATGCCTATATCCCCGAAGAGGTAGGCAGAGGTACTAGCACCTACATTTCGCCAGTTTATGTTAATGGTGGCGAGCCTATTGCCATTAACCGGGCACTTATAAACCTGCGATAAATACACACATAACTTCGTAAAGCATCGAAAAGCCTAGTGGTATAGGTAATGGACTGCTGAGACGAGTTATCGGGTTTGATCCCAGGGTTTACCATGGCACACACCAATGACTTTTCGAAGTTATGTGTGTATTTATCGCAGGTTTATAAGTGCCCAGTTAATGATAATAGGCTCGCCACCTATCACATTGGGACCTAAACATAAACTAGCGTATTGTGGGTGCTAGCATCTCTGTCTACCCCTTCGTGAATACAGGCTGGAGTTTATGTTGTGTTATGTAAATAAATAAATTCATTTACAGTGTCTATCGGAGTCATAATGATTATAAAATTAGAAGAAACCAAGGCCGACAGTCCTGTAGAAGATGAAGACATCGCACCGGAGAAGAATACTGGATTAGACAGATATATATCTACGTATATGTAGTTTTATAGCCAAGTTTAGCCACATGTATAATGATCGAGGAAGAACATTTGGTAATCGATTTGTCTTCAATATTTTAGTCAATTGTAGTTAAGAGAAAAATATTGAAGACTAAATTTATTATGAGTGGTAGCATTATTTTTGAACGTAAATAATAATTTTAAGTGATGAATGATGTTTGTGAATTTAAGTTGTATTAAGTACATTATATATTATAATAGAAATGAATCAACTATGACGTATTTTCTGAGAACTAAAATCTGTAGGAACCTATACCTATAGATGGCCGTTTTGATACCATTGGTTTTGGTCATTTTCTCTTTTTTAGTGCGCTTAATATTAAACAACCAACTGTTCGAAGAATAGCTAAAGAAAAATATGGCAAAACTGGCACAGAAGAAAATGAACTTCACACACCAAAAAAAGAGAAAACGAGCAAAAGCAGTCGAGTCAAAACGGCCATTATAGTGTGCCGCAACTATAATAGAATTGGCAGTATTAGATTATTTTCGATGGCACAGTAATTTCTGAGTTTATTCATAACAAATACACACACACACACACACACCAAAAACATCTTTTTTCTCTTTATAATATGAGTGTAGATTAATTTATTGGCATTCCTTCCACTTCATAACACCTTCTGCAAGTAACTTACTGACAAAGGTCGTGAATTCGAAGCCCTGCCATGACACTAAAACGTAAATCAATTATTTAAAGGAAACGTATCAAAAATATACCCCTAATAGTATCTCCCTGAAAGTAGGATCGTTAGACATTTTTCCTTTGTGCAGGACAGATTCTCTCCACTTGCTACCATTTGGGCATATTACACCTCTCACTTCCGCTAATTTCATTAATTATTTTCATAGATGTTTACTGGTCGATATGATAGCATATAATATAATGTATCTTTATGATAGCCTGTATAATGTATATACGAGTACGTATGTATTGTATATTTTATGTACGTTTTCCTTCGATCATTGTAAATGGAATATAAGTTACATAAAGTAGCATAAGATCTCGTAATTTTAAGGACATTTTGTATTTATTTTAGGTAATAATCAGATCGTAATGTAATTACTTATATTTTTTAAATAGGCATAACTTTTTAAAAGAGATTAAAATTACTTATGGTTATGTGACTTAAAAATTATTTGTTTTTCTTTTGAAGTAGGCACACAATACCTGGTTATTTTTTAAGTGAAAGTGCAGTCTACTTAGTTTGCTTTCTTACACTTCGTTTCTTTGCCATTTGTTGCTCCGGCTTACAAGGGAGATTGAACAATCAAAAAAATCATAGCTGGTTTCGAACTACGAAAAAAGAATAGTCAATCGAAACTTATGGTTTTGATTATGATCAAATACGAATATTTTTTGATCGCTACTGGTATTTAATCGTAGCTAGCTTCGAACTAGGAAACAACATTCTCGTTCGTTGAGATGACGTAACCAAAGTTCTTACTCATCAAAACATTTTACATTTAAAAGTGTGGCTTCCACATTTATCTTTAAAGTACAGACACAATTAACTAATTTACACCTCACGGCCCCCCTGATGGAAAGAGGTTACCGCCTGTGGACGTTCGCAACCCCAGAGGCATCACACGCTTCCTGCTGGTCCTATAGACACCTTCTAATACCCTTCTTCAAGAACGTATTGTAGTTGCTTGCAAAAACTACAGCAGGGAGTTTATTCCACAGCTTCATTCGTTTGTTCATTCGTTGATCGTAATCGTAACCGTCAGTTACGATTGACTATTCTTTTCACCTAGTTCGAAACGATGTTTTTTTTTATTTTTCGAACTCACTTTTATGTTGGATCAACGAGGTTGATGAAAAAAGGCGTAGGCATAATGTCGAATAAATTGTTCTGAACACAAGAGGCTGAGAAGTTCCACATCACGTGAGAAATTGTGAATTAAATACATATTCTCAATAGATTTAAATTCCATTAAAATTTCGTGGGTACCCATTTCAATACTACAATAGATACTCACGTATTTTGTAATTTTTATACTTAAATATAAATTTTAATTAACAACAAAACAGATGAAACGTCAATCAAATTGTATGTCAAATTAAGTTTTACATGTATACACGTGTGTTGACACATGTATATTTTAGATATTATATCATTATTATTATATTATAATAATTATATAATATTACACCAATGACTTTTCGATACTTTTCGAAGTTATGTGTGTATTTATCACAGGTTTATAAGTGTCCGGTTAATGGCAATAGGTTCGCCACCTATTACATTGGGACCTAAACATAAACGGGCGAAATGTGGGCGTGGGTGAGGCGTGAGTTTATGTTGTTTTTCATGTTTTATGATAATTATGCCTTATATTGAAGTTTTACGTACTTTTATTATTATTAAATTAATGAGATTTTTTGTACAGTGCCCGATTGGCGGCTATAGGCTTGCCTCTATTACGTGAGACCGAAAATCATAGTTGGCGTTTTGGTACATGTACCTACACCTCTGCCTACCCCGCCTACCCCTTCGAGGATAACGAACAAGAGCATATGAATGTGTCTGTATGTTTAATTAACGTTCTTAATTACTTTAACCTTATTTACATTTCGTTAGTTAATCTAATATGATTATCTCTGAAATAAAATAATAAATTGACCGAGAATAAAGCCATAATTTGTTGCAAATTTATTGGCTACCCACACCCTTAGATTAGACTCAAATAATGAGATAAGCTAAATGAACACTTGTTACTAAGTAACCAGGGTTGATTATCCTTTTCTGAATCAGATACGCACTTGTAAATTCGACAGGATAAGAGAACTTCTGTTCCGCCAGGCCAGCGCAGAAGACAAATTGGTTTTCCCACTGACAACACAAAACATCTCCAGTGAGCTCTGGCTACCTTACTCACCACCGGAAACACAACACAAACTTTAAGTCATTCTGCATCTTTTACAGTTTGTCTGCGATGAGCGTCTACATTTACGTAACATTTTACCGTGACCGTGTCAGAAGTGCGTGTCCGTTGTATATTCAACTGCGTTATAACTGTAGCCTTAGCACGAAATACTATCGAATTCTTAATGTAAAAGTATCGACAGAACGGATTGAGATTGGCGGGCTACACATGCACACAGGTTCACAAGAGGCAGACTGCCAATCACAATGCTCCGTTCACTCGAAACCTTTACATTACGAATTCGATGGGAGTTCATGCTAGTGCTACTGAACTTAAATGACACTTCGATCGACTGGTGGCCGTGTCAGCACAACTCTAGTTGCGTGCCCACTACCCATATGCCACCAGTTGTTGTCCGGTTCGCAATTCATGTCACAAATCAGTGGGAACTAGAGTTCTGTTCCTCATGTGGTCTTTACGCATGTCTCCGGACTTCTGTCAAAGCAATATTGAGAATAATAATAATAATAATACATACATACATACATACATATGCTCACGCCCGTAATACCCAAAGGGGTGGACAGAGGTGTATTAAACACCCACATTTCGCCAACTATGATTTTCGGTCACACGTAATAGGGGGCGAGCGATTGCTGCCCATCGGGCACTTTGTAAAAGAATGGGTATGCTGAAAAGAAATTCCGAACCGAAAATAGCAGCTAAATAAATTTGGAAAAATTGACCCGATTCCTTGCTATGCGGTGTAAATCGCAATGAAATTAATTACGTGCTTAGCCGCACAAGCACAACCGATTAACGTCTTGTAGAGTATCAGACGGGGAATAATAATAATAAATAATAAATATTCTAGGACAATCTACACAACGTCACCTAGACCCATGGTAAGCATAGCTTAACTAGCTTGTGTTAAATGTTCTAGAATGCGGATAAACATACATAACTACATATTTTTTTTGTAAATACATACATAATATACATTGAAACACCCAGACCAATGCAGATATTCATATTCAAGCACACAAATATTTGCATTGAGCGGGAATCGAACCCGCGCCTCCTGCGTAATAGCTAGTTAGGTATTAAAATGAGGTAAAATAAATGCCTGCCGTTTCTCTTCTGTAGTAATTCGTTCGTCAGTCCTTTGTATTCCTTTATCTTTTCATAATCTATATTATAAAAAGCATTAGAGCAAAAAAAATTATGTGATTTTTTTTTCAAATTATTTAAATATACGTTTTTATATAACAATACATGTTAATTAGCGTGATACTTAGGTAAACAACGTCACCAAATTAATAATAATGTATTTCTTTTGTTTAGAACTAGTTTTGTTTGTGACTTTGGGTGTTTAACACGGATATGGGAATTTTTATAGGAGTCTAGGTACCGCTTTTTACTTTACCAGCTGACCCGCGCAACTTCGTCTGCGTCACCCCGTTTTCGCAACATTTTTCATTCCTGCTGGTCGTATCATGATGTTAAATACATATAAACCCTTCCTCTTTAACCATTCTATCTATTAATAAAAACCGCATCAAAATCCTTTGCGTAGTTTTAAAGATTTAAGTATACAAAGGGACATAAGGACATGAACCCACTCCTAACACAAGCCACTGAGCTTAGCTGGAGGGGTTAAAGGGAATATTAGTAACTTCGGTTGCTAATATTCTTTTTAAAAAAATGGGGACAGAGAACGCGACTTTGTTTTATACTATGTAGTGAAGTATCCCTTAAGTATCAATCAAAGAAAATCCTGTAAGAAACGAGATTGGTGAAGTCAAGCAGACAGACAGACAAGACGAAATTACTCTCGAAAGTCCCACCGACTGTCTAACACGTGCCCCAGGTACTTCATCTGAGGCTTGATGCCGATATGAATATTCCTCACTGTGAGGCTGGAACCCTCTCCGATGCCCATGAAACAACGTGGCCTTGGTTTTATGTAGAGCCACCTCGAGACCCAACCGCCGAATCCATTCCACGACTTTGGCAACCGTGGTCGTGGCCTTCAGGGTCACTTCGCGATGTGTAACACCGCACATCGTCACTCACGTGTCATTTGCATAACACGTGACGGCGGCTCCATTCTCAAGCTCACCGCGAAGTGTCCAGTCTAATCCGATGTTTGGGGACACCGTGGTCCCTACACCCGACGGGGGTCATCTCGAAGAGAAGGCCCCGGGTCTGCCGGGGTGCGAGGGATATGTTGGCTACTACCTCACCTCCGACAACTGAAGACCCAAAGACGGCGTACGTTTTAGTCGGTTCGAGTCCGACATAACCTACCCAACCGGCTCCGGTAGGGGGGGTATCCGTGGGGATTTTTCGCACGATAAAAAAAAAGTCATTACCGATGTTCCACAGAAGCGGCCCCAAAACTGATCCCTGTGGAACACCGCACGACATCTCTCGCCTCGTTCAAGCCGACGCCGTTTAATGGTCTATACAAAACAATTTTTTTTTTAATTTCAAATGTTTGTATAACCAAAGGTTGCACTTTACTAAATCTCTGTTATTTACCTATTTTTTATGTGTGCAGACCCCAAATAGTCTCCAAGGCTATTGTGTAGTGACTATGTCGGGATCCAACCGATTATAGCCACAGGATGTACCCAGATGCTTCTTATTATACCTTGTGTTTTGGGGTGCGTGCTTTGAGGCTTTCGCCAACATTTCAACCGTTTTAGATCCTTTGTGTCGACATAAACGACAAAATTAAAAATATTTATTAGGTCAATTTCGGCCTGAAAAGACTCCGGCAAGAAACTTAGTGGGCTTTTCTTTTTTTTTGTCTATTTACCAACATTTACTTAGTGTAGATACAATAATTTGCTTGAGTAGCAAATTGAGTTATTAGCACATTTCCAAGCTTGTTTGTCATCTAAATAATTTTGGATTTTATAATAGTATTTTCAGCATAATTAACTTTTAATTACATTTATTTTATTTATGGGTTTGGTACTGGTAACTAAAGCTTGCAATTTCAAAGACCGCGAGATCGATTTCATTGAAAACAAAAACATTCATGCTTTCAAAGTATTTTTTTATACCACTTATTATTTTAAATTTTATTTTATAGGAAAGTATAGGAATTTTATAAACAAAACAGAATTTCGAATAGTTTGCGGAATAATCCACATAAATTTATATCAACTGCTTTTTATTAAGCAATGATTTTTTTTTGAAGGAAGTTAAAAAGAAATCTCTATTATAGTGTTAATGTTAGCATAATTATGTCTCGTAAGGATATTTAATTTATTACTTACTTATTTATTTTAAGTTTCGTTGCAATTTTTGACATTAATAAACATATTTCAGTCATTAAATTATTTTTATTCCTGAATAAATGTTAATTTTATGTATATTTACTACGCAAATGTGGCACTAGCTGTTGTACGCGGCTTTACGCGCTAGAACGTCTGTTATCGCAACAAAATATGTGCTAAAAAAGAATCGATCTATGTATCAAACATCAGGATCTAGACCTACTAATTCTTAAGCATAGTCACACAAAAAATAACTGTCTTAGCATTTAAGGCTTAATTCACGTTGATTTAAAGTTCTAAATGTAATAAAAAAGGGTTTATTACATCGTTTCATTCACTCTACACAACGCCATTTAATTTTAAACTTTAATAGTGTTAGAGTAGAGTTCAAAATTAAATGGTAGTTTTTGTAATTTCAATTCCTTAACAATGGTTGCCGATTAGTAGAATCGAGGCACAGGTTATCTTCAAAAACCATCACCTATTTGGACCAATTTTTAGGGAGAATAGGAATCTATTTCCTTTCTTAGCTCTATCCATCCATGTACCCAAATTTCATTAAAGTGATTGGTATCATAGCGTAACAGTTAACGATAGTTACTTTGAATTGGATGGAGTAATGAATCAGACTGGTTAAAAAAACCAACTTCGTCCACTTTTGTGATTTTTGTTAACCAACTATGAAATTGCCTGTTTTTTTAAAAAAATTAAAGAATGTTAGCAACCGAAATTACTAATATGACCCTCTAACCCCTTTAACTAAGCTCAATGGCTTGTATTAGGTTAGGAGTGGAATCATGTCAGTAGTCTAATGGCCATCAAAATGTAATGATTAAAATGTTGTTGATCCCATAACCTAGTGTAAAAACTACAAAAGAAGACTATTACCAGCGTCATTGGACACCGGAGTCGCCTCCGGGCCTCTTGAGTACATCTGCGAATCTGTAAACATTCGAAGATTACAAACAAATAAAACAAACCTTGGGCTCCAACTACTGCCATCGATTTCAATTTTTCTCTTTCTTCCACTTTTGAGACGGCTAGGCACGAAAATACCTAAATCAGGCGACGTGACCTACCACTCACCCACGGTTCAACAATCCCAACGTTAGTAATAGTAAAATTATCACTGTCATAGAAAAGAAATGAAAACCGCTCCCCTCAAAGCAAGTGAAAATTTGTTCTTGCGGAATATTACACTTCCATATCTTATAGCTATATATACTATAATATACACTTCCATGTATATCATTCCATATATATATGAACAACAAGAACTATATCGAGAGCATCATCAAAACAGCTTCGCGTAAACTCCTGAACAGAGTGAGACATTTTTTGACGCCGCGTCGGAGCAGCGGTGTCTTTTTTATAAGACACAAATTCGCTTCTGCGTGGAATACTGCTCGCATCTCTGGGATGGCTCCGCAAAGTACTTATTAGATGCTCTCGACAGGTTGCAGCGACGTGCGGTCCGCATTATTGGGAGTCCTGAGGTCACAAATACTCTCGAGCCTTTGCAGATGCGTAGAGATGTTGCGTCCCTGGCAGTATTTTACCGTCTCTACCATGGTGAATGTTCTGATGAGCTCTTCCAATTAATCTCACCCTCCCCTTTCCTACACAGGACAACACGTGCAGGGCTTAGATGTCACTCGCATACGGTACAGAATATTCCATCAAGAACCTAGCGTTTCGGTGAGTCTTTTCTCTGCCGCACCATTAAGTCCTGGCATTTCTTTCCTGGTGCACGTGTTTCCTTCTTCCTACAGTCCCAGTAAATAAATAAAAAAATAAAGAAATAGAAAGTAGTAATTGCACTGACCGAGAATTGACCACACGCTCCCCGAATACTAATACTACGATGCAGAGTATTTTATAGCAATTATATACATTTATATGCTTATTTCTAAAACTTAATTTAGGTCATTACTGAATTCTTATATTACATCCTCTGTGGCGTGGCGGTAGTGAACACGACTGCTACGCATGAGGCGCGGGTTTGATCGCCGCTCAGTGCAAATATTTGTAAGCATCAATATGGCTATTTGCACTGGTCTGGTCGTACATACCTCGGAGAGCACGTCAAACCGTCAGTACAGAATTTCGATATCGCCAATTTGGATGTTGAGGTCCGATGGCACTATCTTCACGGAACATATCGAAGTTCAGTCGCATCTTAGATGGACTAAAAAGCCGACCCCAAATGAGTTGGGAATAGGCTCAGTAGCCTTAGCACGAACTGCTATGGAATTGGAATGGAATTCGTAATGTAAAGGTATCGACAGAACGGAGCATTGCGATTGGCGGGGTACACACGCACGCAGGTTCACAAGAGGCAGACTGCCAATCACAATGCTCCGTTCTCTCGAAACCTTTACATTACGAATTCGATAGGAGTTGATGCTAGTGCTACAGAGAATGATGACAGAATTTGTGTATTACTTAACTGCCTATAATAACAAATTCTATGCACAGCACAACACTCCATTTAAACATTGTTGATATGTTATTGTACTGTGTGACGCCATTCATATTATTTTCATTTTTTATAATTTTCATTAGTTGTTAATGAGTTTTTCAAGATCGTAATTGATTAAGTTTTGACGTCATTTTGGTCTATAGGTCTTATAATAAATCTGTAGCAGGTCCGATTCTGTACAGTAGAGATATTTAATTAAAACTATTTGAGGGTACTTTATAATCGACACTGAAAGTAGATAGGCTATGCTTACCATGGGTCTAGATAGCGTTGTGTAGAATTTGTAGAGTAAAGCTGAAAAAATATATTTTTTTTTTTTATAATATCACGCCTAAATCCCCGAAGGGGTAGGCAGAGGTGCTAGTACCCACATTTCGCCAGTTTATATTTAGGTCCCAATGTAATAGGTGGCGAGCCTTTTGCCATAAACCTGCGATAAATACATACATAACTTCGAAAAGAATCGCAGTCATTAGTGTGTGCCATTGTAAACCTGGGATCGAACCCGAGACCTAGTCTCAGCAGTCCATTACCCATACGACTAGGCTACCACGGTACGCGAACTACGACGTTGGATAAACGCTAGTATGAAGGCAGCCATAACTAAGGAAGGTTTTCAGATAGCTATTATTCCGAAATTCAGCAAAATTCTCTTGGAGTCTTCTCCGGACCCGCTCCGTCGACTCCTTTTCGAGCATTACTTGCTCGCAGAAAGAGTGCATTGCCGTGAGACACACTCCTAGGGCCGCCACTAAGACCCACCTCGACGTCTCCCACGCTTGACCCTCAGCCAGCGCGTGCAGTCCCGAGTCCTCACTCGCATCATAGTGCTCGCACTTATACGTTGGCTTCTTCTGAACACCCAGTACACCTGCTAATTAACGAACAAGACTCTGTCACAGGATCTCTCTTTTTTTATTTTTTTTTGTCGTGTGAAAAATCCCCACGGATACCCCCCACCGGAGCCGGTTGGGTAGGTTATGTCGGACTCGAACCGATTAAAACGCACAGGATCTCTCTAGAGATTGGTGAGGTCAGCCGGTAGTTGCTTCTGTAATAGCCAAGTTAAGTCAAATACAACGGCTATGATATGAATGATGATGAATGTATTTACGTCCCAAACTTCCAGAAAAACACTATCATACTTCTAAAGAGTAAAACCATGGAAATCAAAAAGCAATTGGAAATGTGACGTAGTCGGTGCACGCGTGTCATTACTGTACGTATCTATGCAACGAAGGACAAATTCGACAATCCTTTTTGTAAGAATACATCTAAACTTTATCGTTAATATTCAAGCTGGTTCGATTCAAGACATGAAGCGCCATAAATACTTTTTTATCTATAGCAAAGTAATCGCTATTTTGAGCAGTTAAAAAAGGTGATGGCAATATATTTGCCATTACCTTAAAAAGGGTCGTTTTTTGTACGTATGATTTGAGCTATAATAAAATAATAAGTACGACTAATCAAAGCAATTATTTACTAGTAATACTCGGTATTATGCGTTCCGATTGACGTCCGAAGTCCATTATGAGAGTACGTCACTTCCTTCACCTCGCTTGGTCGCTAAAAGTAGTTCACTTCCGTTTTCTTGCCGCGCTTTTAGCGCCACCTATCGTTTCCGCTAAACAACTAAGCTCCTTACCAAAGCAAGCCGCCATCTTAGTCATTGTTGCGTCGTTTTTCGAACCGAGCACATTGTCGCTACGAAAAAATTCAATATTTTAAAATTATATAAATTTAATATTAATATTTGAATTAATTTTAAATTAACTTTCGAGATTTAAGTAGAAAGTAACTTCAAACAGTGTAGTTTGTCTTCCGTTACCTTTAAGTGTTAAAAAATGTAAAGAGGGTATCCCGCGTAGTGAAAAAACTTTTCCAAGTGATGATAGTTCCTCGGATTGATCGTCGGATCAAGAGGAACCACGACAAAAGCGTTCCCGTTCGCGGGACCTGGATGAGAGGTTTGACTTATTGTCACAGCAATTGGTAAGTCAATTGAACAAATTTTTGGCTACCTCATTTTCAAATGTGCAAGTACCCGTATCTAATATCATGCCACATACATCAAAAATGTTGAATACTTCACCACCAGCCAGTGAACAATTTCTATATCCACCTAAATTAAATGCGGGTAGTATCGTAGATTTAAACGTTTCGATTAAAGAACCACCGTATCAAAGGCAAAGCAATCACGTGTTGATAAAATTAAGTATATGCAAAGATTTAACTCGTCTGAATGGAACGCAGTTCGATATACGGCAGTTCAGAAAAAGTACATTGCGTCTCCTGCCTTTACCGAGCTTAGAGTGAACGAAGAGTTACGTTGTCTCGAGGACCCCTTTACACCTTTACGATGGTTTCATAGTTTTGCCGCGCTATCCAACGCGTTCTTGGCTAAAAATGAAGCTATAAATTCAGCGTTACAGTCTTGTTGATTGGTCTGCCACGGCTGACATTTCAGTTAATGCATCAACTATTTATGAGAAGTTAAACCAGTTATTTGGTAAGGATTCTGAATACAAAACTGTGTCGCATGATATACTTCAGATAGTTTGCGGGAAACGAGCCGAAGTGTTAGAATTACGCCGTAAGGATATCACTAAAAAATTGAAATATAAGTATATGAAAGACGATTTGGCTAAAATACCTCCTTCTTGCGAATACATGTTTGACCCCGGTCAGTTATCATTATATTTACAGAAAATTGGGGTGAGGGGGTAGATAAATTACAAAAGTAGACCCAATCTTCTACTCGCACCCGCGCAAAATCGCCAGAACCCTCGACTTCTTCTGCTAACACTAAGCCATTTCAAAGCCGCCCCAATAGCTATAAGACAAAACAAGCCGAAAGCAAAGACTCCGAGCGAATCTTGTCGGCTAGAAATAAGGGGGGGGGGAGAAAATATAAAACAGAGGGTAAAAGAGCGGGATATAAAAATAAATGACTACACAGGGTTTTCAGCTGGTTGTCTGAGACGCTTTCAAAACACTTGGGCTCTTTTCAATCCACCCAGATCAATTCGGAAATTAATAACAGGTCTCAGAATACCATTCAACAAGACTCCTCCATTGGTTCTACCGACTCTAGATGTTTTAACAAAGTATCAGACCCCAACATCGCAATTAATGTCAACAGAAATTCAAAATCTAATTCAATTAAAAAGTCTTGGAGCCAGCTCCCCTTACACCGTCTTTTATATCCCCTCTATTTATAATTCCAAATCCAACGGAAAAAGTCGAACCATTTTCAATCTCAAGGCTCTAAATCAGTACATGAAGCCGAAGCACTTTCATCTAGTCAATCAACATCAAGTGCCCAATTTTCTACAACGAGGAGATTGGATGGTGAAGTTAGACCTAAGCCAGACTTATTATCACCTGCCTGTAAGAAAGCAACACAGAAGGTTCCTCAGAATCAGCTATCAAGGTCAACTGCTTCAGATGACGTGTCTACCGTTCGGCCTAGCTGCAGCACCTCGAATATTCGCCTCTGTAACAAATTGGACGGCAGAAATACTTCGCAAGAAAGGCCTAAGGTTAGTGGTCTACTTGGACGATTATTTTATAGTACATCAGAAGCGAGATACACTAACAGCTCAAGTAGAAATTGCAATACAGTTTCTGACCAGCTTGGGTTTCTGTATCAATATGGAGAAATCGATAACTACACCAACGAGGTTTATCGAATTTCTAGGAGTGGCATGGGACACCAAATCCAACACGAAGTCCTTACCTTCCGACAAGATACAGCGAATGCAGCAGATGTTGCGAGTACGACTCGCGACCGGCAGTTGGAACCTAAAACAGGCGCAACGCCTTATAGGTCATCTCAACTTTGCAACCTTCATCACCCACCGGGGAAGGTTGCATTGCCGTTCTCTACAACGTCACAGCAACAAACTCAAATCGAATTTCTAGGAGTGGCATGGGACACCAAATCCAACACGAAGTCCTTACCTTCCGACAAGATACAGCGAATGCAGCAGATGTTGCGAGTACGACTCGCGACCGGCAGTTGGAACCTAAAACAGGCGCAACGCCTTATAGGTCATCTCAACTTTGCAACCTTCATCACCCACCGGGGAAGGTTGCATTGCCGTTCTCTACAACGTCACAGCAACAAACTCAATTGCAGATTCGGTATCCAGAAGAGGTACGGTCAGAACTGAACTGGTGGCTGGAAAATGTCAGTCAGAAATCGGCAATCCATCCCCAGAGAACGTCCACGAATCACGTCATCACAGACGCGTCGAACATTCAATGGGGGGCTTTGGTGAACAACGAAATGATAACGGGCCAATGGGAAGAACATCAGACCAAGTGGCATTGCAATCTAAAGGAGATGTTTGCTGTGATAGCCGTCATATCAGCAAAGCAGTGCAGCTCCAGAATTCGACAGTGATTCTTCAGAGCGACAACAAGACAGTCGTAGCTTACATAAAAAACGAAGGCGGAACGCGATCGCGTCTTCTGCTGAACTTGACCCGTCAGTTGCTGAGCCTGGCGGATCGTCTCAACATTGTGCTTTGCCCTCATCACCTACCAGGGCTTTTGAACACAGAAGCCGATCATCTATCAAGGAATCGTGCCGCCGCCGAGTGGCACCTAACAGACGTAGAAACATCGAGGCTGTTCAGTATGTGGGGCACACCAGACTTGGACCTGTTCGCATCACAGACAGCACATGTCGTAGCAAACTATGTTACGCTAGACTTGTCAGACTCGAACGCCTACTTTCACGACGCGTTCAGCAGATTCTGGCATTACAGACTTGCATGGCTATTCCCGCCACCCAGCCTAATGCCCAGGGTACTACATCATCTAAATTCAGCCTCCGGCCGGTACATCCTAATAGCACCCAAGTGGAGGAAGTTCTTTTGGAGGCCAGACCTGAAAAGTCGCGCTTTGAAGCGTCCTATGAAGTTCAGAGATCTGGACAAGAATTTGGTGGACACGGTAACAATGCTAGCACCCACGCAAGTCAGCAAGGTATGCCCCCATTTGAAGTAGATGGGTGAGGTTTTGCCAAGAGAAGAGTAGTATTCCGAATCCACCAGACGTAGCTAGATACCTCAGTTATTTATTTTTAACGGATCGTCTCTCTTACAGAACAATTCTCGTTCATAAATCGGTTATTGCCGCCATTTGCGAAACTATATCCGATATTAAAATTTCATCTAATCCTACTGTCAAACATATACTGAAAGCTATTTCCTTAGCAAAACCTGTACCGCCTAAATTACCGATTTGGGACGCCAGGATTTTGATTAATTTGTTAAAAAAGCAAGAGATAGATTTGAATAGTTTATATCAAGTGTCTAGACGCACTGCGGCTATTTTATTATTATCTTCGGGTCGTAGAGTACACGACCTTACTCTGTTGCACACTGATAGGCAACATTTTATAGATAACACTAATTCTATTACCTTGCATCCCGTTTTCGGGTCGAAAACTGACTCGTCCTCATATCAACAATCATTTATATCCGCCCCTGATAAAGGCATCGATGCAGTATATTGGTTACGCACTCTTGTAAATATGACACAGGCAACTCGAGGCAATATTACTAATTTGTTTTTAGTAACTAAAGGCCCTACGAGACCGGCTACTGCAGCGATCATCGGGGGTTGGATGAAGCGTATTCTGGCTTATGCCGGAATTCATGCATCAGCTTTAAGTTGTAGATCAGCTGTTTCATCCTTAAATTGGGTAGGAAATTATCATATAATTAATGATATTCTAGATAAAGCTAATTGGCAACATGAAAGTATCTTAAGAAAGGTTTACTTGAAAGAAATTAATAATGTAAACAGAGAAATAATGTTAGAAAAATCTCTTTCACAATATTTTCAACCCAATAATTAACGTTAGTTGTGTAATAAATTGATTGATACGCACTTTATTCAATGTACATTTAGGTTTATAATCATTCATAAATATTCAATCACATTGTTGCGTTTCAGTTGTACACTTACTATATTACCAAAAATACAAGCCACCAGGAGATAACAAACAGTCTCTCATAATGGACTTCGGACGTCAATCGGAACGCATAATATTAAAATTTTACCTTCAAATAAAATTTGTATTATGCTTCCATGGACGTCCGAAGTCCCAGTAATTTCTTCCTGGTGCTAAGCCATTATGAGCCGAACAATGACTAAGATGGCGGCTTGCTTTGGTAAGGAGCTTAGTTGTTTAGCGGAAACGATAGGTGGCGCTAAAAGCGCGGCAAGAAAACGGAAGTGAACTACTTTTAGCGACCAAGCGAGGTGAAGGAAGTGACGTACTCTCATAATGGACTTCGGACGTCCATGGAAGCATAATACAAATTTTATTTGAAGGTAAAATTTTAATATTATTAACGGTTGTATGTGTGAGTTTGGCGACATCAGTTCCGCTACTGAAACTATCGTGTCGCATTTCTACTAGTTTTTTTCAGTTCTGTGAGTAAAACATACAAATATGAGACTTTCAACGTTGTAAATATACATTTGGCGACAACACAAAAATATATTTGGCCGTGTTTCCACTGTCAATAATGGCGTCAGATGCTGCGGAAGTCAAGATTGAAGATGAGAACTTGACCAAGGGATATTTCTACTTTTACTTAATAGGACACTTTCACCTCGCCTAATGGTAAGCAGAAGGTATAATCTCATGAAAGACTATTACAGATTCTAATATTGTTACAATTGTGACCCTAGGCTTTGAGCCCCGGAGAGAAAGACACGAATAAAATATTTAACAAATTCACTCAGAAATCGAATTGTTTCGAAGCCTTTGCATTATTTATTTATTTATTTATTTATTTATTGGAAACTTAACAGCTATTTTACATAGATCACATGGGTAATATTAATAATTACTTAGGACTCTTAGCCAATAACAAAGTTTCCCGACAAGTATGAGCAGAATTGCATGCACAACTTAATAACTAGGTTTTTTTTTTTTTTTTTTTGAATATTATCCAATCACTAATGTTCGTGGTATATAGCATACCACTGTATGCAAGTTAATCAATTAACCAACTAACTAATTAACTAGATAATTATTCAATTACTCAAGTAACCAACTCATCTGATACGCTTTCATGCGGGTAAACATGATTCCAAATTTACGAGAATTTGTTTCTTAAAAACACTTTTCGAGAGATGGAAGATGTCAATGTCGTCAAAGTTATTGTTGTAACAAGTAGGTAAGCGAGTGAGTACAGCATTTTTTCCATAGTTAGTGCGATGCGGGGGAACACTAAACAGGCGGGTATGTCTTGTTCGAGTTTTGGGTGCACTTAAGCTAACACTAGAGAGTAGGTCCATACTATCAATTTCACCTCTTACAATAGAGAACAGGAAACTCATGTCTGTTAATACACGCCTGCTATATAGAGGTTTCAGGTTTCAGAAACCGCTTTTGCACTCTTTCTAACCTATCGATGTGTGTACTATACTGAGGGGACCAAACAGGACTGCCATAGTCCAAGATGCTTTGCACGTATGCGCGGTAGACTGTTTTGAGACAACTGATATTCCTAAATTGAGAGCACGTGCGCATAACGAAACCCAGATTTCTGAACGCCCTACTAGCGATGGTGTCTATGTGGTGCGACAACAGCATCTTGGAATCCAACAAAACACCCAGGTCTCCAACCTGATCCACCCTCCGAATAATGCTGTCGCCAAATTTGTATGTTATGCTTATTTTCAATATTATTAATGTAATAAAAATGTATAATTACTCTTTTTATATTAATCAGAACTATTGATATACCGAAAACATGTCGTCAATCGGCCTTGCGAACCTATTCCGTTATTTACTGGCATCTTGCCACGTAATCGACCACTTCTTAAGATTGTTACTATAGAATACATTACTGGTTTAGTTAGACGAAATCGGTACTTTTATTGAAGAGAGAGCAATGGTATGTACACAATGAAATTCATTCGGTGTTTACGTCGATTTCAGTGACGCCGATCTTTTGTATTCAGCGTGTGTAAGGGTAGGCGCACAATGACTAAAATAAACGTTGTTAAGAAAATTTGCTGTTACTTGCGGCTGAAAATTGATGGTATGAAATTCTGAGACTGTTCTTGTGACATTTCAGAACCTATTATTACAGGGATAAAAAAATGTCTGTTTATAATACCAGGCTTTGATATCTATTATTTTTATTAGGAATAACATCAGTCATTTACATTAGACTATAAAATTAATCAGTCTATCGCAGTCCACTGCTCGATTGTGGCCCCTCCCAATATGCATCATTTCTTCAATATCCGCCTTATAAGCCTTCCGCATCCAGTCCACCCCAGCTACCATTTTTTATAGGCCAGTGCATCCACTTTTTTTATCTATGGCACGTCAATTTGACTTCACCTCGCCTGATGTTAAGCTAAAGGCAAAGTCTCATGAAAGAGGGTCACCATTGCAAACACGTTCAGTACTACAATGGTGGCGCTCAGCTTGACGGCCTCATTAGATACTTTTTCACGCCCCGCTTAAAGGACCCGGGACTGTAGGAAGAAGGAAACACGTGCGCCGGCAAGGAATTCCAGGACTTAATGGTGCGGCAGAGAAAAGACTCACCGAACCGCTTGGTTCTTGATGGAATATTCTGTACCGTATGCGAGTGACATCTAAGCCCTGCACGTGTTGTCCTGTGTAGGAAAGGGGAGAGTGGGATTAATTGGAAGAGCTCAAATACATTTAATAAGCAGACTATTTATACTGTTGATTGATGGCACTTGGTGGAATTTGTTGTTACACATATTGAGAACTCACTTGTACTTTTCCACAGTATTTTTATTTTTTAATAGACCTGACCGGTTTCGCCTTACGGCATCCTCAAAGGTTTACGATGACATACAAGCCTATATATAACAAAAGCTGATAAAGGTAACACTGTAGTAGTCGCAACACGACAAGAGTATGTAGCCAAGGTGGAGTCTTTCCTAAATGATCCGTCATTTATTGAGCTGAAGAAAGACCCAACCAAGAAATTTAATGAGGCTGTGAAAGAAACGTTGCAATCTGCAAACAGCATATTTTGAAAAGATGCCTACAAATTCAAGCTGATGAACCCTCAACCTCCAAAATTACATGCCTACTATAAGCTGCACAAACCGGAAATCCCCATTCGTCCAGTAGTGTCATACGCCGGTGCACCAGCATATAAATTAGCAGCAGAAGTTAACCGTCTTTTCAAACAGCATACGGCTTTTATACCTACTAACACTATAAAAAATAGACTTGACCTCGTAAAAAAGCTTGAAAACATACATGTACGTGATGAAGCCATATTGATTTCCTTTGATGTAAAAAATTTGTTCCCAAGTATCCCGGTAAATGAGTGTAAGAGCGCAATCAGCGAGATTTTGATACAATCTGTAGTTGACCCACAAATTGCAATAGATTTAGAACATACCATATCAGTGTGCCTAGATCAAAATTACTTTAAGTTTTGTGATAAGTTTTACAAACAGATTAATGGTCTCGCTATGGGTAGTCCCCTCTCACCACTCTGTGCAGACATTTTTATGAATTGTATCGAAAAGCAAATCTTAAGTAACAACATGTATAAACCATTTATCACCTATTGGTATAGATATGTAGATGACATTATTTGTTTATGGACTGGAAATATAGATAATTTAAATAATTTTTTGACATTTATAAATGGAATTAATTCTAAAATACAATTTACAATAGAAATAGGACATGACGAAATTAATTTCCTGGACATAACTATTAATTTAATCAATCACAGACATACATTTGAAATATATAGAAAACCTACATTTTCTGACATATAATACACATAAGCTCTAGACACCCATTGAGTCACAAACACGCAGCCTTCCACTCAATGGTGCACCGTTTATTGTCAATTCCAATGTCGCAATCGGACTTCGATGATGAACTATCAGTTATCAAGACAATAGCTACTAATAACGGTTTTCCGGCCCATCTGATAGACGGTATAAGGGTGTTTCTCCGAAATTGCGTTCTTTGCCTGATTCATATGGCTTATTTTTTTTTTCACATTTAAGCTTATAAAACATGTTTTTACCAAAGGTTATAAGCTAAGAAACAATGTCTGAAAAAGGGACACTTTTTGATAAAATGGTTTTCGAGATAATTAACTTTAAAAATTTAGAGGCCATATGAATCAGAATTAGGAATAAAAATGAAATTCTAGTTATAAAAATCAGTCAATTATTTATTAAAATCACAGTAAATGCTCACATTATTGTTATAACACCTAAATCTAAATCACAGCATGATATCATTCTTTGAATGCCAACTCAAAGGGTCGTTCATAATGATATTTTCATTGATATTTTCATTCTATCTGTTGAAGTTCTTTTAATTTCTTTTTGTCGTACGATCTTTTTGAGCTTTCTCTACTCTTTTTTCTCTCCAGGTGTTAAATTGCAAATTGAAACAATCTTAAATTCTCTCTTTCTTTTTAAATAGGCCTCTCGCATTTTCACTCGCCATAAAGCATACTTGTCTGGATCTTTTCGTATGTTTTCCATGCGAATACGTCCTGCAATTTTCTTTTTCTCTCTTTTTTCTTCTTTAGATTGCACTGATGGCATTTTTGTGTACTGTAATATTAAAACTAGAAATTAAATTTGACTTATAGTTTAACTATCGAAAATTTTGTCGTCGGTAGACATGAAACCCCTTCGATGTTATTAGGACTGCTGCGAAATTTACAGCTACTGTTCTTAGACATGTAAATAATATTAGGCGTATACGAGATGACATGTTACAGGCGTAAGGTGCTGCCAATGTAACGTAATATGGCATTTTTACCATATGAATCAGACACATATCAATCAGAATTTTGCCCATTAATATCGATAAATCATTACAGGTATGCAATTAAGGATTGTTATTTATAAATAGGTTTCTGTTCCCTACTTGCATTATATTTCCCGCAGGTTCAAATTTAAAAACCATGCCACTTAATTATTAATACAAACATAGTAATCAGAAATACAGGTGCACCAAAGCCATATGAATCAGATATTTACCTTTATATCTCCGAGACGTTACGAACTAGCCACACGTCACGTCGCCATCACGTCAGCCGAGCCACAGGCTACCGCCAGCGCGGGAAGTGGTCGCTTAATGTTTCGTAGTTGGCTAGGTATGTTCGAGAGAAGCGCGCGAATATGAATCAGACTTTTGTACCGGACACTCACAATTTTTTTATTTATTAATTAACTATCATAAATATTAGCACCATTTTTTTTTGTGTAAAGGAACAACTAATATTCTTTCGTAATAATTATAATTCACATCGATTTATGAACACGAAAAAATGTTATTGTAACTGATGTTCAAGAAACTGGGTTACGGACACACCATATTAGTCAGAAGAACGGTTTAATTAATTTTTTTTCAAATATTTAAAAAACAATTATCAAAAAAATATATCTTGTCCAAGATAGGTAATAGTCTGAGGTATGTATTAAAATTAATTGCAGACTGATTTGTCAGTCAGTTACGAAAATAAACCTCCAGACATTGAAAATTTAGGGTTCGAAGAATCACCCATAATAGCACGCAAGAGATCCAGGGCAGTTATAAACCTTGCATACAAGGGCGGTATACCCATGACCCCGGAAATAGACAAAAAGCGATGGGCTCGTATACCGTACATCGGTCCTATCTCCCACAAGTGCGCGAGACATTTGTCCGAGTGTAGGACCGCCTTTTATACCACACACAACCTACAAAGTCTAATAAGTAATAATAAAGACGTAACACCCATAAATCAAAAAAGTGGTATATACGAATTAGCATGTTCGACCTGTAACAAAATATATATTGGCCAAACGGGACGATCTTTTGCAACTAGGGTCTCAGAACACGTTAGGAGCTGGAGACTCAGAAAAACCGATTCAAATTTTGCAGAACACCTCCTCGATGAAAACCACTCCTTCGACCCTAAAGTCAATTTTAAAGCATCGCGAGTATGCGACAAAGGTAGAAAAATGAATGCCCGGGAAACTCTTGAAATAAATAGCATAGTAAATACAAACAGAAACATAATATTAAATCAGCAGTTGGAATTGAGTCGATCACCACTACTGCAATAATGACATCTACATAACTAGTTATTTCAGTATATTTATTCTATCTCGTAATTTGTAATTTGACATTGTAATGTTTGACATTGTTAATAATTTTCATCTGACATTATTTATTCTATCTCGTAATTTGTAATTTGACATTGTAATGTTTGACATTGTTAATAATTTTCATCTGACATTATTCTTTGTGTTTCACATTATTAATTTTTTATCTGACATCATTTTACAAGTTATAGTATAATTATTCCTTTGACATTGTAATTTGAATACATAATAGTAATTGTTCTTGAAATATCTTTAGGACCATTTATATATTATTTCCCCAAATTTTGGGAAAAAAATGTATACTGGTATACATGATTTTAAAACTACCCACATATAAGTATGGCTGACTGCCGCAATGTTTATAAGGGAATAGGCTTGTATGTCATCGTAAACCTTTGAGGATGCCGTAAGGCGAAACCGGTCAGGTCTATTAAAAAATAAAAATACTGTGGAAAAGTACAAGTGAGTTCTCAATATGTGATTTAATAAGCAGACTGATTGTCAATAATGACAATATAATAAGTATGTCTGTCCTATAATATCTGCCCTTGTATAAATATATATCAGCTATTCCCTTTCCATAATCTTTGGTCAGCAAAAAAGGATTATTCAATTCCATTCTAGTATATTCAATTGAGCCGTTTGAGACAGATTTTCTACTGACACACTGTGTTACAGATGCTACAAATTATACAATAACAACACACTCTTTTCAGCCTTCTCAATTGCGTCAACAAAACGTAGGGCGTTTGTATGTCCGTTTTAGCTTTTCCCCTGTTAACTGTAAGAGGTTCCTATGGTGACTTTGAAATACTCTACTTAGAGAAGCTTTCGCTCAGTGCCAGTGCGTGTGTGGTGGACGGACCACTCATCACAATGACTTCAAAATGTGACAGTGGTAGTGACTCCTCGGCTATATCCTTTGAGGAAGCCCTAGACAAAACAGGTACACAGTGTGATCGTATTTACTATATTTTAAGACAGTTTTAGACAAGTTTAGCCATTGTGATCAATAGTTTCAGTTGGACTTACGTAAACAAAAGTTGTGTGAATTTTCATTGTTTATATTGATTGATTTTCGCTTGAGTAAAATGTTGGGATAGTGCGGATACGCAATTATATTGTCAATAAAGTATATTATATCGTTGAAAAATATTGTGTTTATATCACAATAATATAAGGGCTACACATCGAATACCATTAATTAGTCTGCAGTCCACTGCTGGACATAAGCTTCCCTAATGTTGGGACGGGTTTTTCCTCCTGGCCAAACTGATTTGCCAAACTGGTTTGGCCACGAGGAATAAAGTTTCCTCGTGGCCAAACTGTCATTTATTTAACAAATTTCCACGCCCTATATCAAATGTTACTGTTATAGTTAGTTACTGTTAATGTTACTGGTTACTGTGTAGTACTGTTTTCATGCTGCTAGCGAGACGTGTTGGTCCAGGGTTTTATTTCCCCCCGGGTCTGCCGGGGTGCGAGAGATATGTCTTGTATAATCTCACCTCCGGCAATCAAGGACCCATGGCGTGCGTTTTGGTCGGTTCGAGTCCGACATAATCACCTCCATCGGCTTTGGTGGAGGTGGTATCCGTGGGGATTTTGCGCACGATAAAAAAAAAAAAAAGTGTTTTATTTCCAATTTACCTTCTCTCGCAGTGATATCGTCAGCATATTTTGCGATGTTGCCTCTTACGATAGCTTCGAATGAGATAGGGGATGATATTCTTTCCCCTTCCTCACTCAAATGACCCTTTAATATAAATTATAAATGAGAGCTTTGAGGTGGTGCATTTATACAATACATGAATTAACATTAACAATGAACAGATTATGATCAAAAATTATTTTAAACAAAAAGAATGAAATCTTTGATTTGATGGTAAGGGGGTCTGGAAGTAACACTGAGTAATAAATGACTTGAGTTTCACATGGACATATTTACCATACTTTTTGGTTTTATTTAGTATCCGAAATTAATTTGCCTGTTTAACACAAAGAGGTTAAAATGTAACAGTTAGTGTTCATTGACCCGCTAAAGGAGGTAGGTACAGTAGGCTCCAAAAGTTACTGGATAATTTGAAATAAATTGTATGAAGTGATGTTACTACACAGATCTACTTATTAATGTGATTAAGTTTAGGATACTACTTGCATGAGTTTGCTTATTTTCTTATAAAGAAACAAGACATTGATCAAGTTTACTTTGTTAACGCTATTTATGTTGACTTTGTTTACTTTCGACTTAAGCTGTCAAAGAATTATAGCATAATTATGGTATCCAGTTAATTGCGGAACTGTTTAAGTGAAAAGAAAGAAACGAACTATGTTTTCTAAAGCAAAAAACAAGTATTTGTTCTCTGATTTAATCGTAAAAATTAAGACCTTTACTAATTTTAGAGATTAATTTTATCAGTGTCCGGTTAATGGCAATAGGCTCGCCACCTGTTACATTGGGACCTAAATATAAACTGGCAGAATGTGGGTGCTAGCACCTCTGCATACCTCTTCGGGGATAAAGGCGTGAGTTTATGTTATGTTATGTGTTTCATCAGATTAAAAAAATAAAATCGAGACTCATAATATTTTAATTTTTAAAGGTAATATACATTTTATTCGAGTAATGAGTGTATTGACCATCTAACAAACAAATTATGGATTAACTAGCAGATTACTCAGGTTCACCTAGGGGAAAAATTCATTTCATTCCCGCAACCCATGGGAACCATTTACCGGGATATATATAACTTAGGTATGTGTTATCAAAAGCTCTAATTTATCCATGTACCGAATTTGAAAGTTATTATGAAAACAAAAAACATCCAAAAATCTTCAGAAACTTTCACTAAGTGTGAAAGTGTTTACTAATGTTTAAACGATTAGTAATTAGTAGTTAGTAGAATAAGACGATTATTCAGGAGGAGTGTAATGTAATCATCGAAAAGTATTGGTGTGTGCCTCAGCAGTCCATTACCCACACCACTAGGCTACCGCGCTTCGAAGTTATAGTGTATTTATCGCAGGTTTATAAGTGCCCGGTTAATAGCAATAAACTCGCCACCTATTACATTGGGACCTAAACATAAAATAGCGAAATGTGGGTGCTAGCACCTCTGCCGACTCCTTGGTGGATATAGGCGTGAGTTTATGTTATGTTATGTTATGTAATTAGTAGAATAGAACGATCATTCAGGAGGAGTGTAATTTAAGATGTTTTTTTTTTTAATTATTGTTACTAGCTGTTGCCCACGGCTCTGCCCGCGAGGATTTCTGATCTATTTCCTGCTCTTCCATAAGAACCTTCCGTAGTAAAAACAAATAAAAAAAAAAGAATTATTCGAATTGGTCCAGCTACCTTCGAGTTTTACGCTTAGCAACATATTTCGCGATTCATTTTTATTTACATAGATGTGATAAAAAACAATAGTAATTGTAATTACTAGTGTTCCCTTTCAGCTTTTCTTAGAGGTTTCACGTTGGTAGTATAAGGATCGAACCCAGGATCTCTTGAAAGCTAGCGAAGATGCAAAGTCCTATTTTGTTTTCGAACGACTAGTCTTTCAAAAAGTACATTATAACCTCAAAAGGAATTTCAAGGGATCGAACATTGGTTTCGCTATACAGAGTTTTCATTTTACGGAAGGGGGTGAATAGACAAACCAAATTCAACGTACATATTTTTTTTTTGTCCTTTAATAAATAATACGTTTCTTTTCCCCCGAAAATGTTACTTTTGAACCTGTCTTGTGTTACATATTTGACAAACTATCAACAGCAACATTGGTTGATTTGGCCCTCAAACTGGTCTTGTCTGCCCAACATTGTATAATTGTGAGGTTAAATGTTATTTGTGAGGTTAAAAGTTCAATTTCAAGTTTTGGTATCCTTTGTGTATTCGTTCGTCAACTCATTTCTCTCGTTTTGGACGTGATCCAAGTTGCAGATTTCTCATTTACACATGTTTTGTTTTATAAATAATGTTGTTGTACAAAGAAAGATTACAAAGTCGTTATAGAACTAGGGCTCTGCCACCACCCTCTTGATAAGTAATATTACTTCAATCTTTTTGACGGAGGAAGGACATGACGGTATCTGTCGTCCTAATTGAGCAATCCGACTAGAGGAGTCGGAGGGTGAATATACATAATACAGAATACCGCGGCTAATAATAACCTTGTGTTGTGTTTCTGAGTAGGAGTAGTTTCGGAATAGGGTAGTCAGAGCTCACTGGAGAGGTTTTGTTCAGTCAGTGGGAAGCCCGAAAAACCCTTCTGCGCTGACAGCACAGAGGCTCTCTTAACCTTCTCCCCTCCCCTCCCTACAATACAACTTTACCGATTTAGATTCAATACTAAGCTACGGCACCCACAACAAACCTTCATAGTTTTAAGGAATGTACTTCAAACTACTGATCAGTTTTCTAGTAGCTATAATCGTATAGGTAATAAAAAGATGGCGCTAGAATAGCTTTTGTAACTTTTTTTAATTTGCACTGTGGATGCCAATTTAGTCTGCCGCAAGAAAAAACTGACCGAATGTCTTAATTTGATTGATTGCTGTTTCTGAAGCGTTAAAGTTTGTTAGTACCTACCTACATAATTTTCGTTAATAATCCATTGTAGTAAATACAATAATCTCTGTATTCAGTAATACGTAACTAATATTCAATATGCGGTCACGGTGTGCTGTTCATATCTGTAGAAACCAAGGAAAACATTTGATTCTACAACATTTGATATTGCACTACCAAATCAATGGATTAGGGTTTTAAGATTGGACGTGGACAAGGCTGGTCGTCAGCTGAAAAGGTATGGCATAAGTACATATGCTCCGAAAACCGAATAACATTTTTTCCATAAATTAGGGCACACCTGATGTAACACCACACTTTTCTTACCAAAAGTGCCGGTTGCGCTATCTAGCGCGTATTTAGGAAATCTATAAATACCTCCTAGAAAACTGCGCATTGAAAAATAAATTAAAAAACTAATTGTAACGAGTAACCGCGGTAGCCTAGTGGTATGGGTAATGGACTGCTGAGACGAGGTCTCGAGTTCGATCCCAGGTTTTACTATGGCACACACCAATAACTTCTCGATGCTTTTCGAAGTTATGTGTGTATTTATCGCAGGTTTATAAGTTCCCAGTTAATGACAATAGGCTCGCCCTACTACATTGGGACCTAAACATAAACTGGCGCAATGTGGGTGCTAGCACCTCTGCCTACCCTTCGGGGATATAGGCGTGAGTTTTATCATCATCATCCTAGTGTTTGTCCCGGTCGCATCCGAAGCCTTCGCCGAGTCCGGGGTCCGCTTTCCAGCTTTTTCTCTTCCACTTCGCTCGGTCTCGCCGTGGTGGTGAGTCCATTGGCACGCATGTCATCCTCTACGATATAGGTGTGAGTTTATGTTATGTTATGTTTGTAACGAGTTTGTAAGTAGGTATACAAATCTCGCGCGTATAAAAAAAATCAACAATACAAAAGTCGTTTGTTATCTATTTTATCTTAAAATTATCACACCTTTGTGTCAGATTATTCATTTTAATTCTTACTAATTGTCAATGAAGTCTTGACGTCACTGTTTGTCCATGTTTATTGGCACAAGTGTTAATGTAACACATGCACGAAGTTAGTGAGACATTAAGTTACTGCTCAAAAACAAAGAAGGCATTGTACTTACCGAAGAACATCTGATGTTTTTTTTATTTTTTTATTGAGGATAGGCTTAGGTTTGACCACTATCTCACCTGATGGTAAGTGACGATGTGGTCAACGATGAATCACGTTCGCTTAGAAGGATCCTATTCACTCGTGACTTGAATATTCCCAGGTTATATTTAGCTGCAACATTTTGCAATTGTCATCTTGTTTCGTAACCAAGTTACAAACGAAATAAATGTTTTAGAAATTTCGAGTCCGACAAGCCCACCCCAAAACAAATCAAAAATCATTTATTCTGTATAGACCAGTAAACGGCACTTACAAAACGTCAATAATAACAACATTTTATAGATTAGTGAGCAAATGGACCACCGCACCGCGGGAGGACTCCGGCGAGAAACTCACTGGAAACACCCCTGTAAAATTTAAAAGAGGGTTTAAATCATAAACATTAATATTAATAGTGTAAATAGATAAACAGGCACCTTCATTACCGCATGATTGTAATAAAATTCAAAACGTCAGTGGCAGTGAATTGTGACTTTTAATTTAAAAACATTGACGTCACTGCAATATTTATTTCTGTCAAAATTACCAATTTGGTTTTTAATAAAAGATTCACGGTTCATGAACTCTGTCACTTTCTCACGCCTAGCTTTTGTGTAAAAATACGTATGTCACTCGCACACTTTGCCTTTGCCTTTGCTTTTGCACACCTGATGGGAAGCGGTCACCGTAGCCTATGGACGCTTGCAACACAAGAGGCGTCACACACGTGCTGCCTACCCTGTAGAAACCTTCTAATGCCCTTCTTGAAGAACCCCATATTGTAGTCGCTTGGGAAAACCACGGCAGGGAGTTCATTCCACAGCTTGAGCGTGCGCTCTAAGGTGGGTTCTTCAATAAGGGATGCGACCCAATCGTTCGACGTCTAAGTAGCTGCGGGTACGCTGGTGGTGGCTTTCTGCCGTTTCGAAATGGATATGTTAACGGCGGGATTGCTATTATTGCTTATGATTTTATTTGTTTATTTTGTTTCGCATTTTATTTATTTGTGTGAAAGACAGAAAATTGTTTTTATTGTGGACCAATCCACCAATTTCTTTCTTTCTTTCTTTCAAGGGCATGGGAAGGTTTCTATACGGTAGGCAGCATTAGTGTAACGCCCTAGTGTTGCAAATGTCCATACGCCACATTGATCACTGTCTATCAAGTGGGCTATTTGCTTGTCTACCACCGAAGTGGTATGAAAAATTGAATAAGTTATGTCTTAAGTTCGGAAAACATCTTTTATATTTTCCCCTTTTGCTAATAAATCAATATACACATACTACATAGTATACAAGAAAATTCGCTGTTATTCATTTCTTTTCTTTTTATTACGCTTTCTGGTGTGCGTCTGTACTTCTGCCTGTATGCTAATCTGGGATTTTGCTATTCCGGGGTTTTGCGAATCTGTCCTTCTGCTAAAGAGGCTTTTTAAAGTCGCTTTCTTTGTCCCTAATCCCTATGTATGCTGAAATCTTTAAAACTACGCAACGGATTTTGATGCGGTTTGTTTTAAGAGATAGAGTGTTAAAGTTGAAGAGAAAGTTTTATATGTATATAACATTATGTTACAACCAACTGGTGCGGAGCAAAAGTGAAAAATGTCACAAAAACGGGGTGACGTAGACGAAGTTGCGCGGGTCAGCTAGTATTATTTTATATTGTGAACCAAGTCATCAATGCCAGATATGTTGTTGCTTTAAGTAGATATTTTGTTGTTTGTTTATAGCTGCAATTAATTACAAGACTTACTTCAATGTCATTAATTAACATATTTATTAAATTTTCGGCTACGTACCCACTGGACCCTCAAAATTGGACCTGATCTATAAATATGATCCATTGGACCATCATATTAGAATTGGACCCGCAATCTTGAATTTCATTATTACTTTAGTGCCCATTAGACCCTCTGTCAAACAACAAGTTCCATTCGACCTCATTTGTACATCTTCATTTGAAAAAGATAATATAGGTACAATCACGCACAAAAGTGATAGACTTCAAAATTAAAATACTAAAATGTAATAATCAATATTTTATTCAAAAATATAACAATAATAATGTTTTATTACACAAATTTCTTTGTTTTTTGAGGGAGTGAGAGAGAAAGATTTCATGAGACTTTGCCTTCAGCTTAACATCAGGCGAGGCGGAGTCAACTTGACGTGCCATAAATAATATATATATATATATATAAATCTCGTCAAAAACAGGTCAGCTATTAAGTATAAAAATCACAGATCAAAATATTAAAATCTGTCTTAAGGTAGTCAAATAGTCAATTTTATGTTATAGATGGTTTTAATCATATATTCCGTAAGTAATTACTCTATAATAACAATATTACCCTAAGGTGATGTATATAAGCTATAAATCACAGATCAGTTACTAAAATCACAGGTTCATCTTAAAATTCGGATCTAAAACGATACATTGGTACTAAGCAAAAAAATAACAATAGGTATTATTCTAATTTAAATCACAGTTTCGTCTTAAAATTTGGATCTAAAACCTAATATACATATATTATAATAGATAACATAAATATCAAATAAAGCTCAAATGACAAAATCTTGAATTAAATTATTGGAAGAATACTAAGGTTACAAATCTAAAAAACATTAGTAAGCAGCTTTTCTAAGTAATGACCTACATTAATGTCATTGTTTTCTAGTTACTTCAGAATATTTGTGATTTTTTCATCTTTTTCAATATACTGTTTACGCTTATTATTATTTGTTCATATCCCTTGTCTAGTTTTGCCGTAGTTACACTGGTCACCGATGCGTCCATTTTGATTATACTCAAAAATTTCACAATATTGGGTTTCGAAACACCACACAATTTTTTATTCAAATTCGAGTGCCATGCTCCGACACTATTTGTTGTACGATGTCTCTCATTGTTGAAACACCAATTGCTTCGTAAATCTTCTTTTAGCAACCATTGCTTTGTAAAATAATTGTTAAATTTAACCAAATTCTCATTTTCTTCTGTCCAGTCCTCCATTATATAAAATCAACCTTCGTCTACAGCTTGATCTGCTAATAATGCTAAAGCGGTACATAAACCAACATGTCGCTTACATACACGATTTTGTAAGATGTGGAGACTCTTCGCTTTCTTACAAATAGCTTGAGTAAAATGAAAAAAAAATATCCCTTAATGTCCACTTCAGGGTAAGTAGCCTTAAACGCATTCATTGCCGCAGGTTTAAAATCTGTTGTAAAATTTTCTGACTTCTAAAATGGATTTTGTGATAAAATTAATTGAAACATAATTTGACATTTTTCTTCTTTTTTGTCACTAAGCAAAGCATATATTAAAGGCAAAATATGGGTACTTTCCATGGATACCTACTATACATTTATACAAACGGTAGTACTACACATTTGAAAGCCATCTGCAAAAAAATGTTTCACTGTTTTCAACTTTTCCCTTGCTTCCTTTGATGAAAATATAACAATTCTTCGGGCACCTTGCTGATAGTCAGCCAGTAAAAGTCGTTGTATTTTATAGGAACTTTGAAATCATTTACTGTTTTTGGTCTTATATTACAGATGCCAAATTCTTTTCTGCGACTATTATAATAGTCCATGCTTCACGTTATTGAAATCAGGGATCCGGGTCAATAAGGTAATACCTCTATCCTTCAATCGGTTTATGCCTTCATGATATATGGTTTGTACAGGCAGAGCCCCTTTTTTTGACTCTACTTGCCACTTTTTGGTTTATTTCTTTAATTCATTGCCAGCATGATTGGGTTTACAATTGTGCCGATTTGAGGTTTTAGACAGGCGACGGCTGCCTATTCAACGCAGTGTCGGCCCTAATACTTACCAGCTATATCAAAGTTCTCCTTATTTCCGTATGCTTTTTGATTATAACACTTTTACCACACACGGCACACAGTAAAAATGCCAACTTAGCGCTTCATCTAGTTGTAAGCTAATCGTAATATGCAAATGGTCACTCGTTTCGTTTCGCTGCTGGTCTGAGTTCCCTCTAGGCCTCACCCCGCGCACCGCGTCTCTCTACTACACACCTATCACTGCGCTGCCCTAGAGCCCAGGCAGAGTTGACCAAAACTTTTTTGACAAAGTTAGACTTTTTTTACGTAAAAATTTTTAAAGTTATGTATGTTTGTTTGTACACAATGGTTTCCAAAATATTATAAAATATAATTATAAGTACTTACCTATCTAATTTTTATAAATTATTGGCCTTCCAACTAACTATTTTCTACATAACTGTACCTTTCCTTCTTAAAATAACACCGAACGAATAATAAATGAACACATATTTCTTGAAGGTCCAATAGGCACTACAAAATAGGTCCAATGGAGCCTTTTTTATTTGATTTAATGTTGATGGTCCAACGGGCACTTAAAAAGAGGTCGAGTGGGCACATTAATTATTGTATTTTGAAAAAGGTCCAGTAGGCTCTAAAAATGAGGTCGGATGGACACTTCTATGACGTGGGTCGAATCTTGCAGGTCGAATGGGTACGTAGCCGGATATATTGCGTGTGCGACGTTACACTTGGTGTGAAACAATAAACCTTTAGGTTTTTTTCTACACTAATTATATTTGTTTGTTTTACTTGTTTTGCGTGTAAAACAACACACTATATTTTTTATATAAAACATTTGCATATCGAAAAAAAATCTTTATTTACACACGGATTTTGTAGTCGTTTCGGAAAAAATATTTTAAGCATAATTTTGCTATTGAAACATAACATACATAACATAAACTCACGTCTATATTCCTGAATGGGTAGGCAGAGGTGCTAGCACCCACATTTCGCCAGTTTATGATTAGGTCCCAATGTAATAGGTAGCCTATTGCCATTAAACGGTCAATTATATATACCTGCGATAAATACACACATAACTTCGAAAAGCATCGAAAAGTCATTGTTGTGTGCCATGGTAAAACCTGGGATCGAACCCGAGACCTCGTCTCAGCAGTACATTACCCATACCACTAGGCTACCTCGGTTATTTTAACCCATACCACTAAGCTACCGCGGTTATTTTAACCCATACCACTAGGCTACCGCGGTTACTTTAACTCATACCACTAGGCTACCGCGGTTATTTTAACCCATACCACTAAGCTACCGCGGTAATTTTAACCCATACCACTAAGCTACCGCGGTTATTTTAACCCATACCACTAGGCTACCGCGGTTACTTTAACTCATACCACTAGGCTACCGCGGTAATTTTAACCCATACCACTAAGCTACCGCGGTTATTTTAACCCATACCACTAGGCTACCGTGGTTATTTTAATCCATACCACTAAGCTTCCGCGGCTATTTTACCCATACCACTAAGCTACCGCGGTTATTTTAACCCATATCACTAGGCTACCGTGTTCATTGAAACTATGCTTAAAACACTGTCACACATTGCTTTTTAATAGGTATGTTCTTCTAATTACATCTTTCTTCTTTTTACCAGGAAATGGCCTGTACAACATTCTTCTGGTGATGACCTGCGCACTGATACTCTTAGGAATTGGCATGGATTTGTTCGGCTTCAGCCTGGTGGTGGCAGCCTCCTGTGATCTGGACCTCACTGTAGCACAGAAGGGGATTTTGACATCATTACCTTTTATTGGTGAGTTGAAAATATAGCATGACATCACTACTAAGCTAAGTGTTTCATATTAATTTGGGTCAAAGCTCAGTGGTTATAGGATTCCCCCTGTACGGGAAAGATCGTGAGGTCGAGTCCCGTTTGAGCATTCAGTATTTCCACTATTAATTGTTTAAAAAAAGTTAGTAACTATACTAATTGCTTCAAAATTTCATCAACTTGCACTAATATATTGTAACGTGTGTTGGAATATACTTGTGCAAATTTCTTTAACGTGTATTTGCACAAGTCTACGCTTGCGTAGTTATACTTGAACGTACCACTACCATAATGCATGAGCCATGCCATAAGCCATAATGTGCCTTTACTGTCTCCTCTCGAAGATCTATCCGGATGAGTAAAGGTATTTCTTGAAGAAAACCTTCGACAATTTGCATAACTCTTAGTTACAGTATATTAGTTTGTATGTACACAAGTGGGGCATAATGACGTCATTATGAAAGTGCATTCACTTCTGACAAAAAAAACACCTGCTGAAAATGTGAAGCTTAGTCACAGATACACAAAAGAATGGCTGGTAGAGGTTCATCCCTTTATTTACATTGAAAAATGAACTGAATCTTCAAATATTATGATCTATTTTTATAACTCCATATTTAGAACACATACGACTTTTTACACGTGTTGTTTACTAATAATGTAAAGTCACTACATAGTATAAAATAAGGTCGCGTTTTCTGTCCCTATTTTTCTTGTCCCTTTGTATGCTTAAATCTTTAGAACTACGCAACGGATTTTGATGCGGTTTGTTCCAATAGATAGAATGGTTAAATAGGAAGGTTTATATGTATATAACATCATGCTACGACTAACAGGTGCGGAGCAGGAATGAAAAATGTTGCAAAAACGGGGTGACGCTGACGAAGTCGCGCGGGTCAGCTTGTTAAATATAATCTATTGTTACATGTTGATCGACACTACTACTTTTTTATAATTTCCAGGTATTCTACTGGTATCATTCATATGGGGCTACGTGTCTGACACCAGAGGTCGAAGGTTTACCCTCGTAATCCCTCTGTTGATCTCCTTCGCCCTATCTTGCATCGGCAGCCTCTCACCGCATTGGATATTTCTGGGAGTGGCCAAATTCTTATGCATTTGTTTGTAAGTACCTTTTTATTTAACTATCTTATATTTATTCTGCCGCGGGCTGATTATGATGATGATGATATTATTCTAGCATATGCCCCCGACTCTGCCCGCGTGGCTGTCGGTTATCGCGACCTAAGTGCCATCTGTGTAACTTATATAATATATTACTAATCGTAACTCTGGTTTTACTAAACTAATTGCAATAAAACAAACGTAAGATTTTAAGCTGGACCAAACCCCTTCAAATAATCAAAACCGCATCGAAATCCGTTCAGTAGTTTTGGCGTAAACATGAACTTCTTACAATTATATAGTAAGATAGATAGAAATAATAATAAAAACACCTTCTGCTAGTGTGACAGGCGGCTCCACCACCATTATGTGAACTCTTTCTCCTAATCCCCAAATGGAAACTGGCGGTGAAATCCACCAATCAAAAGTTGCGTAGCGAGGCGTAACTTATGCTGGTAATATCTGATGGATAACATTCCTAATGACGTCATCCAACAAAGAACTAAAGTTACCAATTTAGCTCGCAGAATAAGCCAGCTAAAGTAGCGGCAAGTAGGGTATTCTCTTGTCCGTAAGGGCTGAAAAGGGAAAAGGTGGCTGATCAGTGGCACACATTGGGAGAAACCTATGTCCAGCAGTTTTTTTTTTTTTTTATCTATGGCACGTCAATTTGACTTCACCTCGCCTGATGTTAAGCTGAAGGCAAAGTCCCATGAAAGAGGGTCACCATTGCAAACACGTTCAGTGCTACAATGGTGGCGCTCAGCTTGACGGCCTCATCAGATGCTTTTTCACGCCCCGCTTAAAGGACCCGGGACTGTAGGAAGAAGGAAACACGTGCGCCGGCAAGGAGTTCCAGGACTTAATGGTACGGCAGAGAAAAGACTCACCGAACCGCTTGGTTCTTGATGGAATATTCTGTACCGTATGCAAGTGACACCTAAGCCCTGCACGCATTGTCCTGTGTAGGAAAGGGAAGGGTGGGATTAATTGGAAGAGCTCATCAGAACATTCATCATGGTAGAGACGGTAAAATACTGCCAAGGAAGCAACATCTCTACGCATCTGCAATAGTGAACTGCAATAGACTAATTGATTTAATCCCCTAATCCCTCTAAGCTAAATTGCTTGTAACAGAAGTGACGTCATGTCATAATGGCTAGGATCCAAACCCAGGACCTCTCGTAGAACACTCCTAGAAGACTCGTAGAACAGGCAGAACGTGTTTGCAATGGTGACCCTCTTTTATGAGACTTTGCCTTCAGCTTCAGGCGAGGTGAAGTGAAATTGACGTGCCATAAATAAAAAAAAAATAAAAAATAAAAACTCCTCAACCATTAAGCCACACATGTATAGATACAGATCTGTATATAAACTAGCGATTAATTTCCTTTCTGGAAACTTCCGTACAAGATACATACCACTTAACATTCTCAATTAATAATCTTAAAATATTGCTCGACATGATTGGTACAATTAGTTAGGTCAATTTAATATGCGCAATGCTCATATGGCACGAAAACATACGACCCCTACTTTGTTATTACATCCTCATTGGTCAATTTGTTTAGGTTTATGGGGTCCCAAGGTTTTAAAAGGTTTTAAAAGCTTTATTTTCTACTAGCTGACCCGCGCAACTATGTCTGCGTTACCCCGTTTTTGCAACATTTTTCATTCCTGCTCCGCACCTGTTGGTCGCAGCATGATGTTATATACATATAAACCTTCCTCTTTAACCATTCTATCTATTTAAAAAACTGCATCAAAATCCCTTGCGTAGTTTTAAATATTTAAGCATACATAGGGATATAGGGACAGAGAAAGCGACTTTATTTTATACTATGTAGTGTTATAAAATATTAATTTAATAGCAAAAACGTAAAAACATAAGAGATTTTTTCCGAACTTAAGTCATAACTCATTTAATTTTTTCATAGCACTTTAGTGGTACACAAGCACAGAGCCCACCTGATATATAACCTCATCAAAATCCGTTGCGTAGTTTAAGCATACCTGTACAAAGGGACATAGGGACAGAGAACGCGACTTTATTTTATACTATGTAGTGATATGAGCATTACAGGTATGTAAATCGACGAGCTAGGCAGTTATCAGATCACCGGCTATGAACGAGTAACAAGTGACACTAGCAAATTAAAAATGAGTTGAAGAATAGCTCGATATGAATTTGTATACTCGTAGTTCCAATAGTTAGTCGCTGGACTACAGCTGGAAGCGAGTGTGCGAGTGTGACGGGTAATTACTCGCGCGACGGGTAATTACTCGGGTAAAGATATGACAGCTAGGTATGGTCACTAGGCTACAACACCCCCCACACCCCCCTTCCATACCTATATATTTTCTTGTAATGAATTCCCGCCATGTAACACGTAGCCCAATATCTTACTCAGGTAATTCCCCATATTTTGGAACGATTTTTTTTTAATTTTATTTATGGCACGTTAATTTGACTTCACCTCGCCTGATGTTGAATTCCACAAAATGGTTGATCAGTAATACATTTCTTTTGTACACTTGTTCCAGTGCGTGCGCAGCTAACTCCGTGACGTATACCCTGGTAGGTGAGTCCTGTATACTGCGCGTGAGGAACAAATATATGCTGCTGATGACCTGCCTCATACTGCTGGCTCCAGCGGCTGCTGGTGGTGAGTGATCCAACTGTACATCTTGTAAATAAATAAATATTCCAGGACAGTCTACACTCCCCGGGTCTGCTGGGGTGCGAAGGATATGTTGGCTACGACCTCACCTTCGGCAACTGAAGACCCAAAGACGGCGTGCGTTTTAGTCGGTTCGAGTCCGATATAACATACCCAACCGGCTCCGGTAGGGAGGTATCCGTAGGGATTTTTCGCACGATAAAAAAAAAAGGACAGTCTACACTACGTCTAGGTGGATTTACCTAGACCCATGATAAGCATAGTTTAATTAGCTTGTGTAGGGTTCTAGAATACGGATAAACAAAGTTAGACATACATAACACAACATAACATAAACTCACGCCTTTATCCCCGAAGGGGTAAAAAGAGGTGCTAGCATCCACATTTCGCCAGTTTATGTTTAGGTTCCAATGTAATAGGTGGCGAGCCTATTGCCATTAACCGGGCACTTAGAAACCTGCGATAAATACACACATAACTTCGAAAAGCATCGAAAAGTCATTGGTGTGTACCATGGTGAAACCTGGGATCAAACTCAAGACCTCGTCTCAGCAGTCCATTACCCACTAGGCTACCACGGTTACATTCTTAGATATAGGTACTTTTTTAATTACATACATAGGTATCATACATATGAACACCCGAGCCCGAAACATACTTACATAATTACATCATACATAACGATAAATTTGTGATTAAGGAGTAAAATGAAAGGATGTGGGTTCGATATTAGGTCCTTACATAAGCATGGGAATCTTTTGTGGACTCAATGTGCTCTATAGGGTCAAAATACGTTTAGGCTCGCCCTATGTAATAAAAGTATTTTTTTGTTTTCAGTTGTCACATACCCAACTTTGAAACTGGAGTTTGCAGTAGACCTACCTTGGTTGGGCATCACATACCGACCCTGGAGGCTACTCCTCATCGTGTTAGGACTGCCGTCAGGGATTGGAGCCATCGCCATCAGTTTCCTGTGCGAATCACCCAAGTTCCTCTTTAATTCGGGAAGGCAAGAGGAAGCTTTACAAGTACTGAAGCACATATATGCTGTCAATCATCGCGGATCTAAGGAAGAATATTCGGTAAACTATCTATTAAATAGTCTATTAGGTAATAAATACGTATAATATGAGTGAATGAGAGCATATTTTCTTTCGTCTTTCTGTCTGTTTGTGGCAGCTAATCTCCGAAATAGCTAGGCCAATTTAGACAGAATTGTCATTAGATACCTGTTGTTAAAAGTAGGCAAATATAATATAATTACATCCTCTAATGCTAGTCACACACGTTACAATATACTTGCGCAAATTTAGGCTTGCACAAATTATATTGTAACGAATGTTGGAAGATACTTTTGAACATCGCCTACAGAATATCGCCGTTTAATAACCTTGTGTTGTGTTTTCGGTGGTGAGTAGGGTAGCCAGAGCTCACTACAGAGGTTTTGTGATGTCAGTGGAAAAACCAAAGGCTTATCCAACATCTTTTGCGCTGACGACACAGAATGTCTCTGTTCTTACAGGGGTTGCGGCACGAGTGTTATTCCTCTGGTGTTACACTCACCCATAGGCCACGATAACCACTTACTATCAGGTGGGCCTCGTGCTTATCTGCGACCTAAGGTGTATAAAAAAAGAAAAAACAAGATACTTGTGCAAATTTCGTTTACGTGTATTTACACAAATCTAGGCTTGCGCTGTTATATTTGAACGTGTATGACCAGTTTAAAAAATTAATATATAAGTAGCGGGCACAGCTAGTCTTCAAATAAAAAGTTAAATAAATACTATTCAAAGAAACTTCTCCCAATTAATGAAATTCATGAAAAATGCATTTAAAATATAAAAGTGTTTCATGACACAATAACATTTAAAATTAGATACCTAAAAGATAATTCTACACACCTTAAACCCACTAGATGGTACCTGTTACAGAGTATTTACACATAATTATAAGATAATTATATACCTAATTAGTTAAAAATAACTTTATACAAACGACCATAACAATTAATGTGCTTACAAATTACTGACCTGCGCAACTTCGTCTGCGTCATCCCGTTTTTCCACACCACCATCCACACCAGTTAGTTGTACTGATGTTATATACATATAAACCTTCCTCTTTAATCACTCTATCTATTAAAAGAATCATCATCACACAAAGGGACATAAGGACATGAAAAATGGGGACAGAGAACGCGCCACCATTGTAGCACTGAACGGGTTTGCAATGGTGACCCTCTTTTATGAGACTTTGCCTTCAGCTTAACATCAGGCGAGGTGAAGTCAAATTGACGTGCCATAGGTAAAAAAAAATAGACTTTGTTTTATACTATGTAGTGATAAGTTTAACGCTTCTTTTAACATAAGTTTGACGTTTCGCAAGAATTTTGAGTTGTCAGTTGGACCGAGAAACCTTTCTTTGTCTTTTGCATTGACAGCACAGAGACTCTATTACCCTTCTTCCTTCCCCCTCTTCTCTATATGGTCGGCAGTTGGAATGTGACGCTCCTGGTGTGGCAAACTTTCATAGGTAACCACTTTCCATCAAAGAAGAATCAAAAAATCAATTTCATTTATTCAGTTTAGGCACATAAAGAGCACTTTTGAATGTCAAAGTTTTACAATAATTGTCAAAAATATTAAACATAACATAACATAAACTCACGCCTTTATCGCCGAAGGTTTAGGCAGAGGTGCTAGCACCCACATTTCGCCAGTTTATGTTTAGGTCCCAATATAATAGGTGGCGAGCCTATTGTCATTAACCGGGCACTCATAAACCTGCGATAAATACACACATAACTTCGAAAAGCATCGAAAAGTCATTGGTGTGTGCCATGGTAAGCTGGGATCGAACTCGAGACCCCGTCTCAGCAGTCCATTACCCATAACACTAGGCTACCGCGGTTTTGTAAAACTAATAAAATATTATAAAAAAATATTATAATTTATAAGAAATGAAATACTTAGTAAATAAATCATTTGAAAATTATTCTTTCGCTGGTTCGGTAGTTAAATCTCCTGAGAAGAGACCAGCAAGAAACTCAGGTAGATTATCGTTATTCTTCATCAGGTGGGCTGCGTGCTTGTCTGCCGCCTAAGTAGTATAAAAAATTACATTATAAGTTTCTTAAATATCTCTTTTTCTTTCCAGGTTCAATCTTTTAAACTAGAAGAACAGGTTTTGAAAAAGAAGACGTCGCTTCTTAGAGCAATGTATGAGCAGAGCGCTCCTATTTTCAGACCACCGTACCTACGCAGAAGCATACAGTTGTTCTACATAGTTGGGGTGGTGTACATCACGTGAGAACTAGGTTTTATATTCTAACTATATATGATTTAATATATTTTTGGTACACTAAAATACAATAAAATGGTCCTTTAAGCAGGGCGTGAAAAAGCATCTGATGAGGCCGTCAAGCTGAGCGCCACCATTGTAGCACTGAATATTTGCCAATGGTGACCCTTCAGACTTTGCCTTCAGCTTAACATCAGGCGAGGTGAAGTCAAATTGACGTGCCATAAATAAAAAAAAACTCACAGTGTTAGTGATAGCGAGTACATTTTTTATTTTTTTGTGCACACACATAGTACCATATCTGGGAAGACATTTTTATTATTATTTATTCAAAAAACCTTTTACATCAGTTAAAAAAAGGCTTGCTTATCATTCAAATAATCTTGAATTTAAGTATTCAAGATTTGAATGATAGGCAAGCCTTTCTTTTCGTGCGCGAAATACCCACGGATAAACTCCCGGTGGGTAGCCGGTGAAAGAGGTTGGTCGGACTCGAACCGACTAAAACGCACGTCACCTTTGGGCCTTTAGTTACCGGAGGTGAGATAATTATAAGGGAGCCTGCAAATGAGCTGTTCACTTAACTTGCTACCCAAGCAAATTACTGTATCTAGACTAAGTAAATGTTTGTAAATAGACCAGAAAGAAAAGAAATGCCCGCTGAGTTTCTTGCCGAAGTCTTCTCACGCCGGGACCGCGATTCGCGGTGGTCCATTTACTAACAAACTATAATATATTAATTAATTTTGACGTTTTGTAAGTGTCATTTATTGGTTTATACAGAATAAATTATTTTTGAATTTGAATACATACCTCCACAAATGAAATCAAATCAAAAAATCAAATCAAATCAAATCACTAATTACATAATCACAGCTACCAATTATCGGCGACGTAAACTCATAATCACTTCTAAACTTGACAGGAACAATAGCTTCCTGATGTGGCTGCCACACATCCTGAACACCATCAGGATATCGATGGAGAGTTCCAGCTATACTCCAGGGAACATCTGTCAGCTCATCACCACTAAGGCTCTGGTTATTGCGGACACTAATACTACAGTTAGCGAAACAGAAGTAAGTTATTTTTTTTTTTTTTTTTTTTTTAGGTACAAAGGACAGTAGTATAATCTCCATAGAGCTCGATGTTTAATATCTTCCATCACATTTATATACAGAATTTAATAACTATATACAAAATATTTTCATAGTAAGTTATTTAAGTATAATTATCTTGATCATCGTCATCATGGCAATTTTTTGTTATGGCACGTCAATGAGACTTCACCTCGCCTGATGTTAAGCTGAAGGCAAAGTGGTATGAAAGAGGGGAAATCGCAAACACATACAATGCTACAATGGTGGCGCTCAGCTTGACGGCCTCATCGGATGCTTTTTCACGCCCCGCTTAAAGAACCCGGGACTGTAGGAAGAAGGAATCACTTGCGCCGGTGCGTCTACCTGATGGAAAGGAGTAACCGTGGTCTATGGACGTTGGAACGCCAGGGTCATCACATTCATGCTCAGGACCCTGTAGAGGGGAGGGGGAGAGGGAGAATGAGGGGTATAGAGAGAAGGATGGGGGGTGAAGGTTAAGAGAATTTCAGTGCGAGCAGGATATGTTGGGTACTCGGTTCGAGTCCGACATAACTTCCCCATCCGGCTCCGGCAAGGGGGATATCCATGGGAATTTATCACACGGTAAAAAAGTACCACTTAAGTACTAACTTGTTGAAATAATCTCCATACGTGCGAACCTTGAACATTTTAAATAGCATCTCGCAGAGAAGTGACATTTATTTTTTGTCATACATTGGCCTAATTCGAACGGTAGTGAACGGGACTGCTACAAAAAAGGCGCGCGTTCGATCCCCTCTCGGTGCAAATATTTGTATGCATGAATATGACTATTTGCACTGGTCTGGTCGTGCCTCGGAGAGCACGTTAAGCCGTAGTAACTTGTCATACAAACATCAAATTTTTTTTTTTTTTTTTATAATCTAGGACAATCTACACAACGTCACCTAGACCCATGGTAAGCATAGTTTAACTAGCTTGTGTTACGGGTTCTAGAATGCGGATAAACATACATAGAGACATTTTTGTTTTTGTAAATACATACATATTATACATAGGAACACCCAGACCAATGCAGATATTCATATTCAAGCACACAAATATTTGCACTGAGCGGGAATCGAACCCGCACCTCCTGCGTAGCAGTCGCGTTCACTACCGCTACGCCACGGAGGTCGTCGCCGTATGGCAGCCGTCATGGATAGTTGGAGGCCTAAAAATTCTTACAACTGGTCTAACTGCAGTATTTTGATAACGCCTAAATATCAGTAGGTTCTAGTGGTTCAGAAAATATCAAAGTTCAGCAGCGACGCAGTTAGACCACAAAGCCAGACCCCGTACTCCAAGGAAACAGCTTCAGATGCGATCGGGATTAACGCAAGGATGATGATCATGTTTAACGCAAGGATCATAATTATGTATTTTTAAATTGTTGCATTGTATGTAATCTGTAAGAACAATGTATGGTTTTAAATAAATAAATGAATAATAAATAATTTCTCTCTATACTTTCCAGGTATCAGAAATTTGCGTCAGCACCATAGACAATAACGTGATCCTCACTCTCATAGCTTCTCAGTCAATATTCGCATTCCTCAACTTCCTCATCGCCTATCTTCCTAACAGAAGACGGGTGGTCCTCATCACAATCCTCTGCATCTCCTCTATAAGTGGAATATGCTTGGACCTGGTGCCTGAAGCCATCTCCAGCGTTACATTCTTCATGGCTTTTACTGGAACGTGTCTGGGAATGGGTATCCTGGCGTCGTATTTTGTGGACATATATCCTACTTCGCATAGGTGAGTGCAGTATCCATCATTAATAGTGTTAAAATTGCACTTTGGAGCCTTTTTGTTCCTGTGCGCGGAATCCCGAAGGATACCAATCTCACCGGAGCCGAAGAGAGAGAGAGCCGGTTATGTCGGACTCGAACCGACTAAAACTCATGCCATCTTTGGGTCTTTAGTTGCCGGAGGTGAGGTAGTAGCGAACATATCCCTCGCACCCCGACAGACCTGGGGCCCTCTCTTTCGAGATGACCCCCTTCGGGTATAGAGACCACGGGGTCCCTGTCTAACCTGGGGTAATAGGTTGACGCACTTTGCGCCACCGCCACGGCCTACTTCTGCTAGGGTGACAAGCGGCTCCACCCGTCATTCCCAGGCCCGTGCTCATGGGGGATAGAGGTCATTCTGCGACCTCCGACATCCGAGTCACCTCCACTCATCGCGGGGCAGTTAGTTTAGGTTTCTTAAGTTGAAATAATATTACTTTTAATAGGTTATCGTGATGCGAATAGTTTGCTAAGTTCTTCTATAAAATTTGAATTGGAAAAAGGGCACATTCGAGACGTAAAGCGACTATCAGCTGGCCCCTACAACCTGTAGGCATACACGATATTGAAGTACTAGAGGTCCAACTACCATCGTAGCAGTCACATTACTCTATTGCATCGTCTTATAATCGTCTTTCTTCCGTTTCAGGGGTATGGTGGCCTGCCTCAGCATAATGGTAGGTCGGAGCAGTGCGTTCGTAGGCATCAACGTGGTGGGGAACCTCATCTTCAACTATTGCCATATCACATTCTATATGTGGTCTTTACTCGTACTGAGTAAGTATTAATCTATATATACAAAAATAAGATGGGTTTTCCTTGCTGACGCTATAACTCCAGAACGCACGAACCGATTTCCACGGTTTTGCATTCGTTGGAAAGGTCTCGGGCTCCGTGAGGTTTATAGCAAAGAAAATTCAGAAAAAATGTGAACAGAAAAGCAGGAAAATCATTTTTTGTAGTCATCTGGTGGCGAAACGGAGTTCGCCGGGTTTGCTAGTCTATATATATAAAAATGAATTGCTGTTCGTTAGTCTCGCTAAAACTCGAGAACGGCAGCACCGAATTTGCTAATTTTGGTCTTTAATTATTTGTCGAAGTCCAGAGAAGCTTTAAAAGGTGAATATATATGAAAATGCTTCTAATGGAGCAGCGGGAACGGGATTCGAAGTTCACGTGATAGGAATGGATGGTATCACGTGGCCAATATGATCAGAATTTCGATGTTTCTCATCGTCATGCTAGCCCTGAGATGGTGGCCGTATAGTTACCCACTACCATAAAAGGGTAGTGTTTTTTAATTTTCTAATAGGTATGATTTAAGCTAATATGGTATTAAATAGTATCGCATTAAAGATTATAAATAGGCACGACCAATCAAAGCAATTATTACTAGTAATGCACGGTATTATTAACTGTTGTATATGTAAGTTTGGCGACATCGGTTCCGCTACTGAAACTATCGCGTCTATTTTCTACTAGTATTTTTCTGTTCTGTGGTTTTACTTCATGATATTATATGATTATGTTTTCCAGGTGGTGTAGCAGTTGCGTGGTTCCTGCCACCAGACAAACCACCAACAACAACTGTCACCAAGACAGTAGCTTGAACCTTTGACTGAACGATAGGCACACCATTTTGACGGCTGAGCTGTTCAACAGTTTTCGGTGCAGAACTTTCTAGAAGTTCTGCCGCTATATGTAAAGCGCTTTATGCCAAACAATATTATGTAAATAAAGTTAATGTTAAACTGTATATTAGGATTTAAGATACTTAGTACATAAATATCCACACCTACTAAACCCGAAGGGGTAGGCAGAGTTGTATTTAACAACCACATTTCGCCAACTATGATTTACAAGTTCATTTGGAGTGAACCTATTGCCGGCAAGCAGGCACTTTCTTAAGGGCTGTCAGATGAACAGCAACCCTTAGTCGCCTCATGCGATACCCATGAGAAGAAATGCCATGGCCATATCATATTCTACTGGGTAATACAAATACCTTAAATTCCAATTTAATACGTTCCTCCTAAATCATTATTTTCAGTCAATATAAAAAGTATGAAATTTAGGAATTATGATATTTTTAAATATTATGTATAGCTTTGAATTCCAGCATATTTTTCTTAGCGAAACATTTCATACTTAGATAATGAACAAAAAATATGAACCAGACTTGAAAATTTGTGAATCATCATTCTGTGATCATCTATTTTTGACGCGAACTGTACGTATTTTAGAATGATCCCATCATATTTGGACTTGTAAATATTACTAATAAATTCATGGAAAACAAAAAACCAGCGGTAGTGTGCGCTGTCATTGCTGTTTTTACGCAACGAAGTACAAGTTCGACAATATAAACCTTATTTATAAGATGTTAAAGTTTTAAATAAGTTTCTTAGAATTCACTGACATACGTCTAAACTATTTCGTAAATACTCAAGCTTGTTCGATTCAAAATATAAAACATCATAAATACTTTTTTATCTACACATAGCAAAGTAATCTCTATTTCGAACGGTTAAGGTGTGTTTTCGTTTTGTAGTACGTATGATTTGAACTAAGTTGGCATTAAAGGTCCAATTAAAACAATTGTTTACTAGTAATGCAATGTATTATTAACGGTTGTATGTGTGAGTTTGGCGACATCGGTTTTGCTACTGAATCTGTCATGTCACAGCTTTAATAGTTTTTTCTGTTCTGTGAATAAAATTATAAATCATCACTACATCACTACAACATAGTATAAAACAAAGTCGCGTTCTCTGTCCCTATTTTTCTTGTCCCTATGTATGCTTAAATCTTTAGAACTACGCAACGGATTTTGATGCGGTTTCAATAGATAGAATGGTTAGAGAGGAAGGTTTATATGTATATAACATCATGCTACAACAAACAGGTGCGGAGCAGGAATGAAAAATGTTGCAAAAACGGGGTGACGCAGACGAAGTTGGACGGGTCAGCTAGTAAACATATAATTTAATACAGGAAGAATCTCTTTTTAGCACTATTGATTATTATTTTATTTCTTCGGCTCGAAGGACCAATAATTATATAAAAACAAATAATTAATAGTTAGTGTATTTAGATGTAGATGCTAAGTGTGGTTGTATTATTAGTTTGTAGGTATGTTGTACGTTAGTGAATATGTATAATTAAGTATAATACAAATAATTGTATTTCATATGTAATTGTATCAGTTACTTAAAATATCGCATAAATATTTTTGTAAAAAAAAATTACGTGATATGTAAATAATATTTAAGTACTTTATAGGAGGTATTAAAAATAATATATCTAAGCAATATTTTCGTATTTTATTTCACTAGCTATTTCCCTCAATTTAGTCCGCATGGAGGACTTGTACCATAAACTCGAAAAACAGATCATTAATGGAATGGTTCTTATACTATTAACTGCAAATGTAACTTTGTAGCGTTATACATTTTGATATGGGATTACAAATTTACATTTGCAGTTAATAGTATTACAGTTGTTCTGTTATTGACCTGTATTGCCTAAAAGTTTATGGTAGGTCTACAGAACATACTGATCATGTTCCTGCAGATCTATTCAGTAGATTGAGCAACTTTACTCTTTATTTGGTCGAACCCTACATCATCATCATCATTATCATCATCCTTGCGTTAGTCCCGGTCGCATCCGAATCTTCGCCGCTTCCGCGTTCCGGCTCTTTCTCTTCCATTTCGCACGGTCTTGCACGCCCTTGATAGTAAGCCCATTGGCACGCATGTCATCCTCCACGACGCCAAACCAGTACTTCTTGGGCCTACCCCTCCTACCGGGGCCCGGCGGAGTTGGCATGGTCAGACATTTATTACCCACGTAGTCGGGTGGTCGCCGCATATACCAGAGAAATTCTCTTTTAACACATTGCTAAGGTAATTTAATAAGGCGCAACATGGTTAATTTTCACATTTAGAAATAAAAATTGTGACATTTTCGGTGGCATGGCGGTAGTGAATGTGACTACTACGCAGGAGGCGCGAGTCTCAGTGCAAATAATTGTATGCATAAATATGGCTGTTTGCACTGGTCTGATCGTGCCTCTATCGGTCCCGGTTATCATACAAACATTGGCGGCAGTCATTACGGGTAGTTGGAGCCCCAAAAAGTTCAACAACTAGTCTAGCTGCAATTCTTCGATATCGCCTACACCTTGGTTGGCTGTGGGAAGGACGGAAAATAGGTATCTAGGTTCAGCCGCAATGCGGTTAGACTGCAAAAAATATGGACCCCGGACTCCGAAGTAACAGCTACGCATGCGACCGTGACTAACGCAAGGATAAAGATGATGAAAGAAATAAATTGTGTTACTTTATTTATCACTCCATCACTGAAAACGGCTACAATGTATATTTCTGATGTTTTATGCTTCAAGAATACACCATCAACATGAAAAAACAAGTTCTTCAACACGCGGTAGCCTAGTGGTATGGGTAATGGACTGCTGAGACGAGGTCTCGGGTTCGATCCCAGATTTACCATGGCACACACCAATGACTTTTCGATATTTTTCGAAGTTATGTGTGTATTTATCGCAGGTTTATAAGTGCCCGGTTAATGGCAATAGGCTCGCCACCTATTTGTTACCTTTATTACATTGGAACCTAAACACAAACTGGTGAAATGTGGGTGCTAGCACTTCTGCCTACCCTTTCGAGGATACTGGCGTGAGTTTATGTTATGTTATGTTCAACAAGTTAGGTTGTATAAATTACGCAAACTCGCAGAAATCAGTCCACAATACCATACCATGGGTCATAAACGGACGAAGCTGCCGTCAAAAGCGATCTTCTAAATTCGTTTTTACTAATCCGTAATCATCATTTCCTGTCGAATGATTGAGAAACTACTTCGACCTACTATCGTTAAGCTTCCTTCCTTGTATTGGGAACCTAATTATAATAATTATAGTACATTGGTCACTACACAGGGCCACCAATTCCTATTAATAGGTAATAGTTCCGACGACTTGTGTGGCATGATGACCAGTTCAATGACAGTGGTGGAGATTCAATCGGTATCGACGTATCTAAAGTTATTCTTAATAAGCCCATATACGGTACGATTCGTCTGTAGGTACGATCCGTCGCTTCAGACCGATCGAAACGATGAATCGATAGTGTATATCAAGATCGTTAACGATTTACTTCATCGAAGACGATATCGGAAATCGCAACAAAAACCCATGCAATCATGAATATCGTAACGATAAATCGACAGTGTGTGTGTGTGTGTGTTTGTATCGCTTTTCTGTATTTTAGGTGGTACCTTTAGAAGATTTCGGTTATGTATGTCGGACTCGAATCGACCAAAACGCACGCCATCTTTGTGTCTTTAGTTCGGAGGTGAGGTGGTAGCCAACATATCCTTCGCACCCCGGCAGACCCGGGGCCTTCTCTTCGTCTTCGTCAGGTGTAGGGACCACGGTGTTCCCGTCTAGCCCACTGGTATGGAGAGGCGCACTTTGCGCCGCCGCCGCGGCCTGCTTCTGCTAGGGTAAAAGGCTCCGTCCCCGGCCCTTCCTAAGTCTTGGAATTCCATTACCAGCGCACGCGTTTCCTTCATCCTACAGTCCCGTATCCTCTAAGCGGGGCGTGAAAAAGCGTCTGATGAGGCCGTTAAGCTGAGCGCCATCATTGTAGCACTGTACGTGTATGCAATGGTGACCGTTTCTTATGAGACTTTGCCTTCAGCTTAATATCAGGCGAGGTGAAGTTAAATTAACGTGCCATAAAAAAAAATTGTAATAAAATTAACATTACTTAAAATTACTCTTACTTATTTGTAATATTATATCTCTCCAATGCTTATAGGATTAACGTATAACCTAGACAGTCTTTAAATTCAACGATAGCTAGATAAGGTAATGCAATTCAGACTATGCGGACTAGGAAGTAGGCTATGTTAATTTTCAAGAACTTCTTTTCACTTTTACTTGCCTGCTAACATTGTTCCGCGGTTTCTCTCGCGTTACTCCTGCCCGATTCTAAATCATGTATTTAAAAATGTGTACTTTTAAATACATGTCAGTTTTTACTGTGTTCATATTGATTGTGTTCAAGAATAATTGAACTTTCGAGTGCGTTGCATCCTCACACATTCCAACCGAAAACGGTACGCTCTGTGCGGTATGAAAGGAACTTCACCCCGCGCACGCTCAAGTTGTGGAATGAACTCCCTAAACATTAACTTTTTACAATCATATAATAGTATATGTAGTATAGAAATCTCTCACACCTCGGCAGACCTGGGGACATCTATTTTGTTTTGAGACAACCCCCTTTCCCTATTGTTGGAATTCCCACTCCTAACACAAGCAATAGCTTAGCTGGAGGGGTTAAAGGGAATGTTAGTAACTTCGGTTGCTATTCTAAATCAAAAAAAAAGGTGTCCCTATCTAGCTTGCTTCGGCTAGGGTTACAGGCGGCTCCAGTTGTCACCTCCAATTCCCGTGCTCAAGGAGGACGGAGGTAATTCTGCGACCTAGTATGACGTCCCTGGTGTTGCAAACGTCCATAGGTCACGGTGACAACTTTCCATCAAGTTTGGCTGTGTACTTTTCTGTCAGTTAAGTGGTTAAAAATAGTGATTGAATAAAAAAGTTTGATTGAATTATTAAAATCGGTTCATTGGTTTCAGAGTTTATTGACTACAAATAAACAAGTCTTTCCTCTTAATATTATAATTTATGCCTGCTTTATACTTAATATGTTTTTAATTGCATCAGATGCACGGATCAATCAACCATGTTACGTCACTAAGATTTATATCGGTTGCAATGAACCAGAACAGTAGATATATTAATTATATGTTCCGGGTTATCTAATTAAATAATTTACACATAACATAAACTCACGCCTATATCCCCGAAGGGGTAGGCAAAGGTGCTAGCACACACATTTCGCCAGTTTATGTTTAAGTCCCAATATGTGGTGGCGTATTGCCATTAACCGGGCACTTATCAACCTGCCATAAATACACACATAACTTCGAAAAGCATCGCAGTCATTGGTGTGTGCCATGGTAAACCTGGGATCTGACAGGACTGCTGCAATAAACTCAGCTGGCTTTTCTATTTTTTAGTCTATTCACTAACATTTAGGTACTTAGATACAATAATTTACTAGAGTAGCAAGTTTAATGTGCTCATTTCCAGGCTTGTTTATCATCCAAATAGTCTCGAATATTATGTAGTAATGTAGGTACATGTAATTTTTCTGATTTGAGTGGTATGCAATATAACTTTAGTAATTTAAAGTACATAGGGGAAACTGGGGACACTTGATCCCTATGGGAGACAAGGTACACCAATATTTTTTGAATTAGTAAGCGTATTAGAGTATTTTTTAGTATGGTAACACTAAGTAAACATTATTACCCTTAGTGATACCACATTAAAAATAGTCTAATACGCTTAGTAATTCCAAAAATATTGGTGTACCTTGTCTCCCATAGGGATCAAGTGTCTCCAGCTTCTTAATACTACATAATAAAAGTACATTAAAGCACTTTAATTATTTATCTCATTTAGATAGACTATACAGTAAATGCATTCGGCAAGTATCCACGCAAAAAAAAAAACTGAATTCAAAGTTCGTTCGGACAAAGCCGTAACCTAACGGAATCTATTGAACACTGAATGCGCTTGCGCCGGTATTCCCGTCCATCTTTGATCTACGCTAACTAATAATAGTAAGTTAGTACATCGCGATATCACGCCGCAGACGGTCGCGTGCGCCTCTAACCTAATCTTCGAAATAAAATGTGGTTATAACACGTTGCTCATTATTTTACAGTGAAATTTTTAATAATTATTAAATAAATTAACTGGATTTTGAGTTATTTTTGTATGAAATAAAGTAGATGCTGTTGGAAATTATTCATTTATATTGTTTTAGGTAAGTATTACTACATAAATACAATTATTTTTGTAAGAGATTACTGATAACTGTATTGTATTTTTTTAATCAAATTCTTGAGATAACTATTCTTATTATTGAGTTTTGTTTTTGTAAGTAACCGGGCGGTTTTTAAGACGGGACGATAAGGTACCTTAACCGTTATAGTTCCAAGAAAACATTCTACAAAGTCCAACAATGTCAACGTTTTATAAATGCCGTTTAAATAGTTTGTATAGAATAAATGATATGTAACTTTTGAATTTTAGGTACTTATTCACCTAAGTAACTTTTAAACATTAACAGTTTTTTAAAGACCTCATTTTTTTAAAGACCTTACAGTCAGAAAATCACTACCATAGTATAAAATAAAGTCGCGTTCTCTGTCACTATGTCCCTTTGTATGCTTAAATCTTTTAAACTACGCAACGGATTTTGATGCAGTTTTTTATAAAGATAGAATGGTCAAAGAGGAAGGTTAATAATATGTATATAACATTATGCTACGACCAACAGGTGCGAAGCAGGAATGAAACACGTTACAAAAACGGGGTGACGCAGACGAAGTTGCGCGGGTCATAAATAAATCATAAAACAGAAAAAAAATAATCTGTCCTCCATGCTATCGATCTTTTATTGTTTCATTTCAAAAATTCATGATTCATACATAACATAAACTCATTCCTATATCCCCGAAGGGACAGGCAGAGGTGCTAGCACCCACGGTGGTGTGTGCCATGATAAAACCTGAAATCGAACCCGAGACCTCGTCTCAGTAGTTCATTACCCATACTACTAGGCTGTTTATTTATTTAGAGCACGTCAATTTAACTTCATCTCGCCTGATGGTAAGATAGGTAAAGTCTCAGGAAAGAGGGTCACCATTACAAACACTAAGCGTGTTACAATGGTGGCGCTCAGCTTGACGGCCTCATCAGATGCTTTTTCACGACCGTCTTAAAGGACCCGGGACTGTAGGAAGAAGGAAATACATGAGCTGGTAAGGAATTCCAAGACTAAATGGTGCGGTAGAAGAAAGACTCACCGAACCGCTTGGTTCTTGATGGAATATTCTGCACCGTATACGGGTGGGTGACATCTAAGCCCTGCACGTGTTGTACTGTGTATTTTGGATAGTTGGGATTATTGGAAAAGCTCATCAGAGCATTCACCATGGTATAAGTTTATATAGATATTGTTATATTAGGTCAGGTGAGTACGTTTCGCATACCTACCAATTGTACTCTTGCAATTTTTCTGTCAATGTGAAAATAAATTGGATGTTTGTTATTCAATTAAGTACGCTCAAAATGCTTGAACGAATCCGAATGACATATATTATTCTGGAATAAAGTATGTTATTACTACTTTTATTTATGTTGGAAAAGATTCCAGTGGGTTTAGGGATATTTGGTTTATTGTTATAGCTAAACAAATGGTTATCATACAAACATCTATGGCAGTCGTTACGGGTAGTTGGAGCCCTCAAAAGTCCAACCAGTCTGACTTGGAACTTCGATATCAGCTTAACATCAGGCGAGGTGAAGTCAAATTGACGTGCCATGAATAAAAAAAAAAAGATATCGCCATTGGACATTGGACCATTGGTTGTGGAGGTCACATGGCAGTAAATTCACGGCAAATATATAAGTTCAGCCGCATCACAGTTAGACTGGAAAGCCGACCCCAACTGAATTGGGAAAAAGGTTCAGAGAATGATGATATACAAATGGTTATTAGTTGGTAGTCGTTTGTAGAATGGAATAGAATACGTTTAATGTATGGGATTGACACGTATTTTTATGTTTATGACATTTATGACAGGCGTGAAGGAATGTCAATCCCATACATTGATCAATCTATTCTATTCCGTTCTTTAAACGATTGCCTTTTGTGTAGACCCCTGGGTCTGTAGACGAAGTGACATTCTATTGATGGGATCGCGTCGAAGCGAACCGTTATCAATTTGCTATCAATGACTTGACACTGCGGCGATTTTAATAATAAAAATGTGTGAAAAAAGAACATTTTAAGACACAATAAATCATATTTCATTAAATTTTGCAGTATTTTCACAGATTTATGTCAACCCCAAATTTTAAACTAAACGATTCGACTGGTGTTTTCGATGATAGAATGTCACTAGTCTAGAGCTTCTGAATACCATACAAGCACAGCCGCGGTCAATAGCTAGTCTATATCTATTATTTTATAAATTCGTCGCGTATTTACATTGGATATATTTTAAAATAATACTTGGGTTATATTATATTAACGATTTTGAATGCATTTTCTTTTTAATTTTCGTTTAGTAACAGCATTTAGTAATTCGCAATTTTTTTAGAAAAATCTAGATTAATGCTTATGCTGTTCCTTTCTTTGCTCCAAACCTGCTCCATCACATTATCGCGCTCACATGAATCATTAGAGACAGGTATGGAGCGACGGTCGACACGACCAATGTTTTTGTAAAATTTTAGAACGATGATTTCTCCCGTACCTAACGAGAGAAATCGTCGCATCTCGGGAGGTCGGAAAGGTAAACATCCGGGAAAGTTGGCAACCCTATATAATATGACCTAGGTAAAGTATTGTAATTGACATCCGCGCGAACGGTGCCGCGGGAATAGGCTAGTATAATATAAAATGAAGTCAGTTGTGTAAGTTATGGCACAGTATAAAGAGGTTATGGGTCTGTTTGTTTCCCTCTATCTCCTAAACCACACAACGGATTTTGATACGGTTGTCAGTATAATTTAGATAATATGCTCCGGTAAGACGATAGCTAATATTGCAATGTGTTACATTCTCAGTTTCATATATCATCATCATCCGTGCGTTAGTACCGGTCGTATCCGAAGCTTCCACGAACCCTTGTGGTCTTTAATAGGGTGTAACTTCTGCTTCAAAAGTCAAGTTGACTTTGATTTGTACTACACTAGCTGACCCGCGCAACTTCGCCTACGTCACCCGTTTTTGCAACATTTTTCACTTCTGCTCCGCACCAGTTGGTTGTAGCGTGATGTTATATACATATAAAACTTATTGTTCAATCTATTAAAAAAACCGCATCTAAATCCGTTGCGTAGTTTTAAAGATTTAAGCATACAAAGGGACATTGGCATATAGGGACAGAGAACGCGACTTTGTTTCATACTATGTAGTTATTAATTTGTCATCACACGGTATTTTTAATAGTATCACAATAAAAACGACCTCTTTTCTAATAAAATGCATCTAACAAGTGACTTTTATTGATAAATAATTGATTGTCAAGTATTTGAAGTACCGAATATTTTTTTTAAGTATGTGTTTAATAATAGTTTATGGCCGGGTACACACTGTTTTGAATCTTATGATTTTAAAGAACTATAATATCAGACAGATTCAGTCTAGACTCAGCCTCAGATGCATGGCTAGTATTAAGTTCAGGTCCTCTTTAGTGGGACCAAATAATAATGGTTGGTGAAATGTGAGTTATATAGGGTAGCCAGAGCTCACTAGAGAGGTTTTGTGTTGTCAGTGGGAAAACCAAAGACTTGTCCTACATACGACACAGAATGTCTCTGTTCTTACAGGGGTTGGGGCACGAGTGTTATCCCCATGGTGTAACACTCGCCCATAGGCGACGGTAACCATTTACCATCAGGTGGGCCGCATGCTCGTCTGCGTCCTAAGTTGTATAAAAAAAATTATTTTGGATTAATATTTTGACAAATTGTTTTTTTCATTTTATTAAGTACGATATTACTTTAAATTTGTACCGTAAATACATTGATAATACAAATTTATATCACCTGTTTATGTACTCATACACGAGTAATATTATAATAGTAACGTACGGCTTGCTTACCGGTTGCGAAGTGCCACTTTCCAACTATTAATAACGTATTACTTCCTGTACTAATATTAAAGCTTTCTTGAAAGACTGGCACTACTAGGGGCAATGCTAGTTTCTAATACTTGTCGAGTGCTAATATTTTTTTTTTTTTTTTATACTTTCACGCCTATTTCCCCGAGGGGGTAGGCAGAGGTGCTAGCACCCACATTTCGCCAGTGTATATTTAGGTCCCAATGTAATAGGTGGCGAGCCTATTGCCATCAATCGGGCACTTATAAACCTGCGATAAATACACACATAACTTCGAAAAGTATCGCAGTCATTGGTGTGTGCCATGGTAAACCTGGGATCGAACCCGAGACCTCGTCTCAGCAATCCACCACCCATACCACTAGGCTACCGCGGTTATATTTAATATTTTTTACGGAAGGCTATTTCCACCTTACTGCAGAATTTCACATTTATTCTCATAAGTGACAAAAATATTATGAAAAGAGTGAATGCGAACTCACTTACACGAAAAACGCCCTGTAAATTCCTGCTAGTGCTACACGCTCGCGAGCGATAACCATATTATATCAATCATTTGAATACATTCGTCTTCATACTGTTTGTGTGTTCCCACCTAATGTCGGGTCTACATTCACGTAACATTTCACCGCAACCGCGACAGAAGCGCGATCAGTCCGATAATGTAGACGTAATTAGCTGCGTAATAGTGGATTTTAAATGAAACTAATGATCGACTTGTGGTGTCAGTACAACTCTAGTTCGTGCTGACACTGTTCACGCGTTGTTCGCACGTCGTTCCGTCCACAATCACCGTAAAGTCTTGTACTTACCGATACCACGCAGTCACAAATGTGGACCCATTTTAAGACACAAAATATGTAGACCCACCTTAAGACACAAATGTGTTACAATGAGACACGATGCTACTCGCAACTATATACTTTACATTCATAAAAAAGTACGACACAAAAAACTATTTTGTAAATTGGCATTCTTTCGCGCATGTTTCTAAATTAAGAATTTGTCGTAGCCAACAATTGTCTAGGTACCGCGAGTTTTTTTACAATTTCGATCGCAAGCAAAGCAGTGACTTCATAGTTATTACGACTTGACGTGATTTTCATAACTGACTACAATATGGGGTTCTTTCAGAAGGGCATTAGAAGGTTTCTACAGGGTGGTAACGTCCCTGGCGAAGCAAACGTCCATAGGCCATGTTAATCAGTTTCGATTGGGCGCATAACGTCCAAAGCGCTAAATGGTAAGCAGTAGTAAAATGGTAAAAGAGCAGTCTATTAGGTGGCCGCATGCTTATCTGCCACCTAAATGGTATAAAAAATATAAATCAAAGATAATTAAGCATTTTACAATGTAATATATACCTACAGTATCAAAATAAACTTCTCAATCAGAATAACTATTCTAGAGTTAAAGGTTATCAAGTTTTAGATGCGTGCGCGCAATGTATGGTATAAGTTTGACGTGCGTCACAACTCATAACTGATTTATTGATGTAGGTTAATGTTTGAATGTTATAAGTTATTTTATACTAATTAAATAATAATCAGAAAGATGTAAAGATTGATAAATCGACAGCCTCCGTGGCGTAGCAGTAGTGCACGCGACTGCTACGCAAAGGCGCGAGTTCGATCCCCGCTCAGTGCAGAAAAATTGTATGCATGAATATGGCTGTTTGCACTGGTCTGGTCGTGCCTTGGAGAGCGCGTTTAGCCGTCGTTCTCGGTTGCCATACAAATATCTATGGCAGTCGTTATGGGTAGTTGGAGCCCTCAAAAGTCCAGAGCCGTGGAACATTGATATCGCCATTTATTCATTGAACCATTGGTTGTGGAGGCCAGATGGCAGTCGCTTCACGGAAAATATCGAAGTTTAGCCGCATCACAGTTAGCCTGGAAAGCCGACCCCTACAGGGTTGGGAAAAGGTTCAGAGAATGATGTACCTATCTGGCAAAAGAGGACTGGTCTTCACGACACATGGAATCCTAGTGTGAAAATCAGTGTCCCATATTTATATGAAGCATGTATACTAAATTTAATAAAGTTATTATTACTTGCAGATTAACACAAAGCAATACAGAGAAGAACAATCGTCTGACAAAGAATCAAGAACATGCTACTGTAACTGAACTTTGAAAACCGGTTTAAAACAAAAATGTTGGAGAAACAGAGAATATCGAGGGGAGAAGATGAAGAAAGTACACAGAAGTTGAACCTGACCAGTGAATATAGCTTTGAAGATGCTTTCGAGCAGACAGGTAACGTGGACTCCAATTCTACTAATTGGTAATTATTTTTGGCTTAAAGAACATGGACATTAAGTTCAAAATTGAATGGAAAGGAGTTCATTATTATCGTTTTATTCATTATACACAATGTCATTGGATTTTACACTGTACTAGCATAGCAGTAAAATCCAAAATTCTTTGGCAGTTTTTTGTAATATCAGTGTGGACCAACTGCGAATTTGACCTTTTGAGAGAGAGAGACCTTGCGAGCTTTTTACACGACACACAGCTAACAAAATATTTTGCCAATTTTCTGTGCGTACAGCTAATGCTAATTTGAAGTGTTCATTTCAATTTACCTAGTTTTAGCAAACAAATCTTGACACTGAGATTGTCCTTGGCAATTTCCTGATGCTGTGGTCGCCTTTAACATTTTTTCTAACCATATTCTAATGTCTTAATCCACCAGGCCATGGCAAAATCAACCGTTTGGTGCTGTTCACCAGTGGTCTGATCATGCTGAACGTATCCATGGAGTCGGTGGGCATGAGCTACGCCATCACAGCGGCTGAGTGTGAGCTGCAGTTGGACAGCAGACAGAAAGGACTCGTCAATGCTGCTGCTTTTATTGGTAAGATTTATGCAGAAAATTTAAGGAAAAGTGAAAGAAACGAGACCATGGCATACGCAAATTAGTTTAATATAATTCACGGCTGGTAGATTTGAGTTTTCTGGAGGTATTCTCACAAGACACCCAAAAAATGGGTCCTATAGTATGGGTACTATAAAATGGGTACTATAGTATGGTATGGGTACGCATATAGAGTAGATACATTTTGTGACGAAGCTAGGGCCAAGATGCGCCGGAACTATACCAGTTGATTTAATAGATCTGGAATGTATGTGCCCATCAAGATCTATGGTCTCATGGCGTGCACTTAAGACGGTTTGAGTTTGACATAACCACTTTCACCGGCTCCAGTGGTAGTAGGTGAGAGGGGTTATGAGACGGAAAAAGAAGTATGTCATCAGTAAACAATGACCGCTGCCATTTTCTTTCCAGGAATAATCAGCACATCATTCCTATGGGGCTACCTAAGTGATAGGATGGGAAGGCGCGCGGTGATGCTGCCAGCGATACTCCTGTCTGCCGTCTTCTCCATCATTTCTTCCTTTTCAACCAGCGTTTGGATGCTGATAGTGTTCAGATTCCTGACGGGGTGTTTGTGAGTATATTTCTATCAATCAATTGGCCTATTGCAGTCATCTGCAGGATACATGCCTTTCCCAATGTGTTCCATTGCTTTAGAACCTCCACCCTAAACATCCAGTCTGTCCCAGTGACCTTTTTCAGGTCATCCGTGTATCTGTCTCCACTCAAGGACTCGTATGCTTTAGAGGCTATCAGTCCTTCGACAGATGTGACCAGCTCACTGCCATTTCAGCCATTTATTCTGCGAGCTATAATGGTAACTTTAGTTCTTTGTCGGATGACCTCATTGCAAATTTTATCCTTCAAAGAGACTCCAAGCGTAACTCGCTCCATGACCTAATGGGCGACTTTTAATTAGTGGACTAACCCCATCGTCAATTTCACGGGCCCACGCAGGTATGACGAACTGGTCGAAGATCTATGTTTTCAAGAATTGCGCTAGGGAGGAGGAGAAGCCTCGACGTAATTTGCCAAATGCTGCCTAACCCAATTGGAGCCTTCTGGCTAGTTGTTTCTCGAAGTTGTGTCTATCGAGCTGAACAACTTGCATATAAATATGAGCAAAAACTTTAAATAAAGAAATAAAAAGTAACATGGTTGCGTTGTGTTACACCGTCTAATACTCTCCAAGACGTTAATTGGTAGTGCTTGTGCAGCTAAGCACGTAATTTATTTCCTTGCGATTTACACCGCATAGAAAGGAATTGGGTCATTTTTTCCAAATTTATTTAGCTGCAACATTTTCGGTTAGGATTTTATTTTCGGCATACCTATTATGTTACAAAGTACCCGATTGGCGGCAATAGGCTCGGCCCCTATTACGTGGAACCGAAAATCATAGTTGACGAAGTGTGGGTGTTTAATACACCTCTGCTGCCCCTTCGGAATTTACGGACATGAGCATATATATATGTATGTGTTGTGTTACAGAATATCAGCGTCCAGTGCAACAGTGTACGCATATCTGGGTGAAATGCACGCGAACTCAAAGCGTGCAGCCGCCATCGCGTGGGGATCTGTCTTTATATCTTTCTCGTTTATATTTTTACCAGGTAAGTTCTAACACGGTATATTATATATTATATTATTCTCTATGTGATTCTAAACATAGAACAAATAAAACTAGTAGAAATGTGACATGACAGATTCAGTAGCAAAACAGATGTCGCCAATCTCACATACAACCGTTAATAATACGTTGCATTACTAGTAAACAATTGGTGTGATTTTCGTTTTTATATACAACCCTTAATGCTTAATTAGCTCATACCATACGTACCTACTACAAACGAAAACACACCTTAATAGGTCAAAAAAGAGATTACTTTGCTACAGATAATAAAGTATTTATGACGTTTCATATTTTGCTTCGAACAATCTTGAATATTTACGAAAAAGTTTAGACGTAAGTATGTCAGTGAATTCTAAAAAACTAATGTAAATCTGTAGTAAACCTTCTTGAAGAACCCTATACTGTAGTAGCTTGTAAAAACCACAGCAGGGAGTTCGGTTCACAGCCTGAGCATGTGCGGAATGAAGTTTATTTAGCTAAGTATAAGAACAGCTTCTAGACCATAAAAAAGACGAAAACAAAAAAGATGTGTTATTATTTAGATATCAATCTATTAATTAAATATATTATCTATCTGATTCCAGGTTTAGCCTGGCTAATCATTCCAGGCAAATGGTCCTTTACTCTGGGCTACACGAACATTGTTCCCTGGCGTGCGTTCGTCTGGCTCTGGTGTGCTCCAGGACTTGCGTCTGCTGTCATCCTACTGTTCCTGCCGGAAAGCCCTAGGTTTTTGCTAGTTTCCAAAGGTCCTGAAGCTGCCCTACCAGTGCTAGCGACGATGTATGAGTGGAACTACGGCAGGAGTGCTGAGGAATTCCCTGTTAGTACTTATTTAATTTTCATATCCTTGAATCTACTGTCAAATGCGGTTTCAAAAGGTGTAGCTCTGGTTGGAGCCTAAGATTCACTTCTGCAGACCCTTCCATGATTTCATTTAGTGGCAACTGCCTTTCAACTGGCTTTCGTCTTGACTTTGAAATCACGGCAGTCGCTATAGATGAAACCTTCTTCTTCCGTCGAGTCGATGGCATGTCATATTTTATTAGCCCAGTGTGCAGCCAGCCTAATTGCGTTCTCAGTGACACTCATGAGCTCCTCCACAGTTCATGGTGTATGGGCAAGTAGCGCAAGTCAGGGGGGACCTAGACATAATGCATTCGCTCTGAAGCTAAATGTATGGGAGTGACATTTGTTGTCGGAATGTCATGTGATCCGATTCCGACAACAAATGTCACTCCCATCTTACATTCATTTTCATTGTCTAGGCCCCCAGGTGGGTCATAGTCTGCGGCGTTGCTTCGCATTAACACCGTGTGTCCATTTTGTTTAAGAAACCCCACCTAATCTGGTTTTCGTTACTTCGGCCGACCTGCGTTCGAAGTCCTAGATGAAATAAAACCATTTATTCATTTGTTAACACACGTTATATTTGAAATTTTTTCGAAATATCTTCGCTATGCTATGCTATATATATGGCATGCAATCGAAATACCTACTAAGAATCCCGTGAACTGAAACAGGTCGCCACTTTCCCTGTAATAATATAAAATAATGCCAAATTCTCTTTGATATGCAACTTTAACTTCAAATTGTTCTTAAAATTACTTCTACAACAGAAGCGCCACAATTTCGCCAACATTAAGTGAATATGGAAATTGTAATATAAAATTACTAATAAAGAGAAGCTCAAGAAATTCTATCAGAGCGACTTTAGCCACGCCAGTAAATTTGTTTCCATGTGTCCCTCCTACAATATCAGATTATCGATCTGGACGTGTGATGGAGTCTAGGGGTCTTTGTTTTAAAATAGAACAATATGCATTTGACAGTGATAACTCTAGTTCCTAGTTTTGATATATCACGGAATCATTAATTTTACTGTACCTACTTAACTGATAAAATACTAAACTGTGTCACAGTTAATAATAATTATCAATGTTAACGAGTTATCATAATAAAGTTAATTAAAAATATAGAGTGGATGACTAAGGATTTTCGAAGTGAACTCCGGACTTCGCTGTGAACCAAAGAATCACTACATAGTATAAAACAAAGTCGCTTTCTCAGTCCCTATATCCCTTTGTATGCTTAAATCTTTAAAACTTCGCTACGGATTTTGATACGGTTTTTTTAATAGATAGAGTGATTGAAGAGGAAGGTTCATATCATATGTATATAACATCATGCTACAATCAACTGGTGCGGAGCCGAAGTGAAAAATATTGCAAAAGCGGGGTGACGCAGACGAAGCATCTGATGAGGCCGTCAAGCTGAGCGCCACCATTGTAGCACGGAACGTGTTTGCAATGGTGACCCTCTTTCATGAGACTTTGCCTTCAGCTTAACATCAGGCGAGGTGAAGTCAAATTGACGTGCCATAAAAAAAACGAAGTTGCGTGGGTCAGCTAGTAAAGAATACGTGTTCATTGTTCCGCGAACGATGTAAAGATTCGGATGCAATCGGGCAGAACGCTAAGATGATAATTATTATCAGTAGACATGAAATAAAAACAATCTGTCTTAATCGGTCAAGTGTGTTTTGTATTTTTATGTTACTACACAGTGGAGATAAGATTACTGCGCGTGAGTGGAGATTATTTGGTTGCATCAGGAATGATGATAATAAATGAAAATATTAGGACATTTGTTATACAATTAACCTGAAACAAAGTGATTTTAGGTTCGGTGAGTCTTTCCTTTACCGCACCATTAAGTCTTGGAACTCCTTACCAGCTCACGTGTTTCCTTCTTCCGAAAGTCTCGGGTCCTTTAAGTGGGGCGTGAAAAAGCATCTGATGAGGCTGTCAAGCTGTGCGCCACCATTGTAACACTGTACGTGTTTATTATGCTGACCTTCGTTCCTGAGACTTTGCCTTCAGCGTACCATTAGGCTAGGAGAAATCAAATTCTTGTGACCTATACAAAAACACTGAACCGATTTATCGATCTAGGTGGAGCTACTCGAATGACCTAGACCTGCCGTGTAAGTGCGAAGTTGTTCACAGACCATGGCTCATCTGCTGGAGAGGATTTTATAAGCGCCTCTGAGAACGTAATCCAGGTGGCAGCGCACTAAGGCGACGCGGGCGTTGGAGGTCGCAGAATGACCTCCGTCCTCCATGAGCGCAGGCCTGGGGGTGACGGGTGGCCACCTGTCCTGAAGAAGCAGGCCGCGGTGGCGGCGCAAAAATGCGTCTCCCCACATTCGGGGGTTAGACTGGGACACCGTGATCGATACACCTAAAGGCGGTTATCTCGAAAGAGATGGCCGGGGTCTGCCGGGGTGCGAGGGATATGTTGGTTACTATCTCTCCTCCGGCAACTAAGGACCGAAAGACGGCGTGCGTTTTACGTCCGACATAACTTCCCCAACCGGTTCTGGTGGGAGGTATTCATGGGTACGCACTAAAAGGTGGCAGCGCACAGGAAATACAGAATTTAGGAGTAGAAATGCTGTTGATTCGATAGAAGAAGAAGATTCTGGGAATTGGTTCCTATGAGTCCCAGGAACAGCTGATTTTTCTTATCTTTTCCAGGTGAAAAAGATAATTTCAGGCAGTGACGAAGTGAGGACTGGAGGTTTTACAGGCGCTATAAAGAACGTGAGCGAGATGTTCAAAGCGCCTCTGCTGAAGTGTGTGATCATATCACACGTGTCTATGTTCACTGTGTTCATGTTGTGAGTGAATTTAACATCACTACATAGTATAAAACAAAGTCGCGATCTCTGTCCCTATTTTTCATGTCCTTATGTCCCTTTGTATGCTTAAATCTTTTAAACTACGCAACGGATTTTGATGCGGTTTTTTTATAGATAGAATGGTTAAAGAGGAAGGTTTATATGTATATAATATCATGCTACGACTAACAGGTGCGGAACAGGAATGTGAAATGTAGCAAAAACGGGGTGACGCAGACGAAGTAGCGCGGGTCATCTTTAAAACTACGCAACGGATTTTGATGCTGTTTTTTTAATAGATAGAATGGTAAAAGAGGAAGGTTTATATGTATATAACATCATGCTACGGCCAACGAGTGCGTAGCAGGAATGTCAAATGTTGCAAAAAAGGAATGACGCAGACGAACATATATAAATACAAACATAGAACAAACATACTATGGTGACAAACAGAACCAGTCGTATCCAAACGGACACGAATGGTTTTATTCGTTTCTCTTTTTTTGGTGTGTGAAGTTTATTTCCTTTTGTGCCAGTCTCGCCATATTTTTCTTTAGTTATTCGTCTAACAGTTCGTTTTTCAATACTAAGCGCACTAAAAAAGAAAAAACGAGCAGAACCAGTCGTGTCCAAACGGCCTTCATCAGGCGTGGTGTGTCATCAAATTGACGTGCCATAAAAAAAAGATCCGCAAGTATAGTTGATGGTTAATCTGTTCGTTCTTTCAGATCGAGTGGTCTATATGTGTGGGTACCAGATATATTGAACAGCATCCTTAAAAGTGGGACCAATCAGAAGATATCCATTTGCCAAATCATACGAGATAAATTCTTGAATGCGACCGTGAGTACACTGTCTTGAATTTTTTGTACCGCTTAGGTGGTAGACAAGTAAATGGCCTGCTAAATGGAAAGTGATTACCGGGACCTATGGACGTTTGCAACACCAGGGGCGCCACATTCCTGCAGCCGACCATGTCGACATCTTCTAATGCCCTTCTTGAAGAACCCCATATTACGGTGGATTTCGAAAAACACAGCAAGGAGTTAATTCTTTGATATTTATAATTAGGTTACTAACCGCAGTAGCCTAGTGGTATGGGTAATGGACTGCTGAGACGAGGTCTCGAGTTCGATCCTAGGTTTACCATGGCACACACCAATGACCTTTCGATGCTTTTCGAAGTTATGTGTGTATTTATCACAGGTTTATAAGTGCCCGGTTAATGGCAATAGGCTTGCCACCTATTACATTGGGACCTAAACATAAACTGGCGAAATGTGGGTGCTAGCCTCTGCCTACCCCTTCGGGGATAAAGGCGTGTGTTTATGTTATGTTACGTTTTAATTAGGTACTACTGAAATCTTACAAGGTTACTATAGTAGGTATAGTCTAACTAAATTATAAAAATCTATAGTAGGTAATATTAATAAGACTTCACGGAGAAATACCTACACTTTAAAATCCCGGCCCTAGTTTAACGGCGTCACGGCGAAATTTCGATATTTTCTGTGAACCCACTGCCATCTGACCTCCACAACTCACTAGCGACTGCCATAGATGTTTGAACATCGAACTTTGATTGCAGACAGCTGAAGTTGTGATTGAGGGTCTGTTCGCAGATTCTAGTCCTGTCTTAATAATTCACTTTTTCCAATCTAAAATTCTATTTGAATAGTTTTGACATAGGTGCTTTAAAATTTCTTTAAGAAGCACCATCTATCTATTTCTTTTTCTAACCATGGAACTTCAAATTCCACCACAGCTATCAGAACGAGAGAGTTGCGAAGCGGAGGTGTCAGTGGCCATGTTCCCTATATCCATGTCCATGGGGGCTTGCTTCGCGCTCACCTACCTGGCCATAGGATTCCTGATCAACAAACTTGGGAAGAAGACTATGTACTGTGAGTATTAGTTTATTTGTTGGGCTGCCATCTACCGAAAAGTAACTGAACTATCTCAAAACATGACATTCTGAATCGCGATATAACCTTTTCTCAAGCTTATGCACTGACTATAGTTTATGTAGGCCGGGGGTCCAAATGAGAACACTGGGATTGGGTACTTCACACTTTCTTATTATATTTACTGTTTTACAAAAATCATGACCGCACATCTTAAGTCTTAACGATCGCCATCTTAATGCCACTCCTTAATGAGTGAGTTAATGAACTATAAGAGAGTGAATATCAACCATTCTATCCGCAGTCATACATCTCGCTCACTTCCTGTTCCTCATTGGGTTGCCATCCTACATTCGGTCATCCTGCTTCTATGTCTGCCCTCAGACATAACAATACAAGTTATACAACTTCAATTACCGCAATGACACTTACGGTAAGCCTTAGAAAACAACATGAACAATCAGTAAAAATCTAAATGGGAAACACACATCATAATAGCAACAATTCAGTTTCAGTTAGTACGCAGAGTCATCTACAGTTACACACCAAATAATAATAACACAGTATACATTGTTAGAACAGAAAATCTTAATATTGTAAATTGCAGCACAGGTTAAAATAAACAAAAATGTTACAGAATTGGTAAAAGGTGTTTCAATCATACTCTCCTTTCATTCGTCCCTTAAGACCTGAGTTACTCACCTAAATCTCTTCATTATTAGGGACTGGCCATTGCTTCATAAAATCGGCAGAAGTTGAAGTTCTATTAGGCCCCTCAGAGGCACTATCCTTTTTAATAACATCATAGCGATCATTACGCTTTACTTTAATCACCTGATAAGGACCTAGGAACTTGGGCTTCAACTTTAGTCCTGGACCAAATTGAGTTCGTTTTATGGCCACCAGATCTCCTTCCTGGTACCTGCTGCTTGGCTTTCTTTTCCTATCATATGTTTTTCTATTTTCCTCTTGAACTTTGAAGATTTGTTCTTTAGCTTTGAGTCTCCTTTCTTCTCTATTTTCTTCGTACTGGTTTACTTCTTCTTTTTGTATTAACTCAACTATCTTTAAGTCTTCTTTGACCCTCATATCAGCACCAATCATAAGATGAAATGGAGTGGAGTCTATACTTCTTTGATACGTGCTATTTAAAGCTCTCTGCACCTGGCTAACCTGTCGGTACCACATTGATGGATTTTCGATACAGAGCTTGGTTAACACAGCCAAAATCGTCCTGTGCAAACGTTCCACTTGTCCATTTCCTCGCGGCACCCCTGTGGTAATGGTTATATGCTTGATCTTCTCCTCTTCACAGTAGTCCTTGAACTCTCCACTGGTGAACGCCGTTCCTCTGTCACTGATGATCCGGACTGGATTACCAAAGTGCTGCTGATGTATCTTTAATTTTTCAATCGTCTCTCTACTCGTAGTACTCTTAGTTGGGAAAATCCAAGTGAATTTGGTAAATGCATCAACAATAGTCAAAATATGGTTATATAATTTCTTCGTCTCAGTCAACGGTCCTAAATGATCAATGTGAATGGTGTGTAAAGGTGTACTCTCCTTCTCCAATGGATTCAAAAATCCCTCTTGCCTTCCGGCTTTTCTAGTTGCTAAAAGGCAAGGTATACAACTCGTTATAAAGTTTTGTAACTTCTTATCAAGATTCTCAATATAGTAATCTTTAGTAATGGCTTCTTTCATTTTCTTGATTGCAAAGTGACCTTTATTATGTACTTGTTTAATAACCTCTTTCTCCAATGCCTTGGGAACAACCAATAGCTTCTGCTCCCCCTTGTAGAGAAGACCGTTGTCTATCCAGTAATCTAAATATGAGCCTTTATGTAAAACCTCACACATAGCTTTCAGACCATCATCCAGCTGTTGAGCTACTCTTATTTGATCTTGCAAGCTATTTGCAACAATGGTCATGCAGGGGTTTCGACTCAAGGCGTCAGCATGCTGCATCTTAGCGCCTGCACGGTGTTCTACCTCATAATCAAATTCATCCAAAAATAGAACCCAACGAGCTACCTTTGGTGACAAGTCCTTTTTCTTTAAAGTTAATTCAAATGCTTGACAGTCCGTGACTATTTTGAATTTAATTCCATACAAATATACTCTGTACTTCTTAACACCTTCAATAACAGCGAGGGCCTCCAACTCATAGCTGGAATACCTTGTTTCTGCCTCACTAGTTTTTTTACTCATGTAAGATACTGGATGCCAGCCGTCTGCGTGCAGTTGCATAAGTATAGCTGAGTAAGCAATAGAAGATGCATCTGTATGTAATTCTGTAGGTAAATTACAATCATAAATCTTTAGTACAGGGGAATTCCCCAATTTTCTCTTTAACTCATTAAAAGCAGACAATTCCTCCTCCTCAAACTTGAATGAAACATCTTTCTTCAGTAGATCAGACAGTGGCCTTGCTATACTGGCATACTCTTTTATGTACTTCCTGAAATAAGATGTTAGTCCAAGAAAACTGCGAACTTGCCTTACTGTTGTAGGCTTCGGATACCTCAAAACCGCATCTGTCTTCTCAATTGTTGGTCTCACCTCACCGTCCTTTATAAGATGGCCCAAGAATTCAATCTCTCTGAAAATCAGCTTGACCTTCTTCCAGTTTATCTGCAGACCATACTGCCCTGCGATAGACAGCACATTTTTAAGCCGCTTCACCGCCTGATCTTCATTTTCTGCTGGGATTAACAAATCGTCTATGAAAATGATAACTTCTCCTTTGGAAAGCAATTCTCTAAAAATTATAGATATAAACCTCATGAAATACTTCGGACATATGGACAGTCCGAAAGGGGCACGTAGGAACTCGTACTGCGCATTATGCGTAACAAAAGCAGTATACTTTATGCTTTCCTCACTTATCTTCAAATGGAAGAAACCATTTTTCAAATCTAACACACTGAAAACACGGGCATCTTTGAGTTGGTCAATTAAATCGTCTATTATGGGCAAAGGGAATTCATCTTTGACAATCTTTTGGTTAATGGGCCTGTAATCCACACATACCCTAGTACTACCATCCTTTTTTTTCACAAGGACCAATGGGGAAGAATACTCTGAATTACTTACGCGAATAATGCCATCACTTAACCACTCTGATACTTGCTTATTCACCAGTTGCTGTTCAGCTTGCGATATTCGCCTTGGACGCTGAGCGATGGGTACGTCGTCTTTCAATACAATGCGCAGCTGTAAGGGAGCCTCCTTGGTCTGAACTGGCCGATAACTTTCTACCATACGGATTACTTCCTTCTTCAAATCCGGACTTGCCATATGACCTACAACAGAACCTAGTGAGCACACTTCACTCGCATAGCATCCCAAGCGTTCCCAATCCTTGTTTACAAACCTTACATTACCACCTTTTAACACAACTGTAACATCGTTTAGAAATTCCTGGCCCAATATAACATCATATGGAACATATTTACTACTTAAAACATGGAAAAGTACTTCGGTATAGCATTGTTTATCCACACACATCGTTAGTCTACACATTCCTAATGAACGCACAGTTGATCGTCCGATTCCAGACAGTTGGAGGTCGTCTTTGTCACAACGCGGCTTTCCGAGAGTTATATACACGTCTTCTGAGATAATGTTCACGTCGCTGCCCGAATCAACGAGTCCTTTCACACGAAAACTGTTTAGTTCTAACATCACAACCGGCTTATTTCCGTCTTGTACTGATCTCTCATTTTCGTAAACAAACGCCGCCATCTTAGACGTTTCGTCATTCCTCGTCAACGCCGTTCGACTCGCGCGCTGATGTTGGCACTCGGCTATCTTCGGGTCACTCTCGTCGTTCGTATTCGTTCGGTCGTTGCATTCGACTTCAATATGGCCGTAATCTGAACTTGCAGAACTTGCAAACATTGCAGTTTTATGTCGATGCTTGCTTGCTCCACCTGCTGATTTCTGTTGATGTGTATGACTCGCTTCTTTTTTTCCAGCGTCCTCGCTTGCTCCTGTGGTTACGTTGATGCACTCCTTGCCAACGTGGCCAAACTCATTACACTTGAAACACTTGCGACCCTTACTTTTGTGCGGGCAATCCGTCGATGTATGCCCTAACTCGCCGCATCCATAACAGCGAACGCCTATACGACCTTTTTCTTGACTTGAGCGCGGCTTACTAGCTGGGCTTCTTTGAGTTGTCTTCATCTTGGCGGCAATAGTTTCGTAGATTTTGAGTTTCTCTTTTAAATCATGATAAGTCGTAACGCCGTACAACATCATCTTGTTCGTCTCGACGTCGGGAATTCCGTCTACTATATATTTGATAGCCACGTAGTCCGCCATCTTGCCACGCTTACCAAGTTCTTTCATCACCAACATGTAGTCCAAGCATGTTTCGTCCGCCTGCTTCTTTCTGGCGCTCATTAGTTCGTGTATGACCTTTACATCAATTGTATCTGGAAATTCTTTCTGTATGCTTGCTTTTAACTCGTCCCAGCTTTTGAATGGCCGTTCCGCTCGCAACCATAACTCGGCCGTGCCGGTGAGCGATCTTCGTGCAACAAGCAGCTGCTGCAGAGGTGTCCATCCGAATATGCTGGCGTGATCTTCTACATCATCGATCCACCGTGATGCGGGATAAGTTTTATCACGGCCGCTGAAACTTGGAACAAGCTCCGCCGTCATCTGCAGCATGTTCGCGCCGTGAGATATCGTCTTCTCATACCCAATACTGTGATTTGTCCCCGTAGCCTGTTCTCCTTTCCTAGGCATGCTGTGGTTGTCGTCGTATTTTTAAGTCGTAACGTCTTTTCAACTTTCAACACGCCGCGGTAAGTGTCGTTTAGCGTGGGAACACGAGGTAAGTCTTGTCGCGATCCCGGACGAGCCCCCAAAAATTTGTAGGCCGGGGGTCCAAATGAGAACACTGGGATTGGGTACTTCACACTTTCTTATTATATTTACTGTTTTACAAAAATCATGACCGCACATCTTAAGTCTTAACGATCGCCATCTTAATGCCACTCCTTAATGAGTGAGTTAATGAACTATAAGAGAGTGAATATCAACCATTCTATCCGCAGTCATACATCTCGCTCACTTCCTGTTCCTCATTGGGTTGCCATCCTACATTTATATAAGTATAATCGGACTGGATCCCGTCCCGTACCGTACCTAGAACCTGTTTGTATCAGAGTACTCCGTTCCTCTACTTCAGGTCCAAGGTAACTTGCAACCCGGTGCTCCACACTTAATAGGATTTTTTTTATTTTTTTTTATCTATGGCACGTCAATTTGACTTCACATCGCCTGATGTTAAGCTGAAGGCAAAGTCTCATGAAAGAGGGTCACCATTGCAAACACGTTCAGTGCTACAATGGTGGCGCTCAGCTTGACGGCCTCATCAGATGGTTTTTCACGCCCCGCTTAAAGGACCCGGGACTGTAGGAAGAAGGTAACACGTGCGCCGGCAAGGAATTCCAGGACTTAAGTAATGGTGCGACAAAGAAAAGACTCACCGAACCGCTTGGTTCTTGATGGAATATTCTGTACCGTATGCGAGTGACACCTAAGCCCTGCACGTGTTGTCCTGTGTAGGAAAGGGGAGGGTGGGATTAATTGGAAAATTTGGTAAATTTACACCAGAATCAGTAGATGTACCGGCTTGCAGTTTAAGTTATCATGGATCCAAGGATCTTGAAACCACATTCATCCTGGCCTCTCCTGAAATAGACTGGATGAATTCTCTCATCAATTAGACTATGGCAGTCTACTGCTGGACATAACCTCTCCCAATGTGCGTCACTGCTTCCAATTATCCACCTTCCGTATCCAGTATGTCTCAGCCTTTTTCAGATCCCTAGTTAAATTGGCTTGGGGGTGTTCTACTTTCCCTTTGCCTTGTCAGGGTCTCCACTCAAAGACTCATTTGTTTCAGCAGCCATCGGTCTTTCGGCAGATGTTGCCCACTACCACTTTAATTGGTTATTCTGCGAGCTAGTAACTTTCATCTTTGTTGGATAACCTCGTTGCAAATTTTATCCTTCTAAGAGACTGACTGATAAATTGTCTACCAACTTCATAATGCTTGAAGGTCTCCACTCTTGGTTGCAGGTGGAGTGATGTTCATTTGCGGTGTAGCGACGGTGGGCGCCGCCTTCGTACCTGAGGGTATTGCTGCTACGGTGCTGCTAATCATATCGCTGTGCTCTGGCTGTGCAGCTTCTATACTGGCGGCGATTGCAGTTGATGTGTTCCCTACATCTCTGAGGTCAGTTTTTACCCAAGAGATATCGTGGGTAATGGACTGCTGAGACGAGATCTCGAGTCGATCCCAGGTTTACCATGGCACACACCAATAACTTTTCTATTCTTTCCTAAACATAAACTGGTGAAGTGTGGGTGCTAGCTCCTCTGCCTACCCCTTCGGGGATATAGGCGTGAGTTTCAAAACCATTCTGTTACCTATCTATTAATAATATTATATTCTTAAACTTGCAGAGCGATGGCAATGTGTGTGATGTATATGGTGGGGCGCGCAGGCGCAGCCGTTGGTTCCTATTTCTTGGGAGCTACCCTCGATCTTTACTGTCGGGAAGCTTTTACTGCTTTTGGAGTATTTACTGCAGGTTCGTATTTGTATAATCATATTGTATGCTATAATTTAAAAAAAACTATAATAATCATTAAGCCTGGGTTGCACGATCTTACTTTAACATTAACAGTGCTGTTAAAGTACCAGTCAGCTATAAAACAGTTTGCACCATTTGACCATTGTTAAAATGACGTCATAACTTGACGCTAACTGTAACCGGCCACGTTCATACGTCAAATTCTATCAATAAGATAACTTTAACCGAGATACTATATACTCTGGTGCAACACATTTAGAGAAAACCATTAGAATCAATTTTACTGTTATTGTAAAATTTGAAGGAAACCTTAACTTTAACAGGTAGGTGGTGCAACTAAGCCTAAGATACTAGTAGTACCTCTGCCTACCCCTTCGGGGATATAGGCAAGAGTTTATGTTATGTCATATACTTTTAAAAGGTGGCGGTAAGGCCCATTATCATATTTCAAGAAACAAAATGAATTGCATATCACGCCATCTAGTAGTTTCTGTACAAGACTTTAACTTTAACTTTAATTTCTGATCAAATTTTGCAAAACTATTTAAATCGCCATCTAGACCACTATACCATAAAAGTACCTTTGTTAAACTTGTCATTTTTCCTATTTTCCAGCTTCAACAATATTGATGTTTTTCTGGCCGGATCCGGAGAAAATTCGGCGAAAAATGGAAGACAAGGGATTTTCATACTAGCACGCCATAATTGTATTTAAAACTATAAGTTATTGTAAGATTCGTATACGTGTTCCGAAAAGAGACTGATTAACAGTTTATGCATTTGTAAAAGTTTATAACGAGCTTATATAATTATACAATTTTTTAATACAAGATTATAAGCATGTATGTAATTTTTATTTTTGTTTCATGTTTTCAAAATTTGAGTGCGTTTAGCAGTGACATCTATGGGAAAAATGTATAACTACTTGGTCGCCCTAAACGTCTTATGAGTACTGCAAAATTTTAATAGATGTCGCTCCTAATAGTTCTATTAATGGCCACTAGATGTCACTAGTACATACAACACATTTATTAATCCGAGTAGTCTTTTTACTGAGGAGGTAAACAAGCACACAATCTTAACAAAATACTAAGTGGATATTATATACTGCAATATAAATGTTCCTGGCTTGATCATATCAACGAAGGTAACTCTTGTAGAAAATTTATTTCTCACGTAATCCTTCCAATTGACTTTATTTAACGAAAACCTCCAAAAACAAAATGATGTTTGGCAGTTCTTATATTAACTACAGCCTACGTATTTGTCTTCGTATGACATTTGGGACCTATGGCTTAATATGCCGGAAGGGGGTATTCAAATAGACATAATATTTATGCAAATGCACAAATATTAGCACTAAACAGGCGGCCTGCGGCCCTCCTGGCGTAGCTGCCCACATCTTTCAAATCATCTGAATTAAAAATGCTTTCCGCAGTTAGAGAACATTGTCAAAATATTTGCCGGTCATTACATAACGAGCATTATAATCACTACATAGTATGAAACAAAGTCGCATTCTCTGTCCCTAGTTTTCAAGACCCTATGTCCCTTTGCATGCTTAAATCTTTAAAACTACGCGACGTATTTTGATGCGGTTTCTCTTAAAAGATAGATTGGTTAAAGAGGAAGGTTTATATGTATATAACATCATGCTACGACCAACAGGTGCGGAGCAGGAATGAAAAATGTTGCAAAAACGGGGTGACGCAGACGAAGTTACGCGGGTCTGTTAGTTCTTTATATAAAAAAGATCACACCTTTGCTGCTACAATAATGCCAAAAGGGTTTTGTATTTCGTCACCTATTGCTGACAAATTGTCATTATCATTATATATAGATTTAGATAATGCCACACCCTTACAGAGTGATTATGGTAACCTGTTGTCATAGTTATGTCACCCTTGTTAGGATACAACAAAAACTATAACAGGATTGTTACTGTTAATATAAGAAATGTGTTTTTAACAAACTATAAATGCGGTGGTATGGGTAATGGACTGCTGAGACAAGGTCTCGGGTTCGATACCAGGTTTTACCATGGCACACACCAATGACTTTTCGGTGCGTTTCGTAGTTATGTGTGTATTTATCGCAGGTTTATAAGTGTCCGGTTAATGGCAATAGACTGGACACCTATTACATGGGACCTAAATATAAACTGGCGAAATGTTGGTGTTAGCACCTCTGCCTACCCCTTCGGGTTTTTGCCGTGAGTTTATGTTATGTTATGTTATAAATGCGTGGAATACTGCTCGCATCTCTGGGATGTCTCCTCACAGTACTTACTAGATGCTCTCGACAGGTTGCAGCATCATATGTCCAGCAGTGGACTGCAATAGGGTAATTGATGATTGATTGTATAGATAGAACATAAAAGGGCACGTACAAATCGTTAAAACTAAAAATATATAATAGTATAGTTTAGCAAATGAACCACCGGTTCGGAACGCGGTTGCAGAATGCGGCAAGAAGGGCATTAGAAGGTTTCTACAGGGAAGACTTCTGGTGTTACAAACGTTCATAGACCACGGTGACCGCTTTCCAGCAGGTAGGCCGTGTGCTTGTCTGCCAACTAAGTGGTATATAAAAATTAAAATTTAAAAAAGAAACCCAGCCGCGGGCTCATGTAACTTAGTTCTTACCTACTTAGAATGAAAGAAATAAACTTTTATTTGTTGCAAGATAAGCACAACATTGCAACAGTTATAAGCTGATGCATTAAAGAAAGGTTTTATAAATGGCGGCTTGTACTTGCGTTGACAGATAGTACAGTTAGCATATAAAATTTCAAATATTTCTTTTTTCATATGAAAAATAATAAAAACAAGGCCGGGTCGTAATAATTTCTAACTAGACGCGGCCGGCGGCTTCGCCCGCGCCACGTGACCGTATCTATTTTGTTTTCATCGAAAACAGTACCTACTTTTACACATAGGGTCCTTTTAAACGCACATTGAGTCCTTTCATCCTGAAAAAGGAACGTATATCATATTCTATAAGGAGGATCATGGAAGATCATGATGTTGGATAAAATAAAGAACTAACATTATTATGAACAACGGTCTTGTTTATATATTTTTTAAACTGAAAAAAAAAATGAAATTTTGTATGCTAGGTGTACTATCTGTCAACGCAAGTACAAGCCGACATTTAAGAATCCTTTCTTTTATGCATCGCATCAAGAGAACAGAGCGTGGAAGAAAATAAAGATCAATATTTTTTTTGTGTTGACGGTACGCGCGTGAGTGAGTATAGACAGTACTAGTGTGCGAGCGAGAGGAAGTGATAACGTCCGCCATTTATAAAACCTTTCTTTAATGAACCAAGTTATATCAGTTACAAACAATGCTTAGTATGAAGTTTCAACAAAATCGGATCACTAGTTTTGGAGTTTTTCAAACACAAACAACGGGGCTTGATATATAAAAAACATAATCCCCGCAAAATGTAAATTCTTATCGCTCTATAATTGACATCAAGAGGGGCAAGCTCAGGGTCAACCGATAGGGCACGGGGCCATAGGGTGGAACATCCCTCAGTCGTGCTGTATAGCTATTTTAATTAGGTAACCGATGAACAACCGTTGAGACCATATGGGGTGGCTTATGGCCTATGGGGCTATTAAAGTATGAATAGTTTACGAATTAAAGGGTAATAATAATAATGTCGGGCAAGTTATGTCATCGCACGTTTAGCTAGCCATAGTGTATTTGCGTTAGAAAGATTCAAAACATGTTACATTATATTTGTAAAGAGCGCTCGAAAAGCTTCCGGTCAATTTGAAATTAAAATTGTTTGAAATGATGCCACTACGCAATTATTAGTCTTAGAAGATACTGAATAATAAATCTTCTTATTACTGTAATTAAGTTTAGGTTTACTTAAAAATATATATGAGGGGGGCACCACTACACAAATATTCTCTAGTGGGTCATGTGCTCGTTTGCTACCTCAGCAGTATAGAAGCATCCACAGCCTCTCATCTTAAACATCAACATTGTCGGCTCCCATCAAAAAACTAACTCCAATCATCTGAATACGTATCCCCAAAAAATATTGTGATAGAGTATTTTATGACAAAATAATAGCCAAAGGTATCACTGCTGGGCAAAAAATGGTCAAATAATTAAAAAAAAACTCAGGTAAGGCTCGCTTATAATGTGGGATTCGGGAATTTTCGCCTTGTTTTGAAGTACGGTGATGAGGTCTGAGGTTTTACAATTGTTATTCATAAAATTTTATACAGATTTTATTCTATTGCTATAAGCACAATTTAACTGACTGTCTTTTAACCTATATACATTAATATTACTACCTTAAATATACCTATAAACTCCATTGAGACTCGAAACAACTACACCTACAATTCAGTGTGGTGCATTTGCTAAACAAGTTCTCAAGTTTCAACCTTTCTTAGGAAATCTAGGAGGAATTCGACAATCCTGGGACGTCCGGGGTATATGGTACGGGGGTTGGTAGAGGACCGTACCCTCGTCATCTGATGGCACGAGACCCAGTCTCATCCAAACGTTGTCGTAAAAGCTGACTTACGAAAAAATATGCAGACAATATCACTGCGAGAGAAGGAAAGTTCGGAATAAAACTCTGTACCAACCCGTCTGGTCAACGTGGAAACAGTACCCCAAAGCATCCCAATATTGGGAGAAGTCTATGTCCAGAAGTGGACTACGATAGGCTAATAGTATGGGTAATGGACTGTTGAGACGAGGTCTCGGGTTCGGGTCGGTAGTTTTAAAGATTTAAGCATACAAAGGGTTATAGGGACAGAGAAAGTAACTTTTTTATAATATGTAGTGATATCATTTTATATGCTTACATAAATCATAGTTAAATATAAACATACTTGGAATTATTATTAAACTAGCTGACCCGTGCAACTTCGTCTGCGTCACCCCGTTTTTGCAACATTTTTCATTCCTGCTCCGCACCTGTTAGTCGTAACATGATGTTATATACATATAAACCTTCCTCTTTAACCATTCTATCTATTGAAACAAACCGCATCAAAATCCGTTGCGTAGTTTAAAAGTTTTAATCATACTAAGGGACATAAAGACAAGACAAATAGGGACAGAGAACGCGACTTTGTTTTATACTATGTAGTGATATTTAATTTTATATAGGTACTTACATAAAATAAAACATATATAGTTACATAAATCATACTTATACAAACATATAAACATATATGTATATAAACATACTTGGAATTATTATTAAATACTCTTATTACTCAAAAGTTATATTCTCAAATTCGCTACTAAACAAATCGCTCCGGTTAATATTGGTTACAAAAACCACCTAGCACGTGCAGTATCAGGTGGTTGCGACACGTGGTAACCGCCGCACCATATGCCACGGATCCCTCACAGTTTACGGGTTTCGTACAATCGTATGTATGATTTGTGGACTCATTGAGGAAGGCGTGGTTAAGCTGCTGTGTGGATGAAAGATGGGTGGGCGAGACGCGTGTATTTGTTGCTGGTTGAATAATTGTGTAGGTATACTACATACTATTATAAGGGTTTTGTATGTAGATATAGCTATTAAATACCGTCTGATATCGAAGATGTTAATTGGTAGTACTTGTGCGGCTAAGCATGTAATTAATTACCAACCATGCGATTTACACCGCATAGCAAGTAATCGGGTCGAAATTTTTTCCTAATTTATTTAGCTGCTACATTTTCAATCAGGAATTTATTTCAGTATAGGTGGTTATTTTTTTGTACAAAGTGCCCAATTGGCGTCAATAGACTAGGCGAAATGAGGGTGTTTAATACACCTCAGCCTACCCCTTCGGGGATTACAGGCGTGAGTATGTATGTATGTATATAGCTATTATACATTAATATTACAAGCGTAAATAGACCCACAGACTCCTTCATTACCGCGAAATTGAATTAAATATGTCAGTGGCAGTGGCTTGTGACTTTTAGGCTTAGTTGCTCCAACTATCTGTTAAAGTTAAGGTTTCCGTCAAATTTAACAGTAACAGTAACATTGATTCTAATGGTTTGGCTAAATGTGTTGCACCAGAGTATTTAGTAGCTCTGTTAAAGTTATATTTTTGATAGAATTTGACGTTTGAGCGTGGCCGGTTACAGTTAGCGTCAAGTAATGACGTCATTTTAACAATTGTCAAATAGTGCAACCTGTTTTACATTTGACCGGTACTTTAACAGCACTGTTAAACGGTCGTGCAACCCCGGCTTAGTGTAGAAACATTGACGTCACTGCAATATTTATATATTTATGTCAAAATTGATAATACATATCTTCCAAGAAATTTCAGTTCGTAAATTAAAATGTGTTCAATAAAAATATAAAATTGCTATCAAAAGAATTTTAGAACGTCATTACGCATCTGCTGCGCGATAATATCGGTAATAAGCCGGTAACGCACAACGTATGCGCGTGCGCATCCTACCGTAAAACATTACCATATCAACGGTGTTGTACACTGTTGGTTTGTAACATATGGAAGGAGGTAGCAAACAAGTTCATGGCCCACCTGACGGTGAGCGGTTAGATCTATGAATGCTTGAAATTTTAGCAAAGATTCTAGCAATAATCTAAATCGAAAAGAGGCAGACACGTCACGTCAGAATCAAACAAATTAGTATATAACGCAGCATATTGCTTCTCTACATTAAGATGAAGTGCGAATGAGATGCTGCGTCCGGAGGGGTAATCCCGTCTGCGTTAAATGTACACACACATGGTGCGTTACGAAAACGTTTAGACGTATTCTTACAAAAAGGTTTATATTGTCGAATTTATTCCGCGTTGTGTAAATACACTCCAATGACACGTGTGGACTGACCACACTTACACTTATTTTTTTGTTTTCCACGGCTTCACTATCACTATCACTATCACTACATAGTATAAAATAAAGTCGCGTTTTCTGTCCCTTTGTATGCTTGAATCTTTAGAACTACGCAACGGATTTTGATGCGGTTTATTTCAATGTATAGAATGGTTAAAGAGGAAGGTTGTATATAACATCATGCTACGACTAACAGGTGCGGAGCAGGAATGAAAAATGTTGCAAAAACGGAGTGACGCAGACGAAGTCGCGCGGGTTAGCTAGTTAAGGATATTTAAGTATCAAAGAAGAAAAAAAAGAAATGTTATGAGATTTACAGTCTCTGTAGCGTAGATTAGTAAACACGTCTGCTATGCATAACTGAACGGTTCGATTCCCGCTCAGTGCAAATATTTAACGAATCTGGTTTTTTGTACTAGATTCAAAGGCGTATTAATTTCAGTGATACGACATATAAGCCTATAACCGTCTGACAATGAAGTCGCTTATTAAAATACCTCATTTGCCCAGTTCTAATAAGTATTTCAGAAGCTATGAACAGATAAACCTACATAATATTTAGTACTAGCTGACCCGCGCGACTTCGTCTGCGTCACCCCGTTTTTGCAACATTTTTCATTCCTGCTCCGCACCTGTTAGTCGTAGCATGATGTTATATACATATAAACCTTCCGCTTTAACCATTCTATCCATTGAAACAAACCGCATCAAAATCCGTTGCGTAGTTCTAAAGATTTAAGCATACAAAGGGACAAGAAAAATAGGGACAGAAAACGCGACTTTATTTTATACTATGTAGTGATGCCAAAATCATAACCCTTCTTTGCCGTAGCTGGGTAATTTTTTTAATCCTGTCCCTCCCTACGACATATTGAGGTATAATACTTACATACTCGTTATAAAGGACAAGTAAGTCACGCAATTGGCCGTGGGAACTACACCACCTGTTGGCACGATGGTGTTCGCCGATCTTCATGTGAGCGCCTTTCCCATAAGGCACGGTGTCATGGTCAACAACCGTGACCCACCCTAGGAGGAATTAAAGTTATATGTAAGGGTAATAAACGTTTGGAATGTATATCTATACTAATATTATAAAGAGGAAAGATTTGTACCTATTTTTGTATGTTTGTATGTTTGTAATGAATAGGCTCAAAAAGTACTGGGCCGATTTAAACAACTCTTTCACCTCTAAAAGGCTACAATATCTAGGAGTAACATAGGCTATATATCATCACGCTACCATACAAGGGAGCGGAGTAATAATCATAAATCTCAATTGATCCGGTAAATTTCTATACATTGGCGCTAATATCGCTAACAATTTCCGTTGTCATGACAGCAAGGAAAAGTAGTATAGAGAGGCAAGTAGTGAATCGAGTAGAGTCGTACAACGCGATAATCGACATCCACGCGGGCGGAGCCGCGGGCAACAGCTAGTTAGGTATATAAATATTATTTCGTTGCAAGAAGAACAGATGGCCGTTGGAGTCGAAAGGTTCTTGAATGGAGACCGCGTACCGGTAGACGAAGCGTGGAACGGTCGCCTGCGAAGTGGATGGATGACATAGTCAAAGTTGCGGGTACCCATTGGATGCAGACCGCCTCCAACCGGTCGGATTGGAGGTCGATAGGGGAGGCCTATGTTCAGCAGTGGACGTCCTATGGCTGTTTTAAAGAATAATAATTTATTTTTAACCGCGGTAGCCTAGTGGTATGGGTAATGGACTGCTGAGACGAGGTCTCGGGTTCGATCTCAGGCTTATCATGGCACACACCAATGACTTTTCGATGCTTTTCGAAGTTATGTGTGTATTTATCGCAGGTTTATAAGTGCCCGGTTAATGGCAATAGGCTCGCCACCTATTACATTGTGACCTAAAACATAAACTGGTGAAATGTGGGTGCTAGCACCTCTGCCTACCCCTTCAGGATAAAGGCGTGAGTTTATGTTATAATTGATTTTTCTTTTATTTTCATTTTGATACATTGAAAGAGAGAGACATTTATGACTAAGTATCATTTTAGTATAAGGAGCTAGGCAAGGCCTAAGAGTTTCATAAAATATGAACCTATGTGTGTAAGTGAACCTAGGTAGGTATGTATAGTGGGCTTCATAAGTTCCTAGAAAATTGAAAACTAAAATTGTCTGAAGTGATACCACTACACAACTACTAGTCTCAAAAGCTGCTGGATAATAGATTTACTTATTAATGTAATTAAGTTTAGGATATTACTTACATGAGTTTACTTATTTTGTTGTAAAATAGTTATTTGTGCAACAAGAGAGCAAAATTATTTGCATCTCGTGCATTTGAATCCCTCACTACGCTCAGGATTCTACATTAGAATCACTCGCTATGCTCGTGATTCTAATGTAGAATCCTGAGCGTAGTGAGGGATTCAAATGCACGAGATGCAAATAATTTTGCTCTCGTGTGGCACACATTACTTTTCACTTCAGCAGCGAGAACACATAAGAAATATTACCTACTTAGAAGATAATGCAACACTTCTTAACAGAACAGAACGCCTATTATTAATTAAAATAATGCTAAAAATTTTAAAAGTTAATAATTAATCTAATTACTTATTGCTGTTCTGCAAATTTAAAGTTGAAAGTTAAAAGTGAAATTTTATACCCGTTATTTTTAAGGTGTGTTCAGAAACAGCGTACGTGACATTTTATTTTTCAAATGTTGATAATAGTAATCATTATAAATACTTATTACGCATGCATATGCATTACTTATTTTGGTATTCAATAACATTACATAAATTATTAATAATGTAAATAAAATACATGGTTATTTTCTTACAAATATCTTTCAAATTTAGAATTTCGAAATAGGACCTTTGACGTGCCATAAATTAAAAAAAAAAACCTTCAAAATACTTGTGTTTGTCACTCGAACTTTTTTATGGACGAAAGTTATTCGCGGAACAATTCTTTTTGAATCTATATGGTTGGCACTCTTTATTGAAAATTAAAAAAAAAAATTAAAAAGCTACTTTGTCTCACTGAGTGAGCAAAATCGCATTTTGCACACTGTTTTTACGCAGCAAAACTCACTTGTTTGAGCTGCTGTGGTGAAAATATAATAATATATCGATCTAGTTTATTTTATTAACACTGTCTATGTTATTTTTGGTTAAATTAGACTTAGTTTGTCAGTATAGAACTTAAGGAGTCCAGTAACATTCAGAGTCTAGTAAGATTTATGTGGGAATGGGGATACCTTCCACAGATTATAATATCCACATGATTAACCACCTTAAAAGTACAAAAATATCTCATCCTGATTAAGTAAACGAATAACACATCACACATTATTACATTATCTCACAAAATCCACAAACACGAAGATAATTGACCCATATATCCGAACTCCTCAAAAGCCCTCGTTCCGTCTCGATTCAGGTGCAATCAGGCACACTTGAGGCGCTACCGTCATAAACATAATCGATTAAATAAACATCCGCTCTCTTGCTATCATAAATCATTCATTGATTGGATGGGAGAGAGCAAGATGGAGAACAGATATGACAGATGTAGGTATTACGAGAGTTTTCTGCCTACGAGAAAGAGTCCTTTAAGAGTAGGTACTCAATAGAAGATTTTATGAAATGACATCTTGAATGAAATGTGACAATTATTATTATTTAATTTTATTGTAATTTTTTGTGACTTTTTATACATTTATATTCTGGACATCTTATAATATACACGTACATTTATATTTTATATTTAGATTTGCATGACATCTTATAGCAATCAATTCATTAACATTTATTTTAATGCGTGTTTAGCATAAGTTAGATTTGAGTGTAATTTCAACACAGTGTAATATTGTTAAGATATAAATAAATAATTTTCAGTAATCTACTAAAGTTTATTTCCAAGTAGACGTTTTTTATTCATGAACTTAATATTATAGTTTTTCAACAAATTGTCTCAAGTAAATTTTACTGGTTTAGTTGACATATTCTCAGTGATAAAATTCAACCTAACTTTTTGGTATCAAACTTTGCTTATACTCGCCTACTTATAATATAATAAAAACATCTTAATCATAACGATAAAATAATGCAACTCAGATATTCAATATAAGATTTTTGTTTAATATTATAGTACCTACTTATGCAAGATGAATGTCATGTTTCCTGTTTCCTACAGTCCCGGGTCCTTTGAGCGGGACGTGACAAAGCATCTGATGAGGCCACCAAGCTTATAGCCATCATTGTAACACTGTACATGTTTGTAATGGTAACTCTCTCTCCTGAGTCTTTGCCATTAGCTTACCATCAGGCGTGGTAAAGTCCAATCGAGGTATTCCAAATAAAAAAAAAATTATTAAATGCAAAGTACGTTCTATCAGCAAGGTGGCACATGATAAAAAAGGTAATACTTAATACCTAAGTACTTTGGTACAGCTTCATAAATACTGACTAGTATAATTATACCTATGACACGATGTCCTGTCTATAAATTTTACTAATCTATGTATGGATGCGCGTACGCCTCTGCCAATTTCGCCAAACCAATTAAACGGGCACCATCGGTGCTATATCGTTTCAGCCCATTTATAGCCTTATTTAACTTAATAATAAAGTAGTTATAATGAAACTAAATAAGATGGCCGTAGGAAGGGATCGTGTGAAAAATCTTAACGCTTACTTACTTTGAACACATATCTCGTATCCGGCAGTATTTTTCAATATTAATCACATTGAAAACAAATTTTGTTTATCAAATTAATAACTAGAAACTACCACTAAACTACATATAGCTAAAATAAAAGACGACCCAGGGGTAATAATAATTATAATTTATTTAAACAAATGAGAATTTACATTATCACGGACAATCTTATGAGACAGATCGGAGAAAAGAAACAAAATAAATCAAAATATTGTACTTTTTTATAATTTATGGCACCCCTATTTGACTTCATTTGCCTGATGGTAAGCTGAAGGCAAGTCTCAGGAAAGAGGGTCACCATTACAAGCACATACAGTATTACAATGACCATCATTGTAATACCAGTAATGAAACCAGTAGGAGGCAATTCAAATAGGCTGCGGTGCTGCCCTATTTTCAAGCACCATCAGCAGCCTATATTTAGTAGCACCATTCTTCAACAATCGTAACAGTTATTATCAAACACATAATAACATGATTACTATAAACAGCAGTCGAATTTTACCGAAAACAAGCAATAAAATCACCAATAAATATATTTTTTTTCAAAATGGCCGACTATAAAACGCGGCCGTACAGTTTTGGCGCCATTTTTTCTTTTATTTCTATAACGAGGAGATTAAGTAATATTGTAAAACCAACAGTGGGCGTAAAATGTTTTGTTTTTGTGTAAAAAAACATGTTTGGCGCCTTATAAGGTTAGCATTAAGTCATTATCGACTGTTAGGTCAGGTCAGTTTGATGAAAAATTGTGTTGAAAAAAACAAGTAAGTAGATTAGTTTTTGGTAGTGTCGAAAAAAAAGCTTGCCATATAACCTAAAAATTTTGTCTAAAAAAAGAGGTTATATGAGTGTAAGTTGGTATATTACTAAGAATTTATTACAAATTATCCTAATAAATTGTTAATATTCATATTTCAATCGAACATCACCATTCAGCGTGGTAATGCCGCCAGTCGCGTATTTCCCCGAAGGGGTAGGCAGAGTTGTTAGCACCCACATTTCGCCAGTTTATGTTTAAGTAGGTGGCGAGCCTATTGCCATTAACCGGGCACTTATAAACCTGAGATAAATACACACATAATTTTGAAAATCATCGAAAAGTCATTGGTGTGTGCCAAGGTAAAACCTGGGATCGAACCCGAGACCTCGTCTCAGCAGTCTAGGCTACCGCGGTCTTAGTTGAGATTTTATACATAGAAAGATTTAATCATTTGCTATGTTTGGTCGTAATATTCAACAATAACGCAGACGGAGCCAAGAACAGCAGCTAAATGAAGCGGCAAACCACAAAAACTCTTAAGAAATGTAAAAAAACTAATAATATTTACGGTTTACTATCAATAGTTACTAAATATCTACGGTAGAAATAATTCAACACGTAATTACCGCTACTTCTATTTCTTTGCCAACCAAAAAAATCTAATTTACCCAAAAACAAACAAACCGAACGATAATTCATTATTACACGCCAATACTATATTGCTAACCGCCAAATTCTAACCGAAAAATATCTATAATCGGGAACCAAACCGGCAACCAATAATCATATTTAATCACGGGTGTTCTTGTTTGTGCAGCGTTGCTTAAATTGAGTATTGGGTAAAAAAAGTGTGTATAAAATGATCCTACGGTTCTCTGATTATGAGGAAGTATTTCTTAGGGGTGCACGGGTTCATATCTAGACCTGTTAGGTCGAACTTAACCTCATCTGCAAGTTCAAGTCCTGTGTCTTTTTGCAGTAGATTTTGTTTTTTTTTAAATTTAACTAGGTACTATGTTTGTTACTGTAGATATTTGATATAAAAATACAGGATGCTATTTTTTCAAATGTCAGTTGGTAACAATACATTTAAAATAATCGTAACAGTTACTGTACTATTCATATTTTGACTAAAGGTATATAATATAATAAGGTTAATAGTTATATGAAAATATTTGAATGATTTGTTTCTGTCTGAAATTATAAGAATATTTCTTTACATTTACACAGTTTAGTTGGGAGAATACTAAATTAGATTAGCTCTAATCAAAGGCCCGATTTAGTAGGTAACAAAACGTTTTCTAATAATTCGATTAAAAAAGATAAGTCTTTCATTATTCATAATTTGAATTCCAAAAATTATTTTGCATTAGATAGGCCGTATCGATTAAGGTATAACATATAACAACATACTACTACCCAGGGCAGCGGAATAGTATTCCTAAATACCAAGAAATCCGGCAGATTCCCATCACATAGGTATATTGATTGAAAAATAATAAATTATGAGTCACAGGCGCCAAAAGTATGCTACAAGCGAAGCTCTAACATTGTAATATACTTGCTGACCAGAGCAACTTTTCAACTCAGCGTCACCCCGTTTTTGCAACATTTATAACTTCTGCTCCGCACCAGTTGGTTATAGCATGATATTATATATATATAAACCTTCCTCTTTAACCATTCTATCTATTAAAAAAACCGCATCAAAATCTGTTACGTAGTTTTAAAGATTTAAGCATACAAAGGGATATAGGGACAAAGAAAGCGACTTTGTTTTATACTATGTAGTGATGATTATACACACAAGTTAAACTGGCTTGAAAAAAATCAAGAGACACTAATATGTCGTCTTTCTAAATGACGGACTCGTATGCACGTAATCACTCGTGAAAAGGTGTACGCAAGTAATATGTAATTATATCATTCAAAATACTCAAAATCCTACAAAACAAATATTATTAATAACAGATATTAAACCCAATATTTTAGTTATAGCCATGCTAATTTGTTTTTTTTTTCGTTGTCTATGACAAACTACTATTTGCTTTATGAAGCGTTATAATTATCTGTTACGCATACTACAATATAATGCACCTATTTTGATACGACATAAACTTTAATGAGCTGAAAATAAGACTTAAAATCAATTGTAGTAACTGTATTAACTAAATGGTATGGTCCTTTTTTGAAAATTTACAATATTGTTATGTGTTATTCAAATTTAAATTGTAGTTTAAAGACATAAAGTTCAAATTGGAAATAATTATTAAGATGCGGAAGAAAAAAAATTGCAATGTATCTTCTTGCGGTTAGCGACAAAGACATATTTTTTCAGTTGTGTGCGGTGGGCCTGCGCCCGCGCAGTGACTTGCTAACGCCATTGTTTGCGATCTATTTGTCATATTAGTGGTTGCGGTGCTTTTGTCTGTCTGTCTTGTTAGTTTTTGTTTGTTATAATTATTATGGTTATGATTTTTGTAAATTGAAATTTGGACATCTTCCGTAATAATTATTGTTGTTTGTGCACTTCCGACTTTCGACTACGTTTTGGGTAATACAAAACATTACTTTTTCCTATGATTTCGAAGGATAATTACTACAGACTAGATTAGATATCAGAACAAAGAAATAGGATCACGGAATAGTACTACTTTTTATAGCTCTAATATACAGATAAATAAATATTCTAGGACAATCTACACAACTCCACTTTGACCCATGGTAAGCATAGCATAACTAGTTTATGTTATGGGTTCTAGAATGAGGATAAACCTACTTAGATTTTTTATAAGTATATACCTACATATTATATATATATACAAAGCCCAGAACAATGCAAATATTAATATTTTCAAATATTTACACTGAGCGTCTCACGCTCAGTGTGAATATTCACTATATTTAACATAAGAGCGCTACATTCTGCATAAATATGCGGTCGCAATACATATTTTTTAAATCTAAAAATCATGATTTGCGTTGAAAAAAATAGTTCAATATTTTATCTTGTTACTACCTAGTATCACCCGTTTTCGGAACGTTTTCGTAACATCCTGTAGCTAGTTGTCAAAATTTAAGAGCTCATTTAATTAGTTTCTGCATGCACATTCGAAATTCAAAATTAGCTGTGATACAATTTTTGTTCAAACATGCTTGCCTTTTTGATCATTATAAAAAATATCATGCATATAAAAAATATCACTAAAAAAATTACTGGAAAATGGTTCATTTGGATTTACTAACAATATGGAGAGTGGTTAATGCTAGTTAAACGATAAAAAAAATACCAAATCGTAATAATTATTTTTATGACAATATATCCGGCGAATTACCAGGCGCCTTTGGTTTCGTAAGCATTACCCTAACAACCTGTATACAGTCATAATTACATAATACTGTATTTGTAATCTGAGTAGTTTTGGTTACCAAATAACATTCTCGTAGTATACAATGCCGCAATCTACCAAGCCTATATTGTAACCATATATTGTTCTGCATTTACTCCAATTTCAATACAGAGCATTATCAAGTACTCCATTCATAAATACAGGTTGAGTTAAATATGAGTTATCTCACAAAACCACGCAATGTTTTCATCTCAAAAGATCCTTTGAAATGATCGCGTGACCAATACATCCTTGGAACATATATGCTGCCTCACTTTTACCTGCATGTGGGTTGAAGTGGAATACCGTTTTGTTTTTGAAGATAAGGTCAAAATACCTTTGTTTGGGTGTTTGGTTATTATTCTGTTAATATTGTAAAAAGTTGGGAGTTGATCCTAAATAATTCTACTAATCTATAATATTATAATATGATTGTTAAAAAGTTTATGTTTGTCCGCGATGGACGCAAAAACTACTCAATGGATTTGAACGTGAGGTACAGTAGAACTCAAAAGTGCAGTAGCAATCCTACGCAACTATAGCGTCAACATTCTAACGCTACTTGTGACCCTTTTCTTTTAAGACAAGCCAGCGTCGCCTCGTATTGCATAGTAACATTACACACACATATAAGCGCGCCGGCCGCACGCTAAACCATTTTGAGCCTTGATGTGCTAATGCACTTATGAGCTCTGACTGTACATCTTCACTTGCATTCATAATGTTTAGATAATTAAGTAGGATGCGAAGGTGAGTTTGTTTATTGATAGTACAAGTCACCCTAACACTAAATAAAAATTAAAACCAGTAGCGATTCAGCGCGAGAGTCACCAGTAGCATCTTTGAGTCTCCGCTGAATGCGAACGCTCCACGATTCAAAGGAAAGGGTTCAGGATTGCGAGAGCTACCGCGGTATAAAGGTAATGTCACACATCATGAAGCTCTATGAAAGGATAATTGACTCCCACATACGACACGAGTGTACGCTCTCGGAGTGTCAATATGGGTTTCACCCTGGTCACGAAACCATAGACCCGACTTTTGCCCTCAAAATTGTCGTGGGGAAATACAGAACGAAGAATACGCCACTGCACTGTCTGTTCTTAGACATACAGAAGGTTTTGGACTGTGTTCCTCGCATGGTGTTCTGGTGGGCACTGCGGGCTGAAGGGGCTCCATGGTTCTATATTGATACTATCCGAGAAATGTACTAAGATTCTGATTCCCTGGTTTGGACCGTTTGGTCTCTTTACCTCAACTCCCCAGAATCTCCACCGCTACTGGAACGAAATGATTGTTAATTAATTGCTTAATCTTGTCAAAATGGTTTGATGAATTTCCTGCCACTGCGTATGTTTCTAGGACTAAGGTCTTTTAGCATGTCTTACCCTACGCTGAAGCTCCTTCTTCTTCCTACTTTTGAAATAGATGAAAAACTAAAAATAGATCGTATTAATCTGTACCGAAAAAATCAATTGCCTGATTTGAATATTGCTTGCAGCGAGTATTTAAAAAAAATAGATAATATTGTGTTGTATACAGGACGATGTCTATTTTAATTGAATTGAAAACAGGTATTGTATAAAATAAATAAATAATTAGAATCAAAGATTATTCATTAATTTATGTGTATCGTTTAGAAGTCTTCTTATGTAGAGTGGTGTAGTAATTTGTCCCCCAATTTGTGTGAGAGGGCCCGAGCATAGCTTTCGCTCTACGGGAAGGCTTACTACGTCTCCTCCAGTAAAATAAAGATTGCTCAAAACAAAAGTCATAAATAATACTAGTAATACGCAAGCGCATGACTTACATATTTTAAGTCACTGCTGTTGGCGCTGACCCTGATTCTGGCAATATAGTCCATATCTACACTGGTTGACTGAAAAAAATTGCAGACTGCTATAAGACCATTTTCTAGTACCGGTTGATTTTATAGTGGTTTTGGAAAAAAAGATTTTGGCCACAATTTCGATAGTAAAATCGTAAGGAAGTCCTAATTTGGCGAAAAAACTTTTTTTTTTTACACTTCCCATACACTTTTTTGTTCACCTGTACATTATTGCCATACATAAAGTATTTTTCTTTTCTTTCAATATTAAAACTTCCAGTCGATTTTGCTACCGAAACTGTGTGTGAAACAAAATATTCTTTTTCCAAAACCACTATAAAATCACCATGTATAAGTATCATGTACATGTACACATTAGGGAAAGGGGGTCATCTCATAAGAGGGTATGCCGGGGTGAGAGAGATATGACAAGGACCCATAGACGGCGTACCTTTCAGTCGATTCGAGTCCGACATAATCACCTCCACCTGTTTTGGCGGAGGTGGAATCCGTGGGGATTTCGCGCACGAAAAAAATAGTTATCCTACTACCATAATTCAGTGGATATTACCCAATTGTAATCTTTAGTATTGTCATAAGTCAACTTGAGTTCATGGCCGGGAATCGGGACACACAATTGAAATAAGGTCTAGACAGGATTCAAGGTCATGACGTGAGAGTCTTATATTGAATGGTTTCAAAGTAACTGTTCAACATGTGTACAAATAGCTATAATTACCTTTATTAATAATACATATAATAAAAGTAATTACGTATTGTGGATATATTTCTGAATACTTTTTAATAATAGTCCTTGGTTTCGTAAGTTACGCGTGTTTTCGTGACCTTTTTTCCGTCATACGAAGTAATATTGTATTTATATTCTACCTTTTTAATTTTTTTAATATGATAACTCGAAAATTCATACTCAAAGGGCTGAAAGCATCCGACAATTTTTTTTTCGGAAAATTTTATTTCCATTGAATTTCAAAATTGAAACATCCTATATATGACATTACAAAAGCAAACAGAAAAACCTACAAACATTTATTTTATTCATCGATTATCTTAATAACACAAAATAAACTTTGATTGGAGACCATTTTGTGATTTCTAACAAAGTGTTGATTTTAACCTCAGGGGCCAATTCACACCTCTAACTTAGATAAATACGTTACGTTTACGTTACTAATACACGAAAATTTCTATAGTAATATGTTAGAAACTTGTATACATACGTTTTGAGATTAGATAGTAGGGGCTAAACAGCAGAAGGGGTGAGATTTTGATAAGCCTAATTTTAAGCACGGAAGCTGTATTTCGATAAAAAATCGTATCATATTAGTTTTTTAGAATTAGTTTCATCCTGCCTGAAGAGTCATCCTTAATACAAATCTAATACCTACTGAATCTAGTGGTACGCATTGGTTACGTAAACCATAAAGTTATAAGTAATAGTGAGAGGCACAAAGTGTGCGAATGACATACGTATCTTTACACAAAAACTAAGCGTGAGAAAGTGACAGTATATGAATTGTGAAACAGTTTTTTATAAACCTATCAACTTAATATAGTTGGTTGTTAAAAAAGTGTATACTTAATTAAATTAATTTTTACATTTTGAATTCGGTAACTCGGTAATAAAAGAGCTGCTAGTTATAATAACTTTATGACATAAAAGCTTTCTATAGGACAGGCTTAGCTTAGTCTAGGAAGCTTTTGATAATACCGGACTTCTTCCTAATACTGTTTATGTAAACTGTACGCTCCCGGAAAAAAATAACTTGTAAATGTAAGTTGTACTTATTTGCGTAAACTTGCCATCAGATGGGATATACGTAAATAGATACCACCTCGATGTATTTGATTTCAATATGAACTTCTTCTGTCGAATCGATGGCATTTTTGATTTGCCATCGTGGTGTAGTAATTTGTTTCACGACAGCGCCACTACATAAGTGTTCTGTAGCCACTTAACTACTCACGGAGAGTGCCCGAGCATAGGTTTCACTTTTAGGGAAGACTTAATATGATCTAGGCATCATTCTCAGCCAGCTCCTCACTATCGATACTCTGTAGGTCGGAGGTACTTCTCCAGTAGGACTGCTCATTTGGGACGGGAGATGCCACCATTACCTACCACCTACGATCCCTACGCATCACAATACATAAATATCCCATTATATAGAACAAGGAATACATATTTCCCATAAACCTCGTTGCAATACCTTCAATCTTTCGCTAACATAAGCTCCTATTCGTATCCATTCTTGCAAAAGAACACATAACATAGCATTTGCATCCACATGTACCGTTTGCCAGCAGTGGCAAAAAAAAATTGTGTCCGCCTAGGTGCGAGAGATATGTATTGTATAATCTCACCTCCAGCAATCAAAGACCTATAGACGGCGTGCGTTTTAGTCGGTTCGCGTCCGACATAATCACCTCCACTTCGATGGAGACGGTATCCGTGGGGATTTTGCGCATGGAAAAAAAAGAAGGCAAAAAATTTATGTTCTGCAAGTAATATTATTTCGTGTGCAGTTGAAATAATAGCCTTAATTGGGATCTTTAAGACCTACTTCTGACAACAGATGGCGCCACTGAACGACTGCTCATAATCGTTTGGGCGCGTGTCAAGAAAACGGTAAATTGTTTCGCGAGTATTTTGAAATAACATTTGGCAAATTCAAAAACAAAAATAAAACTATGGTTCGGTGGTAGAAATCAAATGTTATAATTATGTTTGCAAGCATAAAGTTTATAGTTAGAGGAACAAAGTTTGCGAGTGACATACGTACATACGTATGTGTCTATCACTTTCTCCTAGGTTTTGTTTAATCTTTAAACAAAACCTAGGCGTGAGAAAGTGACAGATCAAACCATGACACGTTTTTTCATAAACCAAGTTGATAACTTTGACAGAAATAAATATTAGAGTGTCGTCAACGCCTAAATGTCACAATTTACTGTCACTGACCTTTTGAATTCGGTAACGCGGTAATGAAGTAGTCTGTGGGCTTATTTACGCTAGTAATATAATGTCTAAAAGTACAAAAGTGGGATCGAACTCTCTCAATATTATTAATTACATAACATAACATAACTTAAACTCACGCCTTTATCCCCGAAGGGGTAGGCAGAGGTGCTAGCACCCACATTTCACCTGTTCTGAATGTTTATATGCATTCTAAAATAAATATTAGGTACCTAGGCCTCATAATTTTCTGAACAATTTGAAACAAAATTGTGTTATGTGCTTCTAAGACGTGTAGTTGTGTAGTGGCATACTACACTACACTGCACTACGCTACTGGATGATAGATTATTACTGTAAATTAGATTTAGGAAGCTAATAGCATGAGTTTACTTATTTTCTTATAAAGACAAGACATCAATAGTTTATTTTATTAACGCTATCTATGTTACTTTTGGTTAAATTATACCGCTAGGCTGTCAAAGGATTATAGATCTTAAGGTGTTCAGGAACTTTTAAGGCCCACTGTACATGTTATTCACGATAACTTAACTTTTGAGGCCTATTCATGATAACTTTAAGTCTAGATAACGTGAAGATAAATGTCCTAGAATGTTCTTCGTGACTCAATTACTTTGATTCCGTTATGTTCAATTGTGTGTACATTCCGCAGAAATTGTAGCCGTTTTCTGCTTTGTGACTAATCATAACCACTGTAGCGTGAAGTCCATGACAACCGAATGCCGCGTCTACATTTACGTAACATTTTGCCGTGACCGTGTCAAAAGTGTGAGTCCGTCACGTATTCAGATGCGTGATAACTGAGTTTAAATGAAACCATCGATCGACTGGCGGACGTGTCAGCCCGACTCTAGTTTGTGTGCCCATGCGCTACTAGTTGTTACGTTCACACTAAATGTTTTGTCTTGATGTCACGCTGTCCGGTCCGCAGTTCATGTTACAAATCTGGACGCACCTTAATGTGTACTGTCAGCCTTCTAGTGTCTTGACTGGAGCGTTTGTTGACGTAAAGTAATTTAACAAGTGGAAGTATGAAGTGGGTGGGGCACGCAAGTCAATTCTGTGCGTTATTACGCAAAGATGGACAAATTCGTTAGGTATATACAGTTTCATTTGCCACAATGTCACAGCATCTGTGGCGTAGTGGTAGTGAATGCGACTACTACTTTGGAGGCGTGGGTTCGATCCCCGCTCATTGCAAATATTTGTATGCATGAATATGGCTACTTGCAGTTCTGATCATGCCTCGGAGAGCACGTTAAGCCGTCGGTCCCGGTTGTCATACGAACATCTATGACAGTCGTGGTTGGTGTAGTTGGAGCCCTCAAAAATCCGACTAGCCTAACTACAGAACTTCGATATCGCCATTTTGGTTGTAAAGGTCCAATGGCAGTCGCTTCACGGAAAATATTAAAGTTCAGCCGCAGCTTAGTTAGACTGGAAAGCCGACACCAACTGAGTTGGAATAGGCTCAGAGAATGATGAAAATAATTATTAGTACTTACTACCTACACATATGGGATAGATTGGATAGTAGTTGCCTTCATAGATGAGGATTCGGCATCAGATTCTTATCAATTACATTTATGGAGTTCTATAGGGTGGTCTATCAATACCCCAACTACCGAAACGTTTAAAAACTATATTTAACCTCCCAAGACGAAAAAATAATCTATCCAAGTTTTAATAGTGGCTTCAAAAGGCGTCAATCCTAACAGTTCCACGGCGCCGCTCTGTAATTTCGCTAAACTCTATCATTTTGTGTTTATCTGTGTAATTTGCCACGCAAGATGGCGGCGCTTCCGTTTGTCTATTGATCGATTTCCGGGAGAAGACATCTCTTGGTGTGGTTTATGTTTTTGCTGTTAAACATGTTTTTATGTTACTAGGATGGTAAATATTTGAATGATAAAATGCCTCGTTTAGAGGCGAAACGCGTATCGAGGTTTGTTCTTCGCATTTGCGGAATATTGCACATACGAAATCATGTATCTTTGGGTAAAAAGTCTTTTTACTTGCTTTAGTGGGTGCGGTTTGACATTCCTTTCTATGACAATTAGTAATAATAATATCTATAACAATTGTTATCGTTTTAATTGTGAAACCATGGTAGTGAGTGGTAAGTCTCTCTCCCTTCCACAATATAAAAATTCATGAATTCTTTTTATCATTTTTTTTATACAAACTTTTTATTTGAATTTTGTAAAGAACTAACATATATACAATTGTTTTAACATGGGATAGAATATTAATAACTATATACAAATAAACTAATTATTGTAATAAAATTAAAACTAAAATAAAAAATAATAACAAAAAAGACTTAAATTAAAACGCGTCGTGAAATTCCTCCGCATCGCATGCCTCTTGTGGTAAGGTTCCCAGAAGACTGGCAGCATTGCCACGTTGTATGGCAATGCTTATTCTCTGTCCTAAAAAGAGGCCAGCCCTCTGGTCACGAGAAGCGTCGACCATGCGCTTCGCAATCTCTCTGAAGAGATTACGGGCGCTCGGACCCCATGATCCAAACGTTTCGACTCCAAACGGCACAAATTCGTAGTCTCCAATGAGATTGGAGTATTTGCGCCGTTTAAGAGTCTCTGCAGAAGCAGCGGCGGCACCGGCACAGCCAGCCGTGCCAGGTAAATGGGTAGGAGCAATGGTGTCGACACAAGTAGCGTCCCACACTAAAGTCCTACCCATTTTCCATGGCATTAAAGACATACCGTCCGGTCTCTTGCCATCGTCGCGCGCCAATCCGTTTGGTTCAAGCACAGCTGGCACACCGGCGGTGGCAAGAGCACGGCGGATAATGTCATTGAGGCTGGCGTGCCGTGGGATTCGCCCAGCGCTTCTGCAGCACGATAAACCATGGTGTCCGAGTCGGTCAACGGCTTCTCCACAGCGGCATTGATGCGGAGAAACACACGGCGCACCTAAACGGAGGCAGGTTGCGATGCGAAAGGTAGTGTCGTCTAACATAGTCCCTACGTTAGACGACGGAAGTGCTTGTAGCCAAAGACCCGATTCCCACACTCCGACAGCCAGTAAACGAGCACGCTCAGTAGCATTAAAACATGTATTTATTAGATTTTGTCTTACTAAGCTACAGAGCGGCCCGTCCCACTGACGCTGTGAGAAAAGGTTCCCTGGAAGATCGGTGTTTGGACATGCAATTTTCCAAGCGTTAACTGCATCGGTCTTACACAATACTTCAGAATTAACTAGTGTAGGTGCAAGAATTTTCCTAGTTAACTCTTCCGTACTGTGGACCGAGGACAGAAACGCTGGTAAGCTAATGTCTGAAATTTTGCGAATACCGAGCCCACCTAAGCGAATTGGCAGAGACGCTTGTAGTGAAGCTCGGTCATCCAAAGACACATTTAAAATTTTGATGAGAGTATTTTGCATAATTTTGTCTATTTTTTCCAAAATTGTTTGATGTTTCCAAAATGGGGTGGATCTGAGAGCATGGGTGAATTTTGGAACAAAAAGGCAGTACCGAAGAATAGTGAAAGCCGAATGGATATTAATTTTGAGTAAGCGATCTGAAATGTTATTAAAATTTTGAATTTTTTCCTCTATGAAAGAGGTGTAGGCATCTTCTAGGATTGGGGACCCGAGGAGGCGTAGAGAATCTTTTTCGATAATTTTGATATTAGGAGCTAAAGAATTAAATTTAGAAATAATAGGAATTTTGTCCGAAACATCATTTAAGAAAATCTCACATTTGTTGTCATTTAGTTCTAAACCAATTAATTTAAATTCACTTTTAATAAAAGTCAAATCTTGTAAAACTGTCTCTACATCTCCACCTATGGTCCCGTCGTCTAGGTACCATACATTAAATTTGGAATTTAACTGCCGAATAATAGGTTGAATTGCTAAACTGAAAATTACCGGTCCAAGAGGGTCTCCTTGTTGACAACCAACTGCAGAATCCAAAAGGTTGTCCTTGTATAATAATTTAGAGGGGTATCTGTAACATTGCCAAAGAAAATTATAAATTTTGGGAGTTTCTAATTTAGCTTGGGTCAACAAGGTATCCCTGTTCACCGAATTGAAGGCATTCTTCACGTCAACCTTGAGAATAACCTCGCTTTTCCTGGAGCCAAGGTAGGTTGACAAGGCATGTATGGCAGCTTCGCAGCCCCCTTTTGAACCAAAGCCAAGTTGGAGGGGCTGGAATTTCTCGGCTAGATCTTTCTTATAAAATTGGCAACAAAGTTTGGCTGCCATACGTCGATATGTGCAACCCACGGCAATGGGACGAATGCCACCATCACCCTTGCGCAGGGCACATAAATTAGCTCCGTATAAAATATCGATGATGGCATCGTCCACACTGCCGGCGAGCATCATATTCATGAGGGCCGTTAGCTCCTTCAGAAGTGTCTCGCCCGCCTCTCCAGCACTTGACCCCAGAAGATCTTTTAAATGCTGTGGGGTCAATGCATCGAGACCGCCAGCAGATCCACTTCGAAAGGAGGTAACGGCTGCCAACACTTCCTTGGCCGTTACGCACAGACTATCAGAGTTGATATCAGGCGACTCAGGAAAAGAGAGACCATCCGTAGGCACCGGATGCTTACTCCGCAGACCAGCAAGGGTTTCCGGAGTGCAAGGCGCGACTACATCGTTACTAAAAAGTAATCTTGATGCGCCACTAATATCACCATCCCTTAATTTAGATTCCACCAAATTGTACAAATTATTTTTCCGAAATATTGTGAATTTTGGGTCTAAATTATCCGAAGAAACATTACAATTATTTTTAATTTGTGAGGTTAAAGAATTTCCAGTCGATTGATTTTCTGTCCTAACATGTAAAATTTTGTATGGGAAGGTGAGTAGTTGCTCCCAAGCCATTTTATTGTTTTCTCGAAGTACAAGACCTATAGATTTGGATAAGCTTTTAGCAACGATAGGTCTTGCACCACGAGGAATCCTCTTCAAAATCGGAACGGAATTTTTTAATTGACTCAACTTTTGCCAAAACTGAATTTCGATAGGAATGGGGTTGGATACTGAAGCAGTGGTGGCAGGCAAAGAAAGGTTTGAAAACACATGTCGCGGTTTGTGTACTTTCCCAACATGTATTTTCAAACCCCTCTCGCCATTAAAAAAACGGGCTTGGGAACAGTGAGGGCATCGCACTAGATTTATTAACGATGTAGTAGGTTGACTTACCTCCGCATCGCTAACATGGAGTGACATGAGATTTAAACTAATACTAATAATAATATACACTGATCATATAACTTACTTAAACTACATCACTGTACACACACTAAAAATAAACAAATAATTTGATGTAAAAAATATTGCGTTGACTGTTACTGACAGTTGTCGTGATGGTTGCCGTGGAGCCCGCCCGTTGCCTTCTAATAAATAAATTACTAATAAATATTCATATTTTATACAATGAATCTAAAATATTGCAGTTCCTACAGTCCCGGGTCCTTTAAGCGGGGCGTGAAAAGCATCTGATGAGGCCGTCAAGTTGAGCACCATTGTTGTTTGTTTGGTATGGTGACCCTTTTTCCTGAGACAAACGACACTTACAAAACGTCAATATCAACAATATTTTATAAATTAGTGAGCAAATGGACCACCGGTTCGAAACGCGGTTCTGGCCTGAAAAGACTCCGGCAACTAACTCAGCGAACTTTTCAACAGCAACCCAATAGAGAAATTTACTTGAGTAGCAAGTTGAGTGAACAGCTCATTTCGAGGCTTGTTTATCATTCAAATAATCCTGGATTTTATTATATAAGCTTTTTGGCATAACATTTCTTTAACTATTTTTTTTTCAATTTATTGATAGGCATATCCCTAATCACATTAGAGAGCTTATTAGAAAAGCGTATACAATTATCTCGAAAATAATTTGAAAGTGAAGAATCACACGAAAGAGTCTTCTTCTAAACAACATTAGTAACTCTAAAAAAAACAAATTGATTGCTTCTAATAAATAAATTACTAATAAATATTCATATCCAACTGATAGAAGGATTGTTTTCCTTTTTTTTAATATCTTATTGTTATAAAATTATGCAAATAATATCAATCAATTATTATATCCGAGCCCACACACAGCTCATGTTTCTGTTGAATTAAGTTGTTCTAGATTTCGGTGAATACTTCCGATTATCGTATAAGTTAAACTTTAATAAAAAATGTTGGATAATTTAGTCAATTATGTATTAAGGAAATTATTTAAGACTAGCTGTTGCCCGCGAATCCGCCCGCATGGATGTCGATTATCACGTTGTACGACTCTACTCGATTCTCTACTTGCTTTCTATACTACTTCTCCTTGCTGTCATGACAATGGAAATAGCTATATTAGCGCCAATGTATAGAAATGTACCGGATCTATTGAGATGTATGATTATTGCTAAACTTTGATATTTTCCGTGAAGCGATTACCATCTGACGTTCACAACCAAATTGGCGATATCGAAGTTAGGCCAGTCAGATTTTTTGAGGGCTCCAACTACCCGTAACGACTGCCATAGATGTTCGTATGGCAACCGGGACCGATGGCTTAACGTGCTTTTCGAGGCACGACCATTGCGATTACATAGTAAGTAATTAATAAACTTGAGTGAGTTCGATCCCACTTTTGTACTCGTAACCAAATCGGAAACGAACCCCGGAATCATCGCATCTCCGTTATAACGGGATCTACCCTTGCAACGGTATCGTGTTACTGTTTGGGGTATTTTTTAACCCAAATCCTTTTTTTGGGGTGAAATTTTTCACAGTCAACTTCATTTGGTGTTGTGTTACAATAGAACTGATATTTTTTGGATGGGTCGCCGCAGAAGTTAAGTTGAACTGACTGATTGTGGGTATTTACATGTAGACTGTCAGAATATTGCTGACTATGGGGAGATAAATAAAAAGTAAATGTTTCCTTTCCGGGTTGGGAAGTCAGACGACCGTAATTTTTTTATACAACTTTTTTTTTGTTTTTAATTTATGGCACGTCAATTTAACTTCACCTCGCCTGATGTTAAGCTGAAGGCAAAGTCTCATGAAAGAGGGTCATCATTGCAAACACGTAAAGTGCTACAATGGTGGCGCTCAGCTTGACGGCCTCATCAGATGCTTTTTCACGCCCCGCTTAAAGGACCCGGGACTGTAGGAAGAAGGAAACACGTGCGCCGGTAAGGAATTCCAAGACTTAATGGCGGTAAGATTTAGGCGGCAGGCAAGCTCACGGCCCTCTTGATGGAAACTAGTTATCGTGGTCTATGGACGTTTGAAATACAAGTGGTGTCACACTCGTACTGCCGACTCTGTAAGAGAGGGGGTCGGAAAGGGAAAGGTTGAAGGTTAAGAGAGTTTCTGTGCAGCAGACAAAGCAGGGTTTTATACTATCACATAGCAGTATCATGTAAGGCCTACTGTACTCACAGCCGGAAACACAACACAAGGTTATTATTCGCGGTATTCTGTAGGGCGCGAAGATGCTTTCCCAGTGGGACTACTTATTAAGGATGGGAGATACCGTCATGTCCTACATTCATCGAAATACAAATAGTCCAACAACTGGTTTAACTCCAGTACTTTGATATCGCCTATACCTATAGGTTGTGGAGGCCAGATGGCAGTCGCTTCACAGAAAATATTGAAGTTCAATCGTAACGCAGTTAGACTGCAAAATGCGAACCCGGAATCCGACGTTACAGCTTCGAATGCGTTATGGATTAACGAAAGGATGATGATGATGATTAGTTATTAACGGGAATTAGTAATTTACTAGTAATCTTTAAAAAAAAATTCTATCTAGGTTAAGAAATTTCAAAGTTAAACAGCTTGGTTATATTGTACCATTACATCTTTTTTATACTACGCGAAATCTGAGCAGCAGCGGTGGGGTTAATGGGGTGTGAAATGGTGTTTAAAAAAACAATGTTCTTGACCTCAGAGCTTGGGAATATTCACCCGCTTTTTTGCTATTTATGGCCACTAGCAACACTGACCTGGTTCTCTAGACAAAATGACATTCTATTCGTAAAATGTTGAATTGACATAAATCTGTAATGACTACCAACATTTAATGAAATTTGAATCTTTTTGACGCGAAATATTTTATTTCACATACCTAATAATTATTATTATATAAACATAAACGAAATGTAGGTGCTAGCACCTCTGCCTACCCCTTCGGGGAAATAGGCATGATGTGTGCGTGTGTATGTTATGTTATGTAATTATTATTAAAATAACCGTAGTATCAAGTGATACATTTTTTTATATAAGAATGTTAGCAACCGAGCTCACTATACCCCTCCTTCCCCTCCCCTTCCCAGCTCTCCCCCTTTCCCTTCAGGGTGGGCAGCGCGTGTCTGACACCCTTAGTGTTGCACACGTTCATAGGCCACGGTGGCCGCTTTCCATCAGGTGGGCCGTGTGCTTGTTTGCCACCTACGTAGTATAAAAAAAAACCGAAATTACTAACATTCCCTGTAACCCTTCCAGCTAAGCTAAGAAACATTACGGGAGATGACTATATTGTTAGTTAAACTTTACAATGGGTCGTGAGTTCGTTTCCCGTCCAATGTAAATTTTCTCATTAAGGTATTTACATCAGAACTGTGGAAGGAAACTGTGTGATGCAGTGATTTCACGTTCAGAGGAGCGAGATTGAACCAATGATTGGACCACACCTATAGTAGAGGACGGATTACATGCACGAACGAACAACTTGGCCATTTGGAGAAGGCATCTCAATATACAGAGAGCATATTTAAATAGTTTTTTTTTATTTAGGACACTTCACCCCGCCTGATGGTAAGCTCAAGGCAAAGTCTCAGGAACGAGGGTCACCATTACAAACACGTAAAGTGTTATAATGGTAGCACTCAGCTTGACGGCCTCGTCAGATGCTTTTTCACGCGCCGCTAAAAAAACCCGGGACTATAGGAAGAAGGAAAGACGTGCGCTGTTAAGGAATTTCAAGACTTAATATTGTGGCAGTAAGATTGAAATAATATTACTTTTAAAAGGTGGTGATAGGCCCCGTTGAATGTACAGGTTCTTACATACCAAAAAGGGATCGTTAAAAAAAAGTACTGCAAGAATACTTCTTACCACTAGCGGATTTATGATATGTTTAAGCGGAAATGATGGTCCCCCCACTCTGTGGTTTTTAAGCCGGGCGTTATAAATACCTCATCCATATTTTCATAGCTCTTTGGTTAAGCGACCCACCAACACGCAGTTTTGAATTTCATCCACTGGGTGCATCTCGTGAAAACTATATCGGGAGTTCGGTTCCCAGTTACTACGGTGTCGAGTGGGAACTGGTTACTCGTATAGTGTGCCACCATTGACACGGATGGTCATTCATATATTTATTTTCAAACTAGCTGACCCGCGCAATTTCGTCTGCGTCACCCCGTTTTTGCAACATTTTTCATTCCTGCTCCGTACCTGTTGGTCGTAGCATGATGTTATATACATATAAACCTTCCTCTTTAACCATTCTATCTATTAAAAAAAACACATCAAAATCCGTTGCGTATTTTTAAAGATTTAAGCATACAAAGGGACATAGGGACAGAGAACGTAACTTTATTTTATACTATGTTACCTAGTGATTATGGCAATTATTTTTCGACAGCAGTCACGACCATCATCATCATTCTCTGAACCTTTTTCCCAACTCAGTTGGGGTCGGCTTTCCAGTCTAACTGTGATGCGGCTGAACTTCGATATTTTTTCCGTGAAGCGACTGCCATTTGACCTCCACAACCAATGGTCCAATGACCAATGGCGATATCGAAGTTCCAAGTTAGACTGATTGGACTTTAAGGTCTCCAACTACCCGTATCGACTGCCATAGATGTTTGTATGGCATGCATTCAACTTTTTGCACAAAGCGGGGATCGAACCCGCGCCCCGTGTGTAGCAGTCGCGTTCACTACTGCCACGCCACGGAGGCTGTTATGTTGCAACTATCTATAAGCCAATGTGTAGCATTAGCTTATACGATGGAGAGTAAATAATGCGAAAAAAAAAGTATAAAAAATTGTCGAATCACAATTTTATGCCAATATATTGTATACCAGGCGTACTACAAGGGTCTTCGGCTTCGGGAGTGTTCCCCTTACACCCTGTATATATCGGCATATATATTGGCAAGGATCAAGGTCAGTATATATCGGCAAGGATTTTGAACCTAAAACGCGAGGGAAATGAGGCCCTGGCGCGGTTTCTTTTGATAGAATTTATCTTTGGTAGATTTGAACTTGTCCATCATCATTGTACCCGATGCTTTCCTAAAAGAACTGCCCAAAAACGCGTGCTAATCGTATAGAGCGCTTTTTGAGTATATTCTGGGTCCACAACTCGTGTGAACAGCCTCTGTGGCGTGGCAATAGAGAACGCGACTGCTACGCAGGAGGTGCGGGTTCCATCCCCGCTCAGTGCAAATTTTTGTATGTATGAAGATGGCTATTTGCACTGTGGCCGTACGAACATCTATGGCAGTCGTTAAGGGTAGTTGGAGCCCTCAAAAGTCCGACTAGCCTAACTATAGAACTTCTAAATCGAAAAATTTGTTTGTAGAAGTCCAATGGCAGTCGCTTCACGGAAAATATCGAAGTTCAGCCGCATCTAAGTTAGACTAGACCCCCAACTGAGTTGGGAACAGACTCAGAGAATGACCTATATTATAAAATTATTAGAAAAAATTAATCGTTTTACTTCTAGAACCTAGTTATCAAAGAATACTTTTAAACTAACAAAAAGCATTACAAAATTACTAAATACATTTAAAAATACATACAATATGAAATAATACTTTCAATTCATCCATTCAATACCTTTTGAAAAATAAAATAAGCTCCCATTACCATTATTACAACAGTCGCAAGGTTAACAGGCAGTGTGCCGTTGCAATAGAGCCACGACAAGCTACCAACAATGCGAACTCGGGGGACGAAATAATTAATGATGATTGGCCTTAAATTACCCTCTCGGGACCTCTAGCTATCCCTCTCCCACCCACATCAACTCTCCCGCCGAACCTTTTCGCGCAAACAGGGAACCTATATAAAGCGACACAGGTAGGCACCCAGATTAGACCCCTGCGGGACACCGTATCGTAAACACCTGTACCAAAATTTTCAAAATGGCCGCCGAAACTTACGGACATCGACTCGTTTACGAGAAAGATATATTTTCATCGGACGTTATGCTTGAATATTCAACTGAAGAGTGCTATTTATCTTGGCCCAGATCACCTGATTCAGGGCGGTCGAGTTTAGAACCTACTCCTTCTACTGACGGCAGTATTAATCAAGATTCTTCACACATCGCGTACAGAGGATTGTCAAGGGATATTCTGGAAGACAGTGCAGAAGATAATGAAGTTCTTGAATCATCGAAACGTCGTGGACGAGCTACTAGTGTCGCTGTTTTGAAAAGAAGACGTTTAGCTGCTAACGCAAGGGAGAGGAGAAGAATGCAGAATTTGAACAAGGCGTTCGACAGACTTCGAGGACACTTGCCTTCTCTGGGAGCTGATCGTCAGCTTTCGAAGTACGAGACTCTTCAGATGGCCCAGACGTATATAGCTGCACTTTACGAGTTACTGCAGTAAGTAAGAAATTTTCGCCGCTATCAGCCAAATTAGTTTGTTTACAGGGATATTTATTATAAAATTTAAGTACCGTTACCAACGTAGTGAGTAGGCAGCTTCAAGATTTTCGAGTTTAATATTAAAAGTGTCAAGTTACAATATCGAGTTGCATATCAAAATTACGCTTAAAACTTTAGTATTTAAAAATTTCTTGTAAGTTTTTTGTCGCTTGTAGCATTCAAAGTGGATTACTTAGTTGCACCAGACGCGGAAGTTATATGTAACAATATATTAAGGTATTTTGAATGTAATTTTCCAAACTGTTTAACTAAAGTTTTGTACTTGTAAAAATCTGAAATTTTAAATCAGTAAATACGAATTACAAAATAATAGAATTTTATAATTAAACTAGAAATTTAATACTGACTTGTAGAAGTCACATTTTAGATTTCTTTACACTAATTCGCACTAACACATTTAAATTTCGATTTCACTTAAACAACACAAACTTTTCATATAGTGAAATGTGTTGTTTGAGATTTTTTTTTAGTGCGATTTGATCTTAGTCTAGCACATTAGTCTGTGAAATATCAATTTAGTATAAGGTTAATCTCACCAGTGTAATCCGTCCTACCGATTTAGATATAAGTTTTAATTTAGTAGAGAAAACATCTTTGCCTGCAAAAGTATTAGCAAGTAGCTTACTTTCGTATGTTTTCACTAAAAGTGTAAAGTCATAAAGTAACATTGTAAAATGTATTGTAGCTTACCTAAACGGTTTCTTTTGTAAGAATTAGTTCAGAATAATACGTGTGTCAATGATATTTTTTCATTACAATTTTTTTAATAATACAGTTACCAATAATGTCACCTACTAGTATTAAAATAATTAGGTATGTTCCTTATATAAATTCTGTATTCTGTGTTCTGTATTTTGCAAAAATTCTGACTTTTGCATAAATTCTGTATTTTGCAATGTTACTTTTTGTAAATTTGTAGATAAATAATACAAGTGATTGCCAGTATTAAATTGTTAAAATTGTAGATACGTAGATTGTTTACTTAATTTTAAGTATATAATTAGAATAATAATGTTTTTTCATGTGTAAATATACGAATTATGTTTAAAAATATTGTGGTTTCTTTCATAATCCATTACTATGACTACGTAGTATAAAATAAAGTCGCCTTCTAAGTCCCTATGTGTGCTTAAACGGATTTTGATGCGGTTTTTTAAAAAAGAGAGAGTGATTGAAGAAGAAGGTTTAAACGCATACAACAACATGCTACAACCAACTGGTGAAAAATGTTGCAAAAACGGGGTGACGCAGACGAAGTTCAAGGTTAAGGGTCAGCTTAGTATTTAATATTATAAATTGGGAGAAAAGACGACAAAAAATTCACAAAAGTCAAGGTAAGTAAGTTAGTAACTTTCTAAGTTCATTCAAAAAAGTTAATAAGTAAAAATAACATTACAATAATTCACATGAGTGAGAAAGAAGAACAGATTTTTTTTATTGTGCGCAAAATCCCGGCGAATAGCACCTCGGCCATAATCGGTGGAGGTGCTTATGTCGGACTCGAACCGCCCAAAACGCACACCATCTGGGTCTTTGATTGCTGGAAGTGAGATTATACAATACATATCTCTTGCACAGGAGAACAGACCCTGGACACTCAAAGGTTACACTTAAGGCAAACAGGAGTCAAACTAGGATTATGGAGACTTGAAAATAATCCAGCTATCTTTGGTCAGGCATCAGAAAGAACATGATAGATTTTTTAACTAAAGCAATTTAAGCCGATAGTGTTAGGTATATGCGTGGTTCCCGGTAGAATAGACTATAGATCACTCTAACTTTACCCATGCGGTGTCTACAAGGCGACTGAGAGATATGACTGTTTAAAATCAGACTGATAGATACGATATAGAGGTAGGCGTTACCTGGCGGAAATCCATTACATAAAAGAAATAAAAGTCCTTCGCACTTGCGGAATATTGCTCAACATATTACAACATCTCTGATAAAATTTCTTTTACTTGCTTTGAAGAGGGCGGTTTGGCATTCCAATATATATTGTTATCGTTGGAGTGTTGAACCTCCCTCCCTCCCCCAATATATTTTTTTTGATATATATAGCCCAGACTCAGCCTCAAGTTAACAATAGTCCCCGTAATACGGCAATAGGTTCACACCCTATTACGTGGCAACGAATACAATGGTTTTTGAAATGTGGGTGTTAATTCATTTTTCAGTACTATGGTGGATATTAGGGCATATAAATAAATATTCTTTTTTTTAATATTCTAGGACAATCTACATAACGCCACCTAGACCTATGGAAAGCATAGTTTAACTAGCTTGTGTTAAGGATTCTAGAATGCGGATAAACATACTTAGATACTTTTTTTGTCAATTTTATACATAGAAACACCCAGACGAATACAAATATTAATATACGTGCACACAAATATTTGCACTGAACGGGAATCGAACCCACGCCTCCTACGTAGCAGTCGCGTTCGCTACCGCCACGCCACGGAGGTTGTGTATGTATATGTCATATGCAGTTAAAACAGGTAGTAAGGTCACATTTTAGTTAATAAATATTTTTGGTTATCCAGTACACCTTGTAATCACTTTGTCGATAGAATCAAACTAATTAGACCACATAGTGTTTGACCTACAGTAATGGTATTGCCCTTTTTATGCATTTGATAAGGTAGCCTGCTTTTTCCCCTCCACGAATTTCTAATATAGTTAACCTCATTTAAATAGATCAAAGGTCCTAGGGTGTTAAGCTTGTACACATACATACATACATACATAAACTCACGCCTTTATCCCCGAAGGGGTAGGCAGACGTGCTAGCACCCACATTTCGCCAGTTTATGTTTAGGTCCCAATGTAATAGGTGGCGGGCCTGTTGGCATTAACCGGGCACTTATAAGCCTGCGATAAATACACACATAACTTCGAAATGCATCGAAAAGTCATTGGTGTGTTCTATGGTAACCTGGGATCGAACCTGGTATGGGTAATGGACTGCTTAGACATCGTCTTAGCAGTCCATTACCCATACCACTAGGCTACCGCGAAGCTTGTATATCCAATTTTATTAGTAAAGGTAATTTTATTCATTCTCTGAGCCTATTCTCAACTCAGTTGGGGTCAGTCTAACTAAGATGCGGGTGAACTTCGATGTATTTCGTGAAGCGACTGCCATCGGACCTCCACAACCAAATTGGCGATATCGAAGTCTTCTAGTTAGGCTAGTCGGACTTTTGAGTCTCTGTGCTATCAATGCAGAAGACAAAGAATGGTTTCTCGGTCTTCCCACTGACAACACAAAACCTCTCCAGTGAGCTCTGGCTACTCTACTTACCGCCACAAGGTTATTATTAGTCGCGGTATTCTGTAGGGCGGAGGAACCTTGCCAGTCGGACTGCTCAATTAGGATAGGAGATACCGTCATGGCCTACTTTTGTTTTATCTCTTCTCATAGTATGTCTATATACCTATATCCATATAAATATACATAATATTTGAATCCTCGCCATTAAACTACCGACATAAACCCACTCCTTGTGGCGTGAAAAAGCATTTGATGAGGCCGTCAAGCTCAGCGCCTCCTTTGTAATACTACACGTATTTGTAATGGTGACCCTATTTCCGGAGACTCTACCTTCAGATCACCAACAGGCAACAGGTGGTGAAGTCGAATTGACCTCTCCTAGATTAAAAGAAAATAGGCATCAAAAAGTGAAACCTCTCATCAAAGACATTCAATACCTATCTGAGTAGGTATCTGACCACCCAGTATTATCCCACTCACCCCTTTTGACTCAGTGATGACGTCTACTTTCTCCCCCTATTCCAGACAACAAGGGTGGCATCCCCAGAGTGACAGGACAATCAGTCAGGACTCAGGGGTATGCAAATCGGGCAGATGTTTTAAAACAATATCAAAATTACCAATAACTTTTACTGAACAAACGATTTTCAACTTTATCCCGTTGTAATAAGATTAACTGGAACCAACAATTTTGAAGTTATCAAACGACTTTAAACCTTGTTGTCTTGTAATAAGATTAGTTGTGGTAAAGCAAGGAGGCTATGTATGTAATAAACTGGTTGCACCAAGTCCGGTGGTTTGACATTGTTTTTTTTTTTTAAGAAATAGGGCAATTGATATCTGTGCTAGAAATCTAATTAAAAAAATTGGAACTTGTCTATAGGTACAGCTGATCGTTGCTAACGATTATAGTAGAATTATTAGTAAGGTGTTGTTATGCGATTGTGTAAAAAGTAATAAAAGTAGCTATCCAAGTGATATATCACCTTTATTTTCCCGTGCGGAAATCGTCACGGATATCCCTTCGCCGCAGTCAGCAAGGGTTATATCGGACTCGAACCGATTAAAGCCGTATATGTCTCGGGCCATCAGTTGCCGAGTGTGTGGGACTACGGAGTCCAAATCTTTGCTGGGATAGGGAGGAGTGCGTATCACGCTGTCTCCGCGGCCTGCTCGTGCGGCTAAGCACGTAATTAATTTCCTTGCGATTTACACCGCATAGCAAGGAATCGGGTTACATTCCAAATTCGGTTATTATTCCAAATTTATTTAGCTGCAACATTTTCGGTTAGAAATTTATTTTTGGCATACCCATTTTTTTATAAAGTGCCCGATTGGCGGCATTGGGTTCGCCCCTTATTATGTGGGACCGAAAATCGTTGTTGACGAAATGTTGGTGTTTAATACACCTCTGCTGCCCCTTCGGGGTTTACGAACGTGAGCATATAATATATGTATTTATGTGTTATGTTACAGAATATCAGCGTCCAGTGCAACTGTGTACGCATACCTGGGTGAAATGCCTACCCTATGTATGTATGTATCTGTACCCAGGTGAGTCTAGCTTCTTCCCCGAAGTCATTGGTTGAGGCACCAAACCCTCTCAAACCTTTTTAATTGAGGATACTGATATCCTCATTTAAAAACGTTTTCTGATCTAAAAAGTTCAAAAACCGTCTACAATTTTTAATTAAAATTTAAAAAACGAAATAATAACAGAGACACGCCGCTGTATAATTAAAAAAAAAAGAAAACGTGTGAACATAATGACGGGTTCCGTCTACTTTTTAACAGATACGTCCGTAAAGTCTTAATTTCGGATGTCAAATGTCAGAAATATGACAGATCCGAGGTGCGCAGGAGTGCACCGTCATACGCAATTCTTTGCAACATCGTTGGCAATGTGATAAGCTATCATTATAGGTGTCATTCGTTGTATAATTTGATCAATGTTTTTTGCATGATAACCATTTCTCTTTAAAATATCTGTATGAAAGTTTGTTAAGAGGGTAGGGTAGTATGACCCCACCAAATACACTGAATAGCTTTGACAATGCTAAGAAATAATTAAAATAATATTTGTTAAATAATAACCCAAGAACGACTTAACGAATTTGAATGATATTTTACACACAGATATTAAGTTTGGTATAGGTACAACTTTGATTATTCATAGAACGATAAAAGTAGAATGCTCCTGAACAGTGAAAACAAAAATTAAAGTAAATTTTAATTGCCAGTATCAAGTAAATTCTGTTCTGAGTTACCAGTAGCATATCCAGTTGTCAATCAATTCTATCGCAGTCCACTGTTGGCAATTTTATTGGCCTCTTCCAATAATAGGAGGCTTTGATCAACTGTTTCCACACTAACCATAACACTGTAAATTGTGACTTCTTGGGTTAGCGTCGAACCTCCTAGAAAAGTCTTCAGTAAAGTAGTACTTAGACATCAATCATCCATGATCTTCATCATCAACAAACTACAACAAGAATTAGAATTAGTACTTAATACAAACTAAGATTTGATATGAAGGTCCTAGTCATAAAATTCCAATAAGAATTAAAAAAATATCACCTATAATATGTACTAAAGTAGGTAGAGCTTTTTAAAATTCTATAATTTTGTCTCATGTCTTAGAGCTTTAAAAGCATGAATTGTATTTCAACGTTTAACTATAAATCTAAAGTATAGATAGCGCTCTCAGCAGGTCTGTTTATAAAAAAAGAACAAGACTCTTTGATCTTTATACTCTCTATATAAAAAAAGAATAAATCCTTCCCTATTTGACATTACTCGCGCATGCGCGTCACGTTCTATGAGTATAAGCTCTCTCATTGGCTATTCACTTACCAATCGGATGGCTGCGCATAAAGCACGTTCTAAATTCAATTGACAATGTACATAGATTAAGTGATTGTGTAATCATATTCTTTCCTTTTCGTAAAATGTTTCGTGGAAATAGATGTTTTTATTTTTCGATGGCAATGTAATTCATTTTGGATTTAATGTGAAGAATTAATTATAATTTGTTTGTGTCTTCGTATTTTAAATATTTAAATATTTTGCTTTCACGAAGGTACCTACTTAAATAGAGATAAACAATGTTCTAGAATTTTTTCATAAAAAAAATTGGTTGCCTGTAAAGTCGGTATACGGGCGAAAGTTTAACGTGACAACGACTTTGAGTGGTAAAATAATTTTAATGTGAATATTCATTCGTATAGTAGGAAGAAGGATGAAATAATAGTAACAATTTAAAACATTTATTTATACAAAGAATTATATTTAAAACATTAATTTATACAAAGAATCTCGCACTGAATTTCATATTAACAAAATTTTATTTTTACCTTTACACATACATACGTATTTATATACAAATATACATAAAAATGTCTGTCTCTCTCGCTCTTAGGCGGGCTAACCATGCCCGAGTGGAAGGGACGCGTGCCTCTCACTCGCTCTCATTGTGAGCGCATAACGTGAGCGGAGCGTAACGCAGTTTCTTGAAGTGTCACCCGGCAAGCCAATTTATAAGACGTTGTCACGTCAAAACACAAGTTAAAAAAATAAACTAGGCTAACTAACTGATGATGAAGTGGTTCGATATCGGTTTTTAGTTTAAAAAATGTGTCTCTAAGCAGAAATGTATTTCTGTACTAAGTTTCAAACAAAACATATTAGAAAGACACATCAAGGTTGTTTACGTTTATTTACAAGTACACAATATATTGAACACTAGCTGTTGCACGCGGATCCACCAGTAAATTTGTGAATCAGTCTATTATATTGCTCAAAACTGCAATAAAATTCAAGGTCTAAGGAAAAGAACAGACACCTCTGAAAAGTGGCAATTGTTTTGGAGATTGGAATAGAACAGATTGATTGATGTATGGGATTGACATTCGTTCACGACTGTCAAAAATGTCATAAACGTCAAAATACATATCAATATGGCAATCCTAATTGAACATTATATTCTATTCCATTCTACAAATCGACTACCAACGAATTGACACTTTTCTAGACCCCCAGATGTGGATGCAGGTTTATTTTATACCATAAAGAAAGGAAGATGGCGACGTTATAATTAGGTAATGCGATTCTTTATTACCAGACTTTGGTTTGGAGTAAAGTGAAGCCGGGATGAGTCGGTTAGCTTGCTAATAAAAAACTTAATGATCACTTCCTATCTTTACTGAATATTTCCTATAGTTAAGATCCAAAAAACTGTTTCATTATAAAACAATTCCGCTACACAGATGAAATAATTCATTATTAATTAAGAGGTTGTACCTTTTTAATCATCTTAATTTACTTTGCCTTATTCAGTTTACGAAATATTAGCCTTTTTAGTGAAAAAAGTTATGGTTTTTTAGTTTATCCTGTATTGATGTTTGGAACCACGCCTTTCTTCCGTTTGGTAGATTAATTTTAACAACTTCATCATATATTATAGCATTAAGGCTACCGAATGTGTGTTACTAAAAACTATATTTTTATTTATTTTCAATCTGCTGTCCAAATTGGTATCTATACGATTAGATAAGATTATTAGACGATTGGATTAGATTATAGGTTCGATAGAGGTAGGCTCGAGTCTGAACCTACATTGAAGATATTTAAAAATACTTGGTAGGGGTAGTGACCGCAACTGCTACTCTGGAGGTGGGGGGTTCAACTACCACTCAGTGCAAAAATTTCCATTGGGGTGTTTCTATGTACGTATCTTTGAAATAAAAGGTCTCTAAGTAGATTTATCCGCATTCTAAAACTCATAACACAAGCTAATCAAACTATGCTTACCATACCTATGGGTCTATGTGGCGTTGTGTAGATTATCCAACAATACTTATTAAAAAAAATGAAGTAAGTAGTCGGCACGTGCAAATAAAATTGTAGAGAAAGATTGTTCTTTTTTTAAAATTAATATTAACACGTTATTGAAACATTACCAAAGACTAAGTGCTTATTAAAAGAACCGCCATTTAGGTATTATACTAGCGTTAGCAGCAAACCTAATTGCGATTTTTCACTTGCATTTAAAAGAATGCCGGACAGCGTAATTGCGACACATCCTGCCCGTTCGTCTGTCTGTACGATACACGTTACAAGATTGAGTTCAATTTTCTTATCAGTTGTAATTGTTACAAATCGATTGGCTTGCCCTTCGACTTAATTTGGAGCTGTTAATTCAAAAATCTTTTTTAAATTTATTTATTAATTCTATTTACGCTCGTGTTTCTTTAAACGTACAGTGTTTATGGGAGTGGGCTTGTACCTACGTGTAATTGAATATTGGAGCAGGCAGAGTCTACATATACAGGGTTTAAGGGAAACACTCCCATAGCGGAAGGCCCCTGGTTAGACTCCTGGTACAGAACATATTGGCATGAAAAAAAAATTACGGCAAAGCAAATTTTTTTTGATAATTTTTTTTAATTATTTTTTTCGCTTTGTTCACTCTCCATAATATTTTTTTTTATACAACTTAGGTCGCAGACAAGCACGCGGCCCACCTGATGGTAAGTGGTTACCGTGGCCTATGGGCGAGTGTAACACCAGAGTGGAATAACACTCGTGCCGCAACCCCCGTAAGAACAGAGACATTCTGTGTCGTCAGCGCAAAAGATGTAGGATAAGCCTTTGGTTTTCCCACGCACAACACAATCATAAATAATCAAAAGTATCAATAAAGCTAAATGAAACGAAAATTTGATAAAAAAAACCTCACTGCAAAAAAAAACCAAGTATGCATTGCATTCGACATTGTAATGACCAGGATTCGAAACCAAGACCTCTGGAATATAAAGTACACGTCTTAACCAGTAACCCACTGACGCTTTTAATTATAACTTTACTAGCTGCTGTCCGCGGCTCCGCGCAGTGCAATATGGCCTATGTTACTCAGGGAGAAAGTAGCTACCAATGCTTTTTTGAAATTGGTACAGAACTTTTTGAGTTTATTCATCACAAACATACACACATACAAAAATTTTTTTTTTCTTCTTTATAATATTAGTGAAGATGTAGATTACTACTTTTTACAAACATTAAATAAAACATCCTCCATAATTATGAGATGAAGTTCACTTTTAATTTTACAATAATTAACACATTAATGTGTCAAGATGAAAGGGATGTTATTAACTTAGACCCTTACAATAATAATTGTAGGTTCTAAGGATATTGGCATAAATCTTGACCTGAATCTTTAGAGAAACGAAAACCTGATGATAATTTATAATAGGTAGATTTGTATTGAATTTGGGCTGAAGTATGAATGTGGAGGGCTTTAGGAGCAGAGATCAGCCCAAGAAAAGATGGATGGATTGTGTGAAAGAATATATGGCAGAGAAGAGAGTCACTGAGGAAATGACATCGGACAGGAATGTGTGGAAGAGAGTGACATGTTGCATAACATAACATAAACTCACGCATATATTATCCCAGTACTGCCAGTGCTAGCACCCACATTTCCACCCAGTTTATGTTTAGGTCCCAATGTTGTAGCACTGTACGTGTTTGCAATGGTGACCCTCTTTTATGAGACTTTGCCTTCAGCTTAACATCAGACGAGGTGAAGTCAAATTGACGTGCCATAAATAAAAAATAAAAAAATGCTACAGTGGTGGCGTTCAGCTTGACGGCCTCATCATAGGCTTTTTCACGCCCCACTTAAAGGACCCGGGACTGTGGGAAGAAGGAAACACGTGAACTATTTAAGGAATACCAAGATTTAATGGTGCGGCAGAGCAAAGACTCATTATATACACATTATATGCTCACGCCCATAATCTCTGAAGGGGTAGGCAGAAGTATATTAAGCACCCACATTTCGCCAACTATGATTTTCGGTCCCAAGTAACAGCGGGCGAGCCTATTGCCGCCAATCGGGCACTTTGTAACAATCAAATCATTTGAAACAAATCATAAATATTTTACTGACTAATTAAGCTACTCGGAGACATTCGAAATTCTGTAATACCCAGGACGTGTTCAGATATGGCGGCAGGATGACTTCACACCCTCTGCCTACCCTTTCGGGGACACAGGCGTGAGTATTTATGTTATGTTATGTTTTATGTTCAGATATCTCGGTTGGTAGGAATGGTTGGTAGGTTGGAAGAACCAAGAAAAACACTGGTCGTAGGTTGGATTCCCGTCTTGAATAACGACTTATTATGATTTATATTTATAAATTCATAAAGCATATCAGCAATAGACCCTTCATATCAGTAGCAGTTAATTTAATTTAACATGGTTGGAAGGATATTTATTTTATTCATTCTATAATTTGTAGGCTAGATAAGGAACGACTCTATCAACTTTTTTGTAAATATTCATTTGTATTAAGTACGTTTTACACCTGTCAATAACAGGGTCTAAGTAGTATAAAATTTATTACTTAAAATAATAATAAATAATAAATATTCTAGGACAATCTACACAACGCCTTCCTAGGTAAGCATAGCTAAACTAGCTTGTGTATGGGTTCTAGAATGCGGATAAACATATTTAGATTTATTTTACATAGAAACATCCACACCAATGTTCATATTTATGCATAAGTACACATATTTGCACTGAGCTGAAATCGAACCCGAGACTTCTGCGTAGCAGTCGCGTTCACTACCGCTACGCCACAGAAGTCGTCAATTATAATAATAATGGTGTCACTTACTATGAAAAATCTTATGTACTCAGTCAATCACTCAATCAACATAACAACATAACATAAACTCACGCCTTTATCCCCGAAGGGGTGGGCAGAGGTGCTAGCACCCACATTTCGCCAGTTTATGTTTAGGTCCCAATGTAATAGGTGGCGAGCCTGCCAGGTATTGCCATTAACCTGCGATAAATACACACATAACTTCGAAAAGTCATTGGTGTGTGCCATGGTAAACCTGGGATCGAACTCAAGACCTCGACTCAGCTGCAGTCCATTACCCATACCACTAGGTATCATTAATATTAATGAATAATTAATCATTTAAAAAATATTAATCGTAAAAGTGGTGACTAACGGAAATATACGCAGGCGATATTACTACGAGAGAAGGGAAACTCGAACCAAAATCCTGTAAGAACGCTTCTGACCAGCGTACAAACAGGGAATCTAGACAAAATGCACTCGCTCCGAAGCGAATCCACAGCAACATTCGCCACCGCTCTGTGCCTCTAGCACCAACCACTTGCGAGAAAGTTTTCGTATCGAATTCAATAGCAATTATTCATTTACGTTAGGATAACGTCACTATCGAGTTACTTGCAAGTTCTCGAAAGCTGTAGACTTCGTGCTACCGTCTTACGTATTAGGTATTCTGTTATCGTATCGATCAACTAATGTCACTCTCATACATTTGCGACCTTTCTATTGACGATGTAGCCAATAGAAATGAACTTTGTCTAGTCCCCCCAGTACCTCCCAATATTGGGAGAAGCCTATGTCCAGCAATGGATTACGATAAATTGGTGATGATTAGATTAGTTAGTAGCTCTTTTTTATTTTCATTGAAGGAAAACCAAATGAAATTTCAATGTTTCTAGGTTTTTTAAAGGACGACGCGCTCAAAATTTCTATAAATATTCATTTTCATTAAGACTTTCTACACCTGTCAACAACAGGGCATACAAATTACAACAACATTTATCGACGAATTGATCACAAAAGTTTTGCTTATAATAATTTATCGCTTATAAAACTAGCGTAAAGATTATTATCTGAATACGAATCTCAATAGTAAAACAAACAATAAAATACAGAAAAAGAAAGAGACAACGCAATACACGGAAATGAGAGGCGAACAACTTCTTCCGGTGGCGTCGGCGCAGGTGACACAAAATTTATTCTGAATTTGAAAACCGAAATATATTTTATATGGGATACAAACGGCTTTTTAAATATGGACATCCTTTATTCTGCGGCGACGCCTGACATTTTTATATTTGTCGTCGATTTTATAAAAAGGTATTTGATTTATGGAGAAATAATGGTGTTTCTGCGGTTATGGGTGCTGTCAAAGGTTCTGGAGACGCAGATACGACAATGGGAGCTCATAATTTTGTGAATCTGATTGCTATCTTAGTGACTTATGGTATGTTTTGTTGATTTTAGCATAGGCCTGATAGTTGCAGTAGCAATTAATTTGGCAGGTGCTTTTTTAAAGTCCTGTTGGCAGATAGGTAGATTTAAGTTCATAAACTTGTAAAGGTAATTCAAAAATATTTATGCTGAATTTCACCAGTCAGAAACAGTATATATAATTTTTAGACTTGTAAGTAATTGGTGAATCGCACCTTTCACTGGTAGGATTTGAATGTAACCTTATGATAAACTCTGTACCAATTTAACCTTAAAATTTAATTTATTGAAATCTTGCATAGCGTTATCTTGCGAAACCTATTACATTGGAACCTAAACATAAATTGCCGAAATGTGTGATGCTAGTACCTTTGCCTACCCCTTCAGGAATATAGGCATGAGTTTATGTTATTTCATTAGGTTATTTTATCCAAAAATTATCATTTTTATTTTTCTACTATTCAAGTAGGTAAAAATCTCAAAAAAGTCATTCAAAATTCAAAATCTTATCTCGTCTACATATGATTAATATTTTATAATCTTCACACAAATCACGTGTGAGTTATCGTGGGACAGTCTCAAATTCTCTGCAAACGCTCGTAAATTATACCTCACCTCACCTCAGATATAGATATGAAGTTATTGATAATCTGTTGAAGACACCTATAGATCTTGGTGTCTCGATGTAAGCTTTAGCACGAAATACTATCGGGTTCGTAATGTAAAGGTATTGACAGAACAGAGCATTGTGATTGGCTGGCTACACACGCACACAGGTTCACAAGAGGCAGACTGCCAATCACAATGCTCCGTTCTCTCGAAACCTTTACATTACGAATTCGATAGGAGTTCATGCTAGTGCTACAGGCACTGATTTGTTAAGATATTCAGGTGTTTTCTTCGAAATCATGAACTTACGTACATTAAGTCACTTTTCCTCGGCTTCGGAGAGCATGTTAACGGTCCCTCAGTTGCCATACAAACATCTATGGCAGTCGTTACGGGTAGTTCGAGCCCTCAAGAGTCCCACCAGTCTAAATTGGAACTTCGATATCGCTATTGATCATTGGACCATTGGTTGTGGAGGTCAGATGGCAGTCACTTCACGAAAAATATCGAAGTTCAGCCGCATCACAGTTAGACTAAAAAGCCGACCCCAACTGAGTTTGGAAAAAGGTTCAGATAATGATGATGAAGTCACTTTTCGTCCTAGAAGGAAAACAGAGCTAAAAGCATCAGTCTGTGTTTTATGCCTCTTAGGTGGCAGACAAGCACTCGGCCCACCTCTGGAAAGTTGTTACTGTGGCTTATGGACGTTTGCAACACCAGGGGCGTCACATTCGTGCTGCCGACCATATAGAGAAGGGGGAGGGGAGAAGGTTAAGAGTCTGTGCTGTCAGTGCAGAAGACAAAGAAGGGTTTCTCGGTCTTCCCACTGATAACACAAAACCTCTCCAGTGAGCTCTGGCTGCCCTACTCACCGCCGGAAACACAACACAAGGTTATTATGAGTCGCGGTATTCTGTAAAGTGGACTTCCCCAGTTGGACTGCTCAATTAGGACGGGAGATATCGTAATATCCTACCTTCCTTCCTCCTAAAAAAACTTCAGAAGTTTCCCCTACTGGCATCGTTACATACTTTAAAAAAAAGTAAGTACGAGTACTTCAAAAAAGGCATCAGAAGGTGGGCCGTGTGCTTGTCTTTTTTTTTATCGTGCGCAAAATCATCACGGATACCACCTCTACCAAAACTGATGGAGTTGATTATGTCGGACTCGAACCGACCAAAACGCACGCCGTCCATGGGTCCTCGATTGCCGGAGGTGAGATTATACAAGACAAATATCTCGCACCCCTGCAGACCCGGGGTCATCTCTGTTGAGATGACCCTCTTCCCTAAATGTGGGGACCATGGTGTCCCCATCTAGCCTCTGGGTATGGTGTGGCCTTATGTGCCATCGCCGTGGCCTGCTTCTGCTAGGGTAACAGGCGGCTCCACCCGTCACCCCCAGACCCGCGCTCGTGGGGGACGGAGGTCATTCTGCGGGCCGTGTGCTTGTCTGCCACTTAAGTAGCACAACAACCCAGCTGACCGATCATACTCAAAGAAACGCGAACGCCGATATTTCTTTCATCTAGAACCCATAAAAATATTTATCACCTTCACTATCAGTCATTCTTATCTATTATTAACTAATAAATGACATTTTAATAGTAGGTAGCCCAAAAAATGTACCCCAGTGGTCGTATAAGTAAGAACTGTGACGTATACTAATAATTAAACTGAAGAGTTTGTTTGTTTGTTTGTTTTGTATAGGCATCTACAACATCTTCAGAATTCTGGACGACCTCCGTGGCGTGGCGGTAGTGAAAGCAACTGTTACGCAGGAGGGGTGGGTTCGATACCCGCTCAGTGCAAAAATTTTTGTACATGAATATAAATATTTGCATTGGTCTGAGTGTTTCTATGTATAATATGTATGTATTTACAGAAAAAAAGTATCTAAGTATGTTTATCCGAATTCTAGAACCTATAACACAAATTAGTTTAACTATGATTACCATGGATCTAAGTGGCGGTGTGTGGATTATCCAAAAATATTTATATATTATTATTAATACGAAAAAAACACGATTTTTGTCCAAATGGGTTCAAATGGTAACCCCTAACACCCTCTAATAGAAATACGTCGAGTTACCAGTCCTGTAAAAAGAGTGAAACCGCCAGGCAAAGCTAGTTCACCAATAAAGAACAATTTAATCGTAGGTAGCCCAAAAAATGTCTCTCAGAAATATTATAACTTGTCAAATATCGATATTATTTATTAACCGCTGATAGAAAACACATTATAACACTGTATTAGCATATTGATGTTTAAAACTCAAAAGGGTACAAGCGACATCGAATATACAAAGAAAAATAATCCTTATGCACTAATCCGAAAGGTGATTTTTTTTGTAAACTGTTATTGTTGCTTATATTCATAATGATCGTTAATGTTGCAACCGTTTATTTTAATTTTGTACGGTTGACAAATTAAAACTACTTAAAATGATATAAAATTCAACCCATTTTTAGTGGGAAGAAGTTTTTTTTTGGGAAGATGCCTTTTTTGGGAGAAAATGTCATCGGAGTCTTTAATATAAGCTCTGTGGGGGTCAGCATAAAGTAGCCGATGTAGATTTTTTGTACCAAATTATACTAATATTATAAAGAGGTGAAGTTTGTGTGTTTGTACATTTGTTAAATTGTAAGGGGTAATCTCGGGATCTACTGTACCGATTTTAAAAATTCTTTCACCAATAGAAAGTCACATTATTGCTGAGTGTCATAGGTTATATAAAAACCGAAAAATAAAAAGGCTTTTACGTGGTAGTCCATTTTGCAAAGTGAATCGGAGAAAAAACGGTCGAATGAAAGCGTTTCTTACGAACACTGCCTTAACTATGAAAGATATATTTTTGAGTTCTAGAGAAAAGATGTGGAGCTTGAAAATGCCTACATTATGCCCAACGAAGTGGGCTCGGGTCAGCTAGTAAATTAATACTCTAGGACAATCTACACAACGCCATTTAAACCCATAGTAAGAATTGCATAACTAGCTTGTGTTATGGGTTCCAGAATGCGGGACCCAGACCAATGCCGGAGGTAGGACATAACGGTATCCTTCATCATAATTGAGCAGTCCAACTGGAGAAGTAACTTTGCATTACAGTAAACCGTGGTTAATAAAAACCTTGTGTTGTGTTTTCAATGAGTAGGGCACATAGAGCTAGAGGCACTAGAGAGGTTTTGTGTTGTCAGTGGGAAGACCGAAAGCTTAGTTCATATTGCTATGTGATGGTAAGAAACCCGGTTTTGTCTTCTACACTGACAGCACAGAAACTCTTTGAACTGAAATTATTGTTTTACTAGCTGACCCGCGCAACTTCGTCTGCGTTACCCCGTTTTCGCAACATTTTTCATTCCTGCTCCGCACCTGTTGGTCGTAGCATGATGTTATATACATATAAACCTTCCTCTTTAACCATTCTATCTATTAAAAAAACTGCATCAAAATCCGTGGCACACAAAGGGACATAAGGACATTTTCCTTACATCCTGTATAATCTTTAAAATAACTTATTAAACTTATAAAAAAGGCACTTAATTTGATCTCACGCTATAAATAACTGACCAAACCGGCGGCCATTTTTATCCGGAAGTGGCGCAATTTGTCCGAAGCTTACGCATCGAGACGGCTTCCGGTGTGTCGCTGAAATAAACCTGCTCATACTAATCTGCAGTTCTTGAAGATATCCGGCCAAAGGCTTTAATATAAAATTATTGTGATTTTAATCGAATATATTGTTGAGTTCCGACAGCCTCTGTGGCGTAGCGGTAGTGAACACTACTGCCACGCAGGAGGACCTGGCTCGATTCCCGCTCAGTGCTAATATTTGTATAAACGACTAAACGCACGCCGTCTGTGGGTTCTTGAGTACTAGAGGTGAAATTGTACAAGATATTATCTCGCAACCCGGCAGATCCGGGGGTGTCTCTTTTTTTAGATGACCCCCTACTCTTAATGTGGGAACCATGGTGTTCCTATCTAGGTCCCGGGTATGAAGGGAGGGTAGTTGGAGCCCTGAAATGTCCAACAATTGGTCTAACTTCGATATCACCTACAACTATAGGCCGTCAAGCTGATAATTGTTACATTGAAGGTGTCTGTAATGGTGACGCTTTTTCCTGAGACTTTGCTATCAGCTTACCATCAGGCGAACTGAAATTACATCAACGTGTTCGATATACAAAGTAAATATATTCAAAAATATGTAGAGCGCCTTAAACAGTAAATTTGAGGCCCAAGTCTTCCTTACCTGATAGTCGAGGCATCTGCAAAAGAACGGACAAGGTCCTGACGCCAGTTTTCTTTTGAAGGTTTGGAGGTCAGACAGCTGTCGCTCTCAGAAAAGCTAACATACAAAAAACAAATCCATGTAAGGATGCCACAGAGTAGAGATATATATAGGTATACAATGCACCAAGTATACAATGCAATAGGTATACAATAGCCTTTCCCACCATATGGCAATCTCATCAAAAGGCATCATTGGAACAGGAACTGTTATTATAGTTACCGGCATATATCTTGACCTCAAATCAAAAAGAAACGAAGTCCTGGCACGTGTGAATTGGTATGCGAGTGCGAAATCATCACATTCGGATACCATTACCTTCGGAGTCGGTGAGAGTGGTTATGTTGGACGCGACCCGGCTAAAACGCACGCCGTCTTTGGGTCTTCGATTGCCGGAGGTGAGATACAAGATATATAGAATCTCGCACACCCCAGAAGATTATAGAGTCTTCTCTTTAAAGATGGCCCGCCATCTGCTGTTCTCCTTAGTAATCTCTTGAAAGACGGCCCCCTTCCCGTAACTGGTGGGTTTGGATTTCTTCCCCCCCGTAGCACTCCATGTCATCCTCAAAAGATACCTAAATAATGCCTATCAGCATAAAACCTATACGGTCTTATAATATTGGGATCAAAAAATATGCCGGTAACTATATTATGTAAAATTTAATCGGCGAATCTGAATGTAATTTGTAAATTGATTTTATTTGTTAGACATCCTAATGGCCTATGTTGGCCGAACATTCACTTAATTCGTTATTAAGTTGAATTAAGTGGTGGCGTGCGCACGCGCATACGTCTATCACGAACGATATGAATGTGTAAATGTATGCTACTGATTAATAACTCTATGTTATCTTTTTTACAACTTAGGTGGCAGACAAGCACACGGCCCACCTGAAGATATGTGGTTACCGTGGTTTTTGAATGCTTGCAATACTAGGGACATCACACACCGGCTGCTGGCTTTATAGAGGGAAAGGGGGAGAGCGGAGGGGATTGGAAACCATCATAATATGTAAGTTTAATCAAAAACGGTTGAATAGAAACACGAATATTTAAAAAAAAATTATAAGGCATTGACCATAAGAGAAAAAAACAATGAAACTGACAGCTGTTGCAAGAATCAAAACAAGTTATGATATGACTCTAATTTTTTTTTTGACATTTCACTTTTATTGATTTTATTTCCTACAGACATTGAAACTATCGTTGTAATAAAATTATCGTTTCATTTAGCTTTACTGATACGCGGAGAGGAAATAATGCAAAAAAAAACCAAAAAAAAATGATAAAAAAACGTATTTTTTGTGCCAATACGTAATATACCGTGAGTACTGCCAGCGGCCATTAGCTTCCCTACACCCTGTACCATATGAAGTCGAGTAAAAAATTAAAATATCATTTTCTTCAACAAAACGGGTCCCAATATTAAGACAGACACGCGGAAAACCAATCAAGATCTTTATTATCGGAGAGCACCCTGGCGTGTAGCCTGGCAGTACACGCCAGGGTGAAACAACAACTCGCCTTGAAAGGCTTCGTCACCCCACGGACCTGGATCTGGTTATCCAGATTCCGGGGGTATCAAAGCCTTAGAACGCGACCGTGTTTCAGAACTACTCCGAAAACCATCGAGACCTTAATAAGTTCAATTTACAGAGAACATACATTTGTATATATATTGAATCGTACGACAAACAATGCTTGCGCGATTCAGGATTCCAAATTTGAAACAGCGATATTTTATAAACGGTCAACATTTTATTTGTTATTTTTTGATGATATTGTTAAGTTTTTGATGGTATTTCGATTTTGTAATCAATTTTATAGGATTTAATTCAGAAATCTAAAGATATTTAAGTTTGTTTGTACAGTGAATGGTTTTACGTCATAAAACATGAATTGCTGCCACGCTGAGTAGTGAGTCACGGCCGCATCTCGTCATCCAGATTATACATACTACCTAGTATTGAAAACAAAATCTTAAGCACTGAGCGATAGAGCTGTAATTCGATTAAGAATACGTTATCACACATGATGTAGTACCTAACGCAATAAAAACAGTAGACTGTGTAAGTAGTTTATTTACTCTGTTACCTATTGTAGTTGCCGGCATATATCATGAGCCTAAAATGTGTACTGATTGTGCTCTATATGCGCTTGCGCACCTTTGTGTTTTCGGATGTCTTTATAGGATAGCAAGTGCGCAGTGGTGGAGGATCAAATCCACTAATCATGGACCCTCCGGAACTGTGGTCCCACTGGAGTGTCCCACCACTGGGGATGGGCTGTGCTCTTTTTCGTGGTCCCACCACATACAACAAAGTGTGTCTTTGGTAGGACCACGAATTTTTTTTTCCCTCCGGTGGTACCACGGTTCAGGAGGAATCATGAATTATATCAATACACTCCATAGTAACTGTAGGCCAAAGGCCAAAGCCTACCGACATAGGAAGAGGCCTGTGTCCAGTAGGGGACTAATTGATAAAAAAAATTCTAGGTTTCCATTTTGGCGCCAAAAATCCGCCATTTTGAATTTCTAGTAATTCTAGAATATACCTGGCGTCACTCACATAATCACAGCGAATCAAATGACACCTCGTACGTCAAAATTGATCAAGCCATTCAGACTGTAGGGCGTGACAAAGAAATGTACATACATAGTCTCGAGAAACATTACCCTCTTTTCTTCGACAATCTGGAAAAAATATCGCCCTTTTGTTTAACCACAAAAACTTTCTCGGCACTAAGACATAACATTATCCAACAACATGGACGAATGTCCATAATTTATGAATACAATAAGAGTTGCTCCTTCCCCAGAGAAATGGCCTTTCTCTTCCCGGATGAACAACTTTAAAAAGGCATATTTAACTAACCCTTACATGTTACTTTGTTTGCAGGAATCTGCTTTAAGTTTTTTTTTAAGTACGTAATATTACCTACCGAAATTTCTGTAATCATCATCAGGGTCGGCTTTCCAGACTAACTGTGATGCGGCTGGACTTCGATATTTTCCGTGAAGCGAATGCCATCTGACCTCTACAACCAATAGTCCAATGACCAATGGCGATATCGAAGTTCCAAGTTAGACTGGTTGGACTTTTGAGGGGAGCCCTCAAAAGCCCTCAAAAACTACCCGTAACGACTGCCATAGAAGTTTGTTTGGCAACCGGGACCGACGGCTTAAAGTGCTCTCCGAGGCACGACCAGACCAGTGCAAACAGCCATATTCACCGCGCCCCGTGCGTAGCAGTCGCATGAACTACCGCCACGCCACGGAGGCCGAAATTTCTGTATTATTCCCTCTAATACCTTCAGCTAAGTGGGCTCACGTCGGTGGTGTAATAACCGGGACTCAAATTCGGGACGTCTCGATCGTAAGGCCTACTCCTTAACCACTAAGTTACCTAAGCTAATTGTATACCTCATCATCACTCTTGCACTAGTCCCGGTCGTAAATGTGACCTTCACCTTGGAAACGGCAGTTATTTTATTATAATTTTTTTCGGCTATATTGGGAGATTTTGCTGTATTACCTTCACAGTATAATGATTTCGTATGTGCAATAATTCGCAAGTGTGAAGAGCAAATCTAGATACGTGTTTAACTTGTACACGAAGAATCCTTAATCACTCATGCTCACTTAACGGTTTAATATGAGTGCTTTCTTTCTTCGAAGGGTTATAGTTCAAGACAGAGGCCTTTAGTTCAAGACGGAGGCACAGATTACCTAATAGACGAGGCCTATATACGGTTCTTTTATAGTCATTTCGGAGTAAAATATTTCGTGCACAGTTTCTCTTTCGACCTCCGTGACTGCTATACAGGAGGCGCGGGTTCGATTCCCGTTCAGTCCAAATATTTACCTGGGTGTTTCTATGTATAAGAATATGTACCTATGTATTTACAAAAAATATATATCTAAGTATGTTTATCTGCATTCTAGAACCCGTAACACAAGCTAGTTAAGCTATGCTTGCTATGGGTCTAGGTAGCTTTGTGTAGATTGTCCTAGAATATTTATTTTCTATAGCAAAATCGAAGTTACAGTTGGCCGAATAATAATGTAGTATGTATATAATGTACAGATGAACAGAAGAATGTACGGGACGTGTATTTTTTTCCCTGGTAAATTCTCCCAGGCCATATTACTATCAAAAGTGTATCGAAATACATTCAAAATATAATAATATTTCACTATTGCTATCGTTGGTATTGTTAAACCGTAGGTGGGGAGACAATATATTTTCTTCCTAATGAGCGGTCATCCATCGAAATGGCAACGGCACTTTGCTAGCTTAACCCATTGTACTTAACCAGTGAGCACATCAGGTCACAAATTCGTCTTGTAAACTTTATGTGAGTACCTCTAAACCCCTTTAAAACAATTTCTGAAGCCTTTATGCCACCATAATGATCGCAAATTAGATCCATTGAATGAGCTTACCGAATGAATATGTTTTCAAACAAGTTCCCATTCATATCGTAATCGATTGCTTCTTACAAGTAACCAGTACGGATGATAATTTAAATAAAACTTGTTATTAACCTTTGTTTGGCTAAACGCTCGGAGAATATAAATATTTACGAGCATATAATTAAGTGGTGCAGTTCAGAAGTCTACAACCACAGACTACAACTACAAGATTGTATTTGTGTCTGGTGTTTATATCTTGCCTGTCAAAGGTCCTTAAAATATCAGGACGACGACGCTTCAGGAGAGCTGACCAATCAAATTAATAGGGGATTTCTGGCTCCGAAGTTTAAAGTCTTGTAATTCCTTACCAGTTCACGTGTTTCCTTCTTCCTACAGTCCCGGGTACTTTAGGCGTGTAAAAGCATCTTATGAGGCCGTCAATCAGAGTGCCACCATTGTAACACTTACGTGTTTCTAATGGTGACCCTCTTTTCTAAAACTCTGCCTTCAGCTTACCATGAAGGCGAGGTGAAGTCAAATTGACGTGTTCTAGATAAAAAAAAATATTATGCAAGATTTGTTATACACTGTACTGCAGTACTATCCGAAGGGTGTCGTAAGAAGCGATAAACGTGGACCAGACTCTGACCAGCGTGGAATAGTAGACACAAACCTTTCAGTATTGGGAGTGCCAATGTTCGGCACTGAACTACGTTAGGCTGATTACAGTTGTGTAGCAAGATGTGGTGTGTAGTGGTACCCATACCTGAGGAGGCCATCTCTACACCAAGTTGCCTTAGGGTCAGTAGGGCCCGGTAGGGGTGCGAGTTATTGGAATCACAATCACTCAATTATTCTATTGCAGTTCACTGCTGGATATAGGCCTCCCAATTTATTAGTAGTCTTCGGCATACTGTTTCCACCTACGAAATACATTATTCCTAGGTTTCCACGCTTATGTACTCAGCGGACTCCGAAAATTTCAGGACATTATAAAACTTGAATTTGTATGAAGTGATGCCACTACACAACTACTAGTCTTAGAAGCTACTTGATAATATATCTACTTATTAATGTTCTTATACTCCATTTGTTTAGGTGGTTAAGAAAAGGTAAACAATCTTGTGGCAACTTTTTATAAAAACACTTGTTCAACAAATAAACTAGACTTACTAGCTGACTTACTAATGGTTCGACACAGGTTTTTAGTCTTCAAAATGCGTTACTAAGCAGAAAAGTATTTTTATACTGAGTTTTTAAACAAAACATATTAAAAAGACACTAAGATTGTTTACATTTTTTAAGTACTTAAATAAATGGACTATAAGTTACGACGCTAACTACCGACAAAGAACTAAAGTTACAGACATAGCTCGCAGAATAACCAAGCTGAAGTGGCAGTGGGCTGGCCACATCTGCCGGAGGACCGATGGTCGCTGGAGCAAACGGGTCCTCGAGTGGAGACCGCGAGAAGGCAAACGGAAGGTAGGACGCCCCCTAGCCAGATGGACTGATGACCTGAAAAAGGCGGCTGGGACAGACTGGATGCGGAAGGCAGAGGACAAGGAGCAGTGGCGCACATTAGGAGAGGCCTATGTCCAGCAGTGGACTGCGATAGGCTGATTGATGAAGTTTAGGGGACTAATTGCATGAGTTTACTTATTTTCTTAGACATCGATCTTTTTTTATTAACGCTATTTATGATGCTTTTGTTAAATAACACTTAGGCTGCCAAAATATTGTCCAGGAACATTTGGGGCTCACTGTACATGCTCACTACAAAGTCGATTGTTAGCTTTAAATAAATAAATAAGTAAAGAATACCAATACACTTTCACTTGAAAATAAATTCAATAAAAAAGTACGTTGAATAAATTCTAGGTTAAGTTGGTTGATTATCACAAATCCTAATCTGCCCAGGTGTGGGAGTGGGCAGTGGGCATCGGAAGCGTGCGACGTACGGAGCGGAACATCACCTGCGCGTGCGCACTGTGACACGACCACTAGAGATGTGGCTAAATATTATCGATATGCTAGTTTTTGGTACATCTTAATATTTCTTTAAATGTATGTATTTGGTAGATTATACACGGTGATTTTATAGTGGTTTTGGAAAAAGAATTTTTGTTTCACACACAGTTTCGGTAGCAAAATCGACTGGAAGTTTTAATTTTGAAAGAAAAAAAAATACTTTATGTATGGCAATAATGTGCAGGTGAACAGAAAAATGTACGGGAAGTGTAAAAAAAATAAATTTTTTCGCCAAATTAGGGCTTCCGATTCCGACGATTTTACTATCGAAATTGTGGCCAAAATCTTTTTTTCCAAAACCACTATAAAATCAACCGGTATGCATACGCACATTATACATATTTATTATTAATATTATACATAAATTCTCATCTGTAAATTACTTTGTAAGTCACTTTGGTGATCCGGGAGAGTTTCGATTGCAAATAAGACGTGACACTAAGATGATGATATGTTGTTCAAAGATAAAAGTAACCATAACACACATTTACATAACATTGTACCACTTTCCTTACAGGTGGCCGCGTGCCAGTATGCCACCTAAGTATTATAAAAAAATTGGTTGCCTGTAAAGTCGGTATACGGGCGAAAGTTTTACGTGACAACGACTTTGAGTGGTAAGGACGCGTGCCTTTCACTTTTTATGTCTGTCTCTCTCGCTCTTAGGCGGGCTAACCATGCCCGAGTGGAAGGGACGCGTGCCTCTCACTCGCTCTCATTGTGAGCGCATAACGTGAGCGGAGCGTAACGCAGTTTCTTGAAGTGTCACCCGGCAAGCCAATTTATAAGACGTTGTCACGTCAAAAAAATGTAGCAGTAGAGTGTTCAACGTATGTTACAGTGTTACGTTTATGTACAGTAAAGGCTGGACTTCTTCACACACATGTGCGCAAGCGCATTTATGGCGCTGTGTTTTATTTTTTATTAAGGTTGTTAACTGTCAAAACAATGAATATTAGTAATTTAAGGCTGTACATTTTACTATTTAATAACATCGATATGTTAAGCACGACAACAACTCTAATTCACCCCTCGATTGAAAGGGAAGATACTCCGTAGTTGCGCGTACGTCGGGGCGCGTGCCACCTTTTTTCTTCATTCGACTTGCGTCACCTTACAACCGACCTCACTACACCACATCAAGAAAAAATCAACCTTATTTCACTTGAAATAACGTATATTTTTGTAAAAATATAAAACTTAAACATTGGTAATGGAAAATTGAATTTTATTTTAAGGTTGTTGAGACTCGTTTTACATTGTAGTGAAGATGTAGAGGGTGCGTTTTAAAAATAAAACAATTAGAGTAGGAATACACAGTAATGTTTTGTTAATTTGAATACGAAGAGTTGTTTTTTTTAGAAGAGGGGTGTGCGCACGCGCCGATAAGAGTTTAATTACTTAGAACTAATTCAGTGTGGAAATTCCGTTGTTGTATTTGAAATGAGGTACCGTTTGAATAAATTTTAGAGTACTTTTTCAGATGTTTTGAGATGATTTATCAGGATAATCCTCTATAGGTCAATAAACCCGACTAAAATATATCATTTCGTCATAGTAAGTTACTTAACCGACTTCAAGAAAGTAGAAGGTTTTCAATTCATCTGTATTTTCTTTGTTAGATAGTAAGAATGATTTGGTCGGTAGATCTGTACCTAGTTCCTTTTTTAGGGTTCCTTACTTCAAGAGGAAAGTTACATGATTTTCCAAACCCCAACTAACCTATTGTAGAATAAATTCGTAATGATGTGTAAATGTAATGTTTGCATGCTATAAAATAGTAAATGTGCTGCATAAAACTATTGTACCTATCATTTGTATAACCACATTTAAGCAAATAAATGAATTTGAATATACTTGGTGTTAAAAGTGGGTTCATGTTGGCAGATCGGAGTTTGAACCTCAGACCGCTCGATTGCGAGTTTTATATACCCACCAATATTTGATTTATTAATTGATTTATTAGGGATAAATACAGTTGATAGAAGGATAGTCTTATGTAAACAAATAATGTCCATTATCCAGTACGTAATCAGCACAAATAAAAATAAATGTCCACGCATTGATCATAGAGATATATACCTATAGACAATTATGTTTTACTTTTAACAGCAACTTTATTCGGTTCATCATATTAAAATTTATAATATACTAGCTGACCCGCACAACTTCATCTGCTTCACCCGGTTTTTGCAACATTTTTCATTACTGCTCCGTACCTGTTGGTCGTAGCATGATGTTATATACATATAAACCTTCCTCTTTAACCATTCTATCTATTGAAATAACCCGCATTGAAACCCGTTGCGTAGTTTTAAAGATTTAATCATACAAAGGGACATAGGGATAGAGAACGCGACTTTATTTTATACTATGTAGTGATAGTGATATTATTAAATAATAAATAAATATTGTAGGGCAATTTACACAACACAACCTATGTTCATGGTAAGCATAGCTTAACTAGCTTGTGTTTTGGGCTCTTGAGAATTCAAGAAACACCCAGACCAATGCAAATATTCATGCGTACAAATATTTGCACTGATCGGGAATCGAGCCCTCACCTCCTGTGTACCAGTCGTGTTCACTACGTTCGTTTTCATTCTACAGAAGTATTAGGACACCTACAGAGCCTTAGTAGAAGGACCGTTAGCATACTTTGTTTTTTTAACGTAAATATTTTTGGTAACACTCTCTCTCAAGTGAAAATTAATTTGTTGTCAGTGCTATCGCCCTCATAGCTATTGAATACCCAGTGATGAGTACCGAAGTACCAACATTACGAACCGATAATTTATAGTCAATTGAAGGGTCACCCCACACGCGACCAATGAGCCGGAAATAATGTGGACACACCCTTATGTGGCTAATAGACGTTGTATGGTGATATATTGGAATTTATGTGTATGTAGACCCCATGATATAGTTTTAATATAAAGGGTTAAGTCAGCCTCCGTTGCGTGGCGGTAGTGCACGCAACTGCTACGCACGGGGCGCGGGTTCGATCCCCGCTCAGTGCAAAAAGTTATATGCATGAATATGGCCCCTGGATCCCTATTCACCGCGTTTTATTGTAGGCTGAGGATTGGACACATCTGACGAAGGACCGAAGGCCATTTGAGCAAACGAGTCCTAGATGGAGACCGCGAGAAGGTAAACGAAAGGTGGGACGTCCATCAGTCAGGTGGACTGATGGAAAAAAATGGCTGGGGTGAACTGAATGTGGAAGGCTGAGGATTGGGAGAAATGGCACATATCTGAAGAGGCCTATGTGCAGCAGTGGATCTAAGTCTTATTGTAAGTAATTAGTATAGTTAACTAAATAAATATATATTTAAAAAAGTAAGGCTTTAAGAAATAGAAACTAGGTCTGAGATGTTATTTATACTTAATTATGTCGTCAAATTGACTGCACCTAGCCTAGTAAGCAGGAGCCTAGTTAGTGGCTGCCGTTACGGGTGCTTTTCCATGAACGGCGGGTCTCACCGACCTCAACAGTTGCTTTTTCACGTCCCGTTTAAAGAACCAATGACTGTAGGTTGATGACTTCATTGAATTTGACTTAACATTCAAGGACCCGAGACTGTAGCCAGAAGGAATCACGTGCGCTGGTAAAGTATTGTATGACTGTGACAAAGAAAAGAGCCGCTGAACCGCTTGTTTCTTGATGGAAATGTTTTTACTGTATGTGGGTGTCATCTAAGCCCTGTGTGCGTTGTCCTTTAAGGGATACGTCAATTTGTCTTTACGATGGCTGAAAGTTATCTGAAGGCAAATTTCTGCAAAAAAGGACAATTTCAGACACCTATGATGCATACTTTTTCATAGGTTGCTTCAAGGAGACGGGACTTTAGGAAGAAGGAAACACGTGTACCAGCAAAGAATTCCAAAACTTTATAGTACGGCAAATATAAGAGTAGGTATGTATAAAAAGAAATGTGGAAAGTATATATAATAGGTATGTAAAAAATAAATCAATCAAAGAAGAATCAATTTCATTTATTCAGTTTAGACACATAAAGAGCACTTATGAATGTCAAAGTTTTACAATAATTATGTACCTACATTTGTCAAAAATATTATAATTCATAATAAATAGGATACTTAGTAAATAAATCATTAGAAAATGATTCTTTCGCTGGTTCGGTAGTTAAATCTCCTGAGAGAAATAAATAAGATAGCTACACTATTTAATTAGGGAAACCTGTAATTTTAGTTGTAAGGTGAGATAAATAAATAAATAAAAGTACTTCCATAACCGACTGTACACATTAATCACATTAATTCACATATCAAAAACAAAACAAAGTCATATTCTTCATAAAACCTTAATTACACTGAACCATTTCAATCCCTCTCCCCTCACATTTAAAATATCAAAATTACCCCAGAGTCAGTTTGAATCTGCATTAGTCGGAGGCACGTGCGTGATCACATCACGCGATCATCGAAGTGATCACGTGATCATAGTGATCACTATCAGCTGTCACGTATCATCAATATTGAGTGAGATTGGCTTGGGGTACGATGGGGTACGCTAATAGCTTGTTATGTTGAGATGAGCTATGATAGCTAATTAGTATAACAATAATTCGTTCGTTTAATATTAGTCAATTAAAAAGAATAGAATATTAGTGGAAATTAATAGAATATTAGCAGAATATTAGTAGAATATTAGTAGCCCGTGTTCTTGAACGCAAATTCCTATTGTTCCTACAGTCGCGGGTCCTTTAAGCGGGGCGTGAAATATCATCTGATGAGGCCGTCAAGCTGAGCGCCACCATTGTAACACTGTACGTGTTTGTCTCTTTCCTGAGACTGCCTTCAGCTTAAGAGGAGAGGAGAGGTGAAGTTCTAGAAAAAAATCTATTAATGTGTAAGTTCGTGAATAATTCTAAATATTTGTATGTTTGTTTAAAACCACACCCTAACGGCTGAAACAAATTAGGCAGAAATTTTATTCAAAGATAGATTACATAGAAATTTATTTAATACACGTCATTGATTGTACCTCACCTGATGGTAAGCTGAAGGCAAAGAGTCAGGAAAGAAGGAAAGAAGGTCACCATTACAAACATGTAGTGTTACAATGATGGCACTCAGCGTCACGGCCAGATTCTTTTTCATGCTCCGCTTAAAGAACCCGGAACTGTAGGAAGAAGGAAACACTTTCAGGTAGATCTTTGGCAATTTGGTAACACCACCGCTGATGACAGTCTTGCAATTTATCAGTGATGTCAGTACTACTACTTCCAGTGGGGGAGCCGTTGGTCACATACAGGGTGTAAGGGGAACGCTCCAGAAAACGAAGGCCCCTGGTAGTACTCATGGTACACAACTTTATAGATGAGGTCGAATTTTGAGGGTCCAGTGGGTATGTACAGCCAACATATTGGCATGAAATAAAATTACGGCAAAGCAATTTAATTTATAACCGTTTCTCTTGTTACATTTTCTACTTACGTAACTTTTTGTAACCAAAATGTTACAAGCCTATGATGTACAGTAGAATCCGATAAACAGCCCCTCGCTTGTCAAACATTGTATCTACGGACCACGGACAGCCGCTGAAAATATAAACAGATGTGTTAAGGGGAAGCTAACACGAACAGAAAAAAAACTAGTAGAAATGCGACACGATGCCGTGGTTTTCCTAAGCGACTACAATATGGGGTTTTCAAGACGTGTGTGACGCCCCTGGTGTTGCAAACGTCCATAGGCAACGGTGACCGCTTCCCATTAGGTGGGCCGTATGCTTGTCTGCCACCTAAGTGGTATAAAAAAATAGTTTCAGTAACGGAAGCGATGTCGCCAAACTCACATATAACCGTTAATAATACCGTGCATTACTAGTAAATAATAACTTTGAGTGGTAGAATTTACTATTACTTTTGATGTCCTATTAGCTCAAATCATAAGTACTTCAAAATGAAAAGACACTTAACCCTTTTTAAGGTAGTGACAACTACTACTATCAGCACCATTTTTTTTTAACCGTTCATAAATAACTTTTTTGAACTGTTGAAGATAAAAAAAAGTATTTATGGCGTTTCATACTTTCGATTGAACAAACTTGAATACTTGAACTTTACGAAAAAGTTTAGACGTATTTTTACAAAAAAGTTCATATTGTCGAATTTATCATTCGTTGCGTAAATACGCACGAAGTTGAGCAGGTCAGCTCGTACTTACTACATATAGTAAAATTCTACATAAATATCCAGGGTGTAAGGAGAACCACCCGATGGGGTCATTTGAACGAGACGGCCCCGGGTCTGCCGGGGTGCGAGGGATATGTTGACTACTATCTCACCTTTGGCAACTAAAGACCCAAAGATGGCGTGCGTTTTGGTCGGTTAGAGTACGACATAACCTCTCCAACCGCCCCAGGCGGAGAAGGGGAGAATTTTTCGCACGAAATAAAAAACGGTGTAAGGAGAACACTCCTCAAGCCGAAGGCCACATTAGTAATATTATTGAAGTCTATAGTACCAGCAAACTGATCATAATTATAACACGAACTTCCCCTTAACATACAAAGCGGGCATTGTACAAACAGTGCTCGCGAATTTGGGTGCATTGTCATGAAGTATGACGTCATCGCTTGTGTCAACACCCCTTTGTGTCAGTTTATTGACCAAACGGTCGTTTTGGCAGCGATACGTGGACCATGAGTCGTTTTACTCTTTAAAACCTTTATGAGAGGAGCGTGTATATGCGGTATATTGAAGAGATGAATAAAAAAATGAAACCGCGGTAGCCTAGTGGGAAACCACGGTAGCCTAGTGGTATGGGTAATGGACTGCTGAGACGAGGTCTCGGGTTCGATCCCAGGTTTTACCATGGTACACATTAATGACTTTTCGATGCTATTCGAAGTTATGTGTGTATTTATCGCAGGTTATAAGTGCCTGGTTAATGGCAATAGTCTCGCCACCGCCACATTGGGACCTAAACATAAACTGGCGAAATGTGGGTGCTAGCACCTCTGCCTACCCCTTCGGGGATACAGACGTGAGTGTATGTTATGTTGAACAAAAAAAATTACATTGCATAACATTAATTTAGGTTAAACATTCTAATAGAGAGAATATCGGGGAATGATCAGGGTTTTCCCTAAGGATTAGGAGAAAATATCTTTATACCATTCGGATAGTTGATAAGCACACGACCCACCTGATGGAAATGAAGGTTAAGAGACTCACCACCGGATATACCAGGTTAGGTATTATTGGTCGCGGTATTCTGTAGAAGGTACTTCCCATGGATCATCTAATCATATATTCGGTTCTCCGTGGTACTTCCCCAGTCGGACTGCTCAATTCATTTTACCCTCATACTCGTATACGAGGATAGCAGATAGCAGACGCTCCAATAAAAACCGTGAATGCATTTGCAGGAGGACCACATGCTAATTAGCAAGTGGTTCTCGGACTCCAATCTCTCAGATCTCATATATGACCATGAACCACAAAAATAGTAATTATCTATTAATAGTTCAGTGATTGGACAAACAGTTCAGCCGTTTATGCGTAGTAGAGTTACAGACTTTCATACAAACTTTCCCGTAGCTTGCAATACTGAAATAAAATTGTAGTGTCTGTTTGTAACGTCAAAATAACTAGTAGTTCTTAAATGGGTGTGGATGTATATAGGCTACTAATAACAAAAACACAATTAAAAATTAAAATTGTCTGTCTGTTTGTTTGTTTGTTTGTTGTTGTTGTCCGCTAATCTCCGGAAAAGCTGGGCCAATTTTGACTGGACTTTCACTAATAGATAGCTAATTATGTAAGGTATAACATCGGCTAAACTCCAGTCGAAGTCGGCGGCACCTAGTCTACAATAAACATCGAGATCGAATAATTTTAAACAGGTAATCGTTTCTAGGCAGTAATCTGACCAAGTGGCTCGACCGCGGGTCGAACCTGCACTCCGTATAATTTAAGACCCGCCGGCATATAATACAATAATAACGCTACTTGCACATAAATCAACACGTTAACGAGACAACCTGTATACAGGGTGAGCTAAATACTACACGAGTGTAAAAAAATATATAAAAAAGTGTTAAGAACAATTTTACAAGCAAACAAAGTATTTGAATGATGCTTATAATATAATACATACTATAATAAAATACATACATAAAAGTGCTCATGACGTATAGTATTCCCTTTATAAAACTCCCTCCATTTTCATAAACAGTGGACGAGATGTAAGTGTTTCACACAGTTCTATGTACAGAATCGGTCTCATTTTCAGAACGTGTTTTAAATGAATCTCAATACATTATATATATTCCGACGAAAAATAAAACTTTATTTATTTATAGCCTTTTAGATACTCAACATTATTTTTAACGATATTTGTTTAAAAATCCCTCCTAACGCCACGTTATGTTCTCTGAGAGTGGATGACGTCAACTGTGTTCAATCGCGTCGCGTGCATATATTTTATTTAAGGAAAAAACTTCAGTCAATGACTGCTCACGTATGACCACACATACAGTGATTTTGTGTTAGTTAATAAAAACTTGCAAATATAAAATTTTATTCATCCAACAAATAAAATGTTTTACGATTATCGGTCGGGTCTAGGCGCACCTCCACCTCCTGCACTAAAAACGACCTGAATGGAGCCACTAACGGTGCAGTCGATATGGCAAGATTCTATTCTGGAGTGGTCTAAGCATTGGTGGATTATTGACACGAAAGAAAAAGATCTAAGTACATTTTAGATCTTAATCTCAATAATGTCCGATCCCGTATTGCAGATAGCACCTTTTTACATTAATGTCCTAAATTCTAACATCAGCCTGTATAACACACTTCATAATCCAAAAAGAACAAATAAAAATAACTTCACGCGTTAAGGAAATCTTAATGTCAATAATTGTTTACGAGCAAGGAAGTCGCGTGCTAACAGATAAATATATGTTCGGGGTTCGGTTCCCGAGTCGTGAAGTACCTGGTAGTGCTGCCAATCACACTCCTGACGACCTCAAAACTGTACTTATTAATAATTTGAGGTGGCAAAATTTTACTAATTCTAGTGTCAAGATTTTGACGGATCTTTAAAACAATTAGCACTTATTTTCTGGATATTTTAGTTTAAAGAACTGGTCAAGTGAGAGTCGGTGTCACGCAGAAAGGTTTCCGTACCAGGAGATGACAGTATATCCTGTCCCAATTGAGAAATCCAACTGGGGAAGTACCTCTGCCCAACAGAATACCACGGGTAATAATAATCTTGTGTTGTGTTTCCGACAGCGAGTAGGTTAGCCAGAGCTCATTGGCCTGGCCTTACCACTAAGGGCAATTTGTCTCCTGCACTGGGGGCACAGAAGCTCTCATAGCCTTTAGCACCCCACTCCCTCTTCAGGAAGCGCATTAAACGGTTTCCACCGGGTTGGTTGTTACGAGTGTGACACCTCTAGCATTGCAAACGTCCATAGGCCATGGTAACCATTTTCTCTCATGTAGGACGTGTGGTTGTCTGCCACCAAATTTGTATGAAAAAATTTAGCCACCTTAAAATCACGCTTGTTGTATTGGAACGCCCTTACCCTGAATATTTCGTATTTGTTTTAATTGCAGCAATAGAAATAATTATGTCATCTGCGGAAATTTCAACCGAGTGTCGTGCTATCACTATCAAGTAATATTATCTCAATCTTACTGAGAGGATGTATTAAGCCTTCCCGAAGAGCGGAACCTATGCTCGGGCCCTCTCCGTGAGTAGCGGAGCTGTCGTGAAACTAATTACTACACCACGATGGCAACTCTGAAATGCCGACGATTCGACAGAAGAAGAATATTACTTTACTTCCTTGATGAGAGTTGGACCGTCAGCATCCATCAGGATACCCAGAATATGGTTATTTAGAATGGAAAATATATTTATCTGTTTAATTTGTTAGCATTTACACTTGTCTTACAAGATAATGTACACAAATATCGATGAACGACAACGGCCCGTCCGAATCACACTTTGAAAGTAAAGTGAGATTGAAATAATATTACTTTTAAGAGACTGACTGATGATAGACAGATGAACAGTGGAGTATTAGTAACAGGGTTACGTTTACCTTTAAGGTATGGAACCCTAAAATGGCAGCTCTGGAACACTCGAAACCCATGTGTTTGCTTGAAGGTTGAAGGTTTAATGGCAGTAGAGGTACGTCATCAATTGTGTGAGGACAGAAGCAGATAGTGAGCTGTTATTTCTACCCGCCCGGAAGTCATATCATTGTCGTTCTAACCATTGAATATTTATACTGTTGATTGATGGCACTTGGTGGAATTTGTTGTTACACATATTGAGAACTCACTTATACTTTTCCACAAGCCTATTCTATATGAATAGCCTATTCTATATGAATAGGCTTGTATGTCATTGTAAACCTTTGAGGATGCCGTAAGGCGAAACCGGTCAGGTCTATTAAGAAATAAAAATATTGTGGAAAAGTACAAGTGAGTTCTCAATATATCTAACCATTGAATTCTTTGCTGAAGAATCTATCTACTATACTATTATATTGATGGTAAAAAGTTTCTGCTTGTCCGCGATGGACGCTCAAACTACTGAACGGATTTCGATGCGGTTGAAAATGTCAGTTGCAGTGACTTTTAGTGACTTCTAGTTACTTTTATTGTAGAAACATTGGCGTCATTGCAATATCTACTTCTGTCAAAGATGATAATGGTCCATAAAAACCTTCCACAGTGTATACTCTGTCTCTCTCTCACGCCTAGGTTTTGTGTACATATGTCACTCGCACTCTTTGTTCCTCTAAGTATAACTATATCTATCTATATATTACTGTTATATAACTGTAAAAGTTTATGCCCCGATGGACACAAAAACTACTTAGCGGATTTTGATGCGGTTTTGTTCATTCGAAGGGGTTTGGTCGAACTTCAAATTTTACGTTCGTTTGATTGAAATCGATTAAGTAGAACCAGAGTTATGATTAGTAGGTAATATAGAATTTAAGTTGCATAGATTTTTTTTATAATATCACGCCTATATCCCCGAAGGGGTAGGCAGAGGTGCTAGCACCCACATTTCGCCAGTTTATATTTAGGTCCTAATGTAATAGGTAGCGAGCCTATTGCCATTAACCGGGCAATTTATAAACCTGCGATAAATACACACATAACTTCGAAAAGCATCGAAAAGTCATTGGTGTGTGCCATGGTAAACCTGGGATTGAACTCGAGACCTCGTCTCAGCAGTCCATTACCCATACCACTAGGCTACCGTGGTTACTTTATTTATTCATATATATTGCAAATGCAGGTAGACAATAGTACAAAGCTGTTCATTATAAAATAGGTATAACTACATTTTGCCTTGCGGCATGCAATAGTTTAGTCTAAAGTAGATTAGGCATGCATTACACACAGTTAATAGGTCTTAGGTCGCGATAACCGACAACCACGTGGGCGGAGCCGCGGGCATAGGCTAGTGTTATATATTCTTGTTCAGCCAGTATCACTATAACATTCCGGCTTTTTCAAGTCGTCATGTAAAAACATTTTTAATGAATACTAACCAATATAATTAAGGCTATTTAGCAAAGGCTCAAATTACTGTACTTACATCAAAATTTTGACAAATCATCACTTGAAGTGAGACAAATGTCGTATATTGGATCTTTAATGAGGTATGGCAGAGGTGTGAGGAATGCGTTTAAACGATGTAAGTACCTGATTCACTTTAAGCCACAGTTAGTGACCACTTAAATGGTGTTTTAGACCGCTTGTCGCTTAAATTATTTCATTTTGTGAGTTAAAACAAAGGAGCCGTGGCCTTGGGGGCGCGTGTTGTTTCCAAATTAACGAAATTATTTGCTTCAGGAACTGCACGCGTCTGCCGTTCCTTGTGAAAGAAAATGAAGATATTTTGAATATTCATATTATTATTTACTAGCTGACCCGCGCAACTTCTTCTGCGTCACCCCGTTTTTGCAACATTTTTCTTTCCTGCTCCGCACCTGTTGGTCGTAGCATGATGTTATATACATATAAACCTTCCTCTTTAACCATTCTGTCTATTTAAAAAACCGCATCAAAATCCGTTGCATAGTTTTAAAGATTCAAGCATACAAAGGAACATAGGGACAGAGAACGCGACTTTATTTTATACTATGTAGTGATTTTGCTATAGTTAATAGGTCATGACTGGTATTTCTCTATGAGATCGGATCAGAAATGATGAGATTCCGAAACGAACGAAATAGCCCACCGTGTTAGCAAGCTGAAGAGGCAGCGGGCGGGGCACTTAGCAAGAAGAACAGATGGCTGTTGAAGCCGGAAGGTTCTCGAAAAGAGACACGTACTGGTGAACGAGGCGTAGGACAGCAAGATGAACGGATAGCACAGTCAGAGTCACGGGTACCCGTTGGATGCAGACCACCTCCAACTAGTCGAATTGGAGGTCGATGGGGGAGGCCTATCAACAATGGACGTCCTAAGGCTGAAATGATGTTGATCATATGGTTAACGAAACCCAGGTATTAACGCAATCATATGGTAAATACAATAATTTACCTATTCATTTGCTTGACGTTGCAAAAGTGAGTATTGCAAACGGATACGGGTCGGAAACTGTAAGTCAACTTGTGACCACGGCTAGTGCAACCTGGCCGAAACGTCTAGAAAATCAAAAGGTAAATTATTGTATTCGCCATATGATCGCGTTAAAACCAGGGTTTCGCTTACCATATATCATGCAACGCAAAAGATTAGGAGTAAAAAAAAAGGATGTTGATCATGTTAGTTCTGTTATTATTAGGTACAATATCGGTTGAATAAACGAGCACTTCAAGAACTGTTATAAAAGTTTAATTACAAATAAATTAATTTAATTGAAACGTTACTCGTAATCGTAATATTAATCTTCACATTACACTATACTTTAGTAGCACTGGAAAGAAATAACTTTTTTCAACACGTGCTACGCACGACATATGTGGTCGCCATCTTGAAAGAAAAAATGGCGTCAGATGGCGGGAAAAAACACTCAAATGATAGAGGAAGTGATTTTACGCATACAATAAAAGAAAAACATATCTTTTTAAATAAAAAGGATGTATTAATTTATGTAATTGTTAACCCTTTCTATAAACATGTGTTGGGGTTGTTTAACCCTTATGAATCAGTTTAATTTCGAATTTGTTTTGATTGGCTCGTTTTTGTTTATGGGCTTGTATCCGGTGGTTTGGACTTCCGTTTTATATGCCTCTTTATAAGATAGGTTCTTTTTTTTATTCTGGACCGATGAGGCTGGTTGATATTGACCTAAAAAATCATGAACAATTTTCTTGGTAGGTACAGGTTAGGGTGAAATTCCACTTATGCGGTAGTATAGTAATACAGCTATATAAAAGTAATAAAAAACATCACTGAATAAAAACACTCTAATTTAGTTCAGCCATGGCGCTTCCTATTATGAAACCGATTGTAATTGTCTCATATTTAATTATTTTTTGTCTCGACTCAAAAGCCATCGATTCGGCATCGTCATAACCATAAAAAGACCATATAAACCAGACCGCCCAAAACGTTTCCCATGACATAATAATTTCGTATATCATAACAGAATTTATGCAAACGCCATCTCTGGGCGTTAAATCTGGTGAATTGGTCCCGTAACTGCGCACACGCAGTGGGGTGTCTAACATCTACGCAACCCTATATTTTACGATTTTACTGACTTTATTTCGATATCGTGATATTAAATGAATAAAAACTAAAATTCCTTGGCAATATTTCTGTGAAACGTTTACGAATATTGACGTTTTGATCGTAGTCGGTTTGTCATAGCTGATAGAGTCACTAGTCATCCCTTTTTTGTTTTTAATTTAGGCGAATTAATTTTCTTTTTTAACCCTGCTAGCGTTCGATCACTGAGATATCAAAATATTTCTATATTTTTCTTAAATTTGGTCGCATAAATCAAAGTTCGGTAAATGCGGGTTGGATCCCAGGTTTTACCACGGCACACACCAAAACATAAACTGGCAAAATGTGAGTGCTAGCACCTCTGCGTACCCCTTCGGGGATATAGGCGTGATATTATAAAAAAGTTAGGTTAGCTTAGTTAAGAACTTTGTTTTAAGAACATTAGAAGCAATTTTCTTTTTATGTAGATGGCAGATACGATAATTCAATTAGCTATATATCGTGAAGGTAGATGCGAGTTGTTTTACTATACTTTGTAAAATATAGCTTGGGTCCTATGACAGATGTCAAAATCAGGTTCATAGGGATGTCCAAAATTCGATGAAAATATCGATACTACCAGCTATTATTGATGCATGTTACTATAATTAGGTTTAATTTAACTGCATGTATGTATTTAATTGTAATGAGAACGGAATATACGTAGCATACAAGGCGTCGGCACTCATACTGATGAGAATGAGTGGAGTGGATCAGTGGAAGTTCATATCAAACAAGATGTTGGGGCGTGTATCTTATACCTATATCATGGCCCAAGAGCCAAACGCGGCGTGTCTTCTTACAAAATCCAAAAACAGGTTCAGGGCGTTGATGGATTGAATGTAGGATTTTATTTACTCAATATTATTTAGGATCAAGTATATTGAAATATAAATATTATTATGATATTAAAATACCTAAGCAATACCTAAGATTAAATGCTAATTATTTTTTTCTTATATTAATTTCAATTTTAAATTAAGCTTTATACAAAATATGGATAGTTCATAGTATGTGGTCACGATGATTTATCCCCCATCACTAATTAGCTCGGTATGCCCATAAAGTATGACATTGACAGCTACTACATTCAATAATAAAAAATTCAAGACTTCATGTGCGGGATTTCACTGACAGCTGTCATAGGACCCAAGCTACATTTTACAAAGTATAACCCTTCGTCTTCACTAAGGTTTAAAACATGTATTTGAGAAGTTGCAATTAACCTTGTTTACAACTTAAAAAATCATGAACCATTTTTTTTCATACATGTATTAAGATCTCAATAAAACATGTATGAAACAAGTATTTGTGATCTGACAGGACCGTGTTCTACAAGTTTTTGACAAAATCTCCAACCAATTTTAGTATCAAATATATGATAACAACTTGTTTGTGGCCAGAAAAAAAAATAGCTAGGGCTAGTTAACCTTGAAATAGAACATAGTAAAATTAAAAGTTAGCTTGCCATAACTGCCATAAGAGCTCGTAGGTGGCAAACCAAACTCTTAACTAGCAACCTTCGTTGTGTAGAACAATGAATTCTCTGGAGGTCCGCTTTACATCTTCTTTGTCAAGTTGCCGGCTTCATTGTAGGTACAGATAAAATATTATTTCTTTTCATTTCCAGTTTTAATTATCTATATCATTTGGTTTTTTGCACCGGAAGAATTAAAAAACCTACCCTTTATACAAATTGGCAATAATAAATCATTTTTTTTTACTAAAATACCACCATGATCTATTTCAAAACAATGAGTGCATTTTTATTCACTCTACTCTTTCGCTCTGCGGGAATTTTCTATTATACCACATCAACTTTACAGCCCATAAAGTATTTTTTTTTCCTTAACCAGTTGTTATAAGGTTCGTTTTTTATTTTTGTAACTGACGATTGTTTTTTGGAGTCATGTCAACGCTGTCAATAGACTTTTTTGGCGGCAAAACTGTCTTTTGTCTATTACAATAGTGAATATAGTTGCCCTTTTATATTAAAAGTACCTATATTAATTCTATTGTGCAATATTTTTGTGTTAAAACGTTGATTTTTAACGCGTTTTATTGTAACAAAAGTTTATAATTAGCAATATTTATTTGATAAATTTCGTGATGTTTTTGTTAAATGCCGTAGACATATTATTCTTTTTTTCGAATTTATAGTTTTTTTTCATAAAGTTATCCTCAGAGGAACAAAGTGTGCGAGTGACATACCTTCTTCTTTAAAGTTGGTTAAACTTAACTTAAACGTTATACTTAACTAGTATGAGCAACTCCGCTTGCATGAATGTCCGTTACCGCGACTAAAATGTCCTTTCCCATACTCTAATCTAGGTGTGCACCAAATTTCATCAGGCTATCTACAAAAATGAATGAGATAATTTTCGCAATTAAAGGTAGCCTATGCCCGTACAAAAAGCTCTAATATATCCCTATACTAAATTTCAGTTCAGTGGTTTAGGCGCGAAGGCGTAACAGACAGACAGACAGAGTTACTTTCGCATTTATAATATTAGTATGGACCATTGCCAAAGGTACCTTACAGCTTCCTTCTTTGGTGGCACAATTAATTTAAAATTGATTCCAATTTACAAAACCGACATTGCTGCGTGGGGGTCTAAAGAAGCCCCTCTTACGTGAATTTAGAATTTAATCACAATTGAATGCCTGTCATCATATTTGTGAAATGTCAAGGGTAACGTTAAAATATTTGATGTTTTGTTAAGAAAACACTCGGCTGTGTGAAGTGGCACCACTGTTTCGTTTGGCTACCGGGTTTTTGCTACCACACCTCGGTAAGGACCCATACCTAGAAAAATTAAAAAAGTGAATCAAATGTTTAAGAGTACCTAGAGTATATTAGAGTAATAATATGTTCTGAACTGATGTTCTAATGTTAAAACAAAACAAAAGTTAAAATATTAAGCATTCGTACTAACAATGACATTTTGAATTGTAATGTATTTTGAAATTTATAATGCTATAATAATTATAATTGCATCAGATAATTATTTGGTTATTGAAAAGAAGATGAACTTTCTTTTTCGTTTTTGTGCTAAAAAAGAGTGTTCGCCTCTTTCTAGATACTAAAGTTGCATATCTTGCTTTTTTGCTTGTAGAAATAATGTAGGAATGTTGAGCTTGACAATCAGACAACACAATGATAGAACATCTTGGCGCACCGCACTCAAATAATAGGAGAAAACTAAAAATGGCGTATTATTGGCGCCCAACAGGGAAACATTTACATTTTTTTTAAATTGCGTGTCTTCAATTTGTGGTCACAATTACAAATGACAGTATATGCAATGAAAACAACCTGAACTTCTCTAAAATCTGATCTAAATCTTACTAAAAGGACAGTATCAGTCTTAATTAAAACATCGAGAATCTAAGTATTCTTAATTATTTTTTTTAAATTCAAATGGCAATTCAAATACACACTTTGTAGGCTCTAAAAACTGACCTGCCAAGTTCAAATTAATTCATCACCTCTCAAGTTAAGCTCACACTTTTTAGCAAACATTTCTACAAGTCATGGTACCTTGGGTGGGTTTTTTACCACCAAAACCTATGACTTTTTCTACCACTTGCAAGTGACGAGTCATTGTCGGCTCCCCAAAGGAGCTTCCTTTCTTTCCTTCCTATGTTTTTTTAGAAGTCGATTGTGAATGTTTAATTTCGAGTACTGGTGATGTTTGGATTAAATTTATGATGCTTTTAACAATATTTCGATGGATTTATTTATGTTCGATAAATACGTAGGCACCTATGAAATGTTTATTTATCCGGGGGTTGGTTTTAAAAATAGGAGGTGAAGCAGGTAACACGCAAGTTAAACTTCGAAGTAAAATTCTAAGTCTAATTGCCTCGCGTTACACTTTGATATTTTCCAAGCAGCTACTGCCTTCTGGCCTCCACAACTTATAGGCATAGAAGATATTGTACAGTTTTTGTACTTTTTTGATCGACTGCGGATCTATTGCCATAGATATTCGCCTGACAACTAGGACCGTCGACTTAAATAGCCATTATATTCATGTATACAAATATTTGCACTGAGCGGGGATGGAATCCGCCTCTCCTGCGTGCTGTCATGCCATATTATGAAAAAAATATAAATGAAATTATTCTTTTACAATCTTTATCAGACAAAACTTACGCGACTTAAATATTTTTAATTCTTCTTGGCAAATCTCTCTCTCTCTCTTACCCAAATCAAGAAAAAAAACCAAATGACTTCTTACCGCCTAAAAATTTTAGTGAAATTTGTTTAATCTGTGACGAATATTTTGCCTCGAGTTATAACTTAATTTGTTATAATCACTTCTACCACAGATTCTCATAAGCACTTTTTTTTACTTTTTATAGAGTGTGACGAAAAGGGTGGCCGATTTGGCGCCTAAAAATTGGACATTAACCTTTTTTCGCCGCCATTTTGCCATGTTGTACTTAATCTTTTATTTTGATATACGGTAATATGATTTTTAAATTTTTTGGTTTTCGGGTGGTCATTTAGGTTTTTTTATAAGTTTGCGTAATAGGGGTTGAAGACTTTTGCGGTGTTTTAGAAGCTTTCACGGGTGGTGTGGGGTAACAGAAAATGTTAAAATATTGTGGCATCTTTATTTAAAATTGTAATACAAGTGTGCAATAATAATTCACTAAGTCATCATTCCCTGAACCTTTTTCCCAACTCAGTTGGGGTCGGCTTTCCAGTCTAACTGTGATGCGGCTGAACTTCGATATTTTCCGTGAAGCGACTGCCATCTGACCTCCACAACCAATGGTCTAATGACCAATGGCGATATCGAAGTTCCAAGTTAGGCTGGTTGGACTTTTGAGGGCTCCAACTACCCGTAACGACTGCCATAGATGTTTGTATGGCAACCGGGACCGACGGCTTAACGTGCTCTCCGAGGCACTTATAAACCTGCGATAAATACACACATAACTTCGAAAAGCATCGAAAAGTCATTGGTGTGTGCCATGGTAAACCTGGGATCGAACCCGAGACCTCGTCTCAGCAGTCCATTACCCATACCACTAGGCTACCGCGGCTTCACTAAGTATTACTATGGAAAAGTAAAATTAAAATAACGTCATTAGTCATTTAGACCACTAAATAACACTTATGTCTTACTTTTTAATTATTTTTTTATTGGGTTTATGTTATTGGGATGCGTGCTCAGGAGCTGTCGCAGACACTTCGACCTTATTGGATCCTTTGTGTTGACCCCATCCTGGCTTCTGATGGTGTTAGTACTAGTAGTGTGATAAACGGCTTTATTGTCCCAACGCTTAATACGCTTAAGCTTGTGCTTGTAAGCAGACTTAAAAAAGTGCTTTTCACTTAAAACGCTTTTTTATTAAGTCGTTTATAAACGTACGTAAATTGGACATGTTTTGTTATTTTACTTAATAAATAATTGTGTTAATATATAATAGTAAATTAGTCGTTGGAACATTGGAGATATTTTATACTAACGATTTTGAACACAGACATTGTTATCAGTCTCTATTGTTTATATAGGTACACTAGATTATACTCTTATATTATTTACACTTATTATAACTACGCTATACCTATTAAATTGTACACTTTATTATACTTATTTATTATATTCACAATTAAAATTATATACACTGAACACTAACTATATACAATAAGTTTATAAACTACTAAACTGGATACCTAATTAAAATACGAAACTTGCATTCGAACTCGAAAACTCGCGAAATAGGTACATACGTAACGTCACAGACGATCGCTTTAAGCCGACAGCGAACCGCGTACTAAAAAGCATAAAACAAAATAAAGCTTAAAAAGCATCACAACACAACGAAAATTTATACGACTTGAAGTAATGTAGTCTTAAACACGTTTAAATCTATATTGTCAAATTATATTCAATTTAACCGCATAATCATATTGACAAAATTTTATATTTACGACTTTATTTTTGATCCATATAGTCTATTTTCCGACGCGCGCCAGTGCAATGCGACGCGGTCGGCGACAGTAGGTACATCATAACATACCTGCGCACAGTGCGCACCTAGAAACAAGCGTGCCGTCGGTTTCGTTTAAACCAAATAAGCTTATGCTTGTAAACGTACTTAAACGCTTGTAGCAATAAGCTCAGACTTTTCGTTGTGTTGTGTTTAAACGGCCACTACTAGTTAGTACCGTGGTACCATTAGATTATACTACGGTACCTACTACGGATCTTTTTATTTTCCGTGGTACCTAACTTACTAAATATTTTGTTTAAACTCATTAAATACATTTTTTTTTCTTTTTAATTTATCTACTCATAACTTCTGCCTAGTCAATACCAACGCCTGTGAGTAAAGAACCTGATTATTCATTATTCAGGACATTTTATGACGAATCAAACTTTCCTTGGTATATACCTACATTGTGTTTCTGTACTTCCTTGAATTAAAATATGATGCGCGAAATCGTTTATAGTTATTTTAACAAAATAAGTAATAGTTTCCTTCAAGTATCTTGGTGTGGACCCAGGATGTCATTATGTGCAGGTACTTTGATATTGTAAGGCAGAGGACACACTGGGGACTGTTTGAACAAGTTGAAGCTATACACAAGTTGAGTATTATAACGACCATTTATGATAGGGCATTTATTATTAAATCTAAAATAGCTTATCACAGAAAAAGTCGTCAATTGATATTATTCTTTGGTTGAATCAAATACTATGTATGTATGATTATAATTATTATATATTATTCTAAGTAATAAATAAATGGTAGGTATATTCTATTCTATCCGTAATAAGTTATAGCCTGATATTCATAGTTGCGGCACGCTATGATGGCCGTATTGCTTTTTTTTGACTTAGCTCGTTTTCGCCATCATAGCGCACGATTAGTAAATCAACGCGCAACAAATCCCTAACAAGTTAAGAGAAATGTAAGTGTATTACATATATGTACAATAAAAGGAGAGTTTTAACATATTAAAAAAAATAACTAAAAGAACGAAAAGCGCAATGTTTTTGAAATTTCCATCACTATTAACATTATAGATCTGTATCTGCGTAAATTGAATAACTAATACGAGCATTGAACAATAATGTAATGGCCTAGAGGTGACAATGGTTTTATTTGTTATTGTTAAGTAAAATAAAAATATCCTTACCTACCTCATTGTAAGTGAAATATGTATTGTTTTTATGAGAAATAAACATATTTTAACCGATATTATTAAGATATTTTGATAATTTACCACAAATTTTGATCTATCAGCGTAATATCCCAGTGTGCCTCAGTCCTAAACGACCGGATGCGTTCGGAACTCTTCCTTGCCCTTTATATGGTAATGATTACACGAGTTTTTGAGATTTAGTAAAAAAAACGAACAGAAAAAACGGATTTCCCACAGCCACTGTGGGAGAGAGGAGTTTCGGTAATCCCAGCATCCGTTTTTATGAGAAACTTTCTTATGAAAGACCTTTATATATGAACAGTGCATTATAATTTCTATTTATATACTATATACCGCGGTAACCTAGTGGTATGGGTAAAGGACTGCTGAGACGAGGTCTCGGGTTCGATTATCGATCCCAGGATTACCATTGCACACACCAAAGACTTTTCGATGCTTTTCGAAGTTATGTGTGTATTTATCGCAGGTTTATAAGAGCCCGGTTAATGGCAATAGGCTCGCTATCTGTTACATTGGGACCTAAACATAAACTGGCGAAATGTGGGTGCTATCACCTATGCCTACCGGAGATACAAGCGTGAGTATATGTTATGTTATGTTATATACTTGTTTTTATCGAGCGCAAAATGGAGAGCGCAAGTGGAGGTGATTATGTCTGACTCGAATCGACTAAAACGGACGCTGTCTTTGGATCTTTGATTGCCGGAGGTGAAATAATACAAGACATATCTCTCGCACCCTGTCAGACTCGGGACTATTTGAGATAACCCCCACGCCTTTTCTCTGGAGGGAGGCGCATCTCTTTACGCATCTCTTTAAATTTCCCAGACAAAGTGATCTTGACATTTTGAATTAAGTACCTATCAATTGCCTATTTTTTAATTACTTTTATTCCCTCTAACCCTTCCAGCTAAGCCTAATGGCTTGTGTTAGCAGTAGATTCACGTGAGTCATTGTAATTGACCAGAATTCGAACCCGAGATCTCTCAATCGCAAGTCCAACTACCGACGCTAGTTCAACTAGTAATTTTGGTAACTTCTTAAAAAAAGTACACCAAAAAATAAGTAATGAGTAAAATAAAGTTTCCCATTAACCCTACGCCCGCCACCGTGAACAGTAGGCCACTGGGTGACCGTAGGGCTTCGGCCACACGCGCGTGCGCACACGCCTCATTAGCCGCCATCTTTTTATTGTACACATCTCCGTTTAACCTGTGTGGTTTATCGTATTAGGTGGTGAACTGTACAAGAAGATTTAATTTTATTGAATAGGACGTATTATGGTTTTTTTGGTTTGAATTTTAGTACTTTATGGTTGCTTATATGCAAGCGGATATTTTTCTTAACAGGAGAAGGAGAAATATTGGAGTTTTGCTATCTAAAGAGGAGAAAATATGCTCAATACTGTGCGAAGTGGGAAACTAAAAGTTGGAAAGAAGACTCCGGTCTCTGAAGCAATGAAAGGATGAAAATTCATTCCAGCATTGTACTGATTAATTGATTGACATCTCATGATTCTCTGAGCCTACCAAGCCGACCCCAACTTAGTTGAGGTCGGCTTCCTAGTCTAACTAAGATGCGACTGAACTTTGATATTTTCTGTGTAGCAACCACCATCGGGCCTGCACAACTAATGGCAATGACTACTGGGACCGACGGCTTAACGTGCTCCCTGAGGCACGACCAGACCAGTGCAAATAGCCATATGCATGCATACAAATATTTGCACTGAGCGAGGATCGAACCCGCGCCACCTGCGTAGCAGTCGCGTTCACTACCGCCACGCCACAGAGGCTGACATTGATTGACATCTATGTCATTGTTATTAAAAGGAAAGATTTGTATTAAATGTGAAACTCAAACAACTTCACTGATTTCAATAACCTTTCACAATTAGAATACTAAATTATCCCTCAGTAACATAAGTTATATTATCCCGATATTCCGGGTTATTCCCAGAGGTCCACGATTCTTTTGTTTGTTATTTCCCTTCCGGGTCCGTGAGATAATAATATGCATTTTTAAATGTCCATACATTCATTCCCAGCGGGTCCATGAAGTTTGTCAAAAGTACAGTCAGCACTACAAATGAAAAGAGGTGTGTAAATTATGAAGTAGTAGACATTATTAAGTAGACATGAATTGGTTATAATTTAGGTCCGCCGGTCAAAATGTCTATTGACTGTCTAGTCAAATCATTTCATTTACTAAATGTCAGAACAGCAGGTCTAAAATGGCCATTTTGGATTTCTCATCTAAAATATGTTCATTTGCAGATCAGTAGGAGAAATAATTAAGACCATAAAATGGCGATATTTATAATATTTTATTTGCAATATGTTCATATTCTACTTGATGTCGCTACAGCAAAAATCAATATACGAGTAGAGACGCGCTGAATCCGTTGTGCAGTGTTTACTAAATTAAGATTTTGCCATTAATACAGCGTAAAACGGTAGTTACGAGTATTATGTTCTTTAAATTTTTACCTGTTTCCAAAAACAAAAGAAAAATGAAATGATTCGCGTTTAAAAAACCTGAATAGGTAAAAACTATAAATAAGTTTTCTATTTATTTTTATTTCAGTGTGGCAATTTTTTTTGACATGATTTTAAAAAACAGTTGAGGCACGCAATGTTTATTCGCATTCATTGTAACTAGATGGCGACAATGTTTTAGCAAACTTTTCTAATTTTCACTATAAAATTTATTATACTTACTTATTATAGGTATATAAAAATACACTAAACACATTATTCAATATGACTGAATAAAACTAAAAATATTCTAATCTATATTGATACTGCAATAATAGTAAAAGTTATAAACAAAATTTGTCATGGCGCTAGATGGCAGCTTCCTAAAGTAGCACTATTTTTACAAAATCTTTGTTTAACACATTACCAACAAGTTTTATATATATGCAAATAAACAGCTTTAACTTTTTTTATTTGAATATTTAAAAATTAAAAGAAATGAAAAGAAATAATGAATGTATTTCTGTGATTAGATTCAGAGGCGTTACATAAGGTAAGTATAAGGTTTAGGCACGTTAACTATCTTAATAATACAACAATTAGGTACAATGAAATCACCAAAATGAACACAAACACATACCTAAGTCCTGACTAACATGTACACTATAATAATTGTGTGCATTACACTATAATAATTGTTCGTTATTGTTGATAAAGAGTTTTTATTTATCTATTAAATTTTCTTTTATTTCTAGTATTTATGTTAATCAGTTGACTACATAGTATAAAACAAAGTCTTTCTCATCTTTCCATCATATCCCTATGTGTGCGAAGACACCCTATGTGTGTCTTTAAAACTTCGCAACGGATTTTGATACAGTTTTTATTAATATATAGAATGACTCGAGAGAAAATTTTATATGTATAATAAATGCACATTTTAGTAGAGAAACACTACTCATTTTAGATGTTCTTAATCTGATGTTGCCAATAAACACCTATTTGGACTTTCATTGCATACGCTGGCTGAAACCCACGAGGCAGATCAAAATAATGTGACACAGAAATGTGTACCTTAAATAGATCAATAAATTAGCATACCTATATCTATTTAGGATAACCATTTTTATCTTTTACAGATTACACAAAAACAATGTATCATTTTAGTTATATTTTTAGCAATCCATTCCTTATCCATTGAATACTTTATATGCGTTGTGTATCCTTCAAACTATGCAGTTACATACAATAAATAACTTGAAAGTTATCGCAAAGGGAAAATTAGATATGCGTGATGAAAAAAATCAGCCAAAGCAAAAAATTAGGTGTAACCCAATTTATTCGTCCACAGAGGATAAACTCACTTGCTTTCTTAAAAATTTTTGTTATTACCAGAAAGTTCATTTAAAAAAACCATTGTTAGGCATATTTGAAGTACTTATTTTGAATACTCAAACACTTGTATGATACTTCTGATACTACATTTCGATTTAAAAATCAATGCTGCTTTGCTGACTGTACCAAAATACCTCATGGACCCGGTGGGAACTAAAAATACATTTAATTTAAAATGCCATGGACCCGTTGGGAATAAATGTATGAACTTAAAATTTTTGAAAACAATAGATTCGTGGACCTCTGGGAATAACCCGATATTCCCACGGGATTAGGTCTTACGGGCATGATGGTAATAAACAATAAAATTTGACCCACATCTGCTATAAAATTCACACGAAAAATATTTAAAATTCCTGATTTACTCAATTACACTGTTAATTGAACATCTAATTAGCCGATCAGCTGAGATTTAAGCAAAAAGTGTCACATATGGTAGGCCACCATTTGCAATGAAAGGGCGGGAAAGAAAAGTGACAGTTGCGAGTCGACCGCAATGGTGGCAGTTGGGAGGCTTCTCGCGCATGCGCGGACATCTGCTCGACAATTGGACGATTTTTATTGTCGAATTAGAATTTATTCGAAATTCAAAAATTTAACCAATCCTCTCTCATTCTCCTCATAGGCGATTTCCAAGCGTGCTGAGCTTGAATTTCGAAGCGAAAGATTCGCAAAACACAATCATTTTGGAAGTCTTTTAAAAATTGCAATTTCTTGTTTCTGGAATTTTCGAGTTTAATGTTAAGCTAAAACTGTGTCTTTAAAAGTTTAAAGATTTAAAAATATAGATAATAATAAAATTGATTGGTTGATCGTTAGAAACGAATAGGTTCCGAAACAACTGGACCGATTTGACATGATATTGTACGAATAGAAAGTCACATTAACTATTTGCTCCGTTGCCTTTTATAGTAGCGTAAGGATATACCTCTCGCTACAACTATCCAAGCTATTGCGTTGTAGCGATATCATTTTTATGAATGAGAATAAATCTGGTAGATTTACTAGATCACCCAGAATTACTTGAAATCTATGAATCTTCCTGAGTTGAGTGGGAGGGTAAGCTGAACAATGTGCAATTTTACTACAGAGACCACATAAATACTCTTTGATAATTATCTATTACATCAGCTGTTATCTATGGTATGTTTACCGCCAAAAAAAAACAAAACACGATCACGCACTTTTTGTTTTTCACCGTGTTGAATAAACATAATATCATTATTACTTAAATGCAATTTAAATTTAAGGATTGAATATAATACTGTAACGATTATAAAAAATATAAGAGGATTGAATATCACTACATAGTATAAAACAAAGTCGCTTTCTCTTTTCCTATATCCCTATGTATGCTTAATTTTAAAACTACGCTACGTATTTTGATGCGGTTTTTAATAGATGGAGTGATTGAAGAGGAAGGTTTATATGTATACAACATCATGCTACATCCAACTGGTGCGAAGCAAACTTGAAAAATGTTGCAAAAACGGGGTGACGCATACGAAGTTGCGCGGGTCAGCTAGTTATTATATAAAGAGCACTTATAAAACTCATAAACGGATTAAGTATAATGCTGTAATTATCATAATGTTAGCGGATAGAATATATAGGTATAATATATAAGAATACATTGCTATGAGCATGTAAGTAACGATTGTTATCCATAATATATAGTTATGTACTAGATGGATTAGGATAAGGAATGGAATTAATGCATTCGTTTGTGATATGATGAACGGATTTCTTATTAATTAAATCCTGTTCCGAAGTGTAGCTAATATTATTCTCTAACGTCCCATAGGTACCTTTACCTTCCCTACGCCATTATGGCACCTCATATTATTTTAATATAACTTTAACACGCGTTAACTGAGGTATAAGTTTCAAAAGGGCGTATCAAATGGAGACTTCCCATAATTTCCTAAGCAAGGTTTCACGGGCGGAAGTTAGCAGAATTTGTAAGATATCGCACTTCCGGGTAACCGTTTTACTGTCGCATTTATACTACGTGAAAAAGGTCTTGATATTTGAATATTTATTTATATTATTATGTCAGTCTTAAGTCAGTTTGAAGTTAAACCTTTCTGTAGCGTGGCGGTAGTGAACGCGACTGCTACGCAAGAGACGCGACTTCGATCTCCGCTCAGTGCAAATATTTATATGCATGAATATGGCTATTTGCACTGGCCTCGTGAGAGCACGTTAAGAATAATTTATTATCATTGGTTTAAGTTTTATCAAAAATAAGTTAAACAAGTACTTAGTTATTTATATAGTTGATTAATGGTACTTAATGGAAAGTATGGTTATACATTATTGATAATACACTTATATTTCTCCACGACATCAATGTTACAGTGACGATCAATGTAAACCTATGAAAATGCCGCAAGGCGAAACAAGTTAGGTATAGGTAATATTAAATTGCGTGGAGAAGTACAAGTGTGTTACCAATAATGTATAGGTAAATAAATAATCTTTGAAATGATCCGATTATCTGACTTAACCCTAAAATGCTCAAGAGTTGTCAATCGGAAGTTGTATATCTTGTGGACATCTCGACATTCTCTACACCGGACGGTCGGCTATGAGCAGTTTGCATGCGCCACTGAACCGGACATTCGAGCAAAAAACTGTACTAATTTTGTACATTTTGCAACCATTGTTATTTTTGATGACATTGATACTGCGTCTCTCAGATCATGTAAATACTGCCACAGATTATGTACATTATGTTTCAAAATGAAACAGATACTACGATATTTAATCTGCGGTAGAAGGCATTATCTCGTCAGGATATGATTTTCCTATCTATTCCCATCTCTTCCCATGCGGCGTACAAGCCCGTCAAATGCTCGAGTCAATAACATTGCCCGGAATACGGCAATAGGCCCACCCCCTATTACGTTTACCAACATTCAGTGGTTGGAGAAAATTTGGTGTTAATTCGCCTCTGCATGTACAATTTAACATAACATAAACTCATGCCTATATCCCCGAAGGGGTAGACAGAGGTGCTAGCACTCACATTTCGCCAGTTTATGTTTAGGTCCCAATGTAATAGGTGGCGAGCCTATTGTCATTAACCGCGCACTTATAAACCTGCGATAAATACACACATAGTTAACTTCGAAAAGTCATTGGTGTGTGCCATGGTAAACCTGGGATCGAACCTGAGACCTCGTCTCAACAGTCCGTTACCACTAGGCTACCGAAATATTGAAATATGATAAATCTATCTTTCTTTTTATCTGTTAGTACTATCTAATTTGCGGAAAGACTAAGCCCCTTTTGACAAATTTTTAATGCTCTCCAAAACCAAAATAACCCAACCTTAGTCAGACTCTCGAAAGTGCCATTTTGTGAACGGTTTTATGGTTCAAATGTATTTTAGATAACCTTTAATCCAACTCAACTTGCTAAGAGTTTTCTAATGACGTTAAAACGTATTCCCTTCACATTTTTTACAAATCAGCAGTTCCTTTCGTCAGCTAATAACCTTAAAAAATAAAACAGCGACATCTAGTTTTTGTCAAATTAGCTTCAACGGCTATAGTTAACCGCACCGCCTATACTTAGCCGTACTAAAGCTATAATTTACAACTTTACGGTTCCTTCTAATGCTTGCGAAACTCTAATTCAATTAGACGGTTGAGGTATGGCGTTTTTCTTTTTTTAAATTTAGAATCATTTTTGCAGTTCCCTTTTGTTAGTTAAAAAATAATAAGGTAATTATGTAAATCAACGTTTATGCGAAAAGTAAATATTTTTGTGACTTTTTCTCCATAACTTTCCCAGTGTTAAATTGGTTCACGTCGTTAGTGTAATGTCTATGTAGCTTATAGAGGGCGTATAAAGGGTCGAACTTTGACCTTTACATTGCCAAAGTGTGCGCCGTCTCCAACCCAAAGTTATCACAAGCTATTTATGTAGAGTCATCATTATTTTCTATGGTTACTCCCAACTCAGTTGGGGTCACCTTTCTAGTCTGACTAAGATGCGGCGGAACCTCGATATTTTTCGTAAAGCGGCTGCCATCGGACTTCCACAACCATATTGGTTCTGTAGTTAGGTTAGTCGGACGGTATAACCCATAATTGAACAGTCCGACTGGGGAAGTACCCACCCTACAGAATACCGCGGCTAATAATAACCTTGTGTTGTGTTTTTTCGGTGATTAGGGTAACCAGAGCTTACTGGAAAGATTTTGTGTTGTCAGTGGAAAGACCGAGACTCTCTTAACTTACTCCCCTCACCCTCTACCTTTCTCTCGTCTTCTCAATATAGTCGGCAGCACGAATGTGACGCCCTTGGTGTTGCAAACGTCCATAGGCCACGGTAACCACTTTCCAACAGATGGACCGCGTGCTTGTCTGCCACCTTAAAAAATCATTACTTTCGATAAAATAGTCTAGGGTATGATTTAGGGTGATTTGTCGACAGCACCCTATGCGTCCCTAGTTAGCAACTTGATAGCCATTTGATGACATGTTTAGACATTTTTTGCAAACTTTTCAAATCCACTAATAGAATTTAATTTTGCAGATGATAATATACAATTTGCGACCGCGGCTTCATCCGTTATAACGTCCGGTGTTTAACTTAAGATGGCGTGTTTCAAATTGTGTATAATAAGGATTAATTATTGAATGGTTAGCTCATTATTGTTATGTGACCGCTTAGGATTACGGATTTAATCCACTGCTTAAAAAATATTATGTAAGGAACTGTGCTTTATTTTCAAGTCAAAATTCAAGGTTCAAAATTACCACTAAACGTCACTCACAAAGCGTCAATATCTACGTTTTAAATAGGTATATATTTACAAAAAAAATCAAAGTAAATATCTGCATTCTAGAACCCAAAACACTAGCTAGTTAAACTGTGCTTACCATAGATCTAGGTAGCGTCGCGTCGTGTAGATTGTTTTAGAATAATTATTATTAATTTATTATTATCGACTGTCGGTTTCGAAACGCGGCCCCAACCTGAGAAGACTCCGGCAAGAAACTCAGCGGGCTTTTCTTTTTTGGGCTATTTACAAACATTAGTCTAGATACAGTAATTTGCTTGAGTAGCAAGTTGAATGAACAGCACATTTTCAGGCTTGTTTATCATTCAAATAATCCTGGATTTTATGACAGCCTTTTTTGGCATAAAACTTTCATCATCATCATCATTCCCTGAACCTTTTTCCCAACTCAGTTGGGGTCGGCTTGTAACCTGGGAAACTCCCCAGCTACTCCACCGGCTAACCCAGGCAAGAGCTTTCGAAAGAGACTCTTGGGCGCCTTTTATCTCAGAGTGGAGATAGTGGGTGCGTGCTCCAGATACCCTTAATGAAACAACACTAAGATTTTATACATGCATATATTCAGTAGGATACACAGTTATACATAAAGTAGAATGGTCACAGGCACAGAGATATAGAAATGTAAATACAATATAAGATGCTTATGCGCCTTCCTCGTAGCACACAGCTGATCTCGTAATTACAACTCAAGGTAGCGGGTATATGAAGTTACAGTTATTGTGCAAGTTAAGATTACGTGACCTTTTTGGCACTCCTCTTCGGATGGTTCCCCTGGCGTCGGTTGTCGGCTTGCGTAGGCAGGTCTGCTGCTAGCCACCGCCCGCACTGCCGCGAGCCAAACGAAGGGACAGCTGTTCCGAACAGGGACTCCAACAACGGAATCACAACAATGTAGATAGGTCACTAATATTGTCCGCTAAACCTTGGGACCCTGCATCAAAAGTACAAAAAGCCTATATCACTGACGCAAACGAACGACACAGATATAAAGAAATCACTACTAGAGAAAGACAAATCAGCATATCTTACCAGAGAAGTCCGGGAAGGATGCACAGAATCTAAGATACTTAATTTATATGTAGGTAGGTACATATAATTCAGAGTTCCAACTTATCAGAAAAATCAATGAAATACGAACAGAGTTTCGTGCTTAATCTTCAGAGTAATTATCAGAGGTGTTCGTATCCACCGGGAGGGGTGTATTTATATCCTTTTTCATGGAATATTCTAGTAGATGAATCTGATATCACGAATTATTCGTTCACCTGATCGAATCGCGAAACAAAAAATACTGATCCACAGATAATACGAAACCAAAGACATTCTCGCCGTGACTAAATTAATTTGGGCAACTAGGAATTTAGATTATGACAATTTTAAATTAAAGACATTAAGTTATATGATTGAATAAAATATCACAAATAATTTAACCTATCAAGATATTATAATTCTATTTGAAATAGGTAAACATACTAGCGACATCTGTTGTCAGATTGGGAAACCATTCATCAATACCGAATTGGTGATCGATGAAAAGTTCCCCCCAAACCCTACAGATGTCGTCATAGGTACAACGTATTGTTTACCGAAATCAAATTTTAACGCCACTAACAATTTTGCGTTACACAATCCCCCCCCTTGAAAGTATTACTTGTGTGGACAGACAAGTAACGCAAGGAATACACAACAGAATAAAACAAGTCAAAAGTCTAACAAGTTAAAAATAGAACGAATAAAAAAAGAACAGATCAAAGTACAAAACAGAACTACTAAGAACTAACTAGAGGCAAATATTGACACAGACTCTTTTACTTTAAGTCTAAATGCCCTAAACCACTAGAAAGAAAACTCTCCTTAACTGCTATAGTCAGATGGTCGCATATGCAACACAACTACAGAGAAGAGGAGGATGAGAAACGAAAACTCGATGAGGTGTACCTAACAAATAATATGTCCCATACGAGGACACCCAAGCTACAGCAACAAGGTCATACTTCATCGAGTCGCGGTAAAGTAAGTATAAATCGACAGTGCTACGGAAATGAAATAGCGCTGACGCTAGGCAGAGAAGGTACCGCAGATTGATTCTCATCAGTGTATTTTAAAATGTCCTTGATGTGATACTCGCCTAAGTCCTTACCATCCAAATCTGCTAACCTATACACTAAAGAGGAACGTTTAGCAGACACTACACACTTAGTAAACTTAGGAGCGAGTTTAGAGGTAAAATGTTTAGCTTTATTAGATAAATAATGAGTCCGTTTGTAAACAATTTGACCAACTTTCAGCTCGACATGCCTTTTCCTGAAATTATAATACTTCTCATTACGCTGGTGAGCCGAAATCAAATGTTTCCTCACCTGATCGTAAATGTGTTGCATTTCTTTCAGTTTGGCACCGAAGGCTGAGGGCTCATCAATGGAGACTAAGTCCGGATGACAGGTTATGTCAGACTGTCTATATAGAACTCCATCACCTATAAATTCCCTACCGTGTACTAAGAAATAGGGAGAGAATCGAGTGGCCTCGTTTACTGCAGTGTTTAGAGCGCACTGCAGCTCAACAAGATGTTCATCCCACTTTTTGTGCTGAGTCTTCACATAACATGAGATGGCTTGAACAACATTTCGAATCGCTCGTTCAGCTTGATTAGTTTGAGCGTGGTAACGCGGACTATAGTATACGTTTGGAACATTATATTTAGCTAACATATCTTTAAATTGCTTGCTCACATACTGAGGACCGTTATCAATATAGATAGTCTTGCAAACTCCATGAACCAGAAACACATTCTTCTCGATGAATCTCGCTACTGCAGCGCCTGTTGCAATCCTTATAGGACACAGCATGACATACTTGCTAAAGTAGTCCGAAACAACGATCAGATGAATATTTCTGTTGCTTGACACTGGAAAAGGTCCAAGTAAATCACACGAAATAGCTTCAAAAGGTTTAGATACACGTTTCGCACTTCCCATTAGACCAGGACGCGAAGTGTTTACGGGTTTATACATCTTACAAACCTCACAATTTCCCACGTAGTCTTTGACACTATTGTACATCTTTGGCCAGTAGTAATTCAAAGACAACCTCTTATGTGTTTTCCAAACACCACCATGGGCACTAAGCGTGTCATCGTGGTATTTGGTGAGGAGTGCTAGCCTGTCCTCTTGAGGTACCACTAACTTCCAATCAAAATCTGAAGTCAAAGAATATTTATTTTTAGAAAATCGATATAACAAATTTTCACGAATATTAAAGTTAGGGTAATGCCTTGGGTTCCTACGCACGCACTCCATGGTGTGAAGATACCACGGGTCATTGGTGGAGCTCGCATCGATGGAGTCAATCTTTATGCGAGATAGAGCGTCAGGTACTACATGATCTTTTCCCTTACGGTGCTCTATGTCGAAGTCAAACTGACTGAGTCGCATACTCCAACGTGCTAAACGACCTGTAGGATTTTTGAGCTTGTGAAACCACAGTAGTGAGGCATGATCAGTGACAACAGTGCACTTCTGTCCCTCCACATACTGTCTGAACTGTTCCAGCGCAAAAATCACGGCCAGAAGCTCTCGCTCGGTTGTGCTGTAGTTCACCTCGTTCTTATTAAGAGAACGACTGCAATAGGCGATGGGGTGTTCCACACCATCGTGTGTTTGGGTCAGAACAGCAGCAACTGAGTAAGCTGACGCGTCACTTAGTATACGGAACGGTAAAGAGTAGTTAGGCATTTTCAATATAGGAGCAGAGACCAAAGCTGACTTGAGAAGGTTAAAAGCCTCCTCAGCTTCAGATGTCCAAATAAAATTTACATTTTTAGAGGTGAGTTTACAAAGAGGTTTACTAATTTTAGAAAAGTTATTAATGAAACGACGATACCAGCCGGCCATACCTAGGAAACGTTTGACATCCTTCGAGTTAGAAGGTGTGGGATAGTTGAGGATGACCTCGACTTTACCGGGGTCAGTACGTAGTCCATGCCTATCCACATAGTAACCAAGGTACTTTAATTCACTTCGACAAAAGTGTGATTTCTTCATATTAATCGTTAGGCCCGCATCCTTGAGTCGCTGATAGATTCTATTTAAGAGATCCACATGCTCCTCGAAGGTGTTGGCCACACAGATTATGTCGTCTTGGAAGCAAAACACTCTGTTGTCGAATTCCGGGCCGAATAAGCGGTCCATCAGTCGTTGCATCGTACTTGAAGCTCCGACAAGACCAAAACACATTACATTATACTGGAACAAACCCCGCCTCGGCACCGTGAACGCAGTCTTCTCAGCAGACTGGGCAGAGTCGAACGGGATTTGCCAATACGCTGCACTTAAATCAATAGAGGACAAATATTTAGCATTATTAAGATGGTCTAAAATTTGATTGATGTACGGTAAGGGATAAGCATCACTTTTGGAAACAGCATTAAGCTTACGTGAATCTAAGCACAGCCTTAGATCACCGTTCGCCTTTTCCACCATAACCACGGGTGAGTTCCACGCGGATTGTGATGGTGACACCACTCCCATCTCCAACATCCGGTCCAACTCCGTCTCCAGAGCCTTCTGTTTGAGAGGTGAGAGAGGGTAATACCGCTGCTTGATCGGCTTGCTGTCACCCGTGTCTATGACATGATGCACAAGCGTAGTTCGACCTAAGCCCACCTTATCCGTATTAATTGACTCAAATTTTTCAATGATCCCGTTCATTACACACCGCTGATCCTCGGTCAGGTTGTTGTAATCCTCGAGACCACTGTGAAGAGACAAAGATTCAATAGGACAGCTATCACTAAAATTATTCATATTAATTTTTTGAGAAATTAATCTATCACCTAATTGAAATTGTTGCCAGAAGTCTACTCCAAATATCATTGAGGTAGTTATTTCTGGTACAACATAAAACTTAAGTACCCTGATAACAGAGTTGTATTCTAAGGGTAAGGACATAGAACCCAGACATTTCAAATGTGAACTGTCTGCAGTTGTAATTTTAAAATTTGGGTTGACACTTTCTAGTTCAAACCCTAAATCTAAGAAGCTACGGTGCGCACCTTTTCCTAGCACAGAGCAGGAGGCACCGGAATCAAGAAGACCAAGAACATTTAAATTTAAAACCCTAACAACTAAGTACGGTCTAACATCGTTATCCCGTTTAGTAAACAGGACCTTATCAGAAGAAGACTCAGACACAGAGCTTGAGAATGTCTTAATAAGGCCCTGGCCTACGCGTTTTTTGACTTCGACGTACATTTGGGGCAGTCGGGTGACTTGACTCCTTTGAGACCACATCGGAAACACACCAACTCCCTTGATTGTGAGCAGTTATACGCAGTGTGATCGCTGCCGCCGCAACGAAAGCATTTGCGTTCGTGCGAGGCTGCCGAGCTGTCCACCGCAGAGACCTGCTTGGTAGCTTTTGGTGTGCCCTTTGCTTTCTGAGAATGTAAGTCAGAGGAGATCTCAAATTTGTCCAAGACTGGCTCGTGGAACGCCTCAGCCCTAGCACGCGCAAGTTCCAAACGCTTTCCTAACCTTCTTAGATCATCAATAGTGTTGACTTCATGAAGGGCTAGTTCCTTCATGTAGTCAGGTCTAATGTTATGCATAAGAATGTCCAGTTGTTCTTCACTGGGCATTTTACAAGTTAGTCTAGAGAACATGGCCTGCATTGTGGAGATGTAGTTCACCAAGGACTCGGTACGGGCTTGGGTACGTTGCCTAATCTCATTCCGTAAACGATAATCGTAATCGGGAATATCAAAGGTGTCTCTTAATTCGATTAGTAAGTCTTCATAAGACATAAAGTTAGCTTTATTGGTGCGGAACCAAGACAAAGCTGGTCCGTCCAATAGGTCAGAGAAAGCCATGAGAACCTTTGATTTGGAGACTTCCCTAGCACACCGGAGTTCTTCCAGTCTCTCAATGAAAACACGTACACAAGTAGATCCATCATATTTTAAATTAAAACCATTCAAATTAATAGGGCGTTCCCTATAAATAAAATTATCATTATTTAAGTTAATGTTTTGCGAGCTACCCCGCATCGAGCGTTCATTTCTCATCGCAGGTGAAGTATATTCAACTCGGTCACGAGAAGCGCGATCATCATTATCTGACACCTCAGATTCTGAGTCACTATTCGATTCAGCTACTGACACAATCTTAACTAATCTGTTGCGGATACTAACAAGTTCAGAACAATCTAACCCACAACGAGCTAGCCTAGTCAAAAGATAATTAGCCCTAACAGCAGCCCTAGTGCGACTATTTTTATCGGCATCAAAGTCACCTGACGATAGCAAATCCTCGAGTTCCTTCACTTTTGGCTCGCAGACAGTGCGTTCAGTTGCAGCATCAGTGGACTTCGTGGTGTTAGGCTTCAGACTTCCACGGCGAACTAGCCGATATGCCGTCCTCAATTCGTTACGCAAGCTGACAACCGTAGCCTCAGGATCCGCTGAAATGCCCATGTAAGACAACTCATTAGACAGCTCATCTTTTCTTAAATAGTTTACATACTGGTGCATTTTTGCCATCTTATAAGAAATGAACTTTAAGTGAATAGAATATAAAAATAAAATTTAACTAACAATTCCGTTATTTAACGAAAGTTTAAATGGATATAAGTCCAAGAGGGTATTCAATTGAACGGACAGTATGTAAATGTACCCTTCTATGTTAATAATATAGGTATAAAAAAATTCAGCATAAAACAATTTTCATTAGCGGGTAGGTAACTAAAATGTACCGCCCTGCAGACAATTCCTAATAATATAATTATTTAAAAATTTCCAATTGAGAATAATTCTCCAATAGCGGGTAGGTACCCGAGATGTACCGCCCTGCAGACAATTACTAAAATATTGAAAAAATATACACAAAAAAAATTGTACCGTACGTATAGGTACAAATGAAATTACAAAAAATTAAAAAACAGTTAAAAGGCTAAGAGCAAAATGTACGGTAGCAAGTATAAGTACCGGCTACTATACTGATCCAAGGTTAAAAAGAAAAAAAAAATGGTAATTCCGAATGGAAACCACCTTACACAGAGTTACATATATCGGCACTTATAGAAAATGTCGATAACAATTAAAAGTTAAATTCAGAAAAAACACAAAGTTGAACATATGCATGTATATTAATTTTATTTAAAATTCGGGACAAACTGAGATGATATATCCAACCCAACCAGCAACCAGTAAAAAAAGAAAAAAGAAAAAAAAGAAAAAAATACGAAGGTATGCCGAAATATGAATTTTACCGAAAATGTAGCAGCTATTTATAATTTAGAAAAAAAATTTTGACCCGTTTCCTTGCTATTCGGTGTAAATTGCAAGGAAATTAATTACGTGCTTAGCCGCACAAGCACAACCAATTAACGTCTTGGAGAGTATCAGACGGATAGTAGGTTTGAATTCATTAAAGGCGTCTTTCACACACACACACAGAACCAAGAGAAATCCAGTGGGTACTGGAATTCTTGAACTGCCCGTACGTTGGCCGCGCCACTGTGTAACCTGGGAAACTCCCCAGCTACTCCACCGGCTAACCCAGGCAAGAGCTTTCGAAAGAGACTCTTGGGCGCCTTTTATCTCAGAGTGGAGATAGTGGGTGCGTGCTCCAGATACCCTTAATGAAACAACACTAAGATTTTATACATGCATATATTCAGTAGGATACACAGTTATACATAAAGTAGAATGGTCACAGGCACAGAGATATAGAAATGTAAATACAATATAAGATGCTTATGCGCCTTCCTCGTAGCACACAGCTGATCTCGTAATTACAACTCAAGGTAGCGGGTATATGAAGTTACAGTTATTGTGCAAGTTAAGATTACGTGACCTTTTTGGCACTCCTCTTCGGATGGTTCCCCTGGCGTCGGTTGTCGGCTTGCGTAGGCAGGTCTGCTGCTAGCCACCGCCCGCACTGCCGCGAGCCAAACGAAGGGACAGCTGTTCCGAACAGGGACTCCAACAACGGAATCACAACAATGTAGATAGGTCACTAATATTGTCCGCTAAACCTTGGGACCCTGCATCAAAAGTACAAAAAGCCTATATCACTGACGCAAACGAACGACACAGATATAAAGAAATCACTACTAGAGAAAGACAAATCAGCATATCTTACCAGAGAAGTCCGGGAAGGATGCACAGAATCTAAGATACTTAATTTATATGTAGGTAGGTACATATAATTCAGAGTTCCAACTTATCAGAAAAATCAATGAAATACGAACAGAGTTTCGTGCTTAATCTTCAGAGTAATTATCAGAGGTGTTCGTATCCACCGGGAGGGGTGTATTTATATCCTTTTTCATGGAATATTCTAGTAGATGAATCTGATATCACGAATTATTCGTTCACCTGATCGAATCGCGAAACAAAAAATACTGATCCACAGATAATACGAAACCAAAGACATTCTCGCCGTGACTAAATTAATTTGGGCAACTAGGAATTTAGATTATGACAATTTTAAATTAAAGACATTAAGTTATATGATTGAATAAAATATCACAAATAATTTAACCTATCAAGATATTATAATTCTATTTGAAATAGGTAAACATACTAGCGACATCTGTTGTCAGATTGGGAAACCATTCATCAATACCGAATTGGTGATCGATGAAAAGTTCCCCCCAAACCCTACAGATGTCGTCATAGGTACAACGTATTGTTTACCGAAATCAAATTTTAACGCCACTAACAATTTTGCGTTACAGGCTTACCAGTCTAACTGTGATGCGGCTGAACTTCGATATTTTCCGTGAAGCGACTGCCATCTGACCTCCACAACCAATGGTCTAATGACCAATGGCGATATCGAAGTTCCAAGTTAGGCTGGTTGGACTTTTGAGGGCTCCAACTACCCGTAACGACTGCCATAGATGTTTGTATGGCAACCGGGACCGACGGCTTAACGTGCTCTCCGAGGCACTAATAAACCTGCGATAAATACACACATAACTTCGAAAAGCATCGAAAAGTCATTGGTGTGTGCCATGGTAACCTGGGATCGAACTCGAGACCTCGTCTCAGCAGTCCATTACCCATACCACTAGGCTACCGCGGCTCTACTTTGGCATAAAACTTTATAATAATTATTTTTTGAATTTAGGAATAATGATTTCAATTGAGTTTTATATGGAGTATGATTAGAAAATAAACAACCAATAGTTTGTGATACCCCTGGTGTTGGAATCGTTCATAAGTCACGGTAACCACCTTTCATCTGATGGGCCATGTGCTTGTCTACCCCCTAAGTGGTAAAAAATATGTTTATCCCGTAATACTGTAGGACCAAAATATATAGGCATACGAACATTTAATGGACTAAGACGTGTAAGCCAAGTAATCGAAAATGATTTGAAACATAACTAGCTGACCCGCGCAACTTCGTCTGCGTCACTCCGTTTTTGCTACATTTTTCACTTCTGCTACATCTTCCTCTTTAACCATTCTATCTATTAAAAATCCTTTGCGTAGTTTTAAAGATTCAAGCATACAAAGGGACATAGAGATATAGGGACAGAGAACGCGACTTTGTTTTATACTATGTAGTGATAAGTGTTCATATTAATAAACAATATTTCTTTATTGCGGGTACAATGTAAACTGAACCTACCACTGCCGTCCGGGTCAAAAATACCGCTCGAAATTTAGTCATAAATTGACCAGGGCACGCCCGCGGGCAAATGTGATATAGTGTGATTTTTTGCCACTGACCGCCATGTTACAATTTATGATTTTATTTAGTGCGGCAAAAACTTAATCGATGGGTCAAGAGACCCTCGCGAGCGAGCTAAGGGTTGACGGATTTTTTTTTAAAGTCGATGATCTTGGAATGTCTTTGTAGGAAATTATTAAAGGACCCGGTTATAGACTAGTTTGGGGCTATATGTGAATTAAAATTTTTTGGTAATATTTTTGAACATATTTTATACAGCTATTGTAATTTCAATATTTTAACCCTAACCTAACCGTGGGTTAAAAGTCAAGGTAGAACATTATATAGGGGGTCTAAGGGAAACAGTACCCGATACACTAAATTAGCATAAAAAACTACAATATCTCAATTTTTTTGTTAACTTTATTTACTCTCTATCGTATAGGTAATAAGGGTGATTAGGGGTTGAAAGACTACTGTCTTTCAACCCCTAATCCTAATCCGATGGCAGTCGCTTCACGGAAAATAGAAATATCACCGCATCTTAGTTAGATCAGAAAGCCGACTCCAACTGAGTTGGGAATAGGCTCAGAGAATGATGTGGGGCTAAAAGACATATATCCTTGTTTCAAATGCATCTTATGTGTGGTTGCTCTATTTTGGGTGGTTATAATTCCAATTGGATCCCATAGGCGTAGTCGGTTTATGAAATTTTTTGCAATTTTTTCTCTTGCAATATCGGGCTGGCATTCTTAGAAAATTGCAGGTCAAAAGCCTAAACTATTTATCAATGCGTTCTAGAATTCCGAAACGTCAAATATTCGCTCAACTTAATTACAAAAGATTTAATACCTATAATTAAACAAAACGCTACCATTAGTAAAGAAATTGAAATAAATCCGTCATTCTAAGGGGTGGTGCACACACGCCTACGTGAAAAAACCGCATTTATTTTGATGTTTAGCCACTGCGTAATCATAAGTTACATTTTAAGGTATAATTAAAAGTATATTTAGAGTAAAATCGTATCAGCAAAATAAAAAAAAATGAAATAAAAGTTCAATAGACCGATTAATCGATGATTCTGCATCTATTGTTCGTTTTTTCAAAATTGTATTGTATTCGGACGAGCATTTACCGCCAACAACGTTGTTACGAGTTAGAGCTGTTTTGATGATGGTCTGTCAATCAATCTTCTGATTCAAGTCGTGGTAATTTCAATTATTGGCAGTAATCATGGTCATTAGGTGCACGCATTAATGTAAATTTATAAACTGTGGGAATTCTTTTTGCAAGATTGTCTAAAAAAGGAGTATAGATGCGCTTCTTTTAATGATTTGTTTTAGTATTCAGTACTCACTTTTTACGTGCATATAATATCAGTGGCGTTTTTATTTCACTATAATAACTTTATATATGAATGCCTCAATGGATATATAGGTTAATGTTATGAAATTTCACTTCACTTAAAAAATATTTCAAGTAATTTTATTCCATAAAATATTTTCAAATAAAAATTTATAATCTAAATAATATAATCTGAATTTTTGTAGTAAAAAAAATGTATGTATTATGTAATAATGATATTCTTGGTATTATGTAACATGTTGATATTTATATTTTATAATAAACTATCGATATACCGGTATGATTTGGCAGGGAAAATCTGAATATAATCTAAATAATATATTTATTTAGTATTTCATGGAATTTTATTCCATAAAATATTTTAAGTAAACTTTTTGACGGGATAGTAGACGTATTTTAATTTTTTATTTTTACTCTCAACCGTATGTGGTCTCAATATTTTATTTGTATTTGATTGATAAATAAAAATTTAATAGTTTCAAAACCACAATATGTATCTATCCATCACATTAACAAATAATTTATCGCCATTTAAAATTACCGTATATAAATTTACTACCAATTTCACAAAATTCTGACCTCCTATTTAGAAGGGTTTATGGTTGCCTTGCCTTGTGTTATCGCATAACACAAGGCATAATTAGTTCGCATGCTCGACTTAGTAATAGGTACTTATATAAAAAAGTGAAAACACAGAACTCACAACTTTCTCAATAGGCCAATTTCCAACCTATTTTTTCTTGTGTTATCCACAACCAATACTTACAAATAAAAAGAAACAAACATCAACTCTATCGAAACCGAAAGTAACTTTAAATTAAATGGTTTGTGACAAAAAAATGTCTCTTAAACGACTGACCATTCACTTTTTATAAAAAGTACCAATAAAATTGGATTTATTGTGTCCAACCACTTAAAGTACCGTGACAACCCGGCCTTATTTTGTAACAATAGATAAGGTTCCATCACACTAATTTAAATCCTAGCTCTAATATCATAGAGTACATTTTTGAGCGGCTTACATTGTATTTTAAGGGTTGTCATAAGGTGACAAGTAGCTAAGTATTGATTTTAAGTGACTTTGAATTGCCGAAAGGTTTGTATAGAGACATCTTTATTGGAGACACATCAGTCGTTTAGTAACTGATAAGTAAAAGACTTTGTTTTTTTTATTCTGTGGACTTTTTTAATGCGTTTTGGTCACGTGTATTGCACGCGACCTAGCACGTTTGTTAGGATTGTTATGTGTGAAGTTAACACTTCCTTTGAACCATTGAAAAGAGGGAGTACGTTTTTGCAGTCACCTCATCGAAGTTCAACCGCATCTTAGACTAGAAAGGCTCAGAGAATAATGATGACTGTTGCTACAGTGTAAAAAAACATCCTAGCTGGGTACCTTATTTAAAAATCGAATTTCATATTCACAATATTTAAATAAAAAGATATGTATTACCTATTTATTCTTTTTTTTAAACAGGACACGTCATTTTGACTTCGCCTGGTTTGATGATAAGCTGAACGTAGAGCTATCGCTCAACTAGACCCGGGACTTTAGGTAAAAGGATGAAGGATGTATATTATTGCAATATTATATTACTTTTTATAATTTGATCAATAACATTCTCGAATAGTATTTTTTTTTAATAATGCGACTGCCTCCTCTATCATTTTTATCAAATTTACCAAGTCTCACATCATTTTACCCGAGGGGTAAGAGGCTACTAATGGAAAAATACGCAGACGATATCACTGCGAGTGAAGCAAACCTCGAACTAAAACCCTGCACCAACCCATCTGAATAGCGTGGAAACAGTAGACCAAAGCCTCCCAATATTAGGAGAGGTCTAATGTCCAGCAATGGACTTTGATAGGCATTGATTGATTGATTTATTCTTAATTGAAATATTGAGATGCAACTTTTTTTGATTATCAAGTTTTCATTGGACCTTAATAACCCCAGAGAAGTCCACCAGAAGCTAAATTAGCAAAATACGTGCAACTGCACTTAATCAAATGTCACACTTACAAATTATACTTAATTACACGGACATTGCCATAAAACAAAATCTTTTTACTACTAAAAACAAGCGAATCGAAACTGCTATATTCCCCGAAGCTATAAACTACTAAAAAGTTATAAAACCTTTTTAGCGACATTAAAAAAAAAGCGGAACCAACTGCGTTTTTCTCGCGCCAAAACTTTTATTACTTATTAAAACAAATTAGTCCAACAGTTGTACAGAAAAAGTTGGAGAAATTTATTAGTTTCCTAAACAATAAAATTGACTATCGCCGCATCTTAATGGCGTTAGTGAAATACTGCTTACTACCGTACAGATAAGTCGTTAAGATATTACTAAAGAGGACAATCGCAAGAAAAAATTGCAGGTTTCTGCACTTTTGTAGCTTACATTCCTAACTACATACACACATATTTAGAACTGTCATAGTGATCAAATCAAATCAAATCAGTTTATTTGCATAGGACAGGTACATAAAGGTGGTTTCATTTACAATAATGTGCAAGTGCTCTGCTTATTACCTCGATAGGTGTGTAAATTTTAGATTTGAAGAATACATTGTCAAGTGTTAAAATATCTAAAGAAATTGTTACATCGAATTTAAGTGCATCGAATAATTTATATATTCGATCAATGAATTGTAGCCCTAAAGTATTTCTGTGTAAAGCAAGAAGTAGCATGCCTTCGCATTTACTAGACTTTCGCACTGACGTGCATCGCGCTGGAATACATTCGACAATGTGTGAATCTATGTGGAATAATTTCGCACTACCGTACTTCGCGGTGGAAAACATTCGAAATTATGGGTACCGATGTGGCGCACTTTCAGTACTTTAGTGCTACAGTGTATCGATATTTTGAATTTCGAAGTTTAGTATGACAGTCCATATTTTAGTATTAAGTATATATTCATTTATTCCCAGGGTGTGAGAGACATGTCTTGTATAATCTCACCTCCGGCAAACAAGGACTTATAGACGGCGTGCGTTTTACTGCGGTTCGAGTCCGACATAATAACCTCCACCCATTTTGGCGGAGGTGGTATTGGATATTACGCACGATAAAATTAAAATTATATATTTATTTATGAACAATTTTTATTTAAACAATATTACATCATATACAACAGTCGTATTACATGCAAATTATACATTTTATCGAGTATATTAACATTTGAAATGAATAAATAAAATAATGTTTTTAATATTAAACCACTGAAAGTCAGTAATTTCGTCATGATAAATCCAACCACCAACCATGTGATAAATCCAAACTCCGTTCTTGACGAAGTCGGGCTTCGAACGATAATAAAATACGCCGTAGTATTTGATATTGTTTGCGCCCACACAAGTGAAGTTATAAAACATTCGGAGCTGGGGGCGGAGCCCTCGGGCTCTGCCCACAGGGGCGCCAATATAAGTTAGCGGTACGTATTGCACTACGTACATATTTCTTTTGAAGTAGAATTGATAGATCATCTGTTAGGTAGTAACAGTATTAAATTCCTTTGTATAGATTATAAATAGCAATAAGGTTGTATAACAGAATAGAATAATAGAATAAATAATGTACGGGATTGACACGTATTTTGACTATTATGAAAGTTTATCATTAATTATTTATTTATTATTTTTATAATCGTATTTTTAGTAATAGTAAAACCGCGGTAGCCTAGTGGCATGGGTAATGGACTGCTGAGACGAGGTCTCGGGTTCGATCCCAGGTTTACCATGGCACACACCAATGACTGCGATGCTTTTCGAAGTTATGTGTGTATTTATCGCAGGTTTATAAGTGCCCGGTTAATGGCAATAGGCTCGCCACCTATTACATTGGGACCTAAATATAAACTGGCGAAATGTGGGTGTTAACACCTCTGCCTACCCCTTCGGGGATATAGGCGTGATATTATAAAAAAAAAAAAATAGTAATTAACTTTTTTTTCATAATCATATTTTTTAAGAAACATTGATAGAACATATTCTGTTAGGTAGTAACCACAGGTGTTATTTGATGCTTTCGTAAAAATAAGCCTTTGACAATTCGTTTACCTATAATACCTAAATCAATGTTTGTAATTAACAGGTATTTTGACCTTTATAAAAAAAGAACATTTATTCAACACACATAACACAAAGGTGACTCTATGGAACAGTGACCAAAACACAAGTTAATACAAATACACAAGGTACTTAATAGGTAATAACTGTTAGTATGTACTTAACAAGTCAATAAACTTAAAATAAAATATCAAAATAAACGTATTATCAATCATGCTATTCTGTTCTAAGAAACGTATTGCCCCTTTTCTAGAAAGACTGGGATCCTCAGCTAAAGTAATTATTTAATTTGGGAGCCACCTTTGAAAGCATAGCTGTTAGCTCGCCAACATAAACAAATAAGTACTAAGTATTCCATCAAGAATCAAACAGTTTGGTGAGTCTTTCCTCTGCCGCACCATTAAATTTTGGAATTCCTTACCAGCTCACGTGTTTCCTTCTTCCTACAGTCCCGAATCCTATAAGCGGGGCGTGAAAAAGCATCTGATGAGGCCGTCAAGCTGAGTACCACCATTATAACACTTTACGCGTTTGTAATTTATTTATTTATTATTATTTATTTATTTATTATTCATTTACGACAATTCAAGCTAACATTGAGAAACACCAATGTAATGTAATGGTGACCCTCTTTCCTGAGGCTTTGACTTCAGCTTACCATCAGTATATAAAAGAAAACATTGCCAAACCGATAATATAATCCCAATAACTATATTCCCGCAAGCGGGATTCGAACTTGGGATCTCATACACAGAAGCCGTACTTATCACCGTTCTATGTTACGATAAGTTTTTACACTCGAGTGTAACGTTAAATAAATTGGGGCACCCCTTCATACGAGGGTTGGCGGCGACACAAAGGGATGCGCACGAGTCGCCCATATGTCGCGTGCCTAGTTAGGGGTGCCTCTAGAAAAATCTTGTTTTTTTTTTCTAATTTCTCGGTAGTAGCAAACAAAAAGGTTTTATGTAATGAACCTTTAATGCTCTGTGGCTAAGTAGGTTTTTTTTGGTGTTCTGTGTTTGATTCCCGATCAATAAAAATACGCAAGAGTCTCGTAGGTGAGATTCCGTATCAATAAATAAATATTATATGAACAAACTAAAAGTAAACTTAACTATAGCTTGTATTATGTGTTCTAGAATGCGTATAAATATAATAGATACATTTGTTTTTGTAAACACATACATATGAATAGAAACACCCAGACCAATTCAAATATTAATATTACAAAATAAAAAAATATAAAATATTTACACTGAGCTTACACTGAACCCACGCCCCGTGCGTAGCAGTCAAACATTCTACCGCTAACCGCTACGCTACATAGGATCTGCTAAATAAACCTATGGGCTTGGATCTTGGATCTAAGTCGGGAGAGAAACAATGCACTTTTTTATCGGATGCAACACCCCACGGATACCACCTCCACCAAAACCGGTGGAGGTGATTATGTCGGAACGAACCGACTAAAACGCACGCCCTCTATTAGTCTTTGATTGCCTAAGTAGAGATCACATCTCTCGCATGGGGGAAACGAGACTCATTTTTTTTATCGTGCGCAAAATCCCCACGGATACCACCTCCGCGAAAACCGGTGGAGGTGATTATGTCGGACTCGAACAGACTAAAATGCATGCCGTCCATGGGTAGGAGAAACGAGACCCTGACGCGTGTGGATTGTTTTAGTATAATCTATGATTGATAGCTCTGAGCTCTTACACCACCGTTGCACCCTGTGCTATCCTCAAAAGACAGACAGTTTTTTTTATTTAGGACTCGTCAATTTGACTTCACCCCGCCTGATGGTAAGATCAAGGCAAAGTCTCAGGAAAGAGGGTCACCATTACAAACACGTAAAGTGTTACAATAGTGGCGCTCAGCTTGACGGCCTCATCAGATGCTTTTTCACGCCCCGCTTATAGACCCGGGACTATAGGAAGAAGGAAACACGTGCGCCGGTAAGGAATTCTAAGACTTAATGGTGCGGCAGAAGAAAGACGCACCGAACCGCTAGGTTCTTGATGGAATATTTTAAGCACATTTTGGTTCACAACTCGTGCCTCTACCTACCTACCCTACCTTACTATTAGTGTCCGTGGTTCACCCAGGTGGAAAGCCTAAGTGAAGATTACAGTATACAAGAATCGATCGATCGATGGACGACACAGTCAAATCTCACTATGAAATTAAAGTAAGATTGAAATAATATTCCTTTTAAGAGGTAAGGTCCCTGTTTGGACTATAATTTCGGGCGAATTCGGGCTCGCATTTTCCAAGGCTATCTGCCACACTCGCGTGCGACCACAGTAATGAATAGACAAAACTGACATATAATATCAACCATTTCAAAAAAGGAATGGCGGGTAATTTTCGAAACCTCAAGCAACATATGGTGACGGCAGACGCCATTCGGAGCCAACTGTCACATCTTCTCTCCCTTTCATATTTAGAACATTTAGTATAACGATGAAAGAGATGAAATGAACTTCATTAGTCGGTAGTACTATCATTTGAATGTCGCAAAAAAAATGTATTGTTTGGTGCAAGCACACGTGCGAAGACCGGAAGTAGGGCAGGCTTTGGCGCGAATTTAAGCATAATACGAAAATTCGAATGACTGCATAGTATATAAACAGGATATTGGGATTATAATCGGTTTTGGAAATAACATATGGATTATGGATGAGACATGAGCGTTTGGGGGTTAAATCGAGATTGTTGATAATTTTGTGAACACGCTGTAAAAAGTGTCTGAGAAATATATAGCTTCCTTCTACTTTATTTATTAGTTCAATAAACATTTGAAGGCTTAGTGATTTATATATACGAATAAGGAATTTATCTAATAATTTCTGCAAATTCGGGCGCAATTTAGATGTATGTATGTAGACATAGGACACTTACACATGCACATTGTAATATGGCACGAATACATTAAGAAGATATTATAAAATTTGATATTAGATATAAGATATAACGACGGGTGCAAAGTAAAAAGAAGCATCTGCATAATAGCAACTTTACAGGAGAGCGAAAAGAACGAAAAAGTGTATTATTTTCTTAATGAGTGGGCCAATATTTCTGAAAATGTTATCATAATTTATTTATACTCTTATTTATTTTTATATTAAGTTAATTAAGCTAATTTATTAATAATTTAGGAGATTTTGTAGATAGCCGTTTTTACAACGAACTTTATAAAACGCTAACTGAGCCAACTACCAGCTGGTCGTATATGCTCGGGACTTTTAATATCGTGTATAAATAGTTTTTTTTCTTTTTTTTACTGATCTCAATTGTTCTCAGGCCACTTATAAATAAATATATATTTATAAAATATTCACTACAGAAAGTAATTTTGCAGATAACTTTTTATGCTTCGTACTTTTATAACAACATTTTGTAAATTGGCTTAGTAGCCCAAAATCATCATGCGAATATAATTGCAGTTACAATACTTTCAGTTTTTTGTTCATAAGGTCGTTTATTAAACAGAAAATCCTACTACGTGATAAATACTTTGTATGAAGTTAACCGACGTAAATTTAATTGACCGCGAAGTAGAAAGAGTCAACTGGCAGATGGTCGTTAATGTGCGTTTGAAGAGTAATGCAAATAGAAATTAAAAGCACAACTTGAAATAGTTGCCGATATACATAAAAGCTTTTAAAAACTTATAACGTATGCGCGCCGGTGACAAGTAAGTCAACTGCCTGATGACATTTTGTGTACGCTCGGAGTCCGCCGCCGCACCCCGCGCAAAAACGACCAACGTTACTTGGTCGCATTACCTTCGTACTATTTGCAAAATTGAGTGTAGATGGCTTTTTATACTTTTAAAAATTCATTGAAATATAATGAAATCTCCAAAACCAAATATGCCAGGTTGTGGAGTCTTATTTGATTAGTACGAAAATACAATAAAAAGAAAATCGTGAGTTTGTAGTTGACTTTATTTACTTTGCACCCGTCGATAATATTTATTTTAATAACGATTATTGGAATAAAAAATATTTTCACCCACCTTTACCCAACATGACTTTAGAATCAATAATTTACTCAGTTTAGGCACATAAATAGCACATAATTATGAATGTCAAAAATTTACGATAAAAATTTTCCTTTTTTATTTTAAAAATTGTGATTAAAGAATTTTTTATCGAACGTATTAATAATAATAAAATATGATTGAGAAAATGATTCTTTTGCTAGTTAAATAAGTTAAATCTACTGAGAAAATACCAGCAAGAAACTTAGGTAGATTACCGTAACCCTTTCTTGTTTAAAAGAAACAACTTATTCATGACATGGTAGTGTTCAAACCAAGTGATCTCTTTTCATTGAGGAAGAAACTTCAGGCCCCGCATAAAGGACCCGGGACTTTGGAAGAAGGACATACGAGAGCTGGTAAGGAATTCCAAAGTTTAAGTGCGGTAGAGAAAACACTCACCAAATCGCTTGGTTCTTGATGGAATCAAATCACTAAAGTCCCGTACTGTAGGATAATTTTGGTGCCATTACAATTGATGCTATTAAAAATAGACCGCTCAATGGTCTTATCAAATCCGTTACGCGTGTGGAAAATAATGTGAAATAGTTTCCAAAAATAATTCCAATACCATTGATTCGTAACCAATAACGCGTAATTATAGGCCCAAAAATAAAAAATATTTTAACCCTTGAATGGTCACGGATCGATTTTGGGGCCCCTCGCACGTGTCAATATATAGTTATTAAAAAAACCTTTGTTTACTGTTGTGGACTGATTATAATATATGATGTTTTATTGTTTTTGTGACATAATTGGCTACTGGATTGGTTTTTGTTCTGTCGGTTACAAGATATTCCTCTTTAGATATCGATTTTTCTATGAGGGAGGTCATTCTTGTCATGTCAAAGACTTTTTATTTGTTAAAGTTTCAAACGAATTTCAGGTAACTGAAAATTCAAAGTTGTTTGAGAGAAACGAACTGCTCCGAAAAAATTCACATAATATAGGAAATTCACATAGCCTGTCATGTTTCTCCATTTTGTCTCCTGCTAATCAGAAGAATAGGCTCAAAGCTGACAAACAAATAATAAATAAATATTCTAGAACAATCCACATAACGTCACCTAGACCCATGATAAGCATAACATAACTAGCTTGTGTTATGGGTTCTAAAATACGGATAAACATACTTAGATACCTTTTGTAATTACATACATATTATTCATAAAAACACCAAGATCATGACTAATATTCATTTTTATATTCACACAAATATTTGCATTGAACTACCACCATGCCACAGCGGTCGAAAAGTACGAAAACATGAGTTATTACTAAAATATAAGCTGGACAATTTAATAGAATTTGGCTACACTTACAAAATAGAGAAAAGTATGTACATAGTAAAATGTAATTGGCAAAAATATGGGTGCCAAAATATAGATTGGGAATACATAAAAAAACGACGAACACCCAAGATTGTTTAATAATACTTAGAAAGAAATACACTTTAAATGAGTTCTGAATTAAATTGTTTGTTTAACTAAAATAACTTAATATCAAAGGGTAAGATAACGTCTTTCAAACGACATAATAAACTTGAGAGAAAGTATTAAGGGAGTCTATAATTTCGTAAACTAACATAAACGATTTTAAAATTTAAATAAAAAGTATCATTAAAGAAAAAACGCGGTGATCAAAGGGTTCAAAAGTGCCGATGTGGCTAAATAGAGCATCGTTATAAATCGAAGCGCGAACTAAATATAGTTGACTAAATGGCACTTAACCCTACGAACGACCAAGTCTCTAACGACTAAGAAAATTGGTTTGCGTTATCAAAAATTATTACTGTAGATTTTACATAGAAAAAAAATATAATTCTACAACTAGATATGTTTCAATAATTTCACTCTCGTATATTATTCGTATATTATCTCGTATAGAATTTTTGTAAGTACAGCTTAAATTTTTAAACTTCTTAATAACGAGACCAGTCTCTTTGCGTTTCCCACCAGCTTTAGCTGGACTTAGTACCACTTTAGCATTATACTCTTTTTTTTAGCATCAGAAATTACTAATATTCCTTCTAACCCCCCTCCAGTTAAGCTCAATGGCCTGTGTTAGGAGTAGATTTACATCGGCAGTGTAATGACTAGGTTTTAAATCTAGGACTTCTAGATCGCAAGGCTGACTCCTTATCAACTAAACTACCGATGCTTCATAACTCATGCGTAAAAGTTAATTTAGTTATGTTATTTATACTGTTGATTAATGGCATTTGGTGGAGCTTATTGTTATACATGATTGATAACAGACTAGTACTTCTCCACTGTATTTATTATTGTACCTAACCGGTTTCGCCTTGCGTCTTTCTCAAAGGTTCAACATTGACAGTTATTTACTTTCAAAATCATGACGAATATTTAGCAGCAACACTGATTTCACAAAACAATACATTTACTTAACAAAATTTCAAATTCCAACCAAAACGTAAACCCAAACATAAAAATCAAAGTTAACTTTGTTAAACGATTGCCCTCCGAAGTGGATGAAGTCATTTAGAAGCAAAAATCCCATGTTTGTTTAGCATTAATATTATAATAGGGGCCTAAACGATCCACCGTCGGTAAATAAAGGGTTGACTCTCAATTTATTAGGCCGACATATGGGTGCTTTTAGCCCAATATTTTGTTGAATACATTTTTGATTGTGTAAATAAATTTATTAAGTATCGTAAAAGGTTAAAAATTGAGAATTGGAATAATTTCACGTAGATTGTGTTAGATTCGACAGCCTCTGTTGCTTGGCAGTAGTGAATGCGACTGCTACTCGATTATTCGATATTCGATTAGTACTTCGACCGCCGCTCAGTGCAAATATTCATATGCATGAATATGGCTATTTGCATTGGTCTGGTCGTGCCTCAAAGAGCACGTTAAACCGTCGGTCTCGATTATCATACGAAAATCTATGGCAGTCGTTACGGGTTGGAGTTGGAGTTGGAGCCTTAAAAAGTTCAACAACTAGTCTAGCTGCAATACTTCGATATCGCTTGTACCTATAGATTGTGGAGGCCAGATGGCCATCGCTTCACAAAAAGTATTCACTAACTATGATTTTTGGTCCCACGTAATACGGGGCGAGCCTATTGCCGCCAATCGGCCACTTTGTAACAAAATGGGTATGCCGAAAATAAATTCTTAACTGAAAATGTAGCAGCTAAATTTTGGAATAAAGTTTTTGACCCGATTACTTGTAATGTTCATTTTACTTGCTTGCTATTTTCAATACTTGTCCATAATGTTATTTTCTTCCTAGAAATTCAGACTTGGATTTTACATAGAACGTGGCACTCATTTAGATCTCCATTCTTTTTGCAGCGAAGTCCACAGTCAAGCATAATTTTTGTATTGAACTTGGCTCTCTTTTTTACATTTAAATTTCTAGTGGGATTCTGTATAATATACTCGCTTCAAAGGTCCTACAACATATTAATTCCATGATTTTAGATTAGGTAATACCGTCATTTATAAGTTCATTATTAAATTTAATGAAAATATTTAGAAATGAATTATTTAATTAATTATTTAAATCTACCATGTTTGTTGTTTTTTGACGTTACCGATATTCCGGCGCTGTTACGCGAAAAAAACCAACAAAAATTGTAAATATTTCATCAAAATTAATAGCGAATATTAATTTCAGCTCCAATGCCTTATATTCTTTTTGCCACTGCTTACAAATCATGATTAAATCTAAAAAGCACCCTTATCATACAGATTTTTGACATTTACAACGAATAAGTCAACATTTCAACACCCTATAACGAAAGTGTCATATCTCAAGAAACGGCGAAATCCATCAATATTCTTACCGCGGTAGCACGACATCCCGCGGTGTGGCCAGCGCGCTACCGTAACCATTTAAAAAAAACTTCGATTGATTTGCGAAAAAAAAATGGCGGGTCTTCACTTTCGTTTGATTTTGCACGCCCACTCAGCGGTCCAGTGATATCCTTGGCAGAAAAAGTTTTTTTTTGATAGATTGACGTTTGAAATGTTATGGTATGTTTGGGAGTTTACAAAAAATGTTGTTAGTACTACAGTATTGAGTGTTGTATGGATGTAGGGTGGTGCAATACTGTGTTGAGTCAACCAGATAGCAGGAGAGTCAAAGAACTGTGAACATTAGTTAAATTCGGAATAGAAATAGATTATACAAAGTGTAAGGGGAACACTTCCGAAGCCGAAGCTACCTTACTTACTACCTTAGCTAGCTCCTGGTACATAACATATTGGCATTAAGAAAAAAAACTCACGACAACTTTTTGTTTTTTATACCGTTTAACTACTACAGATAAACAGCGTGACCTTCAGAAGACATGATGTTCAGTTTGATCGTAACAATTCGTAGATGTGCTATGACGGATATACAAACTAAACTTGTGCTGACATGGCCACCAGTCGATCGATGGTTTCATTAAAATTCAGCTATCACGCGGTCACGGTAAAAGGTTATGTAAATGTAGATGCGACATTAAACACCCATGTGTCATACATTATTCGATAGACGTTTTGACTTGTGGACTAACTCTTTTAAAAGACATTCAGCTTCGAGGACGAACGTTCAAATCGTGACATTATAGAAGTGATACCTCCAATACTGCAAATTGCAAGTATTCAAAATCATTACAAAACAGATACCGAGTAACCAGTTGTAGTGTTTTAAGACATTTAAATGTCCTTTGAAATTTAAACATCAATTGACCACACAATAAAAGAATATAATTGAAGATATGCAATCACACACTCAATTTCGTCACGGATTCTTCCTCGTTACACAAATAAAATTGAAGCAATCGTCAGAAACAATCCTTAATGTTGTTAAATAATACCAAACGAGGCTTGTTCATTTTGTTCAATCACACACAAATCACAGGAAACTCTTGATTAAGTCATCAAGTTTATGGGTGTCAATCAGTGCGAACTGCTGAGCAAATTACTGACATTATAAAGTGCGACATTGTGATAACTCGAACTTGTGTTGGCATTTCCAGATTAGGATATATTGATTTTGTAACTAACATAAAAGAGTATCAACTGTATTAGTAAACGAAGATTAAGGCATACTAGGTAGTTTAACTTAACTTTAACTAAAAGAACGGTATTCTTTGCTTCGTGTATACAATTCGTACCTTTATAATAGAGAGACCGTCTTGAAATTCTAGTTTACTTATTGCTCCTGTGTTTCTGCTAATGTAAAAATATTACTGTAATAAAAAGTAACTATATTTTATATTTTTCGACCTATTTTTATAACATAGTCATTGTTAATTGAATTTTTATACACAAGCGGTGTTTACTTGTGGGAGATTGTTAGATTGCTTCATATTATTACTCTGTTCTTATATTTATTGTGTACTAGCTGTTGCCAGCGGCTCCGCCAGCATAGACTTCTTCTGATCCCGTTCCCGCTGCACCATAAAAACCTTCCGTAGAGTTCAAGGAACAAATAAAAAAAAAAATTACTCGAATTAGTCCAGTCATCTTCGAGTTATAGGCTTACCAACATATTTCGCGATTCATTTTTATATATATAGATGAAGTATGATACAAATGTAAGCAATTGTTAGTAAACATTAAAATATTTTTTTTTTTAAATTCAACAGTTTCAAGATGGAAAGTTCCGTACCTTGAGTACCTGACCTCATAATATCATAATTATGTAGGTACTATGCGTTTCAATGAGAAGATAATCCCGATCGCGGCTACTTCACTCCGTACTCATACAAAATTGTATAGCTAACAAAAAGATTTCCATGTCGGATGGGTTCATATAACAACGACTTAAATAATATGGTTCTTTACTAATAGATAAAACTGAAGTTAGCAACAGGAATCGAAATTTTAATATCAACTCACTTGAAACGTATAGTAGTAAGTTTAAATCTCTAATTGCAAGTTAAAATCCGTATGCACCATTAGATAAATCGTCTTAGAAAATAAATGACTTCGTAGGTGGTTCAAATCTCACACAACGCCGACGCAAATATAATATCAATGAACAAAAAAGTTTTTAATCAATTTGATTAAAAAACCTTTTTACATTGGTGACCGCGAATAATGACGCTACGGGAAGCCCGCGTTCTTTTTGAATTTCGAACAATGATATCCAGTGGTTCGCGCCTAAAGAATGACATTTAAATAAAAATACGCCATGTTGTAAAAAAAAATACTTTTGTATATATATATCACTTCTGACATGGGCTACTGAATTTACAGATCAATTAAAATAGTTAATTTGTTAGAATTAAATTAATGATTATAAGAAGCGAATATTTTCTGTACAATAATACTAGTAGCCTCAAAAAGTTTGCTAAAAGATTTCGTATCCGTCATTTCGCTTAAGTAAATAAAAAACTTTGAGTAAATGGTCTTGTCCAAAGATATTATTTTTCTGTAGGTAGCTCTTACTTAACCCTGTCGTTAGAGGTATAGTTACCGCCATATACATTGACTCCAAGTCAAGTGATCATTGGATTGGTTTGATATATGGTGGGTTTGAATTGAACTCCTCTGCCGACGTAGCACCCCATACTATTTTCAAAAACACTCAAAAAACGCATATTACGCTTTTTTTGGAGAGTACATTATGTTATGTGTTTGGGGTCCACATATTTGTCTGTGATTAAAGCTACTTTTTTGTACCACTTAGGTGGCAGACAAGCACACGACCCAACTGATGAAAAGTGGTCACCGTAGGCTACTGCGGTCACACTCGTGCCGCCGACTATGTAGAGGACAGGGAGAGGAGAGAAAGAAACTCTCTGAACCTTACAAAGAGTTTCTGTGCTGTCAGTGCAGAAGACAAAGAAGGGTTTCTCGGTCTTCCCTCTGATAACACATAACCTGTCCAGTGAACTCTGGCTATCCTACTCACCGCCGAAAACATAAAATATTACTCAAGGTAAATTCGTCTGACATTTAAAATTCGGTAACACCATAATGACCGACTCAACTAGACATATTATGTATTCATCTCACCTAGCCTCGCCTAGCCGCGGTAGCTGAGTGGTATGGGTAATGGACTGCTGAGACGACGTCTCGGGTTCGATCACAGGTTTTACCATGGCACACACCATTCACTTTTCGATACTTTTCGAAGTTATATGTGTATTTATCGCAGGTTTATAAGTGCCCGGTTAATGGAAATAGGCTAGCCACCTATTACATTGGGACCTAAACATAAACTGGCGAAATGTAGGTGCTAGCACCTCTGCCTACCCCTTGGAGAATATAGGCATGAGTTTATGTATGTATGTATATCATCTGAATGAGTTTCGCTAGTCATAATAACTTCATGGTCCGAAATAGAACCTATTCTGAATATAATGGACAATCCAACAAGAATCCTTAAAAAACCTTTTTTATCCCAAAAGAAAACATAAAATCTGACATTCCGCAAAACAATGTGTCAAAATGGTCGCAAATAAAAAATGAAAAAATTATTTAAAATAAAATGTTAAATAAAAATTAAATACAACTTTAAATACCCGGCCGTGCTCGTCGACACGTCTCGGGTACAAAAAAAACATATTTGCTGTAAGTACCGATTTAAAATTATAATATTTAACTTAAAACACTAATGGAGTCTTTTATCATAATTGTATAGGTATAGGCAAGACTTATGGACAATGGAATTACCATTTTATCTACATCTACACTAATATTAAAAAGAGGAAAGATTTGTTTTTTTGTTTGTTTGTTTGTAACGAATAGGCTCCGAAACTACTGGACTGATTTCAAAAATTCTTTCACCTATAAAAAGCTACAATATCTAGGAGTAACATAGGCTATATATCATCGCTACCATCCATGGGAGCGGTGCAATAATCATAAAACTCCATAGATCCGGTAAATTTCTATACATTGGCGCTAATATGACTATTTCCTTTGTCATGACAGCAAGAAGTATTATAGAGAGCCAAGTTGAGAATCGAGTTGAGTTGTACAACGCGATAATTCAACATCCACGCAGGAGAAGCTGCGGGCAACAGCTAGTTTTAAATAAATAGAGAATGTACCACATTCCGCTCAAGTTATGTCAGTTTCTAATTGCAAAGTGTGTTCATTGGTCAGAGTCGAACATTGCAATCATCGGAATGAGGCCTTTGCTACGCGTTTCTGAGCTGTCTTTTGAGGATAAGGGGTACAACCGTGGAGGATGAGCTCAAATCCATCAATCATAAATTATTATCAAAGCAATCCGCGCCCTAGGGCCTCGTTTGCCTCGCGACTCAGGTCCAAGATCTGTGTCGATAGGTCTACCATACCTACCTACTAGCTCACGACTTGTTCCCTATGTCTCACGGAATAAATTGCATGAAAATGGAAAGGCAGGCAGTCTTCGTGTGTCACTTAGTGGCGGTTATACGCCAGCCCGTACAAATTCGATCTTCAGTCGCGCAATGAGAACGTGTCTACTCGGCAGCGTAGAAAACTAGTAGAAGTGCGACGCGATAGTTTCAGTGGCGGAACCGATGTCGCCAAACTCACACATAGGTATAACCGTTAATAATACCGTGCATTACTAGTAAATAATTGCTTTGATTGGTCGTACCTATTTATATACTACCTTTATTGCTATATGAGCTCAAATCATACGTACTACTAAACGAAAACACACTACTCTTTATAAGGTAGAAGTAACTATATTATGCACCACCTTTTTCCGTTCAAAATAGCGATTACTTTGCTATATATAAAAAGTATTTATGGCATTTTATACTTTGAATTGAACAAGCTTGAATATTTACGATTAAGTTTAGACGTATTCTTTTCATATCATTCATAATTGTCGATTTACCCATCGTTGCGTAAATACGCCAACCAATGACACGCGTGCACCGACTACATACCACTTCCATTTATTTTTTGTTTTATGTTAGCGTTTGACAACGGAATAAATATGCATGGCATGAGCTTCATTTTTCTGTGGTATGTAGTACGTTCAGTGTGATTCTGATCTAAGGAAAAAAGCTTTTGATTCTACTCAACGCGGGAGAAGTTTCATTGTGTCGTTTTAATAATGTGTTCCCACCTTTAGACTTCATCCAAGGCCTCGTTTCTTTAACGCTTAGGTCCAAGGTATATGCCTCAGTCTATACATAGAGTAAACCTCTCTTACAGAAGATGGCGACAGAGTTATCCCAAGAATTGAAGGAACAGTTGGTTGGTGGGTTAGCTGACAACTTGGCACATGTCGACGAACCGCTCTGTCTTGGTGCCCCCGGGGCCCTCGTCGGGGACAAGCTTCGGGAGGGCCCAGGTACAGATGCACCTCAAGATGAAGCTCGGAAAGAAGAGGTTAGTAATCATAAGATTGTCCCTGAAGGAACAAAGTGTGCGAGTGACATACGTGTCTTTACACAAAACTTAGGCGTGAGAAAGTGACAGGGTAAGTTTTATTCGTCGGAGGTCGCAAAATGACCTCCGTCCCCCATGAGCGCGGGCCTGGGGGTGACGGGTGGAGCCGCCGGTCACCCTAGCAGAAGCAGGCCACGGCGATGGCGCAAATGCCACCCCATACCCAGGGGCTAGATGGGGACACCATGGTCCCCACATTAGGGAAAGAGGGTCATCTCAACAGAGATGTCCCCGGGTCTGCCGGGGTGCGAGAGATATGTCTTGTATAATCTCACCTCCGGCAATCAAGGACCCATGGACGGCGTGCGTTTTGGTCGGTTCGAGTCCGACATAATCACCTCCATCGGTTTTGGTGGAAGTGGTATCCGTGGGGATTTTGCGCACGATAAAAAAAAAAAAGGGTAAGTTTTATTTATAGCACGTAAATCTGACTTCACCTCGCCTGATGTTAAGCTGAAGGCAAAGTCTCATAAAAGAGGGTCACCATTGCAGACACGTTCAGTGCTACAATGGTGGCGCTCAGCTTAACGGCCTCATAAGCTTTTTACGCCCCGCTTAAAGGACCCGGGACTGTAGGAAGAAGGAAACAAGTGCGCTGTGCGCCGGTAAGGAATTCCAGGACTTAGTGGTGCGGCAGAGGAAAGACTCACCGAACCGCTTGGTTCTTGATGGAATATTCTGCACCGTATGCGGATGGCAATTCTTCCGTTTTTCCTCTTTCGATCAACCTTTCCGCATCCATAATACAAGCAATGAATTTGTGTACGTTTTTGCGATAGGACATCATCTCATCATCCTCTTACACCCTGGCAAGCGACCAGAGTCTGTACAGCGAGCAGGTGGACTCCTGGCTCCGGGGTGGTGTGGCCTCCACAGAGAACACTGGAGTCCAGTACACAAGGTTGGTTGGATCGTTGTTCTTACTTAGCTGTGCATCAGTAAAAGTTCATTATAACATAACATAAACTCACACCTATATCACCGAAGGGATAGGCAAAGGTGCTAGCACCCACATTTCGCCAGTTTATTCGTAGGTCCCAATGTGATAGGCGGCGAGCCTATTGCCATTAACCGGGCACTTATAAACCTTCGATAAATACACACATAACTTCGAAAAGCATCGCAGTCATTGGTGTGTGCCATGGTAAAACCTGGGATTGAACCCGAGACCTCGTCTCAGTAGTCCATTACCACTAGGCTACCGCGGTTTTTTTTTTCATTATATTCTTATTTATTATTCATTATTCTTCATTAACTTCATTATATTTTTTAATAGGGACTATAAACTCCCATTCTTATGGATCATGCGTTCTTCTACCTCTTATGTAGAACTACAACTGGGGAAAATACCCCTACAGAATATCGCGGGTAATAATAACCTTGTGTTGTGTTTCCAGCGGTAAGTAGGGTAGTCAGAGCTCACTGGAGAGGTTTTGTGTTGTCAATGGGAAGACCTATAAACTTTCCTTTGTCTTCTGCACTGACAGCACAGAGATTTCTTAGCCCCCTCCCCCCCCCCCCTTACCCTCCTTCTACATGATCGGCAGCATGAGTTTAATGTTGCAAACGTCTATAGGGTCTATAGGCAATGGTAACCACTTTCCATCAGGGGTAATTCAGTTATACCTACAGTTTTCTAGACACTTAAGTTTTTTCATTAATTTTGTTGTTCCATTCCACAGAATGCCTACTGCCCAAAGACCAAATGTAGCGCCAACCTCGACCCTAGACCCAGCTGGTCTTTGGTACCTGATGGCCATGATTCTTCCACTCTTCAGCATCAACACCGGCGTGCAATGGGGCTGGTGTACTCCGGAGTAAGTTGACCACATATCGCCAGTTTATGTTTAGGTCCCAATGTAATAGGTGGCGAGCCTATTGCCATTAACCGGGCACTTATAAACCTGCGATAAATATACACATAACTTTCGAGCATCGAGAAGTCATTGGTGTGTGCCATGGTAAAACCTGGGGTCGAACCCGAGACCTCGTCTCTGCAGTCCATTACCCATACCACTAGGCTACTTAACTAGGCTATTACCATTACATACTAATATTACATAAGCGACAGATATGAAATCAGTGACCCTCTTTCCTTACCTTCAAGGTAACTATCTACCATCAGGCGAGGTGTAGTCGTATTGACGTGAATTAAAAAAGTAGTTAGGCATCCTAACTCAATAGCAGGAGAAGACGTGATGTGTGCTCCTCCCTATCCGGGGCAAGCTGGCCTTAGGTCAACCGGGGCATGAGGGATATGCCAGAGGTTACCTCACCCTACGGCAACTGGTGGCCCAATACGGCCGTGCGGTTTTGGTCGGTTCGACTCCGACACATAACCATCCTCACTGAGTTCGGCGTGGGGTATCCGTGGGATTTCAGCACGAGGAATAAAAGGGATAGCTCAACAAGCTCTAATGTGGGTTCTACATTGTAGAAAAATATAAAAAGATGCATTTTATTAGTCTGTTGACAAGTTGATAACAATAATTGGAAAAAATAGAGCTTATTTGCCATCTAGTGTCATTATTTCACAACTTTGAAACGAACGGATGGACCAATTAGTTCGGAATTTATTTTAGAGATGGCGCTTTACTCTTAGCTACCAAATAAGTTCTATAATACACCAATAGATGGTGTTAATAAACAGAAACGTCACCAAATAGAGATATATTTTATTGCACATTTTACCGAAGTTTAAGAATCGCAATCAAGTCAAACTTACCTGCGTTATTACAATTTATTGAATGAATTTCGATTAATATACCGTGAGAATGAGAATTCTCTAGAGCGGATTTTCACTGAAGCAACATAGCGACATCTAGTATCAAAACTAAGAACTATGCGGTTCCTAATTATATCACTAGGTGTCAGCATACTCAATTTCGTATGAATATTTTTTTCAATATTTTCAGGACGGTTATGAATGCTGGTGAGCTGCTCATCGCCCACGTATCAAGGTTCTGCAATGACGTCAGAGCTGCTATTCGAAGATTAGCTCAGGAACAGCTTGCGAGAGACTTATTCGCCACAGTCATGGATATAGTTCTGATAATCTATGCCATTGGATTCCTCATTTTATCCCTATATCAAGCTTGCTTCTTTGAATAAATTTAAGTGCAGTGAAAAGTGAAGTCAATTAAACTATTAGACTGTGATTCGTAATTTATAATTTTCCGTTTGGTACTTTATTAAACTTCTTGTAATAGCAGATAGGGGTTTTATTTTGCAGTGGTTATTTATCAACCAAAGTACACTTGGTAAAACGGGGTGAATAGAGATCGAAGGGAGAATAGAAATAAAATGGTCAGCTAAATTCTGTAGTTATTTTCTTTCAAGCGAAACTTTAGACTATTTATTTGAGATCATTTTAATAACAGAATCATCAAATATCTGGTAATGGACTTATTATAAAATATATTTGGTTTAAGAAATTATTTAAAATATTCCGTTGACCATTGATCCCACTCAATAGAGGGCGAGCCTATTGCCGCCAATCGGGCACTTCTTCTTCACTTTTGCTTCTATCGCATTACATAGTACAGTCTATCGAAAAATACTTTTTAGGAAGTCGACTAAATAATAATTAGTTTTCAAGTAAAAATTAAACAATATCAGAGAACATTATATTATTAGTAGACCAGTGTCAAAGTATACCTAATCAACAAGAAAAGGACATTTAATATCTAACCAGGCACTACTTAATTTCATCGTGAAGTGACACTTAAAGATATCAGCATTCCACAGAGTCCCCTGTAGGTACTTGAATCAAAGTATGTTTATGTAGTGTTAGTTACTCATAAATATACTTTAATTCAAGTATCTTGATCCACTCCGTTTTTGCAACATTTTTCACTTCTGCTCCGCACCTGTTGGTTGTAGCATGATGTTATATGTATATAAGCTGGTGCATTAAAGAAAGGTTTTATAAATGGCGGCTTGTACTTGCGTTGACGGAAAGTACAGCTAGCATATAAAATTTCAAATATTTTTCTTTTCATATGAAAAATAATAAAAACAAGACCGGGTCGTAATAATTTCCAACTAGCTGCGGCCGGCGGCTTCGCCCGCGACACGTGACGGCATCTATTTTTGTTTTCATCGGAAACAGTACCTACTTTTACACATAGAGTCCTTTCATCCTGAAAAAGGAACGTATATCACATTCTATAAGGAGGATCATGCAAGATCATGATGTTGGTTAAAATAAAGAACTAAAATTATTATGAACAACGGTCCTGTTTATATTTTTTTTAAACTGAAAAAAAAAATGAAATTTTGTATGCTAGGTGTACTATCTGTCAACGCAAGTACAAGCCGACATTTAAGAATCCTTTCTATTATGCATCGCATCAAGAGCACAGAGCGTGGAAGAAAATAAAGATCAATATTTTTTTTGTGTTGACGGTACGCGCGTGAGTGAGTATAGACAGTGCTAGTGTGCGAGCGAGAGGAAGTGATAACGTCCGCCATTTATAAAACCTTTCTTTAATGAACCAAGTTATACATATAAACCTTCCTCTTCAATCACTCTTTTGAAAATCCGCATCAAAATCTGTTGCGTAGTATAAACGTATAAAGGAACATAAGGATATAGGAATATAGGGGCAGAGAACGCGACTTTGTTTTATACTATGAAGTGATTATATTTTTGTAATGTTTTGATGCTCCTACTGAACACTTCACGATTGCCTTTGTAGTAGGAGCATCAGGACCAAGGTGTCCCGGTGCTCCTACCAGTGGGAATACTAAGCAGGCTGTGGTGGCAACGCAAAGTGTCCCCCATATGGGGGAGGCTAGATGGGGACACCTTGGTTCCCACATTAGGGAAAAGAGATGTCCGTTCTGGTCCGGTCTGACGTTTGTCTTGGTCGACTTGAGACCGACATAATCATCTCCACTTACTTTGGTGAAGGCGGTATCCATGGGGATTATATGCACAAAAAGGGTATGTTCGCAAAGTACCTAATCGTTTAAGTTGCAGACTAACACATGGTTCACCTGATGGATAGTGTTTACTGCGGCCTATGGACGAATGCAATACCAGGGACGTCACGCTCGTGCTACCGGCCCTATGAGACCTGCTTATTCTTTCATTACCCCATACTTTAATCGCTTGAAAAAATCACAGCAGTGAGTGATGACCCGCATAGTTCGTGACGAACGGAGACGACTCTGGTCTCGGAGGACGCCGTGAGGTGGTTGGTTCGAGTCCAACATAACGATCCTCATTGACTTCCACGGGGAGTATCGGTAAGGATTACCACGGGAAAAATTTAATTATGAACCTGAGACCTCATACACAAACATCTACAGCATCCGAACTAGCTCACTACTCCACGTGGGCGTCTATCTCTCTTATCTATCGTAAATATTTTAGTATGACTCGGTTGTCTGAAGAATTTGAGTTATCGAGGTCAGTGCTGCATGTTGAATGTGAGTTTCACGACTTGTGCACCTCTGAAATATTTTCGCCATTACTAAGCGTGTTCGTAACTATGCAAACAAGGTTATAAACAAGGCTTTGCTTAGGGTTGCCACAATAACAGTACGGTATTATTGATTGGAACTGAAGCTGTGTACCCAATATGTGGCAGACAAAATGGAAACTCGCGGTAGCCTAGTGGTATGGGTAATGGACTGCTGAGACGAGGTCTCGAGTTCGATCCCAGGTTTACCATGGCACACACCAATGACTGCGATGCTTTTCGAAGTTATGAGTGTGTTTATTACCGATAAGGGCCCGGTTAATGGCAATAGGCTCGCAAAATTACATTGGGACCTAAACATAAACTGGCGAAATCTGGGTGCTAGCAACTCTGCCTACCCTTTCAGAGATATAGGCGTGAGTTTGTGTATATGTAGGTATGTATTTAAATAATTTCTTATCCTACATTCCAAAAAGTCTGTTATCAGATATTTGATAATCATGTTATTACAATAAACTATTCCAAAGTTTCGCTAGGCAGAAAATAACTACAGAATTTAGCTGACAATTTCATCCCTATTCACCCCTAGACCCACCCCGTTTTAATGTAGGTACACAAAATGTTAGAACCACTTTGTGACAGCCCTAAGAAGATGGATTATATTTAAACAAATGTTAATTCATTGCTTCCACAATGATTACGGTGTTTCAGGTGTAATGTGCTTCATTATATTTATTATTATTGGTCCCATGTGTTATTCTCGGCATAGTTTTAGTGATTTGTCATACGTATGACAATTTTTATGGCATATGAAATTTTATATGACAAATAATGGGGCTTGAATCGTCATGTTTGGCCTCAATAAAAACTCAGGCTGAAGGACGACTGGGTATTGCATTAGAGCATTTTTATACTTCGGAAGTTGGTCCAGACGTGTTTCCTTTTTCCTACAGTCCCGGGTCCTCTAAGCGGGGCGTGAAAAAGCATCTGATGAGGCCGTCAAGCTGAGCGCCACCATTGTAGCACTGAACGTGTTTGCAATGGTGACCCTCTTTCAAGAGACTTGGCCTTCAGCTTAACATCAAGCGAGGTGAAGTCAAATTGACGTGCCATAAATAAAAAATAAAAAAAGACTGGAGTCACCAGGTGTCCCACATAACATAACATAAACTCACGCTTATATGCCCGAAGGGGTAGGCAAAGGTGCTAGCACCAACATTTCGCCAGTTTATGTTTAGGTCCCAATGTAATAAGTGACGAGCCTATTGCCATTAACCGGGCACTTATAAACCAGCGATAAATACACACATAACTTCGAAAAGCATCGAAAAGTCATTGGTGCAGGCAATGGTAAAACCAGGGGTCGAACTCGAGACCTCGTCTCAGCAGTCCATTATCCATACCACTAGGCTAAGCCATATGTCCCGGTTTATCAGGGGTCAGAGGACGCGTCCAGATTAAATCGGACGTGTCCTCAGACAGCGTCCGGATCATATTATACCACCATATTATAGCATAACCAAAAATACTGTTAGGGGAAAGACCGAGGTACGCTGACGGCATAGAAACTCTCCTAAACCTTACTTCCCACTCCACCTCTCTACAGAGTCGGCAGCACGAGTATGACGTAACCACTTTCCATCAGGTGGGCCGTGCGAAATAATACATTTCAACCAGGACATGTAAGGTGACCGCCATAACCTTTTCAAGAACGTAAACTAAAGATTGTTTGACATTTTAACTAATCGTATATCTGGATAAAGACTATCTCCATATCGAGAATTTCACGTCGAGATTACCTTTTGTCAACTACTGATATGTATCGAAGGAACAAGCTATAATGATCCATACTATAGTTGCCGGCAAATATCGTGGCACAATCACGGCAAAGCTTAATCTCCTCGGATAACATCCCCACTGCAGCCGATGAGAGTGGTTATGTCGGCCTCGAACCGACTAACCGGATGCCGGAGGTGAAATAGTAACATATCCTTCGGCATCTGGCTGACCCAGAGCTATCTTTCTTGAGACTCCCTTCGGGTATAGGGACAACGGTGTTTCCTTCAAACCCCCGGGTATGGGGAGGCGATCTCCTTGTTTCTGATTCGATATCGATGTTTTTTTTTTTATATTATTTAATTATGGCACATAGGTACATACATACATAAATTCACACCTATATCCCTGAAGGGGTAAGCAGAGGAGCTAGCACCCACATTACGCCAGTTTATGTTTAAATCCCAATGTAATAGGTGGCGAGCCTATTGCCATTGACCGGGCACTTATAAACCTGCGATAAATACACACATAACTTCGAAAAGCATCGAATTCATTGGTGTGTGCCATGGTAAAACCTGGGATCGAACCCGAGACCTCGTCTCAGCAGTCCATTACCCATACCACTAGGCTATCGCGGTCTACTATGAATAAATATTGTTTAATTATGGCACATCTAAATTACTTCATCCCGCCTAATAGTTAGATTCAAAGACTCATTAAGGGTCACGTACAGTGCTACAATGGTGGCGCTCAGCTTGACGGCCTCATCAGATGCTTTTTCACGCCCAGCTTAAAGGAACCGGGAATGTAGGAAGAAGGAAACACGTGCGACTTAATGGTGCGGCAGAGGAAATACCGAACCGCTTGGTTCTTGATGGAATATTCTGTACCGTATGCGAGTGACATCTAAGCCCTGCACGTGTTGTCCTGTGTAGGAAAGTAGCTCATTAAAGCATTCACCATGGTAGAGTCGGTACACTCACATTATTAATTCTCTTATTACAATCATTGCACTGAATTTGACCACGTTTACTTACTAACTATTTATTAGTCTGTGGTTTGACCACAAATTAATAAATATTTAAGTAACCTACTGGTTTGACTGAACTAAAATATATGCTGTTAGTCTTGCCTTGTAACAGGAGACATCATAGTCTATTACGTTCATATAATTAAATATCGTAGGGTAGGCAAACGCAACTACACACTACTTACATAGACACACTATAGCTTTACTTGTAGCTAAGAATTCGGAGAGCACACTAAGACTATGGAGTTGGGTATATTTGGATTTACTATACACAGACAGACAGAAGACAGAAGAAAATAAATTCTGCCCACCTCTCTAGATATGTATTTATGTATATTACATTTAATTAAACGTGCAATAAGTTTTAGCAAAGTCATCATACAATTTACTGAATTTAATAAATTATTTATTATTGAATAAAAATATTAACTACCTTATAAGGCAATGGTTTGTAACATAACATAACATAAACTCACGCCTTTATCCCCGAAGGGGTAGGCAGATGTGGCACCCACATTTCGCCAGTTTATGTTTAGCTCCCAATGTGTAGGTGGCGAGCCTATTACCGTTATCCGGGCACTTATAAACCTGCGATAAATACACACATAACTTCGAAAAGCATAGGTCATTAGTGTGTGCCATGGTAAACCTGGGATCGAACTCGAGACCTCGTCTCAACAGTCCACTACCCATACCACTATGTTACCGTGGTTTTCCGCGGGCATAGGCAAGTACAAATACAAGCCATAATCAAATGTCCCGAAGTTCGCAGTGTTCGTGCACCCAAATAGAGAAGTGCAATATGTAATGTACCTATTATTATAACTCACGTTATCAGCACTCGAGGTACAGTCGCGCGCATGATCATTGGACGAATAGGTCATGGTTTAGGAATGTATGACGAAGCAATGTTTGTGTAACATGAATACAAAATAGGCCATTTTTTTTATTTATAACACGTCAATTTGACTTTACCTCGCCTGATGTTAAGCTGAAGGCAAAGTCTCATGAAAGAGGGTCACCATGGCAAACACGTTCAGTGCTACAATGGTGGCGCTCAGCTTGACGGCCTCATCAGATGCTTTTTCAGGACCCGGGACTGTAGGAAGAAGGATGACAAAATAATGCATTCATCATCATCGTTATATTGGTTCCGGCTGCATCCTAACCTTTGACAGGTTTAACCCTTCTTGTTGCTTTCGCACATCAATCAACACATAGGCCTCTCCTAATGTTGGGAGGTTTTGGTCTACTGTTTCCACGCTGGTCAGACGGGTAAGTACAGGGTTTTATTTCGAGTTTTCCTTCTCTCGCATATTTTTCCGAATTTTGTATGAAATGGGTGAAGATATTCTGTCACCGTCAGTACCCGGACCTAAAGACGGACTCGTCGTTTAGTACATATTTTTCATAAACTGTTTATCTAACCTGTTTAATTAAAAATATAAGGATAGGATAACAATAATCTACCTGAGTTTTCTTGCTGGTTACCGAACAATAAGCAAGAGTATAATTTTCAAATGATTTATTTACTTTATTTTATTATTTTTTGTGTGTGCTCTTTATATGCCTGAACTGAATAAACGAATCTGAATTATTTTAATTCTTTGCTTTGATTTATATAACTTTTTTTAAAGAGATTCACATCAGACCTCTCAAAACCAAGCGAAAAGCTTGCGCCTGATGCGCGCTCGTCCATCATTCAACAGATGTTCCAGCTTGCAGTTAAAGCTGGTTTAGGGCCAGAAGACCTATATGAGGTTTTAAAAACCAAATGTTAATATTTATCCTTTCAGTGCTATAAAGGCATGAGTACATCAACTTAAACAGAAATTAAATCTGATATAATATATTTAAATCATACAAGTCAATATTGTATATTTGCAGTGACTGTACGCAGCAAACACGGATCAGGTGCGCGGGCGCATTTCGCGCACATAGCGCACAGTGTCTATGCGCACAGTGCAGCATGGTCGCGCGCGCTTACATCGCGTCTCTCGCGCTCCTCGCGGTCGCGGCAACATCTGCGCACGCGCAGGTCTGTCCAATGTTTTGATATTACTGTGATTTATTTTAGTTTTATTATTTCAGAAATTGTCTATTTATTATTATTGTTGTGTCTTTGAAATAGTATCATATAAGTGAGTTTTTTTTTGCGGTAGGTTTTCTTTTTTTAAATATAATTTTTTTTTTTAAATTACACTAGTGTATCCACGAAGGTAGGATGGAAGGGACTCAGAGGTTATAACAATATGATTGATTTGATTTGAAGTATTATAATGACAATACACATTACGCAAGAAGTTTTTTTAATACATAGGTAGGTACTATTACCGTCAATGGAACACATTACAAAATAACAATTTAGCAAAATTTTTATAACGTTTATTTAACATTATTTACTCTCCATCGTATTATAATAAAAACGACTTTTTAAAATATAACTTGAACCCTAACAAAGGTTTTATGGAGCAGCGGGAACGGGATCAGAAGTTCACACGACAATACAGTTCACGCACGCACACACACACACACACACACACACGTCTCTTATAGGTGGTTCTGATCATATTTGTAACATCTTTATTATTACTAAGAAGATGTGACTCTCATTCGAATTGCACAAGTTAGCGCAATTCGAATGAGAGTCCTGTCATCCATAACACAAGTCTTAGCATGGATAGAAGAGATTCAACTAAAAAGTCACCTAACTAATACAATTTTACATTTTCAATTAAATCTATTTCTTGTTCCTATGGATACTACCTACACTGTAACTGTAATATTAAATTGTAGATTTGGTAATAAATATAACATTATTATTATTATAACAACTGCTAGTAATTTATAATTTTAGATTGACATGGTCATTTACATTTATTTACTATGCTAGTATGCTAGTAATTTACTAAAAAACATCACTACAAAAAAAACAAATGGTGAAATAATGGGAGTTAATGTTTATTCATCAAATTATAGGTAGTTTCTACTAACACGATAGAGTGAATAACGCTACGTCAAACCGTATAAAAGAAAAAATATTTAAAAAAAGTATCATATTTTTTATGCCTAATAAGTTGTCAACCAGAGGCTTTCGGCTCGAAATTGTTTCCCATACACCTGTATGTGGCAAAATATATCAGTAATTACATGTCTACTCGAACTTCTATTGTAAGCTGTCTCGAAGGCATAAATATGGACGCTATACTTCAAACTAACGGGCTACGTGTCAAGTAGAAACACTTAACACGTGGTTTGCAGTGGAACAACTGACACTACACTATCCGTGTGAAAACTATTATTACATACAGACCGCGGTAGCCTAGTGGTATGGGTAATGGACTGCTGAGACGAGGTCTAGAGTTCGATCCTAGGTTTACCATGGCACACACCAATGACTGCGATGCTTTTCGAAATTATATGTGTATTTATCGCAGATTTATTAGTGCCAAGTGGCAATAGGCTCGCCACCTATTACATTGGGACCTAAATATAAACTGGCGATATGTGGGTGCTAGCACCTCTGCCTACCCCTTCGGGGATAAAGGCGTGAGTTTATGTTATGTTAATGTTATTATAAAAATAAAAAACAAAAATTCAGACCATTGACATAGAGGGTTAAATCATAGAACGGAAAAAACTAGTAGAAGTGAGTATATAGTTTTAGTAGCGGAACCGATGTCGCCAAACTCACACATACAACCGTTAATATTACCGTGCATTAATATTACTAGTAAATAATAATTGATTTGATTGGTCGTAAATATTTATATAACTACTACGTTTAATGCCATATTAGCTTAAATTTATGTACTACAAAACCGATAGGCTAACCGATGAGCGCAGTTAAAAGGAATACTATTTTTAAAATGATTCAAAATATAACAACTTTGACATACCTACTTACTTATTATTTTGACATTTTTTCATGAGACTTAATAAAAAGCCGCGGTAGCCTAGTGGTATAGATAATGGACTGCTGAGACGAGGTCTCGGGTTCGATCCCAGGTTTTACCATGGCACACAACAATGACTTTTTAACGCTTTTCGAAGTTATGTGTGTATTTATCGCAGTTTATAAGTGCGCAATTAATGGCAATAGGCTCGCCACCTATTATATTACATTGGGACCTAAAACCCTGCGGAGATATAGGCGTGAGTTTATGTCATGTAATAAAAAAAAATAAGAACAGTTTTCCACCGGCTACCCTATTGAAAATATTCTAAATTCACTGCTGCACCTGTTAAACGTCAGTTGTTGACATCCTTATCAGAAAATAGCGCAGGCGAACAATCGTATTCACTTATCCGCATAGATTGAAAAAAAAAGCAGTGAGTCTTACGCAATTTCTTAATGGTAGTCGTGGGAACCAGGCTTCGATGGGACATTGGGTTTGTGGAACACCTGTGCTTACAATAAGACGTGAGACTCGCCCACACATGTATCACAAATAGTATGTAATACAACTTTGATTGGGAAAATATTTTTTGTGCGCACACGGCGACTTCCGATAGCTGTTTTACGTTACAGTAATTTTTTCACAAGTTATAAATATTTTAGGACAATCTACACAACGCCACCTAGATCCATGGTGAGCATAGTTTAACTAGCTTGTGTTATGGGTTCTAGAATGTGGATAAACATACATAGATACTTTTTTTTTTAAATATATACATATTATACATAGAAACACCCAGGCCAAAGAAAATATTCATCCACACAAATATTTGCACTGTGCGGGAATCGAACCAACGCTTCCTGCGTAGCAGTCCCGTTCACTACCGCCACGCCATAGAGGTCGTCAAACGTTAGCACGATCAATTACTGAACTATAGGTGTGATGATGATGTAGAAGTGATGGAATATACTACTTTTAATAGCATATTAGCTCAAATCATACGTACTACAAAACGAAAACACACTTAACTCTTTTTATGGTAGTGCCAACTATACTAAAACCGTTTTTTTTTTTCAACCGTTCAAAATAGTGATCCTATTGCTATAGTTAAAAAAGTATTTATGGCGGTTCATACTTTGGATCGAACAAGCTTGAATATTTACGGAAAAGTTTAGACGTATTGTTACAAAAAGATTCATATTGTCGAATTTATCCTTCGTTGCGTAAATACGCTCACCAATAACACAAGTGCACCGACTACATCACACTTCCTCTTGTTTTTTGTTTTCCATGATCATCATCTTAACGTTAATGCCGGTCCATTCAAAGCTATCACCCTGTGTCCAGGGTCCGCCTTTTCCAATCAAATGGTGAAGCACTTCAGTTAGTCCAATTATTGAACTTTTTAGGGCTCCAATTACCCATAACGACTGATAATGTTCTTAGTCTTAGCACAACCGGGACTGACGGCTAAACGTGCCCTCTGAGGCACAACCAGACTAGTGCAAATAACCATAATTATTCATGTATAAAAATATTTACTTACACTCGAACCCGCGAGTCACGCCACATAGGTTGACTATTTTTTTTTCAATTTTCTATATTTCGTATACGTTTTTCTTTTGTAGCCGATGTTAATTAGTCTAAAACTCTGACCAAGGAAACTTCGACGGTCAGACTCAGGTATATCTCAGTACACTAAAACCACAAGAAAAAATATTATATGGTTATTTGGCAGTGCGGTCTAGACCTAAAATCTACAGCTGCATCGAATCATGATATTTATTACCTCACAGTCTATCATTGTTGGCAATGAGCATAAACGTTATATTTTGATTTGATTTGTATAGGATATTTGTATACGATAGGTGGACTATTCTACTGATATATGTATAACATAAACATAACATAAACTCACGCCTATATTCCTGAAGGGGTAGGCAGAGGTGTTAGCATTCATATTTCGTCAGTTTATGTTTAGGTCCCAATGTAACAGGTGGCGAAGCCTATTGCCATTAATCGTTGCAAAAGCGGAGTTACGCAGACGAAGTTGCGCGGGTCAACTAGTTTCCAAAGGAGATTTAGGCGTGATATTATTAAAAGAAACACAGACCAATGCAACATTTAGCTCGACTGTTACCAAGTTCTCCATTCGTCCTCGTAGATATATTTTTTGACTACGCCACAATATGTTCAAAATCTCTAAACACGCTAAACAGACCGACATATTTGTATTATAGTAACTGATCTACTATCCATTATTGATAATGCATGCTGACAAGGTTGCACTTACAATGCCGGCATGCACGTAATTCATGCAACTGTAACGTCACACGTGTGCTGTTTATTGTCAATTGTTGGGAACGATTTAAATAGGTTGTATTTTCGTATGTAAATTACTTTGTTATATTAGACCCGCGCAACTTCATCTGCGTCACCCCGTTTCGCCCCGCAACATTTATCACTTCTGCTCCGCACCAGTTGGTTGTATATATAAACCTTCCTCTCCAAACAAACCGCATCAAAATCCGTTGCGTAGTTTTAAAGATGTAAGCATACAAAGAGACAGAGAAAGCGACTTTGTTTTATACGTTCCTTCTTCCTACAGTCCCGGGTCGTTTAAGCCGGGCGTGAAAAAGCATCTGATGAGGCCGTCAAGCTGAGCGCCACCATTGTAGCACTGTACGTGTTTGCAATGGTGACCCTCTTTCATGAGACTTTGCCTTCAGCTTAACATCAGGCGAGGTGAAGTCAAATTGACGTGCCATAAATAAAAAAAAAATACTATGTAATGATGATGATATCGGTTATCGTGAGTTTTACTCATATCCAGGTTCCACTCGATCGAAACCAATACCTTTCTTCCTTTCAAAATCTGTTCAGTAACTTAAAGGTCAAAAGAGTATACCACTTAGGTGGCAAAGCACATGTACTCAGCGCCATCTAGCGACAGCAAGACTAACTACTACGTCACTCCGCATCCTGCATCGCGACCATTTCGGGTTACGGCAAAACATTTGATGAGGCCGTCAAGCCGAGTGCCATCATTGTAACACTGCGTGTTTGTAAGTTTATAATGGTAACCCACTTTCTTGTGACTTAGCCTTCAGCTTACTATCAGGCGGGGTGAAGTCAATTGACGTGACAAACTACCGTTTTGTTATGACTAATCACATAACGAAGTTTAATTTATACATGAAATCCCTTATAACTAGGTAGGGGAGACCTAGGTGGGTTGACACAAAAATTGCATTTTTGATAATAACTCAGCTTCAGTGATGTCTATTAGCTAGTAAGTTCTCTCATTAGAAAGTGAATTTCAACACGTATCTAATTACGAAAAACAAGCAGTTAATAATAACTCCAAGTTGGAGAAAAATTGAATTTAAGCGAACAATTCCGACTGTTTCAACTCTCCTATGTACGAGGTAAATTGAAACAGGGGTAAAGGTGAGTTGACACATATTTAAATGGTCGGTTTTAACTGAATAAAATGAAAAATAAATCAGCAATCATCTTTATTGCGTATGTTTGGAATCAGTGATGTTTTTTTTAGTGTTCTTTAATTTACTATTGGCTTTTTTCTTCAAGAGCCTCTTGTTCAGGCGTGTCTGTTAGAAAGGTTGATTTAACTTTCCTTCTATTCTGGGTACCTTTTCTAGGTGAAGCTTGTGGTAAAGGCCTAATGAAATATGCCGATTGGTGTGATTCACCTGCAACAGACGACGACGTGGAGGCGATAGTTACCTACATCTATGGGAATAATATCTTCTCCCGTTAGTAATAACTCCGAAATTAAATTTAGACTCAATTTGGTAGATTAATGAAGAGGTTACTTCAGCGACAGGATTTTCTAGACTTTTTTTATTTGATGTGACTTCTTCATATTTATTAATTCAGTCGGTGCAATAATTTCAGGAGCAGGTACCTATTTTCTCTCACTATCTGAACATCATTATATTTTACATCATTATTTATACTTATTTTACCTCTTAAACTTACGTCCTCTGCCACAACGCAGGAGGAGAGAGATCTCCTCTCTTTGTTTTTCTTTCATACTTATTTAATATGGTGAAAAGAAGCTAAGTTACCTAACCTAAGCTAACTTGAAACAACCGAGGTGAGTTAAAACAAGTTGTTTCAACTTACCTCACCATAATAAAAACCGACTATGGCTACCGTATTAACCATTACCCGAGTTCAACTTGAATATTTCTACAAAATAACGTTACATAATAATACTACATAAAACACACTACGCTATAGTAAAACAATCAAAAACCTATTTCTTAAGAGGAAACACTAAGGGCGAGAGAATTGAAAAATAGGTATTTGTAAAATCTATTGCTGTCGCGCAGTGCCCGAACAACCGAGCCATCAATGTGTGAGTGGGACTGTCAATGTGTGCGTGGTACGCCGCACCCACGTCCCGCGCCCTCCTGTGCCTGTGCGCACTGCGCTCGCCACCGAGTATTTCTTTCACCGTCCGTCCGGACGAATGCTCTAATCACTGAGTCAAGGAGTCGTTACAAGAAGCGTCGAATTTATCCAATACCTACCTCTTACGCGCTGTATAGCCAGCCTTTATTTCATCAATGTGAAGACATTACCACCCTCACACGCAATGCAATGTCTTTCCAGATCTTTGACAATCGATGAAGATGAAATAATTGCTATTTATCCTATTACTTTTACTTTTTTGCATTCACAATTTATTTGAACAGTGAACAAAAGTAAACGATCGTGGGTTCGAATTCCATCAGAGCTAGGTGTGAGACAAGGTCGTTTTTTATCAATACTCAAATTTCAATGATAAAATTGCATTGTGAAATTTATTCACTCTTTACGTCCATTTTGCACAATAATAAGTAGTCTAGCTATTATAGTCTCACTAGTATCTAAGTATGCTGAGCCCAGTGTTTTTAATAATAAAAACAAATCTATTATTTCTACAGTGATGAAAACAAAGATAATTCAAGTATTTTATCGCAAATGCGTGAAGTGCTAATGGAGGTAGGACATGACGGCATCTCCCGCCCTAATTGAGCAGTCCGACTGGGGAAGTACCTCCGCCCTGCAGAAAACCGCGGCTAATAATAACCTTGTGTTGTGTTTCCGGCGGTAAGTAGGGTAGCCAGAGCTCACTGGGGAGGTTTTGTGTTGTCAGCGGGAAGACCAAAGGCTGACTTGTGCGGGCGTGAAATGTTGACGTGGTGGTCAGGGAGACCCGGTGAAACGGTTAACCGCTGGCCGCCCGCAGGCTGTACGGTTCCCGAACCTGGGGATTACTTAATCTCCGCCCCAGGAGGCTGAACCAGCAGCCTGTGTAAAGTTCCCGGTGCTGTAGTCGTGCCGGAGAAGGAGACCGGAGTGGACCCGGCTGCAGTACCCGGGAGGGGACCGGGGGCCCTTCCGCCCGCCGCGCCAGCCAGTCACATAACCCTAATATGTCAGCGGTGGCGCGAAGCCTTGCCTTAGCCTTGCCTTTATCTCCTGCGCTGCCAGCACAGAGGCTCCCTTAACCTTCACCCCCCCCACTCCTTAACAAAAATGGTCAAATCAATAAAGAGAAACGTTCCTCCAGCGGCTAACTCCACTATGCAAGTGGACTTTTGCAACATCAGGGGTCTACACTCTAACCTACACGAGATCCACCACCATCTAGAAGCCGCGAAACCGACGTTGCTCTTTCTGACGGAGACTCAAATATCATACCTTACCGATAAGGGATATCTAATGTACCCTGGCTACAAACTCGAGCACAATTTCTTGAGTAAAGCCGGGGCTTGCAAACATTCCTCGCTCTGAGGTGGAGGAAAGTCGCGAACAACTTGTGTCTGAAATCGAGACTACTCTCACCAGAGTATCCGACTGGGGACGACTAAACCTGGTCCGATTCAACCCCACTAAGACACAAGTATGTGCATTCACCGCTAAGTAAACCCCATTTATTGTGGCGCCCTAATTCCTGAACACACCGCTCACCATCTCCTCGAGTATCGGGATTCTTGGTGTCGATATCTCCAGCGATGTCCAGTTCCGCAGTCACTTGGAGGACAAGGTTAGGCTGGCATCAAAGAAACTAGGAGTGCTTCACAGGGCGAAGCAGTACTTCACTGCGGAGCAAAGACTCCTTCTTTATAAGGCACAGATTCGGCGCCACATGGAGTACTGCTGTCACCTCTTTGCCGGGGCGCCTGCATGCCAGCTTGACCCATTTGACTCGGTACAACGGCGGGCGCTGAGGATCGTCGACAATCCCATACTCTCAGGTGGTGTGGAACCTTTGAACATCAGAAGGGACTTCGCCTCACTGTGTGTGTTCTACCGCCTGTATAATGGCCTGTGTTCAGAAGAATTGTTTGACATGATGCCCACACCTACTTTTTATCATCGCACCACTCGCCATAGAGAGGGAGTTCATCCTCACACACTACAACCGGAGACGGTGCGCACTGTGCGGTATGAAAGGAGTTTCATCCCGCGCACGCTCAAGCTGTGGAATGAACTCCCTGCCGTGGTTTTCCCAAGCGACTACAATATGGGGTTCTTCAAGAAGGGCATTAGAAGCTTACTTCAGGGTAGGCAGCACGTGTGTGACGCCTGTGGTGTTGCAAACGTCCATAGGCCACGGTGACCGCTTCCCATCAGGTGGGCCGTGTGCTTGTCTGCCACCTAAGTGGTATAAAAAAAAGCGTCCAAGAAAAATCGAGAATTATTTGAAGAAAATGCAAGCACATCTTCAGAGTCTGATTTTGATCTAACAATTTGTGATGCTGATGATAACAATAGTGGTGAAATCGTTCAGGATGACGATCGGTCTTGCACTACGTGCATCTAGCAGACTTTTGAATTAACTACAATTATTATTAGTGTAATTTTAATATATTGATAAAAAATTATCAAGAAAAAGTTCATCAGTTACTTAATACCTTTCAACAATAGAACAGCACAATAATCTGATAAATGCACTTCACGCAAAATATCTATATCGATGAACAACGCTAAGATATCGATAAAATTATCGACTAAGCTTCACGTCACAAGAGTGTTTGTATATGTATTAGTCCGCGCGTCCCCAACCTCAACCCTTCCTCCGCAGAGTGCGATAGAGACAACTGCAGCTTGGACCGAAAATACCTATTAAAAGTGCGTGAAATCAACGTTCCGTACTCCCCTGATTTCTTCTCCAAAACTTAACCGATTCAGCTACTTCTATCATTAAAAATTAAAGAAAGGCTTTGGGCGTGTTCCTATGTTTTCCTTTTTTTATAAAATCTATTTGAATTTGTTTACTGAATGTTTGAACACAGCGGAAAATCTGGCCAATTTTTTAGGTATTTGAAGGTTCATAACTCTATTAATAAATAATTTATGAAAAAAATGAAAACATAGGAACATGATAATAGTGGCCATAGATTTTTAGAAAAAAAAATATTGCTTTACTAGTATTATCCAGGGAGAAAACAGGGGACTACGTTTGTATGGGAAATCAGCCCTAGTGTTTCCTCTTAATATCAAATAAATAAAACTTCTCGAAAAATACCAAAAATTCTTACTTTTCGTCAAATTTTGCGCATAGACACGATAACTCCACAACCGCTCGCCGCAACGCTGCGACTTGTACTAATACGTCGTCGTGTGCATCAAAACGAATCAAATGGCGCCGTTGTCGTTCTTCTAGTGACTATACTACCCGAAATATTGAACTTGTGTCAACCTATATCTGTTTCAATTCACCTCGGTCTCCCCTACTGATATCCCCTTTTTCCTCGGAAAGGAGGCGTGCCACTGCCTGCCACTTGGTCATTGGACCATTAGTTGGCGAGGTCAGATGGCAGTAGCTTCACTGAAAATATAGATGTTCAGCCGCATCACAGTTAGACTGGAAAGCCGACCCCAACTGAGTTGGGAAAAAGGTTCAGAGAATGTGTGTATTTATCGCAGGTTTATAAGTGCCCGGTTAATGGCAATAGGCTATTATATATACCTATTACATTGGGACCTAAACATAAACTGCCGAATTGTGGGTGCTAGCACCTCTGTCTACCCCTTCGGGGATATACGCGTGAGTTTCAAAAAAAATTAAATCCTTTATAACTACTGCACGCCCCATTTTCCCCAGGAAAGGGGGCGTGCCACTGCCCCCCTATCTGCTAGAGCGACAGGCTCCGTTTATAAATTCACAACACACCATCATTAACAATTATTCATTACATACATAATTAAAACATTACCTAATCACAACGAACCAATATTCTCAAGTTATGCCAGGAATGTAATCTGAGTATCAACCTTGCTCCGAATACTTCGGTCCTGCGAGATTCCTTCAGTGGGCCTGGGGTCTGTTATCTAGAACACACAAAACGTCTGAAGACCTTGCGATAAGGGCAATAACACGTAAACAGTGGCTGGCTTCATAAATAATATCTTAGGAAGGTTATAGTGTACCTGTACCTTAAAAAGAAATAATCAATCTTGTATAAAATCATGACGGTATCTCCCGTCCTAATTGAGCAGTCCGACTGGGGAAGTACCTCTGCCCTACAGAATACCACGGCTAATAATAATCTTGTGTTGTTTTTCCGGCGGTGAGTAGGGTAGCCAGAGCTCACTGGAGAGGTTTTGTGTTGTCAGTAGGAAGACCGAGAAACTGACCGAGAAACATTAACAGCACAGAGACTCTCTTAACCTTCTCCTCTCCCCCTTTTCCCCCTCTTCCCTATATGGTCGACAGCACGACTATAACCCCCCTGGTGTTAATTGAATTAGTAGAATCCAGGTCTTGATTAAAGTTAGGATAAAATCTCGAATGCTAAAGGAATCTCAATGAAATTAGGTACGGAGACAGACATCTTACCTGAAATAACTGGATTACAATTCCAGGAGTATAGAAAATTTCTTGCGTGACGCACGAGTGTGACGCCTCTGCTCTGGTGTTGCAAACGTTCATAGGCCACGATAACCACTTTCCATCAGGTGGGCCGCATGCTTGTCCTACCACCTATGTGGTATAAAAAGGAAAAAGAGCACACTAAGTCCTAAAAGGGCACATTTAGTCCTATGCTATTTATTTTATTTATTCTGTGAGCACAGTTCGTAGTAATATTTGTATATTATACAACTATTGTACAACGGGATCTTATAGGTAACGAGACAGGAAATCCTGGACTATGAATTTTAATAAAACCGTAATTTTATTCTGTATAACATATCGCACGAGAACACTTCCCTACATATTGATTCAGTACAAATGTAGGTCGTAAGTAAATCTGTAGCACTAGCATGAACTGCTATCGAATCCGTAATGTAAAGGTTTCGAGAGAATGGAGCATTGTGATTGGCAGTCTGCCTCTTGTGATCCTGTGTGCATGTGAAACCCGCCAATCGCAATGCTCTGTTCTGTCGATACCTTTACATTACGAATTCGATAGTATTTCATGCTAAGGCTAATGCCTGTTGAATGGAGAGTAGGTAGTTTCGTGAACATCTGTGGCGTGGCGGTAGTGAACGCGACGATGATACTGAACTTTTACGTAAAACGACGGGCCTCTACAACCTATAGGTATTGGGAAATCGAAATACTCCAGCTATAGCAGTTGTTGAACTTTTTATGGTGTATCCACCCGTAACGACTGCAATAGATGTTCGTATGGCAACCGGGACAGACGGCTTATCGTCCGATGCACGACCAGACCAGTGCAAATAGCCATGTTCATGCATACAAATATTTGTAGTGAGCGGGGATCAAACCTGCACCTATGCAGAGCGTCACGAAGTGACATCAAAAAACCCTTGGTATGCATCATTGAGTGACTAAAACACTTGAATGTGAGAAGTATGGTTTTGTTTTGAGTGAGCTGATTCATGCACGTAGTTCGAGTTCTACACACAAAACACATCTAAAATGTATACGATCTCTGTGTCATCCTCTACAAGAGAAGTCCTCGGAATTTTAAATTAACGTCCTCTCCGAGGCACTGACTGAGGAATCTGACCAGTACAAATAGCCATATTCATGCATACAAATATTTGTACTGAGCGGGGATCAAACCAGCGCCGCCTGCGTAGCAGTCGCGTTCACTACCGCCACACACATATAATTATACCTTTTATTTTATGTTATAAATTAAATACTCTTTGTTTGGAAAAGAAATAGATAATATTAAAAAAACACATACACTCCATTTAGAAGTTTGGAATCTAATCTTGAGCCATCTACGGTTTGAAACTTGGGTGTGCAAAGCATGGTGTCCTGATAGAACACCAGAAAAGGGGAAGCATTCAGTGGCCTTTTTTATCCTACGCAAAATCCCCACACATACTAACCTCGCCAAAACCGGTGTATGTTATGTCAGTCTAGAATTAACTAAAACTCACACCGTCTTTTGGTCTTTGGTTGCCGGAGGTGAGATAATACTAGACACTCTCACACAGCCCGGTAGACCCATTCCCTGGTGTGGGAACCACGGTGTCTAAATGTTGTTTGCACTTTGCGGCCTGCTTCTGCTATTGTGACAGACTGCTCCACCTGTCACCCCCAGGCTCGCGCTCATGGAGGATAGAGGTAGGACATGACAGTATCTCCAGTCCGACTATGGAAGAACCTCCGCCCTACAGAATACCGCGGTTAATAATAAAATAACCTTGTGTTGCGTTACCGGCCAGAGCTCACTGGAGAGTTTTTGTGTTGTCAGTGGGAAGACCAAGAAACCCTTCTTTGTCTTCTGCACTGATAGTACAGAGACTTTCTTAACCTTCTCCCCTCCCGGCAGCACGAATGTGATGTGACGCGTCTGGTGTGGCAAACGTCTATAGACCACGGGAGCCACTTTCCAACTGGTAGGCCGCGTGCCAATCTGCCACCTAAGTGATATAAAAAAGGACAGAGATCATTCTGCGACCTCCTACGAGTAACCTCCGCTCATCGCGAATTTGCGGGCTCGTAGTCTTGTCCGCTCCAAGCGTTCGCGCATTGTACAAAAACGTGATCAAAACGGCGAGCGAGAAATCTCCCAGCACTAAAACCCACTTACGTTCACAATCAAATCATTCTTAAATGTTCACAATCAAATCATTCATAAACATAGTATATTAGGACTATAAACACATGTAACACATTCTATTATTAGGTATGGAATCAGTGTTGTACATTGATAAGCCCATTCATGCACATTCCTTGCATAACATACCATCAAGATTAGCAACAGTCGTAGGTAGTTAAAATGCTTGATGTTCACGTTTCATGCTGTTGCATACAATTGGAACGGATTGTGGCCTTTTAAAAGGGTTAGGTTAGACACGGAATCCTTGGTTTGGTCGTGATGAGATATTGTATCACGTGTGTGTACAGACTAGTATGTAAAGGGGTTAGGGAAACTTTCTCGAAGCCAAAGGCGCTTGTTAGTACTACGGCTATACTACATATGGGCATAAAAATATACGATTTGGTATTTTCTTTCTTATTCTTTTTTTATTTTACTCACTCTATCGTGTTAGTAAAGCTAAATGAAGCAATAATTTCGTTAAAAAATGGTGTTTTGTCATCGTTTCACCCATAGGATGTTCACTACTGAATATAGGCCTACCCCGACCTCCAATCAGACCGGTTTGCAGCTGTCTGCATTCAATGGGTCGTTCGTCCACCTCGCAGAGGACCGTCCCACGATTCGTCTACTGCTACGCGGTTTTCTTTCGAGAACTTTCGGCTCCAACGGCCATCTATTCTTCTTCCTATATTCCCCACACACTGCCACTTCAGCTTGCTAACCCGGTAGGCTATGTCGGCAACTTTCATTCAACATCTTCTCTCATCAATTTCATATAAATAGGCATATAATAGTCCGCATTATACATACAATGCTATTATCCCCACGTGTGTGCTGTTCTCAATATGCAGTCCAGTCACTGCGCTGTCCTCGGCAATGAGGCAGACATAAAATCTTATAGCGAAATTAATATAGTGACGTCACAAAGGAAACTATAAAAGATAACTGCTTATTTACAGTTAATATTTATGTGCAGGCGTACATGCTTCAGTTTTCCATGCCAACTTTCAGGACTTGTAGTTAAATATAATTAGGTTAAGGTTAGAGCTTGAATTTGGACCAAATATCGTTAAATTTTTGTACTAAATAAATTAAAAAAATATAAATATTCTAGGGCAATTCACACAATGCCACCTAGACCCATGGTAAGCATAGTTAACTAGCTTGTGTTATGAGCTCTAGAATGAGGATAAACATACTTAGATATAGTTTTGTTGTAAATACCTATGTAGATATTATATACAGAAACACCCCGACCAATGCAAATATTCATATTCATGCACACAAGCACTGATCGGGAATCGAATCCACACCTGCGTAGCAGTCGCGTTCACTATTATTGATGTGAAATTTTATGTTTACATCGATCCCATACTTAACTAAGCGTTTCCACTATTGTTTTTCTTTTTGTTCTCATGCGCGAAATCCCTCACGGGAATCAATCCTACTGGAGCCGGTGAGAGAGGTTATGTCGGACTCGAACCGATTAAAACGTTCGCCGTTTTGGGTCTCTAGTTGCCGGAGGTGAGATAGTAGCGAACATATCCCTCGCACCCCGTCAGACCCGGGGCCTTTCTTTCGAAATGACCACCTTTGGGTGTAGGGACTACGGTGCCCCCGTCTATACCCGGGTATGGGGGACGGAGGTCATTCCGTTTTGTTTAATAAAATGTCACTTTGTTCCGAGTCCCTGGAATAAGGTTCATACGCGTGGATATCTTCGTTACGGGTATTTAGAGCCCTCAAGAATCCAACCAGTCTAACTTGGAACTTCGATATCGCCATTGGTCATTGGACCATTGGTTGTGGAGGTCTCTCTTTCATCCTGCCTCTCCATACTTTCTTTTATTTCCTTTGTCATGCTTACGCTCTCTTTTAGTAGCCTCTCGTTCTCCCTTTCACCCCTTCTTTCTTTCATACTCTTGTCGGTCTATGGCCTCCGCCTAACCGGACCTGATGATCAGCTGACACCGAGTCGGTCTGTGGCCTTCGCCTAACCAGACTCGGCAATCAGCTGATTGTAGACCGAACTAGCCCAGTTGATATTGGGCTCAGCTGAAGGGGGTCATTGACCCGTGAGGTAGGTACTGCCCTAGTTTCTGTGCCAGCTGGCTGATGCCTCTAGACCGGCTAGGTTCAAGAAGTGAACCCTGTCCGTTGCTAGAGAGCTCTGTCTAATTGGACCGGAAGGTTACCGTAGCCAAAGTAAAAGAGAGAGCATGTGGAAACTGTTTTTATTGAACAAAATTGGCCTATTGATATATACAAATTCGTCTTTTATCACTATACGGCTTACAGGAGCTTACAAACTAGTCTACACCAATCAGCGTTCTTTATTATATTTACATAAGCAAACCTTAAATCTATTATGTACAAATTAGTTTACAAATGCGCCGTTTGGCGTGTGGCGCTCTTCTCTTGCTTTATAACGCGCCCCGTCGATTTCATATAAAACGCGGGTGCAGCGCCGGCGCGTCTAGCGATGCGCGACTGCGAATGATCCGCTGAGTCGAATGAACTACGACTACTAATATTCACATTCGACTTGAATATTAGTAATCAACTAATTGTTAGAGTCGAATAAGCACTACTAATTAGTAGTTGGCAACTGAGTCGAAACAAAGTCAGTAATTAATGAATTCGACTCCGCCAGTTTGGAACGACGAGTTTAATAATGATCTTCCGCTATTTCCGACTAGGTAGCAAGCGCCTCACAGATAAAGGGTTCTAAGTGAAAATTTTAAAATACACAAAAAAGTAGGTACATGCATTGAAGAGTTTAATTTTAAAAAATAGGCAAAAGAATCAAAATTATAAACGAGTCAACAAAATTAAATTCTAGTACATAAAATATACTAGAATTTAATTTTGTTGACTCGTTTATATAATATATAATCACAACTACGAGGTATTATAAATTATTCGGTAATGACGGGCGATCGCGGTCGAATGGTCGACTGAATGAAATAAACTCCGATTGACTAACGAAATTAGTAACTCGTTAGTTACTAATTTCGTAAATCATTCGAATGAAACGAATGATTCATAAAGTCGAATAATTCGACTGGAATCATTCATAGTCGCGCATCTCTAGGCGCGTCGCATTCCAGGAATTTCGTCGCTGCGTGTAGACGTGCTCGGGCTCCGTGTTGCTGCTCTGTTGTCGTATGCTACTTTCGTAAGTAAAGTGTGTAGGGCTTATGTATGTGTCCCTACATCACCCCCCTCTAAGAAAATCGTACATTTGGTCTTACTAATCTTCCTGTACGAGTCTTATAGAGGTCTTGCTGCTTGTTACTCACTTTTGTTGTTGTAGATTTCTCGGAATTGGATGCACTCGATGACGTAGGTTCGTGAAGTATATTTGTTGCAGGCCTCGTGTCCCGAGATTGCGTGTCGTCTGTTGCAGGTGTTTCGTTATATACATACGCTGGTTTTAGTCTGTCTATCGATACGCATGTTTGACGATTTGGTAGTTGAATGGTGAATAACTTGCCGTTTTGACTTCGTTTGATGACTTTATATGGGCCGTCATATGGTGGGGTCAACGGTCGTCGCACTGTATCATTTCTTAGGAACACATGAGTACAAGTTTCGAGTTCTTTGTATGTGAATGGCTGCTTGGATGAATGGGACTTTTGCTTCGGTGCTAGGGACGTCATCGTTTCAGTGAGCTGGCGAACGAATTCTGCGTCATCAATGTTTGGCTTGGTAGGCACAAAGAAATCCGACGGAATTCGGAGTGTAGATCCGTATGTCATCAGTGCGGGACTTACAGATGTGTCTTGACATAGTGCTATGCGTAGTCCTAGTAGAACTGTAGGTAACTCTTCACTCCAGTTGGTACCTGCTGATCGGGCCATCAGCGAAGCTTTCAAATATCTGTGTCTTCTTTCTATAAATCCGTTTGCTTGCGGGTGGAATGGAGTTGTACGTATGCGAGTGATACCAAGTCGTTGCATTAGTGTGCGGAATAGTGATGACTCGAACTGTCTGCCTTGGTCGGTTGTGATACGTAGGGGACAACCGAATCGTGAGATCCATCCGTCGTATACTGCCTTTGTCACTGTTTCGGCGGTGATGTCACGTGTAGGTATAGCTTCAATCCATTTCGTGCATCGATCTATCATTGTTACTATGTAGCGATATTCGTTTGATGGGCATAAAGGTCCGACGATGTCCAGATGAACGTGTTCGAAACGCGATGATTCTTGAAACTCACCAAGGGGACTGATAACGTGTCTTTGAATCTTTGATCGTTGACAACCGATGCATGACCTTGCCCAGTTGGTTATATCTTTATTCATCGTAGGCCAGAAGAATTTGGATGTGATGAGTTTTCGAGTTGCGCGAACGCCCGGATGACTTAGTTCGTGCTGTGCTTTGAAGGCTATTTCACGAAAAGTCACTGGTAGGTATGGTCGAATGTTTGTTGTTGATATTTCACACCATATGGATATAGGTTGTTGACCTCCGGGGAGACTCACTCGGGCGAACTTGAGGTTTGGTTGTTGTTTACAGGCTTCTAATTCTGTGTCGTTTTCTTGTTCTGTGGCTAATTTGTTGTAGTCGATTGTGTTGTTTAGTACTTCGATCTCCGAAATTCGTGATAAGGCGTCAGCGGCTGTGTTACATTCGCCTTGAATGAATTTGATGCTTGTGCAGAATTGACTTATGAAGTGAAGTTGTCTTTCTCTTCTCGGAGTGTCACTATTATTTGCTGATCTTGTGAGTGCGAAGGTAAGAGGTTTGTGATCGGTATATATTGTGAGTTCATTGCCCTCTATCAGTCGACGTAAGCTTTTCACAGCGGTATACATTGCTAGTAATTCGCGATCGTATACGCTGTATCTTCGTTGTGTGTCGCTCATGTTTTTGGAGAAGAAGGCGAGTGGTTTCCATATGCCGTCAACCTTCTGTTGTAGTACAGCACCGATACCTGTGTCTGAAGCGTCGGTGAGTAGGCATAACGGTGCGTTAGGTATCGGATGGGTCAATGTGGTTGCTTCGAGAATACTTTGTTGACATAGTTGAAATGATTTTTCGGCTTCGGGTGTCCACTGTATAGGTGATTTATCGTTTTTCTTCGCATTGTGTAGGTACTTATTAAGTAGGTGCTGATGGTTAGCTTGATGAGGTAGGCAACTTCGATAGAAGTTGATCATACCTAAGAATCTTCTTAGCTCTTGCACTGTAGTTGGTTTGGGATATTGGAGTATGGCTTGAATGCGTTCGTTTGTGGGTTTGATTCCGTCAGATGAAACTTCGTAACCAAGGAATTGGATTTTTTTCTTGCCGAACTCGCACTTATCGATGTTGAGTGTGACGCCATATTGATTTAAGCGTTCGAGCACTCTTTTTACGTTGCGTTTGTGTTCTTCTTCGTTGTCTTCTGAGTAAATGAGTAGGTCGTCTATGTAGCAGTAACATATGTCATCGAGGCCGCGTAGTACCTCGTGCATGAATCTTTGAAATGAAGAGCTGCTGTTTATCAAACCAAATGTCATGACCTTGAAAATAAATCCCCCAAATGGTGTGGTTATTGCTGTTTTTGGGATGTCTTCTTTTTCTATAGGTATACTGTAATATGCCATTTTCATGTCGAGCTTCGAGAATAGTACTTTTCCGTGCAGTTGGTAGGTAAAATCTTGTATTCTAGGTATGGGGTATCTGTCGGGGATTGTGACAGCATTTAGTCTTCTGTAGTCGCCACATACACGTAAAGAACCATCTTTTTTCTTTACCACGTGCAGTGGACTGGCCCATGGGCTGTTGGCAGGTTCGCAGATGCCCATTTCCATCAGTTTTTCGAATTCTAACTTGGCAGCTTTGTACTTATCAGGTGGTAATGGTCGCGGTCGGGAGTATATAGGCGGACCTTTGGTTTCTATGCGGTGAGTGACGTTGTGTTTTGCAGTTGATTTGATAGCCATCGGACGTAAGATGTCTGGGAATTGCTTCAATATGTCGTGATATGCGTGATTTTGGTTGATAACGTAAACTGATTCTTCTGTGCTGTTTATTTGAATAGTGTTCACGGTGAGGTCTGTGACACTATCGATAAGTTTCTTTTTATGCAAGTCCACCAATAGTTTGTGTTTCGCTAGGAAATCTGCGCCTATTATCGAAGTCTTCACATCGGCTACTATGAATGTCCATTTGTAACTTCTACGTAAACCTAAGTTGAGTTCTAATGTACGCTCTCCATAGGTACGTATTTGGGTACCGTTTGCAGCAAATAATTTATACTTGTCTTCTATCGATTGTGAGTACTTCTTGTTTCTTGCGGCTAATACTGAGATATCGGCTCCAGTGTCAATGAGAAATTTTTCTTTATTGTTTCTGTCTATTATGCATAGGCGGTGGCTTTGATTTACATCGACGCCCGCCACATTCGATGTATTACTTAGTTTTCCTGCTTCGTGTTTGTGTTTGTAACTCTTTTAGCACATGGTTCTTCGCATTTACGAGCATTATCGCCGAATTTAAGATGGTAATAACACAACCAATCTGGATCGCCTGGTTGCCGACGCGTAGAACGCGAGCGAGAACGCGCCCTTAAGTTGCGCCTATCGTAAAAGCGCTCGTTGCTACGTGGTTGGTGATGCGAGCTTTGCGTCGGTCGAAATTGGTTCGAACGTAATTCTGCTATTTCGAGTGATAGTTTCTCTATTTGTTTTGTAATTAAGTCGAGCTGTAGTTTTTGGGCTGTAGTGGATGTAGTGATTTCGTTTTGGCTTTGTGATGTGCTTGACACGGGAATCGAAGTAGAAATAGCGGCGACTGTAGCGGGTTCGAAGTGTTCAATCATCTTGTCAGCCATAGCGGCTAGGGTTTCTAGTGATGACTCTGTATTGATTGATAATATGCCACGTATTTGAGTAGGTAAATGGTTCAGCCATATGACTCGTAGTGCTTCGTCGGTTAATAGCTTCCCACTTAATTCTCTCATTTTTCGTAACAGCTGACTAGGTTTTGAATCACAAAGCTCTAGGCCACTGAGTAGCTTTTGAAGCTGGCGATGATCTGATTCTTGGTAAGTGGATATGAGTCTGTCCTTCAATTTCATGTATTTACCAGTAGCGGGTGGGTTGAGGATGATATCTGCTATTTGTTCTAGATCATTGCAACCTAGTAGTGGCATAACTAGGTTGAATTTCTGTTCTTCGCCTATTTTGCTTGCTGCGATGGCCGCTTCGAACTGAGCGAACCATAATCGTGGATTCTGTCGCCAGAATGGTGGAAGACGTGCGGGAAGAGATATCATGGCGACGTCGCTAGCTGGTATTGATTGTTTGATATCATTGCCTGATGGTATCGACAGTGGTGGCGTACCGTCTTCGGAAGACATGATGTTGTAGGTGTAGGTACACTAGGTAGTGTAATCAGCTGTGCGCTCAGAGGTGCGTTGTGATACCGTAGGTACGTAGGTATCAGCTGTTCGGGTCGTCGGGGTCACCAATGTCGGTCTATGGCCTCCGCCTAACCGGACCTGATGATCAGCTGACACCGAGTCGGTCTGTGGCCTTCGCCTAACCAGACTCGGCAATCAGCTGATTGTAGACCGAACTAGCCCAGTTGATATTGGGCTCAGCTGAAGGGGGTCATTGACCCGTGAGGTAGGTACTGCCCTAGTTTCTGTGCCAGCTGGCTGATGCCTCTAGACCGGCTAGGTTCAAGAAGTGAACCCTGTCCGTTGCTAGAGAGCTCTGTCTAATTGGACCGGAAGGTTACCGTAGCCAAAGTAAAAGAGAGAGCATGTGGAAACTGTTTTTATTGAACAAAATTGGCCTATTGATATATACAAATTCGTCTTTTATCACTATACGGCTTACAGGAGCTTACAAACTAGTCTACACCAATCAGCGTTCTTTATTATATTTACATAAGCAAACCTTAAATCTATTATGTACAAATTAGTTTACAAATGCGCCGTTTGGCGTGTGGCGCTCTTCTCTTGCTTTATAACGCGCCCCGTCGATTTCATATAAAACGCGGGTGCAGCGCCGGCGCGTCGCATTCCAGGAATTTCGTCGCTGCGTGTAGACGTGCTCGGGCTCCGTGTTGCTGCTCTGTTGTCGTATGCTACTTTCGTAAGTAAAGTGTGTAGGGCTTATGTATGTGTCCCTACACTCTCTTTTATTTTGGTTGTGGAGGTCACATGGCAGTCGCTTCACGGAAAATATCGAAGTTCAGCCGCATCACAGTTAGACTGAAAAGCCGACCCCAACTGAGTTGGGAAAAGGTTCAGAGAATGATGACGCGTAGATATCTTGTCATTTGTATTCTGATAACCTATTTCAATATCAGCAGTTTCATTGTCAGGGATAGAGAGATAATGAACTGTCGATGACCTAAGGGGTCAGAGAAAACGTGAGTGAAATCAGTTGACACTTAATATTGCATATAACATGATACCGACATATCTGGGAAATTACCAGTGACGAATATTGAATAACAATGAACATTTAATTAACCAGACTTCTCGTAGTTCTAACAATGTTACGATATACTACACTTTGTCGTGTAGGTAGGAAGGTAAATAAACATAACATAAGATAACATAAACTCATGTCTTTATCGCCAGTTTATGTTTAGTGGTTTAGGTCCCAATGTAATAGGTGGCGAGCCTATTACCATTAACAGGGCACTTTTAAACCAACGATAAATACACACATAACTTCAAAAGAATCAAAAAGTCAGTGGTGTGTGCCATGGTAAAACCTGGGATCGAACCCGAGTACTAGTCTCAGCAGTCCTCTACTCATACCACTAGGCTACCTATGCTTTATGAAGTTATGTGTGTATTTATCGCAGGTTAATAAGTGTCCAGTTAATGGCAATAGGTTCGCCACCTATTACATTGGGACCTAAACATAACGGCTCCGCTCGCGTGGATGTCTATTACCGCGTTGTACGACTCTACTCGATTCTCTATTTGCCTCTCTATACTACTTCTACTTGCTGTCATGACAACGGAAATAGTTAGCGATATTTGCGCCAATGTATATAGAAATCTACCGAATCTATTGAGATATAAGATTATTGCTCCGCTCCCTTGGATGGTAGTGTGATGATGATATATAGCCTATGTTACTCCTAGATAATGTTGCTTTTTATACGTGAAAGAATAATAAAATTGATATCGGTCCAGTAGTTTCGGAGCCTATTCGTTACAAACGAACAAATCTATCCTCTTCATAATATAGTCGTAGTGTAGATTATTGCCACTGACGTGAAAAGAAATGCAAAGTGTACACAAGTAACCGTTTGAATTGTAATTAGATACTATTTTTGAGTTTACGAGTACAATGTTTATAAATCCTAATATAATTATGTTATGTTAGTAATCTGCTAGTAATTTCGTGAGATAAGTTCTGAAACAAGGCCAAGATTCCAGTGTTAGAAACTTTAAATAGGTAATGGCCAATTAAAATAATAAAAATAGTCGTCAAATCAATATCAAGATTTACAACTGTCTAATTTGAAGAAATACAGCCTGGTGAAAGTTAAGCCGCGCGTTACCCTAGCAGAAGCATGCCACGGCGCTGGCGATGGGGACACCATGGTCCCCACATTGGGGGAAGAGGGTCATCTCAACAGAGATGTCCCCGGGTCTGCCGGGGTGCGAGAGATATGTCTTGTATATTCTCACCTCCGGCAATCAAGGACCCATGGACGGCGTGCGTTTTGGTCGGTTCGAGTCCGACATAATCACCTCCACCGGTTTTGGTGAAGGTGGTATCCGTGGGGATTTCGCGCACGATAAAAAAAACGCCTGGTGAAAGGTTGGAGTGCTTCCTACAGTCTCGGGTCGTGAAAAAACAATCAGATGAGGCCGTCAAGCTGAGTGCTCCTATGATAATACTGTACGTGTTTGTAATGGTGACCCTCTTTCCTGAGACTGCTTTTAGCTTACCATCAGGAAGGTGAAATCAAATTGACTCCAATCTAGAACTCATTTGCTCCCACGATCAATCACTTCTGCTTGCTTATTCTACGAGACATATATTTATTACCTTTGTCTAATACCCTCGTATTTTTCTTCTAGAACGCGGTCATCTACGTGAATGTGGCCAACGATACCCATCAGAACCTGATCACCAGCCCGGAAGATGGCATGCTGGTCCAGCTGCACTCTGTCAAGGCTGATGCCTTACACCTGTACACCGACTTCGCTTCCAGGGCTGGCAAGGAAGTGAAGAACTTCTCGAATAACATCACGGGATTCGCTAATGCAGTGATGAAGAATGCGGGGGTGGAAGCAGCTGAAAATTCTGTAAGTTTAGTTTAAATTATTTCATTAAGTACTGTAGCACTAGCATGAACTCCTATCGAATTCGTAATGTAAAGGTTTCGAGAGAACGGAGCATTGTGATTGACAGTCTGCCTCTTGTGAACCCGTGTGCGTGTGTAGCCCGCCAATCGCAATACTCCGTTCTGTCGATACCTTTACATTACGAATTCGATAGTGTTTCGTACTAAGGCTACGGGTCATTAAGTTGCCGACATAGCCTTCAGGGTTAGCAAGCTGAAGTAGCAGTGGGTGGGGCATATAGCAAGAAGAACAGATGGCCGTTGGAGCCGAAAGGTTCTCGAATGGAGACCGCGTACCGGTAGACGAAGCGTGGGACGGCTTCCTGCGAGATGGACGGACGACATAGTCAAAGTCGCGGGTACCCTTTGAACGCAGACCGCCTCCAACCGATCGGATTAGAGGTCGATGGGGAATTATACCATTATTTTTATCATGGCGGAGATGAGGTCTATCAGGTGGAAGTGGTTGTGTCGGACTCGAACCGACTAAAACGCCGTCTTTGGGTCTTTGATTGCCGTAAGTGAGAATAACATATCTCACGCACCCGGTAGACCCGGGGAAACCTCTTTTGAGATGTGGAGACCATGGTCTCTCCACCTTCTTCTTTCTCACCAATTCCATAATTTCGGCCTGCAATCTCACAAAGCCATGCACACAATATACTTCAAGTATTCTACCTATTTGCGAACAAGGGACGTAAAAAATATGACACCAAAAATATTATGCAAATGCAGCTATAATAAAATGCAATGTATTTATAACCCTATTCTATTGAAAATAAAGTTTAATATCAAATAAATCAATTGCTGTGGCAAGTTTATAATACGGGACTCCCCCTGATTTCGCATTAAACTGTTGGTCAGCGTAATAGGATAATCTAGAATACAGTAGTTACGGCATAATATTTGAAATATAACCCTGCTTTGTCTTCTGCACTGACAGCACAGAAACTATCATAACCTTCAACCCTTCCCCTTTCCCCTCTACATGTATCGTTATGTGTGGGTATTAAGCACAGGTTTGTAAGTGCCCGGTTAATGGCAATAGCCGCGCCACCTAATTGCCACATTGGGACCTAATATAAATTGGCCAAATATGGGTGCTAGTACCTCTATATCCCCTAAGGGGTAGGCCCTTAGGGGATATATGTGTGAGTTTATAATGTTATGTTATGTTTGAATGTCTATATACTGTTCTCCATGGTCTATTAGCATTGGTTAGGATATTTAAGTGCCTGACGAATCTAAAAAAAACTCAATGAATCGAACTCCTTCTGAGAATAAAGATAAGTTTTCTTCTAAAACATAACATACATAAATATAAACTCACACCTATATCCCCGAAGGGGTAGGCAGAGGTGCTAACACCCACATTTCGCATTCTAAAACAAAGATGATTTAACATGCGGTGTAATCTAAAATTTCCCAATAAGTCTTGAACATAGTTTACTTGACGTCATAGCCAGTCACGCTGGCTATATTCACTCTTCAATATCACCATCGAAACAGCCGATGAATAACATGCTCAAATATGCATGTTATTACAACGAAAGTCCACAAATACATCGTGATAAGTTAGAATATGGCTCACGTGGTAACGTTATGGCAGAGAAATTTCGTTGTTTATCTAAACATTGGAGAAATACGTGATCGAAGAGAATACTGAATAGATGTGATGCATAGTTGCAAACGCGTTGCATTGTGTTATGATTGGCACTAAGAATAAAACATCTACAATCACTACATAGTATAAAATAAAGTCGCGTTCTCTGTCCCTATGTCCCTTTGTATGCTTAAATCTTTAAAACTACGCAACGGATTTTGAAGCGGTTTGTTTTAATAGATAGAATGGTTAAAGAGGAAGATTTATATGTATGTAACATCATGCTACAACCAACAGGTACGGAGCAAGACTGAAAAATATTGCAAAAACGGGGTGACGCAGACGAAGTTGCGCGGGTCAGCTAGTAATATTATAAAGAGGAAAGATTTATTTTTTGGTTTGTTTTGTTTGTATCGAATAGGCTAAGAAACTACTGAGCCGATTTCTATAATTCTTTCGCTAATCTAAAGCTACGATATCTAGGAGTAACATAGGCTATCATCACGTTACCATCCAAGGGAGCTAAGCAATAATCAATAGATCCGGTAGATTACTATAAATTGGCGCTAAGATCGATAACAATTTCCGTTTTCATGACAACAATTGGGTAGGATGTACTAGGGAGAAACAACACTAAAAATTACGGACGGAAAATGTACGGAAAATAGGGAAATCAGGGAAATTGAAAAGAGGAAAGATTGAGAAATGAAAAAATAAAGAAAAAATGGAAAGTGGAGAAGAGGAAAAGTGGTATAGAGAGGCTTATAAGAGAATCGAGTAGAGTCGTATGACACGATAATCGACATCCACGCGGGCGGAGCCGCGGGCAACAGATAGTAATAAATATTTTTTTTTTATTTATGGCACGTCAATTTGACTTCACCTCGCCTGATGTTAAGCTGAAGGCAAAGTCTCATGAAAGAGGGTCACCATTGCAAACACGTTCAGTGCTATACAATGGTGGCGCAAATATATGTTTTCAAACATATGCGGAAGATCATTGCAAGTATGTACTTATCTTACTATCTTACCTAATTACACCTGCACAGCTAATCTCCATGTGCAAGCATTCGAAACGTATCACGTGCACCAGTGGCTCATGTGCCGTTTGTTGGACTGCCAGGAAACGAGGATGTAGGTCGATGCTGATGGACGGCTGGATATCACTGTAATAGCTATTAGTCATAAATTGAATCAATGCCTTTGTATATATAGGAAGCTAATTTGGCGTATTGCACCATATTGGTATACTTAGAAACATCTTTCACATCACTATCATCACTATCACTACATAGTATAAAATAAAGTCGCGTTCTCTGTCCCTATTTTTCTTGTCCCTTTGTATGCTTAAATCTTCAAAACTATGCAGCGTATATTGATGCGGTTTGTTTTAATAGATAGAATGGTTAAAGAGGAAGGTTTATATCTATATAACATCATGCTACAACAAACAGGTGCGGAGCAGGAATGAAAAATGTTGCAAAAATGGGGTGACGCAGACGAAGTTGCGCGGGTCAGCAAGTATTATATAATACATAGTATTGTACATAAATACCATTATGCCGCGCACGCTCAAACTGTGGAATGAACGTGCTTTCCAAGCGACTACTGTATGGGGTCTTCAAGAAGGGCTTTTGAAGGTTTCTACAGGGTGCTCTAAGCGGTGACTCGGACATCGGAGGTCGCAGAATGACCTCTGTCCCCCAAGAGCGCGGGTCTGGGGGTGACGGGTGGAGCCTTCGGTCACCCTACCAGAAGCAGGCTACGGCGATGGCGCAAAGTGTCACCCCATACCCAGGGGCTAGATGGGGACACCATGGTACCCACATTGGTGGAAGAGAGTCATCTCAACAGAGATGTCTCCCGGTCTGCCGGGGTGCGAGAGATCATGTCTTGTATAATCTCACCTCCGGTAATCAAGGACGGCGTGCGTTTTGGTCGGTTCGAGTCCGACATAATCACCTCCACCGGTTTTGGTGGAGTGTACATGCTACAAGTGCGGAGCAGGAATGAAAATTGTTGCAAAAACGGGATGACACAGACGAAGTTGCGCGAGTCAGCTAGTAGATTATATTTGACTAGCGCGAAGATAAACAAACAACGCTACTGACAGATAGATAGACCAGATTACTCACCATGTATTGCCCTAGACATTTGCATCTTATCAGTAAACATCAAACGTTACAAATGCATATGGGCTGCATGCATCAGGAGGGAATCGTCAGTCAGCCCATAGATTTTGGCACGACACGTTGATCGATCGCCAAAAACACGTCACAGGGCTGTGACCATATGTGATTGTTTTATTAATATTACTTACTATTACCAATATATCTTTATCCTTGAGTCTTGAGTTCGATCCCAGGTTTTACTATGACACACGCCAAAGACTTTTCGATGCTTTTCGAAGTTATGTGTGTATTTATCGCAGGTTACGACCTTGAACATTGGAACCTAAACATAAACTGGCGAAATGTGGGTGCTAGCACCTCTGCCTATCCCTTTGGGGATATAGGCGTGACTTTATGTTAGGTTACGAGAGAGTAGGCAAAGGGATGACAGCTTCAATGGCGTGGCGGTAGTGAAAACTACTGCTACGCAGGAGACGCGATTTCGATCCCCGCTCAGTGCAAATATTTGTGTACATGAATATGTCTATTTGCACTGCTCTGGTCGTGAGCACGTTAAGCCGTCTGTCCTGGTTGTCATAGGAACATCTATAGCAGTCGTTAAGGTTATTGGAGCCTTAAAAAGTTCAACCTATGGTCAAGCTGCAGTACTTCGATATCGCACATATCTATAGGTTGTGGAGGCTAGACGGCAGTCGTGTCATAGAAAATAAGGTTCAGCTGCAATACAATTAGACTTTTATTTTATCGTGCGCAAAATCCCCACGGATACCACCTCCACCAAAACCGATGGAGGTGATTATGTCGGACTCGAACCGACCAAAACGCACGCCGTCCATGGGTCCTTGATTGCCGGAGGTGAGATTATACAAGACATATCTCTCGGACCCCGGCAGACCCGGGGACATCTCTGTTGAGATGACCCTCTTCCCCCAATGTGCCCCCCCTGCTTCTGCTAGGGTGACAGGCGGCTCCACTCGTCACCCCCAGGCCCGCGCTCATGGGGGACGGAGGTCATTTTGCGACCTCCGACGTCCGAGTCGCCTCCGCTCATCGCGGGCAGTGCGAGCCCGGAGTCTTCTCCGGACCCGCTCCACCTCCTGCAATACAATTAGACTGGAAAAAAGCAAACCCCTGACTCAGCGGTAACAGCTTCGGCTAATATAACAATTTAATAATCCTCCATTTACCTACCTTTCGACGATATACCTACCGTTGCGGTTAAATATGCAATACTTCGTAAAGGTTCCACAAAGTCTAGCAATCACAAAAGAATGCAGTTAACTTAATATTCACTTCGAGTCATACATAATATAACACGGCACACCTCTTCGCGTAATCATTTACAAGACTTATTCTCTATTTATGCGTAAGGATACACTCATCATCTCATCTCACTGCCCTTGGTCTCTAGACTAGAGAGACCGCGGCTAGAGAGACTAGAGGCTGGTCACAATTCATACTTCTCCTACATTCCTATCAGATGCTATTTTCTCCATCACTTCCTTCTATGCCACATCTGCTTTCAAACCATCTCCTATCCATATCTCTCTCCCTCTGCTCCTTAAGTCTATAACATACATCTTCTGACATGTCTTGGACCACCACCGGTTCGGAACATAAAAATATACCTATATCTATTAGTTTTGACGTTTTGTAATCTACGAGCCTGCGGCCTAGTGCTAACTTCTGACTTTATTGAATTAAAAATACAATAATAAGGCTGTGTATATTATTACGACATGTAGCACTTACCCCCTGAGTAGTGTGAAGTTCCACTAAATCTTCCACTGAAGCTCATTCGTCATAATTATGTGTTGACTCAACAAGAAGGCAAGCTCAAAGGAAGTCTTTTCCGTGATATTCAAAAAGGATTACAACATGGCGCCACAAAATGGAGATCGGATTACAGGCTTCGATATTTGAGCTGGTACCTGTGCCGTTTCTAAGATGATGAAAAAGAAAGCCTATATGTAAGAAAATATACTGAGGGTGGATCCACCACCACTCACCCACGGTTTAACAATTCCAACGATAACAATAGCTAAATATTAATAATTGTCAAAGAAAATTGACACTGTTGGAGGGGAGAAGTCAAATTAACGTGCCCTAAATAAAAAAAAAGAAATGACAAACCGCGCCCCTGAAAGCAAGTAAAAAGACTTCTTCTTCTTCTTATCGAATCGACGGCATTTTCGAGGTATCTTCGTGGTGTAGTAATTTGTTTCACGGCAGCGCCGCTACTCACGGAGAGGGCTCGAGCATAGGTTTCGCTCTTCGGGAAGGCTAACTACGTCCCCGACTGTATGTATGTAAAATTCTAGAATTATCCATTCATTAAACAAACCATCAGGTCACCCTACCCACCAGGATGACATAATACAATAAATCCGCAGCCTTGACTCTGAGCTTCATTCAATAAGTGTGGATGACTAGTGGTGCATTATTGCATAACGCTCTCTGTGCCAACAAATGCAATACGAGGAAATTACTTTTGGCCATACGTTATTTATCATCACCATCATCATTATTTCAGCCATAGGACGTCCACTGCTGAACATAGCCCTCCCCCATTGACCGCCAATCCGACCGGTTGGAGGCGGACTGCATCCAATGGGTACCCGCGACTTTGACTATGTCGTCCGTCCATCTCGCAGGAGGCCGTCCCACGCTTCGTCTACCGGTACGCGGTCTCCATTCGAGAACCTTTCGGCTCCATCAGCCATCTGTTCTTCTTGCTACGTGCCCCGCCCACTGCCACTTCAGCTTGCTAAACTGTAGCCTGTAGTCGCACCATTAAGTCTCGACATTCTTTACCAGCGCACGTGTTTCCTTGTTCCTACAATCCCGGGTCCTTGAAAAGCCATCTGATAAGGCCGTCAAGCTGAGCGCCACCATTGTAACACTGTATATGTTTGTAATGGTGACCTTCTTTCCTGAGACTTTGTCTTCAGGATCAGGCAAGGTGAAGTCAAATTGACGAGCCCCAAATAAAAACATAACATAACATAAACTTACACCTGTATCCCCGAAGGGGTAGGCAGAGGTGCTAGCACCCACATTTCGCCAGTATATGTTTAGGTCCCAATGATTACATGCGAGCCTATTGCCATTAACTGGGCACTTATAAACCTGCGATAAATACACACATAACTTCGAAAAGCATCGAAAAGTCATTGGTGTGTGCCATGGTAAACCTGGGATCGAAGCCGAGACCTTGTCACAGCAGTCCATTACCCATACCACTAGGCTACCAAATAAAAAAAGGTTCGATAACTAACATACCTGTTTACAGTCTCTGAAACTGTATTGTTCTTTCACATACCTGCCATGAAGAATTACATCATTTAGTGTGAGTGTTAAAGTTTACAACCGTTGGAAGCCCATGAAATGTACAGCTGTTTTCTAGTATTACGCATACAAACAAATAAAATTCTCAAATTACGAAGAACACTGTGTGGACATATATTTTGGTATTATTAATAGGATTTTGATAGTTTCGCCTGTATCTTTGTACAGTCGGCTAAAAAAGTTCAATTTGAACCGATGTCCACGACGGCGGCGCAAAGTGCCACCCCATACCCAGCGGCTAGATGGGGACACCGTGGTCCCCACATTAGAGAAAGAGCGTCCTCTCAAAAGAGATGTCCCCGGGTCTCCGGAGTGCGAGAAATATGTCTTGTATAATCTCACCTCCGACAATCAAGGACGGCGTGCGATTTGGTCGGTTTGAGTCCGACATAATCACCTCCACCGATTTTGATAGAGGTGGTATCCGTGGTGATTTTGCGCACGATAAAAATGGGGACCCGATGTCGCCAAACGCACGCATACAACCGTTAATAATACGTTGCATTACTAGTAAACAATTATCTTGATTGGTCGTGCAAATTAGCTTAAATCATACATACTGTAAAACGAAAACACACTTAATCCGTTCAAAATAGAGATGATATTGCTATAGATATAAATATATTTACGACGTTTCATACCTTTAGTTGAACAAGCTTGGTTATTTTCGAAAAAGTTCATACGTAAGTACGTCAGTGTAGTTAAACCTTCAGATTTTACAAAAAGGTTCACTTATAATGTTAAATTTGTGCACTTTTGCGTAAATACGCATAACAATGACACGTGTCTATTTCACACTTTTACAGTTCTTGTTTTTTGTATTCGTGGTAGGTACTGCTAAGACCGCTAGTCTACCTCTGGGTGGTCCAGGAAGCACTCAACATACCACTAACATACAAATCAACATATAGACAAAACTATTTGATTCATCTCAACAATGAACAATTTTACAATGTCAGCAATTAGATAGAAATATGTATATATAGTATGTAGCAAATTAGCAATATAATACGGCCTCGAGACGTGCATTTTTATGTAGCAAACATATTATGTTTTATTGAAGAATGCAAGCGAGGAATGTTTTTGCTATTGCACGATATGAAGGCGTGGTCATTAAACAAATGTGCTGAAATATTTTTCTAATATCCGTGTGGTTGTAATTGAATGCGCCAGACGAAACTAATTTTCAGATTTGAATTTATCCTTAAAAGTCATTTGGACGATTAGAAAAATCAATGAACACTGGAGTTTTTTTGCGCCATTGCAGAAAACAGCATCGCGCAGTATTTCATTTCTAAAATTTGGTGTTAATTCGAATTTTTATTTGTAAAAACGGTGGATTTTTGGATATAACGTCTTCAACAACTCGCACAATATTAGGAAAGTGACATATTGCGACTTTTGCCTACTGGCCGAACTGATTTGCCAAACTGGTTTGGCCACGAGGAATTAAGTTTCCTGGTGGCCAAACTGTTATTTATTAGACAAATTTCCACACCCTTTATCAAACGTTGTTAAGAGAAAACAGACATCAGTTATAAAGTTTTGAATGGATAGAAGTGTAGTGGATGATGAAACATACATTCCCAATTCGCCAATGAAAAAGAAAACTGTCTTTACCCGTGGTCCGGTTGACTGGACCACGAATTGTGATTTTCTTGTGATAGTTCCAAACCTCCTATAATTCGAAAGCCTCTAGTAAAATCTCCACTATATTACTGAGGTATGACCTATGACTTTGACTTGACTTTGACTGTAACTAAATAACGAAAAAGCTGCAGAATGTTATTGATATGATATATAAATAAAATTATTTGACACTGGCAAATACTCAAGGAGTGAGCCATATTGAAGAAAAAAAAATGGACACGTTTACGGTTAACGGAATGACTTGTGATGTACTTAATTTGACAATTTCATCTTTCGATTCGAAAATGAATAATAAATGAATTTTCAATACTAAGTACATATCATATAACATAACATAAACTCACGCCTTTGTCCCTGAAGGGGTAGGCAGAGGTGCTAGCACCCACATTTCGCTAGTTTATGTTTAGGTCCCGAGCCTATAGCCATTAATCGGGCACTTATAACCCTGCGATAAATACACACATAACTTCAAAAAGCATAGCATATCATTTAAAAGTCATTGGTGTGTGCCATGGTAAACCTGGGATCGAACCCGAGACCTCGTCTCAGCAGTCCATTACCCATACCACTAGGCTACCGCGGTACTATCTATACTATATATCGGCTACATATCATATAGTTAGTTTAATATAATATTATGTAATGTATGGATAGTCCTCTCATAACTCCCACATAACAATATTATTTCATGGCGACGACGTTCGAAGTTATTTTCAATAAATAATTACAGCATGTCGGTATTCTTGCGTCAATCAACTTCCAAACCTTGGCAGTGACGAGAACTGCGCGGGGCATCAGAACCAGCGGTTTATTGTATGCATTCTGTTGCTATTCAAATTCAAATCAATTTATTGGAAAAATTGGATACGTGGTGACGGAGTAATCTATACCATTAAGTCCTGGAATTCCTTGCCGGCGCACGTGTTTCCTTCTTCCTACAGTCCCGGGTCCTTTAAGCGGAGCGTGAAAAAGCATTTGATGAGGCCGTCAAGCTGAGCGCCACCATTGTAGCACTGAACGTGTTTGCGATGGTGACCCTCTTTCATGAGACTTTGCCTTCAGCTTAACATCAGGCGAGGTGAAGTCAAATTGACGTGCCATAAATAAAATAAAAAAAAACCTAATATTATAAAGAAGTAAAGTTTGTGTGTTTGTATATTTGTTAAATTGTAAGGGGTAATCTCGGGATCTAATGAACCGATTTAAAAAATTCTTTCACCAATAGAAAGCCACATTATTGGCCAGTGTCATAGGTTATATAAAAAAACAAAAAATATAAAGGATTTTACGTGGTAGTCCGTTTTGCAAAGGATTATATTGGGTACTAAACCCAATATAAAATTTCTCCATTCTCAAAGCATACAATAGATGTCAGGCTATATTGAAAAAATTAATATGTCAATGTAAGTAAATGACAAAAGATTTATCAATCAATTAGCCTATCGCAGTCCACACTAAGGCGGCAGGCAAATGGAGCCCACCTAATCGAAAGTCGTTACCGTGGCCTATGTACCTTAGCAACGAAATAAAATTTAAGTAGGTAGGTATATGTATATTGTATATGCATCCAAGAACTCATATCACAAGACTTTAGAGCTTTGTGTAGACTTCAAGAATGTTTAATATTATTTCTGTGACGTAAATACTAAATAAACGCTGGTACTAACACAAAATGAAAACTTCTAGACCAATGTAAATAGACTTCACTATCACTATCACTATCACTATCACTATCACTATCACTATCACTATCACTATCACTACATAGTATAAAACAAAGTCGCGTTTTCTGTCCCTATTTTTCATGTCCCTTTGTACGCTTAAATCTTTAAAAGTACGCAACGGATTTTGTTGCGGTTTTTTTAATAGATAGAATGGTTAAAGAGGAAGGTTTTTATGTATATAACATCATGCTACGACCAACAGGTGCGGAGCAGGAATCAAAAATGTTGCAAAAACGGGGTGACGCAGACGAAGTTGCGCGGGTCAGCTAGTATTACATATAAATAATACAATCATGAATACAAACCCTCTACTCACGAGCATTCTAGCACTCTACCAATTATACCAAACGCCACTGGGATCATAAAAATTTGAGAAATAAATATAATACATAACATACCATAAACTCACGCCTATATCCCCGAAGGGGTAGGCAGAGGTGCTAGCACCCACATTTCGCCAGTTTTATATTTAGGCCCCAATGTTATAGTTGGCGAGCCTATTGCCATTAACCGGGCACTTATAAACCTGCTATAAATACACACATAACTTCGAAAAGCATCGAAAAGTCATTGGTGTTTGCCATGGTAAAACCTGGGATCGAACCCGAGACTTCGTATTAACCATATCACTAGGCTACCGCGGTTATCACTACATAAAGTCGCGTTCTTTGTCCCTATGTCCCTTTGTATGCTTAAATCTTTAAAACTACGCAACGGATTTTGATGCAGTTTGTTTTCATAGATAGAATAGTTAAAGAGAAAGGTTTATATGTATATAACATCATGCTACCACCAACAAGTGCAGAGCAGGAATGAAAAATGTTGCAAAACGGGATGACGCAGACGAAGTTGCGCGGGTCTGCTGCTATATATAATAAATTCCTGAAAATAAAATGCAGTTGATTGAACGTCAAACGTTAGTTTAGTGGCCCCACCAATGAGATCACGTCACTGCGTGAATATGAACGCACAATTTATTTAGTTCTAGTTTATCCACATCAACCTGGTTCCATTAAGGGACAGTAAACCTTGCGCTATTTATAACCCTGTGATGGCTCTGATGTCCACCGGGGGCTAAATTATTTGTGGTTTGTGTGAAGGTAAGGTTAGGTATACGTCGTCTTCTGTATATAAAGGTGTATAAGACGACCTCCGTAGCGTGGCGGTAGTGAACGCGACTGCTACGCAGGAGGTGCGGGTTCGATTCCCGCTCAGTGCAAATATTTGTGTATACGAAATATGAATATCTGCATTGGTCTGGTTGTTTCTATGTATAATATGTATGTATTTACAAAAAAAATATGTATTTAAGTATGTTTATCCGCATTCTAGAACCCGTAACACAAGCTAGTTAAGCTATGCTTACCATGGGTCTAGGTGACGTTGTGTAGAGTGTCCTAGAATATTTATATTTATTTATTTATTATCCTGAAGGTTAAGTTTCTTAAAATTTCTAAAATGGTGACTATTTCAATGTTCTTTCTTTGTTACGAGAGATTTTGAGATTAAGACAGCCTCCGTGGCGTGGCGGTAGTGCACGCGACTGTTACGCGCGTAGCGCGGATTCGATCCCCGCTCAGTGCAGAGTTGTATGCATGAATATGACTATTTGCACTGGTCTGGTCGTGCCTCGGAGAGCACGTTAAGCCGTTGGTCCCGGTTGCCGTACAAACATCTATGGCAGTCGTTACGGGTAGTTGGAGCCCTCAAAAAGACTGGTTGTACACCAGTCTTTCTTGGAACTTCGATTTCGCCATTGGTCATTGGACCATTGGTTGTGGAGGTCAGATGGCAGTCACTTCACGGAAAATATCAAAGTTCAGCCGCGTCACAGTTAGACTGGAAAGCCGAGCCCAACTGAGTTGGGAAAAGGTTCAGAGAATGATTATGCAATGATGGGGATTAAGATCATCTCGAACTGAATTTTGAAAAGATATTTATTACGAGTTTTGGCATTCTGATTGATTGACTGTGAATGATAATATCAATGAATGTTTGATAGATTAAATTGAATGGATCGATCTTTCCGTCAAATAAAGACATATCTGCAACAGGACTTTAAAAGACAGCAATAGGTAGTCCACTTCTTACCTATTGCTGTCGGAGACCGTGTAAGACCCAACTTACACGGTCTTTTTCCAAATAAACAAAATTAAGTTTTTAACTTTTTCTTTAGCATAAATATCTGCATAAATAGCACAAGGAGATAATATTATAACGGCAATAACAACAATTAAGTGATGTAACTGTGTTCTATGCATAATTCGTGTTATTTACAATTGCAGAAAATAAATAATTACAGGAATTATGTTTGTATTGGAACTTAATTAACACACTTATTATATGACTTATTACTATATCTGTACTAAAAATTAATGCTAAGCATTTGAATATAGGCACGATATAATTTGTGTCGCGTTATTAAAAAATGAATGCAGTACTAGATTTAAATAATAAAACATGATCTGTTACGAGTATCATAATTATTTCTTTACAAGTTGTCTGTATAAATTAAGTCTGAAAACGAACTTTGATACCTTTTCTAAAATAAAACAACCTACATTACACCTTATAACATCAGCAGCTGAAAATATTCGTCGTAATAATAATAAATAAATATTCTAGGACAATCTACACAACGTCACATAGACCCACGGTAAGCATAGTTTAACTAGCTTGTGTTACCGGTTCTAGAATGCGGATAAACATACATAGATACATTTTTTTTTGTGAATTCATACATATTATACATAGAAACACCCAGACCAATGCAGATATCATAGGTATTCAAGCACACAAATATTTGCACTGAGCGGGAATAGAACCCGCGCCTCCTGCGTAGCAGTCGCGTTCACTACCGCTATGCTACGGAGTGCATCATATTAGTTTAAAGTTTTTTTTTTACCAATATGTACAAATAAACACTTAATTTTTATTATTTATTTATAAATACGACTAAAACCGTCATTTATTCCCTTCCGTTGCAAAATTATTATAATAACCCAATTACGAAGATTGCCGGAGCACTTAAAAAAAACAATTTAAATTTTAAAAATGACTAGCTGTTGCTCGCGGCTCCCCCCACGTGGACTTCTGATCCCGTTCACGCTGCTCCATTCCAAACATTTTCATATTTGTTCACCTTTTAAACCTTGTCTGGACTCCTTGACTTGACACTGTTCAGAACTCCTGCTACTTTTATATTAGCAATTAACTACATATCGTTAATTACGTGATATGAACTTCGTCACTGTACTTATTCTTTATAAATTAAAGTTCACTGTCACTTCTAAGCTCAACGCATTAACACATACTCGCTGCATTTTATTTCAATCCTGATAATTCCCTACATATTGGTCCATTACGAGCCGGATTGAATAATCAGCAAGAATCTGCATTATAATTAATTATCGTCGTTAATTAGCGGAATCATCAAGAAGATAATTAAACTGCAATCCAGATATAAGTCGGTGGTGCGGGTTGTAAAACAAGTACATCAAAGCTGTGGTGTTAAGTTTTATTTAATTAATATATTTACCCATCACTCGATCAGGTAGTATTTTAAAACTCAATTAAGGATTTAACAGGTTAGTGTTATTAATATTACCTATGTTATATCAGTATTTCTAATCAGTGTAATTAATTTCGTTTCGTAACGTACCTACCTACCGTACATTGCATTGTGATTAGTTTTTTCTCTTACAGTTGTAGATTTAATTAAATAACATTATACTTTCTTAAAGTATGGTAATATGGATGTTAACATAATATTACATTATTTTATTTAATTAGAATTGAAAGCTGTTAACTATTCACGTTAGTTTAGTATGCATATAGTTAAAGTACAACTTACATTTGTGGGTGTTAATTATTATTAAAAGCGAATTATTTGCTATATAGTGCAATTATTCACGGATTTATTAATTGTGTAATACTTGTGATAGTTATTATCTTTATTCTACAGTTGAGTTGTGTAAAAAATATAACGCGTTGTTGTTAACTTGTAGGTATTCGTAATATAAATAAAAGAACGTTATATTTTAAGAATTTGTGTATTAATTACAATAGCAGGTGCATAGTTATATCGTGTAGGTGCCTAAGCAAGCACAAAACTATTAATTGTTAACCTCTTTACTTGTAAATTCCAGACTTTCGTCGTCCAACTCCCAGTATGACCGAGGAAAAGGACTTAATAAAGAAGCGAGGCAGCTTCAAGGGCCGATTAACTCTTTTTAATAATTACCTTGACGCGTTGGACGGAAAAGCACTAACAAATCATAATATCACGGAGCTGCAGCTGCGTGTAGGTAAAGTTGAATTGTTATATCAGCAATATGATGAGGTACAGTTACAGCTTGAGTGCATTGTCGAGGATATTAAAGCTCAGTTCAATGAACGTTCCGATTTTGAGTCACTTTATTTTAAATCTTTGTCGAGGGCTCAGAACTTGATTGGGGACTTTAATAAAGAGGATGAATCTGTTCATGGTACCAAAAGTACTCGTACTAGTACCTTTAGGCCGGTTAAACTGCCCACAATCCAGCTACCGAAGTTTAACGGGTCATATAATGGTTGGCTTGAGTTTCGCGACACCTATACGAGTCTCATTCATACTAATGATGACATTGACGTGATCAACAAATTCCATTACCTACGAACGTCTCTTGAAGGATCCGCCGCTGTAGTAATACAGGCAATTGAATTTTCGGCCACTAATTACCCTGTGGCGTGGAACTTATTGTGCGAACGCTTCGACAATAAAAAGTTATTAATTCACAATCATGTATCAGCTATTTTTAACATTGAATCAATCACTAAGGAGTCTTCTGAGACGCTAAAGGGTTTAATTGACCAGATGAATAAAAACCTGCGCGCGTTAGAATCGTTAGGCGAGCCCGTGAAGCACTGGGACACTCTTTTAGTTTATATTGTTACGCGCAAATTAGATAGCAAAACGTTCCGTGAGTGGGAGGAGTGCAAGGGTCGCGTAGACAAGGATAGTAATATTACGTTCGACACATTCCTGCAATTCATGCGCAACCGCGCTGATTTAGTTGAGACATTAGAGTTATCTCGTCATAATCAGTCTCACATTAGTAATAAATCAGGACCTAAGCTAAAGTCTATGGTTGCGGTTCAGTCTAAGAATCAATCCGAAACTGAAGCGAGTGCAACGATTTGTCCTAAATGCAAGGGTAACCATAATTTAAGCAGCTGTGCACAGTTTCTCGCCTTGACTAATGAAGCCCGTATGAAATTGCTACCAAGTTATAAAGTGTGTTTTAACTGTTTTCGTTCGGGACACTTCGCGAACCATTGTAAACGGCCGGGTTGCAAACAGTGTAAGCGCAGACATAATACGCTTATTCATGTAGCAGATTTAAACAATATTACGAATACTAGTGTTAATAGTACAAACAATAACTCGGGTGATAACCAGTCGGCACGATCGCCTTCGACGTCCGCCACTGGTGAGCCGAACAATGTCGCGTTGTCGGCTAACGTCACATTTCCTTGTGGCAGCGTTAACAGCGATGTGTTATTGTCGACTGCGTTAATTAAAATGCGAGATATTTCTGGGAGTGAGCATGTTGTTCGTGCAGTACTCGATAGCGGGAGCACCTCGTCCTTTGTGACCGAGCGCTTATGTAAACGGTTATGTTTGGAGGCTAGACAAGTAGATAGGTCGATATTAGGCATAAATAACGTGATTTCCCACGTAGGTAAAACATGTCGAGTTCGTATAACATCATTAAACAATTCTTTTACGACCGACATGCATTGTTTTATTTTACCGTCAATAACAAATAATGTGCCATGTCATGAAATAAATATATCTGCTTTAAATATTCCGTCTAATATATGTTTAGCTGACCCGACATTCTACAAGCCCGCTGACATTGATGTCTTGATCGGTGCTGACGTTTTCTGGGACATTTTAGAATCACAAAGTATTAAGCTGGGTAAAGGTAAGCCCATACTTTGTGAAACCAGGTTTTTTTTTTTTTTTTTTTTTTTTTTACGTGGTGGAATGCATTTACGCACTTCGCTCACCCCCCGCGGGGGCAGGGGGTTCGCTTCGTGTGGGACTCCTGACCTCGAAACGGAGGCCAGACTACCCACTAAACCACCACGGTGTTCCTCCTTCGCCTAATCCGAGCCGCGGGATAGAATTCTCACCGCGACTCGGCTAGGGACGCCCGTTCGGGCTCGCCTCTTGGTGGCCCCACCATCCGGACAGACTTATCCAGGTGATGGGGCCAGCTCACTTTAGAAATGCGCCCCAGGAACACTGAGGGGCGCATTCCGCCACATTAGCATGGGGCGGCGGGTCCCCCGACCCACCGCCCGTGGCTTCGCTCATTCGGGGACGCGGGCGAATTGCGCTCGCCGGCGTCCCCTCGCCGGGGGCCTGCGGGGCGGAAGAGTGAGACCAGCTCGCTCCCGCTCCCGCAGAGCCTCTCTCTTTGCCGCCATCACCTCACTAGCGAACGAGGCGACGGCGGCCCAACACTCCTCGCTGTCGGCCATGGCTGGAATCACGGCCGACAGCGAAAGGTCTCCACCAATGGAGCTTATGAGGGCCGTCCTTTGGCCGTCCCACGCCTCGCACACGGCCATGGTGTGGTAGGCCGTGTCGGGGTCGCCGCTGGTGCAGTGACGGCACCGGGGCTCCGGCTCTATCCCCACCACTTCCCACAGGTACTTGGCAAAACAGCCATGACCCGTGAGAAGTTGGGTGAGGTGGTACGTCGGAGCCCCATGACCCCTCTCCACAAAAAGACGCAGGACGGGCCGGACGGCCCCCACGAGCAGCGACCCACTACGGGTCGCTCTCAGCCTTTCGGCCCATTTCCGGAAGAGATCGTCGCGAGCCACCTGTCTCCAGCGATTGATCTCCTCCGGAAGCGGCCGACCTCCCAGATTGCGCCGCATCAGGGCACCCTCATCGTAGACCCTCTTTAGGACGCCTGCCTCGGGATCCCAGGGGATACTGCCCGCAATTAGACACGCCGCCTCGTAAGAGACGGTGTGGTACGCCCGTGCGGCCCTCTGCGCGATGGCGCGCTGCGGTCGCCGCAGCAGCGCAACGTTTGCTGGGCAGAGGGCCTCCGCCCATATGGGCGCTCCGTAGAGCGCCTTGGAACGCACCACTCCGTCGTAGAGACGGCGGCAGGCAGACCCCGGGCCTCCGCTGTTGGGCAGCAACCGCGAGAGCATTCCGGCAAACGCCAGCAATTTCGGTGCCAGCTGCCGGAAATGCTCCGCGAACCGCCACCGACTGTCGAGAACCAGCCCGAGGTATTTCAGACTGGTCCCGACAGCGATGGAGGTGCCGCCCACCACAATCGACCTATCTCGAGGCGGCGTCTGCCGAGGCCCATGAAAGAATAGGGCCTCGGACTTTTCGAGGGCCACCTTCAAACCTAGTGCCCCGATGCGACGCACGACATGGGCGACGCCTGCCGTAGCGAGGACGGAGGCGTCGCGAAACGTCGGGGCCCGCGCGGTGACTAGGGTGTCGTCGGCATAACATAGTACACCGACTCCCCGAAGATTAGCACCGCGCAGGACCCAATCGTACCCTACGTTCCACAGGAGCGGCCCAAGGACCGACCCCTGTGGAACGCCACAAGACATGCCCCTGCGGACCACCTCGCTTTGGGCCGGGTAGATGATGACCCGGTCCACGAAGTAGTCCGCAAGGACGCGCCTGAGGTACCACGGGACGTTGTGGTACCTCAGCGCCTCGGCGATAGTTTCCCAGGGGAGGGTGTTGAAGGCGTTGGCTATGTCCAGCGACACAGCCAACAGCACCTCTCCCCCGGCGACCGCTTCGTCGACGCTGCCCCGCAGTCGGGATACGGCGTCGAGGGTTGACCTCCCGCGACGGAAGCCGAACTGGCCGTCACTTAAGTTGGGCCCCGCCCCCTCCAGGTGGCCGACGAGACGCGCAGCGAGCACCCGCTCAAACAGCTTGCACATCTCGTCGAGCAAAACGATGGGGCGGTAGGCCGACGGCGAGTCGACTGGACGCCCGTGCTTTTTAAGCAGCACGAGCTTCCCAGTCTTCCATCGTCGCGGGACTCTCCCCGACGCCAAACACTCCGACATGAGGGACAGCGTCTCCTCCTCTAGTGCCGGCATGACTGTGGCAATAACCTTCCCAGGGACGCCGTCCGGGCCCGGGGCGCGGTTCCTGGACCTGAGTGCCAGGATCGCAGCCCCTAACTCGGCCTCGGACACGGGAGGTATTGCCCCTTCGTCTGCCGGCACCCGGCTCGGTGTTGCCATCCGCGGTGGGACCCACTCCTCCCTCGCAGGGAAGAGGGAACTGACTACTCGGTGGAGGAGGCTCGGCTCGAGAGTCCTTGTGAGAGGAGGCGCCCAAGGCCGGAGCTTCTGGCTCACGGTCTTGTACGGACGCCCCCATGGATCTCGATTGAGACTCTCGAGCCACTCCTTCCAGGCCTCCTCCTTGGCGGCTTTGACCGCCGAGCTAAGGGCCTCACGGGCGGCCCGGTACGCGGCGTGCAGCTGTTCTTCTCGGGCGAGGTCTCTCACGGCCCGCCTTCGGCACCGGTAGTACTGCCTCTGGGCTGCGTCACTAGCTGTACGCAGCCCGGCTAGGTGGGGACGCCACCAGTACACCGATTTCCGAGGCGGGATAGGCCTCGCCCTTTGCATCGCCGCGTCGCAGACGCGAGTCAGCGCTCCAGCGAGCCGCTCGCATCTCGAGTCTGCGTCCAGTCCACTGTCGCCCGCAGCCCATCGCTCGACGATAGCCGCCTCTCGGGCCAGTTCCTTGTCCAGTGTGGTGAGTCGCCACCGCGGACCTTCTCCTACCAAGGGACGGTCGAGGTCGACTCGAGCTGCCAAGGCGGCAGGGACGACGTCGAACCGGATGTACCGGTGGTCCGACGCGGTCTCCACCCCCTCAACGACCCGCCAGTTGCCGATCCGTCGGGCCAGGCCAGAACTGGCGAACGACAGATCGACGATCGACCTACCCTGCGGCCGCACTAGGGTGTGGACCGCCCCTTGGTTCAGCAACACCAAGCCTTGGGACACCGCCCATTCCTCCAACATCTCCCCCCGGGCATCGGTCGCCGGAGATCCCCACGCCCGAGAGTGAGCGTTGAAATCTCCGGCCACCACGGCCGGGGTGGGGTGCACTTCCGCCAGCAGGGCACCGACCTCAGCGAGCAGCTGCTCAAACTCGGCGATGCTCCTACTGGGGGGCCAGTACACCCCAATCACTGCAGCGCCGCCCAGCGTGACGAGGACGCAACCTCGACCCCTCTGCACTCTTTCGAAGGGGGGAGCCGTTCGCTGGGCGACGATAGCCACCAAGCCGTTGTGGTCGCTGGCCCAGTTAGGGGTTTCGCGCACGTAGTACGGCTCGGCGACCACTGCCAGTGTCGTCTGCCACTGCGCCATGGATTGGGCCAAAAGGTCCTGGGCCGTGACGCAGTGGTTGACGTTGGCCTGCAGAATGGAGATGTGGGCCATTATTGATGGGCGGTGTCCATTTCCTCCACTATGGGCTGCTGGGTGGGGGAGGGCGTAGTGTTAGCCCCACCTGCGGCTCTCCTTTTAGGACGGCCTCTGCTACGGGAGGCCGCCTTGCACTCACCCGACCCCAATTTGTGGCCAGACGATGCACCTTCCGCCGCACAGACGGGGCACTTGGGCTCCGCGGTGCAGGTGGCCGACTTATGGCCCGCCTGCCCACAGCGGAAGCAGAGTGCACTGCGGTCAATGCCCGCAGTACACCTCACCCCAACATGCCCCGGCTCCAGGCAGCGGAAGCACCGCGCCGGCCTGGGCTCCAGGGTGGTCAACCTAACCACTGACCACCCGATCACAATGCGGCGTCCGTCGGTTAGTAATTTGGCCGCGTCAACCGGGCACCGCAGCCAGGCAGAGCCCTGTCGGCCAGATGGGCGCTGGATGTCGCCCACCTTTATGGAGCTGGCAGAGCAGCCCCCCTCTGCCGCCAGCGACGCCGCTACGGTCTCCTTGGAGGCCGAGTCGCTCAGACCAGAGATGCGTAGCTCCACGCACCTCTCTGGTCTAGCGACGCGGACCTCCTCCAGCACTTCTTTCAATTTTGTGGCCAAGGCGTCGGCCTTCTGCGCTCTGTCAGCGCCGGCCACCTCCAGTATGCGACCTCCAGTCACGGCGGGACGGAGGCGGAGGCCGTCGATGCCGAGGGCCTTGAGGTCGATTGACCTCTCGGCCTTGGCGAGCACCTCTCCGTAGGTCACCCCCTGCTCCGCGGCGCCCGGCTGCAGCGTTAGGGTGACCGCTGCGGTCTTAGGTGCTCGCAATTTGCGAGGCCTACGGGCGCCACGTTTCCCGCTGCTAGTGGCCGGCGCTACTGGAGCTGGCTGGGCTGGTACTGGCTTTGGCGCTTTTGGGCGCGCCGCCACTGTGCTCCACGACGTTGGCGCTGGGGCCGACTGGGGGGTCAGCGAGGGTGGCTGAGATAGCTGTCGCGCCTGGCGGGCAGCTTCTGCCTCCCTCGCCGCGGCCGTCTTCTTCTTTGGCCTCTTCTTCTTGGCGGCCTTACCTCCTGGAGGAGTGGGGCGCAATGCCTCCTCCGCCTGCCCATCAGGCGTTGGAGGAGACAGAGGAAGAGGTGGCGAGGGAGGGAGGGACGAGATCGTGGGTTGGCGCTCGGGCTCCATAGCCAGGCGGGCGGCATTACGGATGTCCGCCTGGAGAGGTGGGCGGATGCGGGTCTCGGGCAGCAGGCGGTCCTGGATGCCCGCGATGCGCGCATCGACCAGGAATGCGATCTCTTCGCGACTCATCGCGGGCGGCGCAGTCTCCGCCTGCCGCTTCCAGGCCCGCATTTCGGCCCGCACGACAGCCAGCTCGGTCTGGAGCTGGGCCACCTCCTCAGACTGCGTGCGGGACCTCAGCACACGCACGTGCTCCAGGATGGAGCTACATGCCTGCTTAAGGTCCCGCACGTACTGGCCCTTTAGATTGGAGCTCTTGGTGGCGATGGATTGTACCATCGCCACCGCTGCCTCGATGGAGCCCGACAGCTGCTCCGCGCTGAGGGGCTGGGTCACTGTATCTGCCACTCCTACACGTGACAACGGGCTAGGTTGCGGCTTTGGGCTAGGGGACTCCCGGAGGTAGAGAGCCCTCCTCCGCTGCTGCTCCGCGAGCTCCTCCTCAGCCCGGTGCTCCAGATCCCTCTCTTTGGCCACGGCTAACTCGGCCTTCGCCTTGGCCAAGTAGGCATAGTGGGCCTTGCTCTTCTTAGCGCTTTCGTCCAACTCTGCCTCCGTGGCAGAGTTGGAGCGCTTGCGCCACAGTCTCCCCATTACTGGGGAGGATGGGCGAGACACACTAAATTCGGCCGAAGCGTCCAGGCGCTCCAGGACGACGACCGCCTCCGCGCGGGGCACAGAAGCCGCAGGGCTTCCTAGCTCCACCTCCATGGTGGATGGAGGAGATTGGTCCGCAGACAAGGCAGATGGAGCTGCCGCAATCTCCTCGCAGTCCTGAAAAGGACTTTTACTGACAGACGGAGCTGCCACCACCGCTGAGTCCTGAAAAGGACTGTTGGAGGAGGAGGCAGAGGGATTTGCCACCATCTCCTCCAAGTCCTTAAAAGGACTGTTAGCTATTTTGGCGCGTGTTAGCATCGCTTAAAACAACAACAATAGTGAGAATCGCAAAAGAATTTGCCCGCAAGTGTCGAGTTCGAGATTTAGTCACCCGCCTGCCACTCCGTTACGGTGGTCAGGACGGGGTCCAGGGCGAACGACGAGGACGTACTCAGAACTCACTTGGGGCTCGCCCCTTGTGAAACCAGGTTAGGCTGGATAGTCTCAGGTCCTATCAGCTATAATTATGCTACATTAATTTCTAGTCATATTAGGTGTAATTTTACTAAGATTGATTCATATAATAACGATAATATCGATCAACTTAGGTCTGATTTAGCTCGTTTCTGGCAGCTAGAAGAGGTTGATAGCAAGTCTGCACCTTATTCGCCAGAAGAGAGGCTGTGTGAGGAGCATTATGTAAACAATACGACACGATTGCAGGATGGCCGCTTCTGTGTTCGTATCCCGCTTAAGCAAAGTCCATCTCTTCTAGGTGACTCGATTAATAGGGCAACTCATTGTTTACACTCATTAGAACGTCGGTTAAAGGCTAAACCGGATTTCGGTAAGATGTATAAGGATTTCATGTGTGAATATGAGTTGTTAGGGCATATGACTGAATTCACTGTAAATAACTCAAGTCCATTTGGTTATTTTATACCTCATCACGGAGTATTGCGTGAAGGCAGTAGCACTACCAAACTCCGAGTTGTTTTTAACGCGAGTTCTCCCACTTCATCTGGTGTTTCGTCTAATGACTTACAGATGGTAGGTCCCACCATTCAAGACGATTTGCTGTCGATTCTTCTTCGGTTTAGACAGTATAAATATGTCATATCTGCGGATGTCGAGAAGATGTACCGACAGATAGTCGTCCATCCGTCTGACAGGCATCTGCAACAGATTATCTGGCGCAACGTGTCGTCTGACAATCTGCGGCATTTTATGCTAAACACTGTCACGTATGGAACGGCTAGTGCACCGTTCTTAGCTTTTCGGTGTTTACATCAATTAGGCCTCGACTGTAAAAATGATAGGATCGCAGACGTCATAAAACACGATTTTTACGCTGATGACCTACTCTCTGGTGGGGACGACTTGGATGAGGTGAGGTTCATTCGTGAGGAAGTCACCAAGGTACTTGCGTCAGCTCACATGCCTCTTCGCAAGTGGAAATCAAACGAACCTCAACTATTGTCAGATGTAGCTCAATCTTCGCTTGACTTAAACATAGGTTCAAGCGAGCCTACCAAGTTGCTAGGTCTCGGTTGGCATGCCACTTCTGATGAACTGGTTTATTCTCTGGACACCACATTAAAATCTTGCCCTGGTAACACCAAGCGTGATTTACTGTCTGTGATTGCAAGGATTTTTGATCCATTAGGGCTTTTAGCTCCCTTTGTTATCACTATGAAAATGAGTTTACAAAAAATGTGGTTGGATAAACTATCATGGGATGAACCGTTAACTTCTGAAGTCAGTTCACAATGGCAAGCCACTGTCAAAGCTCTACCACTTTTAAACGATTTTCGTATTCCACGAATTATTGTTTGTCATGCATATAAGGAGGTAGAACTTCATATATTCACCGATGCGTCTGAGCGCGCATATGGTGCGTGTGCTTATATACGCAGCATCAATGATAATGGGGAATGTGTAGTTAGGTTACTGATGGCCAAAAGTCGAGTTGCACCCATTAAACCCACAACAATCCCGAGGTTGGAGCTGTGTGGCGCGGTGGTGGGGGCTCGTCTGTGCGAGAAGGTGTTAAGGTCGCTTAGGTTAAAATTTAATCGCGTCCTTTGTTGGACAGACTCGACCATTGTTTTAGGGTGGTTACAGATGTTGCCTTCTAAACTTCAGCCATTCGTACGCAATCGCGTTGCTGAAATTTTAGATCAGGCAGGTCACTGTACCTGGAAGCACGTCCCAACGGACAAAAATCCAGCAGACCTTATATCTCGTGGTGTGGACATTAGCAATCTGCAGGATTTAGATCTGTGGTGGTCAGGTCCTGATTTTCTCCAGCTAGGCTCGTCTCTGTGGCCTTCTCATTTCAAATTCTCGAAGTTAGATTCACTTCCCGAGATTCGACCTAATGTGTCATTGAACGCTGTCCTCGGTAAAGATAAGGATTATTTTATCGAGTTCCAGCGATTTTCTAATTATTCACGTCTTTTACGGTCAATGGCTTATGTTATTAGGTTCATTAAGTTATGTCGAGGAGAATCAGCCTCTAATAAATTATTATCAGGTGACGAATTAAGGCAAGCTTTAAACGTATTAGTTTATCACAGTCAGCTGGAATCCTTTCCGGAGCATAAACTCCTTTTAAATAAACAAGGTGTACCAAAAAAGAGCGCCTTATTAAAATTTAATGTTTATTTAGATGATAATAATTTAATACGTGTCGGAGGACGTCTCGACAATTCTGATTTTTCATATAATAAGCGGCACCCTATTTTACTACAGTCCAATCATCATTTAACAAAATTATTATTTAATTTCGAGCATAAAAGGTTAATGCACGCAGGTCCTCAACAATTATTAGCGTCAATTAGAGAATCCTATTGGCCTATAGGAGGTCGTAACTTAGCTAAGGCCTGCTATCATAAATGCGTTCTGTGCAATCGCATGAAGGGTAAGGTAGTTGCTCCGTTGATGGGTAACTTGCCACGCCAACGTCTTCTACCAGGGGGTTATCCATTTGAGAGTACAGGCGTTGATTATGCCGGCCCTATTATGTGCGCTAGTCGCCAGGGTCGCGGATGTAGACTCGTAAAGGTGTACATTGCCATTTTTATTTGTTTTACCACAAAGGCTGTTCATCTGGAGCTCGTGGGCGACTTAACTAGCCACACATATCTATTAGCCTTGAACAGATTTATCGCTCGCAGGGGAAAACCTAGTAATATTTACTCCGATAACGGTACCTCATTCGTTGGTGCATATAACGAACTTTCAAAATTTTTAAAATTAAATAATAGTTCACTTAGTGAAAACATGGCCAGCGATGGAATTAACTTTCATTTTATTCCCGCGTATAGTCCTCATTTCGGTGGTCTCTGGGAGGCGGGCGTCAAGTCTGCTAAATACCATTTACAGCGAGTGATGGGCAATTGTAGTTTAACGTATGAACAGTTATACACCACTTTAGTCCAGATCGAGGCGATATTAAATTCGCGCCCACTAACACCGCTGTCATCAGATCCTGCAGACTACACCCCGCTGACACCAGGTCATTTTCTTGTTGGTCGACCACTCACAGCATTACCACAGGACAGTTATGAAGACCATCCCACTACTCATCTGTCTCGCTACCAACGGATTGAACAGCTTCGCCAGCATTTTTGGCAGAGATGGAGCAAGGAGTACGTAGCAGAGTTGCAGCAACGTACTAAGTGGCGTTCTTGTAAGGACGGGCTGAAGCTGGATTCCTTGGTAGTTATTAAGGAGGAGAACCTTCCACCTCTAAAGTGGAGATTGGGGAGAGTTGTTGGTGTACATCCAGGATCTGACGGGATTGTCAGGGTAGCTGACATCAGAACCACTAGTGGAGTCATCCGAAGATCCTTCAACAAGATATGCCCATTACCTGTCTCAACGGCTTCGGAGTCTGGTTGAAAGCACGACTTTCAACGCCCGGGGGCATGTTCAGAACTCCTGCTACTTTTATATTAGCAATTAACTACATATCGTTAATTACGTGATATGAACTTCGTCACTGTACTTATTCTTTATAAATTAAAATTCACTGTCACTTCTAAGCTCAACGCATTAACACATACTCGCTGCATTTTATTTCAATCCTGATAATTCCCTACATATTGGTCCATTACGAGCCGGATTGAATAATCAGCAAGAATCTGCATTATAATTAATTATCGTCGTTAATTAGCGGAATCATCAAGAAGATAATTAAACTGCAATCCAGATATAAGTCGGTGGTGCGGGTTGTAAAACAAGTACATCAAAGCTGTGGTGTTAAGTTTTATTTAATTAATATATTTACCCATCACTCGATCAGGTAGTATTTTAAAACTCAATTAAGGATTTAACAGGTTAGTGTTATTAATATTACCTATGTTATATCAGTATTTCTAATCAGTGTAATTAATTTCGTTTCGTAACGTACCTACCTACCGTACATTGCATTGTGATTAGTTTTTTCTCTTACAGTTGTAGATTTAATTAAATAACATTATACTTTCTTAAAGTATGGTAATATGGATGTTAACATAATATTACATTATTTTATTTAATTAGAATTGAAAGCTGTTAACTATTCACGTTAGTTTAGTATGCATATAGTTAAAGTACAACTTACATTTGTGGGTGTTAATTATTATTAAAAGCGAATTATTTGCTATATAGTGCAATTATTCACGGATTTATTAATTGTGTAATACTTGTGATAGTTATTATCTTTATTCTACAGTTGAGTTGTGTAAAAAATATAACGCGTTGTTGTTAACTTGTAGGTATTCGTAATATAAATAAAAGAACGTTATATTTTAAGAATTTGTGTATTAATTACAATAGCAGGTGCATAGTTATATCGTGTAGGTGCCTAAGCAAGCACAAAACTATTAATTGTTAACCTCTTTACTTGTAAATTCCAGACTTTCGTCGTCCAACTCCCAGTATGACCGAGGAAAAGGACTTAATAAAGAAGCGAGGCAGCTTCAAGGGCCGATTAACTCTTTTTAATAATTACCTTGACGCGTTGGACGGAAAAGCACTAACAAATCATAATATCACGGAGCTGCAGCTGCGTGTAGGTAAAGTTGAATTGTTATATCAGCAATATGATGAGGTACAGTTACAGCTTGAGTGCATTGTCGAGGATATTAAAGCTCAGTTCAATGAACGTTCCGATTTTGAGTCACTTTATTTTAAATCTTTGTCGAGGGCTCAGAACTTGATTGGGGACTTTAATAAAGAGGATGAATCTGTTCATGGTACCAAAAGTACTCGTACTAGTACCTTTAGGCCGGTTAAACTGCCCACAATCCAGCTACCGAAGTTTAACGGGTCATATAATGGTTGGCTTGAGTTTCGCGACACCTATACGAGTCTCATTCATACTAATGATGACATTGACGTGATCAACAAATTCCATTACCTACGAACGTCTCTTGAAGGATCCGCCGCTGTAGTAATACAGGCAATTGAATTTTCGGCCACTAATTACCCTGTGGCGTGGAACTTATTGTGCGAACGCTTCGACAATAAAAAGTTATTAATTCACAATCATGTATCAGCTATTTTTAACATTGAATCAATCACTAAGGAGTCTTCTGAGACGCTAAAGGGTTTAATTGACCAGATGAATAAAAACCTGCGCGCGTTAGAATCGTTAGGCGAGCCCGTGAAGCACTGGGACACTCTTTTAGTTTATATTGTTACGCGCAAATTAGATAGCAAAACGTTCCGTGAGTGGGAGGAGTGCAAGGGTCGCGTAGACAAGGATAGTAATATTACGTTCGACACATTCCTGCAATTCATGCGCAACCGCGCTGATTTAGTTGAGACATTAGAGTTATCTCGTCATAATCAGTCTCACATTAGTAATAAATCAGGACCTAAGCTAAAGTCTATGGTTGCGGTTCAGTCTAAGAATCAATCCGAAACTGAAGCGAGTGCAACGATTTGTCCTAAATGCAAGGGTAACCATAATTTAAGCAGCTGTGCACAGTTTCTCGCCTTGACTAATGAAGCCCGTATGAAATTGCTACCAAGTTATAAAGTGTGTTTTAACTGTTTTCGTTCGGGACACTTCGCGAACCATTGTAAACGGCCGGGTTGCAAACAGTGTAAGCGCAGACATAATACGCTTATTCATGTAGCAGATTTAAACAATATTACGAATACTAGTGTTAATAGTACAAACAATAACTCGGGTGATAACCAGTCGGCACGATCGCCTTCGACGTCCGCCACTGGTGAGCCGAACAATGTCGCGTTGTCGGCTAACGTCACATTTCCTTGTGGCAGCGTTAACAGCGATGTGTTATTGTCGACTGCGTTAATTAAAATGCGAGATATTTCTGGGAGTGAGCATGTTGTTCGTGCAGTACTCGATAGCGGGAGCACCTCGTCCTTTGTGACCGAGCGCTTATGTAAACGGTTATGTTTGGAGGCTAGACAAGTAGATAGGTCGATATTAGGCATAAATAACGTGATTTCCCACGTAGGTAAAACATGTCGAGTTCGTATAACATCATTAAACAATTCTTTTACGACCGACATGCATTGTTTTATTTTACCGTCAATAACAAATAATGTGCCATGTCATGAAATAAATATATCTGCTTTAAATATTCCGTCTAATATATGTTTAGCTGACCCGACATTCTACAAGCCCGCTGACATTGATGTCTTGATCGGTGCTGACGTTTTCTGGGACATTTTAGAATCACAAAGTATTAAGCTGGGTAAAGGTAAGCCCATACTTTGTGAAACCAGGTTAGGCTGGATAGTCTCAGGTCCTATCAGCTATAATTATGCTACATTAATTTCTAGTCATATTAGGTGTAATTTTACTAAGATTGATTCATATAATAACGATAATATCGATCAACTTAGGTCTGATTTAGCTCGTTTCTGGCAGCTAGAAGAGGTTGATAGCAAGTCTGCACCTTATTCGCCAGAAGAGAGGCTGTGTGAGGAGCATTATGTAAACAATACGACACGATTGCAGGATGGCCGCTTCTGTGTTCGTATCCCGCTTAAGCAAAGTCCATCTCTTCTAGGTGACTCGATTAATAGGGCAACTCATTGTTTACACTCATTAGAACGTCGGTTAAAGGCTAAACCGGATTTCGGTAAGATGTATAAGGATTTCATGTGTGAATATGAGTTGTTAGGGCATATGACTGAATTCACTGTAAATAACTCAAGTCCATTTGGTTATTTTATACCTCATCACGGAGTATTGCGTGAAGGCAGTAGCACTACCAAACTCCGAGTTGTTTTTAACGCGAGTTCTCCCACTTCATCTGGTGTTTCGTCTAATGACTTACAGATGGTAGGTCCCACCATTCAAGACGATTTGCTGTCGATTCTTCTTCGGTTTAGACAGTATAAATATGTCATATCTGCGGATGTCGAGAAGATGTACCGACAGATAGTCGTCCATCCGTCTGACAGGCATCTGCAACAGATTATCTGGCGCAACGTGTCGTCTGACAATCTGCGGCATTTTATGCTAAACACTGTCACGTATGGAACGGCTAGTGCACCGTTCTTAGCTTTTCGGTGTTTACATCAATTAGGCCTCGACTGTAAAAATGATAGGATCGCAGACGTCATAAAACACGATTTTTACGCTGATGACCTACTCTCTGGTGGGGACGACTTGGATGAGGTGAGGTTCATTCGTGAGGAAGTCACCAAGGTACTTGCGTCAGCTCACATGCCTCTTCGCAAGTGGAAATCAAACGAACCTCAACTATTGTCAGATGTAGCTCAATCTTCGCTTGACTTAAACATAGGTTCAAGCGAGCCTACCAAGTTGCTAGGTCTCGGTTGGCATGCCACTTCTGATGAACTGGTTTATTCTCTGGACACCACATTAAAATCTTGCCCTGGTAACACCAAGCGTGATTTACTGTCTGTGATTGCAAGGATTTTTGATCCATTAGGGCTTTTAGCTCCCTTTGTTATCACTATGAAAATGAGTTTACAAAAAATGTGGTTGGATAAACTATCATGGGATGAACCGTTAACTTCTGAAGTCAGTTCACAATGGCAAGCCACTGTCAAAGCTCTACCACTTTTAAACGATTTTCGTATTCCACGAATTATTGTTTGTCATGCATATAAGGAGGTAGAACTTCATATATTCACCGATGCGTCTGAGCGCGCATATGGTGCGTGTGCTTATATACGCAGCATCAATGATAATGGGGAATGTGTAGTTAGGTTACTGATGGCCAAAAGTCGAGTTGCACCCATTAAACCCACAACAATCCCGAGGTTGGAGCTGTGTGGCGCGGTGGTGGGGGCTCGTCTGTGCGAGAAGGTGTTAAGGTCGCTTAGGTTAAAATTTAATCGCGTCCTTTGTTGGACAGACTCGACCATTGTTTTAGGGTGGTTACAGATGTTGCCTTCTAAACTTCAGCCATTCGTACGCAATCGCGTTGCTGAAATTTTAGATCAGGCAGGTCACTGTACCTGGAAGCACGTCCCAACGGACAAAAATCCAGCAGACCTTATATCTCGTGGTGTGGACATTAGCAATCTGCAGGATTTAGATCTGTGGTGGTCAGGTCCTGATTTTCTCCAGCTAGGCTCGTCTCTGTGGCCTTCTCATTTCAAATTCTCGAAGTTAGATTCACTTCCCGAGATTCGACCTAATGTGTCATTGAACGCTGTCCTCGGTAAAGATAAGGATTATTTTATCGAGTTCCAGCGATTTTCTAATTATTCACGTCTTTTACGGTCAATGGCTTATGTTATTAGGTTCATTAAGTTATGTCGAGGAGAATCAGCCTCTAATAAATTATTATCAGGTGACGAATTAAGGCAAGCTTTAAACGTATTAGTTTATCACAGTCAGCTGGAATCCTTTCCGGAGCATAAACTCCTTTTAAATAAACAAGGTGTACCAAAAAAGAGCGCCTTATTAAAATTTAATGTTTATTTAGATGATAATAATTTAATACGTGTCGGAGGACGTCTCGACAATTCTGATTTTTCATATAATAAGCGGCACCCTATTTTACTACAGTCCAATCATCATTTAACAAAATTATTATTTAATTTCGAGCATAAAAGGTTAATGCACGCAGGTCCTCAACAATTATTAGCGTCAATTAGAGAATCCTATTGGCCTATAGGAGGTCGTAACTTAGCTAAGGCCTGCTATCATAAATGCGTTCTGTGCAATCGCATGAAGGGTAAGGTAGTTGCTCCGTTGATGGGTAACTTGCCACGCCAACGTCTTCTACCAGGGGGTTATCCATTTGAGAGTACAGGCGTTGATTATGCCGGCCCTATTATGTGCGCTAGTCGCCAGGGTCGCGGATGTAGACTCGTAAAGGTGTACATTGCCATTTTTATTTGTTTTACCACAAAGGCTGTTCATCTGGAGCTCGTGGGCGACTTAACTAGCCACACATATCTATTAGCCTTGAACAGATTTATCGCTCGCAGGGGAAAACCTAGTAATATTTACTCCGATAACGGTACCTCATTCGTTGGTGCATATAACGAACTTTCAAAATTTTTAAAATTAAATAATAGTTCACTTAGTGAAAACATGGCCAGCGATGGAATTAACTTTCATTTTATTCCCGCGTATAGTCCTCATTTCGGTGGTCTCTGGGAGGCGGGCGTCAAGTCTGCTAAATACCATTTACAGCGAGTGATGGGCAATTGTAGTTTAACGTATGAACAGTTATACACCACTTTAGTCCAGATCGAGGCGATATTAAATTCGCGCCCACTAACACCGCTGTCATCAGATCCTGCAGACTACACCCCGCTGACACCAGGTCATTTTCTTGTTGGTCGACCACTCACAGCATTACCACAGGACAGTTATGAAGACCATCCCACTACTCATCTGTCTCGCTACCAACGGATTGAACAGCTTCGCCAGCATTTTTGGCAGAGATGGAGCAAGGAGTACGTAGCAGAGTTGCAGCAACGTACTAAGTGGCGTTCTTGTAAGGACGGGCTGAAGCTGGATTCCTTGGTAGTTATTAAGGAGGAGAACCTTCCACCTCTAAAGTGGAGATTGGGGAGAGTTGTTGGTGTACATCCAGGATCTGACGGGATTGTCAGGGTAGCTGACATCAGAACCACTAGTGGAGTCATCCGAAGATCCTTCAACAAGATATGCCCATTACCTGTCTCAACGGCTTCGGAGTCTGGTTGAAAGCACGACTTTCAACGCCCGGGGGCATGTTCAGAACTCCTGCTACTTTTATATTAGCAATTAACTACATATCGTTAATTACGTGATATGAACTTCGTCACTGTACTTATTCTTTATAAATTAAAGTTCACTGTCACTTCTAAGCTCAACGCATTAACACATACTCGCTGCATTTTATTTCAATCCTGATAATTCCCTACAGACACGAATAGTTCAAGACCAAAATTAGCCAAATCGGTCCAGACGTTCTCGAGTTTTAGCGAGACTAACCAACAGCAATTAATTTATATATATATAGATTTATTTTAAGTAAACTTATTTCCATTAAAATACTAATGGCTAGCTAAACCTATTGCTCCGATCAATGCTGTATCAGAAGTGTCGCTTTCATAGCGCGATGAGCTAGCCCTCCTACCGTTGCATATTCAGCATTTTTTTTATACCACTTAGCTGGCAGACAAGCACACGGCCTATCTGATGGGAAGCGGTCACCGTGGCATATGGACGTCTGCAACAATTTCTGCCTCGTGTCGCGAATTACGCATGTAACATGTTTACCGGAATATATCGAGGTCATATATTCGTCAGCAGATTGCCTGCACAACGCTGGCGTAACAACCCTGTAAATAAATCGATTATACATTAAATTTGTATTATCATAAGTGCATTCAATTACACGTAATGTTACTGTACTTAGTAATGATTTATATTTAGAGGAATACATTATCATTATGGTTTCGGATGAATATGTAATGCACTTCTATTACTACAAGAGTTGTTATGATATTTATAATGTTATTTGATTCTAATAATAACCGACTACAATATGGGGTTCTTCAAGAACTAGATTAGAATGTTTCTACAGGGTAGGCAGCACGTGTGTGACGTCTCTGGTGTTGCAAACGTCCATAGGCCACGGTGACCGCTTTCCATCAGGTGGGCCGTGTGCTTGTCTGCCACCTAAGTGGTATAAAAAAAAACCGTGTGATGGCTGAAAAAAGAATATCACCCTTTCATCTTATTCGAAGGGTGTCATATGAGGCAACATACGAAAGTACGAGTGTGACCTCTATTGTTGCAAACATCCATAAATCATGGTGATCACTTTTCATAACGCGGGCCGTGTGCTTAACTGCCACCTAAATGGTACCAAAAATATCACGTAATTAATACAATCTGTCTCCGTTTTCAGTCCGACGAATGTATAACGAAACTGAAGTACCAGCTGAAGAAGATCGAACACGACGCGCACCGCGCCGCCACCTTCTGCGGAGATAGTCACCACAAGTACCTTCTGGGGCACATGATTGTGTTCCGCATGCATATAAATAAAGTATGTATTTACTCTCTATTCAGTAGTTATTCTTTATTCAAGTCATTTCTATGTTTCATGAAAACAATGCAACTTGCGCTTTAAAAGATAATAATTTCGAACGTGTATACCATCTATCTTACAAAGTTTGCGCCAAAACCTCGTTCGTTATTAAGCATATTGGCTTTTAGTCAGATCATTTTTTTTCGTGTGGAAATTCCCATGGATACGAAGTAAGCGAGGGTGATTAGGTCGGACTCGAATCGACCATAACCGCACGGCATGCAGTCTTAGGCCATTAGTTGCCGAGGGTAAGGTACCCTCACGCCCCGGCGGACCCAGAGTGTGGGACTACGGCGTCCACATCCCTCCCCGGATAGGGATGATAGGTGGCTCCACCTATCACCCCATGCCCCCACTCATGGAGGACATAAGTCATTCAGCAAACTCCGATTTCGGAGTTGCCTCCGCTCATCGTGGGCTTTACGGGTTCAGAGTACAACCAAATTGCCTTCTTAATACAATATCTTCACTGACGTGATTTTAATATGCCACAAATAATAACACCTGTAATATTTGCAGAGTGAAGACTATTTGAAGAAATCTGACAAGGTGCTTCGAGACTGCGGACCATCATGTGAGGTGCGTAAACATTTTCTTTTTAATAATTACTAGTAACCCCTAACCCTTAATATTGGTCATTTGTTATTTTTATTTATATAGAAGAGAAGCTGAGGCCCGCGGCTCCGCCCGCGTGAATGTCTTCTTTATAAATGGCAACCTGTGTGTTATTCCGATGCATAAACTATATATAATTATTAATTACAATATCAAACTGTTTTCGTACCGTATTTTTTTAAAATTTTATATACTCTACTACTGCCTCATAATGAAATGTCATAATAAAAAAACTGTTTTAAGTTTTTTTATGTGAAATACAAGCTTTAAACTTACATTATCGTTTGAACAACACCTCTCTCAAAATTGCTTTCTTTAAGGCTAGGATTTTTATAACACATAGGTGGTAGAGTAGCACACGGCTCACCTGATGGAAAGTGGTGACCTCTTTGTGGCCTATGGACGTTTGCAACACCAGAGGCGTCACACTCGTGCTACTGACCCAGAAAAAACCTCCTAGTACCCTTCTTGAAAAACTCTACATTGTACAGTGGGTTCCAATAAAAGCTATTAAGGTGTCCAGGAACTGTAGAGCACACTGTACATGTGGAATACAAATTAAAAAGTTTTTTATTTACCTATTTCAGACAACACCGCGAGTGAAGCGCTGGCGTCGCCTCGCAATGGAAGAAATCCACCGAGTGCGAGAAGACATCCAACATTCAAGAAAATCGTACCGGGATCTCGTGTCACATGCTAGGAGAAAACTCAACCATCTCAGGAAGCAGGCTGTGGTCAAGTCGAAAAAAGCTGTAGAGGAGTACAACCACTGTATAACACGTTAAGAAAATAGTTAATAAAACCATATCAAAGTTGATAGTTGGGATTAGTTCCGACGAACAATGTCACAACTGCAAAAAAAATGCTACTTCTAATTTTTTTTTTGTATTTGTGTCGCTTTCAATTTGAAAGTTTGCAATAGAATTTTAAATTAGATATATTTTTGAAATTTAAATTACGTTCTTGGTACCTACTTGAAGAAAATGTCAAAGTACTGATTTTACGGTCAAATTACAGATGTTCAGAGACCTTTTATTCTTTCTTTTTCTCTATTCTTTACCCTAATGATTTAAAATAGCGTTTATAGGCCTCGAAATCGATTGAATGCCACAGTACAAATTAATATTATATGTATAATGTATACGTACCCTGCTTTTAGGAATATTTATTAAAAATGGCCTATTGTATAATTCGAAAACGTTTTTCAGCAACGTAATAGTATCTACACCAACTATCAACTTATAGGATTCTTATTTCATGATGTGTCATATTAGCTAATTAAAAATAGGAAAATAGCTATTAAATGGTTAATTTTCATTAACAGCGAGTGAAAATTAACGAGATTGATATTTATTAGTAGGCGACTGTAGTTTGTGACTAAATAGTTAATTTTATTATTAATTATTTTTGTAGTTAATTAATGCTAAGTCTGCATTGACTAAATATAGTGAGTAAAACGAACACGTAACGGCTATTATTTACTATTATTTTAAACATAATAAAAAAGCTATTGTACGTAGATATTAGTTATGTGATGTAAACCGCGTATTTAAATAAATTAGGTTTAATTCCTTATTAAATTTTCGAAGCTTTGATTTATTTTAGGTCTATATCCTATCGATATATTGTAATACAACGCATAAAAACTTTCTTATTGTGTTACCACCTCATAGTATATTCGCATTATTTCATTCAGAATGATTACTCTAAATTAATTAGATTTAAAAGTAAAATTATAATTTATTTCGGTTAAGGAACGAAATTGAGTTATGTGATTTGAAATTGTGTTTTGATATGTTTTAATCTGCAGTAATGTCCTATTTTACATAATTATTAATAATCATCTCATTTTTTTATATGATTAGTTTATTTGTGTGTTTGCGATGATGATTAAATAATGAATAATTAAACGACTCAACATTTATTACAATGGAATCAATTACCATTTATTTTGCTCAATCTTGTACAGTAATAATCACTATGAATTTTCTACTTAATCGGAACAGACAAGTTGAACAGATTTGCATATCATTTTATATTAAGAAAGAAGTAAAAGTGTAAAAAAGTAACTGTAAAAATAGGTACTTGTGTGTTTAACGCTTCTACAACAGTAATAGTTTTATTGAAGTAAAGATATTGCAGAAAATAATTTAAGACCTAAGAGATGATCCATATGCCATATCTACAGACATTTTCCTAGTATCCGTGCTTATAAAACAGTACCTTTATAAATGTAGTTAATTCATTATAACCTTCCCCAGTAATTAAATGTCACATTGTATAATTTATTACCTTTATTATGTAGCCTAAGACATTACTGCATTAATAATAGTTTTATTATTGGTATACAGACGCACTGTGATAGTTTATAAAATAAATATTTAATATGACGTAATTGTAAATTGTATCAACGTGACTTAATTTTGATATTAAATGTTATGTAATTTTGTTGTATGTTTAACAAATTATATTATTTTTGTCATATTTTTTTGTTATTATACTTATTACAAATACCTACAAATAGATTTATTGCAAGATGATTATGTTAATCGAACAAAAATGCATGTTGGTAGTTATAACCTTTGCATATAATATGCAGATGTGACTTTGTTCGGCTAAATCGTCGGTTAAAAATTATATAGTTTCAGTTTTTAAACGAAGTTGCCGTTGTCATTTACATAAATAAACGTTTATAATTGTTTGTGTATAATTACCAGCATTTAAAAAAAATCAAATATCAATCAATGGCTATGTTAGCAAAGTACAAATTAGTTCTTGCAAATAAAATTAACGCGTTTTGTTGTTAATTATGTTGTAAAATTGTATTTGACAATTTATTTTTGTAATAAATATTGTAACAGTGATTTAATGTTATCTTTATTACAATGTGTTTTCAAGTTTTGTACAATTCTTTGACCAACTAACTACGAATGGGAAAGTAAGTTGATTGGTTTCTTCTTCTTCTTTTCTTAAAATGGCTTCTGCAGCAGGATAGCCGCAATTTTGCCAGTCTCTAGTAAATGTAAACGTTTTATAGATCTTACTCAATGAAATAATTCGGTTAGTTTCTTGTTCACTAGATAAATTGACATTCTATTGATGTAATCGCGTCAAAACGAACCGTTTTTCATTTGCTATCAATGGATTATTTGACACAGCGGTGATTTTAATAAAAAAGAAACATTATGAAATAAAATATTTTGAGGCACATAAATTTTTGTGGTCATATTACAGAATATTCGTCCAGAGCCACTTTTAGTAATCCCTCTAGCGATTTCACAGTTGCATCTACAGTTAGTACCTACTTTGGAACTCGAGATCCGTTAATTGTTCCTGATTGGTAAGTCTGTTTTGCGGAAGTGACTGCCGTTTGACCTCCTAAACTTGACATGAAAGACTAAGCCCTAGAGCTTTGTATGCCAATCCGCAGTTATATTGGTTTGTAAGTTGGCTTGGGCTCCGAAGGTTTCTATAGAACCCAAAACACCCATCCCATGTTCCTATATCGACATACGTTTACCTTTATTCTTTTAATGATCTTTTTAGTACAAAAAGGCATGAGTAATTAAAACTATATAAATGAAAATGAATCGCAAAATACCTAAGCGCCAAACGCGAAGACGGCTGGAACAAATCGAGTAATTTTTTTTTATTTGTTCCTTGAACGGAAGGTTTTTATGGAGCAGTGAAAACGGGATCATAAGTCCACGCGGGCGGTACCGCGGGCAACAGTTAGTAGAAAATAAAAACCAAACTATTTTATACACAATCTCTTTATTTTCGTTGTTAAATAATACTTGAAGGTATAAAAATATATATTTACATCTCGTTCTTAACTTATGACTATTTGTAACTGAGTTTTATTTATTCTATACCCCTAGTACATTTACAATGAAAAAACGACACATTTTCTAAAGCTCCATTCAATAAAAAGTATCAAAAAATATGGAATCTGTTCACACAAGGAACATTTTTTGAATTGAAACTACCTATACATTTTCGTTTCATTTCACTAGAATTTAAATAATAGGTACAGTGATTTAAATGTTTCATTTAAATATAATTTGAAGGTACAGTGGGCTCCAAAAGTTCCTAAACAATTTGAAATTAAAATTGTATAAAGTGACGTCACTACACAACTATTAGTCTTAAAAGCTACTGGATATAAAATCATAAGAATCAAAGAATCAATCAAATCACTGTCACTAACATTTTGAATCCGGTTATTTTAAATGAAGGAGTCTGTGGGTTTATTTACCCTAGTAATATTATATCTATGGTATTGATACCGTCTATAACCATACGGTGCTAGTCTTAATATCCCCAGAAACATAGTTACAACTCTTAAATAATCACCTAAAATTTTAAATACAAAATATATAACTTAAATAATATTGTATTTTGTACAATAATTGTATTTTACAATATATTCATATGGCAGTAATCATTCGAAAGGACAGAAATTAAATAATTTAGATTACTTATCTAATTATTTTAATAAATTGGCTAAGATTTAATGAGATTCTAGAAGTATTTAGTTAGCTAGATATATAAATATATTTACTGTATTGCCAACGTGTAAAAAGGAAATTAATTATGCACTGTAGCAATATTCTGGTAAAAGTTCTTGTAACATTAATTATTTTTTTACCTATTTGTGACGGCAAATCGTCTGCACTCCGCCTAACAGTAAATTGAAGTATCCGCGTAGTTCAAAAAATAATAGTGGTCAATACCTTTTCACGTCCGGCTTAAAAGGCCTGTACCCATGTGAATGAAAGTAGAACCACGAATTTAGTTAAGGTTGTAAAAAACAAGAACTTATACCTTTACAAAAAAAAACGTAAATATTAAAAAATATACGAATAGAAAATTTGCAATTTAAAAGTCACCATAATAATGGACGTTGTCAATGTATTACAAATGAGCAGAGGTCTTACCACTACCCTCTTAAAAGTAATTTTATTTCAATTTTACTATAGTTTCATAGTCTGATTCGAACTCAGACACGTCAATTTGACTTCGCCTCGCCTAATGGTGAGCTGAAGCTGAAGACAAAGGTAATAAATATATTTCTCGTAGAATAAGCAAGCAAAAGTAGCTGATCGGTGTTTTTTCGAAACGAGTTTTTTCTGGCACGTCAATTTGACTTCACCTCGCTTAATGAAGGTAAAGTCTTTTGAAAGAGGGTCACCTTTACAAACAAGTAAGTTACAATGGTGGCGCTCAGCTTGACGGCCTCATCAGATGCTTTGTCACGCCCCGCTTAAAGGACCCGGGACTGTAGGAAGAAGGAAACACGTGCGCCGGCAAGGAATTCCAAGACTTAATGGTGCGGCAGAGGAAAGACTCACCGAACCGCTTGGTTCTTGATGGAATATTCTGCACCGTGTGGCATGGTGTAGTATATCTTGTAAGACAAGTTTAAATTCTATAAACAAATAAATGAATACACTACAGTAAGATATACTGTTTGAAACATTTTAAGTTAATACTAGTATCCTGATTATTCGAACAGGGGTTGACGATACGAATCTCACTATGGAAGTAAAGTACAGTCGAACGGGGTGAATAGTAATGCAGGGGTGAATAGGAATAAAATGGTCAGCTAAATTCTGTAGTTAATTTATTTCAAGCGAAACTTTGGACTAGTTCATTGTAATAACAAAATCATCAAATATCTGATAACAGGCTTATTTGAAATTTAGTAAAAGAAATTATTTAAAATATTCCATTGACCATTTTATTCCTATTCACCCCGTTTGACGGTAAGATTGAAATAATATTACTTTTAAGAAGAGGGTAGGACCTACCATTATGGTAACAACACTAGATGTAGTATTCGGACAGTCTTACTTGACTTAAAACAATAATATTTATCGTAATACATTGCCAACATGCAACACCTAACTTATATTAATTATGCATATTATTTACACTTAAATCTTATATTTATAGGTCCATAGTTTTGGGAGACACCATCTGGAAAATAAATATATAATATGTGTAATGTGAACTTACAAAAAAAAGTCGAGTAAATGCGAGTCGGACTCGAGCACCGAGGGTTCCGTAAACTTTTTTCATAACACTTAGGTAGCAGACAAGCACGCGGCCCACCTGATGGAAAGTGGTTACCATGGCCTATGGATGTTTGTAACACCAGGGGCGTCACACTCGTGCTGCTGACTATATAGAGAAGAGGAGTAAGGGTAAGGAGAGAAGGCTAAGAGAGTACTCTGTGCTTTAAATGCAGAAGACACAGAAAGGTTTTCGGTCTTCCCACTGACAACACAAAACCTCTCCAGTGAGCTCTGGCTACCCTACTCAACAACCGGAAACACAACACAAGATTATTATTAGCCGTGGTATTCTGTAAGGCGGAGGTACTTCCCCAGTCGGACTGCTCAATTAGGACGGGATATACTACCATGTCCTACCTCCGTCCAAAAATATTTGTTTTTATTTACGGCACGTTAATTTGACTTCACTACGCCTGATTGTAAGCTGAATTATAATATAGGTATCAGTTATGAGTTTAAATATCTCACCATCAAAGTACTCCTAACCCTGAAGGTCTTGGGGGAGGTTCCGGCGTGTCTGCTGATGGTGGCTTAAATGTGCTACCCTGGAAAATTAAAAAAAAAATGTAATTACAATGATTTAATACAAAAATCTAATAGAGAATTAATTTTTCATAACATTATCCTGGAGTTGAAGGTTAAGAGATGGTCTCTACCGCTAGTGCAGGAGACAAATTGCTTAGGTCTACCAATCAACACAAAATCTCACTAGTGAACTTTGGCTACCGTACTCACCACCAGAAACACAACATAAGGTTATTATTACCACGGTATTCTGTAGGGCGGAGGTACTTCCCCAGTCGGACTGCTCAATTAGGACGGGGAAACCTTCATAACACCTTCATACACATATTAACATTATGAAAAAGCCGCGGTAGCCTTGTGGTATGGGTAATGGACTGCTGGGACGAGGTCTCGGGTTCGATCCCAGGTTTACCATGGCACACACCAATGACTCCGATGCTTTTCGAAGTTATGTGTGTATTTATCGCAGGTTTATAAGTGCCCGGTTAATGGCAATAGGCTCGCCACCTATTACATTGGGACCTAAATTTAAAACTGGCGAAATGTGGGTGCTAGCACCTCTGCCTACTCCTTCGGGGATATAGGCGTGATATTATAAAAAAAAATAACATTATGAAATATTTTCCATAAATGGAAATCGAACACATAATCCATGATACCGCCAGGATATTTAAATCTTCAATATTTTTCCGAAACGACTAAAAAATCACAGTACATATAAAAGAAATAGGTACAGTACCTGAAAGCCTAGTGCAGCTTCAGCCGGCGTGGGGGAGTCCCCGGCCAGAGTGGCGTAGTCCCCGAACCTCTCCGTGGTCCTACTGCCCTGGATCGTTGCGTAGGTATTGTCCGTCTGGAAGGGGATATACAGGATGTAACTTTTAAACTATCGCGGCGTTTACTGATAGTGTTTATAATTTTCGGGACTTCACGCGATATATTGTTGAACACTTACACTTTTGCGACGCTCGCAGTCCAGTCAAGTCGTGACCGGGTGCTGCAACGCACCCGAAACGCCGGCAAAAGTAAGTGTTCAAAAATATATCGCGTGAAGTCCCGAACATTATAAACACTATGATATACAGGATTATAAAATACATGATTTAATTTTCAAAATAATTCTTTCACTGCTATAACTTATGAAAATGTATGCATGTTTGTTAGTTAAACACGCTCAAACAATCGGACTTCACCCGATTATGGCAAGGACACGCAAAAAAACCGCGGTAGCCTAGTAGTATGGGTAATGGGCTGCTAAAACGAAGTCTCGGGTACGATCCCAGGTTTTACCATGGCATACACCAATGACTTTTCGATGCATTTCGAAGTTATGTGTGTATTTATCACAGGTTTATAAGCACCCGGTTAATGGCAATAAGCTATTATAGTGGGACCTAAACATAAACTGGCGAAATGTGGGTGCTAGTACCTCTGTATAGCCTTTCGGGAATATTTTTTTTTATGGCACGTCAACTTGACTTCACCTGGCCTGATGTTAAGCTGAAGGCAAAGTCTCATGAAAGAGGGTCACCATTGCCAACACGTTCAGTGCTACAATGATATAGGCTTGAGTTTATGTTATGTTTTGTATATACACGGTGATTTTATAGTGGTTTCGGAAAAAGAATATTTTGTTTCACACACAGTTTCGGTAGCGAAATCGACTGGAAGTTTTAATTTTGAAATAAAAAAAAAATTACTTTATGTATGGCAATAATGTACAGATGAACAGAAAAATTTTTTTTTCGCCAAATTAGGACTTCCTTTCGATTTTACTATTGAAATTGTGGCCAAAATCTTTTTTTCCGCAAACACTATATAATCAACCGGTATATTATTCATCTGTTCTCTCATAGCACCTTAACTACTTATTACAACTAGACAGAATTAAGTTCAAAAGCTATAACTGGCTGTACTCACTGGTGCGGGTTCGATGATCTGTTGTTCCTGGTCACCGAACACGTTCATGGTAAGCTCCTGCTCCTCGTAGGGTCTCAGCTTAGTCTCCAGCCACAGAGGGTTCTCTGTCGTAGAGAGCTCTTCGAGGATGCGCCGCCTGGCCAGGCTGTCGCCCTTGCTTGACTGCAGGGACGGTGGGGGGATTACCCTGGAAATTGTTAAACAATTGATATGTTTAACGAAGTACCCACCGTTTGGTTAGTGATTCAACAAATGGTATACAGTCTAAGAAATTGTATATTTGGGGGAGGGAGGGGGACCCACCACTCACCCACTGTTTAACAATTCCAACGATAACAATAGCAAATTATTACTAATTGTCATAGAAATGTCTTCGTAGACTTTTTACCCGAGGGGAGACGTTGTCATAACATAAACTCACGCCTATATCCCCGAAGGGGTAGGCCGAGGTGCTAGCTAGCACCCACATTTCGCCAGTTTATGTTTAGGTCCCAATGTAACAGGTGGCGAGCCTATTGCCATTATCCGGGCACACTGTGGAGACATTGTCGTATGTGCAATACTCCGCAAATACGAAGGACAAACCTCGATACGTGTTTCGCATCTACACGAGGCATCTTCAGGAGTCCTTTCAAGTCCATGTAGTGACAGAGAAAGAATATTACCACCCCGTCTCTCTGAAGGGTGTTTTAAGAGGATAAATACGCTGACGAAATCCCTGCGAGAGATAGCACACTCGAAATAAAACCCTGTACAAAACCGTCTGGCCAGCGTGGAAACAGTAGGTCCAAGCCTTCTAACATTGGAAAAGGCCTATGTCCAGCAATGGACTGCGATAGCGTAATTTATTGAAATAATCGTGATGTGTCTTCAAATTTGCAATGAGCGGGGATTAAAGTCGCACCTTCTGCATAGCACGCCACAGAGACTGTCTGTGATACAACATCTTGATCGTTTTTTTTTTATTTATGACACGTCAATTTTACTCCACCTCGCCTAATGTTAAGCTGGCGGTAAAGTCTCATGAAGGAGCGTCACCATTGCAAACACGTTCAGTGCTACAATGGTGGCGCTCAGCTTGACGGCCTCATCAGATGCTTTTTCACGCCCCACTTAAAGGACCCGGGACTGTAGGAAGAAGGAAACACGTGCGCCGGCAAGGAATTCCAGGACTTTGCGGCAGAGAAAAGACTCACCGAACCGCTTGGTCTATCTTTAATATAACTTACCAGTGTTTCAGACAAGCGCACACCACTATGAAGGTCACAATGCCAGTGAATAACACTATAAGTAGTGCTATTAATGCAGCTAGAGCTGGGTCGAAGCTGTCGGGAGCTGAAAAGAGAATCTACATTTAGAATTTAGCGGATCAATTGTCTCGTGAATGTTCTCATACGATAAAGATAGAAGATAAAGATAATTTGTGGGAGTTTTGGCGGGAACGCGAAAAGTGTCATAGCGCTGCAGTGTTTCATTTTCTAAATTTGGTGTGCATTCGAGTTTTTATGTGTAAAAATGGTGGAGTTTAAGACATAATAGCTTGGACACAGCACACAAGTGTGGGAGAGTTGAATATTGTAGTGAATTGTGATTTTTCGTGTTGGTGTCAAAATCTCCTTAAGAAAAGCTTCTAGTAAAGTCTCCACTACTTTACTAGGACAATTATCATCCGTCATCGTCATCATCATCATCGTCATCGTCATCGTTATCGTCATCATCATCATCAACAATCATTCCAACTATACTTATCACAAAATATAAGGAAATTCCCAACTCGACACTGGCAAGATTGTCCCCTAAATTGGGTTGATATTATTGAGTAGTTTAAATTGTTTTACAAAACAAAGTTACAAATTAGTGCAAACAACGGCATAGCAAATTTACCTCTAGAAGGTATTGAAATATTAAAAGTCTTACTTTTAGAAGAAGCGCTGGCCGCGATGAGTGTTTCAACTCCATACTCCTGGTATAGGTCTTTTAGCTCGTCGTACTTCGAGTCTATTGTTTCCAGAACCTTCTCCACGGGCAGCACCTGGTATGTGGTAGGGTCCACCGCGTGTAAGTGGATTTCACACCTGGAATGAGGAGTTAGGTGATTGATTGGAGCCAACGTATCTATGTGGTATGTTTGCAAGTAAGGGCCGACCGTAACCGCTGTACCGCGCCTTGTGTATGAGCGCGGTGAGCGATCTACCAATCGTGAGATTTGATCAGTCGCTCTCGATACATGCTCTTTCTTCCACTTGTACCATGGGATATAGCGGTCGCGGTCGGTCTATTGTCAAGTTGCTCTGTAGCGGTCCTGAAGATGGCTCGTGTAAAGGCGAATAACGTTTCGTGGTTTGTTCTTTGCATTTGCGGAATTTTGCACATATGGCATCATATCTTCTAGTCTTGTTATTTGCTTTGAAGGGTCTTGTTATTTGCTTTGGCATTCCTTTCTATTGCAATCGTTGTGATTATTAAGTCCTGGGCGAGTAGTGGGATCTCACCCCTCCCTTATTATATATTTTCGGCGATACCAAATGTACCCAGCGCCATCTAGCGACAACTAGCCAAACTAGCACGTCACTAAGAATTGTGCATCACGAAAGCGAAGTTCTCGCTTTCGTGATGCAGATGCAACAACCTAACGACAACCATTGATCCTCGGCCTGCCAAGCGTGATCACCTTGTCTGGTCGAACGATCCTCCCTTTGTATCGGAGCAGCATATTACCTCGATACTCTATATAATTTGTAATGTGTCAAACCTACTTCAATGTCTTAAGCTAGTCAAGTAGTTAGCCGGTTAGTTACCAGTCGCTGTATCTCCTGTCGGCGTGCACCAGCGGCAGGCGCGTGCCCGCCACCAGCAGCGCGTGAGCACTCGCTCCCAGCCGCCGCGCCACGCCCGCGCCCCCCGGACCCCCTGCCCCCGCGCCCCCCACCCCCGCGCCCCCCGCCCTCGCGCTGCAGCCTCGCGACACCACCATGCGGATTAGCGAGGAGCGGTCGATGATCCACAGCTGGAAGTAGTGTCATATCATCAATACCTAAAGGTGCGTCCAGATTTGTAACTTGAACAGCGGATCGGATAGTGTGACGAGTGAGACGAGGATGAGTGTGGACGTAACAACTTGCGACACATGGGCATACAAACTAGAGTTGTGCTTACACGGCCACTAGTCGATCGATGGTTTTATTTAAGATCAGCTATCATGGTGAATACGCGACAGACACGCACTTCTGTGACTGTGTCACGGTATTGTACAGTCAACTACGACATGCAGAAGGAATTATAACCCTAAAATTCACCCTTTGATGGAGGTAGGACGTCCGTCCGTCCAGTATAGCAGTTCGACTGGAGAAGTAGCCAGAACTCACTGGAGAGTTTTTATACTGTCAGTGAAAAACAATTTTATCTCCTACGCTGGCTACAGTATGGCTCGCTGAGAAAAGGACATTTTGCGAAAAGAGACCTTTCGCGAGCAGTGGACATTCAGCGTCTGAGCCCTCTTAACCTTCACCGTAATCAATGGATTTCCGCCATATTATAACACTTACATCAATATCACATAGTATAAAACAAAGTCGCGTTCGCTGTCCATATTTTTCGTGTCCTCATGCCCCTTTGTATGCTTTAGTCTTTTAAACTACGCAACGGATTTCGATGCAGTTTTTTTAATAGATGGAATGGTTAAAGTAAAAGGTTTATATGTATATAACATCATGCTACGACCAACAGGTGCGGAGCAGGAATGATAAATGTTGCAAAAACCACGTCGGGTACAAACTGACAACATGTTAAAATGTATAAAGTATCAGATAATACGAGTGTCAAAATGTACAAACGTTAAATTGTTTCCAATCGTCAAAGTGTTGTAACGATCAAATGTAGGAATGCAGTGATGCTATAAATTACAAATGTAATATTGCATGAGTGTCAAAATGCACAAAATGTAATAATGAATAAATGGTAAAATGTTTACATCAAATAGATAATAATTGATTTAAAATCTCTTTAGTACATATCTATTTGATTGAAGTACAACATGCACTTCAATGAAGAAGAATTTTGCTATGTCACTGTCAACATTTGTCATTTGGTTTTTCTTCATCAATAATTTGCCTGTAGAAATTTCGTGGAAATGGAAGAAAAATTAATTTTCACAAAAAATCAGAAGGGTGCCGATAGTCTTATATTAGGCATTCACAGATACAACTTCAGTGTTGCTAATAAAAGTGGCAGTAGCCTCTGGAAATGTGTGGACCGTGTTTCATGTGGGGCCTCGCTTACACTCAGTCGAGACAAATGCGTTATATTGCGCCAAAGTCAGCATACATGTAAACCATCGAAGACAAAAAATATTAACCATATAAAATTTTTGACCTGCAAAAAAAAAGTGTGCGAAAATTATGAACCTGTAAAAGAGATTTTCGAAGAATGCTACAGCCAGGACAGTACAGATGATGAGTCAAATGATTCTATTGTGATTCCAATATTTAACACAAAAAAACGATCACTGTATAGAGCAAGGCAAAAATACTTAGGAGTGCAATCTACAGCTTCCCAACTTTTAGAACATGTTGAATTGCCTTTGATTTTAAAAAGAAACTTTTTACTGTGGGAGAACGGCACAGACAATAAAATTTTTGTTTTTGGAACCAACTTAGCAGTAAAGACACTAAAATATTGCGCCGATCGACAAACATTATTTGGTGACGGCACGTTTAAGGTGGCCCCAGATCCATTTGAACAATTGTTCACAATCCATTTAGATTACTTCAGCACAGGTGATGAGACCAATATCATACCTACTTTATACGCATTATTACCCAATAAATCCACAGAGACATATGTACGTTTCTTTTCTTGGATTCGAGATGAGCTTAATGTGAAGATTAACAAATATAAATGTGATTATGAGAGAGCACAAATAAACGCCGTAAAGGAAGTATTTCCAACTTGTGAAGTTTCTGGGTGTTTCTTCCATTATAATCGTGCAATTTGGCATAAAGGTCAATCACTGGAACTTGATACCACTAAGGAAGGAAGAAAACTATTGAATCTGACATCATATTTACCTCTCTTACCTGAAAATTTACTTGCAGCAGGGTGGAATGAAATCACTAACCTAATTGTAGATAATAATCCGGCGATCGTAAGTTTCAAAAAATATTTTATTAAGCAATGGCAATCAAAATCGCTTCTTGCAAAAATCAGTTGTTCAGACCAAAGACACAGAACTAATAACAGTCTAGAGGTCTGGCACAGCCGTATTAATAAAAGAATGCGCTCTTCTGTAAATTTATTTACATTCGTGCATTTGTTGAGGAAAGAAGCAAGATATCAAAATGCGCGTATAAAAAATAGCATTTTTGAAAACCAAAAAAGAAGGCGAGTGGATGTGTTTTTCGACAGAAAGTTGAAGGTCTTGCTGAGTAAACTGATCAGTGAAGACATAACAATTATTCATTTTTTAAATTGCATTGTGCAACTTAGGAAAGCAATGTAAAATATAAAAAAAACAACAATAATAATTTAATTATTTTAAGATTTGTTATTTTAATTTGAATTTAGCGTTAAGACAAAAATAAATACATTAATAAATAGTAAGTTTGTGGATTTTAATTTGAATTTAATTTTAAGACAAGAATAAATACTTTGATATATTGTAAGTTTTGTGGATTTTAATTTGAATTTAATGTTAAGACAAGAAAAGTACATACTGTCAATTGAACATTTCAGCAATTGTATATTTTGACCATTGTCCATTTGGTCATAAATACATATTGCCGATTGAACATTTTAGCATTAGTACATTCTGACAAAACGATATTTTGTCAAAAATATATTGTACATTTTGACACTCGTGTTATCTGATACTTTATACATTTTAACATGTTGTCAGTTTGTACCCGGCGTGGCAAAAACGGGGTGACACAGACGAAGTTTCGCGGGTCAGCTAATCTAAAAATTAAATTCAGTCACAATTGCGCTAATCAGTACAACTTACATAAACTTGCGCTTTCGCCTGTCTGTGGGGCGGGGCCACCTCCTGTGCAATAATGTCAAGCACGAACCGGTCCTGGTTGTATTCCGACATGTAGTGCGCTGTCATCAACACACCTGTAAGACAGAAAAGGTAAATGGCCCACTTCGGGTATGGGGTATACTGATATCACCATCTAACCCCCGGGTATGATTAATTTTACTTTTCTTAACTGTACTTCTGCCGAATTATAATTCTGACCAATTCAGATTCTGTCCAATAGTGAATCTGTCCAGTAGCGAATCTGCCTAATTGCGAATCTGTCCAGTACAGAATCTGCCATATAGCGAATAAGGGGAATAGGCGATGGGGTTCTTTAAGAAGGGTATTAGATAGTTTCTACAGGGTTGGCATATGAGTGTGACGCCGGCTCCACCCGTCACCCCCAGGCCCGCGCTCATGGGGGACGAAGGTCATTCTGCGACCTCCGACGTCTGAGTCGCCTACGCTTATCGCGGGCAGTGCGGGACCGGATCTCGCTTGAAGGACCCTAAAGATGCAGAGCATTCCAGGACTTAATGGTGCGACATAGAAAGGTAAGTACAGAGACACTCACCATCTTGGGTTATATTGAAAGGTGACGGCACAACGCTACCACTGGAGACTTCAGCGCCGAACTTGTACAAGTTGGAAGCAGCCACCAGGTAGATCAAGGTTCCGTTCTCGTCCAAGTCAGGGTCCTCGGCTACTACGGATAAAATCGGCTCGTTGATTCGCGCTGTGTGCTTGATACCTGCGAAAAAAGAAAAATTACAAAATGAGAACGGCCATATTTGAGTGTGTATTATTAAAAAAGTAAGTCTGTATTCTAGAACCCTATCTGGGGTCTAGAATGTTCAGATATCCTTCTATACGAGTAGTAATTCAAGAACAATAATCCTACTATTCGATACGACTTCTGTGGCATGTGAATTGTGAATGCGACTGGTACATCGGAGGCGTGGTCGTGGGCTCGATTCCCGCTCAGTGTAAATATTTATGTACAGTCGACAAGAGATACGGTATCACTTTTTCATACAGCGTTGTACGTAAATATGGTACCGTATATCTTTTGTTAACTGTACATGAATTTAAATATTAGCATCGGTCTGTGTCTTTCTATGTACCTAAATATAATATATATACGAAAAAAAAAAATTGGTTGCCTGTAAAGTCGGTATACGGGCGAAAGTTTTACGTGACAACGACTTTGAGGTGTAAACTTGTATGCAGGAGCCTAAGCGAAATAGAAGCGTAAGACATGAACCGGTGTGTATGCCTATCTCTCTCACTCTCTCTCTCTCGCTCTGTCTCTCTCGCTCTTAGGCGGGCTAACTGTGCTCGAGTGGAAGGGACGCGTGCCTTTCACTTTTTATGTCTGTCTCTCTCGCTCTTAGGCGGGCTAACCATGCCCGAGTGGAAGGGACGCGTGCCTCTCACTCGCTCTCATTGTGAGCGCATAACGTGAGCGGAGCGTAACGCAGTTTCTTGAAGTGTCACCCGGCAAGCCAATTTATAAGACGTTGTCACGTCAAAAATGTATCTAAGTATGGTTGTCCTTATTTTAGAACCCATAACACAAGCTAGTTAAACTATGCTTACCATGTGTCTACCTGGCGTTGTCCTAAAATATATACTTAACTAAATAAATATTTTTATTCATTCGTTTTCTAGAACCGATATTACAAGTTTAAGAGGAAACACTAGGGCTGATTTCCCATACAAACGTAGTCCCCTGTTTTCTCCCTGGATAATACTAGTAGAGCAATATTTTTTTTTCTAAAAATCTATGGCCACTATTATCATGTTCCTATGTTTTCATTTTTTTCATAAATTATTTATTAAAAGAGTTATGAACCTTCAAAAACCTAAAAAATTGGCCAGATTTTCCGCTGTGTTCAAACATTCAGTAAACAAATTCAAATAGATTTTATAAAAAAAGGAAAACATAGGAACACGCCCAAAGCCTTTCTTTAATTTTTAATGATAGAAGTAGCTGAATCGGTTAAGTTTTGGAGAAGAAATCAGGGGAGTAGGAAACGTTGATTTCACGCACTTTTAATAGGTATTTTCGGTCCAAGCTGCAGTTGTCTCTATCGCACTCTGCGGAGGAAGGGTTGAGGTTGGGGACGCGCGGACTAATACATATACAAACACTCTTGTGACGTGAAGCTTAGTCGATAATTTTATCGATATCTTAGTGTTGTTCATCGATATCGATATTTTGCGTGAAGTGCATTTATCAGATTATTGTGCTGTTCTATTGTTGAAAGGTAATAAGTAACTGATGAACTTTTTCTAGATAATTTTTTATCAATATATTAAAATTACACTAATAATAATTGTAGTTAAATCAAAAGTCTGCTACATGCACGTAGTGCAAGACCGATCGTCATCCTGAACGATTTCACTACTATTGTTATCATCAGCATCACAAATTGTTAGATAGTGTGTAAATAAATAAATAAATAAAAAAAAGATCAAAATCAGACTCTGAAGATGTGCTTGCATATTCTTCAAATAATTCTCGATTTTTCTTGGAAGCTTTTTTTTTATACCACTTAGGTGGCAGGCAAGCACACGGCCCACCTGATGGGAAGAGGTCACCGTGGCCTATGGACGTTTGCAACACCAGAGGCGTCACACACACGTGCTGCCTACCCTGAAGAAAGCGTCTAATGCCCTTCTTGAAGAACCCCATATTGTAGTCGCTTGGGAAAACCACGGCAGGGAGCTCATTCCACAGCTTGAGCGTGCGCGGGATGAAACTCCTTTATACCGCACAGTGCGCACCGTTTCCGGTTGTAGTGTGTGAGGGTGAACTCCCTCTCTATGGCGAGCGGTGCGATGATAAAAAGTTGGTGTGGGCATCATGTCAAACAATTCTTCTGAACACAGGCCATTATACAGGCGGTAGAACACACACAGTGAGGCGATGTCCCTTCTGATGTTCAAAGGTTCCACACCACCTGAGAGTATGGGATTGTCGACGATCCTCAGCGCCCGCCGTTGTACCGAGTCAAATGGGTCAAGCTGGCATGCAGGCGCCCCGGCAAAGAGGTGACAGCAGTACTCCATGTGGGGCCGAATCTGTGCCTTATAAAGAAGGAGTCTATGCTCCGCAGTGAAGTACTCCTAGTTTCTTTGATGCCAGCCTAACCTTGTCCTCCAAGTGACTGCGGAACTGGACATCGCTGGAGATATCGACACCAAGGATCCCGATACTCGAGGAGATGGTGAGCGGTGTGTTGGAAGATGGGGTTTTCTTAGCGGTGAATGCACATACTTGTGTCTTAGTTGGGTTGAATTGGACCAGGTTTAGTCGTTCCCAGTCGGAAACTCTGGTGAGAGTAGATTTCAGACACAAGTTGTTCGCGACTTTCCTCCACCTCAGAGCGAGGGATGTTTGCACGGCCCGGCTTTACTCAAGAATTTGTGCTCGAGTTTGTAGCCAGGGTACATTAGATATCCCGTATCGGCAGGACATGATATTTGAGTCTCCGTCAGAAAGAGCAACATCGGTTTCGCGGCTTCTAGATGGTGGTGGACCTCGTGTAGGATAGAGTGTAGACCCCTGATGTTGCAAAAGTCCACTTGCATAGTGGAGTTATTTTTGTGAAGGAGTGGGAGTGGAGTGGGGGGGGGTGAAGGTTAAGGGAGCCTCTGTGCTGGCAGCGCAGGAGATAAAGACAAGGCTTCGCGCCACCGGTGACATTGGGGTTATGTGACTGTGGCGCGGCGGGCGGAAGGGACTGCAGCCGGGTCCACTCCGGTCTCCTTCTCCGGCACGACTACAGCACCGAGAACTTTACACAGGCTGCTGGTTTAGCCTCCTGGGGCGGAGATTAAGTAATCCCCAGGTTCGGGAACCGTACAGCCTGCGGGCGGCCAGCGGTTAACCGTTTCACCGGGTCTCCCTGACCACCACGTCAACATTTCACGCCCGCACAAGTCAGCCTTTGGTCTTCCCGCTGACAACACAAAACCTCCCCAGTGAGCTCTGGCTACCCTACTTACCGCCGGAAACACAACACAAGGTTATTATTAGTCGCGGTTTTCTGCAGGGCGGAGGTACTTCCCCAGTCGGACTGCTCAATTAGGGCGGGAGATACCGTCATGTCCTACCTCCATTAGCACTTCACGCATTTGCGATAAAATACTTGAATTATCTTTGTTTTCATCACTGTAGCAATAATAGATTTATTTATTATTTTATTAAAAACACTGGGCTTAGCATACTTAGATACTAGTGAGCTAGATTACTTATTATTATGCAAAATGGACGTAAAGAGTGAATAAATTTCACAATGCAATTTTTATCATTGAAATTTAAGTATTGATAAAAACGACCTGTCTCGCACCTAGCTCTGATGGAACTCGAACCCACGACCGTTTACTTTTGTTCACTGTTCAAATAAATTGTGAATGCAAAAAAGTAAAAGTAATAGGATAAATAGCAATTATTTCATCTTCATCGATTGTCAAAGATCTGGGAAGACATTGCATTGCGTGTGAGGGTGGTAATGTCTTCACATTGATGAAATACAGGCTAGCTATACAGTGCGTAAGAGGTAGGTATTGGATAAATTCGACGCTTCTTGTAACGATTCCTTGGCTCAGTGATTAGAGCATTCGTCCGGACGGTGAAAGAAAGACTTGGTGGCGAGCGCAATGCGCACAGGCACAGGAGGGCGCGGGACGTGGGTGCGGCGTACCACGCACACATTGTCAGACCCACTCACACATTGATAGCTCGGTTGTTCGGGCACTGCGCGACAGCAATAGATTTTACAAATACCTATTTTTCAATTCTCTCGCCCTTAGTGTTTCCTCTTAATGGTTTCCCTCACCTGCGTAATAAACTTTTTGCTGGAACTTCGGCTCATTGTCGTTCTCGTCCAGAACTTTTATTTTGACCACCGTGACGCTAGGGTCCAAACCCTCCGTTGTATTATCCACCGAATTCAAGATGGCGACCGCGTGCTCCAGTATTGGATTGTTGCTTGCATATACTGTGAATGAGTAGTCTGATTGCTTCTCCCTGGAACAATAATGTTATTTTATGAGTACAATTCAACATAATGGGAATTCAGGCGTTCGATTCCTGCTCAGTGCAAATATTTGTGAGCTTGAATTGAATATCTGCATTGGTCTGGGCGTTTCTTTTCTATGTATAATATGTATGTATTTACAACAAAAAAATGTATCTATGTATGTTTATCCGCACTCTAGAACCCGTAACACAAGCTAGTTGAGCTATGCTTACCATGGGTCTAGGTGACGTTAAGTAGATTGTCCTAGAATATTTATTATTTATTTATTATATTCAACGTAATGTTCTCTAAAGCATTCCATACCGCTCTGGCTGACATTGTCTAGTTTCATAAAATGTCCAATATGCCAAAGAAAGGGTCTAGTGACTCGAAGTGTCCTATTACGTCCCGCCGTACGTGGTCCCCCTTCGGCCACGTACGAAACCAAGTTTCGAAACTAGTTTCTAAATAAGAATAATATTTCTTCTTCTGAAAATGATTTCCAAGTAACGAAACTCGTTACCAATTATGAAAATTAGTTATTCTACCGAAACCGGGCTTTTAAGTATTTTTGAAACCAGCTTCCAATTAAAAAAATCTTTTAGAAACTAGTTATAAAACTTGGTTTCGTACGTGGCCGAAGGAATCGGTCCAGACTCAAAATGAACCTTTAGAGATTCGAAAGGTTCATTTACTAATTGATTAACCAACGCGGAGCGATTCTTTAGAATTTTGTGGGCCGATCCCGGCGGCACTGCAATGCCGGGCCGACCCGCGACGGGAGTGGAGCGAGCCCCGAACATCCCGTCAGGTTACAAAAATCAGTTTAATATACTGGTCCCTCAGTGAGGGAACTTTCAGATATTAAGCTGAAAAGAACAGATACTACACTTTGATCTTAGCCAAAAGGCCGAGAAGCGATACCGAACCGGCACGCACGGGGGGAGGTCATTCACTTGCGGAGAGTCTTAACACCGCAGTACAGAAAGTGACGTCATTGACACAGCGCCACCTAGTGACGGCAATATTGACATAATTTAATACCTACTCTACGAACTTAAATATGACTCCGTCTATTCTTATTTAGAAACTAGTTCCGAAACTTGGTTTCATACATGGCCGAAGGGGTGGGTCCTTATGCTTAACAGATACAATACAACGATTGAGCTTGTGCACATAGCAAACATGGTCGGTGGCTTAAAAACGTTATTTTTATAATTGAACTTCATAATTATTTTTGTACTGTCATCTCTTGTTGGTAAATTTTCTTAACATTTATCATATAGATTCTGATTCCTACTAATAGAATAAATCATTTAGATTTTTGGATATGTGTGTATGGAAGTCTGTTACTCTGTCACGCTCTAAGGGCAAATTTAGACTGTTTTAATGGCTAATTGCTAGATAAATGGTAAGGTTAGTAACAGATAATATACAGGGAGCAAGGGGAACACTCCCGAAACCGAAGACCCCTGGTAGTACTCTAGTACTATTGTAAAAAAAACAAGTGGCGCCATCTATGTTTTTTTTACAGTTTTTTACAGTGAGGTACTCTAGTACTACTGTAAGCAGTGAGGTTTTTTATGAAATTTTCGTTTCATTTAGCTTTACTGATACCATGGAGAGTATGTACACAATGCGAAAAAAAATTTAAAAATAAATTCAAAAGAAAGAATTGACTATTTGTGTACAATGTGTACCATGAGCACTACCAGGGGCTTTCGGCTTATATTACAGGCATCGAGCAATTTAGTTTCAGGTTTCGCGGTTCGCGGTCTAGACAATTTGCTTCATTTAGTTTAGATATCGTACAATCATATACATACATTACATACATCGTACATTTTGACATTAATTTCTTATGGACCGGACGCAATCTTAGGTCCTTCTCTCAAATCCCCATCCGCAGTGGTATTTAACTATGATTACAAGGGGGACAGCGCGTACGCAGTCCCCACTACCAAAAATTACGCATCCGAGTTATCCACATTAGGGATAATCGCAAGGGTCAACCAAACCGCAGTGCAATGGAAAGGTCTCGCCCTGGGGGAACCGCCTTCATGATCACGGTATCCCCTATGCCAGGTAAGTATGATTTCACTAACGCTGGCCGCGGTAGTCATTCGGTTACGGAGAGTCTTAACACCATAGTGCAGAAAATGACGTCATCAACACAGCGCCACCTAGTGTCGCTAGTGGAAGTGGGTTAGTAACTTCTAATCGAGAGTACCTACCACACAAATAAATAATTACGCCATCTATGGGTACTTTAGTGTACTACTCAGTAGGTATAATAAGCAAGATGACAAGGTTCACGAAGTCTAATGCTCAGTGCAGACCCACCATACCACTAGCCCTACCCCTGGTGGTAGGGCGGGTCCCAAACCATACCACTATCATACCATCAATTGATAGTGTTGTGGCACAATGTTAAATCAAAAGTTTTGTCAAATACATACTATTATAATTTACAGGAAATAAACTAAAATGGACACATTGCTATTAATACACATTAAAAATTAAATTGGAAAAGAATATGTTTTTGTTCTATGAGAAAAAAAAATTATGTACCTACGCAACTTGTCTAATGCGTGACCAATGGTAATTTGTTTGGTGACTAATTGCATTTGTACATCAATTATAAATTCGTCGTTAATAATTTGGTTTATTCGTCGTTTTTTAGGTACCATCTTTGCTTCATGAATCTTATGTAATACATTCAGTAAACGCATTAATATCACAGTATTCTTATTAATTAATTTATTTATTTTGGAATGAAATGATTCCAAAATGTTGGTAGTTCGATGGTGCTCACCGCAAACGCTAAATACTACAGGGGAATGTATTTTAAACCAAAACGTTTCGATGTAGTTTATAAACTTTTCCATTCGTACGACAACATTTCTTTTTCATTATACGAGTACTTAGTCACATCATTATGGTGGTATGGTTTGGGACCCGCCCTACCACCAGGGGTAGGGCTAGTGGTATGGTGGGTCTGCACCGCTAATGCTTAGCTTTATGCCTTAACGTTTTGTGAAAACATGCAATTTAAATTAATATATTACCCAAACAATTAAACCAATGAGTTTCCACTATTTTTAGTACCCAATATAGATTGAAATATAGTTAGAGGAACGCGCCGAACATGAAAACAGGAGATTCCGACTACTGTCCAGTTTTTTTCTTACTTTTTAAGCTACTGTTCGCCGTTGATATCATTCTTACATATTTTTTGTGTATCAATGCTGTTCGCACGCATATTATGGGGCAATCGCTCCGATCCTCTAGGAAACCGGAATTTCGAAACCAAACAAGTTACGAAATTCCGGTGGGATACTATAAGTAAATTTTGGTATATTTAGATCGTCAATTCGGATGTGATGAAACGACCATAGTCTAGAAAGGACACAAATAAGTCGTGTTCTGTCATAATTTTGTGAGAAAATAGTTTAAGTTTAAATTAACATACTCTTTTTACAGTTCTTATATCTTATATTGGTGGGGCAAAATTGACAGACACAGCCACGGCGGCGCAGTTTTGATTGTCTGTAATCAGATATGGACTAAACTGCTTGAGATATTTGGTGATTGGCAGCCGCTCTGTCTGTACCCAAGGTCTCCTGCCCATTGTCATGAAAGTTTTGTTTTTTATTAAGCTTTACAGGAGCGACTATCGTCTAACTCCCAACCCCGAAAGGAATGCCTGCGCCAGAGCCTTAACCTTAATCAGAGTTGTAATTGGCTTGCAGGTGAAATGGCTGGGCCCCTAAGTTCTTAGTGGGACCCTACAGCTCACATCGTTAGTTTTCTAGTTCTTCAGCTACTGCCTTTGATAGAAACCTGTCCCAGCACTCAGCGGTGTATTTGTATACCTCATCCTTCACTTTCTGCGCTAGCCGGTTTAGACGTTTCTTGATAGTAGGACAGCGAGTCCGTTGCCAATCTCTTCTGAGGCGCCGTTTGTCGGCTATCATGTTTTTGATACGTGGCGGTAGCGGGGTTGAACGCATCTGCCTTTCAAACTCGTCATGAATTCTTAGTAGCTGGGTTAAATTGTCAGGAGACGATGGTGTAATGTTTTCATTCTCCATCGTGCTGGCGCTGAACGATCGTAACACCAGTTGTCTCCTTAGTTCATTGACTTGTAATTCATCTTAATATCGCAGTACAGAGAGTGACGTCATCAAGACAGCGCCACCTAGTTCCACAAACATTATTATAGAGCAATGAGCGTTTGAAAAAGTATTAAAGATCCAAGCAAAACTTAAAACCCAGATGAAAGTGTGCGAAAATGAGATAAAAAAGATATCACATTTGATATACAGCTAGAGGTTGCTATCTGGCCGATTTAATTGCGAAGGCTAATTAAATTATTTTTGAGATAATACTTTGTGATTTCCATAGAATGTAAAATATAGTTTATAGAATATTTTGTATATCTCTCAACTGATCACCATGAACAAATTTAGAGACGCTATGTTAACACGTCTTACTTAAAAAAGAAACCAATAACAAACAACATGGTAGTCCATGTGGTGATTTCTTTTTAATAAAGGATAATATACTCGTATCATACTTCCGTGCTGTTTATGGGTACTTACATATACATAATTAAAAGTACCTAATTTAATTTCAAGTTACTAGTGAATTACAATTCTAATTCTGAATTCATAATACCTTTCGGGGAGAAATGACCATGATGCTATAATGACCATGATACTATAATATTCTTAATTCTCAAGATCTTGTTTTTGACGCCAAGTAGCCTCTACAAGTAGGATTATTATTATAGTATATTTACAGGGGGACAGCGCGTACGCAGTCCCCACTACCAAAAATTACGCATCCGAGTTATCCACATTAGGGATAATCGCAAGGGTCAACCAAACCGCAGTGCAATGGAAAGGTCTCGCCCTGGGGGAACCGCCTTCATGATCACGGTATCCCCTATGCCAGGTAAGTATGATTTCACTAACGCTGGCCGGGGTAGTCATTCGGTTGTGGAGAGTCTTAACACCGACATTTACTTTCTATTGTGCGGTAGCGCCATCTAGCAAATAATATTTGAATTAGGGAGAGTAATCATATTTACCAGAAGAGCTCAGGTAATAGCGAATAATTTATTTATTTATCATTTACCATTAGGCCTTAATATTACTACCTATTATTTTTCACTTATCTTGCACAGCAAAGGGTTTTGACTTGCGTAGAAACGTATACGCTTCCTGAGTCAGCACATACAGTTTAGACTGATCCAATATAATGTATTTTTATAATACAAAATATTAATTATAACTGCGAATAGTCTATGAAACGTCAGAAATAGCTGTCATAAAAAGTGCATGATTTAATTGCATTTGATGTTTCAAATTTGGTAACACGGCCCACGGTAATAAGGAGAGAGGCTGTTCCTCTATTTAGTATTTACGGTAGTAATAATAAAATTATTGTCCTATTCAAACACAGACATGATTTTCGCTTGACAGCAGATTATGATTGTTATAGAATAGAATTGGATCAATCGTGGATTGCAATTTTTATTATTGAGAGTCTGTCTAGAGGGTAACAATAACAACGCATTTAATTTGACAAATAATCGCGACAGAGCGACAGTCGACACCTATAGATCAATTTCAGTGAATTGACTCAATAAGAGACAGTTCACACCTGCAAAAAGTACGATAGTTTGTTCGGGTTAAAACAAACTCCTCGTCCGTCAATCAAAGTAGAATTAATTAGATTTTCTATTTATAGTCTCCTCATGAAGTTAACGATAGCTTGAATTTAAATCGAGCAGCGCCATCTAGGTACAAACACGTAAACCTATTAAACTACGTGCATAAAATAATTATACATAGTTAATATTATCCTTTAGACAATAATACCTGTCAAGAAAAAAAATGCTAACTCAAACGATGGCAAGTACAAAGGTACAAACTTCCGCATAATTATGGGTATTCCCAGTTTAAAGGACAACACCTATTCAATTGATGTTTATAAGCTGGTGCATTAAAGAAAGGTTTTATAAATGGCGGCTTGTACTTGCGTTGACGGAAAGTACAGCTAGCATATAAAATTTCAAATTTTTTTTTTTCATATGAAAAATAATAAAAACAAGACCGGGTCGTAATAATTTCCAACTAGCTGCGGCCGGCGGCTTCGCCCGCGACACGTGACGGCATTTATTTTTGTTTTCATCGGAAACAGTACCTACTTTTACACATAGAGTCCTTTTAAACGCACATTGAGTCCTTTCATCCTGAAAAAGGAACGTATATCACATTCTATAAGGAGGATCATGCAAGATCATGATGTTGGTTAAAATAAAGAACTATCATTATTATGAACAACGGTCTTGTTTATATTTTTTTTAAACTGAAAAAAAAAATGAAATTTTGTATGCTAGGTGTACTATCTGTCAACGCAAGTACAAGCCGACATTTAAGAATCCTTTCTTTTATGCATCGCATCAAGAGCACAGAGCGTGGAAGAAAATAAAGATCAATATTTTTTTTGTGTTGACGGTACGCGCGTGAGTGAGTATAGACAGTGCTAGTGTGCGAGCGAGAGGAAGTGATAACGTCCGCCATTTATAAAACCTTTCTTTAATGAACCAAGTTATACCGGAGTTCAAGCTAACTTAAATGTATTTACTGTTAGAGAGAGACGCAAGGAGAACAAATTCTTCTATTAGACTTACTTCATGGATTCATATCAGCAGGATGTGATTTGAATATTACACGTGATATAGATTAGATAGACAAAGTTTTATGTGGGCCGATCCCGGCGGCACTGCAATGCCGGGCCGACCCGCGACGGGAGTGGAGCGAGCCCCGAACATCCCGTCAGCTTACAAAAATCAGTTTAATATACTGGTCCCTCAATGAGGGAACTTTCAGATATTAAGCTGAAAAGAACAGATACTACACTTTGATCTTAGCCAAAAGGCCGAGAAGCGATACCGAACTGTCGGGCACAGGGGGACGTCATTCACTTGCGGAGAGTCTTAACACCGCAGTACAGAAAGTGACGTCATCTACACAGCGCCACCTAGTGACGGCAATATTGACATAGTTTAATACCTACTCTACGAACTTGAATGACTAGATCTATTCTTATTTAGAAACTAGTTCTGAAACTTGGTTTCGTACATAACCGAAGGGGTGGGTCCTTATGCTTAACAGAATTACAATACAATGATTGAGCTTAGTGCGCTAGCACAGTTAAACGCATTTATCTGGGTATGTATTACCTAGGTGTAGATTATTTTGAAAATAAAAGTTTTATTTTTCATTTCAAACTAGTAAATTCTTGTATTAGCTTATATGCGGAAGGACTAATACGCTTAACGACGCATACACAAAACGTCCAATACGCACAATGGCTAATGTCCAATTACATCCCTTGCTAAGATAAAACGTTTTGCGAAAGATATATTTAGCGTTCATAAAAGCTTTAAAGCAACAAAGACATAACGCAATCTAGACGTTTGAGCTATATTGTCCTTTGGCGAAAACGGAATTTCGATAGTAACCCTTGATAAGTGAACTTACACTTAAATTAACATCATAAATAGAATATTAATAATTGGGTATTACTAATAATAGGTACCAAACCACAAAATATAAACCCTCTTTGCTTTACATTAAAACTTAAACCAAGTAGTATTAATAGAATGAGAAATAATATATTATACCAAGAGCCCACAAACGCTTATAGTAGAAGGGCTGAAATTTTCATTTCTAGGGTTCTTGTCTGTCTATTTGTTAAAAATTGAATGTAATCTTCTTCTGTGGAATCGATGGCATTTTGGCGTTGCCATCGTGGTGTTTTTTGGTTATGTTTTTAGGCTTACTTACATTTTGATCAGTTTATTGCCTAGTCTGCAACATTACTAGTCCGCGGATACCTACTTGATAGAAAAATGCTGATGAGTCATTTTGCGTATTATGTCATTATGTGTCATTTTGCGTATTATGTGTAAGTTTGCGTAAGGGGTAACCCCCTTGCTTGCTTGAGTACATATTGGTCATAATGCTGATGTGACAATATGCGAATACATAATATGATGAAATACGGGTAGATATATAGGTTTACCGAAAGAAGAAAAAAGGACCTATCAACAATGACTACTAATATAAATTATTCAACAATATAGAGGGGGACAGCGCGTACGCAGTCCCCACTACCAAAAATTACGCATCCGAGTTATCCACATTAGGGATAATCGCAAGGGTCAACCAAACCGCAGTGCAATGGAAAGGTCTCGCCCTGGGGGAACCGCCTTCATGATCACGGTATCCCCTATGCCAGGTAAGTATGATTTCACTAACGCTGGCCGGGGTAGTCATTCGGTTGCGGAGAGTCTTAACACCGCAGTGCAGAAAATGACGTCATCAACTCGAGGCCATCTACCGCCTGACTGTGTAGAACTGGTCTACAAATTATACCACTGCGCCATCTATAGAATCTTTAGTGTACTACTCAGTAGGTACATTAAAACATGAGTCAAAATGCTACTATAAAAATAATTACTAGCAATCAAGTTTCCAAAGGTACAAAAAGTACAGTAATAAGTCAATTTGCACAATTTTTTTTCAAATGATAGTTAAGTACTTCTGTTTGGATCTAACGACTTAAAACAATATTTTACTTGGAGCATTCTCGACACAAGCTCACACGATGCCTCAAGCACAAAGAACTTTCGCAGGTGCAAATAAAACGACTTGAATAATTTGTTAATCCTAAAAATATATGTTTAAGCAACTTTTACTTATTCTTATGACACCATCTTCAAAAGTGGGCAACGTGTATGTCAATGTATCATGACAGGGAGCGCAGTAGCGCCATCTAGACAATAACATCTGACTTATTTTTATAAGTGTAGTCATATTTAATCCGGTAAAGTGAGGATACGGTTAAACGATGCTAATAGTAATCCATTGGCAAATGTGATTATTTACTACTATAACAAGTACAACGCTGCAGTGGTATCATAACAAGAACGTAGTTTTTGTTTATACCTATGACATTTCATACAATTATTATTGCGTGGATATTCACAAAAAATTCGACAGTATCGGAAATAGTTATTCAGAAAAAGAATTAACATATAGAACTTTTCGAAATCTCTTTATTAAAACAGTGAAAGAACTCAAAAATGGCGGATTTCTGAATTTAATCTGAGGAAGTCCATGTCCATATTAATGTTTCAGTAGAGTGAAGTGTTTTTTGGCTCAGAAGCGAGATGGCTCTGTAGTTCTTAAGACAGGCTTTGTCACTGTTCTTGAAGAACAAGATCACCACCCTTCTGTATCATGCCTCCAATAAATACGTAGACATTTTAGTAAATGTACCTTTGAACACTGGACGTACCTGAGCGGTTTTAGAATACTGGGTATTATGACACACCAGACATTTTAGCAAATGGACATTTTGACACTGCACGTTTTAGAATACTTACTGGGCATTGTGAGACTGGACGTAAGAGGACACTAAACTATTTGGCATACCTACTAGATATTTTAGGAGACTAAACAATGCGCCAACCAGAGTATAATATATGATATTTTATAAAAAATTAACGAACATGTCGACAAACACGCTCTGGCTGACATTGTCAAGTCTCCTATAATGTCTAGTTTGCCAAAGAGTCTAGTGTCCTATCAGTCTCATAATGACAAGTATATGCAATGCAATGCAACATGCAAATGTTCGATTAAATAAAATATCGTCCATGTCTATCTGACTAAAATGAAGTATTTCATAATTTTTGTGGGCCGATCCCGGCGGCACTGCAATGCCGGGCCGACCCGCGACGGGAGTGGAGCGAGCCCTGAACATCCCGTCAGCTTACAAAAATCAGTTTAATATACTGGTCCCTCAGTGAGGGAACTTTCAGATATTAAGCTGAAAAGAACAGATACTACACTTTGATCTTAGCCAAAAGGCCGAGAAGCGATACCGGACTGTCAGGCGCAGGGGGACGTCATTCACTTGCGGAGAGTCTTAACACCGCAGTACAGAAAGTGACGGTCATCAATACAGCGCCACCTAGTGACGGCATTAATGACATAGTTTAATACCTAATCTACGAACTTGAAAATGACTCCGTCTATTCTTATTTAGAAACTAGTTCCGAAACTTGGTTTCGTACATGGCCGAAGGCTTAACTCCTTAAGCTTAACAGAATTACAATAATTATGATGATTGAGCTTAGTGCGTTAGCTCAGTTAAACGCATTTATCGGGGTATGTATTACCTAAGTGTAGATTATTTTGAATATAAGACTTTTATTTTTCCTTTCATACTAGTAAATTCTTGTATTAACTTATATTATGCGGAAGGACTAATACGCTTAACAACGCATACGCAAAACGTCCAATGCTTTTAACGACGCACAGGCAAAACGACCAATACGCACAATGGCTAATGTTCAATTACATGCTAAGATCCAGACGTTTTGCTAAAGATAATATATTTAGCGTTCATGTCTTTAAAGCAACAAAGACATAACGCAAACTAGGCGTTTGAGCTATATTGTCCTTTGACGAAAAGGAAATTTCGATAGTAATCCTTAATAAGTGACCTTACACTTAATTGAAAAAAAAAAAAGAATATTAATAATTGGGTATTAATAATAATAGGTACTAAAGCACAAAATGTAAACCCTCTTTGCTTTACTTTAAATCGTAACCAAGTAGGTAGTATTAATAGAAAGAGAAATAATATATTAGACCGAGAGCCCACTTATAGTAGAAGGGCTGAAATTTTTAATTTTAGGGCTGTGGTCTGTCTATTTGTTAAAAATGAAATGTAATCTTCTTCTGTGGAATCGATGGTATTTTGGCGTGGACATGCCATCGTGGTGTTTTTTGGTTATGTTTTTTAGGCTTACTCACATTTTGATCAGTTTATTGCCTAGTCTGCAACATTACTAGTCTGGGGATACCTACTTGATAGAAAAATGCTGAAAAATTGTCATTTTGCATATTATGTCATTATGTGTCATTTTGCGTATTATGTGTCATTTTGCGTAAGGAGGTCATCTTGCTTGAGCATTGGTAATGCTGATGTGACAATATGCGAGTATATATAGAATATACACAATATGAAACCTTTTGACGCATGAAATACGGGTAGGTATATAGATTAACCGAAAAAAGAAAAATGCCTACCTACAATGAGTACTAATATAAATTATTTAACAATATAGAGGGGGACAGCGCGTACGACTATATGTTCAAAATCCACGTGCTATTTTATAATTATGTGGATGGTCATACTGTCATAGAGGTGAGGATAAGGGTTCCCAACGCTTTTACTATTAATTCTTCCTTGACAGTCCCGTCCCATTCTGGACATTTATTATACTATAGTTGGGTTTAATAAGGGGGACAGCGCGTACGCAGTCCCCACTACCAAAAATTACGCATCCGAGTTATCCACATTAGGGATAATCGCAAGGGTCAACCAAACCGCAGTGCAATGGAAAGGTCTCGCCCTGGGGGAACCGCCTTCATGATCACGGTGTCCCCTATGCCAGGTAAGTATGATTTCACTAACGCTGGCCGGGGTAGTCATTCGGTTGCGGAGAGTCTTAACACCGCAGTGCAAAAAATGACGTCATCAACTCAATGCCATCTACCGCCTAACTGTGTAGAACTGGTCTACAAATTATACCACTGCGCCATCTATAGAATCTTTAGTGTACTACTCAGTAGGTACATTAAAACATGAGTCAAAATGCTACTATAAAAATAATTACTAGCAATCAAGTTTTCCCCTCCGGACTCGTGGTCCCCCTGGGGGGACTACGAGTAAATCGCATTCGCTCGTGGTCCCTCCGATTCACTCTTGACCAATTTTAACGGATAAGAAGTAATGTGGTATGTTACTGGCAGACTTCTTAAACTTTTCCCCCCGGACTCGTGGTTCTCCTTGTCAGTTCTATTTCAATAAAAGTAAAAAGATAGGTAATAAAATTAAAAACTATAGTATAATAGGTATAATTAAAAAATGCGAAATTCATACTACTGTTTCTAGAAAATGTCCTACGGTGATTTCATTATGTACGAGTTGCATTTGTAAATCCAGTAATTCTTCATCTTTATCTATTTCTATTTTCCTTCGCGCCGTTTGAGAGTGCCAATTTTTATTTAGTGATCCATTGTTTTTTAGTTCACTTAATAATTTTGCAATGGTAACATAGTTTTTGTTGATTGACCTATTCACTAGGGAATGCCAATTTTCCATAACATTATTAGTTCTGTGTCTCTCATTAGTCACACACCACTCTTTGATGTAACTATCGTTTCTTAGCCATGTTTTTTTCATGTATTTCATAAATAATTTTAGTTTTTGATCATCTTTATTTTTACAACGCTGCTCAATATAATACCATCCTTCAGGGACCTTATGCAGTGGTAGAATTAATTAGTTAGTTAGTTTTAATTGTGCGAAGTAGTCATCATAGACGTAGGTACTATTCTCATATTATGCACAAAAAGTAGGTACGTTAAGTGTTTATCCAATTACATACCATATGCCTTTTATGTATTAATGGTCAAGAGTGAATCGGAGGGACCACGAGCGAATGCGATTTACTCGTAGTCCCCCCAGGGGAACATCACAGGGGGACCACGAGTCCGGAGGGAAGTTTTCAAAGGTACAAAAAGTACAGTAATAAGTCAATATGCACGAATTTTTTTTAATCAAATGGTACTTAAGTACTTCTGTTTGGTTTTAACGACTTAAATAAAACAATATTTTACTTGGAGCATTCTCGACACAAGCTCACACGATGCCTCAAGCACACTGAACTGTCGCAGGTGCAAATAATACGACTTGAATAATTTGTTAATCCCAAAAATCTTAATATATATAAATCTCGTGTCACAATATTTGTCCTCAATGGACTCCTCCAAAGACAGGCTTTGTCACTTTTCTTGAAGAACAAATCACCACGCTTCTGTATCATGCCTCAAATAAATACGTAGACATTTTAGTAAATATACCTTTGAACACTGGACGTACCTGAGCGGTTTACCACACCAGACATTTTAGAAAATGGACATTTTGACACTGCACGTTTTAGAATATTAGGCATTGTGAGACTGGACGTAATAGGACACGAAACTATTTGGCATACCTACTAGATATTTTAGGAGACTAAACAATGCGCCAACCAGAGTATTATGAATTATAAAAAAATAACGAACATGTCGACAAACACGCTCTGGCTGACATTGTCTAGTCTCCTCCTATAATGTCTAGTTTGCCAAAGAGTCTAGTGTCCTATCAGTCTCATAATGACAAGTATATGCAATGCAACATTCAAATCTTCGATTAAATAAAATATCGTGCATCCACCCATCCTCTGCCTATCTGAGTATTTCATAGTTTTATGTGGGCCGATCCCGGCGGCACTGCAATGCCGGGCCGACCCGCGACGGGAGTGGAGCGAGCCCCGAACATCCCGTCAGCTTACATAAATCAGTTTAATATACTGGTCCCTCAGTGAGGGAACTTTCAGATATTAAGCTGAAAAGAACAGATACTACACTTTGATCTTAGCCAAAAGGCCGAGAAGCGATACCGAACTGTCACGCACAGGGGGTGGTCATTCACTTGCGGAGAGTCTTAACACCGCAGTACAGAGAGTGATGTCATCAATACAGCGCCACCTAGTGACGGTAATGCAGACATGGTTACAAGTTTTACCACTCAGTAGGTACAATATGATGCAATTATAAATTGTACCCGATAAGAAAGCTCGGTATCATTATCACCATTGCATTCGCCGTTCTTTGTATTGACTATAATTGAACAGATGTGTGAAATTTTGATAGGAATATTCTTTGAATCTCTTCTTAAATTATTGAACGCTTCAACGTCAGATTAGTTTGCAATACCGATACAATACGAGTACAATAATTAAAAATTAACAGTTAAAAAGACTAGAAACAAGGTAATGGAAGAAGACGACCTAAAAATTCTACGTATTGAGTTTAGGACATCGATTATAAAAAAAATGATGAACAAAAATGCCTTCATTTCATTGTTAAACCACGCGAGGGGTGCTTACAAGAGTGGAGAGCATTTCATTATCATCAAGCACACCTCACTTTTGAACAAAATAAATATTAAAGAAAATTTTATGAAATAAAACTAGTATGTTCTTGGTATTATAAAATTTTAAAACATTTTCTGTATCACACTTGCAGTCAATAGAGGTTAGAAGCTAGTATGGTTGCTGAATATCATAGTTAATAATAGTCTTAATTCGTGAAAAAATAAATGGTCTATTTCACACAGTATTTGGCGCATCACTACAATAGTACCAAAAATGTTCAAAACATAATATAATCAACTTTAGTAAATTAAATAACAAATATTTTAATTGTCTATAATTCCCGTAAAACACAGAAAGCAAATCGATAGACGTGAAAGAGCTTTATATATAAATTCCACGTCAATTTTGAGAAAGGACATCATGAAAAAGGACATTTCGAGGAACGGACATTATGCGATGAGACCGACCGTTATTTGACGGTCATACTATGATGTCAAAAGCAGAGTCTGTCAAATGTCGACTAACTAAACGATAGAAGAGAGGGTCCCCAAAATTTTAAAAGTAATGCTGCTGATCATAACAGTACCGTCTGTAAACTGACATTATGTGGTAAATTAGAGTTAACAAGGGGGACAGCGCGTACGCAGTCCCCACTACCAAAAATTACGCATCCGAGTTATCCACATTAGGGATAATCGCAAGGGTCAACCAAACCGCAGTGCAATGGAAAGGTCTCGCCCTGGGGGAACCGCCTTCATGATCACGGTATCCCCTATGCCAGGTAAGTATGATTTCACTAACGCTGGCCGGGGTAGTCATTCGGTTACGGAGAGTCTTAACACCGCAGTGCAGAAAATGACGTCATCAACTCAAGGCCATCTACCGCCTGACTGTGTAGAAGTGGTCTACAAATTATAGCACTGCGCCATCTATAGAATCTTTAGTGTACTACTCAGTAGGTACATTAAAACATGAGCCAAGATACTACTATAAAAATAATTACTAGCAATCAAGCTTTCAAACGTGTAAAAAGTGCAGTAATAAACTAATAAGTCTATTTGAACGAAATTTCAAGTTATGTTAAACTTGCATAAAAACTAGTACAATAAATTGAAAAAAAATTCTAAAATTTCATAACAAACTGAATGAAACTGAAATGTTTGAATAAGAAATCAGAAATCACTCAAAATACAGTGACTTTACATTTACTTTGAAAATAAATTTAATTGAAATTGTTTACATGAAAAGAGTAGATGCATGCTCTCCATAAAATTTGAAGACTGACAAGAGTATAAGTAAAAAGTTGTACAAACATATATTTTTGAGATTTAAAAATAACCCAAGCCATTACAAATTACAACAGCTCAGAAATAACTTCTTTTTGAAATAAAAATAGTGTGCGAGTCACGACAAGTCATGTCAGGGAGCTCAGTAGCGCCATCTAGATAATAACATCTGAGTAACAAAGTACAGTTTTTATCCGGTAAAGGTCAGGATACGATAGGCGGTGATATTTATGTAATAGTCTATTTACCATTAAATATTATTTTGCAAATGTGATTTATTTACTATTATTATAAGTAAGGCAACGCCGCAGTAGTTAGTGTATTTCAACGAGAACGTACCTATTTTTGAGGTTATTTTGTTCAATAAATAAATTGTTACAAAAATTAACTAACTTGTAGCACTTTTGTATCAAAAGTGCTACAGACAAGCAAATCATTATTCTAGTTAAAAAATAATGCACATTTTTTTAAACTTTTGATATAATTGCACCTCTATTCAAAAAGTCGTTATATTTTTCTGAATTTGCCATAGTCCTATCGATACGAAAGCTAAACCGAGACATAATATACATATTTATATAGTGGACATTTTGATAGAGTGGAGTGGACGAGATAGCTCTAAAGGCTCAAAATGTGCACATTAGTTATTGATTGGCGAGAACCCTTTAGCCACGAAGATATCTCCAATAAAATAAGCAAACGTGAAACGTGTTTCGTCCAAGACCAATGCTTAACTGCTATAGATGAATTTCAATGTTTTTGTGGGCCGATCCCGGCGGCACTGCAATGCCGGGCCGACCCGCGACGGGAGTGGAGCGAGCCCCGAACATCCCGTCAGCTTACAAAAATCAGTTTAATATACTGGTCCCTCAGTGAGGGAACTTTCAGATATTAAGCTGAAAAGAACAGATACTACACTTTGATCTTAGCCAAAAGGCCGAGAAGCGATACCGAACTGTCGGGCACAGGGGGACGTCATTCACTTGCGGAGAGTCTTAACACCGCAGTACAGAGAGAGACGTCATCAATACAGCGCCACCTAGTGACGGTAGTGTAGACATAGTTTAATACCTACAATACAAGTTTTACTACTCGGTAAGTACATATGGCGCACGTACAGATTGTACCCGATAAGAAGGTTTGCTATTATTACAAGTGCTGTTTTCGGTCTTTGTATTTATTACGATTGAACAGATCTGAGTGTTTTGTTAGGGTTAGTCCTTCAAGCTCTCCTTGAATTAATAATTAGAAACTGAAAAAAAAACGTAAGTATAATAAAAATATAGGTGTGTATGTTTATATGTAATGGAATCAATTAACTGAATTTTGACTACTTCAACGTCAGATTAATTTGCAACACTGAGTACCATGATTATAAAATAATTAATAACAGATGAAAAATGACCAAAGAGCAGATTATAACCAAGTAATGAGTTAATTTTAAAATTAAGTGGTTCAACAATACCTTTTCTCACAATATTTAGTGCATTACTATAACAGCATCAAAATTGTTTAACACCTAGTATAGCCAGTTTTGCATACCTTTATTTTCCACCATGTCCGCTAAGATTCATTGTTCAACCAAGCGAGGGGTGGTTTCAACAGTGGAGATCGTTTTATTAACATCAAGCACTACTCACTTTTGTATAAATTGAATTGATATGAATAAAAGAAAGTATTATGAAATAAAATTTTAACCGATTTTTATTAGTATTACTTAGTATTACAAGCACAAACAACGTGGTAGGGATAAGTGGAACAGCCCAACTTTTAAGTATCATTTCTGCAGCCCATAGTATGGTTGGAATGCGCTAGTTAAAAATAGTTTGATTTCCTCAAATTATTATAAGTCTTAAGGGTTATTTCTCACAATATTTAGTGCATCAAAATTGTTCAACACCTAGTATAGTCAGTTTTAGTTTTAGTCAATTACAAGACCAAAGTGTTAATTATATCAGTGTTGTGTTGAATGTGTTGCACACATAACATAAAACATAAAAAGCTAAATATAGAGATATGATAGGGTTGGGTGTTGTTTAAAATTCAAGTGCTATTTTATAATTATGTGGAAGGTCATAGCAAGGTAAGCATAGGGGGTTCCCAAAGCTTTAACAAATAATTCTTCCTTGACAGTCCAGTTCATTCCTGGATATTAATATACTACAGATAGGTTTTTACAAGGGGGACAGCGCGTACGCAGTCCCCACTACCAAAAATTACGCATCCGAGTTATCCACATTAGGGATAATCGCAAGGGTCAACCAAACCGCAGTGCAATGGAAAGGTCTCGCCCTGGGGGAACCGCCTTCATGATCACGGTGTCCCCTATGCCAGGTAAGTATGATTTCACTAACGCTGGCCGGGGTAGTCATTCGGTTGCGGAGAGTCTTAACACCGCAGTGCAGAAAATGACGTCATCAACACAGCGCCACCTAGTGTCGCTTATTTAGACGTGGGTTAATACCTATCATACAAATTGCAACATTGCGCCATCTACCATACTTTAGTGTACTATTCAATAGGCGAATGCGTGAATCTGCCTCTCGGATTTGTTAGATTTGTCCGCCATCACGCACGGAGCTGCAGTTTATTTAGCATTAGTCCAAGAGCTGTTAGTCATGTTTGGGTAGGTGTTTAAGGTAATCTGAATTTTTCTTTAAGTAAATTTGAATATTGAAAAATATGATTATGTAAATAATTTTTCTCTATAATCCTGCCAAAACCACGCGCGACATAGCATGAAGGTAGATTTTAAGAGACGCGTGTTTTCTGCTAGTACGTGCGGGATATGTCACAACGCGCGTGATTGCATTTTTAGTTTGTTGGACACATGTGTTTTCTATACAACTATCAACCCTGATATGTCATTAACAGATCGAGCTAGTATCGCGGCTTTTCATGAATGTAGGCAACTGTCATACTGACAAAAAGAGTTCTGTAGATGCAACGTAACGTAACACCACAATACCCCGCGCCCCGCCGCGTGGTGTGTGTGAGAATCAACTTACACTCAAAAATGTCTAACAAATCTTGGGCTAATACCAAACCAGTGGACCATTTGCTCACTAACTTGGGGCCTAAAAAGGCCACTAACGACGAATCGTATCCGCATTGAAATACGAAGCTGATTTAATTTCGTAAAATGGTCACACACAGCGCAATTCGCCGCGCGATCCGTTTTTGGCAATTCGCCTTTTTGACAAGTTTCTATACAAAATCGTAAAATGGCTCACCAAATACGAATCGCCTAAATGGCAAATGGCAGTATTGAAAGACGCAACTCCCACATTGCGTCTAACAATTCGTCGATCGTTGTGACTTGTTTTGCTTGACTCAATTGATTGAAATTAAATAGATGTAGCTTAAATATGGCTGATATATTTCTTTAAGACAATTTATCGAAACATGCAATAGCCCAAGACGACTTCACTCACCAAAACGGACACTATACTTCATGGTAACGTATTTAGTGTTCCTTGTTATTACTTACAGAATTATGAACATGAACAAAGTAATGAAATACGAAAAAAATATCTCAATTGAATTGAATTATTTTTTTATTTTAGCGTCATCTAGCGATTAATCATGAAACTCATATAACTTACTCATACATTGACACTCGTTGACAAAGCACAGTTTATTACCAGTTAATTAAATATTATGCTAAAATATATATTTATGGTATAAAATAGTTCTTAAAGTCTATTTTTTGATATAATATGAATAAATTCTTATCTACACGCTTTTATAAGTCTTTATAAGTATTATTAAAATAACCGGAAAGTTACCGGTGTATTGTTAAACGGTGTATTTTTAAACTTGCAACATTTCATCTTAATCCGAATCCTCCGACGAACCGCATTGTAGAAGAATCGTCGTTAATGTGTTTCATTTTATGACAGCCGACGAATCGTAAAGCGTTTCGTCGGACGAACTGGAAGACGCACTGCAATCCGATTCGTCTCATGAAATGGCCTTTTTAGGCCCCCTTATAAAATATTGTTAATTTTGACGTTTTGTAAGTTCCATTTAGAAGTCAATACAAAGTAAATAATATGAATTCTTAATTTTGAACTGCAGCCCCTATACATCTTTTGTGTATAGTAAATTTTGAGATGTTAATATCCAATTTGAGAAATTCTGCCGTATTATTACATCTATGCCTATGTCCGCGTCTGTCTGTCTCTATGTATGCTTAAATCTTCAAAACCACGCAACAAATTTTGATGTTTTTTTTTTCACTAGATAGATAGTTATTCAAGAGGGGCATTTATATGTATAAAACATGTATAATATAGTAGAGAAACACTGATACTTTTGAGATGTCTAATGTGATGTTGTTAATAAACTCATTCTTTACGCTTACATTGCAAACGCTGGCTGACCCCAACAAGATAGATCAGAGTTATTTGCTACAGAAATAAGTACCTTAAAAAGTTCAACAAATAAGTCCATGATAGTATATGTTTTTCTCTACATACAAAAAAGCATATTCTGCATGACTCCTAGACTATATAACCAGCTACCTAATTCTATTCTACAAAGAACAAAATGTAAGTGAGTTTAAGATCAAAGTTAAACATCTCTATAGCTGGAGAAATGTTATTATTTAGCAGACAAATATATGAATGATAAATCTTTGTCATCAATATAGGTAGGTATATGACACTGAGGACAACCCACTCCTAACTCCAATATACATATTATTTAAAATTTTGTTATATATATTCAATGAAAATCTATTATTATTCACATTTGGTATTTTTATTTTAGTATTATGTTTAAGTGACTTTCTAGACGTACCATTATTTTTGAATTTAATAATTTGTATTATTTCAATCTATTTTCTGACAAATTAGTGGTGTGTAATCAGTGTAATGTAATTAGTCTAATGGTACTAGTGGTCCGGCGGGTAATTTGTACCTATGTCTAGTTTTGTTGATATTGTTACATGCCCCAAAGCCAAAATGTAGTGGTTCAGATTTTTATTGAAAACCTTGCACTTGTACCCACCCTCTACCTCCATTTGCAATATAAATAAATAAATAAATGAATAAAAAAAATGTCATTTACGACTTGAATAAATAATGCAAATGAACTAGAACTAATTGAACTAATAAAAAGAACCAGTTCACTTTGAGGAGCAAGTTTTTGTGAACTAACTCCTAAATGTGCACCATTTTGCCCAAGCACACACTGGGAGGTGAGGAACAATTTGAATAAGATTAGGGACACTATTATACTATTAATTCTATGGACATTTTGACACTTCAGACGAAATGGGCGATGGACCACTTGGGAAGTCGTTCTTATGAGCCTAAAGGCACATGTGGACAATATTCGAATTGGACGTTGTGAGAATTGGATAGTTGGACATTTAGCGAATTGGACTTAATGCGCCTAAAGAATACCTTGAAACCGAAAGGACGCGGGAAGTATTACATAACAAGTGATGAAAGTGAAGCGTGGCGTAGGAGAGTTCGTTCAGAACCATTTCAAGTCAGACCCTGCATCTTAATTCGGAGTTTTTGTGGGCCGATCCCGGCGGCACTGCAATGCCGGGCCGACCCGCGACGGGAGTGGAGCGAGCCCCGAACATCCCGTCAGCTTACAAAAATCAGTTTAATATACTGGTCCCTCAGTGAGGGAACTTTCAGATATTAAGCTGAAAAGAACAGATACTACACTTTGATCTTAGCCAAAAGGCCGAGAAGCGATACCGAACTGTCGGGCACAGGGGGAGGTCATTCCCTTGCGGAGAGTCTTAACACCGCAGTGCAGAAAGTGACGTCATCAATACAGCGCCACCTAGCGGTGCTTAGCGCGAAGACAATTAGGACAAAAATGTAATGAATTATAACTATGATAAATTGTTCTATGTAAATTAACTTACTTATAGAAAAAACGAAATAATAATAATTTAGCACCGCAAGGGTCTAATACGGATATTTACTGTCAAGGTTCGCGTACTCATTTGGTGTGGTATGCGTGACATGACCTTGAAATGATAGAGGACGCCACTTGACACAATAACACTTATATTTTGAAAATTATTAAGGTAAAAGAACCTCCATAATATGAATAAACAAGAATATAAATATTTAATCTTGTTCGGATATCCACGGATAGAGATATTAAAGCACAAAGTAAAAAAAATATTATATTAGGAAAACGTCGTTGAATGTCAACACGGCCCGAGTCCGATCCGCGCCCGACCCACCCCCGCGCTATGTGTATTAAAAAACTTACTAAATAGATATTCTTCATCTCATCTAGTACGTCAGGAGAAATTAAGACTAAATGTTTAGTAAACTTGGAAATGTTATCTTGAATGACAAGTCAATCGATTAGAATAACAAAATAGTGAGTGTTTGCAAAAGAGAGATGAGTTTTATAAATCTTTAAAAAAAAAGTAAAAAGAAATTTCTTTTTTAAAAAAAAAAAAAAGAGGAATGGATCCTTTATGGAAAATTAACCAACTTAAGTATTTAAGGTTTAAATTTTCTTCCAGGGCTCGATTGTCATAAATGTTCCTTCGTCCTTTAAAGTGAATGTATTATAAACGTAATGTTTCGTACACCGATACCGTTGATTAAATTGCATTAAAACTTTAATGCGGAAACACTCTCCGTATGGCCACCCTAAGGTTTATTGCCCTTTGTATAATTATTTTGTATTTGTGCAAAAAGTTTAAACAAATACATAAAAATAAATAAATTCCGTATCCGGATCCAAAATTTAGCCCAAGCGAAACGGAGACCGACTCAGCTAGTCTATCAAGGAACAGTAACATTCAAATACCTGTCGAAGCTGATGTTTGCTCTGATGATACCAGAAGTCCTGTCCATCGTGAAAGCTCCTTCCTGGTTGCCTTCCAGGATATGGTAGTACACCTTGCCGTTGTCTCCGGAGTCCTTGTCGATTGCTTTAACTGTTCCTATAAAAACATTTAAGATATGTATGTTGTAATTCATGCAAAAATCTCGTGTCACAGCGTTTGTCTGCAAAATCTTCCGAAACGGCTTGACTGATATACGGGGTTTACGGCAAACGTTACCGAAGCCAAAACATAATGGTAGTTACTCCGGATACACTATATACTGGCAAAAAGAAGAACACGAATTGGCAATTTAATTTTCTTTCATTATACCGTTTAATTGCATTATTTGCTCTATATCGTATCAGTAAAGCTAAATGAAACGATAATTTCATAAAAAAACGAATGGCAACATAATGCGTGTTGCTGATTTTTCTTGAAATTATTATTAGATTATTATTAACACGATGGAGAGTAAATAACGCTAGTTAAACAGTAATCAATTCGTATTTTTTTTATGCCAATATGTAGTGTACCAGGAGTACTGCCATGGGCCTTCGGTTTCGGGAGTATTTCCCTAACCACCTGAATAGTTAGCGAAACCCGGTGATTAACACGATTATTTGGAAATTACAATAATTTATTATTACCTTTTTATTTTATTATACTATATTCTTTTTAAAATCACACAAATCGTTTCAAGAATTTCTCGTTTTAGGAAGTTGTCGTTTTAGAAAAAGTCGTTCTCAACCTGAGACATGGTAAATTTTCTTAAAAGGGGAATCGTACACAGCAACACCTAAAACGCGACGGGAAAAATCATCTTGACATCCCTGACGTTGGCAATATATTGTGTACTAATTAAAACTAATACAAAACACCTTACCAATAATAACTCCTGGCAGCAGATTCTCCTTGATGGTGAACTGATGTTGTGAGGTGGAGAACCGAGGCATGTTGTCGTTAGCATCAGCCAGCACCACAGTCAACAGCTGAAGAGTTTCGAACTGCGCCGGAGTACCGTTGTCCACCGCTGCGATGACTAGCTGGAAATTTTATAAACATTATTTAAGCCATTATAAACACATTTTAGGTCATTATTATACAATAATAGTGACCTAAATTTAGTATGCAGTATTTATTATAGAAATAGGTTATACTTTTGTCCTAAATAAAAAAAAACTTTTAGTATTAGTTCCGCTACAGTCACTAGGTGGCGCTGTATTGATGACGTCACTTTCTGCACTGCGGTGTTAAGACTCTCCGCAAGTGAATGACGTCCCCTTACGCCTGACAGTTCGGTATCGCTTCTCGGCCTTTTGGCTAAGATCAAAGTGTAGTATCTGTTCTTTTCAGCTTAATATCTGAAAGTTCCCTCACTGAGGGACCAGTATATTAAACTGATTTTTGTAAGCTGACGGGATGTTCGGGGCTCGCTCCACTCCCGTCGCGGGTCGGCCCGGCATTGCAGTGCCGCCGGGATCGGCCCACATAAAGAATAAAGACTCTTCTAATAACTGAGCCATAATGACTACTTATGGTTCTCAAAATAATGCATTCGCATGTTGTCACATCAGCATTAATGCCAATACGCTTGTCCACAAGATTCTAGAGATGTGATATACTTGCAAAATCCCATACCAGGGCTTCTAAGTACGAGTACATAAAAATACCAGGGTCGAAAACCAGGTTTTAAAATACTTGAAAGTATTCAAAACTATGGCGAAGTTGGCGAACGCGCGTCGCGAGCAAGTGTCCAGCCGTGAGGGTGGCGGCCGTCCATATTTGAAAATACTTGCATAGGAATTTGAGCCCTATTCCATGTCGTTGTAATAAAAATTGTGTCATAATCGTATAACTAAAAAAATACTTTTTGATGTTCAACGTATTTTTCATTCAAAAAATTAGATTGTGTTTCTTATTCGCATTGGAGTAGAGATCGTTTTCCTTCCTATTCTATCCTGTTTGCGAACGTGAGGAAAGTATTCAGCCGCGGCGACGGCGCCGGCGCACAGTGCATTGAGATGAAGACAAAAATAAAAATCATGATTATCTATTTCCACGCAACGTTGTTTATTTTTTAAAAGGTTATTATATGTAACGATATTTCAAGCTGTTAATAATCAGTGGCTTTACATATTTACTTAGTTTTAAATTACCCTCAGTAAGTAATTTGAATTGTAAAAAAATACACTTCATTTTCATTTAATAATTGTTATTTACACGAAACGCATATCTTACGGAAATTTCTTCATTATTTGATAACTGATTATGGAGATTACAGGTCAAGGTATGTGCTTTCAAATTGTAATATAAATAAGGCTTAAATTGATTTTCAATATGTTCCTACATGATACAAGTTTGATAAAGGTTTTAAACGAAAACGTCAAAAAAACGTTTGTGTTATTTTGCTTTTAATTCGTTCTATATGAAATGTAGTTTCATATTTACATTCATTTATCTGCGTTTGTTTGCTACATTTTTTTTACTTTTTTTTTAAACAGTGGCAGTTTAATAAAAAACTCTGACCTTGTTGAAGCATTATTATTATTATAAAGGAAAATTATTAAAAAAAAACCGGCCATAAATGATCCAGAGGTTCTGAAATATGTCATCTTAAGAGATGCAGCATCCACTTTTACAACTTGGATATCGACTTACCTATTGATCAAAAATATTCAGATTCAGACTAACACCAAATCATTAAATTAGTTTTTTTTGTTAGATTATGGCTAATAGATACTGTTTCAACAATAAATATTTATTTTTACCACATATAAATAGATATATGATTTTTGACCTACTTTCCTATACATTCAACGCACTGTGCGGCGGCGTTAATATTTGAAAATACTTGCATAGAAATTTGAACCGTATTCCAGGGTCATCGTATTAAAAATCATGTCAAAATCGTATAAATAAAAAAATACTTTGAGGTTAAAAGTATTTTTCATTCACAAATTAGATTGTGTTTCTTAGTCACATTGACTTACAGATCGTTTTCCTATGCAAGTATTTTTATGTGTACTGTTTCCTCTTAGCGCATCCGACTAATAGCACATACTTTCATACTTGCAAGTATTGTTTGTTCGTACCAGGGCGCCGTACTTTGAAGCGAAACCCTGGTATTAAAACCTGGTAACGTAAATACGTCTCATCTCTACAAGATTCGTCTCATCTCATAATACCAACTACGCGGCAATCGCTTTGGCTGACATTGTCTAGTCTCCTAAAATGACTAGTGTCCTATTACGTTCAGTCTCATAATGACAAGTATTCAAACACGTTCCGTGTCTTATTACGGCCAATCCCATAATGTCTAGTATATCAAAATGACTAAATATGTCCATCGAACAATAATAGTTTTACATTTTTTATTAGTTGACAATTCGAGTTTCAAGCACACGGCCTGATTGCAACTTGGTTACCGTGTCATATGGACGTGTGCAAGACCCGTACTGCCGACCCTGTAAACCTTCTAATGCCCTTATCAGAAAATAAAAGACGCGATCGTTTTCTTCATCGACATTTCTCACTTAAGGCAAACAGCTTTTTAGGCAAAAACACCTTCATTGGCATCTCGCGTTTAAGGTAACTCGATCAAAAGGGATAAAATATAGACTAACCTGGTACTCCGATTTATGTTCCCTATCCAAGAAGGTCTTCGTCCTCAACTCGCCGGAGTCCCTGTCGAGACTGAACTCAGCTGTCTCACCCACATTCTGGTTATCCTCCTTGAGGAAGTAGGAGACGCGGCCGTTCTCGCCAGAATCCTCGTCTGTCGCTTTGATAGTGGTGATTAGATAGTCTGCTTGGGCTGCGTTCTGGGGATGTGGACGATTCAGTGTTATAAATTGAAAAGTAGTAGTACAATGGGGTGAATAGAGATAAAATGGTCGCTAAAAAAATACTTTACTAGGTATCAAATAAGCCTGTTATTCAGATATTTGATGATTCTGTTATTACAATGAACTAGTCCAGTCAAGCCAAGCCACAGATTATCATACACAAATTATACCACGGCTAATGCTCCTCTATTAAAATGTCGTTTTATTTTATTTTATTTTATCTTGTTTTTTAATATGTCATTGTGTTATTCTTTTTATTTTTTATTTATTTATTTTTTCTTCTCTTGTTAGTACAGTTTTTGTTGTTTGTTTTACGTGATCCTCGAGGAGCCAGTTGAAAACCAGCGCCAGGTACTTGTGCCTGGCATTACGCTGAACTGGCTCCTTTTTTCCTTTTGCAGCACAGATGTGCACGACGTACCGATTTATCACATTCTTTTTGTATATTTTTATTTTTTAATGTAGTTATTTGTGCTGAAAAAGGCTAAATAAAGTGTATATTTTTTTTCTTTCTTTCTTTTTTTCTTTCTTTCTTTCTTTCCAAAGTTTCGTATGACAGAAAATAACCACAGAAATAAAAAGATCATTTTTATTAAAAACATACGAAATCCATATAGCTCCACTGACCCACTACAGTGGAGACATCAGTACTTAAAAGTCCTCGTGGCCCTACTGGTGGAGATGGGGAGTGGGACCACGAGTCTAAAGGTATTTTAAAAGTGCAAATATTTTGTGTGCATGAATATGAATATTTGCATTGGTCTGGGTATTTCTATGTATAATATTATGTAAGTATATGTATTTACAAAAAAAAAGTATCTCAGTATGTTTATCCGCATTCTAGAACCCATAAAACAAGCTAGTTAGACTATACTTACCATGTGTCTAGATGGCGTTGTGTAGATTATCACAGATTATTTATCTTTGTATATCGTGCAAAGGAAATTCTCGTGTCACAACGTTCGTTCCCGTACTCCTCCGAAACGGCTTGATCGATTCTCATGAAATTTGGTGAGCATATTGAGTAGGTCTGAGAATCGGCCAACATCTATTTTTCATACCCCTAAATGCTCGGAATGAAGCAGCGGGAACGGGATCAGAAGTCCACGCGGGCAACAGCTAATTTATTATATTTCTATTCACCCGGTATTTTAACCTGGTCACCTTAACCAGTGATAACCAAAGCCGCCATATTAACAGCCCACCAATCAGCGAATAGCAGCCAGCCATCTTTGTGGGATTGTCAATAGCCGCCTATAGCCATTGCCATATACCAGGTGATTTTATAGTCGTTTCGGAAAAAAAATTATGGCCACAGTTTTGATGGTAAAATCGTCTGGAAGTACCAATTTGCGCAAATATAATTTTTTTTCACACGTCCCATACATTTTCTGTTCACCTGTAGGTACTTTATTCCAATACATAAAAATATAATTAGTATTAAAAAAGAATTCACACATCCCATACATTTTTCTATTCACCTATTCCCATACATAAAACATTTTCCATAAAAAACTAATTAATATAAAAGAAAAATTTTTTTCGATCTATTAAAACTTCCCGATGATTTTGCTATCAAAACTGTGCCCAAAATCATTTTACATTTGTACCCAAAATGCCTATAAAATCATTGTGTATATACAATACATGCTAAGCCGCCAATTTTGAATTTTTGATTCGTTGATAAAATATACGCTTCAGTTGTACTTCTTAGTAGTACTACTGGTACCGGGGGAATTATATGTATTGTTTTTTTTTTTATACTACGTAGGTGGCAGACAAGCACACGGCCCACCTGATGGAAAGCGGCCACCGTGGCCTATGAACGTGTGCAACACTAAGGGTGTCACACACGCGCTGCCCACCCTGAAGGGAAAGGGGAAGGCTGGGAAAGGGTGGGGAGGCTAGGAAGGGGAGGGGAAGGAGGGGTATAGTGAGCTCTGGCTACCCTACTTACCGGCGGGAACACAACACGATGGTTATTATTATTGTATTATTGTTGTATTGATTGATGATTATTATTGTATTAATTAGATAACCTTACCTCCGGTATTTCCAACTGCTTCTGCTCAGCAGAAGGGTGTATAAACACAGGCTTGTGTCTATTCACACTCAGCACAGTAATATCCACCCTTGCCACGTCGGAATTCGGCCCATCACCGCCCTCATCGGTGGCTATGACCGTCAGATGGTACGTGGTATTACCCATCACCGGTTTGGACGGGTATATGATACCGTTCGAAGGGTCTACGGAGAATACGCCTGAAAGGAATATGTCTAGGAATGTGGTTAGGCAGCTAGTGTGTTTAGCTATTGTAGATATTGTTATGGTGTTTTTGGAGATAGAATATTACTACCATATATCATTTGGAAGGTGTCATGAGAGGCGACTAACGGAAAAATAAATATAAACTCACGCCTATATCCCCGAATATGTGTGTATGAAAAAATATGTGACCGCGGTAGCCTAGTGGTATGGGTAATGGACTGGAGACACGAGGTCTCGGGTTCGATGTTTTTCGAAGTTATGTGTGTATTTATCGCAGGTTTATAAATGCCCTGTTAATGGCAATAGGCTCGCCACCTGCAATAATAAACCTGCGATAAATACACACATAACTTCGAAAAGCATCGAAAAGTCATTGGTGTGTGCTATAGTAAAACCTGGGATCGAATCCGAGACCTCGTCTCAGCAGTCCATTACCCATACCACTAGGCTATCGCGGCTACTAACGGAAAAATACGCAGATGATATCACACTCGAAATAAAACCCTGACCCAACGCATCTGGCCAGCGAGGAAACTGTAAGGGTCTATAGGAAGCAGGAACACGTGTAAAGTCTTTTTATATTTACCTGGCTCTGTCTGTTCCACGATCCTGTACTGCACTTTAGCGTTAACCCCTTCATCTTTATCCTCGGCCAGGACCTGCAGTATGGCGGCCGGGGGGTTGAGCTGAAGGTTTTCTGCTATTGTAGACTTGTACACTTTCTGGGTGAACACTGGAGCGTGGTCGTTGATGTCCAGGATTTTTATATGTACCTGGAAGATTATCACTATCACTATCACTACATAGTATAAAATAAAGTCGCGTTCTCTGTCCCTATTTTTCTTGTCGTTGGATTCTGAACGGACAGATAGAGTGATTGAAGAGAAGGTTTATATGTATATAACATCATGCTACAACCAACTGGTGAGAAGCAAAAGTGAAAAATGTTGCAAAAACGGGGTGACGCAGACGAAGTTGCGCGGGTCAGCTAGTTCTGAATAAAACTAAAACGTCATTACTATAGATATAAATGCATATATCAAGGACCCATGGACGGCGTGCGTTTTGGCGTTTTGGTCGGTTCGAGTCCGACATAATCACCTCCATCGGTTTTGGTGGTATCCGTGGGGATTCTGCGCACGATTAAAAAAAAAAAAAATGATATAAATGCATAAGCTCAGTCCTCACAGGCACAATGCTGTTCCTCCGCATGTGCGCACGCGCATTGTCACTCGCAATAGCCCTCATGTACACGTCGGAGACATTCTCGCGATCGATCACCGCATCTTCCGCCACGGTGATCACCCCGGTGATGGGGTCGATGGTGAAAAGAGATGAATCACCTGACAAGCTGTACCGTATCTCACCAAATTCTCCTGGAAAAGTTGAATGTAAAATGAGTTAATCTGGAAGACGGTACTGATCTGATTACCCATGGGTGAGTGGTGGGTTCCCCTCCCCCCCCCCCCCCCCCCAATATACATGGTGTAAGGGGAACGCTACCGAAGCCGAAGGCCCCTGGTAGTACTCCTGGTACACAACATATTGGCATGAGAAAAAATAACGGTAAAGCAATTTTTTTTTGAGATTTTTTTTTACTATTTTTTTCGCATTGTTTACTCTCCATCATATCAGTAAAGTTAAATGAAAAGCAAATTTCATAAAAAAACCTCACTGCAAAAAAGAACAAGTAGCGCCATCTTGCGAGTTCTTTTTTTTTTCATGAATTTTATATTTCATTCAGCTATACTAACACGATTGAGAGTGAATAACGCAAATTAAACGGTTTAAGAAATAAAAAAATAAAAAAAAAATATTGAAAAATTAAATTTGCGTTGACGTAATTTTTTTTAGTGCCAATATGTTGAGTACCATAAGTACTACTAGGGGCCTTCGGCTTCGGGAGCGTTCCCTTTACCCCCTGTATATTTCATTTAACATCTACTAATATATCTTACCTTCATCCCCATCTGTAGCACTGACAGTAAGCACACTAGTCCCTGGTTCCACGTGTTCTTGGACAGCAGCTTCGTACCCTGGCGCGGAGAAGGTGGGCTCTTCATCGTTCGCGTTGATAATGTGCACTGTGACTCCAGCAGAGGTACTGAGTTGGGGAACCCCCGAGTCATAGGCCACGAGGGTGAAGTTTATTGTGTGGATTTTCTCGTAGTCTATGCGTTGGGCGGTTTTAACTACACCTGGGAGGAAAAATAATGTTATGAGCACAGAACAGAAAAAAACCAATTCGACACGAAAGTTTCAGTAGCGGAACTGTGGTCGCCAAACTCTCATACATACAACCGTTAATAATACCGTGCATTACTAGTAAATAATTGCTTTGAGTGGTGGAACAACTGGTGTTTACGAGAAACGTGATTCATTTATTTACAAATATGTAATATCACTACATAGCATAAAACAAAGTCGCGTTCTCTGTCTCTATTTTTCAATTGTCTTTATGTCCCTTTGTATGCTTAAATCTTTTAAACTACGCAACAGATTATGATACGGTTTTTTTAATAGATAGAATAGTTAAAGAGGAAGGATTATATGTATATAACTTCATGCTACGACCAACAAGTGCGAAGCAGGAATCAAAAATGTTGCAAAAACGGGGTGACGCAGACGAAGTTGCGCGGTTCAGCTAGTTATTTACAAAAAACGCAACCTTTACTGAATCGGATTAATAGTGTGGAAATGACAGACTCACCAGTGACATTATCAATCTGGAAGTAAGGGCTCGGCGGGTGTATCACGATGGCCGATATGGGGGTCTCCTTGTCCGTAGCGGTGTACGTAGCCAGGGGTGTACCTATAGGCTGTTCCTCCACCAGGCTCTCCAGGTACGAGGGTTGGGAGAAGACAGGAGCGTAGCGGTTCACGTCCACTATCGTTATTATTAGTTCACCTGGAACACATCACAAGTACATTACACACAAATAAATAAATAAATATTCTAGGACTATCTACACAACGCCACCTAGACCCATGGTAAGCATAGTTTAACTAGCTTGTATTATGGGTTGTAGAATGCGGATAAACATACTTTAGATATTTTTTTTTTGTAAATACATACATATTATACATAGAAACATCCAGACCAATGCAAATATTCATATTCATGTGCACAAATAAGTTATGCCAATAAGCTTATTATAAAATCCAGGATTATTTGGATGATAGACCGGCTTGAAAAGTTGAGTTGAGCTGTTCACTCCACTTTTTTACTGTGTGTTCAATTTACTGTATCTATACTCAGTAAATGTTTGTTAATAAGAAAATGAAAGAAAAGCCCGCTGAGTTTGTTGCCGGAGTCTTCTCACGCTAGGGCCGCGTTTTCAACAGGTTGTTTATTTGCTCACTAATTTATAAAAACACACTACATAACCTCGAGTACTACCATCGTAATAGAGTTCACAAACTGTTGAAAACAGTTTTGTGAACCATAGGTAGGCTTATTTGTTATGTATAATAATCTACTATATAAAAATAAGTCGAGGTTTTCCTCCCTGACGCTATAACTCAAGAACGCACGAACCGATTTCCACGGTTTTGCATTCGTTAGAAAGGTCTCGGGCTCCGTGAGGTTTATAGCAAAGAAAATTCAGAAAAATTTCAACAGAAAAGCGGGAAAATCATTTTTTGGCCATCTGGTGGCGAAACGGAGTTCGCCGGGTTTGCTAGTAAATTATAAAAAAGTGACCTTTGGCTTCGAGCGTGTTCTCCTTACACCCTGATTATCATTATGGATAGACTTATATTAAGCTAGATGCTTTCAAGATAGAATGAACCAGTAGCCAGTAATTCACTCCCATATTTTAAATATTTTGCCGACCAATAAAATAAAGCTGTAGCAAAGTATAAGCACAAACCTTCAGCCTGTTGTAGAAAAGGTGCCTCTGAGTCAATGACCCTGACTGGTAACGTCAACACTGCGGCGCGACTGCGGTCCAACTGCTGCGACACTACCACGCTACCATTCGGTTGAACTGTGAACCAGGAACCGAAGATGCCTTCGTCTGATACCTGTGGAACATAATTGAGGATCAAGTTTGGGAAAACCATATAAGTATATGTTTTTTTTATAAATGGCACGTCAATTTGACTTAATCTCGACTGATGTTAAACTGATGGCAGTTTCATAAAAGAGGGTCATCATTACAAACACGTACAGTGCTACAATGGTGGCGCTCAGCTTGACGGCCTCATCAGATGCAAGCGACTACAATATGGGGTTCTTCAAGAACGGCATTAGAAGGTTTCTACAGGGTAGGCAGATAGTAGGTGTTTCAAATGTCTATTGGCCACGGTAACCACTTTCCATCAGGTGGGCACCTGCTTTTGAGGGCTCCAACTACCCGTAACGACTGCCATAGATGTTCGTATGGCAACCGGGACTGACGGCTTAACGTGCTATCCGAGGCTCGACCAGACCAGTGCAAATAGCCATATTCATGCATACAAATATTTGCACCAAGCGGGGATCAAACCAGCGCCACCTGCGTAACAGTCGTGTTCACTACCGCCACGCCACAGAGGCGGTTGTTATTGTCTTAGCAATTATAAAAAAAAATATTCCTCACCTCCTTCCCATTAATATCAACAGCTCGTATCAGATGACCAGCCATTTCATATCTAAGACTGCCAGGGTCCTGGACATCAGGGTCGGCAGCTACCAGCTGGTGGACCTTCGTCCCGAGGGGTGCGTCGGCGGACAAGGCCGCGCGTTGGATGGGCGGCGTGAAGCGAGGAGGCTTGTCGTTGACGTTCAACACGTGGACTGTCAGCTCTGTGGTGCCGGTGAGGTGTGGTGTGCCTGGTGGAGGGATGGTAATGTTTAGTACTTTACTAATTAGGGATGGCGAAGGCATGGACATATTTTGAATCTACAACTTCTGCCTCAGCCTTCAATAAAATGCCTGTGTTAATCCCCGATGAAAGAAGTCGGAATTTTATAAGTTCAACGTGGGCGGGTGCACATGTGTGCGTGTCTGTGTTGAAAGGTGTTTAAAGGTGAATTAGTCGTGAGTGTCCTAGCTTTGTTTGATGAAAATCAGTCCAAGATGGCCGCCACCATAAAATGGTGAATTACATATTTTTCCACAAGTCCTTCAATATGGTCGACAAATGAAAGGGCTTGACTAAGACATCAATTTCAAAAGTATAAAATAAAAATAAATTAAAATTTAACGCCACAAAAAATCTTGGAAAATTTAAAAAAATATAAGTAATTGGACCTTGGACCGTTTCGAAAACACGTGAAAATGCTTTAGCAGTTAGAGGTCCCTCGACACGACAACACTTGAATTATTTATTTTTATCTTTTTCTAAGTTTCTTTTTGCTATCGTTTTCATTTAGTTTTCGAAGTAACTTTTATTTCTTATTCGACTGGCCAGAGTGGAAACAGTAGAAAATATTTATATTAGTGGAGGCGACGGCCACCACTCACCCGCGGTTCAACAATCCAACGATAACAATATATAATGGAATGTCAAACTGCCCAAAGCAAGCAAAAGACTACTTAAATTGGGATCATTGGCATCTAAACATAAACTCGCGAAATGTGGGTGCTAGCACCTCTGCCTACCAATTCGGGGATATAGGCTTGAGTTTAAGTTATGTTTATTTTGATATATATTATGTTGTTCAACTCACCGAAATCAGTAGCAATAATCTGTATCCTATAAGTGTTCCTCTTGTCGTAATCTAGCTTGGAAGCGACAGTGACCACCCCCGTACTGTTGTCGATAGCGAAGGCGTCTAGCGCGCCCTTCTGGACGGAGTACTTCAACTCAGCGTTCAGACCCGAGTCCAGATCTGAGGCGCGGACTGCTGCCACCTCCGTACCTGGAATAAAATGACCTGGTGATGACTTGTGGACTATTTTAGGGTTTCGTTGGTATGTCGGCTTTTCTGGGTGCAGCATTAAAAAATTAAGCATTAATTTATTCCGTATAGATTAAAACTAAAACTAAAACTAAAAAGATTAAAACTAAAACAATGATAACATCTAAACATCCAGTGGAACATAGGCCTATTGCATTGAATAACAACAACTTGGAGCAAGTGGATAGTTTTAAATATCTCGGCAGCATTATAAACAGTAATTCTAGATGTACACCGGATATAGTAACCAAAATTGCAATAGCTAAACAGGCATTCAACAACAGAAAGTATTTATTCAAAACCAAAAATATTTCATTATTAATAAGAAAACGATTCATCAAGACTTATATTTGGAGCATTGCTCTCTATGGATGTGAAACGTGGATTATGACACAGAGGGATAGAGATAGGCTAGAGGCGTTCGAAATGTGGTGCTGGAGAAGGATGGAGGGGATAAGCTGGACGGAAAGGATGACAAACGTAGAGGTACTAAACAAGGTACAGGAGAGAAGGTCTATATTGGAAATTATCGAAAACAGAAGAGGAAAGATGATGGGTCACCTGATGAGACACGACTTGTTTCTAACAAAGATCTTAGAAGGGAAAGTAGAAGCAAAGAGAGGAAGAGGTAGGCCAAGAGGAACATTTATGGCACAAATAAAGGAAAAGATACAAGTTGTGTCGTATCAGGAGGTCAAGGGCTTGGCGAGAGACAGAGAGGAGTGGCGATTACTCCACCGACAAGAGCATAGCTCTTAAGTTTAGAGAGAGAGAGAGAGTATAGATTAAACGGCATTTACAAGATGTCAATATCAAGAATCATACTATTATAAAGGGTGTAAGGGGAACGCTCCCGAACACTCATGGTACATAACATATTGGCATGAAAAAAAATTACGGCAAAGCAATTTTTTATTTACATTTTTTTTTACTTTTTCAAATTTTTTTTCGCATTTTTTACTCTCCATCATATCAGTAAAGCTAAATGAAACCTTACTGAAAAAAAAAACAAGTTGCGCCACGAGTTCATGTGGTTTTCATAAAATTTTTGTTTCATTCAGCTATACTAACACGATCGAGAGTGAATAACGCAAGTTAAACGGTTTAAAGAAAAAAAAATTAAAAGATTACGTCGCCGTAATTTTTTTTAGTGCCAATATGTTGTGTACCATAAGTACTACTAGAGGCCTTCGGCTTCGGGAGCGTTCCCCTTACACCCTGTATAATTGTAAAGGATTTTATTTATGGCTCGTTAATTTGACTTCACCTCGCCAGTTTATGTTTGTCCGCGATGAACTACTGAACGATTTTTCGTTATGATTACTATGATTAGTAATATAGAATTTAGGTTACAAAGAACGCTTAGATCGCGATAACCGACAGCCACGCAGGCGGAGTGGCGGGCATAGGCTAGTATTTTATAAATTAATGAGCAAATGGACCACCAGTCGTTAAATTAAATTTTTAAATTTATTGATAGGTAAAGCCCTAATTTCATTAGAGAGTTGGTTAAAAAAGCAGCCCTCTGGCCTCTCAACCCCGAATCATTAGCCTGTAGACATTCCGCACATTTATCATCCGTGTGAGAATTAGGACAGAGTTTCTTAACATGAGGCCTATGTCCAGCAGTGGGCAGCCCACTGCTGAACATAGGCCATAGGCCAATTTAATCCATTACCGTTACTTATACAGAATTCTACTTACCAATAGGCGCATCTTCAGATATTTCAGCATCATACTTGTCGTTGTCGAAAACTGGTGCGTGATTGTTCACGTCACGCACAGTGACCTCGACCCTACATGTCGCATTGTGGATGCCATCTGTCGCCTGTGTACAAAAACACATAAAAGATACATACATATATATTTTTTTTATTTATTTCGTACATACATCCATCATTTTAAGCCTCTAAGACTAGTAGTTGTGTAGTGGCATCACTTCATACGATTATTTTTGCAAATTGTCCAGGAACCTTTTTAGACATATTGACGCATATATTAACGCCTATAAATCATCGAAGGGGTAGGTAGAGGTGTGTAATACACAAATAAATATACATGATTGATATTGATAACCCACTTGTACTTCTCCACTGTATTAACATTTGTACAAAATACCTAACTGATTTCGCCTTGCGGCATTCTCAAAGGTTCAAATTAACAGTTAGTACAGTTACACTGACAGTAACTGTCTATGTAAACCAATGTAAGTCAATGTAAAGAATGCCGCAAGGCAAAACCGGTTAAGTACAAAAATGCGTCCGGTTCATAAGAAATTAATGTCAAAATGTCTAGCTAATCAATAGGACTGAATCTCATAATGCCGGAAAATGAATAAGCATTAAATACAGTGGAGAAGTACAAGTGTGTTATCAATATCAATCATGTATTACAATAAGTTCCACCAAGTGCCATCAATCAACAGTATAAATAACATAAATAAATTACTCACGAGTACAGTTAAAACTATCTTGTTGGAGTTGTCCGGCGCCTCCACCCCGCCGGTGTCGGGCCGCACCGACACCCTGCCGGTGGAGGGGTCGATCCAGAACGGGTTGTCTGCTGGTTCGACGATCGAGTAACGAATGTCGGAAGTGACGTCCACGTCGCGGGCTTGGACCTAGGGATTGTGACAATAATATACAGGGTGTAAGGGGAACACTCCCGAAGACCAAGGCCCCTGGTAGTACTGATACACAATATATTGACAGTAAAAAAATTACGGCAACGCAATTTTTTTTTACCGTTTTACTTGCGTTATTCACTCTAAATCGTGTTAGTATAGCTGAATGAAACAAAAATTTCATGAAAAACATGAACTCGCAAGATGGCGCTAGTTGTTCTTTTTTGCAGTGATGTTTTTTTTTATAAAATTTCCGATTTATTTAGCTTTTATAATTAACTGATATAATATAATTTATTTAGCTGATATAATGGAGAGTAAACAATGTGAAAAAAAAAGTAAAAAAAATATTGCGATTTTGGTATTTTTTCTACTTTTAGTAAAAACATTTTTAATCTTCTTTTATCATAAAAACTGTCATGTCATGAAGTACACCACGAGATTTTTATGGTAAATGATAAGAAACATACCTGTAATTCCGGCTCGAACTTGATGGCATCTTCGTCAATGGACGCCTTGTAGACCGGCGTGAGGAACACCGGGGGGTTGTCGTTGGAGTCAGTCAGGGATATCTGGAGCGATACCACTGTCATCTGACCTGAGCCGTCGTCATCTGTAGCCTGTGGGAAGGAAGAGATATGGTTTTAGGCTAGTGTACTGAAAATTTTCTTAAGTAATTAGTATGCTAAGATTTCACATTTAGATAGGAAAAGGTGACCCAGGGCTGTAGGATGAAGGAAACAGCGACTCGGACGTCGGAGGTCGCAGAATAACCTCCGTCCTCCATGAGCGCGGGCCTGGGGGTGACGGGTAGAGCCGCCTGTCACTCTAGCAGAAGCAGACCGCGGCGGCGGCGCAAAGTGCGCCTCCCCATACCCGGGGGCTAGTTGGAGACACCGTGGTCCCTACACCCGACGGGGGTCATCTCGAAGAGAAGATCCCGGGTCTGCCGGGGTGCGAGAGCTGTGTTCGCACTTACGATTAAAAAAAAAGGATGAAGGAAAAATGTGCGCGTGTGCACGAAATGTGGGTGCTAGCACCTCTGCCTACCCCTTCGGGGATATAGGCGTGAGTTTATGTTATGTATGTTATTTTACCTTGTACTGCAAGAAGTAATCCTTCCTGGTCTCGTAGTCCAGGCACGGCGGGTGTCCCGGCGTGGCGCAAGGGGCGACAGAGATGACCCCGGTGCGTTGGTCCACTTGGAACAGTTCTGCTCCATTGCCCGACAGCTGGTATACTATGCCTTCTGTACCGAATCTGGAATAGTAGGAATGGAAAACAAAAAATCAAGTGGAAGTTTGATGTAGTCGGTGCACGCGTGTCTTTGGTTTGCGTATTTACGCAAGAAAGGATAAATTCGACAATATGAACTTTTTTGTAAGAATACGTCTAAACTTTTTCGTAAATATTCAAGCTTGTTTGTATGATTTGAGCAAATATGGCATTAAAGGTAGTATATAAATAGGCACGACCACTCAAAGCAATTATTTACTAGTAATGCACTGTATTATTAACGGTTGTATGTGTGAGTTTGGCGACATCGGTTCTGCTACTGAAACTATCGCATCGCATTTCTACTAATTTCTTCTGTTCTGTGTGCTAGACACTACATAAATATTATAAAGAGGATAAAAATATATTTTTGTGTTTGTGTATTTTTGTAATGATTTAACTCAAAAACTGTGCCGATTAATTCTTTCACCATTGGCAAGCTACATTCACCCTGAGTAACATAGGTTATATTACACTGAACGATTACCGACATCCACGCGTGTGACGTCGTGGAAAACATAACATACATACATACATAAACTCACGCCTATTTCCCCGAAGGGGTAGGCGGAGCTGCTAGCACCCACATTTCGCCAGTTTATGTTTAGGTCCCAATGGCGAGCCTATTGCCACTAACCGGGCACTTATAAACCTGCGATAAATACACACATAACTTCGAAAAGCATCGAAGAGTCATTGGTGTGTGCCATGGTAAAACCTGGGATCGAACTCGACACCTCGTCTCAGCAGTCCATTCACAAGAGCACAGCACACAGGTTCACAAGAGGCAGACTGCCAATCACAATGCTCCGTTCTCTTGAAACCTTTACATTACGAATTCGATAGGAGTTCATGCTAATGCTACAGTCCATTACCCATACCACTAGGCTAGAGCGATCATATTAAAGGAGTGCAGTTACCGTCCCGTGTCGCGGTCGCTGGCCCGGATGGCAGCGACCCTGGTCCCTTGTGCGGCGCCCTCGGCGGTGCTGGCGGAGTAGGGCTCGTCGGCGAAGTGCGGCGCGTTGTCGTTCACGTCCGTCAGCGACACCGTCACGCTCGCCTTGGACGACAGGCGGGGAGACGTGTGGAGCTCCTCGGCTATCACCTGGGAATAAAAAAAAACATATTTGTAATTCTTTCCAGGGGAATTTTGACCGTAAATTAGGGACTTACCCTATAAGTAAAATTAAAAGAAAATTAGGTCAAAAAGTCTATTAGAAAATTCAATATAGTTTTTTTATACTTGAAAATGAGCTGTAGCACTAGCATGAAGTCCTATCGAATTCGGGCTACACACGCACACAGGTTCACAAGAGGCAGACTACCAATCACAATGCTCCGTTCTGTCGATACCTTTACATAATTACGAATTCAATAGGATTTCGTGCTAAGGCTACTGCTGAGGTCTTGGGTTCGATCCCAGATTTTACCAAGGCACGCACCAATGACTTTTCGATGCTTTTCGAAGTTATGTGTGTATATCGCAAGTTTATAAGTGCCCGGTTAATGGCAATTAGGACCTAAATATGAACTGGCGAAATATGGGTGCTAGCAACTCTGCCTACCCCTTCGGGGATATAGGCGTGAGTTTATGTTGTTATGAAATTCTTTCCAGGGGAACTGTAACTGTAAATTAGGGACTTACTTATAAGTAAAATTAAAAGAAAACTAACTCAAAAAGTCTATTATAAAATTCAATATAGGTAGTTTTTTTAATACTTGAAAATGAACTGGGCACTCAACTTGCTACGTAAGCAAATAACAGTTTGGCCACCAAGAAACTTAATTCCTCGTGGCCAAACCAGTTTGGCAAATCAGTTTAGCCAGGAAGAAAAAGCCAAGCAAATTATTGTATCTCGATTAAGGAAAGAGACCGTTACTATGTGTATAACAAATGAATACTTATGTACCGGACCAAAAAAAAAAGTAGGCGGAGGTCATGACATGGGTGCCAATAGTCTCCTCCACGCGTGCGGAAAAAGTATTTTGAGGTTTTGATGAAATAAATATTTATAAGGTATATTTTAAAGGTCCACTCACTTCCAAAATGAACTTTCTTTGGTTAGGATCCTCATAGTCCAGCGTGGAGTTAAGCCTTAACGTAACTGAGGCACTGCCTGTGGCTGTCGCAGGTTCCACTATGAACGCACCCAAATCATCTGACAGGCGAAGACTGAACACTGAGTTTAGACCCTGGAAAGATAAAATTTGTATTGAGTTATATTAATTTGATTCGTATAGTTAGGATAAATATCTGTAAATTGGTTATCGATCAACCGAACCTTAAATCAACCGACATTCGACTAACCGATCCTCGATTAAAATCAACCGATCTTCGACTAACCGATCCTTGATCTACCGATTTTCGATCAAGCTATTCTCGGTCAACTGTTCCACGATTAACTGATCCTTGGCTAACCGATCCTCAATTAAGCTATTCTCGATCAACCGATTCCCGATCAAGCTGTTCTCAATCAACCGATCCCCGATCAAGCTATTCTCAATCCACTAATCCCCGATCAATCTATTCTCGATCAACCGATCCTCATTATAGAACTTAAATCAACCAAACACGGACGTCACCGAGGTGATTATAGGGTGGCCTGGCCACCTTATAATTACCCCGGTGACATGGTGGTGAACAGTTAGTGAATTGCCTTTTACTAACTGTTCACCACCCATGCTGTACCCACGGCGGTTCATCAATCACATCTCTAAGTAGCTAATACAACTTACCACATCAGTGTCAGTCACGACCATGTCCAAGTTCGGCAGGGGGGTCCCGATGGGAAGGCTCTCAGGGATGTCGACGCTGTACTCGCGACGGTTGAACCGCGGCGGTTCATCGTTCACGTCTTTGATGGTGACGGTCACCGTGGCCAGGGTTGACGTCAGCGGGGAGATTACTGGGTAGCCGTTCACTAGCTCTGTTGCCTGGAGATATTGGTTTAAAAGTTACTTATGTTAAGATTGAGCGTCTCCATCCATTTTCATATCCAACCAGTCTTATTTGGTACTTCGATATCGCCATTGGTCATGGTTGTGGAGGTCAGATAGCAGTCGCTTCAAGAAAAATATCGAAGTTCATCAGCATCAGTTAGACTGGAAAGCCGACCCCAACTGATTTGGGAAAAGGTTCAGAGAGAATGATAATTTTGCTTGATACCATCAAGCAAAATTATGCGATTGTTTTTTATTGTTTGTAGTTTGTTTATGCAGTAGGAGAAAGCCTACATCCGAAAGGATTATTTTCAGATGATTTATTTACTAAGTACTTTATTTATTATAAATTATAATATTTTTGACAAAAAATGTAGGTACCTAGTCAAACTTTGACATTCATAGGTGCTCTTAATGTGGCTAAACTGAATAAATGAAATTGATTCTTCGATTCTTTGATTCCTAACAATTACGGACACAGAAGGTACTTACTCTAACAGTAAGATTGAGTGGTGATGATGGATCAGCTAGAGCTTCTCTATCTAAAGGCTTGGCGGTCCTGAGTTCACCAGTTGTGCTGTCTAACAAAAAGAAGTCCAAGGGATCTAGAAAAAAAAATATGATGAGTTAAAATCAGCTGCTATCCATATAGTTGCTTTGTAAGACTCCCAGAATAGTTGTTTTCTTCTATTGTTTTCTGTTTGTCTTCCAAAGTAACATGTTTGGCATGCTTTTACATATATTTTTACTTTTTACTGTTTAATAATATTTGACAAGAGACAGAATATTAATAACTATATACAAAATATATACACACCTATACTAATTATAAAATAAATACAGAAATAAAATACAAAAGGTAGTGAGACTGCAACTTTAGGCATCAAAATATTCCTCCCCATCTACCGGAACCGAACCGTACCCAGAAGGCTGGCGGCATTACCACGGTGAATGGCGCCCTTATATCGTTATTATTTGTTTCGTATCAATATCCGGAATCCATCTTGAGTCAAGCACCAGTCTTTCCGCCCTTTTTGTCAACGATTTCTGCTTCCTCTCCGATTTAGCGCCCTCTATATCCGCTTTGCAAAAGTTCCGAGAGCGCGCGGTAGGTGATGTTTGATTTTAATGTCATTATAGCGTCATTTTTCACGCCGTACGGTTGTCAGCGTAAATTGTTATATTCGAAATACCTTCTAACTTTTAATTTATTTTAAGTTGAAGTAGATAAATTTCGGTTTATAATTGTTTCCTCTCCTTTAATATCATGGAAAATTCGAATCGTGATAATAATATAGAATCGAATCACGACAACGATGATTTAATATCGCGTAAACGTGCGGGCTCGATCTCAAGTTCAGAAGATGGTGCCAGTAGCAGTTCTTCATCGAGCAGCGGCCCCAGTCCGGCGAAACGCAGAAGAAGATCATCGCAAACTGTAAGCTACGCACATTTTGAATTTTTATCGCAACAAGTGGCTATGTTATCTAACTTAATTTCGAATAATTATCAAAGTGCAATCGCAAATCCTGTTCAGTACTCGGCAACTAATCTAAGTACAAATAATCAGGATAGTGCAAATACGAACTCATATTTTAAACACAATTCACCAAATGTTTCTAATAATTTTAATCTACAACGTCCGCAACCTGATAGTATTATGAACAATCGACTCCAAATTTTATCGGAAGTGGGTACAACGGTAAAAGATCCAATGTATCCAAAATCCAATGATACGTTTCTCAAATATTTAACAGAATTACAGCGTTTCAATTCTGATGACTGGCATGCAGTACGTTTTTCTGATGCCCAGAAAAAATATGTATCTACCCCCGGTTTCAAGGAATTGAATATTAATGACGAATTAAAACGATACATTCCTGAAGAGAAAGAAGACTCTCGTTTATTCTTATTAGAAAGGTCTTTTGCCGCGTTAACGAATGCTTTGCTTACTCAAAAAGAGGAATTAATTAAATCATTGCAATCTTTGTTAAACTGGGCTACCGAGTGCAGAGAAACTTTGTCTCCTAACTCGTTATTTGAGAAATTAGAATCCACCTTTTCAAAAGAGTCTACATATAGCAAGGTTTCAGATGATTTATTGCAAATCGTATGCGGTAGAAGGGCGGACTTTATAAATTCACGTCGAGAATCTATACTACGACAAATTTCTGAATCTTTCCATCGCGATGTATTATTTAAAATTCCTCCAAGTTCAACATCACTTTTTGATGATGAGCTACTTCAAACATACCTACAAAAAATTGGGGGGGTTGATAAATTAACGGCCTTATCGAAACCAGTACCTCAAGCGCATTCGAAGGATACTTTTTATCAGAATCAGAAACCATCTACCAGCAAACAATCTAAGTTTTTTCGTCGCGAAGCCTATAAAAAAGAACAGAAACTTAAACGAAACTCGTCACAGCAAAATAGGGACAGACCGAACAACCAGCGTACAAATTCCAAAGGAAAGAAGTCACAGTCGCGGGGTTTCTCTAAAAATAAACGTCACGATTGACTATCAAAGGTTTCGAGGCGGTTGTCTAAAGCAATATGTACATGTTTGGAGATATTTAGGCGCGCCAGTAAAAATATGCCAACTATTGAACGGTACCCGCATCCCGTTTGTTCTAAAGCCGCCCCTAATTTTTCCGAGTTATGCTGTTATGGAATGCTACAGGACAAAAACTTCCTTCAACATGACCACTCAGATTCAATCCATGCTAGAGTCTGGGGTACTGGAGCCTGCAGAACCAACTCCAAGTTACCTGTCCCAATTCTTTTTGGTTCCCAAATCGGATCAGACCTTCCGGCCTATCTTCAACCTAAAACGACTAAATCAGTTCGTAGAAGCAAAACCGTTTCAGCTATTCAATCACTTCCGTGTACCCGAATTTTTACACCAGCTAGATTGGATGGCAAAGATAGATTTGAGCCAAGCCTATTTTCACGTGAATATTGCACAACAACATCGCAGGTTTCTACGACTAAATTATCATCCAAATCCACATCAGCATCAACTACTCCAAATGACTTGCCTTCCTTTCGGTCTGTCATCGCCACCCAAAACGTTTGCTTCAATAACAAACTGGGTAGCAGAATACCTAGGAGTCGCAAAATCAGATGTGTCGTATATTTAGACGATTTCCTCCTAGCAAACCAGTCAAAACTGCAGTTGAGAGACGACATAGCGTTTACAATAAATCTTCTGCAAATTCTGGGCTGGATGATAAATCACGACAAATCTGTGCTGGTTCCGACACAATGCCTAGAGTTTCTCGGTATAACTTGGGACACAAAACGCAACGCAAAGTCCTTGTCGGAACAGAAGTGCTTAACGCTACGCAAAGCACTTCACCAACAGCTACAGAGAAGCAAGTGGTCCCTCAAACAGTACCAAACGCTAATGGGGAGACTCAACTTCGCTACGTTCGTGACTCCCAGAGGTCGGCTCCACTGTCGGACACTGCAATACTACAGCCGACAATTCTCAAAAGACAGCCCATACCGCAGATTGAGCATTCCTCAGCCGGTTCGCTCGGAGATAGAGTGGTGGAGTCAAGCAATTGGAAAGTCGATGCCAATACACTGGAGCACAGAGATACACCTTCTGACCACGGACGCGTCGGATGTAGGATGGGGCGCTCAACTCGGCGACACCAACATGGTGGGAACCTGGTCAAAATCACAACAGACTTGGCATGCCAATCAAAAGGAAATGTTCGCTGTCTACGCAGCAGTTCTAAAGAATCAACATCAAGTTCAAAACGCGCAAGTATTACTACAGACCGACAATCGGACAGTGGTATCGTACATAAACAAGGAAGGCGGCACAAAATCCAAAAAGCTCCTCCATCAAACTCGCCAACTTCTGGCAGTGCTAGACAAACGGAACATTCACCTAACAGCACATTATTTTCCGGGCAGATTCAATGCCGACGTGGACGCTCTGTCCCGCCAGAAAACGTGTCCCGAGTGGCATCTGTTAAGTACTGTAACGTCAACAATTATCCACATGGGGGGAGTGCCAGAAATAGACTTATTTGCATCGAGGACAGCCCATGTAGTCGAGAAGTATGTATCACTGGACGTGGACGACCTAAAGGCTCAGCACCACAACGCCTTTTGTCATCGATGGCACTACCACCTAGCGTGGTTGTTTCCGCCACCGAACCTGATCCCCAGAGTTCTCAGGCACTTGAATCAAGCCAGCGGGGACTACATCCTGATAGCCCCGAAGTGGAACAAGGTATTTTGGCAAGCGGATGTACAGTGTCGAGCGTTACATCCGCCTTACCGCATTCCAGATCTAGCCCGCACCCTCATAGACACGAGGACGGGAGTACACCCACCTCAGGTTCAAGATCTACAGCTGGAGGCATGGCTGATTTCGGGTGGCAAGATATCATGACCGACTGGACAGATCGTGAGCAAAATCTTCTGATGTCAAGCTGGCGAGGATCAACAATCAAGACATACAAACCAGCTTGGAATAGATGGAAACGGTGGGCAGAGTCCTTTTTTGTAAATTATAAAAATCCTAATCCAGAACAAGTAGCTCGATATTTAGCTCATCTACACTGTGATTTAGGTCTTGCTTATAGAACTATTTTAGTACATAAATCTGTTATATCTACATTTACTCATTTATGTTCTAATGTTGATTTGTCTTCTAATTTCTTCATAAAACATATTTTAAAAGCCATCTCCGTAGCTCAAGTAAGACCTACTAAGCCACCTATTTGGAATCCAAAGTTTTTATTAGAATACCTTAGCTCGTATGAATTTAATGAAGATAATATCTATCAAGTATCGAGACACACTGCTACTCTTTTATTGTTAGCATCGGGTCGTAGGGTCCACGACCTTACTTTACTAAGAATTGACAGTGAGAGATTGATTTTTGAGGATTCTGCTGTAATTTTGTGGCCAGTTTTTGGCTCTAAGACTGATAGTCTTACTTACAGACAGTCTGGATGGAGGCTTAAAGAGCATCCTAATAGAAAACTAAATTTAATCTTTTGGATCAAACAATTATTGCATATTACTGTGAGTCGTAGGCGAAACTTAAATCATTTATTTATTACTGCTATTGGAGATGTAAAACCTGCAACTAGGACAGTTATCGGTGGTTGGATTAAATCACTGTTACGAGCGGCTGGTATCGACAGCACGCCAGGTTCTGTGAGATCAGCAGTAGCTTCTCTAAATTTTGTTGAAAATTTCCCAATTGATCAAATTTTAGCAACCGGTAACTGGAAAATGATTCATACCTTTCAGAATTACTATCAAAGAGAATTAGAACCTTTTAACTCCCAAAATAATACAGTGTCTTTATCTAATTATTTTGATCCTGTTCGTTAAAATAAATAAGTATAACTGCAATCTTATTTCATAATATTATAAATTGTTTTGTCATAAATTTTATTTGTTTTTTACTACTACTACCTTACCAAATAATCTATACACAATTACACATTATAGCGTCTCTTAATTAAACGCACCAGGTGATAACAAACACATCACTCAAGATGGATTCCGGATATTGATACGAAACAAATAATAGAGAGTTTTTCCATAAAATAAAACTTACCTATTATTTTTTCTTCAATATCCGGAATCCAGGTAATCCCTACCTGGTGAATCATGAGTGCCTAAATGACATTAAAATCAAACATCACCTACCGCGCGCTCTCGGAACTTTTGCAAAGCGGATATAGAGGGCGCTAAATCGGAGAGGAAGCAGAAATCGTTGACAAAAAGGGCGGAAAGACTGGTGCTTGACTCAAGATGGATTCCGGATATTGAAGAAAAAATAATAGGTAAGTTTTATTTTATGGAAAAACTCTCTATTATTATATAAGGCATACTCATTATCATTATTATTATTATCATTACCTTTACACTTATCATTTTAAGGATTGTGAAAAGAAGGAAACGCATTTTTTTTATACTACGTAGGTGGCAGACAAGCATTTAATCTTGTAGTTCGTGTACACTTGGTTAATCTGTAATAGCATAAATGTCGATCAATTATTTTTTGTTATACTTAGATCGTCAAATTGACAGACTGTAGGATGAAGGAAACACCTTTTGACATGAGCCTTTCGTAGTCCACTGCTGGACATGGCTTTGGTCTGCTGCTTCCACGGTCTTACAACCCTCCAGATGAGATGAGGTGGTGAAGATTCTTTCTCCGTTACCACACGGCCATAAAGTTAGTAAAGAGATAAGTATACTAACTGTTCACAAGTTCCAACACCACGTTCCTGGGCTGAGCCCTGTCAGCGTCCCTGGCCTTCACCGTCAAAGCCAGGGTCCCAACCGGAGCATCCTCAGCTAGAGCCGCGGTCAAGGACCCACTGAACACCGGGGGGGAATTCTGGACGTCTACCACTTTGATCTCGATGTGGGTTGTGGAGTTGAGGCTACCGTCCTGTTAGGATTATAAATATAGGAATTTGCTAAATTAAGTCCTTTTTTTATTGTTTTAATTTTTTATAATTTTCACTTTATAATAATACTAGATGACCCGCGCAACTTCGTCTGCGTCATCCCGTTTTTGCAACACATTTCATTACTGCTTATAACATACATATAAACCTTCCTCTTTAACCATTCTATCTATTAATAACCGCATAAAAATTCGTTGCGTAGTTTTAAAGGTTTAAGCATACAAAGGGATAGAGAACGTGACTTTATTTTATACGATGTAGTGATAGTCTATTGAATAATAATAATATAAATATATAAAGAAAATTGTATAATTCTGGTGGCGTTATGGATCGTGAATTCGATTTCCACTTATGTAAAGTATTTGATATGTTAAAATGTCTAGTATAATCTAGATTCGATCCACGTTCGGTGCAAAAAGTTGTATGCATGAATATAACTGTTTGCACTGGTCTGGTCGTGCCTCGGAGAGCACATTAAGCCGTCGGTCCCGGCTGCCATACAAACATCTATGGCAGTCGTTACGGGATAAACAAGCCTGGAAATGAGCTGTTCACTCAACGTGTTACTTAAGCAAATTTCTGTATCTAGACTTAGTACCTACCTAAATGTTTGTAAATAGACCAAAAAAAAATTAAAACCCGCTGAGTTTCTTGTCGGAGTCTTCTCAGGTCGAGGCCGCATTTCGAACCGGTGGTCCATTTGCTCACTAATTATAAAATATTGTTGATAATGACGTTTTGTAAGTGCTGTTTAATGGTACAGAACAAAAGATTTTTGAATTTTGAATATATAAAACGCTGCACCAGCTGCCTATTTGCTACCTTAGTAAGGTGATAATACTCACATCAGCATACAGCTGGTACTGATAGAACTGCCTCTCATTATAGTTCAGAGGCTTGCGGAGCACCAACACTCCTGAATACTGATGAGCTGAGGAGCTGATGGTCACCACTTCGAAGGTTTCACAGTCTTCGGGCCACTGGAACGTAATAATTCATTCATATAGATGGTAGAAGATACAATATAAGTGAATAAAGCACGAATGTGACGCCCCTGGTGTTGTAAACGTCCATAGACCGCCGCATGCTTGTTTGCCACCTAAGTAGTATAAAAGAAGAACTACGAAGGAGAATGTACTGTCCCATAATACAGCTCATGGAATACAAGAAACAAGTGGAAGTGTGAAGTAGGCGGAGTACACGTGTCATTGGTATGCGTTTTTACGCAACGAAGGATGAATTCTACAATATGAATCTTATAGCAAGAAGTTAAAGTTTAAAATAACTTTCTAAGAATTCACCGACATACGTTTAAACTTTCAAACTTGTTCGATTTAAAGGATGTAACGGCATAATTACTTTAAGTCAAAGTAAGTAAAGCTAAATGAAACAATAATTAAAAAAAATAAAACTACAAAAAAAAATGTGACCGGGAGCGTTTATCTTATACCATTTATATTCATGAATGTCTGATACTCTCCAAGACGTTAACTGGTAGTGCTTGTGCGGCTAAGCACGTAATTAATTTCCTTGCGATATACACCGCATAGCAAGGAATCGGGCCAAAATTTTTCTAAATTTTTTAGCTGATCCATTTTCGGTTAAGAATTTATTTTCAGTATACCAATTTATTTCCATTTGGTCCGAAAATCATAGTTGGCGAAATGTGGGTGTTAATACACCTCTGCCTACCCCTTCGGGCATTACGGGCGTGAGCATATGTGCCTATATTCATGCTACTACGAAAAGACACGATAATTACAACTTTTTAGGAATACCTGTTCACTGGGCACGCATCCAACCTCTAAGTTGTCTCCGACGAAATCTTTATCTTCGACTTCTATGTTCCTCAAGATTGTCGTTCCAACTCGCTCGTCTTCGGGCACGCTTACCTCATAAGGACTCTGTAATTATGTACTTAAAACATAAATACCAGACACAAAAATAATTTTGTAGTCTGTGATACACAGATTGTTGTTATTTATTAAACCTTTAATGAAATTACTAGAGTTTAACGATTTTAACGGCTTCTATCTCTGAGATTGACGTTATTTTAATGGCGAATATTAAAAATTACTATATTCCCTTTAACCCTTTCGACTAAACTTAATAGTTTTGTGTCGCTAAGTTCAGTATTCGAACCTAGTACCTTTCGTATGGCCGACTCCTTACCATCGACCACTAAGCTCCAGCCGCTAGGCAAATACTCACATGTACAGTCAGAGCTCATAAGTGCATTAGCACATCAAGGCTCAAAACGGTTTAGCGTGCGGCCGGCGCGCTTATATGTGTGTGTAATGTTACTATGCAATACGAGGCGACGCTGGCTTGTCTTAAAAGAAAAAGGTCACAAGTAGCGTTAGAATGTTGACGCTATAGTTGCGTAGGATTGCTACTGCACTTTTGAGTTCTACTGTACACACATGTAATATTATTAACATTAACCATTATCAAACAACCGAGATTATAAAAAATGCCATTGAATTCTAAACTATACTGCTATGTCATTAAAGCCTTAAATTATATGGCATCGTGTAGAGTGATTAAAACGACGTAATGAACTTTTTTTCAATAAATTATGTAATTTAAGCACATGTAAATAAAGTCGAAAATTTCAATTTCTTCTTCAGATGGCTTCTGCAGCCGAATTGCCACAATATCCCCAATATCCTGTTAGTGGTAAATGAAATACAAAATTATTAATGGCGAGTCGCCAATGTCAAGTTTTTCAAGAAAATCTTTCAGAGCCAACGTAGCCACGCCAGAAAATTTGTTTCCGTGTGTCCGCCCCCCACGAGATCAGGCAGTCCAGGACATACGTGTGATTAGATTTCAGGTTTTTAGTTAATTTAATGGCAGTTTTTGTTATCTCATTAGAGTGATAATGATTAACCATTAATATAAGGTCCTGTAACCTAATCTACAGGACCCACAGCAATGGGAATATTTCCATTAAAAAGGTCACTTACATTTTTAAATATCGGTGGGTTGTCGTTCTCGTCTAGCACTATCACGGTCACTGGCTGAGTCTGCTCCAAGTTTTGTTCTTCGTCTCTTATGGAGACTAGGAACTTTATCGTGTCTTCCACCTGAAACAGTTACATAATTACATACACACAAAACATAAAAAAAAAAGAATTACTCGAATTGGTCCAGCCGTCTTTTAGTTATGCGCTTACCAACATATTTCGCGATTCATTTATATATTATATATATTATACGAGTAATTCTTTTTTTTATTTGTTTCTTCTTCTTCTGTCGTATCGACGGCATTTTTTGACTGAATTTGTCGTGTCACCTACATTTCTACTAGTTTTTTCTATACTTGATAAAACAAACTCTAAAAAAGGTATTAGGCTATGGATCACTCATCCTTTTGTCAGAACGACCTGTCTTCCCATTCAAAACATTGGTACTTTGAGCCGGATTGCTCTTCACATTATGACAGGCGTGAACAGGTATCGTACGTCCATTCTGATGATATACTTTATTCTCTTTCCTTGAAGTGATATAAATTTACTACTTTGTGAAATGGTGATTTGAATACTAACCTCTCTGTCCAGCGGTCGGTTCAAAGTGACGTCACCAGTTTCAGGATTCACCGTAAACTTGTCTGTACCTGCCAAGCTGTACGTAATCTGAAAATATAAAATTAAACAACTTAGAGATTGAAAACATTGATCAAATTTTTCAAATTTTTAGCTTTGGCGATGTCGGTAACTTTAATTCTTTTTGGATGACCGCATTACGAATTTTATCCTTAAAGACACTCCAAGCTTAGCTTGCCCTATGGCCCGCTATGCGACTTTTCAATATACAGTATGTGGAAAAGTAAGCGATTGATGAAAATAGACTCGCTTTGCAGTATCTGGCAATAGTGCCCGGCAAGTTTCTCTAACCTTTGCCTTTTAAAAGTACCTGTTGTTGCATGCACAAAAAATAGTATCGCTGACATTCAGGGCGTACGATTTGGCCAGCAGTTATGCGCTGGTGCTTGTGAAAACGATATCCATAAAAACCACAGCCGAAGTCATTCATCAGTGTTGTATTCTTGGCTGTGAGCAAAACCTTCGGAATTGGGGTGACGGTAAGGTCATTCAATCTTTTTTTTTTTATATACTACGTAGGTGGCAGACAAGCACGCGGCCCACCTGATGGGAAGCGGCCACCGTGGCCTATGAACGTGTGCAACACTAAGGGTGTCACACACGCGCTGCCCACCCTGAAGGGAAAGGGGGAGAGCTGGGAAGGGGTGGGGAGGCTAGGAAGGGGAAGGGAAGGAGGGGCATAGTGAGCTCTGGCTACCCTACTTACCGGCGGGAATACAACACGATGGTTATTATGACCACGGTCTTCTGTAGGGCGGAGGTACTTCCCCAGTTGGATAGCTCATTTCGGACGGGAGATAACGTCGTGTCCTACCTCCAGTGCACACTTAAACCACATCTTCTCTTTTTGCTTCAAAAAGTTATCCTTAGAACAACAAAGTGTGCGAGTGACATACGTATCTTTACACAAAACTTAGGCGTGAGAAAGTGGTAAAGTATATGAACCGTGAAACTTTTTTTATAAACCAAGTTGATAACTTTGACAGAAATGTATATTGCAGTGACATCAATATTTTTACGCTATAAAAGAAGGAGTCTGTGGGTCTATTTACGCTAGTAATATTAATCCCACCAAAACATAAATGTAAAAAAAGGAGAGCCAAGTTCAATACAAAAATTATTCTCTGCTGTGGGCTTCGCCGCAAAAAGAATGGAGATCAGAGATTGAGTGCCAAGTTCTATGCAAAATCCAAATATGTAGTTTAAGGGCTGACTTGGCTGGTTTTCCCATACGAATTATTATTAAGTACCTACTTTTACACAGTCATGGAAGAGCCTTATGTTCGATGGGTAGTTTATACCAGTAAGCCAAATTTTCGGAATAATAAAATAAGAACCGAAAGGTAACAGGTTTAAAACATGCGAAGGCTATATAATTCGTATGGGAAAACCAGCCAAGTCAGCCCTTAAACTACATATTTGGATTTTGCATAGAACTTGGTACTCAATCTCTGATCTCCATTCTTTTTGCGGCGAAGCCCACAGCAGAGAATAATTTTTGTATTGAACTTGGCTCTCCTTTTTTTACATTTATGTTTTGGTGGGATATCATTACTTTTTGTAAGTATTGTAAGTTTAATAAGTTTTGTAAGTAAGCCGCGGTAGCCTAGTGGTATGGGTAATGGACTGCTGAGACGAGGTCTCGAGTTCGATCCCAGGTTTACCATGGCACACACCAATGACTTTTCGATGCTTTTCGAAGTTATGTGTGTATTTATCGCAGGTTTATAAGTGCCTCGGAGAATACGTTAAGCCATCGGTCCCGGTTGCCATACAAACATCTATGACAGTCGTTACGGGTAGTTGGAGCCCTCAAAAGTCCAACCAGCCTAACTTGGAACTTCGATATCGCCATTGGTCATTAGACCATTGGTTGTGGAGGTCAGATGGCAGTCGCTTCGCGGAAAATATCGAAGTTCAGCCGCATCACAGTTAGACTGGAAAGCCGACCCCAACTGAGTTGGGAAAAAGGTTCAGGGAATGATGATCATTACTTTTTGTAGGTAAGTACATATCCTCGTAACGCCGTGAGTCCTTTTAAAAGGACAAATTCAAAACTAAAAGTTGACTTTATAAATATAAAACAATTGTATTGCCAAGCTCACAGCAGAGAATAATTTTTGTATTGAACTTGGCTCTCCTTTTTTAAATTTATTTTTTTGATGGGATAATAGATTACAATATCTAATGCCGCCGTTCTAACTCGCCGGGCCAACCTGGCGAGCAGGCGGATATGGTATGTATAGGCCTTAATGATGCGTTATTAATTTTTTTAATAATTTAATAAAATTAAAAGTAGACTATATAAATATAAAACAATTGAATGAGTTACTGTATTTTCCTACGTTTACGGGGTATAATTTTCTTCTCAGTGTTATTTTCTAAACTTTCTTGTACCTTTGAAATATTTGAGTGAATTGGCCATTCCGTATCCGCAATTTTTTTTTAACGTTTTCTGTTTATACTCAATTTGGCTAAGTCGGGGCGGTTAGGTAATGATTTTACACTATTTGTGCGCTAAATATAAAAATAATAATTAATCCCAGTTAATAACGTAGGTACCCTATAAGTAATATTAGGTATTTATGTTATAAGGGTTCATAATAGAATCTAATTATTTAAAAAATGCCAGTTTTTTATTTTTTCCTTTGTATTCATCTAATTACCTATCTGCATACCAAATTTTAACTCTCTAGGTCATCTGGAACTGGGTTAGAGTTTTGGTCTATAGGTCAGTCAGTGATAAAAATGAGGAATTTTGGACATTAATATTTAAATAACCGTTTGAGATAAGCTTATGAAAATTAGAACACATATGTATCTCGCAAGTCTCAATATATGAGCCAATTTGATACGTTTATGTAAAATAGTTTTTGATTTATGAGGGGGTCAAAAGTGGCTCCAAATGGTTCGTGTAATATTACACACGGTGCGGCTCGCCAGTTCTGTTTCTTGAACATTGGCTTGACACGCTCCCGCGTGTCTAGATATCTATGGTTTCCTCTGTGGTCGAAGAACTAAGAAGTTGATAACTTTGACAGAAATATATATTGCAGTGACATCAATATTTTTACGCTATAGATGAGGGAGTCTGTGGGTCTATTTACGCTAGTAATATTAATGTCTATGGTTTGTTCTGTGGTCGAAGAACTCCATAGGATTTTTTTTATGGAAGGAAAGAAGACTCCTGAATGTTTACTATTAGTAAAAGTCTCCTCCTTCCTAGGCAATAGGCATATCCTAGGAAGGAAGAGACGAACTATGTAGACCTTTACAGCTACTTTTTAATTTTAATTGATGCAATAAAATTTTACATTTGTACACTACATATGCAATACATGTAAACAAAATACAAGGTTTGTAATTTTTTTTATTGCAATTTCTCTTTGGCTGCAACCTTGTGGCAATTCTGCGTGAAATTGAAAAAAACACTCGTTTTTCGATGATAAAAACATGAGTTAGATTAATTTTATAACTGTTTTCCATGATCTGCGACTTAAAAACTGTGGAAATAATCTCATATCATTCGTTTTAAGGGCTTGTACACAAAACTGCAATGCGACGCGATGCGATGCGAATCAACGAAAAAATCTATCGAAATAACTGTTTTGCGAACTCGCATCGCAACGCATCGCAGTTCTGTGTACAAACCCTAAGGGCGTATTACCGTCGAAATTCACAACTAGGGAAATTTTCGATAGAATGTTTTTTTTTTATACCACTTAGGTGGCAGACAAGCACACGGCCCACCTGATGGGAAGCGGTCACCGTGGCCTATGGACGTTTGCAACACCAGGGGCGTCACACACATGCCGCCTACCCTGTAGAAACCTTCTAATACCCTTCTTGAAGAACCCCATATTGTAGTCACTTGGTGGTCGTTAGCTTGGTAACGTATTTCCAACCCTGACAAGAGAGTCTCCACATCATCATCTGCTAATGCCCTGAAGTATCAAATGCCTTGACAGTGAAGTTTGCTTGGGCCCACAGAACAATGAATACGTATATTTATTCCGTCCTTGAACACCCTGATGTGGGTAAAAGACTAAAGTGGGTAGAGGAGGTAGGACACAACGGTATATCCGTCCCAATCGAGCAGTCCGACTGGGGAAGTACCTCCACCCTACAGAATATCGCCGTTTAATAACCTTATGTTGTGTTTTCGGTGGTGAGTAGGGTAGCCAGAGCTCACTAGAGAGGTTTTGTGTTGTCCGTGGGAAAACCAAAAGCTTATCCTACATCTTTTGCGCTGACGATACAGAATGTCTCTGTTCTTACAGGGGTTGCGGCACGAGTGTTATTCCTCTGGTGTTACACTCGCCCATAGGTCACGGTAACCACTTACCATCAGGTGGGCCGCGTGCTTGTCTGCAACTAAGTTGTATAAAAAAAGAATACCAAAAATATGTTCGTATACTGACCGGAAGACCCTCAGGATCCACTCCTTGTAACCGGTAGACCACGGTGCCGACTGGTGTGCTCTCTGATAGCGCCAGATTATTCATATCTTGAGTGAACACTGGCAACATGTTTGTGGACCCTGGAATACAATCAGATAATTAAATGTATATATAACACTACATAGTATGAAACAAAGTCGCGTTCTCTGTCCCTATATCCCTTTGTATGCTTGAATCTTTAAAACTTCGCAACGGATTTTGATGCGGTTTTTTTTAATAGATAGAGAGATTGAAGAGGAAGGTTTATATGTATATAACATCATGCTACAACAAACAGGTGCGGAGCAGGAATGAAAAATGTTACAAAAACGGGGTAACGCAGACGAAGTTGCGCGGGTCAGCTAGTAAAGATATAAAGATGAAACTTAAGACGGGTGTTGAAACCGCTATATTAATGCGTTCATAACGTCTTTTAAAACACGTTAAATATATTAAAGTTTATTGTTTACTTTACACCAAGAAATAACCGTACATTTTTACGACTATAGCAGTAACCATGTATTTCTATGGGTGTGAGAGAACTGGAGGCCTTTCTTAACTTACATAATAATTACAATAACCACATAATTCTTTCTAGTACTGCTATAACTATACATTCTTTTGTTTTTCGCCATCATCCTAATAAGCATGTATTTTTTTATACTTCTAAATAATTATTTTTATATCATTACATAAAGTACCAAATTAACGGAGGTAGGACACGACGGTATCTTCCGTCCGAAATGAGCTGTCCAACTGGGGAAGTACCTCCGCCCTACAGAAGACCGCGGTCATGATAACCATCGTGTTGTGTTCCCGCCGGTAAGTAGGGTAGCCAGAGCCCACTTTACCCCTCCTTCCCCTCCCCTTCCAAGCCTCCCCACCCCTTCCCAGCTCTCCCCCTTTCCCTTCAGGGTGGGCAGCGCGTGTGTGACACCCTTAGTGTTGCACACGTTCATAGGCCACGGTGGCCGTTTTCCATCAGGTGGGCCGTGTGCTTGCCTGCTACCTACGTAGTATAAAAAAAAACAACATTAGCATAAAAAAAATTTTTAATCCAGTTAGGCGGCAGAGCACACGGCCCTCCTGATGGAAAGTGAGTCTACATTCCTATCTACATTTTACAATAAACACTTTCCGATCCTCAAGGAGCCAGTCGAAAACCACCAGGCATTCGTGCTTGGCATCATGCTGAACTGGCTCCTTTCTTAATGCGACACAGTAGTGCAAGATGGGATTGGGTTATACTTCCACACCAGATTTTATAATTGTTATACTATTTGTATGTTTTGTGTCGCACAAATATAAATGTTCTTTTCTTTCAATCTTCTTTCTTCCTTTCTTTCCTACACGTAGGTTTGTTAACATGGTAAAAAAATAAAAAGAGTAGTGTCTTTTCGTTTAGTAGTAGGTACGTATGATTTGATCTAATATGGCATTAAAGTCAGTATATAAATAGGTACGACCAATCGAAGCAATAATTTACTAGTAATGCACGGTATTATTAACGGTTGTATGCGTGAGTTTGGCGACATCGGTTCCGCTACTGAAACTATCGCGTCGCATTTCTACTAGTTTTTTCTGTTCTGTGTTCGTTAACTTGTTAATAGATTGCTAGAAATAAAATACCGAAATCTATCTACGTTCAAAAACCGTAACGAATTCCAAAATTACCATACAAAGGAAACATTTCGCCAAACCAATAATTTTGATTTGTATGAACCATAGACAAATCTAAAACTTTCGCCTAAAAACCTAGATTACACAATACCTGTATGAAGAAACTATGCATTAGCATAGTGTTAATAGATGATGTGCTATGCTGGACAGATATGCTAATAACTGTTGTATAGTTTCCGGCAGATATAGAGAAATGAGGCGTATGTGTATTTTCTTTTTTTTACAACTTTGACAGCAGAGAGGCAGATGGCCCAGGTGATAAAAAGTGCTTACAGTGGCCTATGGACGTTTGCAACACCAAGGGCGTCATACTGAAGGTTAAGAGAATTGCTGTGTTCGCAGTGTTGAGAAAAAAAGCAAGGTTTCAAACCACCCTCGAGCCCTAGAGCCCTCAAAGTCCGACTAGCCTAACTACAGAACTACGATATCGCTTTATATTTTTCGCAGGATAAAAAAAAGAATGGAGACCCTGGGGTCCTAGCCAAAATGCATTCGTTCCGAATCTACATTCGCCATCGCTCTGAAAATGTATGGGAGTGACATTTGTTGTCGAATGTCATGTGATCCGATTCCGACAAAAGAGATATGTCTTGTATAATCTCACCTCCGGCAATCAAGGACCCATGGACGGCGTGCGTTTTGGTCGGTTCGAGTCCGACATAATCACGTCCATCGGTTTTGGTGGAGGTGGTATCCGTGGGGAATTTGCGCATGATAAAAAAAAGAAAAAAAAAAGAGTGATAACGAATGTGGATTCGGAACGAATGCATTTTGGCTAGAGCCCCTGGTAAGTGAAGTACCTAAATATTTATTTTTAAAGCATTAGCAGCCGAAATTACTAATAATCCCTCTAATCCCTCCAACTAAGTTTAATGGCTTATCATAGGAGTGTGTTCTTGGAGGTAGGTAATAACCTGGAGGAATCGAACCCGTCACCTCTCGGTCATAAGACCGACTTCTTAACGACTAAGCCACTGACGCTTCGTGGAAAATTAAACAACACGGGATATTAAAATGCTTCGCTTTTAAATATAAGAATTGTTATAACATTACCTAATGTGAAGCTGAGAGCCGCCAACAATACGACGCAGTGCCATCTTGGTTCCATGTTTAGTTATCTGTAACAATAGATATTATCATAACATTAGCCATTGATATATTAAAAGACTTCCTCTTCATTCCATCAATACATACCTACATCAATGCCTGTTTTCCTTCGAGGTTGTCAGAGGTAAATTAACTTATAATTGAATTAATTTATTTTAATTATAACATATAATATAAACTCACGCCTATATCCCCGAAGTGGTAGGACGGGGACACCGTGGTCCCTACACCTATCGGGGGTTATCTCGAAACAGAGGGCCCGAGGTCTGGCGGGGTGCGAGGGATATGTTAGCTACTATCTCACCTCCAGCAACTAAAGACCCAAAGACGGCGTGTGTTTTAGTCGGTTCGAGACCGACATAACCTACCCAACCGGCCTCAGTGTTAACCGTGGGGAATTTTGGCACGATTTAAAAAAAAGGAAAAAGGGGGCCGTGACCATAAATCGCAATATTCCTCAGCCACTAACCTTCCAATAGTTCATTTCTTACTCATTCATAAGTAGGTGACCCTATTCATACAAGAGTAAGTTAAACACAGAAGTCATTAGGTACTGACTGTACCTGCTTACTTAAGCGACCAATTAATTAGCCCGCTAGGTTAATTGGGGGTCATACGCCATGGCCGTTCCACCTCACCTCATTGCCGTTAAATGGCTCCCATTATATAATTAATACGTGCATTTGTTGTTTTACGGTATACTGTGTACGTAACTGTTATCAGTGTTTTAGGATGCGCTTGCGCTGATAAACAACTAATTAGCAGATTAGTTGCTAATCTGCTAATTAGATGTTTAAAGTAAAGTTTAACATAGTGTCTATTTGTAACAGACGACAAATATGTTTATTTTTTTGTTTTACTGTAGTACTGTGACAATTTTTATTTGCCGTAGTACCATTATTTATACTACGGATTTTTTATTTGCGGTCGTACCTACCAATAAATGGTAATAGTACAAGAATGTTTTTGATTTGCAGTAGAATCAATAATGGTACTAAAGGAATTTTTTATTTGCCTACCGCAAAAACATTGGTACCTACTACCAAATGATCATTATTGAATGATGCTAGAGGGTTTTTTATTTGCAGTAGTACCAATAATGATATTAGAGGGTGTTTTTATTTGCGGTAGTACCAATAATGGTAGATACTAGAGGGTGTTTTTATTTGTGGTAGTCCCAATAATGGTACTAGAGGGAGTTTTTATTTGCGGTAGTACTAATAATGGTACTTTGAGTTTTTTCATGACAGCAAGGAGAAGTAGTAGCATAGAGAGGCAATCAGAGAATCGAGTAGAGTCGTAAAACGCGGGCAGAGCCGCGGGCAACAGCTAGTCAATTATATAATAAAAATGATTATACCAAGGGACATTGACAATATTACACAAGATCATATATTTTGCGTTCTCTGCGATATTGTATTTGCAAATCATAGAATCATAGAATAAAACAAAGTCGCGTTCTCTGTCCCTATATCCTTATGTTCCTTTTGGATTTTGATGCGGTTTTTTTTACTAGATAGAGTGATTGAAGAGGAAGTTTTATATGTATATAACATCATGGTACGACCAATAGGTGCGGAGCAGGAATATAAAATGTTGCAAAAACGGGGATTGACGAAGTTGCGCGGGTCAGAATTAAAACAAAATTGAGCTCAAGAGCGTGCGTTCGATTGGGCAATAAAACAATTATCAAATATTAAAATGGTTGACTTTGTAATAACGAATCAATTAATATGACAATTCAGAATCAAATCAATTAACTAACATTGACCTACTCGCGAATATTTAGTCACTCGTGATATTCGCTGAAAACCCTGGCGGAATTCGTTACGAAATCATTCTATCCCACGACACACTTGGATAATTAAAGACCGTGAGTTATCACACTATGGTTAATAGTTAGTAGTAAGGTATTTAGTTTGCGTAGTTAAGTGTGAACTAAAGAATAAATGGTTCATTAAAGCATGGGAAAAGTTGGAAGGTAGATTCAAATGTGTTTTTCTCTTCGTTCCACAATGCGACAAGATCGTTCGATATGGGTGTCCTTGGCAGAGTTTCTTGTATATTTTATGCTGTTACTGGTTGCTATAAGCTTTTGTAATAACAGGGAGGTGTTTCACCATTGATTTCTAGTTTCACGTACTTGCTAAGGCGAGAAACCAAGAACCAAGCGGTTCGGTGAGTCTTTTCTCTGCCGCACTATTAAGTCTTGGAATTCCTTACCAGCGCACGTGTTTACTTCTTACTACAGTCCCGGGTCCTTTAAGCGGGGTGTTAAAAAACATCTGATGAGATCAAGCTGAGCCCCACCATTGAAACACTGTACGTGATTGTATTGGTGACCCTTTTTCCTGAGACTTTGCCTATATATTATATTATATATTTTTTGACTAGATGCCATGGGTAGGGAATTCATCCGCACACATTGTGGCCAGAAATGGTGCAAACTGTACGGTATGAAAGGAACTTCATGTCAACGAGGTAAGCAGGAGGGTTTTTAGCACTTTTCACTCACTTAAGCTTCTTCAGAATTTCCTTCCTTTTAAGACCAGAGTCTGTCTTGCTCAATCTCTTCTCCTTCCTCTACTAGACTATGCCGACGTCACCTTTTTGGATGCAACTGAAGAACTCTGGAACAAGATGGAGCGACTGCAAAATTTGTGTATTCGTTTTATTTTCGGTCTCCGCAAATACGATCACGTTTCCGAGTTCCGAAAGCAACTAAGGTGGTTACCTATTCGGCGGCGTCGAGATGTACATATTCTTTCTCTTCTCTTCTCTATTCTTCATAATCCTCATTCTCCTTCGTATCTTCGTGAGCGCTTTGAATTCCTTGTGCCCAGGGGTAAACCCTTTCGTACTTCCTCCTCTCTTCTACTTCGAACTCCTTGTCATAGTTCTTCCTGCTACGACAATTCTTTTACAATTTCTGCAGTGCGTCTTTGGAACTCTCTTCCTCATACCATACGCGATAGTCCATCTTCGCACATTTTTAAAAAACGAACAAGAGACTACTTTCTCTCGCAACTATAGCAGACATAAAGTATGTATGTATGTATTTATTTATTTATGTATTTATGTATGTATGTATGTATGTATATATTATTATGTATGTATGTAGGTATGTATTTATGTATGTATATATGCATGTTGTATGTATATGTTCTATCTATGTATATCTATGCCTTTTACCTGGGGTATACGTCTCGTATACCTTCTACATCAAATTCGATGCTTTATGTACATTAGACTTAACCACTCATATAGCAATTCCTCTGTGCACTCCCAGGTTTGCTGGAAGAAAACTCAACTTTGAGTTAAGCTCGCCTTTGTACATCTCGTCTCACTATCTTGTATAAATATAATATATGTGTACATGAAGAATAAATAAATAAATAACTTCATTCCACACACGCTCAAGCTGTGGAACGAACTACCAGTTATGGTTCACAAGTGCCTATAATATAGGGTTCTACAATAAGGGCATTAGAAGGTTCCTACAGTGCCGGCAGCACGAGTGGAACGCTCCTGATGTTGCACACATCCATGGGCCACGATATCCATTTCCTTCCGTCCTACGACTCATTTACAAGTACGCTCCATTCCAGAACCATTCGGCTCCAACGGCCATCTGTTCTTCTTGCTATGTGCCCTACCCACTGTCACTTTAGCTTGCCAACCCAGTGGGCGATATCAGCAACTTTCGATCGTCTACTACGAGTAGATCTTCCTATACTAATAAATCTCGTTATACCTTTCTCTAAGCGTTGGCATTGCACAGATCCAATTACTCAATATCCAGCTACACTAGCTAACAAACCATTTGTAATAACTAACAAGTTTAATAACTACCTTAAAAACACCTTTCCTAATAAATCAGCAAGCGGTAACTGACAAAAACCGAACCAGATTTTAGAACAATGGATTGCACAATAACTGTTCGCACAATTACGTCACTACACGACACAGTTTGCTTTTGTTTCGTTGGCTATGAGCTCCCGTGTGAGTGTGATATACAGAATGACTTTGAAGCGATTAAGAAACCTTCCAGCTATTAGGGTTACACCGAAAAAGGACCAGCTTACACACGTGTTTCCTTCTTCCTACAGTCCCGGGTCCTTTAAGCGGGGCGTGAAATAGCATCTTATGAGGCCGTCAAGTTGAGTGCCACCATTGTAGCACTGAACGTGTTTGTAATGGTGACCCTCTTTCATGAGACTTTGCCTTCAGCTTAACATCAGGCGAGGTGAAGTCAAATTGACGTGACATAAATAAAAAAAAAGTAGAAATATGTTTGGGTGTATGGTGCTCCACCTTAAACTGCGGGATCCAAACTAATCTCACCTGTAGCTAGTGATTTACTAATTAACTGACGAGGTTTTAGTACAGGCTTTTATTTTCTGGGGTATCATCTGGTAATCAAACTAAAATATGGTAAAGAGGAGTAGGAGAGCGGATTTCGTACTAAGAAGTAGAAGACTTTCCTTGGAAAACGTTTCCTGAACTATACCTTCTTACATTTTATCCCCTATTTCTATCATTCTTCACTCTTCCCCACTACTATTAGTACCTAACACGCGAGTGAAAGTTTTACTAGTACTGGCTGGATAGAACAAATGGGCGTATTATTTGGAATACTTAAGCAGTATAAGTACAGCTTTCAAAACATGGCATAGAAATTTATTGTTTCAAGCAAGAGTTACGTGTATGAAAGTTGTGTAAATTATACGTTCACAAAAGCTCGATAGAACTCCTTCGTCTACCTTCCTATTCGTGGTCTCCACGCAAGCATCTGTATATTTTTTTTTTTTTTTTATAATATCACGCCTATATCCCCGAAGGGGTAGGCAGAGGTGCTAGCACCCACGTTTCGCCAGTTTAAGTTTATGTCCCAATGTAATAGGTGGCGAGCCTATTGCCATTAACCGGGCACTTATAAACCTGCGATAAATACACACATAACTTCGAAAAGCATCGAGTCATTGGTGTGTGCCATGGTAAAACCTGGGATCGAACCCGAGACCTCGTCTCAGCAGTCCATTACCCATACCACTAGGCTACCGCGGTTAAATCTGTATATCCTGATATAAAATTTTGTAGTCTTCAATTTAGGATTCATTTGATAATGACCATCGGTCCTTCGGCAGATACATCCTCTAATATTAATGTGCCTGAGTCTGTGTTCCCTGAAGACTAACCTGGGAGTCTTCGAGTCACGAGTGTATTATAATTCAGTTAATTCAAAACTACTGTGGCGATTTCAAAAATTCTTACACCATTGGTAGGCGCATCATATAGAGCGCTAAAATTTATAACACTGCGCGATAACCAACATCCACGTGAACGAAGTCGCGGGCAACAGCAAGAAGATTTTATAGACCAAATAAACCAGGCAAATAGTTTATAATCAAAATAAGAAATATGCAGTTACTGTGTTATGTTATAAGCATAAAATCTCGTAGCACCATCAGCATTTAATTCGCTGGCTACGCATTGTTTTTTTTTAATTTCAAGGGTAACGTTTGATATTTTTCTGTGGTTTCATATTGTTCTTTGGCCTTGGAGTGTGGAATATGGACTGGAACTGGAATAGTGACGTCACACAATTGTTAATAATGTAATTAATTTGTTCCCAAGCGGTATTGTTTAAGTAATGCATACATTAAGTTGAATATAGTTAAATTTAAATTCACACCGTCTTCTACATGACAACTTGATTAGTTTGAAATTGTTTTATCATTGACTAGCTGAACCTCGCAACTTCGTCTGCATTACCCCGTTTTTGCAACATTTTTCACCTCTGTTTCGTACCAGTTGGTTGTAACATGATGTTACATATAATAGTGGGAACCTTCCTCTTCAATCACTCTATCAATTAAGAAATCTACATCAAAATCCGTTGCGTAGTTTTAAAGATTTAAGCATACAAAGGGATATATGGACATAGGGATATAGGGACAGAGAACGCGACTTTGTTTTATACTATGCAGTGATTAGGTAAGTAATTTAATTTCTAAGTTATTTTGTAAGGTTAACTGTACCGTAATTCGAGCATTAAATTCATCATTATTCCTAATATGATGATATTAGGCACTTTGCTTACACAACGATGAGAACGTGATAATGACAAACATACATAAAAATATTATTATGAATAATTAATAAGAAAATATTATTATGAATAATAATAAATATGCACTCCTGAACACTCAATACAAGGATGCTTAGAATAGTGGTAACCCCCATTTTTGCACATCTCTCCGTTTGTACAAATTATAAATGTCCGCAAAAACAGGCTGTATAAGATACAAATAGTGTGCAGAATGAATTCATTCCGTGCCACTTAGATTATAATTATCAGTGGCGCAGGTGTCGAAAAAATTCGGTCGAACGAACGGTTGTTTGCATCGTGAAATAACTTGAAGAACTTCAAAATAACATCAAGATCTGTAAATCAAATTAATCTCTAACAGGAAGCTCCAAGAACTGTTTGTATACCCGAGTCTGCCGGGGTGCGAGGGATAAGTTGCTTACTATCTCACTTTCGGCAACCGAAGACCCAAAGACGACAGAAGGCATCTCAGCCGACCCGGGGCCACATTGCAGAGCATTACCTGTGCAGGGGCCCTGGGCACGCAAGACTTTGAAGGCCCTTTTGGAAAGTTTAGAGTTTTAGAAAGGTGATGTACAAGAAATTGTCTCTCTTTTGAGGGGCCCCTCTGAGGCGGTGGGCTTTGGGCACGTACCACCAGTGCCCCTATGGTAAACCCGGGTTGCAAATTGCGGCTCCACCCGCGTCTCTTCCAGGCCCACGTTCATTGAGAATGGAAGTCATTCTGCGACCTCCAAGGCCCGAGTTGACTCCACTCATCGCGGGCAGTGCGGGACCAGATTCTTCTCCGAAACAAATCTCACAACCTAAATCTTAGTACAACCGATGTATACACAATTGGAGTTGTGTAGCTAATCTTGATTCTTTACGATTGCTTTTTCGTTCATTTTATATCGATAAAACAATAGATTTGATTCGTTAACCTCCAACCAATCGTAACTATAGCTAATAAAGTATATTGACCGCCAAAAGATTTCACTACACAAGATAGAAAATATGACACAAAGGAGAAAGAAATCTGGCGATCAGAAAGATGGCGAATAGGGTAGTCAGACCTCACTGGAGAGGTTTAGTATTGTCAGTGGGAAGACCGAGAAACCCTGATTTGTCTTCTGCATTGACAACACAAAAAAAAATTAACCTTCGTCCCTCCTCTCTACATGGTCGGTAGCACAAATCTGACGCCTCGAACTATGGTGTCGCAAACGTCCATAGGAAACGGTTGCCATGTTCTTTTAGGTGGGACGTGTGCTTGTCTGCCACCTAAGTGGAATAAAAAAAGTATGTTCGGTAAGTAAGTGTCGGTAGCTTGGTGGTTAAGGAGTCGGTCGTACGATCGAGAGGTCCCGGCTTCGACTCCTGGCCATTACACTAACCGACGTGAATCTACTGCTAACACAAGTCTTTGAGCTTAGTTGGAAGGGTTAGAGGGAATATTCAGTTGCTAATACATAGGTACATATGCTCACGCCCGTAATCCCCGAAGGGGTAGGCAGAGGTGTATTAAACACCCACATTTCGCCAACTATGATTTTCAGTCCCACGTAATAGGGGGCGAGCCGAATGCCACCGATCGGGCACTATGTGAAAAATGGGTACGCCGAAACTAAATTCGTAATCGAAAATGTAGCAGCTAAATTAATTTGGAACAATATTTTGACCCGATTCCTTGCTATGCGGTGTAAATCACAAGGCGAGGTTGCTAATGTTCTTCTTTATTTTTAAACTGTAGCACAAGCATGAACTCCTATCGAATTCGTAATGTAAAGGTTTCGAGAGAACGGAGCATTGTGATTGGCAGTCTGCCTCTAGTGAACCTGTGTGCGAGTGTAGCCCGCCAATCGCAATGCTCCGTTCAGTCGATACCTTTACATTACGAATTCGATAGTATTTCGTGCTAAGGCTACTGAACATTTTTCGAGAGTAAAAAAAACCTGAAACTAATCAGTCTAGTATCTCGGCAACCCAGATAGATTACCCAGTCGTGAAGTATTGCGGTTGACCTGTTCCATTGTCCGTTACACCACTGCGATTACCTACAGTTAGCTATAGATTAGCCGGCGGCTGCGGCTGTGTGCAACAGTCGACGAGTGGAGTTACCGGCGTATATCTTGACCCCAAGTTGCGAAGCAAGGAAGCGTATCATATCGTATTGGGACTCCTTTTTTTTTGCTAGCACCCACATTTCGCCAGTTTATATTTAGGTCCCAATGTAATATGTGGCGAGCCTATTGCCATTAACCGGGCACTTATAAACCTGCGATAAATACACACATAACTTCGAAAAGCATCGCAGTCATTGGTGTGTGTCATGGTAAACCTGTGCGAGACCTCGTCTCAGCAGTCCATTACCCATACCACTAGGCTACCGCGGTTACTCCTTTGTCCGCACCTAACGTCCCTTTTGGGCCATTGTGTGAAGCAAGGAAGCAAGTTAGGAAGCTCCGCCGCACCTGGGTTTGAGGTCATCCGCCGCCGTAGAATAGAATAGAATTTCTCTTTGTTTGTTTAAAATACGTGTGTACAGTGCGCTTCACAAGTTTCTGGATAATTTGAAACTAAAATTGTATGAAGTGATGCCACTACATAACTACCAGTCTTAGAAGCTACTTGGATGGGGCTGCCTCTCGCCCTGGCGGGAGCGGGCCACGACGGCAGCGCAGGGAGCGTATCCCCGTATCCGAGGGCTGGGTGGGGACACCATGGTTCACATCATTGGGTGAAGGGGGTCATCGCAATAGTGATGTCCCCGGGTCTGCCGGGGTACGAGATATATGTCTTGTATAATCTCACCTCCGTCACGTCATTGCAATATCTATTTCTGTCAAAGTTGATATTTGTGTATACAAACGTTTCACGCATCGTATTTTTCGGTCACATCGCGCTTGACGGCCTCATCAGATGCTTTTTCACGCCCCACTTAAAGGACCCGGGACTGTAGAAAGAAGGCAATACGTAAGCTGGTAAGAAATCCCAAGACTCACTGAACCGCTCAGTTCTGAACTGATATTTTAAATTGGGTAACGCGGTTATTGAAGAGTCTGCGGCTCTAGTTAAGCTAGTAATATTATTTGATTACGGGAAACCTTTTGCTGGTTTCTAACTATGGATTAGCCGGCGGCTGCGACTGTGTACGACTGTCGACACGGAAGTACTCAATCGTAAATGTATAAATATTTTATGCGAATATGATTTTGATGTAGCATGACTACGTGACCTCGTACTTCGCGGCATTTTGTATTGGGTACAGTAGGTTTGAGTGGTAGTAGATGCATAAGAATAACAACTTGACCCCTTCGACTCCGTACAAAGACGGGTGTTTAGGTTCATCGACAATCTCAGCCTCAGGATTTTCCTCAGATCAGATTTTGCCTCGCTTTTTTTTTAAATTTATGGCACCTCAATTTGACTTTACTTCGCCTGATGATAAGCTAAAGGCAAAGTCTCAGGAAAGACGGTCACCATTACAAACACGTACAGTATTACAATAGTGGCGCTCAGCTTGACGGTCTCATCAGATGCTTTTTCACGCCTTGCTTAAAAGACCCAGGACTGTAGGAAGAAGAAACACGTGCGCTGGTAAGGAATTCCAAGACTTAATGATACGGCAGAGGAAAGACTCACCGAACCGCTTGGTTCTTGATGGAATATTCTGCACTGTATGCGGATGACATCTAAGCCCTACACGTGTTGTCCTGTGTAGGTAGGAGGGTGTGTAATGTGTGTATGTTTTACGCATTTACAATATTGATTGTGTTCAGAAGAATTGTTCGACATTATACAAACACCTACCTTCTTCAAACCGCTCGCCATAGGCAGGAGTAGAAACTGTGATGTGCGGTATGAAAGGAACTTCATCCCGCGCACGCTCAAGTTGTGAAATGAATTCCCTGCTGCGGTTTTTCCAAGTATTATTTATAATACTTACTACTAATACTAAATTATCTATATTATAAAAATGAACGTCTGGGCCGATTGGGCTAGTTATGGTCTTGAATTACTTGTGAAAGTCCAGAGAAGGTTTAAAAGGTGAATAAATATGAAAATGAAATCAGAAGTTCACGCGAGCGTAGCCGCGGGCAACAGCTAGTTATTTACAAAAGTACGTCATTATATCAGTTAAACGTGTTTCATTGCAATGATTATATTGCTCTATGCTGTGTGCCTGATATATTACGATGAGGTGAAGTAATAACAAGAGTAATAAGTATTTTATTACATCTGAGAAAGTGAGGTTATAAAAATATTTACAACATTCGTGAGAAGCAATTCCATTAAGCTTTAGAAAATGTCGATATCTGAGTACACGATGCAGAATATTCCATCAAGAAACAGTTCGGAGAGTCTTTCCTCAGCTACACCATTAAGTCTTGGAATTCTTTACCAGCGCACGATTTCCTAAGGTCCCGAGTCGTGAAATAGAATCTAATGAGGCCGTCAAGCTAAGCCCCACCATTGTAACACCGTACGTGTTGGCAATGGTGACCTCTTTCCAGAGACTGCCTGGAGTTTACCATCAGGTCAAATTCAAGTGAAGTCCAATTTTCTGCTGTGGTTTTTCTAAGTAAGTTTAATACGTGGTTATTCGGGCATTAGAAGGTTTCTACAAAGTCGGCAGCACGAGTGTGACGCCTCTGGTGTTGCAAACATCCATAGGTGAACACTTTCCATTAGGTGAGCCGTGTGCTCGTCTGCCTCATCTTACCATCAGACAAGTGCGATTGACAATGTTTCTCTCCCGCGCTTTACACCAACCCCTTTCAACCACCTGTTACACTCTCAAAAACATAACTCTAGTCTATGTCACCATTTAACGAGTAAATTCGACATGACCCACATTAACCAATGAAATCCAAACTGGACAACACAGGCTTTGTCCGAACACTTTCTTTGCTTCCTCTGCCTATTATGAAACAAACAAAACTTTGTCTATAATCCGTGACAACTAGAATGAAGCGTCGAAACCAATTGCACAATAAAGTGAAATTTTATGAGTTTCAAATTGTTTTTTTTTTCACAAATACATAAGTGTATGTAAACACTGGAGTTTAGAAACTAAAATGAAAAGGCAGCCTAGTGGTATGGGTAATGGACTGCTATAACGAGGTATCGGGTTCGATTCCAGGTTTTACCATGGCACACACCAATGACTTTTCGATGTTTATCGAAGTTATGTATCGCTGCTTTATAAGTGCTCGTTTAGTGACAAGAGGCTCGCCCACCTATTACATTGGCGAAATGTGGATGCTAGCCTCTGCCTGGGGATATAGGCGTGAGTTTATGTTATGTTATGTTAAACAACTTTCAGGATTCAGTCTTTAATTGGTACGTCGTCTCCAGAGAGTTAGTTTCTTTTTTCTTCTTCAATATGACTCACTCTTTGAGTATTTACCAGTGTCGTAACGTAATAGGCTAGTCATACCCAGTAAAGTAGTGGAGACTTTACTAGAAAGCCTAGTTTACATTAGGCAACTCAAACAAAAGTCGAGTTGTCAGCTGCTGTGCTGTAGTTACCGCATCCCAACAACCAATTAGCAACTCACAAAAAGCATCGGCAAGATGGCGGATTGCGCGGGATTATTGGAATTTCAATCGACAAAATTGCAGGTTTTTTCTAATTGTCTAATGTGAGAACAACCTTGAAATCGAAATACCTACATTTTAATCTAAATGAAGGTACACAATACGGTAAGGCATACGGTGCAGAATATTCCATCAAGAACCAAGCGGTTCGGTGAGTCTTTCTTCTGCCGCACCATTAAGTCCCTGACAAATTGACGTGCCATATATGAAAAATAAAAAACCAGTACATTAAAATGACGCTTTTGAAATGTCAAAAAAACCGACTTCTTCATTCATCGAATTCAGCTTTCAAAAAAAGAAGCTACTTACATTCTATGTATGTATCCCGAACGGATGAACCGATTTCCATCGGTTCATCCGTTCGGGAGCTATGATGCTAGGTATATACCCTGTCGTCGTTTCTACGTCGGGGGTTAAAACTTTAAATGAATAATGCACTAATAAGCATTTGTTCACCGGCGTTAATTAATTGTTTAATTTTATACAAATACATGTGCTATCGGATTCGCACGTTTGTTTACAACCAGGTCACCTGCTTCCCACCATTGTAGCGTCTATAAACACGCCTATAATATACCCTTGTTTTCATAATAAAGTCTATTAAGACATAACATTATTGTTTGATATGTTAACAATTTGCCCACTAGAATTTAAACTCGAAATCTGAAGACTTTGACATTCGTACACACTGTATTGTAATTAAAATAGCAAGCTGGAACTAATGTGTGAAAACATTATAAAGGTGCTAATAGACTCAAGCATTTGCTTGTAACATCGTGCATTCGCCGTTTTTAAACTTGTAGAAGTGAACAATGAATAAGCACATAACCATATTGCCTAAAATGCAAATAGTTATATTTGCTCTGAGTGGAAACCGAAACCCGGCCTCCTACGTAACTGTCGTGTTTACTAACGCTACACCACAAAGGCTTATACCTAAATTCTATTTCCAATAAAAATATACAAAATTTGCATCCATATATTCTTACATTTCAAACTACGAAGCGTACATATCGAAACGTGTTTATTACTTCTTCCTACAGTAATTATATTGCATTTGTATAATTAGTGTATTGTTTTAGTATTGTATTAGTGTATTGTATTAGTATATTGTAATAGTATTGTATTAGTGTATTGTATTAGTATATTGTATTAGTATATTGTATTAGTATAATGTACCTATTAGTATTTATTAAAATTAATACTTTTGGGCTATATTATGTTTGATGTTAAACAGGAAGCGAAGAGCCTCAGATGAGTGGCGCGAATCAACAATAGTGCCCGGAATACGGCAATAGGTTTGACCCCCTAATACGTGGGACCGAATACAATGGATGGTGAAATGTGGATGTTAATTCACCTCTGCCAAGTTCCAAAGGGTATTAAGCGCGTATGTGTATATCACGATACCGCATACCGATATGTTTATATCCAAGGCACAAGTATTGCCATACTCGGATAAGGCAATACGTGTCTCTAATTTAATCGACAAGGAAGTATGCAATGAATCCATTAATAGACACTTATCGATTCCATAACATTATTACGTTAACTAGATAGATAGTACTCTGTCTATCCAAATATTGATTGGCCCTCCCCTTTCCTACACAGGACAACATGTGCAGGGCTTAGATGTCACCCGCATACGGTACAGAATATTCCATCAAGAACCAAGCGGTTCGGTGAGTCTTTTCTGTGCCGCACTATCAAGTCCTGGAATTCCTTGCCGGCGCACGTGTTTCCTTCTTCCTTCAGTCCCGGGTCCTTCAAGCGGGGCGTGAAAAAGTATCTGATGAGGCCGACAAGCTGAGCGCCACCATTGTAGCACTGAGCGTGTTTGCAATGGTGACACTCTTTCATGACACTTTGCCTTCAGCTTAACATCAGACGAGGTGAAGTCAAATTCGCGTGCCATAAATAAATAAAAAGCAAAATATTTCTGACCAATGAAGACACCCATTGTATTGCTTCCGTACTGTGATAAAAAACTACCAAACCACTCGCAATTTCCCTAACATGGTCATTCTTAAGAAAGGTGTTGTCACATTAGAAAAAACAAATTTCTACCAACTATTCGCGTGTCACTAAAATCGACATAAGAAACATATTGTATGAACGCTTTCATGAATAATACCCACATAAATCGCTAGTTACACGGCAATTACGCGAATTGAATGAAGTAATTGTTTCGTAAAATTGTAACTGCTTTACTAAAACCGTTGCTCTTTCATGACAGTTCTTGTATAATGACGTCATAGTGTGCGTTATATAATTTGACGCCATAGAATGATATTACAATGCGGAACCATTTAAGGGCCCTCTGCTACTGTCAGTGGTAATAAACGGTTTAATGTTCGTTAGAATAACTAAAAAAGAGTTCATATATTACGCATAAGAGACTTGTGAGTGAAAAGAATTCATTAATTCATTCTATATATTCATTCTTCTTACGAATTTGCGGTACTTGTGCATATTTTGCCAATTAAAGATTAAGTGTGTAGGGTGTATCGTCTGATACTCTCCAAAACGTTAATTGGTAGTGCTTGTGCGGATAAGCACGTAATTAATTTCCTTGCGATTTACAGACACACAGCCCTCTTCCTTGTCACCTTGTACGATACCGCATAGGAAGACATGAGGGATAACCATTTTCATTTTCCCTCCCATTTTATCGCGCGACATGCAGTACATACCTTAGCTTATGGTGTTGCAAGCTTTCTTATTTAACTTGCTACTAAAATAGTAGAAAAATAAAATTAACCGGTTATTTATTCAGTAACTTAACATAATGAAACGCGTTAACGATAACATTGAACTGTACCAATCATTGTTATGTAATAGCAATAACATTAACATCCATTGTTGTAAATAATTACGTAATTAATGAGTGCAACACTATGTAACGGATATTAAACTGAATAGTGTGTATTATAAGTATTATAACTTCACGCTTCACGCCTTTCGGGGTGAATAGAATGATTCAATGGAATTCGCTTTTAGTCGGGGCAAATCTGTATGTTATGTCCGCTGTATGCAAATCCGGTTAATGGCAATAGGCTCGCCACCTAAACTGGCGAAATGTGGGTGCTAGCACCTCTGCCTACCCCTTTGGGGGAGATAGGCATGAGTTTATGTTATGAATTTGTCTATTTGCTTTGGTCTGGTCGTGTTATGCCGTCGATCTCAGTTGTCATACGAATCTATGGTAATGGTTTCGGATAGTTGGAGTCCTAAAAAGTCCAACAACTGGTTTAACTGCAAAACTTCGAGAACGCCAATGGGGTATGAGGGTCAGATGGCAGTCATTTCACGCTTGCATTTGGTTGCTATTATGTTTATTATATTTTTGTCCTTTTGATTTTTTTTCATCCTAATATGCATGTGAGATCCGAATTAAGAATAATTTTCTTTCTTTCTTTCTTTCAAAAGTAAGATTGAAATAATATTACGTCTAAACGCCTCAGTGCATCAAAGTGTGAGCTTTAGATGCTACCGGGTCTGCTTTCTCATCAATATGTATGAACATGCAATTTCAAATGCTGTAATAGCAAATGATTGTGTAAATAATTTTGCAGGAAGTGTAGTAATTGCTGTAAAACTTAATTCATATTTTTTTTTATAATATCGCGCCTATATCCCCGAAGGGGTAGGCAGCGGTGGTAGCACCCACATTTCGCCAGTTTATATTTAGGTCCCAATGTGGCAAGCCTATTGCCATAAACCCGGCACTTATAAACCTGCGATAAATACATACATAACTTCGAAAAGCATCGCAGTCATTCTTGTGTGCCATGGTAAACCTGAGATCGAACCCGAGACCTCGTCTCAGCAGTCCATTACCCATGCTACCGCGGTTTTTTAATTCATATATTTCATTGAATAATCTACCGACAAATAATACAATAATGTCTACTAAGCAGTGAGAATCTCGGTGACCTTGTCAGAGCAGGTATTTAATGACTACGCGCTGCCACATTATGAAAGTGGTTGGATTCTATATAAATCTTGTAGTCTGTGATAGTAGACTCCATATTTGTAATTCTTACCAGGGTAATTCTTTCCAGATCATCAGAGTCCGTCAGGATACTCTGCATACTAGTGTTCTAGTGTTGTATGGTTAAAATGGGTCAAACAGTATCTCTTACTGAGTAGTGGATAATTATATTTATTTGAATGTATATTTCTCTTACAATATACGTTTTATTATTAAGCTCCCTAATGAAATTAGGGACTCGCCTACACATGAATTTAAAAATTAATCAAAAGAAAAGTATGCCGAAAAAGTCATCACAAAATTCAAGATTATTTGGATGATAAACACGATTAGAAACGAGCTGTTTACTGAATTTACTACTTTAGCAAATTGTTAATTTAGACTATAGAAATAGAATAGAAAAGCCCGCTGAGTTTCTTGTCTCCGACATCACATCTATTGTATTGTACGATTCCTCAGACATTCTCAGATAAGGTGCCAATTCTTGAATTAAATGGGTACGTGACAAGGCTTGCCTTTTTTAATCCAACTTTTAACCCACACTTTAGGGGACACTTTTCTTTTTTCTTAATTTAGTGATATCCTGTGGCGAGTTAACGCAAGGGTTCAGGCTCGGAACAAGACATGTTTGCGACTGTTTTGCTCGTCAGTTGATCAGCACCAACGAGCCGCGAGTTACGTACGCCTGATGGTAAGCTTAGAAAAAGTCTCAGGAAAGATCACCATTATAAACACGTACAGTATTACAATGGTGGCGTTCAGCTTGACGGCTTCATCAGATGTTTTTTCACGCCCCGCTTAAAGGACCCATGACTATAGGAAGAAGGAAACACGTGAGCTGGAATTCCAAGATTTAATTGTAATCGATTCCAGTGCTTATGGATATAACTAGGAAGAGAAAACTGGGTTAGATAACGGTTTACAGAAACTTGTCTGTATGTACAAATTAGTTATCCAATTACGTAAAGTGCGGTAAGCTCATAGCTGTTATTAGATTTTTTTTGTTGACATAAATAAATATACGGTTCTGTCTTTGAGTAACACATTCTTAAGTACTGCAGGTCTACTATAACAGCTAGTTTTAAATCCAATGGGTAATTTCTTGATACAATAAATCGCCATAGTGCCCTCCTTGGGGTCGCCACCAATAATGTTCAATGACGGAGGTAGGACATGACGGTATCTCCCGTCCTAATTGAGCAGTTCGACTGGGGAAGTACCTCCGCCCTATATATTACCGCGGCTAATAGGTAATAACCTTGTGTTGTGTTTCCGGCTGTAAGTATGGTGGTCAGAGCTCATTGGAGTTTTGTGTTGTCAGTGGGAAGGCCGAGAAACAATTCTTTCTCTTCTGCATTAACAGCACAGAGACTCTCTTAACCTTCTCTCGCCCCCTTTCCCCCTCTTCTCTATATGGTCTGCAGAACGAATGTGACGCCCCTGGTGTTGCAAACGTCCATAGGCCACGGTGACCACGTCCCATCAGGTGGGCCGAGTGCTTGTCTGCCACCAAAGTGGTATAAAAAAAACCGTACGAATCAGTAAGTATTCATCATTTAATGGCAAAAACCTGTTTCTCAATACCAATCGAGATGTTCGTGATAACATCACTTCCAACGAAATAGCTGGGACGTGAGATCACTCGAAAACGTGCCATTATGCTGTTTGCTGTTTCGAATCTGCTCACCTTGTGTTATTGCATTCTGGTTTAAAATGCACTTTGGTAAGTATGGCAACCGGAACCGACGGCTTAACAACGTGTTCTCCGAGGTATGACCAGACCAGTGCAAATATTTGGACTGAGCGGGGCTCGATCCCGCGCCTTCTGAGTAGCAGTCGCATTCACTACTACCACGCCATAGAGGCTGTTAATCTTATATAATCATGTCACAATGTTCTTTCCCGCACTCCTCCGAAACGGCTTGACCGATTCTCATGAAATTTTGTGAGCATATTGAGTAGATATGAGAATCGGTCAACATCTATTTTTCATACCCCTAAGTGATTTGTAAGGCAAACAACGTTTGCCGGATCATCTAGTAATTTTATAAAAGACTAGCTGTTGCCCGCGGCTCCGCGTGGATGTCGATTATCGCATTGAACGACTCTACCCGAATCTCTACTTGTCTCTCTATACTACTTCTCCTTGCTGTCATGACAACGGAAATACTAATAATTTGAATAATAATTTGAATTTGAATTTGAATACTTATATTAGCGCCAATGTATAGAAATCTACCGGATCTATTGAGATTTATGATTATTATTAGCCTATGTTACTCCTAGATATTGTAGCTATTTATAGGTGATAGAAATTTTAAATTGGTCCAGTAGTTTCGGAGTCAATTCGTACAAACGAACAAAAAAAATCTTTCCTCTTTATAATATAAACGGTGACTTATATATATAAGTCACCGTTTATAATAAATAAAATAAAATAAAGATGATGATGACGGTATTCCAGTAAAGACGTTAATGACTCAAAAACCCATGTCCCAAGCGGTTCTTTCGAAAGAAAAATTAATACAGTCTAACGAGGTTCTTAACAGCAGACAGATACCGGTTTAAGAGTTACCTTGCTAATTATGCAGGCATCTACTTCATTCGAAACTCGGTCACTGCGATATACCACTCGCGTTTTGTCGCTTAACATAACCGTTATAATCAAAATGATCGAATTACGATTGACAAAATCATTGTGACCATTTTTTAAGGCACCACACGTGCACACTCAGTAATGGGACTATTTATTAATCTGTGGTAATGGTGAAACTTCACATGGCGTATTTGTCATATCATATCTTTGACACAATTTTGAAAATCGAACAGCTACGAGTAACGTAAATATTTGCTAGAGGTTTTAGCGGGAACGCGAAAAGTGTCATAACGCTCCTTTGTTGTATTTTCTATATTTGGTGTAAATTCGAGTTTTTATGTGTAAAATGGTGGAGTTTTAGACATAACAGCTTAGACAAACCGCACAAGTGTAGGAAAGTGTTGGTGTCAAAATCTCCCTTAGAAAAGCTTCTAGTAAAGTCTCCACCGTTATACTGGGGTAACTATCATCGTCATCGTCATCCATCATCATCACCAATCATTACAACTAGATCTTCTTCTTCGTGTCAGTGGCAACAATAAATAAAAGTTAGATGCGCCCAGCCCAAAACTTGGCGACACCAACTGCACCTTCTGTCACTTCGTTCAGGTCGGCGACAGTGCAGGTGTGAGGGCAAAGCGGGCACGTCAGGAGGTGGTCCATCGACTGCAGTGGTGCTCCACATTCACAGCCAACACTGTCCGCATTTAGGTAACCCCATTTTACCAGGTTCGCTTTACAGCAGCCGACCTGAGACCTCAACCTATTAAGTTATATATAACTAGATAATTAATATGATATAATCAAAATTCCTTGACACTGGCAAATACTCAAGGAGTGAGCCATATCGAAAAAAAAACTTTGCTATGGTTGGCATGAGAACAAATGTCACAAACCAAATATTTGCGCCAATACAGCCTACACGCTTAACAAAAATAATGAAGTGTGGTTCCACCTTAACACATTAATTGCTTCATTGCATTATAGATTTCAGGTTATCAGGTTGTAATCATTCGCTGAATACATCGTAGAGAGCAGTGAATGCTTAGTGAATGTTATTTTTTTCTACGAATGAAAAAAAAACCACGGCCTCCTATTGGTAAATGGTGTCAGACACGCGAAATAACTTATTTTTATTAAGTGATTTCACATTCACAATAACACATTGTATTTGAAATGTAAATGTAGTTCACTTGTGCAAGTATGAAATAAAAATAAATACGATGTATTTATAGATACAATTACAATTGTATCAGTAGGATATAATGTCTGAAGAGATAGGCTGAGGTGTGATTATTCATCTAGTGTGTTAAGCTGATATCCTGCAAAGCCTTCGAGTCCGACATAACCACCCCAATCGTCTGTGGCGGTTATCCGTGGGGATTTTTCGCAAGATAAAAAACCGTGTTTGCTAAGGTATATTCCATTATGTAATTAGGAGTCATATTAATAGACGTAAGGCGTTTTGGGCTAACAATGGTTCAAGCAAAGTATTTTCAATAAAAATCTGCAAAATTTGGAAGAAATCGAGGTCAAATTACCTAATAAACTTCTCGGTTGAAATTTGACACAATAATTATGTATTTATGGCGGTTATGCGAACGCGTTAAATAAAAAATAATTAAACAAAATTATGTAGGTATTCAGAAATATACATTCTTTTTTAATTTATTAATTGGAAGACCAACGGCCATGAAAAATAATTTGAAATTAAGATAAGTCTCCTTCTTTTGTCGAATCGACGGCATTTTTGATTTGCCATCAAAAATTCCGTGTGGTATGGTACGGTAATTTTTTTCACGGCAACGCCGCTACTGCGGGCGCGAGCCATAGGTATTCTGTACCCGAGCTGCCCGAGCATAGGTTTCGCGAATACACTGTTTGATTCATTTTAACTATATAACACTAGTATCCCGAGTATACTGACGGACGCCAACGGTTTAAATCACACTATGAAAGTAAAGTAAGATTGAAATAATATTACTTTTAAGAGGTAGTGGTAAGTTGCAAGGCCCCTGAACGTTCACGATGGTACCTATACGACGCAAGTCCAACCAGTCTAACTTGAAACTTCGATATCGCCATTGGTCATTGGACCATTGGTTGTGGAGTTAGATGACAGTCGTTTCACGAAAAATATCGAAGTTCAGCCGTATTTTTTTTATTCAACTTAGGTCGCAGACAAGCACGCGGCCCACCTGATGGTAAGTAGTTACCGTGGCCTATGGGCGAGTGTAACACCAGAGGAATAACACTCGTGCCGCAACCCCTGTAAGAACAGAGACATTCTGTGTCGTCAGCGCAAAAGATGTAGGATAAGCCTTTGGTTTTCCCACGGACAACACAAAACCTCTCCAGTGAGCTCTGGCTACCCTACTCACCACCGAAAACACAACACAAGGTTATTAAACGGCGATATTCTGTAGGGTGATACCTATACGCGGTTTGTTATCGGCTCGAAGGTGCAACAGTTGACTGTACAATATTGATATAGTACACAGTGATTCACGACCATGCCAGAACAGGTTCTTCATCCTTTTGTGCAAACAGCTATTATAGTAGGTACCTACACAGAGACTTGTCGTTGAACTTTTAGATGGAAGTCGTTGGGGTCAAGTCAACATTGTACAACAAGCTATTTGGTTTTATAGCTACTTAGTTTCTCAAGCAAAAGTTTCTCAATCATGGTGGAAATCCATTAAAAGTATATCTTTTTGTAAAGAATATTAGTAACCATCATCATTCCCTGAACCCTTTCCCAACTCAGTTGGGGTCGGCTTTCCAGTCTAACTGTGATGCGGCTGAACTTCGATATTTTCCGTGAAGCAACTGCCATCTGACCTATTGAAGCATATTAGCAACCGAAATTATTAATATTCCCTCTAACCCCTCTAGCTCAGCTTAATGGCTGTGCTTGGAGTGGATATCGTCCGTTATTATTATCATTTTTAAAGGCATCTATAAAGTCGGCAGCACGAGTGTGATGTGACGCCTCTGGTGTTGCAAACGTTCATAGGCCACGGTAATCACTTTCCATCAGGTAGACCGTGTGCTTGTCTGCCAAGTGGCATAAAAAAATATCAAGACCTGTACTAGTTAACAGGGAAAGTTGGAACTAATCTTCACAAGAGTAGTCATGTAGGCACAACGTAGTACATCAATAGCCGCCATTGTTAGTTCAGAATGAAAGCCCAACCAGTTTGGCGGGCCGCCTGAAGAAAGTGGACGTTTAATAAGTACATTCTTGGCCGTATTTAGCTATACACTGAATTTCAAGCTGATGAATGCTGGTGAATGGATTGATTTTAGGTTACTGGACAAGTGTGTTTTGTCGTCGAATATATCATTAAATTATATCGGCTATGGCCCATTCAGTAACGTCACGTTTACAAAACGTGTGCTTTTAATTCGATTAGAATACAGTTTGGTGTATGGTATGGTCTCATTCTTAGGGTTTAATATCTACGTAGTGTTAGCTTTTATCGGGTAGGTGAGCCTTAATGTGCAATATTACCAGGTCGCATAAATACTCTTTGATATTCTCTATTGACTTTATGTTATCTATGGTATATTTTTACGCGCCAAAAACACACGATCTGACAGTTCGGACACAAACACGCACTTGGTTGTTTTCTTTTCGTGTTAAGTGAATTTATTATAATATAATATAATTGAAATTAATGCATATAAGGATTAAATATATTACCGTAATAATAATTATGTAAGAGGATTGAATATAATAAATAAGGATTCTTTGTCTAAGCATGTAAGTAGCGATTCTGTAATGTGTAGTTGTGTGTGTTTCTTGGGAAAGGAAATGGAATAAATGCATTCGTTTGTGATTATGATGGAATTCTTATTGATTAAACCCTGTCCTGAAGTGTGGCTAACAGTAGGTACTAGTGGTCAGAAAGTGTTCGAAACTCGCGAAAACATAATAAATAAAAAAATATAAGTTACTTAGTAAGTCTTCAGTAATACTTACTTTCAGTGTTGCCACTTTTGATTGGATTAAAATCGGGACATATGACAAAAGTAATCGGTATTATGATTTTAAATTGGGTCAAACTAAATTAAGACTTTTTCACCATTTACCTTACCTTCCCTTCCGTAATCAAGGTGCTTGCAACAGTAACGAAATGTGGGAAACTCCAAATAAAAAGTACATGCTAGGACACGCCATTGAAAATATCCGGGATACCTCATAATTAAAAAAAAATCTTTTATTCAGTATAAACTTTTAAACGGCACTTACATAACGTCAAAATTAATAATTGGTTAATTTAGCAAATTATGGATGCACGACCTAGGCATTAGGCGATATCGGAATACTGCAGTAAGACCAGTTGTTGGACTTTTTAGGGCTTGAAAGACCCGTAACGATTGTCATAGACGTTTGTATGACAACCGGGACCGATGGCTTAACGTGCTCTCCGAGGCAGGAACAGACCGACACATACAAATATTTGCACGGAGCGGGGATCGAAACCGCACTTGCGTAGCATTCACTACCGCCACCGCCACGTCACAGATACTGTATTATATGTGCAACATAATCTGTGTAAGTTACATCACGTTTCCCGCTCTTAAAGGCACAACACATCGGACATTTAGACAAAAATTAACTGCATTCAAATGATTTCGAATGAAGAAGAATGGCCGTGAAGGAACATTAGCAATTATGCGTTGCGTATGCGTTTTTGATACGCGAGTAATTTCGGAAACATTATTATTTAGTGTGATTAGTGTCTAGCCTCACTATTGACGTGACCAGTAGCGGTGTTAGGGTAGGGCGCGGTTGGGCGATCGCCCAGGGCGCCGGATAAAAAAGGGCGCCGCAAGCAAACGCCCCCCCCCCCCCCCCACCCCCTCCCCATTCTCATAGTTCGAGGTCTACTTAGTCGTAAAGTCCCTTAATTAAGCGAAAAAATCTTGATGTTGTCAACACTTAAATGGAACGCAGTATTCAATTCTTCGTTCGGAATTCATTTTACCGGGAATCCCCGATCATAGAAAAACACATGCATTTGCGCATGCACCAAATTTGCTGACGTCCAATCAGAGCATAAATCCCTACAGTCAACAGACATGGATCTTGGTAAATGCACAGAAATGTTGAAAAAATGCTGCAATTTCTTGGAAGACTACAGAAATACAGGCTTTAAAAGCGCTATTATAACTGCGAAGGAGTTGGCCGAAGAACTAGAAATTGAACCTGTGTTTCGAGCTACAATAAGAATTCGACGTATTAAGCGTCAAGCTGGTGAAATTGCACGCGATGACACTATAACTTCTCCAGAAAAAAAATTTGAGGTTGAATTTTTCAACTGTCTTTTGGACACTACATTAATTTCAGTCAATGAAAGATTCGAACAGCTAAATGAGTACTCGGAATCTTGGTCTTTTTTGTACAATATTAAACAGATTCCAGAAAAACCCTATCTTGTCAAGCTCTGTAGTGATCTCCAATTAAAATTAACTGTAGACTCTAAATCAGACATAGATGGTTGTATGTTGTGTGATGAACTTTTAAGTCTGATATCCTTTTTGCCTGATCAGAATGTTACTCCCATTTTTGTTTTAAATTTCATCAAAGATCGCAACTTACAAGAACTGTATCCAAATGTATGGATAGCATTGCGAATATTAGTGACTATACCTGTAACGGTTGCTAGTGGGGAGCGGAGTTTTTCAAAGCTGAAGCTGATAAAAACCTATCTTCGATCAACAATATCTCAATCTAGATTGACAAACTCAGCAACTTTGTCAATTGAAAACGAAATTGCTGAAAACATCGACTTTGACAACCTTATAAAAGAGTTCGCTGATAGAAAGGCCAGAAAAGTAAAATTGTATTAGTTTTTTTTTTCAATAAACGGTTATTTTGGTAATAAATAATTATTTCATTAAATGTTTTCCCTTTTTTCGTACGGGTTTGAAATGCAGTTGGAGGGCGCTCTAGAAATCTCGCCCAGGGCGCTGGTAGTGTTAAAACCGGCACTGGACGTGACAGCCTTAGTAATCCGGAGAGTACGTTTAGCCGTCGCGTCGTCGGTCCCGGTTGTCATACCAGACCAAACGAACACCTATGGCAGTCGCTACTGGTATGTTAAGCCCTAAAAAGTTCAACAACTGGTCTTTTTTAAATAGGACACGTAATCTTGACTTCACCTCGCCTCATAGTAAGCTGAAGGCAAGGAAAGAAGGTCACCATTACAAACACGCAAAATGTTACAATGGTGGCGCTCAACTTGACGGGATCATCTGTTACTTTTTACGCCCCGTTTTAAGGACCCGGGACTGTACGAGGAAGGAACTACGTGAGCTGGTAAGGAATTCCAAGACTTAATAGTGCGGCAAAGGAAAGACTCACCTTACCACTTGGTTTTTGATGGAATATTCCGTATGCAGGTGACATCTAAGCTCTGCAAGTTGTCCTGTGTAGGAAAGGATTGAAGGAGGAAATAATTGGAGAGCTCATCAGAGCATTCACCATGGGTGGGTGCAGGCATGACTAACTGCAATACTTCGATATGGCCATCGGCGATAGTCGATTCATGGAAAATTCTAGCAGTTCAACCCATACCGCAGTTAAGGCTGATCGTCTGACCTTCCAATCACGGGCTGTTTAGCAGGTGCAGCAATACAGGCAGGTGAGGTTGACTTGGGTTGCAAAGGTGTTGGGTTGTACACCTGCTAGTCGAAAGCGTACACACACAGGTTGAAAGTGGTAGCAACTTTTTGACAAAGTGACTTGTTTTTGGGTTGTCTTTTGAGGATTGCACGGAATGTAATGGTTGATAGATTTGATCCTGTGATCAAATCTATCAATCACAGAGAGGCGACGTCTACTATAGGAATACCTACGTGTCTCTGCTCTGCTCTGCACCGCCCTATGGTAGACTGGCAGAGAATGCCTACGGCATTAAGTCCGCCTATGTACAACGTGCATAAAGTGTAAATAAATAAATAAAAAATAAATGTCTTATATTGTGTTAGCCTGTATCGAGTCGGTAAACCTCAACGTGCAATATTACTACACGAGGCCACATAAATACTCTTTGATATTATCTATTACATCTGTTTATCTATGGTATATTTTACCGCCAAAAAAAACAGGTCGCGAACTTTTTCGTTTTTCTCCGTGTTGAGTAGAATACTATTATTATTATTATACAATGCATAAAAGGATTAAATATATGAGGATCACCTACATATAAGAGGCCTGAATATAATAATATAAGGATTGACATGAGCATGTAAGTAATCATTGTTATTCGGAATCCGTAATCTTTACGATGGATTAGGAAAAGGAATGGAATCACTGCATTCGTTTGTGATATTGAAGGTGATAGGATTCTTATTGATTAAACCCTGTCGCGAGGTGTTGTTAATATAATATACCATCTCTGTGGCGTAACGGTGGTTCTCAGTCGTGATGTTTTTACATATCTATTTGGGCCGTCAAATGACCGCATCCCACAAGGTTGGGTTTAGTCCAAAGTATAGTGATCACCATTATAGATATTATTTTTTCATAGAAAGGCGGTTCCTACTTAAAGGACTCGGACTGTAGGAGGAAGGAAATAGGTAGATACGTGACCCGGCAAACCGTTTAAAAATTGTATGGTTCGGTTCGCGCCGGTAAAGATAAGACTCGTTGATTCGTTTGGTTACCAAAGGAATTTTTTGCATCGTATGCGGGAGACATTTAAGACCGTGTGTTGTTATCCTGTCTGCATATAATATGTATTTGTATGGCATGCATATTTCTTATGGTCTCATGGGCCGAGTCAACTTTTACTTTACTACCTTACTTCACCACGTTTAATGCCCTTGCCCGAATATGATTCTCAAATGTTTTGCATACCCGTCTATTGAAACCAGTATCATCAGACCCCATACGTTCAAACAACCTAAACTCGTCAATAATATTCATTAATCATTAAAACATTTTTTAGCGGTGAATACGTATAATTTACAAATTATACAGATTTATTCTCTGTGGTAATATTATAAAATAACGTGCGTGACAAACCAACGGAGAATGGCAAATGGGGACCTTTGCAAGTTTTGCAACAAGGTCACAGCTTGCTTAACTCTAAAGTCAGCTAGTCAATATGTTCATGAATCATAGGTGAGAATTATTGACCCTAATATCCTGTTGGAAAGTAATCTGTTAATCTATAAGAATACTTATTGAAATTCCAATTTCAAATATTTTTCGAACGAAATTTAAAAATTCATGACACAGTCTGTGGTTACTGGTTTGGTCTTATAAGTCCTTATAAAGAAAAAAAGTCTCATTTGTTGACCGAGAATGACGGAACACTCCGTAATTTAATAGTTTATTTATGTAAATAAAGTACTTATGTACATATAGCTATTATGATTATGTGGGTTACTCACAGTAATAAGGTCATTCAAAAATCACATGTAATGCTGCATCCTGTAACTTGTGTTCACAAAAACTTGCTTCTGTATTGTACCTACAAGGTGTGTTCAAAATCAGACAAAACCAGTGGTTCACAGCACAACACAATACCGTTACTCCTCACAGATTGATATCACAGAAAATAGGGTGAGTTCCACAAAGCAACACCGAACTACACTGCACAAACAAACACAGATCTACATAATATTTTTTTATGTAATATTGTGATGTATTATTTCACGTTCATAAAATTAAAAACTAAACTAAAGTCTGTGACCCGCCACTGTGGAATTTAGCTCAACAACTGACAACTTATGTTTACGTTATGTTCCATTCTTTCATTAACAAGCTTAATTCTACCTCTTTCTGGCTACAGGTGTTTATTTATGAAAGAAAGAGAGAGGTATATAGAACCGTAATGCTGTAATTGATGCAACTGCAGCGCCTCTATCGTGATAAATCTTAACTATCAAGTCGATAGGCTTTGATTTACTTGACAGGTTACTTGATGCGTCAACGTCTCGATAGATAGCGCGCATCTTAGTGGCGAGTCTTAAGTACGTAGTTAATCCTTTGACCAACAGGTGGCGCTAGTAAGAGAAATATATGTCATGAAATTCTGTCGAATTAAAATTGATGGCAAAGATACACAGATAAGAGATAGTTTTCTTCCGTTTCTTCGTGAGAGTGGATTTGACAAAAGAACGACCAACCATATCTTCTTTTCATGTACTAGGATGAATGGAACGTTATATACCTACCCTCAAACGATGTCCCACTTCCTGCCAATTTTAACACTCTTTTGACTTATGTCAATTCTTCACGTGTTTATAATAATGATAAGTTACTATATAAACGTTAACAATATTAAGTTATAGAATTGTGTCCGTTTGCTCTACCACTTAACACTGAGTTTGCTTTAATGATGTCCTTTTTTCCAGGTACTCCAACACGCTAAATGGTGTAGGCATTGGGATCACTAAGAAGCACAAAAAAAACAAAATCGAAAGTGAATTTTGACGGCACAGCATTTTTTTACTGACTGTATTTTTTCCAAAATCTGTTAATGTTCAGAATATCTTAAAAGTTAAATTCGTATAACTTTTTATTATGATTTTCGCAGCCCATAGCAGCATAAGAGCATTTTCACAGCACGACTGACCCAGGGCCAATTCCGCTCCCTACATAGATCAATCAAGGAGGTGATCTGTGGGCCCCTCGAACCCCCAGAAAGGGGTAGGGAGATAAGCATCTCACCGCTGCGCAGTCAGATCTATAGAGTGATAAGCGGCCCTCTTATCACCCTCACACCTGCGTTCGTAGAGCCAGCCCGCCCCTTGCTACTGTAATCCTCTGATAGTCAGAGGGACATAGAGAGCATCTAAGCATCCCTATCAGGGCTAATCCCACCTCGGCTCGAGTGCCCTGTCTCTTGGAGTGAGAAGTGCCTACCAACAGAGCATCTCAGTGTACCGCATGACGTTTCCGGAACCCTGGGGAAATTCCATCTTCCTTTATCGAATTTAAGTAGTTCTATAGGTACTCATTTGCTAGTCCCAATAGCAGCAAAACCTTTCACTTGGGAACGGGGAATCACCTCCCCTACACCTAGTATTGGTAATAATTTAATTTAGTTGGTTTTTACTGTAGCGACCGCTGTCTAACTTCCTTATAAGGAAGGAAGGAAGGAAGGAAGAAAACCCTGTCTTAGAGCATCGCCCATCAATCAGCAGGTGTGTTTGGCTTCACACGAAGGTCTTGAAGCCTTACACACTTTGTACTGCAATCAATCACTGATTCTTCCTATCAATTTCCGCTACTGGACATAGGCCACTCTCCCAATGTTGGGAAGTTTTGGCCTACTGTTTCCACGCTGTCCAGACGAGTTCGCGCAGGTTTTTTTTCGAATTTTCCTATTTTTGCAGTGATATCGTCTACATTTTCCGTTTGTCGCCACTTTACGACACCTATCGGAGGAGATAAGGTAGTAGGAGGTATTATTTCATCGTCCCCACATGGGTGCTTATTTTTTATACTTTCTCATTATGAGTACTGAAAGCCTTACCTGCTTTCATTTCCTTTTATCCTCTGGTTTCATACCCACTATTATTGCAGGCGTTTATAGGGTAACCACTTACCAGCACCAACCTGTGATACAAGTATGTGTTTACTAGTTTAGTATAAATCTTTTTCAGAATTATGCTTCATAATAAACCCCTTAGAAGGTTTCTCAATAAATACATAATGTAGTCATAAGAGCAATAATAAACACAATGTCGACGCTTCCGCGGTCGTTCATCGACTGCAGCTGAGGCTGGGATTGGAGCTGATAGCTGCGCACGCGTCGATCATTTCACTCTCTATAGACATTGGTTAACAACATTTCGATTATTCAGCTGTGACGTAATTATTTGTTTACTGTGTTTTAGAAGCAGAGCTTCAAAGTTCTGAAAACCTAATGATATTCTTTGAAAATTTTAATAACACGAAAATTATTTCTTTACATTGTAAACATAGGTGGCGGTAGAGCAATTAAATGATAAGCAGAGATAGAGGTCTCTATCTTGATCAGTGCATGTGCATTGTTGAATTGGGAGGCACTATTTTTGGCAGATTGATTGAAATCGATTGAAGAAACTAACTGTAAGGCCTTAGATAAATCATTTTTTTCAGCCTAGTAGTAGGTGAGTATACCTTCTCCGCCATGGATAAGCACTCCATCACATCTGAATGGTGTCGAAAGAGGCCTCTAAAGGAAAACGTGTAGGGCTAAGATGTCACCCGCTCACGGCACGGAATATTCTATCAAGATCCAAGCGTTTCGGTGATTCTTACCTCTGTCGCACCATTAAGTCCTCGAGTTCCTTACCAGATTACGTGTTTCCTTCTTCCTACGGTTCCGGGTTCTTTAAGCGGGGTGTGAAAAAGCATCTGATGAGGCCTTCGAGCTGATCGCCACCATTGTAACACTACGTGTTTGTAATGGTGACCCTCTTTCTTGAGACTTTATATTTGAGAGAGATTAATTTGACTTATCATCAGGCGGGGTGAAGTCAAATTGAAGCCCAAAATAAAAAAAAAATGCAGGCAATGTGACTGCGAGAGAATGAAATCCCGTCTGGTCAGCGTGGAAACTGTAGGACAAAGCTTCCGTACCCTACATTGGGAGAGTCCTAGGTCCAGCAGTGACTGCGATAGGCTAATTGATTGTTTATGAAGAGTTATATGTACTGCAATACTTCCTCATTCTAGGAGTTCCTTCCATGATAGATGAAAAATAACTCTACAACCGTTAACTCATGCTGCGCTGTAGCAGTTTGCGTACTTCGAGTGCGATCGTTGCGGATTCGATTCCCAACTATATGGGTAGATTTTTGTATAATTAATTTTTGTTACGTAATATTAAATCGAAGTACCTCGTAGGTCGCTCTTGCTATGTGGTTTTACATAGAAGATACTTTCTAAAGCTTCGTACTTATAAAACAATCAAATCACGCGAACATTTCCAGTAGTTACCTACTATACAATTTCCATATAGCGCAATACGTAAATTAAGTATTGTCAAAACCGTTTCCTTCCTATAAAAGTAATACCTACAAAATGTTGTCAACCCCCCTCTATTTTTCCGGTGGGGGCATTGCAATAGGCAGGCGCCGGCGCACCGCGGAAAAAAGTAAAAACACTATCGTATCGTTAGTCATTAATAACTACGCAAGCGCAGAGCGCACTTTTTTCCAACCATTTCTAATTCTAACACCGTCACGAGCGCACGTGTTTCAAAAATTTATAATTCTTTTTGTCAAATTTTTAAACATCGAACCGCAAACTTTTACCGCGTTTTTATTGGCCGTTACGATGATTAATAGTGATGTTTATGAATCGTTAGACGTCGATACGTATTGCCGCGTAATTTTCGCGTAATTTCTTGGTCTGTGCGTGGATGGAGTGTAATGATTAATTGTTTAGAATAATGACGATGACGCGTGTTATCTGCTGTGTTTTAATTGTATTGTTGGCGATATTTATGGACAATTGTGATGGTTACAGCCCTAGAGGTAAGAATAACAGTCGTATATTTGTTCAGCAGAGTTTAAAATCAAGGGTAACTCCTTGGAGCTACGAATTGTGTACATCAATGCGGATTAGATGGTGAACAAAATTTGGAACATGATTAGCAACAGAGAAGAACATTTCAATTGATATAATATATCAATTGAAATGTTCTTCTCTGTTGAAATTTTTTAGCTAATAGGATTGAAAACAAATTTTAGCCACGAATCAATTTGTTTACCTATTCAGTTTAGGCACACAAGGAGCACATAGGAATGTCAAAGTTTTACCGTTTTTATTTGTCAAAAATATTAAAATAAAGTAAAAAAATCATTTGGAAATGATTCTTTCGCGGGTTGGATCTACTGAGAAGAAACCAGCAAGAAATTAAGTAGATTATCGTTATACTCTCTATAAAGTAATCTAGTATACCCCCTAACCCCTCCAACTAGGCTGATATAAGTGTTAGGAGTAGATTGACGTCGGTGGTGTAACAGTCATGGTTCGAACCTGGGACCTCTCGATTGTAAGGCTAACTCAACCACTACACTCTCTCTATTATTTCAAAGTTTAGTGACACAAGTTTCCACATTGACGAGTATTAAGAGTTATTTCTTCTTCACTACATAGTATAAAACAAAGTCTCGTTCTCTGTCCCTATATCCCTATGTACCTTTGTATGCTTGAATCTTTAAAACTACGCTACGAATTTTGATGCGGTTTTCTTAATAGATAGAGTGATTGAAGAGGAAAGTTTATAAAGTGCGGAGCAGAGGTGAAATGTTGCAAAAACGGCGTGACGCAGACGAAGTTGCGCGGGTCAGCTAGTCATTTATATTACGTGGATTTCACGGAAGGGTACGTCAAAACCGGTAAAGTCAAAACTGGTAAAGTCAGGTTAATGCTCTTACAACTTGTAAGTACCTGCTAACTTTTCCGGGAAACCATTTCCGAGCGGACATCAGAGTGAGAAGCTTAGATGAGAAGACTATTAATTTTTTAAATCTGTGAGAAAAATTCCCATGAGTACCCCCCTTCCCCGTCGGCGCTGGTTGAGGAGGTTATGTCGGACTCGAACCGACTAAAACGCTGTCCTTGGATCTTTAGTTGCCGGAGGTGAGATAATATATCTCTCGCACTCCAGCAGGCCCGTAGCCCGACGAGGCTCTGAGGCAGGCTTTCCCTGTCAGGGTTGGGAAGTCACATGATAGTCTCTAGGCCCCATAAAAATCACTTGGTACGGTACTGAATGCTATTTATAAAAAAAAATAAAAAAAGTACTCCAGTTTTGTTAAACAGGTTGGTACTAGGTATTCCCGCAGTTGAACGCTCTAACTCTGCGCCACAGAGGTAATCTGAATGATTATCCATTAACGTTCAAGGCCATTCAAGTTTGATTCCCAGCCCAGTCATCCATAAGTCACGTAATAAATTTGGCAAAGCACTTTCTCCATTGTCCATTGCAGTAATGAGGAATTTTTTGCGGTGTTATAATGTCACGTTGCGGTCGTGAAGAAGCAGGTTCGAAACCCACACAGTAGTGAAAATATATCAGTGAACCCACACCTAGCTTCAATTTAAGCTAGTCTCAACTATTTATATAGTACCTAGGTATTTAATGTGTACAATGTTGGGTGTCCATAGTTGCTTATAATCATTAAAAAAAGCTTTCATTTTCTATGAAATATATATATATATATATACTCACGCCCGTAATCCCATAAGGGGTAGGTGTATCAAACACCCACATTTCGCCCAACTATGATTTTCAGTCCCACGTAATAGGGGGCAAGCCTATTGCCGCCAATCGGGCACTTTGTAAAAAAATGTGACTCCAAGCATAGCTCGCTCTATGGTCCGCTGCGCGATTTTCAATTGGTGGATCAACCCCACCGTCAGTGTCCATATTCGACACTGCAGGTCGTAATAAGTAGGACGCCCAGATTGAAGATATGATATAATATGCTTTTTAATTAATTTATGTGTGCTTTACTTTAATTTATTAAAGTACATTTAATGGAATACATGTTTGAAATTGGAATGCTCAGTTGGCTTTTATGTCAACTACGTGATCCTCCAAAACTGTACTGTAAGGCCTTTCTTACATTATGCAACTCAAACGAAACTCCTTGTCAGCTCACGTGTTTCCTTCTTCCTACAGTCTCGAGTTCTTTAAGCGGGGCGTGAAAAAGCATCTGATCAGTCCGTCAAGCTGAGCGCCACCATTGTAACACTTTACGTGTTTGTAATGGTGACCCTCGTTCCTGAGACTGCCTTGAGCTTACCACCAGGCGGGGTGAAGTCAAATTGATGTGTCCTTGCCGTAACTGGAGTTTAACGTCTCAACAATGAGCAGCTCTTAAAAAATATTTGCAAGATGGCGGATACCGCGGATTGCTCGAATTTCAAATTGATGACTCTTTTTTTTTCTGAAGTAAGAACAGGCTAATTTACCATCGTAACAATAAATACAATAGACAAACATAACCGCCATAAACCTTGTATACACATAACTAATAACAGGACACTATACAGTTCCAAAGTTTCACTTCGCCGATCTCAATATTTATATCGGCTAGTTGTTAGTAAACGAGCGGTTTTCCCTTTTGTGTGGCGGACAATCGCTTAACTACTGATCTGACTGCCAACTTGTCAAGCACTGCCATCACTTATATTATACTAGCTGACCCGCGCAACTTCGTTTGAGTCACCCCGTTTTTGCAACATTTTTTACTTCTGCTCCGCACCAGTTGGTTGTAGCATGATGTTATATACATATAAACCTTCCTCTTCAATCACTCTATCTATAAAAAAAAATCGCATCAAAATCCGTTGCGTAATTATACAGATTTAAGCATACAAAGGGATATAGGTACAGAGAACGCGACTTTATTTTACTCGTATGTAGTGATATAAAGTTCTTTATAACTGCTAGTAGTATAATTTTAAAATACTAGCAACTATGTGAACAGCAGACCTTACAAGAACACTTTTATTTTTATAACACTTAGGTGGAAAGCGGTCACCGTGACCTATGAAAGTTTGCAACACCATGGGCGTCACACTCGTGTTGCCTGGACAGGGTACTGTAGAAACCTTCTAGTGCCCTTCTTGAAGAACCTCATATTGTAGTCGCTTGGGAAAACTACGGCAAGGAGTTCATTCCACAGCTTGAGCGTGCGCGGGATGAAACTCCTTTCATACCGTACAGTGCGCACCGTTTCCGGTCGTAGTGTGTGAGGATGAACTCGAGCGGTGCGATGATAGAAAGTAGGTGTGGGCATCATGTCGAACAATTCTTCTGAATACAAACCACTATATATGCGTTATTTAACAACAATCTGTGAAGATATTTAAGTAATAGATATAATGACTATTTTTTTATCGTGCGAAATATCCCCACGGATACCTCCCCCGCCGAAGCTGTATGAGGAAGTTATGTCGGACTCGCCTTCTAAAATACATGCCATCTTTAGGTCTTTAGTTGCCGAAAGTAAGATAGTAGCCAACATATATCCCTCGCACCCCGGCCCGGAGCCATCTCTTTCGTGATGACTCCTTCGGATGTAATGTAATATAATCAATAACCCTCGAACCTGCGATCTTCCCGAGTCCCGTCAGTGCATTCACTTTTTCCTAAATTTTAGATTGACATGGTCATTTACACATTCACTGTTAAACTCATCGGGATATTTACCATGTTTGTCCGCCGGTCGTCAGTACACCGTGATCATGGCGCTTGCAACAGCGCCGAAATATCGGTTATTCAACAAAATAAACAAACATGGTAAATATCCCGATGAGTTTAACAGTGAATGTTTTCCTAAATTGATTAGAAAAAGTATCCTCTGTCAATAAACATTATAAGAACTGACTATATAATGATATAATTGAATTTAATCTTTCTATAGGTACTTAAAAATTTTGTAATGGCGGCAGATTCTCGCTCTCAGTTGGTAGGTACCTGTAGTTGTAATTTGAAATACTGTAATTAATGGCAATTGAAATAGTGTAGCCATGAGTTTGTTTTGGCAGGATCTTTTCTCACTATTTTGGCCTCTTACACGCCAAAGCTAGCACAACCCGCGGATTTTTGTGACCAAGCTTGCTTACCATCACCAGTTAAGATAAGTTACCATCGGCAGTTTAGAGGTTAAGTACTTGGGAAGTTATCAATCAATCAATCAGCCTATCGCAGTCCACAGCTGGACATAGGCCTCTCCCAATGTGCGCCACTGCTCCCTATCCTCCACCCTCGGCATTAAATCTGTCCCAGCCGTTACACTAACTGGCATATATTTTGACCCCGAACACGTCACAAAACGTATTCAAAATTCAAAAATTATTGATTCTGCATAGACCACTAAACGACAATATCAATAAATATATTATAAGTTAGTGAGCAAATGGACCACCGAACTGGTTCGAAACGCGGTCCCGGCCTGAGATGACTCCGGCAAGAAACTCAGCTGGAACTCAATGTACGCAGTACGCGTTTTTTGAGGATAACATCCCGTCCTACGGCGCGGGAAGAAGAGCTCAAGTCATTATATCAGACTAATCCCCTCGCATCAAGGCCTTGTCTCCATCACGACTCGGGGTCAAAATATACCTATGCCAGAAACTATATTTTGAGTATAGCCTTCCCTAGTTTCCGCATACTGTGAAAAAAATGAGACAGGGGTCTACCCTGTCTCATTTTTTCTAATAGTCTTATAAAATTCAAATCCATGGTCATCCCATGCGGTTAGTGTTTACACCGCAACGCGGTGTTAAAAAAAGAGTTAATTTACATTTTGTATTGAGTCAGTAAACAATAATATTTATACAAAATATCGTCTTAAACTATCGAAGAATACAGGTCTTGCAAGTTTATAAAGATAGTTAGTAGTATAGATATAAAGATAGGCGGTAGTGAACGCGAGTGCTACGCAGAGGCATTTGTTCGGCCTGCTAAGTGCAAATATTTGCATGCAAGAATATGACTATTTGCATAGGTCTGATCGTGCCTCGGAAACTTGGAACTTCGATATCGCCATTGGTCATTGGACCATTGGCTGTGGAGGTTATATGGCAGTCGCTTCATGGAAAATATCGAAGTTCAGCCGCATCACAGTTAGACTGGAAAGTCGACCACAACTGAGTTGGGAAAAAGTTCAGAGAGTGATGTAATATTTAGGAATTAGAATGCTCATAACTGTCAACGTAAACCTTTGATAATGCCGCAAGGCGAAACCGGTTAGAGACAATAATAAATACAGTGGAGAAGTACCTACAAGTGTTATCAATCATGAATGAAATACACGTAACTATATTCAACGGGAACAGTTGCCCTGTAGGCCTAAGTTCCTATAGGTAATATGCCGGTATATTTGGGCTATCGAATGGTAATAGAACTAGAATTTGTTCCGTATTATTTTCAGAATAAATGATGGTTGAAACCAAACCTCCAGCCAGCGGGATTTTTTTTTGTTATGAATTTGATCACGCTGAAATGTAGTTCTATAATTAGGGCTATGCTATGTGAACACATAAAAGCCAATACAGACATGGGTTTCATTCATGAAATACAGAAAATACACGTTAGAATAAAATTAAAAAAAAAATAATCTCCATTCAGCGGAAAAAAAAATATTTAAGTCGAAAACAATATTGAAATGCAAATCATTAATTAGTGCTATTCCTTTACTTACACTTTTCGAACTTGCTTTTGTATTATAGCAGACTACAACTTTATAATATAATAATATAATATAGTCAGTTAAACGGCGGCGGCGCAGTGGCGGTAAAAATGTAATTTAATGTTATAATTTTTATGATTTATATTATTTATATGATTTATATGATTAGCACTAATTAATGATTTGCATTTCAATATTGTTTTCGACTTAAATAATTTTTTTTCCGCTGAATGGAGATTATTGATATTTTTTTTTAATTTAGTCTAACGTGTATTTTCTGTATTTCATGAATGAAACCCATGTCTGTTTTGGCTTTTATGTGTTCACATAGCATAGCCCTAATTATAGAACTACATTTCAGCGTGATCAAATTCATAACAAAAAAAAATCGCGCTGGCTGGAGGTTTGGTTTCAACCATCATTTATTCTGAAAATAATACGGAACAAATTCTAGTTCTATTACCATTCGATAGCCCAAATATACCGGCATATTACCTATAGGAACTTAGGCCTACAGGGCAACTGTTCCCGTTGAATATAGTTACGTATGAAATACTCTTCGAAAAAAGTCACACCACTAGCAATACTTATTTTTAATCACAATACACCTGATTGACCCCCGTTGTTTTCAATACCTGTTAACTTCGGTACTCAATTATCGCGCCGCACGAGCCCCTTATTAGATAACAAAATAGCTATTGATGAAGTCTAATAAAAACTCAATAAATTCCACTTTGTTTATCATCCGGTGTCGGCCATTGTTGTACGCCGAATTACCAAATTCATTGCCACTGTTACATTTATTACGAAACACGAAATGTTTGCTAGGAAAGCTGCGGTGCAAAAACAGCGCCCGCGCATTGGACTCCGTGACGTCACAATAGATCAATTTCTCAATTCGTACTGTTCCACTTTGGACCGGCGATTCGCACTGTTCCGTGTTCAATAGTAATAATTTTATTATTATACTTTGTAAAATGTAGCTTGGGTCCTATGACAGCTGTCAGTGAAATCCCGCACATGAAGTCTTGAATTTTCTATTATTGGATGTAGTAGCTGTCAATGTCATACTTTATGGGCATACCGTGCTAATTAGTGATGGGCGATGAATCATCGTGATCACATACTATGAACTATCCATATTTTGAATAAAGCTTAATTTAAAATTAAAATAATATAAGAAAAAATTAATTAGAATTTAATCTTATTGCTTAGGTATTTTAATATTATAATAATATTTATATTTCAATATACTTGATCCTGAATAATATTGAGTAAATAAAATCCTACATTCAATCCATCAACGCCCTGAACCTGTTTTTGGATTTTGTAAGAAGACACGCCGCGTTTGGCTCTTGGACCATGATATAGGCATAAGATACACGCGCCAACATCTTATTTGATATGAACTTCCACTGATCCACTCCACTTATTCTCATCAGTACGAGTGCCGACGCCTTGTATGCTACGTACATTCCGTTCTCATTACAATTAAATACATACATACAGTTAAATTAAACCTAATTATATGTAACATGAATCAATAATAGCTGGTAGTATCGATATTTTCATCGAATTTCGGACATCCCTACGAACCTCATTTTGACATCTGTCATAGGACCCAAGCTATATTTTACAAAGTATAGTCATAATTTTGGTTTTGGAAACTGGTGGATGTCCGGAAATGTGCAGTTGCTGTTATTTTTTTTGTGATCGTTATTTGGGTTTTGGTTCGTTTTATGTTTTGGCTAGAATCAGTGTTAAACTATTTGGTATCGTAATAACACAGTAGTCGTATACAAATTAGTTAGGTATACGTCGCAATAAAACTACATATTTTTAACGGAATCTATATTAATTCCTGAATTTATAATTCAATTGATTTTATAAAGTTCTTACAGTTGCGGAAATGATGGTATCGAATGTATCACGTGTTATCTTTGTAGTCATAAAATTATCCTTAGAAGAACAAAGTGTGCGAGTGATATACGAATCTTAACACAAAACCTAGGTATGAGAAAGTGACGGAATATTATGAACCGTGAATCGTTTTTTTATAAACCAAGTTTATAACTTTGACAGATATTGCAGTGATGTCAATGTTTCTACACTATGAGACACGAGTCATTATCTCTGGCATTTCAACTTCGGTAACGCAGTAATGAAGGAGTTTGTGGTCTATTTACACTAGTTATATTTAATAATACATAGTATAAAAGACTATTACATTATGACCTTGCCTTTTCTATGCAAACATTTTAATCACAGCTAATCATCGCACGAGTACTTATGATAATTTTAAGTATATTAGAAGGAGCAACATATTTTTAATCGATTCGATTCCGTAATCAACACTCCACCATACAATATACATCTTTAGCCCAGACAAGTAAATTTGGTCTGTCACTGTCAGGAAGTCTTTTTATTGATGCTTGGGTTCCAAGTGGATCACACCATCGGTTTCCAAGTCAATTAGATTTATTTGTTTCTACGAAATAGCCGATTCAGTTGATGAATTACACGCACTTTCACACGTTGGAAGTAAAGTGCAATTCGTTCGATTACCCGGCTAGTTAATTAAATTACTAAAAGTACATTAGGACATCAACACAAAATAGTTGGATAGTAAGATGTGTCTACTGTACTGCAGGCGCGATTGGTTGAAAGAAAAAAGTAATACCTAATTGAATCTTGAAAGTGAAACTATTTGACTGGAAGTTTTTCATTTTTGTTACTAACTCTCTAAAAGCTTCAAACTTTGTATTTCTTTTATAGTTCTTCAATAAATAAGCTTCTGGCTGACGTTAAGTGGTTTGGTATGCTATCTATAAACGCCAAGGAGAATGAAAACCAGGTCAACCATCTGCATGATATCCACTTTTTTATACGGGGTGTAACGGGAACACTCCCGAAGCCGAAAGCCACTGGTAGTACACAACATATTGGCATGAAAAAAACCACGGCAAATCAATATTTTTCTTCTTTATAATATTTTTTTTCGCATTGTTTACTCTCCATAGTATCAGTAAAGCTAAATGAAACGAAAGGATTTGATAGCTTTCGTTTCATTTTATCATACTCTGAGTGTCAAAAGTTAAAAATATATTATAGGTTAGTATAACAAATGGACTACCGGTTCAGAACGCGGCCCCGATATGAAAGGACTCCGGCAAGAAACTCAGCGGGCTTTTCTTTTTTTGGGTCTAATAACAAACATTTAGTTAGTCTAACCGTAATAATTTACTTGAAGCTCATTCCCAAGCTTGTTTATCATCCAAATGTGTTTATCCAGTTGTAACTAGGTAGGCCCAGGCAACGTCAGTACTGGTGACAAAGTACTAGTTTGGCATCTCACTGGAACGGCTAGTGGTATGTAGTCTAGTCTATATAAGGTGGGATTTCATCAGAGAAAATAATTGAGTTCAAGATTAACTGGATTCGTGTTTTTTGTCAATGAAAGCCATTGAAAATAATTAAACAATTTAGTCGCCCCCTAAGACACAAAGGAAAATTTCGTATGCTTCGAACACCGAACCAAGCCATCTAGCTAGCGTGGAAACAGTAGGCTAAAGCCTCCCAATATTGGGAGAAAAACAGAACAGAAAAAAACTAGTAGAAATGTGACACGATAGTTTCAGTAGCGGAATCAAACTCACACATACAACCGTTAATAATACCGTGCATTACTAGTAAAAGTGTTTTAATTGTTCGTATTTATATACTATCTTTAATGCCATATTAGCTCAAATTATACGTACTACAAAACGAAAACACACTACCCTTTTTAAGGTATTGGTAACTATATTGCGACCACCTTTATTTAACCGTTCATAACAGCGATAACTTTGCTATACTTACCTAGATAAAAAAATATTTATAGAGTTTCATATTTTGCATATAACAAGCTTGAATATTTACGAAAAATTTTAGACGTATTTTTACAAAAAACGTTCATTTTGTCTAATTTATCCTTCGTTGCATAAATAAGCGCTGCAATGACACGTGTGCACCGATTACCATCACACGTTGTCGAAATCTGTGATACCTACAACAATTTCAGCGTGAAGTAGTAACCCTACAGATTAATATTACTGTCGTAAATAGTTCCACAAAATCCTCCATTACCGCGTTACCAAAGTTTTCTGTTTTTTTTTTTTTTTTTTTTTTATCTATGGCACGTCAATTTGACTTCACCTCGCCTGATGTTAAGCTGAAGGCAAAGTCCCATGAAAGAGGGTCACCATTGCAAACACGTTCAGTGCTACAGTGTTGCATTTAGGTCTAGTGTCAATCACTATTCTATTAGATACTGACCTATTTATTTCATCTGAAAACATTTCATGCTCTCTTTGTTTAATTTTTAAAACGCAACCGCGTAATGTCTTTAATTGGAAAGTTTTTCAAGGAATCCGACACTTTTAGTGGTTTTTGTTAGGTCTCTTTATTTTGGCTGGTAACTTATTTATTATATGATAACTAACTATACCTTTTCTGGAGTTGAGACGGGATGTACCCTTATGTCCTAAGTAAAAAGGACGCAAGACATAACGGTAATATATGGTATCATTCATCTTGGGGTGAGGTCATGAGGTTAATTGATAACACACTTGTACTTCTCCACTGGAGAAGTACAAGTATGTTATCAATTATGTATAACAATAGGTTCATCAACAGTATAAATAATCTTAAGAGTGCTTCTGTGCTGTCAGCGCAAGAGACAAGTCGATCTTCCTGCTGACAGCACATAGATTGTCCAGGTATTGACTAATTATGAACTTATTTCTTAATAATACACTTGAGCTATTTTTTTTATACCACTAAGATAGCAGACAAGCACACGGCCCACCTGATGGGAAGCGGTCACCGTGGCCTATGGACGTTTGCAACACCAGAGGTGTCACACACGTGCTGCCTACCCTGTGTAGAAACCTTCTAATGCCCTTCTTGAAGAACCCCATATTGTAGTCGCTTGGGAAAACCACGGCAGGGAGCTCATTCCACAGCTGGAGCGTGTGCGGGATGAAACTCCTTTCATACCGCACAGTGCGCACCGTTTCCGGTCGTAATGTGTGAGGATGAACTCCCTCTCTATGGCGAGCGGTGCGATGATAGAAAGTAGGTGTGGGCATCATGCCAAACAATTCTTCTGAACACAGGCCATTATACAGGCGGTAGAACACACACAGTCGTTTGTCTGACTTGAACTTATATTGTTAAGCAGATATAACAGTCTATTAGCACTTTTTTCGCTGTCAAGTTTTTATTAACTCGTTATATAACAGCTTTCATTACACATTTTGACAAAAAACTTATCAATTGTAGCCATATTTCTTTCACACCTATCCAGTACAAAAACACCTAGACAATTGATACTTTGAGTAATAGGTATCATTGCATGTCAATGAACAAAGACAACGTTTTTCGCCCGGCGTTTCTTGTACATCACGACACGCGAGATGCTTGTGAATAACTATTGTCTTTATTTTCCTTGAGAGAACTTTGTTTGTTTGTTTGTTATTGTATATCGTAGTAATCTTAATAATATTACTCAGAAATTCTTACGTTTGGTGAATGAACCTTGGCTTTGAAGTGACTATTTTCAATAATCAATTAAGTTGATGTCAGTCAGTCACTTTTTGTTCAATCTCGTCTTTTAACTTAACTCCATGTAAAAGTCTTAACTATATTTAGGTATAGGTATTTTTATTGATTACCCATTTGTTTTCAGTAAACAATCCCAATAAGCCACTAGGTACCTATGTTTTTATTACTTTTGAACAACATTACATTATTTACTCTCCACCTTGTTGTCGGTAAGTATGGAATCAAACATGATTTTTTTTTATACCACTTAGGTGGCAGACAAGCACTCGGCCCACCTGATGGGAAGCGGTCACCGTGGCCTATGGACGTTTGCAACACCAGAGGCGTCACACACGTGCTGCCTACCCTGTAGAAACCTTCTAAAGCCCATCTTGAAGAACCCCATATTGTAGTCGCTTGGGAAAACCACGGCAGGGAGTTCATTCCACAGCTTGAGCGTGCGCGGGATGAAACTCCTTTCATACCGCACAGTGCGCACCGTTTCCGGTCGTAGTGTGTGAGGATGAACTCCCTCCCTATGGGGAGCGGTGCGATGATATAAAGTATGCTCTCTCAATGTAAAACCGAGCAATAGTTTCAGAACTGATGAACTATCAAACCCTACTTTAACATTGGCAAAATCATCGGTGAACGATGGAGCCACTTACTTACATAAAATAAGAAGAAGAATCTCATCGTCTTTACTAAAATTTATTAAGCTGATATTAGACGTTCACTTTTATTCTCCGTAAAACTAATCATTATTAATGCCGCTGGAACTCAGTAATGAATAGATTCTACAGTACTGGATTGGTTCACTGTCGTCATTCTTGTCTTATCCAGATATAAATAAATAAAAAATAATGACTGAACAAACTGGGACTGTATAGTATTATTTTTTATGCCACATAGATGGAAGTACCTGATGGAAAGTGGTTACCATGGCCTATTATGCCATGCCATGGACGTTTGCAACACCAGGGCCGTCACACTCGTGCTGCCGACCATATAGAGAAGAGGAAGAAAGGGGAAGGGGGAGGGGAGAAGGTTAAGAAAATCTCTATACTGTCAGTGCAGAAGACAAAAAAGGGTTTCTCGGTCTTCCCACTGAAAACACAAAACCTCTCCAGTGAGCTCTGGCTACCCTTATCACCGTCGGAAACACAACACAAGGTTATTATTAGCCGCGGTATTCTGTAGGCCGGAGGTACTTCTCCAGTCGAACTGCTCAATTAGGACGGGAGATACTGTCATGTCCTATCTCTGTCATATTAATATACCGTACAACCAAATAATACATAGTATAATAATGTGGTATGTATAATATTGTGTAATCGAAATACTAGCGCCTTCTACCATAAAACTATGCCACCATAACGAGCAATCTTGTTAACAAATTATTGTCTCAAATAATCATAATAAATTACTATAAAATCCATTAATGTCATATTAGTTTTATTTCAATTACCTATGTCAGAACTTTTATTCACACTTAAATCTTTAATGGTAAACGTTATTTCTATTAAGCTGCTATTCTACACATAATAACATAACTATACGTAATGGCCGCGTGTCTTGTATCATATATGTATTATTTAATAGTGTAATTACCATTCATTTATTACCCGCCTGGGGTTACGAAAGTAATAACTTTATCTGTACAACCATTTTGTTACTTAGTTGACTATCTGAGATTTCTTAGAATAATATTATTTGTATATATAAGTAGATAATACTGTCGTACAGCCGCGGTAGCCGAGGTCTCGGGTTCAATCCCAGGTTTTAACATGGCACACACCAATGACTTTACAATGCACAAGACCCACCCAAACACACATACACACACACCCACACGCACACAAGCATAAAAAAATTACAAAAAAAACAAAAACACGTCTGCGTAAAAACTAATTTTAAAAATTACGTGATAAAATTAACTTAAATAAGAACTAAAAAGAAAGAAACAAGCCCAGTAGTTAAGAATTCGTACAATAAGTACTCACAGTCGGGGCCCATTTAAATTTTATTAATCAAATCTTCCCAAAAGGAACATAAATAGACTGATAAACACATTACCCTCCTTTGCGTCGCGCAGTTGGGTAAAAGGAGATCACCATTAATTTTCCCACGTCATTTTAACCCCTATTGCCCGTCACATCTTCAAGATTCTCGATTTATCGCAGGTTTATAAGTGCCTCGGAGAGCACGTTAAGCCGTCGGTCCCGGTTGCCATACAAACATCTATGGCAGTCGTTACGGGTAGTTGGAGCCCTCAAAAGTCCAACCAGCCTAACTTGGAACTTCGATATCGCCATTGGTCATTAGACCATTGGTTGTGGAGGTCAGATGGCAGTCGCTTCACGGAAAATATCGAAGTTCAGCCGCATCACAGTTAGACTGGAAAGCCGACCCCAACTGAGTTGGGAAAAAGGTTTAGGGAATGATGATATTAAAGATTCTCGATCTCGCTTCCGACAACTGTAGATATTACTTACCTTACATGAAAAGCTCATAATTTACCTTCTCCTATGCTCGCTGCGTGAGAAAGTAAAAGTACATAGGTACCTATCGAGTTGAACAACCTTGACCGCAAAAGTTATCACATATGCCATGAGTGTGTGGCATAACATATCATAATTATGTAACATAGTATTAGCTATTGTTACTTATAATAATAACCTAACTTAGCACTAATTTTACAGTTAGATATATACTTAGTAAGCTTGTTAACTTAGCTAGTTACTTATTTACCTAATGATGCCACTTAGGTACGTGTTTAAAAATGAATACAGACAAGCACATGGCCACCAAGTTATTTCAAAGTACATAGCCTGTGAAAATTATCACCCCACCCGACCCGGTTGAAAACGAATATGACTTGTACTAACAAATTAAGCTAGAACTAGCTTACTGACCTTAAACAATTTGCGATAACAGCTATGAAGAAGAAAAAGAACAAATTTCAAGGTTTGGAGGTCAAACGGCAGTTGCTCCCATGAAAGCCATAACGAAAACAAAGACGAACAAAGAAATAGGGGAGCAGGAGAGACGTCTACGAAAGTAATGGAGAATAGATAGAATCATATCATATTATCATATCATAAACTCACGCCTATATCCCCGAAGGGGTAGGCAGAGATGCCAGCACCCACATTTCGCCAGTTTATGGTTAGGTCCCAATGTAATGTTATTAGTCCTAAAAGGTGGCGATCCTATTATAAACCTGCGATAAATACACACATAACTTCGAAAAGCATCGAAAATTCATTGGTGTGTGCCATGGTAAAACCTGGGATCGAACCCGAGACCTCGTCTCAGCAATCCGCTACCGCGGTTAGGTCACCCAAGTCAATGCCAATAGACCTATTCATATTTATATTCAGTTGCAATGAGCGGGAATCGAATTTGCGAACTCTAATATCTAACACTTTAATGACGATAAGTTGCAAAAGTAAACCAAAACGTCTTCATCAATACAAACAGATTGCACATCGAAATACAACCTCAGACCCAGCGAACGAATAACGCAATCTAAGCAATCTGCCCTCAAGTAATTCTAGATGTCAGTTTCTCGACTTTCTCCCGAAGGTCGCGGGTTCGACGCCTGCCCGTTGACACTGTGCTAGCGCAGCTCTACCGTAGTACAGATTACATAACATTGTTATTATATTGTTATAGTTTCGTTGAGAAGTTAATAAGTAATTTATTAGTTCAAATTAGGTAGAATTACCTCTATAAATAAGAACTACCTCAGTTTTGAAGTGTGTAATGTAGTGTTCGACCCGGTAATCAAACTCAGAACTTCACGATAGCACATGTATTGCATACATACGCAAAAGCTCCCAGAGAACAAGCGGTCAATTTAATAAATATTAAATACTGACTACTAAGTACTTAGGGTAAATGTAGTTTTTCATTTGTAAAAGAACTTTAAAATTGGCACTGTAGTATTAGAGTTTATTCATTACAAACATACACACACGCAAAAATATTTTTTTTACTTTACAATATTAGCGTAAATCTAGTTTTCCAGTTCCAGTATTAATTGGATTGGTATGGTCCAATACCATCCTAATCCATGACCTGTTACTACAATTTTAGCATCTCTGGGATCATTGCACAAAATACTTACTAAATGATCTCAATAAGTGCAGATGTGTAGAGATGTTATGTCCTAGACAGGGTTTTACCATCCATCGGGTCAATCTGAACGCCACCATTTTAGTACTGCACGTGTTTGTAATAGTGACCTTCTTTCCTGAGACTTTGCTTTCAGCTTACCATCAGGCGAGGTGAAGTCAATTTGACGTGCCATAAATAAAAAAAAATACTATCTCACTTTCGGTTTCAGCCCGACATAACCATTCACACCGGCTTCGGTGAGATAATTATCCGAGAAGATTTTGCTCACGAAAAAAAAAACAAGCTATTCTGAGTTATGGCTATAGGCTGTGCTTAATTTGACTTAGATTTGAGTTTCACAGAGTAGATATAGTACATACGGCTCTGACTCTAGATTGTGCTGTATAAAATGCACTATCCCTTACAAACTTTCCATTATTAAGCTAGCTGACCCGCGCACCTCTTTTGCGTCTCCCCGTTTTTGCAAAAATTTTCATTCCTGCTCCGCACCTGTTAGTCGTAGCATAATGTTATACACATATAAACCTTCCTCTTTAACCATTCTATCTATAAAAACAAACCGCATCAAAATCCGTTGCGTTGTTTTAAAAATTTAAGCATACAAAGGGACATAGGGACAGAGAACGCGACTTTATTTTATACTATGTAGTGATATATTATGGCTATAGGCTGTGCTCAATTTGAGTTTCACAGAGTAGATATAGTACATAGGCTCTGAGTCTAGATTGTGCTTTATAAAATGCACTATCCCTTACAAACTTTCCATTATTAAGCATCAACTAACATTGTAAGGTTATTTTACAATCACGTACTAAAATACCAATGACCAGCATGTCGTAACCTTTAAATAAATGCAAGCACCATAGCTGCAAGCCACTTCCGATGTTACGTAATGTAATGAAGGGTTTGCACCGCTCGTTGCATGCATAGCACGTATCTGGCGCGCAATGGAACTCATTTTCACTAAGCATCGTGACTTGATTTTATTTCTTGGTTTGTGTCTTAAGCGGTAGCGATTTCTGTTTAGTTAAATAGAGAGATTATAACTTAGTATTTGTAAAATCCATTTTTCCTACTACTATTTTAAAAATTAGTGCTTCTCTAGTATCTTTGACTGATGAAATAGGAGAGCAATATGACTAAAACCATACATTTCATTGGTCGGTCAGAATGATGATAAAAACCAAAAACAGCCTAATATCTTTGCTGTAAAAATGTGCAGTATAAAATAAATTATTCTCCAACCACACTGAAACTATGACTTTTCATTATAATTTTTAGTTCCTAAAGTTGACCTCCTTATGTCGAATCGATGGCATTTTGGAGTTGAAATGGTTGTGTAGTAATTTGTTTCACGGTAGCGCCGCTACTCACGGAAAGGGCCCGAGCATAGCTTTCGCTCTTTTGGAAGGCTTACTTATAAACATTCATATTGAGTCTAAACGTGTATATATTTTTAGATTCCTGATTATATTTAAAATGATTTCTATCACGAAATATAAACAAATACTATATTCTATTAAGTACGCTCCATGCACGCGCTATGAAGGCTTGACGTTACACATGACGTAGGTATCTGTGGCTTAAGAAATAGAATTTTCTAAATCAAATATTTTCAAAACTATTTGTAGCTGATCTTTCAAATTGAAGACCTTTTGAAACTTTGACATTCTGGGATAAATTCAAAAAAGGCGAGCATAATGTAGGTGTGCTTATCACTATCATCACTACATAGTATAAAATAAAGTCGCGTTTTCTGTCCCTATTTTTCTTGTCCCTTTGTATGCTTAAATCTTCAAAACTATGCAACGGATTTTGATGCGGTTTGTTTTAATAGATAGAATGGTTAAAGAGGAAGGTTTATATGTATATAACATCATGCTACAACAAACAGGTGCGGAGCAGGAATGAAACATGTTGCAAAAACGGGGTGACGCAGACGAAGTTGCGCGGGTCAGCTAGTTATTGAATAATATAAAAATGCCATTCCGCCTCCGCTCATTACATGCATCTCTTTCCATTGCGACATAGTCCCGTAACACGTGCATGCAACTGTCATGGTGCATACGCCATGAGATCACGTTACGTCACTAACCACTGTAGCGTGATGACCATGAACGATTAATAAATATTTTGGATATGACACGTGTGAAATATTGAGTGAAGGTAGCCATTGCGATATGTTCTACGATGATCATAGAACATATCGCAACGATTTTGGTAGACATCCACTCCATTTGGATCGTAGTCTCGATCGATCGATCGTAGGTCGTAATGTACCAAAATCGTTTCATAAATGTGATAAATGTATACCAATGAAATGACGTCTTCCAGCTTTGGATTTCCAAGCGTATTGAAATCTATGCATCCAATACAAATGGCCGTACCGTCCGCTACTATGCAAGTTAACCTCCGTTCTAGGTTCTAACTGTTCGATAAAATGTGTAAACTTACTGTATTTTTTGTCTTATTGAGTTTCCGGATAGGTATAACTTGGAAGTCTCTAAGACTAGGTGAATAGGTTACTTCTAGGCAAGCGTGCTCCACCGTCGACCACATCATCACTTACCACCAGGTGAGATAGTGGTCAAACGCGAGCCTATCGACCAATAAATAAAGAAAAAGCCAATTATTATGACGATAGATAAGGCACCTACCTGTTAAAGTTAAGGTTTCCGTCAAATTTAACAGTAACTTACAGTAGTTAACATTGATTCTAATGGTCTGGCTAAATGTGTTGCACCAGAGTACTTAGTAGCTTGGTTAAAGTTATCTTTTTGACAGAATTTGACGTTTGAACGTGGTCGGTTACAGTTAGAGTCAATTTAACAATTTTTAAATGGTGCAACCTATTTACCTGTCCGGTACTTTACCAGCACTGTTAATGTTAAAAAAAGATCGTGCAACCCAGGCTAAAATTTGTGATCTTCCCACTACACAGCACATCTCAGTTCAATTACAAAATGAAACCTCTAAAGCTATGAATATTCAGACACGTATGTACTTCTACATTCTCGATTTATGATTATATTTTCACCTAGATCATCACAGACTTCCTTCCTGGTCTATCGACCTTAAGTAATCTAATCCCATCATATATATTACATCGACAGAAAGTAAAAGGAAGGTATTCCAGCGAGATGGAAAGCGTACTGAACGAGGTTTTCCGATCACGCGCACGATTCGATTTGTGGCGGCCGCGGCGCCGACGCTAGTATGTTTGTTGATCAATTTTTTTACGAGAAGAAAACATTTTGTTTATTTATTTTTAGTTTTTTGTTAGTATTATAGGCTTTTCTAGTTGTTATTAGTGAGGTAGATAATGGTCGAGGCTTTGGTGCAGGCTTTTTATTCGTCAGATAGCAGATACTCCTATAAAGGATAAAATAAACATACGAACATCTATGGCAGTCGTATGGTAGTTGGAGTGAACCGGTCTAACTGCAATATTTCGATGTCGCCATTGGGTTGTGGAGGTCAGATGGCAGTCACTTCACGGAAAATATCGAAGTAGCCAGCCATACAGCGGACTCCTAGGAGTTTTGCGCGAAGGAGGATGATATCTTCCAAATAAAGGCGTGATGGTTTGGATGATGATTAATCATTCAAATTCAGTCAAAGGCTAAACATCAAATACCTACTTATCAATCAGTAACTACAGCATAAACAGAAATTACCTCTTGTTATTGATTATTCAATTTCAAACCGCAAACAACAAAATCACAACTAAACAATAAAATTACAACATCAATGAAAATGCAAATAAACAATTAAATATAACCGGACACAAGTAAATCACGTACTAAAAACAACAATATAACAAAATGACGCGATCACACGTAATTTTATTTATTACGCAACCCCGCGTAATTACCTTAAAACCACCAAAATATTGTTCTAAACCACAGTCGTGTTGTAACAACGGTGACTATGGACTTTTGATATAATTGAAACTTTCATTGAATTGTCATTGGATGATTAGAATTCTGTTTCGTAATAAATGTGATTGGTGATTGATGATTTGAAATCATTGGTCTCGTGAGTCGAAATTGATTGAATGAAATACTCTTTTGAATGATGACTTTGACGTTATTGAAAATTGAAAAGTTAAATCAATTTAGATAAGGTTTCTTTTATGTTAACTAGTTATTTATTAATTTATAGTTTTGAAGAGTAGTTTGCCTGTCCATGTGCCCAGATCATCTTTCAAACTGTCTATCCAGTTGGATAGGGCTAAGAGGAGTTCCTCTTATATCTTATTCTTTCCTTATAGTCTCCTCCGCCGCACAATATAATACGGTTTAGATTTTGTAGGACTGCGAAACATAGGCACTTAAAAATAATTTTAGTCTACATGTAGGCTGTTTAATACTAACCGGATCATCACCGCTATACTTAAACCACTATAGGTACTTGTTTTTCATCAAGAGCAGTGTTACAACAGGTCTTGCCGCTCGTCTTCATTTTCTGCAAGTGCAGCAATATCATTTAAAAATCTAATAAATTTAATATTCTCGCCATTGAATTTAAAAACTAGGTGTGTAGAAAACTAGTTCTGCATAGGTACCTTATGAAGAATTAAACTGCACAATATCTCAAATTAAGCTTATTGCATTATGAAATATATAAAGATTCAGACAAAAGCATCCAATTTATTCAGATGAAATGATTTCATTATTACGATCATGTTAATTGAACCGAAGTTCACAGTTTACCGCTGCTGACATCCGGCATAGACTTCAATAATAGTCCAGGAGCTCATTGACTCCACTACATTATAACATAAAATTTAATTACTTAAGTAGAAAATTTCGTGACGCGATTAGCATTTTTCATAAAACTCTTTTTGATATGGTATCCCCCGTACTAATTAAGTCATCCAATTGGGGAAGTACCCTGCCGTACAAAAAAAAAACTGGTTTTAATAAGCCACACTGAAATGAAAAAAATATTCTGCTCCCGAAAACGAAAACAGGAGATGATAGGTCTTTAGATACTTTCTTCTTTTGGTAGATATCATGATTTTTAAACCCTTCACGTAATAATATTATTACAATAAAAAAGTACCCCAATTTAGTTAAACTGGTCAGTAGTAGCCCCTGTTTTCTTTTTCAGGAGCGTTCCCATAATACCTCGTATGATTATTATTAAATAGACTTTAGTCAGGCGTAGACGGGCTCCTAGTCTATAACGCTGATTCTCACGTAACCCCTTCAGTTACGACATCGTAATAATTCTGGTAATCACTTTTACAGAAAAACATCTCTGTACCTTTTTGTTCGAGTCATTTCTCTTTTTTTTTTGATTTCACCGCCCGGTCTTCAGACTCATTTATATTTTGCCAAAACAGGTGAGCGGTTTGACAGTTGTCACAATGACAAGTGATCTGTCATATTATGTCTTTGTATTAAACAATGGCGGGCGAAGTTCGAAAACTGTTAAGTTAAGCATTGATTTTTGCAATTTGTTTGTGAGGTAATGAAATAATAATTCTCGGTAATTATGACTTGTATGTGTAGACACTAAATAAGTAGCTTAGGTAACTTAGGTAGCAGAAAAGCACGCGGTCCACTTAATGAAAAGTGATTATCGTGACCAATAGACGTTTGCAACACCAGGGGCGTCACGTTCGTGCTGCCGACTATATAGAGAAGAGGGGAGAAGGTTAAGAGAGTCTCTGTGCTGTCAGTGCAGAAGACAAAGAAGTGTTTCTCGGTCTTCCCACCGACAACACAAAACCTCTCCATTGAGCTCTGACTACAATATGTATTTCGAATAAGGCATATTCGAAATGAAATATATATTTTTGCATTTGGGAAAGGACGTATATTATCGATTCATTCCGAAAATATCAAGACAGACCTTTTTTTATCCATAGCACGACAACTTGACTTCACCTCGCCTGATGCTAATTCACATAAAAGAAGGTCACCATTGCAAACACCTACCGTGCTACAATGGTGGCGTTCAGCTTGACGGCCTTATCAGATGCTTTTCACGCCCCGCTTAAAGGACCCGGGACTGTAGGCAGAAGGAAACACGTGCACCGGGAAGGAATTCCAATTTGTTTATTCCGTCAAGAGCTTAATTGTGTAACAGCAGGGTCCAGAATTAAATGGCATCGTTTGTAATCTCAGTGCCTTGACAATGCTGCCGTTCTTACGAAAAGTGCAATAACTCGTGTTATGGCGTGAAATGAGTTATGTACATATTCGGAATTAGCACAACAAGATCTATATATTCGCTTTAGACAGTTTTAACGTATCTATGACGGAGCCTGTTTTAATACTAAACATTACCGCAATATCTATATCTCTGCTCTATGGTTTACTTAGTAAGATCGACATAACTATAGATAAGAATAAATTTCTTACGATATTATAGTAGTTTACTATCAATGAGCGCAATTAGTGTAGTTATTGCATTTATAATTTGTATATTTAGTTATTTTCGTTCGTTCGTTTACTAGTTATTAGCGCAACAAGCGTTGATTTATTGCTGTTATCATAAGGAATCTTATTCCTGATTATTAGAATATTATTAAAATTTATGTAACAAACAGATATATTACAGTTATTTTTAGGAAGAGTAGGGGAATATTATATATCTACGCGAAACTAATAGCAATAAAATGACTACTTATTGATGATCGAAAAAATAAAATAATAGCAGAATTAGTACCTTTGATAGCCGAAAATAGAAGGAGCTTTTGGTTAAACTTACCTGAAGCGTCCCGATCTTCAAACCTAGACTGAAAATGTGATTTAATTAGGTATTAAGCAGAGTTTTAGTTATTAGACTGATAAAAACTTTGATCTCAATTTGTGCCTTATAAAAAGTAGAATACATTTTCACTAAGTTATATACTTATACAGTTATATAGTTATATACTTATATATAAGTTATATCATTAATAATTTGGTAAGTGTTTTATTTAATTATTTTTTGAAATCAACTTTTTTTTTTGTTTTATTTTTAAGTAATGTTTTGTATTAAGACAAATGAATAATATTTTTGATAAGGGTGTTTTTTAAGTGTAGCAAGCAACTGTTTTTGGATTTGATTTCTTTATTTTATATTATATTTTTGATAAGTGTGTTTTTTTATTTGATTTTTTAAATAATGTTTAAATTAAGATACGCGAAGAAATTTCATTTATATTTGTGATTTTTTTACTTTTGAAACACATAAAATTTTAAATATATTGAATTGTTTTCACTATCATAACCTAACATGATAACTGAAATTGATCTTGTCTTTATGGTATAGGTATATATCTCCCTCTACGGTATATATTCATAGTTCCTCTATGAGTACAAAGGAACAATTTGTACTGGGGTAGGTGCAAATTGTTTCTTTGTATTTTCAAACTTGCTTCTTACTAATGAAAACAGCAATAAATAAGTCACTTATTGCACTTCTGGTTAGGACACAGTTCATAAATAATTATTATTTGTTTATCAACAATAAATTATGTAAGTTTCCTTATTATTAGTGCAACAAGTACCTTAGTTATTACGGTTATAACTAGTAAACTTTCTTTCTACATACTAATAATACTAATCATAAGTAGTTTTATTGTTTTTTTATATCGAAAATAAATATATTTACAAATATTAAGTACTACATAACATTATTTACATTATTATCTAACAGTGGTAAAAGTTTCAAGTCATTACTATGTATAGTGATGGAGATACAAACAAATCAAAAAATAAATCTTTTACCGCGTTTTTCTCGAAACCAACTTTTTCCTAGTTATTGCACTATACGTAAGGACGGCAGAATGGTTGACAGTAGAATCAAGGCCCAGTTGCCTAGTGTACGAGTCGCTACATAAATGTACGTACTGTAGCACTAGCATGAACTCCTATCGAATTCGTAATGAAAAGGTTTCTAGAGAACGGAGCATTGTGATTGGCAGTCTGCCTCTTGTGAACCTGTGTGCGTGTGTAGCCCGCCAATCGCAATGCTCAGTTCTGTCGAGTAGTGCTACTGAGTTCCTCTAGTAATCGCTGGAACTCCAGATGACAATTCGAATTTCGTTTGAGTTGTCTGTGATGTTGTTGATTTTAATAGTGCGTTAGTGGCACGTCTCTAATGCTGCAAGAGTTCAGAGGCCACAGTGAGGAGTTAACTACGTGATGAAGTGTGTAAACGTGAGTGAGGTCACAACTACTCTTCTCCATCATCAAGCGAAACACGTAGACAGGCCATTGTATTTACTTTATAAAAACTGATTTGAAAGAAAAAAAAAAACATACCCGTGGGACATTTTTGAATGGATTTTTGGATTTTGTATTGAAGACGAGGAACCGCGGTAGCCTAGTGGTATGGGTAATGGACTGCTGAGAGGAGGTCTCGGGTTCGATCCCAGGTTTTACCATGGCACACACTAATTATTTTTACATGCTTTTCGAAGCTATGTGTGTATTTATCGCAGGTTTATAAGTGCACGGTTAATGGCAATAGACTCGCCAACTTTACATTAGGACCTAAATATAAACTGGCGAAATGTGGGTGTTAGCACCTCTGCCTACCCCTTTGGGGATATAGGGGTGTATATTTAGCTCGCACACTTTATTCCTAAGGATAACTTTATACTATAGGACTAGTATTGGCAAACATGTCATCCTGTCGAAACCAAGACTCTTGTTTGCTTCACTCATTTGGTCAAATACCATACCTTTTATTTGTAAGCGCCTACTAGGAATAAAGTTAGATCTTCTCAATTCCATCCCTAAGGAAGTAAAACCAAAATTTCCTACACTAAGCCAGGCCTACTAGTATTAAAAAGAAAAAATCCCTGGTGTACAGAGAAAGCAGATCGTCACTGATGACCTGCGATGATTGATGGACTGCCATTGACATTTGTAACTTCCGTCTCCAAATACCTGCTAATTGCTGTGGAGAATTTGATCGGCATTCAAAAAACGTCGTCTCGAACAGCCGCCGTAAAGGTGAGGCTTGACTAATGCGAGCGGAAATTTTTTTAAGACAAATTTTTTTAATGAAGTTAACTTTGATATCTGTTTATGAAGCTTTTTTGAGTATGGCGATATTAAAAAAATAATTATGGATTTGATAATAATTTGGAGCAGGTATAGGTAGTAACGTTACAAACGTTCAATAACGTAATACATAATCCCAGAGATTATTTATTACGTTACGTTAGACACTAATTGCTACTAATTGCTTACTAATTGTCATAGAAAGGAATGGCAAACAGTATCCCTCAAAACAAATAAAATTATAATATCCTCCCCACTAACCGTATCCCTCGTCCCATAAACTCACTCTCTTCTGACTTATACTAATTCTTCTCTTATATATTTGATTGGTGACTACATTGACTCAAATAACATTACCTTGTAGAATTGTCTTTGTCTGCTATAATCATTAAGCTATGTGTTTTGCTTTGACTCAGTTACATACATTTTGCCCATTGGAAACTTAACTTTAAATACATATTGAATGAAATATTCCTAACTGCTGGGTTGTTGACGGAAACTTCGGAATCGCCACAGTACAAAAAAGCAAGAAAAAATATTTCTTACCCGTATAGATATGGTATGTGCAATATTCCTCAAGCGCGAAGTTAATACCTCGAAAAGGGTTTCACCTCTATCCGAGGCATCCTCAGGGCCGCTTCGGAGCTCTGTAGTAGAGTAGAAGAGTGGTGAGTTTCCTTCCCAACTCCATATTTTCTAACTAGCTGACCCGCGCAACTTCGTCTGCATCACCCCGTTTTTGCAACATTTTTTACTTCTGCTCCGCACTAGTTGGTTGTAGCACGATGTTATGTACATATAAACCTTCCTCTTTAACCATTCTATCTATTAAAAAAACCTGCATCTAAATCTGTTGCGTTGTTTTAAAGATTTAAGCATACAAAGGGACATAGAGACAGAAAACGCGACTTTGTTTTATACTATGTAGTGAAAATCCTGGCAGTCAGTGAATTTTGCTGCGTTAAGCTTTCTACTATCGCGTTCAAATGAACTCAACAAAAATATCTGATACCTTAGATGGTATCGGAAATGAACCCGTCATACCGAGAGCAGCGTCGCTCTTATCTGCAACATCTGAACAATTAGCTGCTACCATTTATTCGTCACTATCTACTGATGGCCTGTTTGATAACAGAGTTTAGTTTATTTCGTAGAAATCTCGGGTCACAAGATCTAAACTGAGTTTGGTTAATTGAATTAGTTTTGTTAATATAATAATATTATATATGTGTATAATATATAAATATGTATAATATGTATGTATTTACAAAAATAAGTGTCTAAGTATATTTATCCGCATTCTAGAACCCATAATACAAGCTAGTTAAACTATGCTTACCTGGGTCTAGGTGGCGTTGTGTAGATTGTCCTAGAATATTTATTATTATATTATTATTATAAAGTGTAAGGGGAACAGTCTCGAAGCCGAAAGTCCCCAGTAGTACTCCCGGTACATTACATATTAGCATAAAAATTATGAGTTGGATTTTTTTTATACCGTTTAACTAGGGTTATTCACTCTCCATCGTGTTAGTCAATATACATGAAATAAAAAAATTCGTGATAAAACATGAACTCGCATTATGGCGCCATTGTTTTCTTTTGCAGTGATGTTTTTTTATGAAATTAAAATGATCGTTTATGTACACAAATATTTGCATTAAGCGGGAATCTACCTCTTGGCTCATTACCTTGGGCTTCGAAAATACCCCATAACGATGATCGCATGATTGATTTATGATTGTGGAATTTCAAAACCCTTTTTACCGACTTTCTGAACCCAAAGAACGATTGTTATTTTCAATCGCATCATATGGTCTTTCACACGACCATTACCATCCAATAATTGCCATAGTAAAAAAGATTTTCTATAAATAACCTATCAATTACACAGAAAGCGGTAACCATGGCTTAAAAGCCCTTCAGAGGTAACAATGGCGTTTGACATAATCGCTTACACAATCGAACCGCCATATTGCATTCAATATGCGTATGCGCAGAGAAAGTACATCATTAGAGTGGTGTTGATGGGGTCGCTGACAGGCCACTGCATACGACCAGGTACTTATGATAATCATAACAAGTACTTAAACTAGTTTTTATTTACTTACGATGCAGATCTTTTGGAATTCTTCTAAACCTTATTTAGTGATATGAATTTTTCCATAAAAATTATTGAGACCCGTATTAAAACTACAGTGAAACCCGTAGTTAACTAAATTAGAATACTAATGGCACTTACAAAACAACAATATCAATAATATATTATAAGTTAGTGAGCAAATGGACCACACGTTTGAAACGCAGCCCCCGCCTGAGAAGATTCGGCCAAGACACTCAGCGGACTTTTCTTTTTTTTTTGGTCTAATTACAAATTATTTATACTGTTCAATGATGGCACTTGACACTTTCTCATGCTGTTGTATAAATATACGTATGTCACTCGCAAACTCTGTTCCTTTAAGGATAACTAAAAGAAAAATAGTCATCATTCTTATTATTTTTCTTCTATGTTTTCTTCTCTTTATTACTATAATAAGTATGAGCCTATGTCCACCAAATAAGTGAATCGCTTTAATTTCTTAGTGGCCAATATATCAATGATCTCTATGTAATTCGGAACCGGTATTCTATTAAGTAATGTGTGCTAATATCCTCGTAAGGAAGTTATATGTGATAAACCTAGATATATGTGTTTGTCCTGCATATTACCAATATTACTGTATATTATTTCCGGGTCGTTCATATCAAAAGTGTTTTCGAAAAGTAATTTATGAAGTAGACGTTACGTAAAAAGTAATATCATTAACTGAAGTGGTTTAGGAATACTTCGCAAATATTAAGAAGATAAATTGGCATTACGTTATTTTGGTGTAATATGTAAGGTTCGACTCGCACAGTGAAATAAATACGACGAATGTTTTATAGACGGAGTGCGAATTGTTCAGGAAATTTTATGGAGGGAGTGCGAATTGTTCAGGAAGTTTTATAGAGTGAGTGCGAATATCTTGAACAATTCGCACTCCTATTTATATCTGAAACTACTACTATTTTTTCATTTAACTACACACTGAAAGTCCACTCTATCTTAGTTTACCTTTCATGCCGCACAAGTCGTACCATTTCCAGTCGTAATGTGTGAGGATGAATTCCCTGCCTACAACGAGCGGTGGAATAATAAAAAGTAGCTATGCATGATTACGTCAGAGAACTTTTCTGGATACACACCATTTTGAAGGCAGTAAAACACACACAGTGAGGCTAAGTCCCTCCTGGGGGTGAGAGGTTCCACTCTTAATTTGTTTAGGCCAGTATATAGTGGGCTTCAAAAGGCTCTGAACAGTTTGAAACTAAAATTGAATGAAGTGATGCCACTACACAACTACAAATCTTCACACACACATTCTATATAATTTATCTACTTATTATTTTAATTAAAGTTTACTTATTTTCTCATAAACGATCCAGATATCGATCTAGTTTATTTTATTAACGCTATCTAGGTAAGTTTTAAGCCGTCAAAAAATTATAGATCGCAAACAATGACATTTTCCCTTATGGACCTTCTGATTCGGAGGCCTAAACGTGACCAGGAACTATTGGAGCCCACTGTACGTTGTACCTAACAGTCCTACTACCTACACAATTATGCATAACGTCCACTCAACTAAAGAGCTTACAAAACAGAACTAAACATGTAATAATTTCACTTTTGACACTTGTTTGTACTGTGACGGGGCGTTACACAAAATATTTGGACAGTTACTTTCCATGTTAATTAGTATATGAGTATGTGTAACAGATGACGTGAAACGAGACCATATTCATTATAGTTTAAAAAGTTAAAACATAACGTTCAGTAAGTGTAATGTTTTTGAAGTTTACGTAAATATTACGTGTGGAAATGAATTTATATTACTTAGGTCGTTAAATATGAAATTGCCGTTTTCTTTGAAGAAATTGGAGGAAACCCAATTTTTTTTAGGAATGACAAATCCATTTTTTTTGTGTATGAATGAGACAACATTAAGCAAACAGCTATAGCTGTAAAACTTCGAAATTTATTATCAAAATGGACCACCTTTAGGAAGTTTTTGAAGATCGAATTTAATTTATCAAGCGGCTAATAAAAACAAAATTCAATACAGAGTTATAAAATCTTGGAATCAACTTTTAGCTGGAGGGGTTAAATTAATTTCGGTTGCTAATTTTAAAAAAAAACTATAAACAAAACGTGTTATATCAAAACATGTAACAAAATTGCGTCATACATATACAACTAATCTAGACCATCGACCGACTAACACAATGCGACTAAAAATCACACGCACTCAACCAAACGCAATAAATTACGAGTTGACGTGCAGCTCATAAAGTAACAGCTCAACGCAAACGTGTACGTATATGTTACGTTATTACATTACACCAGTTTTTAACACGTTTTACTTAGATATTTTGTTTAATTACCTGTTCCGTATTCAGTAGTTTCCGCACTGTCCTTCCGTAGGTAATCAGTTGGTAATCTATCAACACTGAAGTTTGTTATGTGCTAATGTCCAAGTTATGGGCGATTTGATAAGTCCGGTTTTTTATGAATAAGGACCAGCGCTCGGGTGTCGGAGGTCTCAAAATATCCTCCGTCTTCGATGACCGCGGGCCTGGGGGTGACAGGTGACCCCCCTGTGACCCTAGCAGAAGCTGGCCACGGCGGCAGCGCAAAAGTGCGCTTTCAGACTTCTTCTTAAGTTGGCTTCTGCAGAAAAATCATCGCAATTTTGCCAATGGTTATGGTAAATGTAATATAAAATTATTAATGGAACCTACCTTGACACTTCTCTGCATCACTCTAAGGTTGACTGGTAGAAAATGCCAATATTAATCATAAGCGTCGGTAGCTTAGTGGTTAAGGAGTCGGCCTTACGATCGAGAGGTCCCGGGTTCGAATCCTGGCCATTACACTACCGACGTGAACCCACTACTAACACAAGCCATTGAGCTAAGCTGGAGGGGTTAAAGGGAATATTTAGTAACATCGGTTGCTAATATTCTAAAAAAAAAGCAAAAAAAAATGGCATTAAGTCCGCCTTTGTACATTTATTATATATTTGTGCAAAAAGTTTAAATAAATAAAGTAATAAATGGCGAGACGTCATTGTCAAGCATTTCAAGAAACTCTACCAGAGCCATATTAGCTAGCCAGTAAATTTGTTTACCTGTGTTCGCCTCCCATGAGATCTTGTAGTCGATCAAGAAGTGTTGCATTTTAGGGGGCAAAGAGACTTCAACAAATCGCTTCAGCCTCTCGCCTCGCCTATCACTTGCGTCAAATCTCATTAATTGACGAACCGCGAAGTATCGCGTGTCGATTCATTCGTTCCTCATACTTCATTCATTTTACTGCATCAAAGTGAACAGTAGACTTATTGGTTAGTAGGTAATTAACTGCTCAGTAAGCAATTATATTGTAATTATGAATTAAATTAACCATATCATAACGTCATCGCTTGTCGAATTGGTTTTTTTTATGAACGGACGTCTCATTGAATGTAGAGAATGAATGAAATGACTACAATATGGGGTTCTTCAAGAAGGGCATTAGAAGGTTTCTACAAAGTAGGTACCTGCGGATAGGGAAAAGAGTGTTTCGCGCCCCTACTCCTGCTAGGGAGCTAGGTTAGCCCCTGCCTCTCAGGGAAACAAAAATGGGTTGACGCCTCTGGTGTTGCAAACGTCCATAGGCCACGGTGCGCACATTCCATCAGGTGGCACGTGTGAAAAAAAGCTTTTGATGTGGTTTTTGGACGACAGAAGTCTATTATTACAGTGGAACGAATTCATATGATTGAGTTAATAAAATTAGGACGCCCTTTGTGGCGTGGTGGTACTTGATGGGAGGGCAGGTTCGATTCCCACTCAATGCAAATATTTGTATGCATGAATGATTATTTGCACTAATCCCACTTATAGCCCCTAAAAAGTCCAACAACTAATGCACACAGCACAGCAATGTTTAGATATCACCAATAGGGTCAGATGGCAGTCTCTTCACGGAAAATATCAAAGTTCAGCCAAACCTTCAGTTACAACAATAAAAGCGGATCTTAGACTATGAGGGAAAAACTTCGGATGGGACTGGGATTACTGCTAGGATGGAGAAGAAGTTACAGGTCAAGTCACTGACAAGTCATTATTTAAAAAAAATGTATTGTTATATCACACTACTGTCCATCCCAAGGTTGCCTGGAAGAGATCGCTTCCAGGGATAAGGCCGCCCATTGTACATTAGAACAACTGTAACTCTCACTACTTGCCCTTGGTGTTTTCTTATATTTATTTTTTGTTTTGTTTTTGGTGTACAATAATGAGTATTCTATCTATCTATCTACTTAATGTTATTTAACAAGCTCTGTTATGTATAACTTCAGATTGCGGGGTCCCCCTGAGGCGCCACACACGACAGCCGCGAGAGAGGACGCCGGGACAGCTGCGCATCATCAAGGGTCGAGCGTCCAAACGAGGAGCTTGGCCGTGGCAGGTGAGTACCTTTGCGAAATGACAGTGGGTAAGTTATCCCACAAGAAACGTCGTGGCACCCTTTGCCCGTGATATGGGCGTCCCCGAAACTACGAGTTCCCCTCAATGGACCTGCCAATTTATACTGGAACAACTCTATTGCCAGCAGAGGCGTCTTTACGTATGGCAGGGCACTGTACCTGTAGCACTAGCATGAACTCCTATCGAATTCGTAATGTAAAGGCTTCGAGAGAACGGAGCATTGTGATTGGCAGTCTGCCTCTTGTGAACCTGTGTGCGTGTGTAGCCCGCCAATCGCACTGCTCAGTTCTGTCGATACCTTTACATTACGAATTCGATAGTATTTCGTGCTAAGGCTTCTGGACACACAAGAATTTGATGGACCTTTTTAGAGTTTTAGATTTTTATTAAGATTATGTGCGAGAAACTGTCACCTCTTCGGGGGCGGTGGGTCCTCGGGAGGTGCCCCGAGTATGGTAAAGGCGGCATTGATTGTAATCTTTCCTGTAATTTCCAGGTTTCTCTGCAGTTGCTGCACCCAAGCTACGGGTTGATCGGGCACTGGTGTGGCGGAGTCCTGGTACACCCCATGTGGTTGCTGACGACAGCTCACTGCATACATAAGTAATATCTACTGCTATTATATTAGTAACTAGCTGACCCGCGCAACTTCGTTCGCGTCACCCCGTTTTTGCAACATTTTTCACTTCTGCTCCGTACCAGTTGGTTGTAGCATGATGTTATATACATATAAACCTTCCTCTTTAATCACTCTATCTATTATGAAAACCGCATCAAAATCCATTGCGTAGTTTTAAAGATTTAAGCATACAGAGGGGTATAAGGACATAGGGATATAGGGACAGAGAACGCGACTTTGTTTTATACTATGTAGTGATGTCTGCCATGTATAAATGAAGTGATGTCTGCCATGTTTAAATTGTTTAAATACACTAGTAATATTACATACTGTCGGTTATCGCGACCTAAGTGCCATCTTTGCAACTTAAATTCTATTTTACTAATCATAACTCGGGTTCTACTTAACCGATTGCAATCAAACCAACATAAGATTTTAAATTCGACCAAACCCCTTTAAACAAAAAAAAACGCATCGAAATCCGTTCAGTAGTTTTTGCGTCCATCGGGGACAAACATAAACTTTTTACAATCATATAATAGTATAGATAGATAGATAAACATAGCAGACAGGTCAAGAGCCCTAGAAACCACGGATCAGGATTATACTAACTGTTAGCCATAGTCAAACCTCTGGGCTTACAAAAACTGCTATAGAATTTTAGACTTTATCAAAATTATATAAAAATATTTCATTACATCAATTCTAAATAAATAATTTTTAAACTAATAAATCTTCTTCAATCTTCTTCTGTCGAATCGATGGCATTTTTGAGTTGCCATCGTGGTGTAGTAATTAGTTTCACGGCAACGCCACTACTCACGGATAGGACCCGAGCATAGGTCTCGCTCATCGGAAAGGCTTACTACGTCTTCAATATGTTTCCTCAATGTTCCAGTGAACTCTTCAATCTGCCGGTGCCAGCCCTATGGACAGCTGTTCTCGGCGAGTGGGACCGCGCTGAGCAGAAGGGTGCCTATGTACCGATAGAGAAGATTGTCTTACACCATCGATTCTATAACTATCAACATGATATAGGTACAAATTTTGATTTTTTATACCACTTAGACGGCAGACAAACACACGGTCCACCTGATGGAAAGTGGTTACCGTGACCTATGGACGTTTGCAACACCAGGGGCGTCACATTCGTGCTGCCGATCATATAGAGAAGAGATGTTAAATACATATAAACTTTCCTCTTCTATCACTCTATCTATTAAAAAAACCGCAAATAAATCCGTCGCGTAGTTTTAAAAATTTAAGGATACCAAGGGATATAGGGATATAGGGACAGAGAACGCGGCTTTGTTTTATACTATGTAGTGATTATAGATTACAATGAGGCACGAGATTGCATACTTGTTAAGTTTGGAGTTTGAAAGCATGTTCATTATTAATAAACATGCATGTTCAATATAATTACTTCCAATGCCATTATTGTTAGTTTTGTTTTTATATAATTTCCTGTACGTGTGACCACTTAACTCTAAATAAATGCTTCTATCTATCATCCTTTCTTTCTTTCTTTTTTTCTTTTTTCCTTCCACAACAACAACACTTACAACAACAACTTAGCTACTCTTTTTTATAACAATGAGTTACGTTTTTTACTATAATGTTTCAGCGCTAATGAAGCTAACCAAACCAGCGGACGTTAGCAGAAGCAGTCGCATTAGAACCATCTGCTTACCTCCATTTGAGCCACCCATCACAAATTTCGACTCAGATAAAATCAGCAACTCATTCTACATGCGGCCAGAATCAAACATCGAACCTGCTAAACGGAGATCAAAACCTTCAAAACCAAATCCAGACACAGCAGTAAAATATTTAGAAAAGTTAAATAATCTAACAAAAAATATATTCTCTGGTTTTGTGAACAAGAAACATAAGAACCTAAGATATAATGTTAGAGTCTCTAATGATTCAGATAGACAAACAGATAGACAGTCTGGAGAAGACCTTAGAGACTCTGATAATGAAAGAGGTAATAAAGACCTAATATACGATAGTGCTACTTTAGATAGTGTGGTTAAACTTATTAGAACGAGACTCCTAAAGGATGATTACAAAGTAAATGGTAATAGAAGTGATAAAAAACTTATGTTTGGTGAAGAAATTGATCCTTTTATTGAAGATAATAATAAATTAGACTTCAAAGATGAATGTTATGCTACTGGATGGGGCAGAGAACAGACTAATGGTAACTTAACTGATGTGTTGCTGGAAGCTGACGTGCCTGTACTGCCGCTGCAGATATGCAGGGATAGATATTCTTTGACTCTTCCATTGAATGAAGGACATCTTTGCGCTGGGAGTACTGATGGCAGTACTGGGGCTTGTGTGGTAAGTTGAGACAGATATATTATTAATTTTGCTTATTTTACATACGTACATACATATGGTCATGCCGGTATTCTCCGAAAGGGTAGGCAGAGGTGTATCAAGCACCCATATTTTGCCAACTATAATTTTCGGTCCCACGCAATAGGGGGCGAGGCTATTGCCTATTTTAACATATATATATTGTTATAACCTATAAGTAACATTAATCACTAATTCTTCTTCTTCTTTTATCGTGCGAAAAATTTGCATAGATGCCACCTTTTTTCTTTTAATCGTGCGAAATATAAAGAAGATCTCTTCCCCACTCGAGCTGGTTAGAGAGGTTATGTCGGACTCGAACCTACTAAAACACACGGCGTTTTGGGTCTTTAGTTGCCGGAGGTGATATAGTAGCCAACATATCCCTCGTACCCAGCAGACCAGGGATCGTCTCTTTCGAGATGACCCCCGTCGGGGGCATAGGGCCAGAGCCGGTTGGGGAGGTTATGTCGAGCCCAACCAACCAAGTTGATAACTTTAACAGGAATAATGCAGTGATGTCAATGTTTCTATAATAAAAGTCACAATAGGCACTGACATTTTAAATCTGGTAATGCGTTAATGAAGTACTCTGTGGGCTTCTTCTGTCGAAACAATGGCATTTTTGAGTTGCCATCGTGGTGTAGTAATTTGTTTCACGGCAGCGCCACTACTCACGGAGAGGGCCCGAGCATAGGTTTCGCTATTCGAGAAGACTTACGAATCCACAGACTCTTTGATTACGCTAATAATATTAACGTTCATGACTAAATCTTTCTATTCTCCATAATTCTAAATTATAACATCGCCAGTTTTATGTATCATCAAGTATTTCGCTAGCTATTTCATTTTTTTTTTTATTTATAAGACTTTATGCACAGTACACATAGGCGGACTTAATGCCACAGGCATTCTCTACCAGTCAACCAGAGGTGGTGCAGAGAAAGACTCAGTAGGTGCATTATTGAGTGTTAACATAATAAAGAGAATGTACCTACCGTATGTTAACTTGAACAGTAATTTTAACAGTAACTACATACCTTAAAGTAGGTATATTATGCTATAGATACTTTCATATAAATAGATACATGCTTTGTCGCCACGCAATAATATTTCGCAACGAAATCGAACGTAATACTCCATTTTGGTATATACTTATCAGAGATCTGAATTAAACTGTTAGGTAGGACTACATTGATTCTTTTATCTGATGTTTATCTCAGAGATTGAAATTGGCTACGACTGCTACCAACAGTGAGAATTAATTCGATATGCTTTCGATTGTATTATCGGTACAATACTTGTGGCAATTTAGTTTCTTGTTGATTATAGTTCCACTAATATCAGTGCCAGTTGTGCAGCTAAGATATTTTAGATTTGATACTAGATGTTACCCGCGGCTCCGCCCGCGTGGACTTCTGATCCCGTTCCCGCTGCTCCATTCCGAGCATTTAGGGGTATGAAAAATAGATGTTGGCCGATTCTCAGACCTACTCAATATGCTCACAAAATTTCATGAGAATCGGTCAAGCCGTTTCGGAGGAGTATGGCAACGAAAACTGTGACACGAGAATTTTATATATAAGATGAGACTGTGCCTCTGTGGCGTGGCGATAGTGTATGCGGCTGCTACGCAGGAAGCGCGGGTTCGGTTCCCGCTCAGTGCAAATTTTTGTATGCTTGCGACGCTTTGCTTTTCGATGACTGCGATGCTTTTCGATGTTATGTGTGTATTTATCGCAGGTTTATAAGTGCCCGGTTGATGGCAATAGGCTCGCCACCTATTACATTGGGACCTAAATATACACTGGCGAAATGTGGGTGCTTGCACCTCTGCCTACCCCTTCGGGGATATAGGCGTGATAGTATAAAAAAATAATTAAATTACAATATTTTTGACAAATATAATTGTGAAACTTTGACATTCATATGTGCTCTTTATGTGCCTAAACTGAATAAACGAAATTGATTCTTTGATCCTACAGGGCGACAGCGGAGGCCCCCTGCAGTGTCGGTCGGGCGGGCGCTGGGAGCTCCGCGGCCTCACGTCCTTCGGCTCGGGCTGCGCCCGACGGGGAGTCCCCGACGTGTACACCAATGTAGCCCACTATGTCTCCTGGATATACGCACACGTGTACGCCTCCTAGCACCAACACCTGCATCGACATGGAACTACTGCTTTACGGTTCCATTATCATAAATTAAATACCATGGAAAACAAAAAACAATTGGAAGTGTGGTGTAGTCGTGTCGCGTGTCATTAGTGTGCGTATTTACGCAATGAAGGATAAATTCGACAGTATGAACCTTTGTTTAGGAATATGTCTAAACTTTTTCGTAAATATTCAAGATTGTTTGATCCACATTATGAAACGGCAAAAATATTTTTTTATCTATAACAAAGTTTTCGGTATTATGAACGGTTGAAAAAAAATGATGGCAGTATAGTCGCCACTGCCTTAAAAAGTGTTAAATAAAAGTATGATTTGAGCTAATATACCATTATATATAGTAGTAAATTCTACCGCTCAAAGCAATTATACACTAGTAATGCTCGGTATTATTGACGGTCGTATATGTGAATTTGGCGACATCGATTCCGCTACTGAAACTATCGTATCGTATTTCTACTAGTATTTTCTGTTCTATGATAAATAGGTACTAACAGGATTTCCTCTACCACTGGAAAGTGACATGAACAACACTACCAGACATCTCTCCTGCATTTTTTTGTTAGGACTATATCTATTTTATAATACCAGTTAACCAAATGACTGATGTTGTCGGATGTGAGGTCAAAAGGTCTGTTTTAGACCCACCAGTACGTCAATTACTACCTATCTTAAGGTCAGGTGAGGTCACCAATACCCGTCATAAAGTCTATACCGTCCTGTGTTTCATAAAATAAATGATGGATGACGTCAGGAATAAAAGTGAATGTAAAGTTTGACTGTGTACTGCACTGTTGTAATTAGATAGTCCGTGTGAATGAAACCATAGTGACTTCTAAATATATGACAACGCCATCTATCCAGAGTTCAGCAAAACATAATTTATATTGCAGTACTGAACAATTACAATGGGTTTAAAGGACTTCCCCAAGTAGATGAAAAGACGATGTAACGAATTATTATTGAAATTTTGTTAATTTATTTCAAATATTTCTATGACATTTTGTTGATTTTTTAAACAAATATTTGTTAATCTGATTTGATTAAATTTATCAAAAATATTTATTAATTTGAATTTGTTTAATTTATCGCAAATATTTATTAATCTGATTTTGCTTAATTTATCACCAATGTTTGTTCCTTTGATTTTGTTTAATTTATCACAAATATTTATTAATCTGACTATGTTCAATTTATTACAAATATTTATTGATCTTTATTGATTGAAATCTAATGATCTGATTTTGTTGATTTTTAAACAAATATTTATTGATCAGATTATTCGATTTATCGCAAATATTTAATAGTTTTATGCGTTATAAATGAAAGTATGTTTTTAGTGTTTGAGAGTACGATGGCTTGAGTTTGATAAAGAATGAAATAATAATGTAAGATATAATTTTAATTTTAAAATATTTTGTTGTAATTATTACCAGTTTGTAAATATATCCTCTAGTCTCTATTTAAATTAAATAAATATATTTAATGAATAGTGTTACAAAAGAATTACCCGATATCACTTCCTTGTAATTTAGTTACCGACAGTTTGGAATAGTGGTACCTGGTTTGTTTAAGATTTTTCTAAGATGTATTTCGATAGATAAGATAATAATTAAAGCTTGTTTTTAATTAATTTCTATATACCTAACTATATAAATATGATGAAGACTGCTGGACTACATAATTCGAGTAAATGTTAAGTGATCAACAAAGAGAAAATTGTAATTGTATTTAAAATAAATAAATAAATAAAAAACTGAAATACAGTAAAATAGGTAGCCTTCTTCTTTAATATTGCTAAGGAGTAAAAAGAGTTTGAGAGATTATTGTACTAAGAAGGTTCGTAGCTAAAACTGTATGGTTACAAAATGTTCGATAATTAGGACATTCTCTTCATAGTTATGACAAGGTCATTTTAGTTGTAGATACAACTAATTCACAAACTCAATTCATAAACTCATGCCTGCTTATATCCCCGAAGGGGTAGGCAGAGGTGCTAGCACCCACATTTCGCCAGTTAATGTTTTAGGTCCCAATGTTATAGGTGGCGAGCCTATTGCCATTAACTGAGCACATAACTTCGAAAAGCATCGAAAAGTCATTGGTGTGTGCCATGGTAAAATCTGGGATCGAATGCGAGACCTCGTCTCAGCAGTCTATCACCCATACCAATAGGCTACCGCGGCAAAAAAGCAGTATTACTCAATATTACGTTATAAAAATATTTATATCTTTAGTTAGATTTAAGATTTTTCTCTGAATGTAACCACTCAAGATAACTGTGATTTAATTAGCATAATTTTGTTTATTAATTGTTTTTAAATAATGAATGGTAATGAACAATACAGTATGTATCAGAAATTAATTGAAAAGACCTACAGTCCCAGGTCCTTTAATCGTGAAAAAGCATCTGAAGAGGCCGTCACGCTGAGCAATGGTGGCACATTGTAATACATACGTGTTTGTAATGGTGACCCTCTTCCATGAGACTTTGCCTTCAGCTTACTATCAAGCAAGGTGAAGCCAATTCAAAATCATACCTCACTTTTAAAACTATCGGGATTTTACTATGTATTGTTTTGAAATTATTGATATATTTACTCCTTTTTCACCGTTTACCTCCAATACTCCATGTTCTCCACTCTTCATGTGCTCTAATAGCAATGAACAAGATAGAACATGATAAACACTAAGAATATAAACTGAAATTATGAGTAATATTTTTTTTAATAATTTTTGGTTAATTTTAATTTATATTTCAGATACATACTGTTATTGACCAGGTAAAGTGTTACCCAGTAACCCATTTAATAATACTATTAATTTTATTTAAGAATTACTGTACAATATTTATTTTAGATTAATTTTATTGTAAATAAAAGAATAAAATACTCTTGAAAATTATTTTATTTGATTATTCTTTAAAAATGTACAAACAGTTCACCATCAGTCTATTAAATTAAATATTTACATTTATTTACACATTTATTACTAATTAATTACAATTAATATCACAATTTCTAATTATGTTTAAAGAGCCCTTAACATTTCATGATTTATTATAATTATGTATTTATATTTTTGATTCATAATCAATTATATTTGAATAAAATTTGGTATTATATATGAAATTACAAACGGTTTCGAACTAAAAAATAATTTTCGCATAATGGATTGCATCAACTAATAAATATGTTATTCATTCATATATTTATTCACTCATGTTACAAATGAAATAAATATTATTCGTCCAATTCACATTAGATTCGTACACAATAGTTTTCAATGGCAAGACAATAATGATTACTATTTATATTCAGTACTATAAGACTACTTACATAGTTGAGCATTTCTTAAAACATTAGATCTGATAACCCTGTTAATGTATTTTTACATGAAAGTAATGAGCAATTTCTAATAATATTTTTATAATAACAATTTACAATCTAAATACCGTGTATAAAACCGCCCGCGGTGTATAACTTAATATAAGTTCAATAAACAGGGTGAGTAGAATTGAAAAGGTGAATTTATTCAAAACGTTGAGTTAGTTCATTTAATAAATAATACAAAGTATACTTTTGTTCAAAAATAAATGCCACTCACCGCGTTTACAACAATAATTATAATTACAAAATAAAATTATACAGGCCGTTCGTTATGATCAATCAAATATCGATCAATATCATGATAGAATTTAGGCCATCTGATGCTTCATGAATGTAACACATGCAGGGTCTTTAGACAAAGTGACATTCTATTGGAGGAATCGCGCAGTGAAATGAAATATTTCAAGTCAAAAAGATTCTAATTTCATCAAATTTTAGACGTCATATTACAAATTTATGTCAATCCAATACTTAACTAACAGATTGCACTGGTGTTTACGCCAATAGAATACCATTTTGTCTAGAGCCTCATGCTCATACGTTCTGCAAATAAGCATTTTTAGCTATGCACGAAATTTGCTCGATATTCGTTGGATGGGGCCAAATTGGAAGTTCTAAGATAGTGTGTAGGCGGTGGTGTCATATGCATTGCGTTTACTAAAACCCCATCTACCGACATATCGATAAATGGATACATCTACTATCTAAATACAACAACATTTTTACACACAGACTGTGCAAACCTCTAGCTAGTATAGTCATCTATTTGTATGCACTGATTTTTTTATACAAGTTCACAATAAGTTACGAAAAATCACATATCGTCTAAGCGCGCGTTACTGATTAATATTGCATCTCGTCCTTATCTCATTTAGGCAATTCTTAAGAATGACTTTAAATTTGAACCTTGGCTGGTGTCAACTATGTACACTATTATTTGTAAAAGTAATTTCATTTAATTTCAATTAATTTCAAACAATTTCAAATAATTTCAAACAATATAAATTAATCTCAATTAAAATAATTTAATTTCAATTACTTACAAATAATTTCAATTAATTTCGATTTGTATCATTTAATTTTATTTACTTTCAATAAATATCAATTAAGTATGTATCTTGCGCCAAGTGAGTACAACTGAAGCTAAATGCCATGCTATTGAAGCGACCTTTCATCACCACATTTCAAATCACATCGATACAACATATCTATCTCACTCTGAACTTCAATCTCTCATTCTAACTCATCTTCATCACAAATGAGCAGCTCTACGAAATCACTTTCTTCTTCATTTATAGCTAATAACGACACAGCTTCTTTAGCATCTTCGTCTTCTTTAAAAGCAATATTCTCATGCACAGAACTCCTTCTTCTTTCCTGACTCCTTCTTCTCACGATAGGAACCATGGGTTCTGCTGGTGGGATGATCTTGTATTTAGGTTTCCAGATCCGGTAGAAACCCTGGGCTCCGAGGAAGAAGCCACCAAGGAAGATGAGAACCAGCACAATGATATACAGAGGGGGGCCATAGACTAAACGCAGTTTGAGTAGCGTGATGACGTCAGATGGTGGCATTTTGCAGGACTGTAAAAAAAATTTGTAATTTATAATCACGATTGTATTTATTTAGAGTGGTAGGCAGATATACAAGGTGTAAGGGCAACCGAAGCCGAAGGCCCCTGTTAGTACTCATAATATACACCATATTAGCAAAAAAAATTACGGCAAAGCAATATATATTTTTAGTTTTTAATTTTTTTTTTCCATTGTTTTTGTTTAGTCTCCATCGTATCAGTAAAGTTTCATTTAGTGAAACGAATATTTCATAAAAACCTCACTGCAACAAAAAAACAAGTGGCGCCATCTTGCGAGTTCATGTTTTTTTTCATGAATTTTTTTTTTCATTCAGCTTTACTAACACGATGAGAGTGCATAATGCAAGTTAAACGGTTTAAAAAAAATTAAAAAAAAATGCGTTGCCGTAATTTTTTTTTAGTGCCCATTGTGTACCATGAATACTACCAGGAGCTTTCGGCTTCGGGAGTGTTCCCCTTACACCCTGTATGTCCCCATCAGTATCAGATACTGTTTGACCCATTTTAACCATATAACTAGTATCCTGACGGATATTGACGGTATTACTTTTAAGAGGCAGTGGTAAGGTACATGACCCCAACAATCTATGGATGCAACTGGAATTATAGCAAACGCCTACAAAAACCATCACAGCAATTACCATTACAACACAAGCGTCCATGGCATGTTATTATTTAGACTAGCAATCTGGTAACAGTTTCACTCGGTAAATAGCAACTGCCATTTGACCTCCCGTCAAAAAAGCTACATTCTATCATTACACCGCTTGCCACAGGCAGGGATTTAATTCTGCGGCATTGTGCGGTATGAAAGAAACTTCATCCCGCGCACACTCAAGCTGTGGAATGAACTCCCTGCTGTGGTTTTTCCAAGCGACTACAATATGGTGCTCTTCAAGAATAGCATGAGAAGAATTCTACGTGATTTCTCTGTTATTGCAAACGTCCATAAACCATGGTAACCACTTTCCATCAGGTGTGGCTGTGAAGCAAAACTTGCTCTGGAGCCTCATCTGTCAAACAACTCTGCCAGTTGCTAAGCTAGGTTGGTTTGGCCTAAAAATCTGATAGCACCATTTAGACACTTACCACTTCAAGCCAGAAGAGGGGTAATATTTTGTCCTTCACGGGGCGCGTGATTGGGTTCCCAGACGACATCCTCACTGCAAGGTTGATCTGGACTCTGATCGCGAACTTCAGGGGTACTCCTATGGTCTGTGGGAAATCAATGATAATGATTAATTGCCATTTTTTTAATTTATGGCACGTCAATTTCACTTCGCCTGATTGTAAGCTGAAGGCAAAGTCTTAGAAAAGAGGGTCACCATTACAAACACGTAGAGTATTACAATGGTGACGCTTAGCTTGACGTCCTCATCAGATGCTTTTTCGCGCTCCGCTTAAAGAACCCGGGACTGTAGGAAGAAGGAAACAATGTGCGCTGGTAAGGAATTCCAGGACTTAATGGTGCGGCAGAGGAAAGACTCACCGAACCGCTTGGTTCTTGATGGAAATAAAAAAATTTAGGGTGTACAGCGCTCGTTTTCGAGGGTAAAGGCTGAACAAAAACTTTCCATAGAGCTCTGGACTGGACACAACACAAGGTTATTATTAGCCGTAGTATTCTGTAGGGTGGAGGTAGGTACTTCCTTAGTCGGACTGTTCAATCAGGACGAGACATAACTATCGCAGTCCTCCTTCCACCAATGCATGCATACAACTTTTTGCACTGAGCGGGGATCGAACCCGCACCCCGTGCCTAGCAGTCGCGTGCACTACCGCCACGCCACGGAGGCTGTCTATCATGGTATTTTTGAGAAAATAGGGTTATGAAGAAACTCACCGGTTGTAATTCATAGAAAGACGTGTGGTTCTCGACGTTCGGTTTCATTCCTTCAAAGTAACTCATATGTTTGGGGTCCACGTCCATGAAGTGGGGCTTCGTTATTACGATGGGGAAACCTGAAATTTATACGTCATGTTCATTAATCGTCATGTAATAATAATTTAATAAATAATTTAATTTAATTATATCTTCGAATGAAGCGTCTCATATAATTATGATCGAACTTCACTTGCGAAGTTCGCTTGATCAGTAATTATATCGTATGATTTTAGATTGACATGGTCATTTACACATTCACTGTTAAATTTAACGGGATATTTACCATGTTTGTTTATTTTGTAGTCGGTTATTCAACGAAATTTCGCTTAACATCAGGCGAGGTGTAGTCAAATTGACGTGCCATAGATAAAAAAAAAGAAATAAACAAACATAGACTTTACATACACAAATACAAACATAAAATATTCCGATAAATTTAACAGTGAATGTTTAATTATATCGATTTTATCTTGACTTTTTAAATCTATTTTATATCAATATGAATAATAATAGCAATTAATAATTTATTATAAATTGGACATTTAATGATCAATATAATTGTTGTAGCCGAGTTCATGCCATTTGAATTGTTTTAATTATAATTCCAAATACATTATTTTACTAACATAACTATAAGGTTAATAAATTGTTACTAACATCATGAGTCTTAGTTACTTGCAAATAAAGAGATTATGATTATTATTCGGGCGAAAAAGGAATAAAATGTAGGGCAAATACGGAATTTTTCATGTTGGGCAAAACTTCGTGAGGCGAACGCGGAACAAATCATTAATATGGTAGCAAAATCCATCCATTATTCCAACAAATTTTTTGCCACACCATCCTTCTTCTTACACAGATAGAATGAATGATTGTGTACACTTACCATAGTAGCACTCACTGATGTCCACAAATCCTTCAGGAGGGCAGTTACTGCCGCAATCACAGTCATAAGGAGAAGTTCTGCTGAAGGCGGTCTCGTCCATCGTTAGTCTTTAAAGAAACAGAGTTCAAAAACTTAGTAATTAAAAAAAAACTGTAACTAGCTTATGCCCGTGACTCCGGCCGCGAGGCTGTCGGTTATCGTGATTGTGGCGTCCATATGTGCAAGCAAACCGCATCGAAATCCGTTCAGTAGTTTTTGCGTCCTTCGCGGACAAACATAATTTTTTTACAATTGTATAATAGAATCGTATAGATTCTTAGAGAATAATTGTAGAATAGAATAATAGAATTGTAGAATAGTTCTATAACTAGAAGAATAGAAAGATCATAGAGCATAGACAGTTTCTGTGGCGTGGCGGTAGCGAACGCGACTGCTACGTAGGAGACGCGGGTTCGTTCCTCACTCAGTGCAAATATTTGTATGCATGAATATGGCTATTTGTGTCGTACGTCGAACATCGTATCTTCATAATACTCACACGATACGAACCCGCGATCTTTTCCATATTGGCTAATGCTCTAGCGGCTGAGCCACGGAACCATGTCTTGAGCATGTAAAATTCTCATGTACAACTAACATAAGGACTAAAAGGAAAGATCGCGGGTTTGAGTTCCGTCTGAGCATTTACTTTTTCCAACCTAAACTGATTTCAAACAGTCATTGTAATGTACTTTTGTTTTTATTTTTTTATCTTGTAAATCAATAATATAAAAATGAATTGCTACATGTGTTGGTAAGCGCATAACTCAAGAACTACTGGTTCGAATTTAAAAATTCTTTTTGTATTGCATAGTCCGTTTATCGACGAAGGTTTTAGGCTATATATCATCACGCTACTACTTAAGGGAGGGGAGCACTGATCATAAGTGTCAATAAATCTGGCGGATTCCCATATATTATTTGAGTACTAATAATTACGGGTTCAAAAGGGTGGTATAAAGTTTCAAAATGTGCCACGGGCGACGCTGGTGTAGATCAGCTTAATAAAAACATAAGTAGATTGTAAATTTGCACATTATAATAATCGAAATATAAGCAATCAAACTCACCGATAAGCCGGGAAGCCATAATCCGACTGTTTTTCTTCTCTAAACCTGAAGGGAAAGGCCCTACAGGCTTGCTTCCTGAATATGGTCAGGTTACGGCCCTTCTCAAAGTTAGGGGGGACCATGAAACCCTCGTATGTACCTGTGATCCTGTTGCAAGGGATGCTGGAAGAAAAATTAACTCTTTAGAAATATATTTCACATCAAGAAGAGATAACTTATAAATGGATATCCCTTTAAAGAGAATAGTCAAACCGGGGGATGCACCTTTTTTCCTACCGATTTTCTATGGATATCTGCTTGCTATCGTACTCGAACCGACCAAATCCGCACGCATTACAGGATGTAGCCGTGGTTTAACGTCTGCAGTAGTCCAGACCTCTCGCAGAGTATTTAGAGCCAAGACGTTTTGATCGCAATACCGTCAACCACTAAACTACTTAACCTTATTTTTAATTGTGCGTAAAATCCCCATGGATACCCCCCTTTCCCGCAAGAGTCAGTTGGAGAGATTATGTCGGACTCGAACCGACTAAAACGTACGCCGTCTTTGGATCTTTAGTTGCCAACTCTATTAACCTCTCTCTAGTAGTCAACATATCCCTCGCACCCCAGCAGACCCGGGGTCGTCTCTCTCGAGATGACCCCCATGGGGTGTAGGGAACACGGTGTCCCCGTCCAGCCCCCTGGTATGGGGAGGCGCATTTTGCGCCGCCGCTGCAGCCTGCTTCTGCTAGGGTGACAGGCGGTTCCATCCGTCACCCCCAAGCCTCCGCTCATGGCGGGCTGTGCGGGCCCGGAGTCTTCTCCGAACTCGCTCCGCTGTCTCCTTCTCGAGTATTACTTGCTTTAGAAGGAAGCACCGGCAGCCCAAGCGTTCGCGCATCGTATCATCGCCGTGAGCAATGCGGCGAGCGAGAGAACCCGCAACTAAGCCACTGATGCAATAGTTTAGAAGATTAGTTTGGTTTCAAGAGGGTCCAGTTACCTTGAGTTCCAATCAGTGAACCCTTGTTCTCTGAGTCCAGTGCTGTTGTCCCAGGAGTTGAGGGAATATCGGTTCTTGGGGTCTTTGATCTCCACCTCGGCCCACGTTGGCCTTTGGGCGTATATCTGTAAAATACGTTGACATAAGTGTCTGAAGCTTTAAGGAGAAGTTTGTTGTCGGTCTGAAAAAAGGTATATGAGAATACGGAGTGTTAGGAAAATCTCCCGTATTCGATGGTACAAGGTATGTTTCGATGGAAATAGGACATGACGGTATGGACGGATGAGCAGTCCGACTGGGGAAGTACCTCTACCCTATAGAATATCGCTAATAACAACCCTGTCTTGTGTTTCCGGCGGTAGGGTAGCCAGAGCTCACTGAAGAGTAGGTTTTGTGACCGAGAAACCCTTTTTTGTCTTCTGCACTGACAGTGCAGAGATGTTAACGCTATTCTTATTATGTCAGTCCATCTCGCGGGGGCCTTCCTACGCCGCATCTACCAGTACGTGTGGGCTCCATTCGAGAATCTTTCGGCTCCAACGGCAAAATCTAACTTAAATAATTAATAGTAAAAGTACAAACCCGATCAAGCAATCCAAGTTGGCTGAAGTCAATCCATCCAGGGAGTAGACCGTTGGCTATGGTCACTATGGGGTCGTAATAGCCCCATAGTATCTTTTGTGCGTTCATGGCCTTGAATAACTTGGGGCTTAATGCCTTCATGGAGTAGTATGCGCCCACGTTGGGTAGGTAACCAACCTTGTCAGCGACTAGGGTACTGATAGCCTGAAATTAAAAAAAAAAGTAATTTAAGTTAAACAAGTATTCGTGCCTGGGAGAGTACATGGGTCAGCCGGTACGAGAGGCTACCGTGTGGCCTCTCTAGCCAGTCCCCCATGATGGGTCTTATCGCCGCTAATACAGCGTGCCCTACTTGAACAGCCTAACCGCGGTTTCAAGTCCCGTAATGGACGTTCAATTTTATCCATTTATATCGATAGGATTAGCGGGTCACTGTCCAGTGAGCCATGTTATTCTATGTAGGAGAGTACATTAAGCCGCCATTCCCGTCTGCATTACGAAATTATAAATTTCGATCCAACCTACTTCCATCTATTGGATGGAAGTTGGTTGGATCGAGAAGTCGAAGGTCGAAGTGTCCGCCAAAACTTCAAAGCGCGCACTCCAATAACATAAGATAAGATAAGATAACCATTGTTAAACCACTGAGATTTCAAAAATCTGCCATCCACGTGTTGTAAAGAACGGGTTTCTATACGGGAAGAGCCACCGCAACCGCGGTAGCCTAGTGGTATGGGTAATTTACTGTTGACACGAGGTCTCGGGTTGGATCCCAGGTTTTACCATGGCACACACCAATGACTTTTCATCGCAGGTTTATAAATGCCCGGTTAATGGCAATAAACTCGCCACCTATTACATTGGGACCTAAACATAAACTGGCAAAATATGGGTGTTATCACCTCTGCCTACCCCTTCGGGGATATAGGCGTGAGTTTATGTTATGTTAAGAGCCACGAGCTAACTATAGTTGAGTTATATACAATATAAAGAGTACGATTGTGAAATTAGATTCAAACGTCACAAATGTATGGACATCTAACCTTTGACTGGTTTGAAAGTGGACTGAAGGAACATGTTGTAACATATTGATAACACTGTGTATTAGCAAATTGTATCTATGATAGTATAATTATCTTTAAGAATAAATGCTTGTAATAAATCTACTATGTAAAAATAATTCGAGTTTTCCATCCTGACGCTATAACTTCAGAACGCACGAACCGATTTCCACGGTTTTGCGTTCGTTGGAAAGGTCTCGGGCTTCGTGAGGTTTATAGCAAAGAAAATTCAGGAAAAATTTCAACAGAAAAGCGGGAATATCATTTTATACATGGCGAAACGGAATTCGCCCGGTTTGCTAGTTATCTCTATAAATAAATGCTTGTAATAAATTAGAAATATATTCAGTATGTTTAGCCAATTTCCCGTTTTATAACTATTATAAATACCTACTTAGTATTCGTAATTTTTTATTTGAATACACTTTTGAGGGGATCATGTTTTCTTGTCCGTGATATCACATTATATCACTATCACTATCACTACATAGTATAAAACAAAGTCGCGTTCTCTGTCCCTATTTGTCTTGTCCCTTTGTACGCTTAAATCTTTTAAACTACGCAACGAATTTTGATGCGGTTTTTTGTAATAGATAGAATGGCTAAAGATGAAGGTTTATATGCATATAACATCATGCTAAGACCAACAGGTGCGGAACAGGAATGAAAAATGTTGCAAAAACGAGGTGACGCAGACGAAGTTGCGCGGGTCAGCTAGTATATAATAAAATATATCAGTGACTCTGTGCGAAAGACGAAATAAGTGTGTCTTGTACTAAATGAGTACCTATGTATGTTAATGCTAGTGCCTATACTTACCTATACAGGGTGAGTCGTTCATAAGGGATTGGATGACCAAATCCGAAACTATGAGGAATAGCGAAAAATGCTCAAAGGAATTTTGATTTTGATGAAACTTAAAACCTCGTCATTACATTTTTGAAAAAAAAGAATCTTAGCTGTGAACCGAACCCGATTTTGAAAAAATAAAACTCATAGGTATTTTATTATTCCACGATACAATAGTGTCGCTGGTAAGGATTAAGTCCAAAAGCCGTGTCGATAGGCATATTATATAAGTTTAACTCCTTTTAAAGGAGAAATTCTTGATATCCTACTAATATTATCTACAAATGTAAAAATTTGCATGTTTGTTAATCAATTAAGTAAGTGTAAACCGTTGACTATATTTGAATAAAATAATCAATAAATACTTTAATAAATATTCTAGGTCAATTCTACCTGGTAACTAGACCTAGTAAGCACAGTTTGTGTTGTGTTCTAGAATGAACAACGTATGCATAGAAATAAATAATTTATTCTAGTATAATTCTAGGGCAATTTAAACTAGGCCACATAGACCCATGGTAAATATAGCTTAACTAGCTTGTGTTATGGGTTCTAGAATGCGGATAAACGTACCTAGTTTTTTTTTAAATACATACTTATTATAATATACAACCACCCAAACCAATACAAATATGCATATTCATGCATACAAATATTTGCCCTAAGCGGGAATCGAATCTACGCTTCCAGCATAGCAGTCGCATTTACACCTGAGGTCGTGGTCGTGGAATATACATATGCTCACGTCTTTTCTCTTCAGGGTAGGCAGAGTCATCCCGCCATCTGCTTCTTACATACTCTAAGAGTCATATTTTTGTTCTTCACTATCACTATCACTATCACTATCACTATCACTATCACTATCACTATCACTATCACTACATAGTATAAAATAAAGTCGCGTTTTCTGTCCCTATTTTTCTTGTCCCTTTGTATGCTTAAATCTTTAGAACTACGCAACGGATTTTGATGCGGTTTGTTTCAATAGATAGAATGGTTAAAGAGGAAGGTTTAGTATATAACATCATGCTACGACTAACAGGTGCGGAGCAGGAATGAAAAATGTTACAAAAACGGAGTGACGCAGACGAAGTCGCGCGGGTCAGCTAGTTAAAAATATAATAATGTACTCACCACAAGAGGCACATTAGGCAATGTGAGGGTGACGTTCTCTGGGTTGCCATATGAGCCTTCTTCCATAAACTCCAGGTGCAATTTGGGGTTCATTGTCAAAACCCCTCGCTCTTGATCCACGCGAAGGTTATGGTTCTCTCGTATCTCCCTGAAAAAAAAAGTTATTATTATTATTAATTCCAAGACTTAATAGTGGTGCAGAAGTAAGACTCTCCGAACCTCTTGGTTCTTGATGGAATATTCGGCACCGTATGCGAGTGACTATTGAGCCCTACTACACGTGTTGTTCTGTGTAGGAAAGGAGAGGGTGGGATTAATTGGAAGAGCTCATCAGAGCATTTACTGTGGTAGAGACGCAACATCTCTACGCATCTGCAAAGGCTCAAGGGTATTTGTGACCTCAGGACTCTCAATACTTTTTTTTTTCGTGCATTCGTGCGAAAAATCCCCACGGATACCCCCCTACCGGAGCCGGTTGGGTAGGGTATGCCGGACTCAAACCGACTAAAACGCACGCCGTCTTTGGGTCTTCAGTTGCCGGAGGTGAGGTAGTAGCCAACATATCCCTCGCACCCCGGCAGACCCTGGGCCTCTTCGAGATGACCTCCGTTGAAGGACTCTCAATACTGCGATTTTCCAATTCATTTTGATAAATGAACATATCAAAGAAAACATCAAGTTTTTATTTTCTTGAAGGTCAGAATGATGTTCAACTCGTGTAGGCAAGTCTGTCTGTTTAAATTGCTTGTACATTAAGAGTGATTAGTCAAAGTTAACGGTCAACAACCCGGATCTGTGAATAAGGGCCACCGCTGACAGCGGCGCGGTTAATGTTCCCATCAAGTTCTTCTGAATCTAAAGTCTATCTGACTTTTTAACGTGTTTTACGAGGCACGATCAGACCAGTGCAAATAGCCATATTCATACATACAAATATTTACAAATAGTGACCGCGGTAGCCTAGTGGTATGGGCAATGGACTGCTGAGACGAGGTCTCGGGTTCGATCCCAGGTTTAACATGGCACACACCAATGACTGCGATGCTTTTCGAAGTTATGTGTGTATTTATCGCAGGTTTAGAAGTGCCCGGTTAAAGGCAATAGGCTCGCCACCTATTACATTGGGACCGAAATATAAAATACTGGCGAAATGTGGATGCTAGCACCTCTGCCTACCCCTTCGGGGAGGCGTGATATTATAAAAAAAAATATTTACAACCTCCTGCGTGGCAGTCGCGTTCGCGTGAACCCTCAACACAAGTGGTTTAGCTTATTAGGAGGGGTCTGATCATATTAGGAGATAACTATTTATTAGTTTTTTTATTTTATTATCATTTAGGTTACACCTGATGGAAAGTGGTTACCGGGACCAATGATAAATGAACACCAGGCTATACTCGTACTGAGGAAGAAACCTTCTAATGACTGTCTTGAAGAACCCCAAATAGAAGTCGCTTGGAAAAACTATAACAGGGGGTTCATTCCACAGTTTACCTACTTCAATATGCTATCTCTTTCTTCTTTTATCTCTTAGCATTTATTTCGGTTATTTGTATGTGTATTTATGTTTTTTACACCACGTAGGTGGCAGAAAAGCACAGGGCCAATCTGATAAAAAGGGGTTACAATGGCCTATGGACGTTTGCAACACAAGAGACGTCTCATTCGGTATGCCGATCGAAAATTATGTGTCATAAAAACATGAAATCAGTGTGGTCAAATTTAACGGTTTCTGTAAAAATAGGATCATCTATGAGATCATGTTCGATGATACTGTTTGATAAAAAGTATTTTAATGTGTTTTAAGATCACGATTTCGTGTATTATATTAATCATTTTAATTTCATCATTATTTTGGTTATTATGGAAGTCAGACAGGATTATTATCATTAGGTATACCGGTAAACTTATAACGCAGGTTAGTTTGTGGTTGGGCGGCTGCCGTCTCGTTCTGCGAATAAGTAATGACTCGAAAAGAAGGAGGTGGAACGGGTCCGGAGAAGATTCCAGTCTCGACTCGGACTTCTGACAGTCACAGAATGACCTCAGTCCTTCATGAGCGCGGGGCTAGGAGTGACGGTATCCAGGGGCTAAATGGGGACACCATGATTCTCACATTACTGGAAGGGGGTGATAGAGAGATGTCCCCGGGTCTGCCGGGGTGCGAGAGATGTGTCTTCTATTTATTTCATCTCCGGCAATCAAAACCCATAGGTAGCGGGTCGGCCGATTCGGTTTAGACCAATTCGATTGCGGAGGTCCGATGGCAGTCGCTTCAAGGAAAATATCTAAGTTCAGCTGCATCTAAAAAGCCGACCCCACCTGAGTTGGGACTAGGCTCAGAAAGAGATGACTGTTTTTTGGTAGGTATCTAAACTTTTACATAACATAACATAAACTCACGCCTATACCCGTGAAGGGGTAGCTAGAGGTGCTAGGACCTACATTTCTCCAGTTTATGTTTAGGTCCAAAAATAGGTGGCGAGTCTATTGCCATCAACCGGGCACTTAAAAACGATAAATACACACATAATTTCGAAAAGCATCGAGACCTCGACTCAGCAGTCCTTTTGATCAAAAAGCAAAAACAAGAATACCCATAAAAAATGTAGCCCAATTTTGTTAAAATGAAATAGTATCCCTTTCGTTTTCGGAAGCGTTCCCCTAACATTCTGTATAAATACGTTTTATATTTTTATTCCATCGTTACGGTTTACTGAACTGAGATTGCACTGTTACTACTCAAAAACGATTCCAATACAGGATTCAATTTAAATTTAATCCTGTTTTATATCATGTTTTTATTTTATTAATATGTGAAATTTACGATATTGAAATAACAGCAGGAAGGATATAGGGATTAGACCCAAAATACAATCTTGTGTAATGGGTTTGGTTGTATATTCTAGTCGGCAAAAACCAAGTGTATGGTAAAATAAATATACCAGAAGTACAACGAAAAAAACAGTTATTTAAATAATATGTTTTTACGTTTGTTAGCTTTTACATTAGGTTATTTTAATGTACAGTGGGCTCCATAAGTTTCTGGATGCCTTATGATCTATAATAATCCTTTAACAGCTTAAGTATAATTTAACCAAAAGTAACATGCATACATATGCCCGCGCCCGTAATCCCCGAAAGGGTAGGCAGAGGTGTATTTAAAACCCACATTTCGCCAACTATGATTTTCAGTCCCACGTAATAGAAGGCGAGGCTATTGCCGCCAATCGGAAACTTTCTTGCGTAAGTCAAAAATAAATTCCTAACCGAAAATGTTGCAGCTAAATAAATTTTGTAAAACATTTTGACCCGATTCCCTGCCATGTGGTGTAAATCGCAAGGAATTTAATTACGTGTTTAGCCGCACAAGTACTACAATTAACATCTTGAAGAGTATCAGACGAAAAGTAACACAGATAGCGTTAGTAACATATACTAGATCGATGTCTTGCTTCATTATAAGTAAGTAAACTCGTAGTAGTATCCTAAACTTAATTACAATAATAATTCGATCTATTATCCAGTAGCTTCTTAGACTAGTAGTTGTGTAGTAGCATCACTTTATTCAATTATAGTTTCAAATTGTCCAGAAAGTCATGTTCCATAAGACCAGGAAATATCCCACTCAAAAACTTTATGAAGAATCACGTTTCCTCACAGTTCGCCAATTATACATCTACTGTACAGTCCTACGTCACCATAAATCTATCGATCCATCTAAGATCTCACTGAGTAAAAGAAGAATTCGAACACCTGTTCCCTCCTTCAACACAATGTTCGCTCGACATCAACTGTATTACATGGGCCCTTTCATTTATCGGTTCGTTAATGATTCGAACCAAATTTACAATATGCCTAAGTTTAGGTTAAAATCTATACTTAAAAAATATCTAATGGCCCATGATTACCTTAGCACAGAAAAAATTCTACGAGTATAAAGCAAAAACCACTAGGAACTTGAATCCTTACATATCCAGATGCACATTCGCATACTTACACATACGGTATACATGCAGCCGTAAACGCCTAACCCTCACTCAGACGCAACACACACTCACACATAGGTACTCAATGCACACCCAAAGACAAACAAAACATATACGTACACATCCACGAACATATGTATACATAAAAAACACACACACACACACACACACACACACACACGCACACGCACACACACACACACATACATACACAGACACATACACACACACACCCACACCCCCACCCACACCTACACGTATTTTCACACATCTTCATTTATAAATTATATTAGATCCTGGCCAGGGGTGGAGGGTTGGTAGCCTGAGACACAGGATTCTCCTAGTTCAGGTGCCAGCCCGCCATAATTCTGATTGATCCTTGTACTAATTTATTAATTACATTCTACTGTATTTTATTTGAGATTTGTTATGTAAACGTTTTGGTGAGAAATAAATATTATTATTATTATTATTATAAACATTTGGAGCCCACTGTACTTTGTACTATGTTTTCTTTACTTAAAGTACTTAGTACTTACAAACAATATTAATATCAGTCAGGAAGTTATTGTGTGTTTAGTTTGTGAGTACCTACCTGCTACAGGAAACATGCGTAGGTTATATTTTTTTGAAGGTATAAGATTCTATTTGATGTAGAATTTTCAACAAATAAGTATTTTTTTATGACACGTCAATTTGACTTCACTGCGCCTTATGTTCAACTGAAGGCAAAGTCTCATAAAAGAGGGTCACCCTTGCAAACCCGTTCAGTGCTACAATGGTGCCACCATCAGCTCAGCTCAGCTTGACGGCCTCATCAGGAGGTATTATAGGATAATAGGAGGTTATATGACGGAATCTCCCGTCTCGATTGAGTAGTCCCACTGGGGAAGGACCTCCGCCCTACAGAATACGAATTCAAACATTTAATAAAGTGTTTCATTTTAGGAGTAACAGTAAATAGTATTTTCTATTGTTGCTTAAATTGTTATTTTATACAAGGTTCTAAACGTGCCACGAAGATAAAGTGGTATGGGTAATGAACTGCTAAGACGAGGTCTCGGGTTCGATCCCAGATTTTACCATGGCACACACCAATGACTTTTCAAAGCTTTTCGAAGTTATGTGTGTATTTATCGCAGGTTTATAAGTGCTCGGTTAATGGCAATAGGCTCGCCACCTATTACATTGGGACCTAAACCGTTGCAATGTAGTTGTTAACTTCCTTCGGGGATATAGGCATAAGTTTATGTTATGTTCTGTTTAAATAGCATCACACATTAGTTCTATCCGTTTGGTCTATGTTAATATTTTAGTCTGTATAGATGAGGACCAGATTGTTCCAAAGTAGTACTTACTTATATCTAAATGGTCCAACTTCTTTGACTCTCATTACCTTCTCAGCGCCGCTCAGGTACTGTTCCACGTTCGTATAGTTGAACACCCAGACTTCGGTTATCAGCTCGTACGTGGGTTTCTTCCACATTTCGTATATGTAGGAACCTTCACGCATCTCCATGATCTGTAGACAAAATAAATACTTCTTTATAATACACGGTGATGTAAATGTAATGAAAATTAGCGTGGTAGCCTAGTGGTATGGGTAATGGACTGCTGAGACGAGGTTTTACCATGGCACACACCAATGACTTTTCGAAGTTATGTGTGTATTCGCAGGTTGATAAGTGCCCGGTTAATGGCAATGAGCTCGCCATCTATTACATTGGGACCTAAACATAAACTGGCGAAATGTGGGTGCTAGCACCTCTGCCTACCCCTTCGGCGATATAGCTCATCAGAACATTCACCATGGTAGAGACGGTGAAATACTGCCAGGGACATCTCTACGCATTTGCAAAGGTTCGAGGGCATTTGTGACCTCAGGACTCCCAATAATGCGAATCGCGCGTCGCTGCAACCTGTCGAGAGCATCTAATAAGTACTTTGCGGAGTCATCCCAGAGATGCGAGCAGTATTCCACGCAGGAGCGGTATAATAAGGAGATTTTTTTTTTCATGGAATAAAACTTTAAATCTAACTGTAATGAGTGCTAAAACCAGGTTCTATACAATGATAAAATATCTACATATGAACATTACATTTGTTGATCTTCGAATTAACAACTAAATAACAACATTGATGTCATCAAAAATCACTGGTTATTTTTGGTAGTACACCCAATTTGCAAGTATCCGTACACTGTCACATAAATATACGTCACAGTTTATAAAAAAATCGTATCTTTTTCACTATACGAGTTGGTATTGAAGGAGATTTGTTTTGTATGCATTTTGAGCCCGAGGTGATGAAAATAACACTGTACCTAATTTTAACAACTTCAGAACTTGCATATACTCGTACCTAATAATAAAAAGCATAACCCTTCCTTGACAGCTGGGTAAAAAATAGTTCCTTCAAAAGAAGTTTGATTTGTATGGGTTTGTATTAATAGATTTATTATTGAATTGCTCATTTAAACGCGGAAGATGATATTTTCGGATATAGACACAAAAAACTGTTGAAAACAACCGTTAGTATCATGAAAGGATATTTAAACAGTCGATTGACATAGGTCAGTGAGGTTTAAGGATGAGGTGGGGAGTGGAGGACAGCCGAAGACCGAGTTAATTGGCGTGTCATGGGAGAGCCCTATGTCTAGCAATGGACTGCCGGGGGTTGATGATGATAATGATAACTCACATGACTATTAGAGCTGTCGGAATTATTACTATTGGTACGTAGTTTAAGAGAATTTCTGCGCTGTCAGTGCAAAAGGAAGGAAAGTTTCTCAATCTTTCCACTGAAAACACAGGACTTGTCCAATAAGTTCTAGCTACCCTATTCACCGCCAAAAATTAAAAGGTTATTACCTTGTCGCGGTATTCTGTAGGGTCGAGGTACTTCCCCAGTTGAAATGATCAATAAGGACGGGAGTTACCGTCTTGTCCTACCTTCCTTTTTTCTGAGATCAGTGCCATTTGCTTCTAGAAAAAATTACTCAACACTCAAAACAAACGGTATGAGAAATTCACTATGAAAATGATGAGTATTATTCTCAACGACTAATATGTGGTGACCATTGCCATTGTAATATTTGTTGATGTCAAAACAATTTTATTGCAATTATTCTATGGTCAAGGAAATTCCAAATTAATAACTTTTGTTCTTTTTTGTGGACATGTTGGATGATGTTACACGAATGTATTACAAAAAATAGGTTTTAGTAATTAGGTAACAAACAAATGCTAAATCCTAATAAAATAATGTTTAGTGTAAAAATGTACATAAAATGTGCATGGGTAATTTTATCTACGTCTACACTTATAATTTATAATGAAGAGGATTTTTTAAAATTTTGTCTGTGCGTATGTAGTTATAATAAATTCAAAACTAGTGTCGCGATTTTTAAAATTCGTTCATCACTGGAAAGCTACATTCATCCTGTGTTACATAGGCTATATTTATTGCTAGAAGATATTAGGTATACTTAATAAATATTAATTATTGTAACCCAAGGTGTGAAAATTGCCCTAAAGCTTTTTCATTGCATAAGCAGTTGGACCACTGCCCCGAACTCTACGCTGCGGAAACTACTGATGATAGAACAAAAGTATGTGAGTCGAGTGGTGAGGCGAGTTGAAAATCGTAATTGACATCTAACGCGGGCGCAGCCGCGGGCAACAACTATCTCCTATATTTTGTCTGTTGTGACTTGTGAGGTTATTACTACTAAACCGATTTTGAAAATTCTTTTAAGAATAGATAGCTACGCTATTTTTGAGTGTAATCACTACATAGTATAAAATAAAGTCGCGTTTTCTGTCCCTATTTTTCTTGTCCCTTTGTATGCTTAAATCTTTAGAACTACGCAACGGATTTTGATGCGGTTTCAATAGATAGAATGGTTAAAGAGGAAGGTTTATATGTATATAACATCATGCCACGACCGACAGGTGCGGAGCAGGAATGAAAAATGTTGCAAAAACGGGGTGACGAAGTCGCGCGGGTCAGCTAGTAGGCTATATATATCATCATTATATCGGGGACCAACATGTCAGGATCAGAAGTCCATGCGGGCGGAGCCGAGGGCAACAGACAGCTAGTAATTAATATTCTAAAAATGTTAATTTTTGGAGATTAAGTTAGAAAAATATAATTATAAGTACTTTATTTTTTAAAGACTAAAAGACTTATAGTAGCTTATTCCCAGGGGTCTATTGTTTATCGTTTCCCGCCCATTTTGAATTTATAATTTAATGTGTCTATTTTGAATACACGTTTAATATTTATTTGTTTTTATATGTCCTGTTCATATACTCGTATTATAATGGAGGTAGTAAGCCTTCTCGAAGAGCGAAACCTATGTACGGGACCTCTCCGTGAGTAGCGACGCTGCCGTGAAACACCTACCACTACACCACGATGGCAACTCAAAAATGCCGTCGATTTGACTAAAAAATATATTCCCATGACATGAAAAATATAATGAGTTCCCACTCCATAAAATTTGTCTAAAGTGCGTGGTACAGTGGGCTCCAAAAGTTCTCTTGAACTAGAGTTCCATAACAAATATTACTAGCGTAATTAGACCCACAGACTTCTTCAAATCAAATTTAAAATGTCAGTGATAGTGGCTTGTGACTTTTAGTTTTTTTTATTTATGGCACGTCAATTTGACTTCACCTCGCCTGATGTTAAGCTGACTGTGTAGACTGTGTCACTGCAATATACAGGCCGTTTTTTTTTAATTTTTTTCGCATTGTTTACTCTCCATCATATCAATTTCTAATCTGTAATTTTTTTTAGTGCCAATATGTTGTGTACCATGAGTCCACCAGGGGTCTTCGGCTTCGGGAGTGTTCCCCTTACACCCTGTATATTACTGTCAAAGTTATCAACTTGGCTTTTAAAAATACGTTTCACGGTTCATATACTCTGTCTCTTTCTCACGCGAAGGTTTTGTGTAAAGATACTTAAGTCACTCGCACACTTTGTTCCTCTAACGATAACTTTATGGTTACATCAGTTTTAAATATATATTGACGTTGAATTATATGTAATGTTTTATTTCATCACAACACATAATAAATGAGGAATTGCTCACACGTTTTTTCAACACAATTTTTTTACATACCTATAAAATATTATATATATGTATTAAATGTTAACTGCTTGTGTCTGTACATTGGAAATTCTTGTCTGTTTGTCTGTATGTTCGCGATGGACACAAAAACTACCGAATGAATTTTGATGCCGTTTTTTTATTAAACTGAGGACATCACGGTACCTCCCATTTTAATTGAGCAGTCCGATTGGGGAAGTTTCTCCACTACTGCAGAATACTGCGGCTAATAATAACCTCGTGTTGTATTCCCGGTGGTAGGGTAGCTAGAGCTCACTGGAGAAGTTTTGTGTTGTCAGTGGGAAGACGGAGGGCTTAAGTTGTCACCACTATGTGAGGGCATAAAACCCTGCTTTGTCCTCTACACTGACAACATAGAAATTCTCTAATCTTTGACCCCTCTCTCTCTAACCTAATTTTATATAAAAAAAATAGAAAGTTTTATGTTTGTCGTACCTTTATCCTAGCGTTTATACTAGTCACATGCGGACCTTTCACCTCGGAGTCTGGGGTCGCGTTTATTAGACCTTGACCTTAACTTGAACTTGACCTTGATCTTGACCTTTACTGCAACTTTGGCTGAACTTCTATATTTTTTGAGAAGTGACTACCGTTTGACCTCCAAAGCCCATTGGTGACTTGAAGCATTGCAGTTAGTCCAGTAGTTTTTACTTTTTTAGGGCTCCAACTCGTAACGACTGCTATAGATGTTTGTATGACATCGGAGCTCAAGGTGTTCTTGGAAGTACAACCAGATCATGATGCGTACAAAGTGCACTGAGAGGGGATCAAACACGCACCCCCTGCGTGGCAGCCACGTTTGCCAGACGCTCCGCCACAAAGGCCATCAAAAATCATTACAAATGGTTTATGTGGAACCAGAGATATGTCATAAGGTTGCACGACATCTCCGCAGGCAAAGCCGTGGACTAAAGCCAGTTATACATATAAATCAAAGTAATCAAACGGCCGAAATGTCGATTACTTTATTATCTCAAAGTGATTGCGATGTATGTCGCTGTAACTATACTTTCTGACGTCAATGTTTTTTGCCGATGGTTTTTTATAAAATATTTAATATCCGTTCTTTGTTTGTGAATAGTTTGGGTACGATAGTGCCCGTTAGACGCGAATGTACAGGCAATTTACAAAAGCGACTTAACAAGTTCTAAATTATTGATCATTGTGAGCCGAAAATCTGTACTAATATATGAATTCGGAAGTAACTAATTCGGTATGTATGTTTCGCCTTCACGCCTAAACTAATGAAGCAATCTTGATGGAATTTAAACTTGTTCACGGATATATAGTAACTTTTTATCGCAAAAAGTGGGGTTAAAAAGGGGTAAAGTTTGTAATTTTTGTGGTTAACCTTATTAAATCTGGTATGTATACCTAGATTAGAGATTGAGAAAGGATATATTGGTAGTGACATACGACAACCACGCGGGCGGACCCGCGGTCTACAGCTAGTCTCACATAAAACAATTAAGAAAACATTAAATACATTAACTATGTTCTCTGGGGATAACAAAACTACTTAAATGAATTATTGCTACTATAATTACAAACCAGTTTTAAAAAAGATTTTGTAAACTTTTTATTGTTAATATTAATTTTGTTGCAAGAAGAACAGATAGCTAATTGGAGCTGAAAGATTCTCGAATGGAGACCACGTAGGTATTGATAGACAAGACCTAGGACGACCCCCCGCGACATGGTCGGTCGAAATAGACAAAGTCGCGGGTAACCATTGGATGTAGACCGCTTCCGATTGGTCGAATTGGAAGACGATAGGGGAGGCCTATGAAATGCTTTTTTTATTAGAAAACTTATGTATGATATAGACAACTAAGCACGTAATTAGTTACCTTGCGATTTACACCGCATAGCAAGGAATCGGGTCAATTTTTTCATCCAAATTTATTAAGCTGCAACATTTTCGGTTAGTAATTTATTTTCGGCGTACTCATTCTCTTTCCAAAGTGCCCGATTGGCGGCAATAGGCTCGCCCCCTATTACGTGGGACCGAAAATCGTAGTTGGCGAAATGTGGGTGTTTAATACACCTCTGCCTACCATTTCGGGGATTACGTGCGTGTGAGCATATGTCATTTTTCATCATTTCAGCCACAAGACGTCCACTGCTGAACATAGGCCTCCCCCATCGACCTCCAATCCGACCGGTTGGAGGCGGTCTGCATCCAATGGGTACCCGCGACTTTGACTATGTCGTCCGCCCATCTCGCAGGAGGCCGTCCCACGCTTCGTCTACCGGTACGCGGTCTCCATTCAAGAACCTTTTGGCTCCAACGGCCATCTGTTCTTCTTGCTACGTGCCCCGCCCACTGCCACTTCAGCTTGCTAACCCTGTAGGCTATGTCGACCACTTTCGTTCGTCTGCGGATCTCCTCATTTCTGATTCGATCTAGCAGAGAGATTCCGAGCATAGCCCTTTCCATAGCTCGCTGTGCGACCTTGAGCTTTCTTATGAGGCCCATAGTGAGGGTCCACGTCTCGGCGCCATAGGTCATCACTGGCAACACGCACTGATTAAAGACTTTTGTCTTTAAGCACTGAGGTATTTTGGACGAGAAGACGCTGTGTAACTTCCCGAACGCGGCCCAGCCGAGTTGGATTCGACGATTGACCTCCGCCTCGAAGTTTGATCCGTCTAATCGGACCATCTGTCCAAGGTAGACGTACTTGTCTACAACTTCGAGGGTCGAGCCTTCAACTGACACTGGGGAGGGCCTTAGAATATGAGCATTCGCCATAACCTGGGTCTTGTCCATATTCATCTTGAGGCCCACCTGTTGAGAGACTCGGTTGAGGTCGTCGAGCATTGTGTTTAGATCCTCCAGCGATTCTGCCATGAGCACGATATCGTCGGCAAAACGAAGGTGAGTGATGTATTCGCCATTAACATTAATGCCGAGACCTTTCCATTCCAGTAGCTTAAAGGCATCCTCCATTGCATTGGTGAAGAGCTTCGGAGATATTACATCTCCTTGTCTCACTCCCCTCTGCAACAGTATCGCCGCTGTGCTCTGATCTTGTACTCGGACTGACATGGTGGCGTTTTTATACAAACACTTCAGCACTTCGATGTACCGGTAGTCTATATGACACCGCTGGAGAGATTGTAGCACTGCCCATGTCTCGATCGAATCAAAGGCTTTCTCGTAGTCCACAAACGCTAAACATAGTGGCAAGTTATACTCCTGAGTCTTCTGTATGACTTGCCGCAGCGTATGAATGTGGTCTACGGTACTATAACCTTTTCGGAAACCGGCTTGTTCGGGCGGCTGGAAGTCATCAAACCTGCGTTCGAGACGATTCGTGATAACCCTCGAAAACAGCTTATAAACATGGCTCAGAAGCGAGATGGGTCTGTAGTTCTTAAGAGAGGCTTTGTCACCTTTCTTGAAGAACAAGATCACCACGCTTCTGTTCCATGCTTCCGGAGTAGTACCTTCGAATAAGACGGAGTTGAAGAGCTTCTGAAGGACTTTAAGTATCGGTGTTCCACCCGCTTTCAGAAGTTCCGAAGTGATTCCGTCTTCTCCTGGTGCCTTGTTATTTTTAAGCTGCTTGAGGGCCACCCTAATCTCGTACAGGCTGATGTCCGGAATATCCTCGGTGTAGTGTCGGGTTAGTTTGGCTCTTGGATCTTTAACCGTATCAGTAGCAGGCTTAGTGACTGAGGTATAAAGCTGTCCATAAAACCCCTCGATCTCCCCCAAAACATCTGCCTTAGTCGACGCGACGCTGCCGTCCTTCCTCTTCAGCTTTGTCAACTGGCTCTGCCCAATAGACAAGTCTCTTGCGAACACTTTGGAGCCTTTATTTCGCTCAATCGTTTCTTTAATACATTGAGTATTAAAGGCACGGATGTCGTGTCGCAAAGACTGCTGGATACGTCTATTGAGCTGCCGATGTGCTTCAGCGTCATTGGTAGACTGCAGCCTCATAGAGCGTCGTTCGGCCATGAGTTTGAGGGTGCGATCGGTGAGCTTCTGTGGTCTATCTCTTCGACGGGGCCTGAAGAATTTGGAACCCACTGAATGGACAGCTTCAACCAACCTGTTATTTATCTCGTCCACTGTACTGCATTCTTCTAGGCAAGAGAAGCGATTCGAAAGTTCGAGTTGAAAGCTCTCGGGGTACTGTATATGGGAAGCTCTAGGTCGGAGCGTAGACCTCATCAGACGGGATCTCTCCAGCTTAACATTAATATTCAATGTGCCTCTAACCATTCGGTGATCACTTCCGGTTTTCACCCCATGGATCACTGAGACATCATTGAATATCCGTCTATGCGTCGTCATGATGAAGTCGATCTCATTTTTGGTACGACCACCGGGGCCCATCCAGGTCCATTTCCTGTGGGGCGGCTTCTTGAAGAAAGAGTTCATCATAAAGAGTCGCTCTTTCTCAAGAAAGTCGGCCAGCCTCCAACCCCTTCGGTTACGCCTCCCATACCCATATTGCCCCACTCTCAACTCGTTATCACCTCTCGTACCCAGTTTTGCGTTGAAGTCCCCCATAACAATAGTGAAGTGTGATTTAGAGGCATGTATGGCTCTACTAATGTCCTCATACATAGCCTCCACTTCATCATCTGGTCGTGTCGAGGTCGGGGCGTACACCTGTATGACCTTCAGCAAGTATCTCTTGGACACTCTGAGTACCAGGTACGCGACCCTGTTCGACACACTCGTGATGGATATGATGTTGTTTATGAGGGACCTATGGACGATGAACCCGACACCACCTTGCGACTTCTCGTCGCCCTCCCGGTAGTAGAGCAGGTTGCCAGACTTCAGGGTTATTGTGTCCTCTCCCTCTCTTCGGACTTCGGATAACCCAACGATGTCCCAGCGCAACCTGCTCAATTCTTCTTCCAGCTCTGCTAGCTTCTCGTCTGTCCTCATTGTGCAGATGTTGTGTGTCACCAGTGACAACCTACGTTTGCATCGGTTGTCCATTGTGCATGCTTTGGTCGTCTGACGGAGGGATCCCGCCCGGTGATTCTTAGCACCCCTGGCCCCAGCGCGCGACTGACGCCCGTCAGGCGCGTCAGTGTTGCGACTGGAGCCCCCGGGCACTTGGGGCCGTTTGGTGCACACCAACATCTTGGGGGGGTTTTCGGACCGTATACCCGCCACGCTGGTCCAGTGCGGGTTGGCGGGTAGCCAGAGCCTCGTTCGTTGGTCGGCAGAGGGCACCACGGGCAGGTGAGGTTGGCTTGGGTCCCCAAGGTGGTGGAAGGGACCCCTTACCCTCCAGCATATGTATGTATGTACAACTTATGTCGTTGACTGTACCTAAACAATTTATAATCTTGTCTTAAAGTACGTAGTTATTATAAGAACTGTGTTTTAAGATTTCTTATTTTACCGTTGCCATATTCTAAACCTGAGTTTCTTGCCGGAGTCTTCTCAGGCCGGGACCGCATTTCGAACCAGTGGTCCATTTGCTCACTAATTTATAAATTATTGTTGATATTGACGTTTTGTAAGTCCCATTTAATGGTCTATACAGAATAAATGATTTTTCATTTGATTTGATAAAAATAAGCTGATGCAAACCGATAGGGTTTAGTTCAGCAAAATAGTCACGCCTGTGTCGTGGCGGTAGTGAGCGCATGGATTAAATTATGTACCGGGTTCGCATTTTCTAATTGAGGTCCACAAACATTTTATATTAGCAATAATATTATGTTCAAACAGAATGTTAATAATTAATGAATAAATAAAAAACATGAACATAAACTCACGCCTATATGGGGGTAGGCAGAGGTGCTAGCACCCACATTTCGCCAGTTTATGTTTAGGTCCCTATGTAATAGGTTGCGAGCATATTATTTTATATAAATATATTCACTTTATAGGTGAATAAATAAATATACAAAAGATATTTGCCACCGTTTGTCTTTTTAGGGCTCTCCATAAATAATGTCCGTTCGAGAGAGTAAACACTTAAAAATGTCGATTCACACATTTATGGACAGTTGTATGAATAACTAATCAAATCATTTATCATGTACGGTTGAATATATTTTTTCGCTTTGTGGAATATTTCTATGACTTGTGTTTGATATCTGCACATAATAATTAACATTGTCTGAGCTCCAATCCACCTTATACGGTTACAGGTTCAATTCCCACTCAGTGTCAGCGAGAATCAAACCTGTACGTAGCAATCGAATGCTCTACCAATCAATAGTTGCAAACATTTTTTTTTTTATATGGCACGTCAATGACTTCACCTCGCCTGATATTAAGCTGAAGGCAAAGCCTCGTGAAAGAGGGTCACCATTACAAACACGTGCAGTGCTACAATGGTGGCGCTCAGCTTGACGGCCTCGACAGATGCATTTTCACGCCCCGCTTAAAGGACCCGGGACTGTAGGAAGAAGGAAACACGTGCGCCGGAATTCCAAGACTTAATGGTGCGGCAGAGGAAGATGGGTTGTCGCGATTCCAGATGTTTTGTAATCCCACCCCCCTCCCCCACCCTTTACGGTTTATTTTCATATATGATCATCACTGTATATCAAACAAATCCAGGATATAGAGAGTGTTAGGGGAACGCTTCCAGTTCAACAAAATTTGATCATTTTTTTATGGCTAAGTATAGTTTTTTTATGATTTTTAAACCCTTTATATAGTATTATTGCGTGAATTATGAAAAAAAATTATGGTATCTACCAATAATAGTATTGCGATCAAAAAAAGAGTAATTAAGTCCCCTGCTTTCGTTATCGAATGCGTTTCCCTAACACTCTGTATACTCGTATGTCCTTGATATGATTGATAATCGTCTGTCTAGGTCAACCTTTATCAGGATGTTCATTCACCCTCGTCTCATAAATCTGTTTCATCCATCCTCTTCTCTTTATATACTCTTCGTGGAAAACAAAAACAAGTGGAAGTGTGATGTAGTCGGTACACGCGTGTCATTGGTGTGCGTATTTACGCAACGAAGGATAAATTAGACAATATGACATTCACTGTTAAATGTATCGGGATATTTTCTTCATTATATCCCGATATACTTAACAGTGAATATGTAAATGACCAAGTCAGTAAAATCATAGACAATATGAAACTTCTGTTAAGAATACTTCTAAACTTTTTCGTAAATATTCAAGTTTGTTGGATCCAAAGTATGAAACTTTTTTTAAAGCAAAGTAATCGCTATTTTGAACGGTTTAAAAAAGGTGCTGGGAATATTAGGTTGTAGGTGTTTTAGTTTTGTAGTACGTATGATTTGAGCTAATATGGCATTACAGGTAGTAAACTATAAATAGGTACGACCAATCAAAGCAATTATTTACTAGTAATGCACGGTATAATTAACGGTTATCGGTTATGATATTATATGGGAAAAAACGGAGCGTATATTTGTTAAATCAATAGGTATCAAGGGCATACCACGCGACGGCGGCGCAAAAATGCGCCTCTCCATACCCGGGGGCTAGACGGGGACACTGGTCCCTACACCCGAAGGGGTCATTTCGAAAAGAGGCCCCGGGTCTGCCGGGGTGCGAGTGATATATTGTCTACTAACTCACCTCCGGCAACTAAAGACCCAAAGACGGCGTGCGTTTTGGTCGGTTCAAGTCCGACATAACCTCTCCGCTCCGGCGGGGGAGGTATCCGTGGGGATTTTTCGCAAGATAAAAAAGGCACACAAATCTAGGCGTCATTTAAATACCACTGTCACAACTGAATTTTGTTCAACAATGACTTAAAAATGATCAATGATTATGCAAAATATTCTCTCATTTGGTAATCACTACATAGTATAAAATAAAACCGCGTTCTCTGTCCCTATGTCCCTTTGTAGCTTAAATCTTTAAAACTACGCAACGGATTTTGATGCGGGTTTTTTTAGATAGAATGGTAGAGGAAGGTTTATAGGTATATAACATCGTGCTACGACCAATAGGTGCGGAGCAAGAATGAAAAATGCAGCAAAAACGGGATGACGCAGACGAAGTTGCACGGGTCAGCTAGTGAAAAATAAAGTTCTTGTGCAGGATTCTAGAATTATTACATTCATAATATTTCTTTCCTATATATCTTAAAGTCCAAGATAATATATACCAACAAAAACGCACAATTCATCTGTCACTCATCTTCACTATTTATAAATAATTCAATAACATTTGACCCGACAAATTAATGTAATTAATTTCATCACAATAAAATAGTCATTGTGATTATACTAAGAAAAATCTCAAGTAGGTACCTATCGGATCCGTAGACAGTTAAGGTACGATAGGGAAGGTTATCTCATCATTGTTATGTCAAGGTATTTACATCAATGTGCTGGTTTCTCTTTGTGTATAATAATAAAACAAGATTAAATCATCCTTTTCTTAATTACTATCTTATATTACTATACTAGCTGACCCGCGCAACTTCATCTGCGTCACCCCGTTTTTGCAACATTTTTTACTTCTGCTCGGTACCAGTTGGTTGAAGCATGATGTTATATACATATAAACCTTCCACTTTAACCATTCTATCTATTAAAAAACCGCATCATAATACGTTGCATAGTTTTAAAGATTTAAGCATACATAGGGATATAGGGACAGAGAAAGCGACTTTGTTTTATACTAACTAAGTAGTGATACCGCGGTATCCTAGTGGTATGGGTAATGAACTGTTGAGACGAGGTCTCGGGTTCGATCCCAGGTCTAACCACGGCACACACCAATAACTTTTCGATAATTTACGAAGTTATGTGTGTATTTATCGCAGGTTTTTAAGTGCCCGGTTAATGGTAATAGGCTCGCCACCTATTACATTGGGACCTAAACATAAACTTGCGAAATGTGGGTGCTAGCACCTCTGCCTACCCTTTCGGGGATATAGACGTGAGTTTATGAGTTTATATGTCTTAAATATTTTATATACAAACTAGCTATTACTCACGGCTCTGCCCGTGTCTGTGGATGTCGATTATCACGTAGAACATACTTTGGTTCTATCATCAATAGTTTCCGAAGTGCATTTAACGAAAGACGTTTTAGGGTACTTTTTATACAACTAGGGTTACGTTACTTAACTTTAAGTAAGTATTCCTAATCTTTTCTAGCAATATAATAGCCTATATTATTCAGAGTGAACGTAGGTTTTCAATGGTGAAAGAATTTTAAAAATCGGTTCAGTAGTTTTTGATTTTATTCATTACAAACGTACACACGCACACAAAAAGAAACTTTTTGCCGTGTATATAATTTAGGGTTTTGTAGTACATACTTATATGAGCAACCATTAACGTTCATTAAGACATAATATCTTTGTGAAGAGTCGCTCGTTTCACTGTAAGGTATTGTATAATGACTTTAATGTGTCATTAAATAAAATAAATTACATTCTCAGTAAGATCTTGTTAGGTCAGAACAGTTCTCGTTTGACTTTCAATAACTGCAATGTTTATATCGAGTCATTGTACTTTTAGATAGGGATATTATGGCCCTGGGTTAGCTGGGGCTTGAGGAATATGCCAGAGGCTACCTACCCTTGGGAACTCTTAGTCCGAGACAGCCGTGCGGTTTTGGTCGGTTCGATTCCGAGATACTACTATAGTGGCGGGATATTTGTGAAGATGTCCACACGGGAAAAAAGGACTTGTTAGATCCGAGGTCCTGAGATCCGAGAACTGCGGAGTCTGGGTTCTATTTCTTCACTTTTTTTTAAATTTTACTTAGTAGACATCAATTTGACTTCACCCCGCCTAATGGAGAGTAGATGGGAAAGTCTCAGGAAAGTGGGTCACCTTTACAAACATGGTCTTGGTTGTTCTTTATCTAACTATATCTTTTTTTATCTTTTACTAGCTGACCGCTGACTGACTTCGTCTGCGTCACCCCGTTTTTGCAACATTTTTCTTTCCTACTATGTATAAACGTTCCTCTTGAACCATTCTATCTATTAAAAAAACCGCATCAAAATCTGTTGCGTAGTTTAAAAGATTTAAGCATACAAAGGGACATAAGGACATGGAAAATAGGGACAGAGAACGCGACTTTGTTTTATACTATGTAGTGATTCAAATAAGTTGTCAATATTAATGTATAATATTAGTACCCCTTCGGGGATATAGGCGTGAGTTTATGTTATGTTATAAAAAATACTTAACATAATTTTTGTTAAAAAGTACACTATTCATATGTACTTGCATTTAGTTTTTTAAGCGCCAAACATAAGGTGTTAAAACTAAAAAAACATATTTTTTGTATGACTAAGGTGGCAAACAGGTCTTTATAAAATTGATATATGGTATGCGATATTGTGTTTTAAAGGTGATTGCTTAGTAGCAGGTTTTTGAACACAAAATTGAATAGGTATCTGGTTAATTAAAATATTGATTTATAGCTAATTTAGTCGATTAGAATTAGGTATTATTTCTGATACTAGAATAGCTTTTTTTAACGTGCGCAAAATCCCCACGGGTACCTCCCACCTCCACCAAAACCGGTGGAGGTGATTATGTCGGACTCGAACCGACCAAAACGAACGCCGTCCATGGGTCCTTGATTGCCGGAGGTGAGATTATACAAGACATATCTCTCGCGCCCCGGCAGACCCGGGAACATCTCTGTTGAGATGACCCTCTTCCCCCAAAGTGGGGACCATGGTGTCCCCATCTAGCCCCTGGGTATGGGGTGGCACTTGCGCCATCGCCGTGGCTGATACTAGAATAGCTGGACGAAGAATAGCTCATATTTTGTTAGATAGAGCTATAGAGAACAAGTCAGTGGTAGTACTTATGCGGCTAAGCACGTAATTAATTTCCTTGCGATTTACACGGCATAGCAAGGAATCGGGTCAAAAAAAAATCCAAATTTATTTAGCTGCTTCAGAAGTTGTTTTCGGCATACCCGTTTTTTAAAAAAGTGCCCGATTGGCCTGTCCTGGAATTCCTTACCAGCGCACGTGTTTCCTTCTTCCTGCAGTCCCGGGTCCTTTAAGCGGGGCGTGAAAAAGCATCTGATGAGGCCGTCAAGCGCCACCATTGTAGCACTGAACGTGTTTGCAATGGTGACCCTCTTTCATGAGACTTTGCCTTCAGGTTAACATCAGGCGAGGTGAAGTCAAATTGACGTGCCATTAAAAAAAAACTTCAATCAATTAGTCTATTGTAGATTGTAGTCTACTACTGGGCACAGGTCACTTCTATTTAACTTCATAAAAATGTTTCTTTTTTCATATTCAGAGGATATTTTTTATTACTTTTTAAATTTCTTTTTGTAATAACTACCTACATAATTATACCTACTTCTATAGTTTTTTAAATTTTTGTTCTATTGATATTTTTTCTATAAATAGATATCAATGTTGACATAAACACAAGGCCTTTAGCTATTTGACATTGCATTGATGTTATAAATAGCCACAAACTATTTATAAACATCATTTTAAGGTTCGACCTTTTGAATTAAATTGAATAATAATTTGCAAGATAAGTTAACCCAGATAAAAGCAATAAAACCATTCAATAATTTATCGTAATCGTTATGTGCATAGGTAGCTTATTGCTTAACAAGACTAGAGGAGGTTAGTATTGGACCCAAGTAGACTAAACCTGTATAGTAATGTCGACATAAATACTTTTATAGTTGGATACTCAGATATCTATGGGGCTATGATTGCCTTTGGAGTCAAATTTCTCCTTCTTGTCGACCATTTCTTACACAATTTTAAAGTTATTACTGTACTACAAACTTTCACCTTTAGTAAGGAGTTATCTATCTATCTATCTATCCATATATCTATCCATCTATCTATCCATATATTCTGTATGCTCTCATGTGGATATATTTCACAATAGTTTTACTGAATTTTAAAGATTTTTGCGTGGTGAGAGCCTTCAGCTAGAATAACGACTATTTTTTTTGTTTATTTATTTTGTCATTTGATTTGATTTGATTAGTCATAACTTACTTATATTTATAGCTAAGTAATAGTTAAACTGGCACTAAAGTCATCTGAAATGCAGTGTGCAGATGTAAGTGGACTTCAGGTTTAAAATGCTATATATTTTGTAAAATCATAGTCATAGTATCATCAATCTGATGTTTGTTTCTGTACCAATTTTATAAAAATAAAAATGAAATAAAATAAAAATCTATCTATCCATCTATCTAACCATCTAGCTATCTATTTTTGTTATAGAAAAACGCGTGCCAAAATAAGACTGGTTGCCTCCCAGGGCCTGTGGTCATTTATAGGTTTCACGACAGCTGTCATCAACTGTCGCTTATGATTTTCTCAGATAAAGTACTAACAACTATCAATATTTGTTTCAGCCCTGTTAGAGTCTAGGAGCAAATAGAACAATACAAAGACTCAATTGTAAGTTGGTAAATTTCTATGACGGATGAGTCTTTTCGCTCGGTGGAGGCGGAGGTTACAAACTACCGCCACTGGCTGCAAGGTAAAGGTTAAGGTTCGGATGCAAGCCTCAGGTGCCTTTTCCCGGGCCATTTAATTGTCCCGGAAGAGATTGGTTTGACTTGAGAATTGACTTGACTAGATGGGACAAGGACAAAGAAAACAAATTGTCAGGGAGGAATGTGCACACCCCGAAAGAGCCGAAGGCGAGTGAGGGTATGCATCTCCCGTGATTCGGCTTGTATAACCAATAGGTTGGCACACGTACTGTGCATATTATAGTGTACATGTTATGATGTGATTGATATCAAAACATAATGCCAGGAACAAGTATACCCACTAGTCCTTCACAAATAATGTGCTGGCAACTCTAAACCGTACTGTCACGGCCTAAACCAACCAACACACAGTATGGCCGAATATGGCGGCGATGTCATTTTTAGTTCCGAGTTTGATCGCTGGACTTATTTTCTGGCGTTGACTCTAACAACAATATTTTATAGTTTGACTGTACATTCTTTGATTTTAGTTATTTATTTATGAGTGGTCCCAGTCGCCGGAAGAAAATTATTTTATTTTTACGGATCCGGCGACTGGGACCGCGGTCCGAGTCGCCGGAAGCCTCGGACCAAGCGGAAGAGGTGCGGAAAATATCAAGTACTCTCAATTTTATTAGGTATCTAAAAAACGTTTTTCCCAAAGAACCTTTTGTAGGCATTTTAATAGCTTCAATAAAACAATTCACATAAAACATAAACAATGGCAACAGCCTCAAATTATGCGGCGACACGTGTCTAAGCATGAGGGATGTGTTGGCACCATAAAGTTAACATTATAAGCGTAAATAGAGCAACAATCTCTTCATTACCGATTTTAAAATATCAAAAGAAATTAAATATGACTTTTTATGACAGCTATATTTGACAAGTTTTGTATGAAGATATGTATGTTTTGCATACTTTTTCCTTCTACGTATTACTACTAACTTTATGATTGTTCCTAGAGCCTCATCACACCTTTTGATCTGTCCTTTACCATATCAAACTGTAAGCTTTAGTTTCATAAAATATTTCAATATACATTGCGGATTAATACCAGTCTCGTTTAACTTCTAATCAAATGTATAGAGCAATGAATAGTAAATATGAATTGTTATACGTTTGTGTAAGATAATAACGTTTTTAAGACAAGTGTAATTAGGTATTATAATGATTCTGTATTGTTAGTAAGTTGATATTAAACTAGCGATTATAATTTCCTTGAATTGACATAAATAAATAAATAAATATTCTAGGACAATCTACACAACGCCACCTAGACCCATGGATAGCATAGCTTGACTAGCTTGTGTTTTGGGTTCTAAAATGCAAATAAACATACTTTGATACTTATCTTTTGTAAATACATACATATTATACAAGGAAACACCCAGACCAATGCAAATATTCATATTCATGTACACAAATATTTGCACTGAGCGGGAATCGAACCCACGCCTCCTCCGTAGCAACCGCGTTCTACCGATACGTAAACACTACTATTGATTTGACTATTATGGTGACGGAGAAAAAATATTACCACCCTATCACATTTGAAGGGTAGTATGAGATTACGTAGACCATAAATCACTACTAGAGAAGGAAAACTCGAAATATAACCTCTAAGGTCTCGGGTTCGATCCCAGGTTTTACTATTGCACACACCAATGACTTTTCGATGCTTTTCGAAGTTATGTGTGTATTTATCGCAGGTTTATAAGTGCCCGGTTATTGGCAATAGGCTCGCCACTTATTACATTGGAACCTGAACATAAACTGGCGAAATGTGGGTGCTAGCACCTATGCCTACCGCTTCGGCGGTATAGCTCATCAGAACATTCAACATGGTAGAGACGGTAAAATACTGCCAGGGACGATACATCTCTATGCAGCTGTAAAGTTTCGTGGGTATTTGTGACCTCAGGACTCCCAAGAACGCGGATCGCACATTGGGACCTAAAACATAAACTGGCGAAAGGTGGGTGCTAGCATCTACTCCTTCGGGTATATAGGCGTGAGTTTATGCTATGTTATGTGGATTAATAACACACTTGTACTTCTCAACTGTATTTATTATTGTAAACCAGTTTCGCTTTGCGGCATTCTCAAAGGTTTACATTAACAGGTAATTAATTTATTTCAAGTATTACCTACAGGTCTGAGATGCCGTATTACGACTGCTACTGGCTTCCACAACCTATTTATCTTATCGAAGTTCTGTATTAAGGGTTATTGGACTTTTTCTGAGGTGTAAGCCTTATGCCGCATCTACATTTGCGTAACATTTTGCCGTGACCGTGTCAAAAGTGTGTGTCCATATTGAGCTGCGTGATAACTGAGCTTAAATGAAACCATCGATCGGCTAGTGGTGATGTCAGCACAACTCTAGTTTGTGTGCCAATTTGCTACAAGTGGTTATATACACACTCAACGTTTTGTCTTGATGTCACGTTGTCTCGTCTGCTGTTCATGTCACAAATCTGGACCCACTTTTAGATGTGACACGAACTACCGCGAAGATGTTGATGTAATCAGATATAACATTATTGCCTGGGATTAATGGGATTAAATTAAAAGATTAATATTGTCGTAAAGTTGAACGACCTATTCATTTGCTTTTGGCTTTTGATTAAGGGCCCAGATCGTGAAAATCACCGAAAAGAGTGTTACGATATTTCATATTTAACTTATTTAGATATGATTGATATCAATGATAATTTGTATATATTACAATCAAAGACCAAAATATATGTTAGTCTTATATTAAATCCTCAAAACCTAATAGTTATTATATAATAAACGTCAACAAACGCACAAAATTTGACAAAAATGCAAAAACATGCCTTCGTATTCTTCAAATATTACCCAATAAATGAACACAAATTGATAAAAAGAAACACTTTTTGAACACTGAAGAAACCAATACATTTGTTCATGTACTTTTTTTTGTACCTTTACAAACAAAGACTTCCTCTTTTAAAGCCCTAAAATCTAGATATGTTTTACGTAAATTCTCCATAGAAAAATGTATGAAAAATCACGCGCATCCCGATATTACGATTTAGTAATGCGCGTCGCCACTGAACGCCAGTGCCTTTTTATAGTTCAAGGTGACACCACGCGTGTCGGATGCACCAGCAACGTGACGTGTTGTGAATTTGTGTTTTATTGTGAAAAACTGTAAGTATAACGTTTTTATAACTAATTTACTTTCAGTAAGTACCGATATAATGAATGTCTGAAAGAAAACCATGATGAAACTAGATATAAATCGTAAATAATGCAAAATTATTTAGATATTTTGTTGAATAGGTTATTTTATGAACCTTGTAAAGTAGATATCAATTCAGGCTTGAAACAATCAAAGCCCTGCCCACTTTATTTTCTCGAGAGAGGAACTGGCGGGGTATGCGTATGACTGGGTATGACTTTCAATCATCTTCTAGTTCTCTGCACGACATAGGTACATAGATTTTTCAACATGATAAAGCCAATATCATAAGCGTAGTCGGTAATCGAGGGTTTTTTTCTCAGGACCTTGCTAGTTGCTACATAATAGTAAGCTGTGGACTGATTGATTTGAGTGCCATGCCAGGAAAAAGAAAATTTAGTACGCATTACAAAAATATGAAAGTCAAAAGATCTCGGAATAAAATGTAAGTTCCTCCCTACTTATTTATTTATTTGCCTACTTCAGTAAGTCTTGTCCCAAATATCTAGAAAAAAATTACGAGATTTGTGAGTGTCCTGTAAAAATTCTAGTTTTATTTGTGTGATTATCATGTCTAAGTAGGTATTAATAATAATAAATTTTATTACATTACTATTCGTTTTCATGTTCATCATATTGTCTAGATTGTGGAAGTAGGTATGTTTCCTATCTGAAATAGCACGCGCGCGCGGCTTTGTCGACATACTTACCGCCAAAGACGCGACGCGCCTGGGGTCTGGCTTAGGGTTGTACAAAAATTACAAAATAAATAAAAAGTTGATAATATTGATGAATAATATTTCCAGTATGGAAAATAAAGAAAACATTCAGGCTGAGAGCAACACTGCTACGCGCTGTATAGAGGTAAGTTGTTATACGTAATTCTTGTAGACTTGTTACATAAATAAACAAACTACTTAGTGATGGGCGAAGACAAAATCTCGTATAGATTTTTTTCTTGCAATTTTTATTATTTTCATTAGGAGACAAACACCTTAGTACCTAAATAGTTCTCAATTACCTACTTTCTCAAAGTAGAGGGTTTAGTCGTATAATGCCCAATTCGCAAAATGCCGACCATGTCTCAAAAGGACTAATTCGCGAAAGGACAAATTCTCAGAAGGACTAATTAGCAGAATGCCTAATTCTCAAAAGGACCAATTCGCAAAAGGACTAACACTTGATTATCTTAGATAATTATACTAATAAACATTAGATGTTTGAATATAAAAAAAACTTGCATGCAATAATTCTCAGGATAAAATGTATGATCGTGCATAGCACGAAACTTGAAAAGTTTACATGTAACAACTGTTGGCAAACCAAAATAGATGTTTCGATTAACGATTTTTTTCCAAAAAAATATTTATTATACATACATACATACAAAAAATCACACCTGTTTCCATTATTGTTATTTTTATCCCCTCCGGACTCGTGGTCCCCCTGTGATGTTCCCCTGGGGGGACTACGAGTAAATCGCATTCGCTCGTGGTCCCTCCGATTCACTCTTGACCATTAATACATAAAAGGCATATGGTATGTAATTGGATAAACACTTAACGTACCTACTTTTTGTGCATAATATGAGAATAGTACCTACGTCTATGATGACTACTTCGCACAATTAAAACCTCATTATATTTATCTATTTCATTATTGTACATATAATTGTCAACTGTCAGTATTGAATTTCTTATTATTGAACTACATTACATAGTTGTGGTTGGGCATGAGTAAATAAATTAATTACAATTATGGAGGAAAAAGTTACAATACTTCAGCGGAAAAATGGTTCGGTGTTATTATTTGGTGGACATCAGTACTACCGACACAAAATTTACAAAAATAAAGCGGTGAATTGGACATGTTGCAATAAGTCCAAGAAAAAATGTTCGGGATCTTTAACTTTAAATGTAAGTAATTCGAGCAAGTCAATTCCATTAGTTAGTTCCAGAAAGATGGATGATTTGCTAGGTTTGATCTAATCATGGCATCAGTATTAAAATTATTATAGTTATATAGACCGCGTGAGCAACGCCAACATCCGTGAAAGTTTTCATGTCCGTAACATAGCAAGCTGCAGAAAACTCCCCTTTGCTGGTACGGCCACGTCTTGCGTAGCTGGCAGCCTACGTGGGAAACGAATGACAAGCTATGCCGACCCCACTGAACCGCGGAAATAGGGGTAATCCCTTCAAGTGCTGGCTTGATATTACATGTGATGACATACGTGCCAATGGTCTTATCTATCGTGAATACCGAAGACCGTTTGAAGTGGAGGAATAAAAGTTTTGGTAGACAAAAGGTTTAGGTAGCGAAGGCTGTCTGATTTCCTAACCTAAAGGTTTAAACTTTGAGCATAAGGCACAAATTTAAACTAAAAAGTATAAAATATTTTTATTAAAAAAATAAAAACCGACTTCATACGAATATACTATTGCACTGAAAAGTAATAAATAATCACTTTATTAATTTACTTCTGGTTACAATACAATTAATATTTTTGGTTTTTAATTTTTTATTAAACATATTTTATTTTAAAAACAAAACATATTAAATTATTTTTTGCAATATTTTTTTTTTATATTACATTTTGAAGTCTAGTTATTGCAGCGGCAATGCGGTGCCGCTTCCGAGTTGTACCGCTGTTCGGCATTTTAGGGACCAAAAACACGTAACAGACAAAAATTATTTTCATGCAGGGAGACGAAATTTTGCGGATGGTCGAACACAAAACACTGTCAGAAATGGAATGTGTCGTTGATAACGCAAAAAATGAGCTGGCAATGAAAATGGATAGCATGAAAAAAGAAGCATCCACGTCATTTGAACCGATGCCTAGAATCTATGAAAAATATATTACTCCATTGAAACATAAAAAACTAGATACAAAAATACCCAAATTTGAAAATGTCAAGTGTTGTTTATATAAATGTAGGAAGAATGCAATGGAGGTCAAAAAAACTGTTTTTAAATGCTTATGCGAGGTAGAAATACCGGTGCAATTTCGGACAATGCTAGTTGCTGATTATATTTATGAACAAACCAGGATTATAATATTTTGCAATGAACAAGCATTGTGCCTACTACCAAAAATAGAGGAATATTTTGTTGACTCAACCTTTAAAAGTACCCCTCGTCCATTTTATCAGCTATTATCTATTCACGGAGATATTGGAAGCACATCCGGGACATGTCATGTCGTTCCGATGTTTTATGCTCTCATGAGTGACAAAAAAGAGAGTTCATATCATGCAATATTTGATATTTTAAATACTAGGTTTAAAGAATGGAAGCCAGTTAAAATTCATATTGATTTCGAGTTTGCAACATCAAACGCTTTGAAGCAATTTTTTCCTGACCTTGTTATAAATAAATGTTATTACCACTATAACAACAGCATTTGGAGAAAATCGAAGGCACTTGGAATCAAATCAAAGCCGTACCTTCGCATAGTCGGTTTATGTGCTGTTTTACCGCTTCTACCACTGGATAAGGTCCCTGAAGGATGGTATTATATTGAGCAGCGTTGTAAAAATAAAGATGATCAAAAACTAAAATTATTTATGAAATACATGAAAAAAACATGGCTAAGAAACGATAGTTACATCAAAGAGTGGTGTGTGACTAATGAGAGACACAGAACTAATAATGTTATGGAAAATTGGCATTCCCTAGTGAATAGGTCAATCAACAAAAACTATGTTACCATTGCAAAATTATTAAGTGAACTAAAAAACAATGGATCACTAAATAAAAATTGGCACTCTCAAACGGCGCGAAGGAAAATAGAAATAGATAAAGATGAAGAATTACTGGATTTACAAATGCAACTCGTACATAATGAAATCACCGTAGGACATTTTCTAGAAACAGTACGATGAATTTCGCATTTTTTAATTATACCTATTATACTATAGTTTTTAATTTTATTACCTATCTTTTTACTTTTATTGAAATAGAACTGACAAGGAGAACCACGAGTCCGGGGGGAAAAGTTTAAGAAGTCTGCCAGTAACATACCACATTACTTCTTATCCGTTAAAATTGGTCAAGAGTGAATCGGAGGGACCACGAGCGAATGCGATTTACTCGTAGTCCCCCCAGGGGAACATCACAGGGGGACCACGAGTCCGGAGGGTTTTTATCATTTATTATCAACTCTTATTGTATTTTTTTTGTTTATCTTGCTGTTAACTTATGAATATTAAGGTAATAACTAAAATTATTATAATATGTATTATGAATGGCAATGTTTGTAATGACCTGTGACCTATGTGTTTATTATTATTGTGATTTCGTACTATACCGATTAGGTTGTATAGTAAGGACCGATATATAATATTAATTTTGAAGTTTTTTTTTTATATATAAAGATATACCTACAAATTTTGTTTATGATTGTTGATTTGATTTGAGATTAAAAAAAGTTTAATAATGCTCCTTTTTTATTTCAAGCGTTTTCATCAGTATTATATTATCTAAGATGATCAAGTGTTAGTCTTTTTGAGAATTAGTCCTTTTGCGAATTAGTCCTTTTGAGAATTAGTCCTTTTGAGAATTTGTCCTTTCGCGAATTAGTCCTTTTGAGACACGGTAGGCATTTTGCGAATTGGGCATTATGCGACTAAACGAAAAAATCACGGTCAAATCCCGTAGTTTGCCAGAATCAAGAATTTTTTTTTGTAAAATATTACCTTTTACGCGACTGCCTAAAAAAAGAAGTACCTATACCTATTACGTTCAGGGTGTACGTATGTATGTATGTATAATAAGCAATATTTCTCTGTGGCACGATAAGTTCAAAATTATTGAACCGATTTTGATGATTTTAGTATCATTAGAATTGTCTTCTAAGTCCGAGTGACATAGGACATAGGTGACGTCATAAAAAACCAATACCTATTGCGTAATTGTACGGATTCTTTTGCACTTTTATAATTTGCCTTCATCAGTTATGACATACCTATAAATAAATAAACATAATAAAAATTTTAAAACCCGACAGAATAAAAAATGAATTGAACTACTTAAGTAACAAAAATATTTAATAAAAATAAACACCATTGTATTATTATAGCGTATTTCGTGGCCTATTTCCAAAGGAATATTTACCTAGTCAGGAATATCTTCGAGCCTGTGACGATTTCAATGGGTCTCGACTGTGAATTCAATTTATTACAATGGTGAATTATGTTAGATAAAAATGATATGACGTTATCCCGTAAAATTATTGTCCTAAACCGACTTTACGAACAACCAGTTTTTTATTATCTTTATTTATATAAAACGTTCAAGATTTTGATCTAGTGTTGTGTTTCAAAGATTAGGGAGTTCTTAACTATGTTTGAAGAAATTTGACCCATTCTTTTTCAATTTTTTTTTTTGAACAATCAATCCTTGATCTTTCTTTACAGGAACTTGTTATTGAACACGGTCAAGAGGGAAAGGTGGATGAACTGGAAGTTGGGCGTAGAGTAGCAGATGTTTCTTTTTTTTTAAAGCTCTTCAGGCCATAGGGGAACACGGTCCAATGGATTGTAAGTTAAGTTACCTCAGTATAATAGGTGAAGTAAAAGTTGGTCTGGACTCAAAACTCACCATGAAATGTAGTATGTGTAATATGAAATTTACTGTATGTTTGGTTGAAAAGAAAGAAGATAGCATGGAAGTGAATCATCAAATTGTATCTGGTATCATATCATCTGGTGGGAGCTACACTCAGTTAAAAACATTAACTGCCGCAGTAGCCCTACCAATCATGTCACCTTCATTATACAATGAAATTAATAATACGGTTTGCGATTGGTAGGAAAAGACAGCAGCACATTCCATGGCAGAAGCTGTCAAGGAAGAAGCAGAGTACGCAGTGTCTATAGGTAGTGTTGATAAAAATGGTACACCATTAATATCTGTTGCTGTTGACGGTTGTTGGAGCAAGAGATCTTATGGTAAGAATTTTTCCGCCTTATCCGGCGCAGCTGCGATAATTGGCATTAAAACTAATAAAGTATTGTTTTTTGGAGTTAAAAATAAATACTGCGTAGTCTGTGCACGAGCCGCAAAGAACAATAGTCAGCCCCCGGAACACCATTGTTTCAAGAATTATTCAGGATCATCTACCGCGATGGAATCGACCATAATAGTTGAGGGGTTTAAACGTTCCGTTGTTGATCACGGTGTAATTTATAATAAATTTGTAGCAGACGGCGATTCCAGTACTTATAAAAAAATATTAGATTCGCGTCCGTACGATAATTTAATAGTAGAGAAAATTGAATGCAAAAATCATCTTTTACGAAACTACTGCAATAGCTTGGAGAAACTGTCGAAAGACTCTAAGTATCCTTGCGAATTACGGAAATTCATAAAAGAAAGATATTTGCGTTTAAGAACGGGTGTAAAATGCGCGATTAAATATTGGGGGGATCAAAATCAGTCACTCGAAGAAAAAATAAAAAATCTTAGTGAAGATATCCTAAATGGTCCACAACACGTATTTGGTAATCACCAACATTGCAAGGAGTATTTCTGTAGACCTGATACTCGTCGAATAGAACCTGTTGGGTTACTTCCAGCAATTTTTGGATGCGGATTAATGGACGCGGTAGAAATTTTAAGTAAAAGACTGTCATATCATTCTAGAAGTTTAATTCATAATTGCACAAGTAATATAGTTGAATGTTTTAACGGAGTAATTGCCAAATTAGTTGGGGGTAAGCGTGTAAATTATTCTTTATGCGGGCCGATGCGCAGCTGCTGTTGTGTCTTTTAATACGGGATCGATTCATACTAAAACTCATGAAGTCATATTTAAATCTAGTCCTAATCCTTTGATCGCGAAAGTGGAAAATTGTAATCGTAGAAACCGTTTCATTGCTAAACCTAAATTAAGATTGAAAAAAGGCCACAGCGCTGTATCGAACGACGCTCACTATGGACCAAACTGCGAAAAACCTGATCTGAGTTCAGAATTATATGAGAAAGCCAAGATATCTTTTTTAGCCGATTTAAAGTTGTCTTGTGCTGAAAGAGAGGAGCTTGAAAGGTCGACCCATTTGCAAAGAAGTAGTGCGGAGTGGATGAGTACAAGGAGAAAATTACTAACCTCATCATCATTCGGGGAAGTTTGTAAAAAACGAGAGAGCACAAGTTGTGCTGCTCTCGTTGGTAAAATCGTTTATGGTAGTAATATCTCCAGTTTGCCTGCTGTACGGTACGGTATCGAAAACGAAGAAACCGCAATTAGACAGTTAGAAATTCAAGAGAATATTAGTACACAAGGTTGCGGTTTGTTCGTCGACGATCAATATGAATTTCTTGGTACTACACCAGAAGGCATTTATGCAAACGGTTTAATTGAAATTAAGTGCCCACATTCTTTAGCTGGCATGACTCTTGATGAAGCAATGGTCAAACATACCTTTTGGGTTAAGGACAAGACTTCCAAGGGTTATGTCATAAATAAAAATCATAACTGGTATTTCCAAATTCAGGGACAAGTAAATATTACTAAAAGAAACGTTTGCATGCTTGGCATCTGGTTTGGTGCTACTGTACCTATGAAAGTTTATATTATAGAAAAGGACGACAAATTTTGGAAGGAGAAAATGGAGATGAAATTAGTTAGGTTTTATTATGATTGCCTACTTCCAGAATTAGTTGATCCTCGGCAGTCACGAAGCATGCCCATTCGTGACGCGCCCAGTATCATAGAGGCTATGAAAGAGAGGAAAGAAAGAGCTTTACGTGTTTTGAAAGAGAGAGAACGCCTAATGATTTTGAAAGAGACTGAGGTAACTTAACTACCCAGCCGGTTGATTCACGTAAACACGCCAGTCCAAAAGTCATTTAACTTAGAAACTTAGTAAACACCTTTTGGTTTTCTGTTTTAAACGCACTTACTTATCTAGTCTTGGATTGTCATAAATAGCTCAATTATTACCACAATTCCTATACGATTTTGAAGAGTTATCTGGTGTAAAGAATCATCAAAATCGTTTCAAAAATACAGCGAATTGAGAATCTTCTTTTTTTTAAGTCGGTTAAAAGGGCTTAGTTTACAAAAAACGAAGTGACATTTTTAAGTCACTACGCTACGGTTTTTTTACGTGAATCAGGCAGCTGGTAATATTTTCATTCTGATAGGTTTTGCAATAGCAATTAATTTTATATTCAACTAGCTGACCCGCGCACCTTCGTCTGCGTCACCCCGTTTTTGCAACATTTTTCACTTCTGCTCCGCACCAGTTGGTTGTAGCATGATGTTATATACATATAAACCTTCTTCTTTAATCATTCTATCTATTAAAAGACCTCATCGAAATTTGTTGTGTAGTTTTAAAGATTTAAGCATACAAAGGGACATAGGGACAGAGAACGCGACTTTATTTTATACTATGTATTGAATTAGCAGAAATCAGAATTTGATCAGTACCTAATCGTTGAAATGAAAAAACATTAGAATTTTAAACTCATATTTTGTTATTGTTTACTTACTTAGTATATTATTTTTAATTAGTATATTAATAATTTATAAAGTTGTGTTTCATTTATTAACAAATTTTTGTACAACCCTAGCACGCTTTTTAGATGGCGACTCATATTTGTTATTCTTTACTTACTTTTAATAAAATTATATGAATCATTTTATACTTTTGTTTCATTTATTGTCATTTTTTGTGAAACCCTAGGAGATTTTTTAGATATCGAGGTGATCGTGAACAAAAAGTAAGTATTGGATTTTACGCAATAAGCACATTTCCTTGCGTAGAGATAAACACTAGCGGGGAAAGGCTCGATGTTATTTCAACCGTACTTCCTACTGAATTTGCAATTATTTTATTGAATGAATATTTTACGAAATAAGATTAAACTTGGTAGTAAACTTATAGATATATAGAATACAAAAAAGTTAGTCCGGATCTGCTCTTGATTGTTTATTATGAATATAAAAACATAAAAATTGTGTCTCAACTACTCTTATCTTGTAATTAGGGTCATTTTATAACGAAAAACTACTCTTAGAAAATTTTACAAATAGGTAGTCGTTTATTTCCAATAATTCAACATTTATGTTATGCTGTAAATATTCAACTTCAATAACAATTTAATAATTACTCAACGTGCAACGTTTGTCGCAAAACATTTTGCAAATCGCGCTCCCTGGGTCATTCACCCACCCCGTGGGTTGTTTCAGTAAACAATGGCGCTGCGGTCGCGCGAAATCGACGTCGCGCCTGGGCAATCTAGGCCCTTAACCAGATATCGGAACTACAGACTATGAAATAGTTTTTATAGTAAAAAAATGTCACCCTCGTGAATATTTATAAAATTGTATATGATAATATAATGATAATGAAATTATGCAATCATTAAGTTAAGCATGACATACACAGAAGTGCTATTTTTCGTATAAATGCTGAATAATTCGAATTATTTTTGTTATAGTCTAGGATTCGGCTACAGGCAACCTTACTCAGTGTCATCATGAAAAGGCATTTAAATGTTTTTGTTCGATTAGCTATCAAAATTTGGTACAAGAAATTTAGTTAAATCTAATATTAATAAACAGTAAGAATATAAAGTATTGAACTCATTATGTAAATAGTTAATACCAACAATTTAATATGCTTCAGGTACTTGCAGATAATTGTTCTCTTTAGATATGATATAACTACTATCTTAGTATATTTGCAATCATGTTTGTAGAATAGTGTAGATACAAAAATCTCAATTGATCAGTTATAACTTCAATAAGCCAATTGATTTTTATTAAATAAATGACCGTAGTATCTATTGGTAGCATCTGTTGCGTGGTGGTAGTGAACGCGACTGCTACTCAGGAGGCGCGGGTTCGATCCCCGTTCAGTGCAAATATATGTATGCATGAATATGGCTATTTACACTGGTCTGGTCGTATCTCGGAGAGCACGTTAAACCGTCCGTACCTGGTTGCTATACGAATATCTATGGCAGTCGTTGCGGGTAGTTGGAGCCCGCAAAAGTCAGATTAGCCTAACCACAGAACTTCGATATCACCCATTCCGCCATGAATGGCAGTCGCTTCGCGGAAAATATCGAAGTTCAGCCGCATCTCAGATTGACTAGAAAACCCGACCCCAACTGAGTTGGGAATAGGCTCTGAGAATGATGATGAGTATCTACTGGTGCTCAATAATGCCTATTTCAAGGGAAATTTCATCTCCTGCATGCAGTAACGATCATTTTTAACTATATTTTTTACAAGAAGAACACGTGCATGAACGCAAGACTTACATTAAAGTTCAAAGGTTGATTTTTTTGCGCATACTTAAAAAATCAGCCTTCTACTATCGCGTAGCTCCGGTGTCTGGGTTCTTACTGCTCTTAGACTATATTTCTCTCAATGTCAACTGTAATTAATTTTCGTTTAGTAACTATAAATATAAATACTATTATGGTATCTGTGGTTTCAAATTCAGATATTGCAGACAGATTTACGATTACAACTAGTTTTTCCTCATATTTTTATTACTTTTTTGAAAAATAATCACGTTTTTAATTGTTTTATATTAAGATTTCACGATGTAACCTCTTCTTTTCGGTTTGTATTAAAAATAACCGAAACAAGTATCATTAGTTAAAAAATATAAATTAGTTTTTTAATTACAGGTCTACCTAACGTGTGTTGTTTGTAATTTTTTAACGAATTTTATACGTCATTGATACAAATAATTGAAGGTACTTATAAAAACTATTGGTTCTAAAAAATATTATTGGTACTTACAATATAATTTAGGCAACACTCATTTACAGGTTGTTAAAAAAGCAACTAACCTTGAATTAAATCTTTAATCATCTGGTACTTAAATATAGTTTCTGAGAAGTCTGTAAGGGTGCATCCAGATCTAGCGATTACAAAGGTTGGAGGAGGACTGGTTGCGGTTTGAGTCTCGTTGGAGCAACCACATTGTATAAAAATAAGTCGCGAAATATGTTGGTGAGCGCATAACTCGAAGACGGCTGGGCCAATTTTCGAGTAATTCTTTTTGTAATTTGTTCCTTAACCTCTACGGAAGGTTTTTATGGAGTAGTGGGAAAGAGATCAGAAGTCCTCGCGGGTGGAGCCGCAGGCAACAGTTAGTTTTCGATGTAAATTGATTTGAACAGTTAGCATACTAATTAGGTACTTTGAAAAAAAATATTAGTACTTGTCGTTGGAATCGAGTTTGGTGTCCCTTTACTTACGGTTTTTTATTCGTATTTTTTGTGTCAAAGATTATAGAATATATTCTGTCTATGGTTAATGGTATAATCTCATGAATTTCGTCTTACGCACACTGAGATTACTGTAGGACATTTTATTTTCATTTGTTCATTATTTTGTAATAATTTCTATTTTTTTTTAAGTTTTTTTATTATATACAGTTAAAATTACTTTATTTTATGGGCTAATTAAAGAGGGCTTAACTGAAAATTTGATTTTTGTCGTTTGCCAGGTTCAATAGTGTGTATCTTTGAAAAGCCACAGAAAACTTTGCAACTTCAAGTAAGATAAAAATGCAGTTCCTCTCTATTGGAGTGTGTACGCGCAAATATGGCGAACCAAAGACGCCATGATGTGGAACAGGACACGAATATTTACAACTAACCAATCAAAAACCAATGAAAGGATTGATTACCCAACGACGCGTCTACATTTTCGTATCATTTTACCGTGACTGTATGAGAAGTGCGTGTCCGTCGCGTATTCAGCTGCGTAATAGCTGAGCTTTAAATGAAAGCATCGATCGACTGGTGGCCGTGTCAGCACAACTCTAGTTTGTGTGCACATGTGCCACAAGTTGTTCCCTCCGCACTCAACGTCATGTCTTGATACCATCCTATCCGGTCTGGTTCATGTCACGAATCTGGATGCCACCTTTAGAGATCGTGATTGGTTAGTCATGGTTTAAAATTCTAAGCAAAATACAAGTAGAGGCCTGAATTACAGGACTCTATCTCTCAATCTCTTTTTCTCTTCTTCACCTGCTATTTGGTGCAATCATGGGATCACGGAGGACAGAATTATATAGATGACATGGGATTAGTTCTCCGGAAAAATCTAAATTCCAATCAAAATCATTAAGAGAACTCTAGGATGGCGGCCGAAATGAGGCTGGGAACTCACTATGAGGACGAAACAAGAAGGTCCAAATTAAAATCAAAGTAACTCTTTTTTCAAACAAAAATCTTTTTAATTAGAGATTATTTAATTGCCAGCGTAAATAAAATAACATCACATTATAATGATCATTGCTACGAATACCAATTAATTGCTCGTTTTTTTATGTTAGTAAGCAATGGTAATTAAGTATTATTTTTACACATAAAACCACAGGTTTACACAATAAAGGTTTGTTTGCTAACAGTTATAAAATTTACAACCCGGATTTTAAACAGCGCATAGCACACTGTACAAGTTATAGAGATTTGAGTGAATGCAGAGGCTATCTATCAATCGTAAAATATTAGATAATATTATAATTATACTACTGAGACTAGGTTTCGGGTTCGATCCCAGGTTTTCCAATGGCACACACCAATGACTTTTCGATGCTTTTCGACGTTACGTGTGTATTTATCGCAGGTTTATAAGTGCTCGGTTAATGGCAATAGGCTCCCCACCTATTGCATTGGGACCTAAACATAAACTGGCAAAATGTGGGTGCTAGCACCTCTACCTCTTCGGGGATAAAGGCGTGAGTTTATGTTATATTATAGTTATATAAATAGTGGACTTTAAAGCTTCTTTACTTAAGTTACTTAGATAACGAAGACGTTATCTGTCTATTTATGATAAATAAATATAATACGCAGACGATATCACTACGAGAGAGAAGTAAAATACGCAATAAAACCCTGTACCAAACCGTCTAGGCAGTGTGGAAACAGTAGGCCAAAGCTTACCAACATTGGTAGAGGCCTATGTCCACTTGTCCAGCTGTGGACTGCGATAAGCTAATACATTGATTATATTACATACACGTGACTTACTATTCACGTGTACTGTAGCCTTAGCACGAAATACTATCGATTCGTAATGTAAAGGTATCGACAGAACGGAGCATTGCCATAGGCGGGCTACACACGCACACAAGTTCACAAGAGGCAGACTGCCAATCACAATGCTCCGGTCTCTCGAAACCTTTACATTACGAATTCGATAAGAGTTCATGCTAGTGCTATAGTCATATTGTGATTATCAGTTTTTTGGCAGATTGTATGTAACTTAATTCCAAATCTAATCGTATATGACGAATAGTTCCCAGCATATATCTTAACCACGGGGTCAAGGTAACAAATTATACACTACTAGCCGCCAAACTCGTACCGCAATATTTTTTACTCCTAGATATTGTAGCTTTTTAGAGGTGAAAGAATTATTGAAATCGGTCCAGTAGTTTCGGAGCCTGATCGTTACAAACAAACAAATCTTTCCTCTTCATAATATTAGTATAGATATAAAGAATCAGTTATAAAATGTCTGAACTCGTAAAAAATAAATCAATACCTATCTGTTTCTTTGTTTTTGTACGACGCTTTTAATGACGATGAAAATTAATGATTTGCAAATATTATGAATGGCAATTACGATATCATTATTTGCAATATAGTCGGTAGAGGGCTTCACGGAAAATATCAAAGTCGCTTCACGGAAAATATCGAAGTTCAGCCAGCAGTCCCATGCACTACCACCACGCCACGGAGGCCGTTTTAAATCACACAGATAGCATACAGAAAAACTAGGAAGTCTATTCGAGAACTATGCAAGCTATATTTCACTTTATTTCTACGTATAAAAGTCACTATTCATTTAAATTTCATATGAAATTGAATCTTCTGTGTAACAAATATTCTTGACTAATTTTTTTTTACAAAAATGTGTTACATTTAGGCATTTCACCCGTTATCTTGTGACCTTTTCTAGAGTTTATCATCTTATCAAGTTAGTGAACAATACATCCCACTGGCATGGTACACATAGCATGTATTACTTAACATAGATAAGTAAACAAATAACATTTTTCAACGTAATTTGTAAACAAGACATTCGTTCTGGAATACACCAGTGACATTATTGTGTTATCAGTACATAGTATAAAACAAAGTCGCGTTTTCTGTCCCTATGTCCCTTTGTATGCTTAAATCTTTAAAACTACGCAACGGATTTGATGCGGTTTTTTTAATAGATAGAATGGTTAAAGAGGAAGGTTTATATGTATATAACATCATGCTACAACCAACAGGTGTGGAGCAGGAATGAAAAATGTTGCAAAAAACGGGGTGACGCAGACGAAGTTGCGCGCATCAGTAGTCAATACTAAAAACTAATTTGTTTGTTATATTCTTGAACATAATTTTAAAATGATAACATATTATCGGAAGTTGATGGGTATGTTGCTAAATTTTCCTTTTCTATATTGTTCGTTTTGAATCTTACATTGTTTTCCTCATAGATAAAAAAAAACAATAACCGCAGTAGCCTATTGGTATGGCTAATGGTCTGCTGAGACGAGGCCTCGGGTTCTATCCCAGGTTTTACCATGGCACACACCAATGACTTTTCGATGCTTTTCGAAGGTATGTGTGAATTATTTTTCGCAGGTTTGTAATAGGCGGTTAATGGCAATAGGCTCGCCACCTATTACATTGGGACCTAAACATAAACTGACGAAATCTGGGTGCTAGCACCTCTGCCTACACCTTCGGTGATATAGGCGTGAGTTTATGTTTATAAAAAAACAAGTGGAATTGTGATGTAATCAGTGCACTTGTGTCATTGGTATGCGTATTTACGCAACGAAGGATAAATGATGAATCTTTTTGATAAGAAAACCTTTTCGTAAATATTCAAACTAGTTCGATTCAAAGTCTGAAACGCCATAAATACTTTTTTATCTATAGCAAAGTAATCGCTATTTTGAACGGTTAAAAAAATGTTACCACCACTGCCCTAAAAAGGGTAGTATACTTTCTTTTTGTAAGCAGATTCACCGCAATTTTGCCAATTTCATGGCCAATTTCAACTTATTAATGGCGAGACGCCAATGTCGAGGTTTTCAAGAAAATATACCAGAGCCACGTTAGCCATGCCAGTAAATTTATTTGTGTCTCCGCCCCCCACGAGATCAGGTAGTCGATTCGTAATTAATAATCATTTAAGCTTGTACGGCTCAAGGTATGAAATAAGTCTAACAAGTTTGAATATAAGACGTATGTTTTTATTTTACAAACTCACGCCTAAATCCCCGAAGGGGTAGGTAAAGGTGCTAGCACCCACATTTCGCCAATTTAAGTTTTTAGGTCCCAGTGTAATAGGTGGCGAGCCTATTGCCATTAACCGGGCACTTATAAACCTGCGATAAATACACACATAACTTCGTAAAGTCCGTGGTGTGTGCCATGGTCAACCTGGGATCGAACCAGATGTCAGTACCGCATTTCTAAAAAAGGGTTATATTGCCGAATATGTGTACTTTTCCGTAATACACAATTACACGTGTACCCGCTTACTTTACGTTTCCACTTTTTTAATCTCAAGTCTACCGATAAGTGTCATAAGTAAATATTTTTTTTTGTTTCGTAAAATCAATCTAGTTGTACATAGAAGTAATTAAAAACTAAACATGTTTTAAATTATACATATAACACTGTTTTATCATACCATTTTTCATAAGACTCACGTGACTGCTCTGAGACATATATTATTATGCAAATGCGAATATCTTGTTTTTATTGACACATGCGCCGGCTTATGTTTGCGTCCTTGTTAAGGCTACCTCACTGTGTAATTGGATCCGTAAGAGCCCCTTCGCACTAGCGTTTGTCCAGCGTGGGCTTGAATGAATGTATGCGCAACGCACACAACGCGAGTACGTCTTTTTATTAAACGCCCGTAAGTAATTTAACGAGAAATGTTTTTTTTTTTGGTTTAGGACACGTCGATTAGACTTTACCTCGTCCGATGGTAAGCTCCAGGGCAAGTGTCAGGAAAGACGGTCACTGTTACAAAATGGTGTCGTTCGGCTTGACGATCTCATTAGATGCTTTACCATTTTGTAGAAAAGTATTTTGGTGAACGGCTTGATGACCTCATTAAATGCTTTACCATTTTGTGGAAAAATATTAAGGTGAACAGTTTAAATTACATCAAAATTAAACTTTGTGGCAGCAGTGCATATAAATATGATTCTGTAGCCGACGACATACGACAACTTAGCAGACAGTAGTAGACGATGTGTCGATACGATGCAATCACACATCATCAGCTGCACGCGTCTTGAGTGCCTGTAGCACGATAAACTATCGAATTCGTATTGTACAGGTATCGATTGAGCTGAGTACTACGATAGGCGTGCTTCACGCACATACACAGTAGCACTAGTATGAACTCCTATCGAATTCATAATAGTTTCGAGAGAACGGAGTATTGCGATTGGCAGTCTGCCTCTTGTGAACCTGTGTGCGTGTGTAGCCCGCCAATCGCAATGCTCTGTTCATCATCAGTCATTCGTGCTAAGAGTACAGTTGTAGTATGTTTTCGGCTTCGCAATCATACCTTTACATTGCCGCACCGTTTGCGCTGCGTATACGCCAGTGTGTAGGTAATCTTATTAATAAATATCGATAATTAGCCAACCAATCATCTTGTTATGTTAATCACAAATTATCAAAAGTCCTGACGTTAATATTAGGTAAGTACCTGATCTACTGCACTGATCTAAATGTCAAAATCTTTTCCAAATACGCTTTTTGTCGTAATATTTATGGCGGTTATTGATTGAGGAAAAATATAAAAAAAACTGGTTTAATGGTGCTTGTACTTAGACTCGTGCATGGTTCCGTGATTTGGACTCGTGTAGGTTGCCGGGACTTAGACTCGGACAATTATTTTACTAAACAGTGGTGCAATCAATTTGACGGTCTTAAAAATTAAAAAAAAGAGGTTTTAAACACATATACACAGAAACACTCAGACCAATTCAACTACAAATATTTGCAATTAATGAGAAACGAACCGATGACCACCAACGTACCTAGCAGTCGAACGACCTTAAAAAAGGTACATCTGAGTTTGCGTCAAAACGAAACGAAACTCGAGTTACAGCAACTTGAGTTTGACGTTTCTACAACCAATTAAAAAAAGTATCAGCAAGATGGCTGATTCTGTGAATTATATTTGTAATACACGATTTTTTTTGTACAAATAAATATTCTAGGACACTTGGAACTTCGATATCGCCATTGGTCATTAGACCATTGGTTGTGGAGGTCAGATGGCAGTCGCTTCACGGAAAATATCGAAGTTCAGCCGCATCACAGTTAGACTGGAAAGCCGACCCCAACTGAGTTGGGAAAAAGGTTCAGGGAATGATGAAATATTCTAGGACAATCTACACAACGCCACCTAGACCAATGGTAAGCATTAAATACAATTTCAATTTGATTTCACCTCGCTGATGAAGGCAAAGTCTCAAGAAAGAGGGTAATTACACCCGAAGAAGTCGAAAGAGAGGGCCCCGGGTCTGACGGGGTGCGATGGATATGTTCGCTACTATCTCACCTCCAACAACTAAAGACCCAAAGACAGCGTGCGTTTTAGTTGGTTCGAGTCCGACATAACCTCTCTCACCGGTTCCGGGGAGATTGGAATCAGTGGGGATGTTACGAAAAAAAAAGAAAAGAGGTTCACCATTACATACACGTACAGTGTTACAATGGTGGCGCTCAGCTTGACGGCCTCATCAGATGCTTTTTCAGACCCGGGACTGTAGGAAGAAAGTAACCCGTGAGCTAGTCAAGCATTCCAAGACTAATGTCGTACATTAGTCTTGGAATAAAGGCTAAAGCCTGTTTAGGCGATTGCATGAGACCGGTATTTTGCGTGCGTCACTATTATTTTGCAAATACAACTTCATGTATATTATTTGTCTTCAAAATTACAAGAAATGATTCGAGGGTCATGGTTTTGCAAATATCCGGTAGCAAAATAAATTATGGACGTTGACGTATTTCGTTAGATATTATGATGATTGATTCCGTCTTCCGTTTTCTTAATCCACTTAATCCAAACTGAGGTCAGCTTGGAAGACTTTGGGCTGACCTCAATTCGGTCATTCCGATCTGTATGATAATATCAAAAAGTAAAGGGTCACCATCTTATGGGTGAAAGTTAAGGGTCAAACCTATTATTAAGACTCCAACTGTCTGACTGTCTGTCAACAGTATATCTCATGAACCATGATAGTTTGGCCGCCATAAAACAATTGGGTATTGAAAAAAATAGTATAAAAGAAATAATTTATATATTATAAATTAATATTATATAATATATATTAATAACAATATATATATTTTATAAATTAATGAGCAAATGGTTCGAAACGCGGCCCCGGCCCGAGAAGAATTTTTTTTGGTCTATTTAAAATCATTTACGTCATTTAGTCTAGATACAGAAATTTGCATGAGTAGCAAGTTGAGTAAACAGCTCTTTTCCAGGCTTGTTTATCATCCAAATAAACCTGGATTTTATAATAAGCTTTTTGGCATAACTTTTTTTTCAACTACGTGATAAGTAAATACTACTCAACTACGTCAAAATATCCTTTTTTTTCAACTGATTGTATCATTTTTTTACACAAACCATATTCACTAATGAAGGTTCAAGCACAAGGCTCTCATATGACATTAACGCGAGAGGTGAGGGGATCAATCTTAATTGGTTCAGCGCTTGCGTATTATTATATACATTGTATGTAATTGACTAATTGACACTAATATATATGTAAATTAATACAGTAAACGATTATTATAATGAGTTCCTAATAGTACTGCACGTTTGATATAATTCTTAAGTCAAGGGGGTGTCCATTAATTACGAGATTAAAGAATAATATTTTCCAGTAGGTACACGATTGCCGGGGTGCGAGGGATATGTCTTTATAATCTCACCTCCGGCAATCAAGGATCCATGGACGGCGTGCGTTTTGGTCGGTTCGAGTCCGACATAATCACCTCCATCGGTTTTGGTGGAGGTGGTATCCGTGGGGATTTTACTCACGATAAAAAAAAGTAGGTACACGATTAGGGTACATGAGCTATTATTGTGGCAATCGCTTCTATTCTTCTCTGCCCAACTTTATTCGTAGTTCGTATCGGTTCTCCCTGTATATATATGTCTGATAATTCTATTCTGGATTGTTTAATATTGGTGGCACGCAATAAGTAAATTCCTTTCACGAATTTTGATGTTTCTTATTCAATTACAAGTGTTTTGTTGATCGATTTTATCATTGTCTGCCTTGAATAAAAGTAATTAAACTTATTTATTTTAAATCTAACACTTAGGTACAAGTATTAATATAAAAAAAAAATATCGCTTGAATGAAGTTCATTGTAAAGCTTTGGGATGTTTTATCTAAAATTTGGCACTCAAAATGGTAGAGTTGTCGTAATTTTTTTTTAAAATTTAATAATATATGGAGACCGAATTTAGCGACATTTTTCCTATGGGTAAGGAGTAGTAGAGTAGGTTGAAATAATTGCCTCACGTAGTTAATGGAATTGACTTCAAATAGCATTTGTGTTAAATCGTTCTATAACCTTTGCAACTTAATGAGTGCAAATGTTTACATTTCTAAGTATTACCACAGGATAAATATTTTATTTACACGGAAATCTCCCGTTGAAACAATATTGAAATAATGAGCAACTCTAGCAACACAGGGCCGTCTTTGTAGGCTGCTTATTTATTATTCACGTGTGGAATTCCCTTACTCCGGCCTACCTGAGGATGTCGGAGGTCACAAAATTACCTCCGTCCTCCATAAGCGTGGGCCTGGGGGTGACAGGCGTAGCCCCCTGTCACCCTAGCAGAAGCAGGCCACGGCGGCAGCGCAATGTGCGCCTCCCCATATCAAGAGGTAAGAGATGTCTCCGGATCTGCCGAAGTGCGAGAGATATGTCTTGTATAATCTCACCTCCGACAATCAAAAACCGATAGACGGCGCGATCGATTCGAGTCCGACATAACCACTAACACCGGTTACGGTGAAATTGGTATCAGCGAATATTATAGGCAGAGAAAAAAGGTACTGGGCCAACAAAATTTAACAGGACTATGGAATCGAGGAAGTCATTTAGGTACTTAAAAAAGAACTGTTATTTGACCCAAATCAAGAAATATATTTTTAAATAATTATCTATATTGAGATGTATCGTTTGACAAATTTCTGATATACGAGTAACTATGCGAAAATGAAAACTAAGTATGTTTTCGTTCCCACGCTGTAAAATACCTAGCTAACTTATTGACTTTAGGTAGACACTTCCTAATATTTCTTTCAAATAATCACACACACCCACACACACACACACACGACATCTACATAACAAATAATATAATAAATAATTTGGAATTTCGTATATTTTTGACTAGCAACTGTGAAGGTCAAAAATAATGACCGACACATATACCTACACACACATCAAAATATTTTACCAGCAGAATAAACTATTCTAAATTAAAAATTTGGGCTTTTGATTCAGCACGTGATAACCTGTCTTTGGTTATCACGTGCTAAATCAAAAGCCAAATATTAGGCACCTAGAATAGCTATAAACAGTGTCCTTGACTTTTCTTATAATATCATCATTCTTTGAGCCTATTCCCAACTCAGTTGGGGTCGACTTTCTAGTCTAAGATGCGGCTGAACTTCGATATTTTCCGTGAAGCAACTGCTATCGAATCTCTACAACCAAATTTGCGATATCGAAGTTCTTTAATTAGGCTAGTCGAACTTTTGAGGGCTCCAAATACCCGTAACGACTGCTATAGATGTTCGTATGGTAACCAGGACGGAAGGCTTAGCGTGCTCTCTAAGGCACAACCAAGACCAAGGCAAGGCAGTCGCGTTGACTACCACCACGCTACAAAGCTGTCTTTTTACCGTATAATATAAAAAAGAAAATAATGGTTGTTAGCAATATTAATAAACATTTTTGTTACTAATTAAGTTTTCTTCAATAAGAAATAAAAAAATACCAATCGAATTGAGAACCTCCTCCTTTTTGGAAGTCGGTTATAAAAGTAAGAATACTCATGAGAGATAAAAAACATCTCTATATAAATTGACTTACCTACTTCTATTTTTACAATTGAAATAGTACAATATGGCATTTTACAGTAATTTTGAAGATATTATTGCGAGTTAGTTTTAAAATACTGCAGGTATTCTTTAAAAATATCTACCCCGCTAACATAACCATTCTACGATGTTCGATATAGTGGTCTATCCCGTCTATCAATTGATATTCGATTATTTGGCATTTGATTTGGCATAGTACACCCCTATATACAGGGACAGACCGCTAAGATCAATTTGCTTCAGTCTTCTAGACAGCTAATCAATTATAGGAACTTTTTTTCGTGTACGAAATTCCACAGTTACCAATCCCACCGAAGCTGGTGAGAGAGGTTATGTCGTACTCGAACCGATTAAAACGCACACCATCTTTGTACCTTTAGTAGCCGGAGGTGAGATAGTAGCGAATATATCCCTCGCATCCCGGCACACCCGGGGTCCTCTCTTTTGAGATGACCCCCTTTGTGTGTAGGGACCACGGTGTCTCCGTCTAGAGGTGTCTGCTAGAGGTGGCATCACCTGTCTCCCTCAGGCCCGTGTTCGCTGCTATCTCACCTCCGGCAGAGCTAAAGATGGCGTGGGTGGGAGGTCCGAGTCCGACATAATCTCTCTCATCGGCTTCACTGGGTTTTGTACACGTGGGGCTTACGCACACGATAAAAAAAACCGTAATGAGAAAAAGATAAAAACACATGTCTATATATGAAAAAATACTGTTCTTATATAAAATTGTGGAGGGGTTATATCTTATAACAATTATATAACATGATAGGTACATTTTTTCTCTTACAGGATAAAGATCGACAGTGTTAAAAATTATTATTTGAGTGATGTGAGAAAAAGACGTAATTGGGTATTTATTAAATCATTAGTACCAAAAAGTGGTCACACTGGTCACACCTCCTTACTAATTGTAGGTTTGAATATATAATTATGTATCTAATTTTTATTTATAAGTGCCCGGTTAATGGCAATAGGCTCGCCACCTATTACATTGGGACCTAAATATAAAAAAACTGGCGAAATGTGGGTGCTAGCACCTCTGCCTACCCCATCAGGGATATAGGCGTGATACTATACTATAAAAAAAATTTACGAATAATGAATAATATTTGTTTTACATAATGTTAAATGCGTGGAGTGGGGGAGAAAGAATATCACTATTCTATTTCATCTGAAGGGTGTCGTAAGAGGAAAAATAAAACCATGAACCATAAACTTGAAGTAAAACCATGTGTCAACCCGTTTGGCCAGCGTGGTAACAGTAGGCCAAAGCCTTCAAATATTTTGGGAGTTCTCCATATATTCTGAGGTCTACTGGTTTGGTCTACTACTTCACACAAATAGTAGACTGTATCTTCTTAAAACATAACATAACATAAACTCACGTCTATATCCCCGAAGGGCACAGCACCCACATTTCGCCAGTTTATGTTTAAGTTCCAATGTAATAGGTGCCGAGCCTACTTACCTCAGGTTTATAAGACCCCGGTTAATGGCAATAGCCTCGCCACCTATTACATTGGGACCTAAACATAAACTGGCGAAATGTGGGTGCTAGCACCTCTGCTTACCCTTACGGGGATATAGGCGTGAGTTTATGTTATGTTTGAAATAATATTACTTTTAAAATGTCGTGGTAAGACCTAAAGTATGGTATGAATTGACCCAAAGCTCTTTTAAATAAATCGTTTCGCACCAAATGGCTGAAGTACTGTGAATGGCCTATTACATCTTTTTGGCAAACCTCATCATCAATTATCAGTGTGATACTGATGCACCCTATCAATGATAAATAGTGTACTTACATAATTTGTGATGATATTTATAGGGTTGATAGCTGCCATCACGATTCCTATCATCACCAGAAGTAATCCATATGCGAGCTTTATCACCGAATCTAAAAAAGTAACATAAAGATTATGATAGATTGTATTTTTGCAAAAATAGTGATGAGTAACACATTATGACTTTTATCATTGAATCAATGTAATGCCAAATTAAAAAAAGCCCACACAAAAAAAATCTCGAAAAAGTACCCAAAAACGAAAAAAAACTTGTCGTGTCGGGGGATATTTAACTGGTAAAGCAATCTTATATGGTTTTGAAATAATCTAATGACCCCTGACACGACCCGTTTCGGAGCTACGATGCCACAGACAGACAGACACACCCATTAAACTTAATAGCTGTGGTTTTTCCAAGTGACTATAATATGGGGTTCTTAAAAAAGGGCATTAGAAGGTTTCTACAGGGCATGCAGCACGAGTTTACCAACACTGCCGGTATTGCAAACATCCTTAGGCCATGGTGACCACTTTCCATTAGGTGGGTCGTGTGCTTACCTGCCACCTAAGTAGTATAAAAAAGCTTACACACATACAGACACGTGAAACTTAGGTATAACTGTGTGGTTTTTACGTTGCGATTATAAAATCAAAATACAAAAATAACATTCATTCATATTCGCTTATAGAACTTCAAGCATTTAAAGATATTTGAAGTATAATTTTGTGTTTGCTAATAATACTTTCGATTACCGGCAATGATAATTTTCAGTCATTAATAGTCTTTAAAATTTGCAAACTTTTAATAGACAGTCCAAAATTACACACGAGGATAAAGGAGATACATAACCTATTATTAGGTTGTGTGGTTTGTGTTACAATATTTTTAATAGTCATCATCATCATTATCATCTGTGCGTTAGTTCCGGTCGCATTCGAAGCTGTCAACTCAGAGTGCGGGGTGCTTTTTCTAGTCCAACTGCGTTACAGTTGGCTTATGTTAGAGGCAAACTTCCGAAAACGAATACACGGAATATCTACTTTTGAACAGTTTAATAGAATTCGGCTAACTTCTTTCATTGCAATACTTTTTTTGGTAGTACCATGATTTTTAAACTCTAAAGACTCCTATATTACCGCGTTACCGAATTTAAAATGTCAGTAGCAGTGATATGTGACTTTGAGCCTGAGTTGCACGATCTTACTTTAATATATTATTAACATTGCAAGTAAAGTACTAGTCAGGTATAAAACAGGTTGCACCATTTGACAATTGTTAAAATGACGTCATAACTTGATGCTAACTATAACCGACCACGCTCAAACATCAAATTCTATCAAAAAGATAACTATAACGGAGCTACTTAATACACTGGTGCAACAATTTAGCCAAACCATTCGAAATTATGTTATTGTTACTGTTAAGTTTGACGGAAACCTTAACTTTAATAGGTAGTTGGAACAACAACAACGTTTGAGCGTGGCCGGTTATATTTAGCGTCAAGTTATGACGTGATTTTAACAATTGTCAAATGGCGCAACCTGTTTTATACCTGAGCGGTATTTTAACTGCACTGTTAATGTTAAACTACGATCGTGCAACGCAGGCTTAGATTTCGTGTAAAGATACCTATATCACTCGAATATTTTGTTCCTCCAAGGATAATTATATGGTTCAAACAATCCACGCGTCAGGGCATAGTTCCTATCATGACTTAGGCCCAAGATATATGTATGGACATATACTAAAATAATATTATATGTCTAATTATGAAAGAAACATGGTATTACTTACGTCGTTTTCGTACTGTGAAGTTTTGTATCTTCATCACAGATATTCGCCCTTTATTGGGAACCTGTTGTAAGGTGCCCACGACCATCTTTCAGGTTTCTGAAAGAAAAAACAAAACATTATTTAATAATAATCATTATCCGTGTTATAGCGGAAATTATATTGCCAGTATTGCCACTTCATCTTATCAGAAGGATATCGTACATACATACATAATGCTCAAATCAAATCAAAAATCAGTTATTCTGCATAGTCCAGTAAACGGCACTTACAAAACGTCAATATCAACAATATTTTATCAAAAGCAAATGGACCACCGGTTCGAAACGCGGCCCCGACCTGAGAAGACTCCGGCAAGAAACTCACGCCCGTAATCCCGGCTTAGATGTCATCCGCAAACGGTGCAGAATATTCCATCAAGAACCAAGCGGTTCGGTGAGTCTTTCCTCTGCCGCTCATTCACAGCGCACGTGTGTCTTTCTTCCTACAGTCCCGGGTCCTTTAAGCGGGGCGAGATAAAGCATCTGATGAGGCCATCAAGCTGAGCGCCACCATTGTAATACTGTACGTGTTTGTAATGGCGACCCTCTTTACTGAGACTTTGCCTTCAGCTTACCATCAGGCAAGTTGAAGTGAAATAGACCGGCCATAAATAAAAAATGCTGTGAGAGTTGGTGGTAGGGTCCCAATTGTTTAACTTTTAAAGACTTCAATTACCAGTAACGATTGTCATAGATGTTCGTATGGCAACCGAGACCGGGTCTACATTATTATAGTCTAATAGTAATAATATTATAATAATCGCAGTGAATAATATTATAACACACAACATGATAATATCTGTGATAATGAATGCTCATTTTAATGTTTGTTTGACTTTAAAAAATAATTTAAATGTCCGATGCGACAATAAATTACTCGTTGAAGCTATTTCAATAGTAGGTATGATATAATTTGTTAAAACAAAAGGTTAAGGCTATAATAAAAATATTTATTACATTAAAAGTTATATAATTTTTTGTAAATTTACTCAAACTAGTGTTACCAATGCGTGGAAAATTCCTCAAACTGTAGGGCTTATTAATCCGATTGGCGAATTTGTGGGAATTGTGCTTATGTGGGGAATTTAGACGTTTAGTCTAGACCTGACCTTAGAAGTACTTAATAAGTGATCATTATTTGTATTTTGATGAGTTGATAAATAATAATTTCATTGCCTTATTATAGAGTGTTGAACCATAGATACGGAACTAGTTTTTCATTTAAGACTCAAATATTTTTTGTGCATTGCAAATTTCATGTTTGAAAAGCATGCTTCCAGACACGTGAGTTGTAATTGTTTAAAGCTTGTTGGCTTCTTATTATAGTATAATATAATTGCAGCTTTTTATGGCAATAAAAACTTGTGATGGGGCCGCAAACTGTTCTTGTCAGGTTTTTCTTGTGAAGCTAAAAGTTTGATACCTGGGTGAGATAAATTGCTGTTTTTACATGCTTACATTATTTATCTTACTAATTGCAAATACGTAATCAATATAGTTTTTAATTGATTGTGAGATACAGACGTGTTAGTTTTTGGTGATACGGGAATTAGTTTTTCTGTTGATTATGGAATAAATAAGAAATAAAATTACGTGAATGGGTTTAAGAAGGATGTTGTCCGTAATATGTTTAGATAAAAAAAAATGACATTATAAGCTACCAACCATAAAAAAAACTAAACGAGTTTTTTTACGTGGAAACACTAATCATTAATTACGAGTTTTTGAACAAGTGTAGCCACACTAGTAAAGGATCACACGATCACATGATCCGATTGTTTTTACAGTAATTGATCACGATAATCAAGTATGATCCACTTATAATGTTCAAAAAATTAATGATTAAAAATAAAAAAGCCGAGTGCTATTGAAAAGACCGGCACAAGTTTGATAGCAGGCGGTACCCATTGATTTTCATTTGGTGGTATTTCAAATGGGTACTGTCTGCTATTAAACTTGTTACGGTCTTTTCGTAGTTTTAAAGATTTAAGCATACATAGGAATATGGGGTTTTATACTATGTAAATGTAAAATTCAGACACTGCAAGGAGGTCGATGAAATGATGAAGTGTTTGCGAGTGTTACGACTTATGAAGACATCGAATGGATGTTCCTTGGAAGTGCTACCCCAAACTAATAGGCAATACAGGTACCTACAATTAAGAGGAATAGCCTCCTTGATAAAGAACGCTATATCTCCTCAAACGAAGGAGCCAGATTGAGTTCAACACAAAAGATATAATAGGGTCGAAGTGTCCCCTATAGCTCCAGAACACGCATCTCAATAAGATAATTTATTTTTTTATTTATGGCACGACAATTTCACTTCTCGTCACCTGATGGTAAGCTGAAGGCAAAGTCTCATGAAAGAGGGTGACTATTACAAACACATACAGTATTATAATGATGGCGCTAAGCTGACGGCCTCATCAGATGCTTTTTCACGCCCCGCTTAAAGGACCCGGGACTGTAGGAAGAAGGAAACACAGGCGTTGGTTTATATTATACGTTTATCATATCATATCATCATCATTTCAGCCATAGGACGTCCACTGTTGAACATAGGCCCCCATAAACCCCCAATAAGACCGGTTGGAGGCGGTCTGTATCCAACAATTACCCGCGACTTTGACTATGTCGTCCGTCCATCTCGCAAGAGGCCGTTGTTCATTAAAGCTAAAATATTTTAAAGTGTAAAATAAATTACAAAATAAAAAACAAGCTAAGTACATGATAAGTACATTAACTATGATTAATTGTCTATAATATTTCACTTCAATTTAGAAAATGATACCATCTTATACACAAATAAACAAAACATTAAAATAATCATAAATTATTGGTGATGTTGCCATGTCATTCGGCATGTTTTTTATGGGTATATATGACTTATCATTATTAATGATTATTATATTCCATATCCTTATTTACTAACGAAAATATAGAGGTCACACTAGACATAAATCTAAGGGTCTTTTTATAATATATTGTACGCGAAGAACCTTCTTCAAATTATGTAAATTATTCTATTGTAAGAATTATTTAAATGGATCCGTCTATTTTTGAGAAAATCGGCTCATATAGTTGAAAAAAAAACTCCATTTTTGGAGTCAGTTCCGGTTGTCATTGTGCCATATTTGTGAAGTGGTTTACTGTTATTGTTTTATAATGCAGATCATTCATCTGCATGCATGCATACATACATACATAATTATGCTCACAAAATATTGCAGCTAAATAAAGTTGAAGAATAAATTTTGACCTGATTCCTTGCTATGTGGTGTAAATCGCAAAGAAATTCATTCCGTGCTTAGCCGCACAAGCACTAACAATTAGCCTCTTGTAGAGTATCAGACGGATGGAAGTATCATTGATGTGATTAGTGTATATTATTATCAACTCACATGTTTTACTTAAATCGATCGATCGACTTTTTAAATCGTTAGTCAATAACTAGTATTGTTTTATTATAATTAGCAATTGCCTGCGGCTCCACCCGCATGGACTTCTGATCCCGTTACCACTGCTCCATAAAAACCTTCTGTAGATTTCAAGGAACAAATAAAAAAAAGTTTTTTTTCTTTCTTTCACGTCTAGTAATTCTCGTATACAACCATCTTTGGGCCAATGGTGGGAGCCATCTTTCGACACTAACCGACCCCTATTCACCCCGTTTTACGTTAGCAAAGTTGTTTAAAAGAAATATGTGTAGTGCAGTTCGTTAAATAGCAGTTATGTTATTTCTTGCAAATAAAATGCAAATGAAGCGCAAATACACGTGAGTTCGTCTCGACGCCCGGTTCGCGGGGAATTACTTGTTCGATCCGCATAATCGCCACCTTCGTGCTCGCAGAGAGATGAGGTCCTACCCAAACATATCTTTGGGAAATTTCGACAATTAACACCGTAAGTATCTAATAAAAGTTGAATATGAAATGAGTACACACGTTTCTATGTATCATAACAATATATATATATATATATATATATATATATAATAAACTACTTCATACGTAAGTATACCTATCGCCACGGATTTGGGACCTCAGTCCTGAGAGAAAGGAGGCCTTTTTATCCGCGAAATATCACCACGGATACCCTCTCTCCCCACTAGAGCCCGTTGGAGAGGTTATGTGGGACTGGAACCAACTAAAATGCACGTCGTCTTTGTGCCAAATTAAATTTCACCAAATAAAATCAAATTATACTTCATCATCACTATATAGTTTAACCCTCTACTTCATATGAGCCCATATATGGTATGACGATTTTATTGTTGTTTTATTTCCAAACAAATACTAATTAAGTCATTCCACATTGTTAAATCCATGTAATGGTTAAGTAGCAATAACAAAAAGCACTAAGCTGGTCTATGGTTTGATGACATTTCGAAAAAACGTTACTTTTGCGCGGGTAGTCAGTGAAACAAAAGACGACTGTCTGAGGGACATTTTTGAGTATCAAAAACAAAATCGAAACATAAGTATTTATAAAACGAATAATTTTATTTATAAAGTCAATACTTCCTTCTTTACCTATAATCAATTATTTTCTTACTTTTTACGAATTTACTATGGTTTTCATCCACTTTTATGTCAATACCATATATGGGCTCATATGCAGTACGACGAAAATACGTTTGGACATATATGGTATCGTATGCAATCAAACAAAAAATTTCAAAGTAGAAAAGGAACATTACATACTCGTAATATCTAATACAAACAGGAGTAATGTAATATTTTTTTATTATTAGTCGTGGAATGTAACGAGACAATTTCTTTTATCATTGTAGTATAGAAAAACTTTGCATTTTGAACATTTAGTGTAAGTCTTCATAGAACATACGCGTTTTTTCAACCACATAGGCCAATGTCCAATATTGTCTGAAATGTCGCATGAGAGCGCTCCTGAAGATGCCTCGTGTAGAGGCGAAACACGTAGTGTCGAGGTTTCTCCTTCGCACTTGCGGAATATTGCAAAATAAATTACAACATCTCTACTCTGGTAAGAAGTCTTTTAGCTGCTTTGAAGAGGGTGGTTTGACATTCCAATATATATTGTTATCGTTGTAGTGTTGAACCGTGGGTGAGTGGTGGGCCCCCCTCCCTTCCCCAATATTTTTATTAAAAAAATATCATATTACTCCTGTTTGTCTAATATATTACGAGTATTTAATATTCCTTTTCTACTTTGTTATTTTTTGTTTGACTGCATACGATACCATATATGACCGAGCGAGTTTTTGTCTAAGTGCATACGAGCCCATATATGGTATCGTAGTTTTTTTTGGACAATAAACTACTTTTTAATTTTTTTTCGATTTATTTGTCTTAATATTACTTAAATAAAGCAATATCCACGAAGAAAAAAATTTTTTTTCATCTCCTTAATAATTCATGCAGTAGAGGGTTAAAACAAAGTCGCTTTCTCTGTCCCTATATCCTTATGTATGCTATGTTGGCTACAATCTCACCTCTGGCAACCAAAGACCCAAAGACGTCATGCGTTTTAGTCGGTTCGAGTTCGACATAACCTACCCAATCGGTTCCGGTAGGGGTAACCGTGGGGATTTTTCGCACGATAAAAAAAAGGATAAACGCAAAGATAAAGATTGATAGTTATTATTAAAGAATAACAAACCGCTATTTCTTACAATAGTCCTTAACAAAATAAAATGATGTCATAAGATTATTAATAAATCAAACTATTGAAGGAAAGTAAAAAAGTTATGAATAGAATTATGACAATCAATTTTTTATTACCGGTTTATTCATGTTATTTTCGGAGCGCATGGAAATATTCTATTCTCTAATCATGACTAGCAATTTATTTTTTTATATAGATGCCTATTTTTATTATAATAGGCAAAAGAGCAATGTCCTACGCGGAACAAACACAACTCCGGTAACTAAAGTCCTAAATGCGGCGTGCGTTTTAGTCAGTTCGAGTCCGTCATAACCTCGCACCGCCGCGCGCCGGTGAGATTACTGTCCGTAGGGATTTCACGCGTGGATAAAAAGGTCATCATCATCATCATACGTTAATCCCGGTCGTATCCGAAATTGTTAACGCGGGAGTCCAGTGTCCACTTTTTTTCAGTCTAACTGTGTTGCTGCTGAATTCGATATTTTCCCTGAAGTAACTGCCATCTGCCCTCCATAATTTAAAGACATAGGCGATAGTGAAATACTGGAGTTAGTTGCGATATAGAAGTAGGCGTTTCATGGTGGAAATATCACCTCTCCTCGAGTAAGAAGTCTTTACTTGCTTTGAGAGGTGCGCTTTGAAATTTCTTTCTATGACAATTAGTAGTAATTTGCTATTGTTATTGTTGGAATTGTTAAACCGTGGGTGAGCGATGAGTCCCCCTACCTAACCCGATACCTACCTATATATTTTCTTACTGAAGACTACCTGTAAAGACTGCAATTGATGTTCTGACCGGGACTGACGGCTTAATGTGCTCTTGGAGGCACGACCAGACAATTATACCGGCGGAACAGATTTGGAGAAGACCTCGTAACTGCACAGCCCGCGATGAGCGGAGGCAACTCCGATGTCGGGCAGAATAACCTCTGTCCCCCATGACCGCGGGCCTGGGGTAACGGATGGTGCAACCTATCACCCTAGCAGAAGCAGGCCGTGGCGGCGGCGCAAAGTGCCCATACCCGGGGGATAGACGGGGACATTGTGGTCCCCTAAACCCGAAGGGTGTCATCTCGAAAGAGGTTGCGAGAGATATGTTCGCTACAATCTCACCTCCAGCAACTAAATACCTAAAGACGGTGTGCGATTTAGTCGGTTCGAGTCCGACATAACCTCCCTCATCGGCTCCGGTGGAATTGTTATCCGTGGCGATTTCGCACACGGAAAAAGAAATAAAGGTCGACATCTTAGTCACTAGGCTACCGACGCTAGTAAATTTCCAATATTAATATGAATTTACCAATATCATGACATTGAAATAGTACATAAATGTGTTTAAAAATAACTCTATGGACGCCACTTCCGTAGAACAACAATTAAGTCATACCCATAGACAATAGGAAATATTTGACATGTTAGACAAATGTTTTTGGTCAAAGAGCAAATAACATACGTGTTATTGAGACGATAATATATCTGCATCGTGAGAGGTTCAAAGGTTATTGAAGTGGGTGTTACATGGCGGAAATTTATAACAAGAAAATATATTAGGGAGAGAAGGAAACCCATCACTCACCCACCGCAACGTTATAAATAATAATAGCATCACTACTTGTACTCCCTCAAACCAAGTAAAAATATTTCTTACCCGAGGAGATATGAGGTCATTACATATGAAATTGCCGAAATTTTCTTACATTTCTATTTCCATTATTTATATTTGGTTTGAAAGTTGATTTCAAGATTTTACAACTCAATATTGTTTTTATTTAAAAATATGGATTTGTCATTCCTAAAATAATGCAAAAATGTTAGTACGAAAGTTAGTAGTACTTAGTTAGTACAAAGTGCCTAGATGGGGACACCAAAGTCCCCACATTAGGGGAAGAGGGTCATCTCAAAAGAGATTTCCCCGGGTCTACCGGTGTGCGAGAGATATGTGAGTGTTATGAACCGGCAATCAAGAACCCATGGACAGCGTGCGTTTTGGTCGGTTCAAGTCCGACAGAATCACCTCCATCGACTTTGGCGGAGATGGTATCCGTAAGGATTATACGCACGATAAAAAAGGCTATAATCTTTCCAAATAACAGCCACATCCATTTGGTCGTGAAAATATTTACTTTACTTATATAATGTAGAGGCAAGCTGTATAATGAGCTCCCTGCCGTGGTTTTCTCAAGCGACTACAATATGGGGTTCTTCAAGAAGGACATTAAAAGGTTTCTACAGTGTAGGCAGCACGTGTGTAACGCCTCTGGTGTTGCAAACGTCCATAGGCCACGGTGACCGCTTCCCATCAAGTGGGCCGTGTGCTTGTCTGCCACCTAAGTGGTATAAAAAAAGGTCAAATGTCCGGTGCGTACGTGTTTGAAATCAAGTAGGTATGTGACATTGTAACTCGAATATGTTGTCACTATGTTAGATCTTCAGAAATAAATTATATATTCGGCGATAAGTCTTTCTAGTTTTTATGGTCAACCAATTTTTTTCTCGATGTATATATTTACATGTTAATGCGTAAGGTTTAATACCGTGTAGCGGTATGAGTCCTAATGTTCCATATATTGTCGTTAGGTGTGAAATTATTCTGAATATATAATGTACATATGTATGGTTTTAGATTAACATGGTCATTTACATATTCGCTGTTAAATATTTCGGGATATTTATCATGTTTCTTGATTTTATTGAGCAACTGATATTTCGGCGCAGTTGCAGGCGCCATGATCACGGTGTACTGACGGCTGTCGAGCTAGTTCTTATTACTCGCACTATATACCTATAATATCTGAAAGTTATTTGATTTTAGATTGATAAGCAGACTCTGAATCTGGGGAATGCTGGGGACACTATAGTTCCACACCTAAGGGGCCTTCGATAGCCCTGGGTCATGGATGGGATATACCCTAGTCCACCCCGCTTGAGGAAATCATAACCCGAAACGACATTTCTTTTTTTTAATTAGGACACGTCAATTTGACTTCACCCCGCCTGATGATAAGCTCAAGGCAAAGTCTCAGGAAAGGGGTGACTATTACAAACACGTAAAGTGTTATAACGGTGGTACTTAGCTTGACGACCTCATCTGATGCTTTTTCGCGCTCTGCTTAAAGGACCCGGGACTGTAGGAAGAAGACGTGTAAAACAAAGACGCCGGAAAGAAGACCCCAGGTTTGGAAAAGAAATCCTTAAAAATGGCGCAGATGGGCTTCTCTTTAAAATTGCAAAAAATGTGTCTCGCGCGCTAGTCTTATATTTAGCACTTTAAAAATACGTTTTTGAAATACAGGTGCGATATTACGACAATAAATAAGAATATTTTATTAAGTATGTGCGAAAATGGAACGGTTCACTTTATAAATATTTTGATTTGTATAAAAACACAAGAGAAGGACATCTCGAAATGAAACCCAGAAACAGCAGGCCAAAGTCTTCCAACATTGGAAGAGACATAATCAAGTGTAGCTATATTATTGATATTGATGTTTTGCAAGTTTCGTTCAGTGGTCTATACAGAATAAAAATTGTACTAAGACCAAAGAATATAAATTCTGCCACCGCATGTGGTGGCATTTATGGAATGACACCTCCAAAACGCCAATGAATGCTAAGTATTACTAACTCATCTGATTATGGCTGGACAGATCATAGAAAGGAAAAAAATACAGAATAAATGAGTTTTGAATTTCGAATATTCTGCATATGGTTTTTTTTAAATTTATATATGTTTAAATTAAAGTTTATAAGACTAAGTACGGAAGCAGTACAATGGGTCTTATAGCTTTGAGCGATCTCTGCCAGACACCTAACCAATTTACATTTAAAACGGTTGTCTCTTTTGAATAACATCTCACGCATATAACCTTAAAAAATAGAGAGTAAAAGATATCGTTTGCTAAAGCTTTTGCGATAGTACAGTCAAGAAAAAAAACATCTAGTGTGTCGAATATTTGACATTATTAAGATTTGTTTAATGACAAGTACTCGCGAGTCATTCTTAGAATATTTGATGAGACTTACTAATATATCTTGTGACTCACACAATGAATATATTTATACAGTCACACCTAAAACAATAAATAATTAGGAAACAAAAAGATATAGAAACTAAGTTGTTTGAACCATTAAACTCAAGGGAAGGTCTTAGTTCCCTAATATTTAAAAATAAACATATGAATATTTTTGTTTGAAACTAAACAAACTATAAACACTTTGACATCACTGGCGTAGGTCATTGTGCCGACCACATAACCTGTTGGTTTAGGTGTAAAACTGGTCAAGTGCGAGTAGGAAATGCAAGGGTTTCGTATATTCGTACAAGAAAGATTACAATAGAATGATTTCAACTGACGGACTTTTTAGAGCTTCAACTACCCGTAACATACTACGAGTGTTAGGATGATATATATAATGAGTACCTGAACTAAACAACACACAAAAACACAAGCTCTATTAAAATAAATAGATATATGAAATTCCCGTTTTGTTTGAAGAAATTGGAGGAATCCCAATTTTCAGTACTTGCTAACATATTTGCATTTTTTAGGAATGAAAAATCTAAATTTTATTTTTATTTTTTGTGTATGAATGAGACAAAATTAAGCAAACAGCATTCTGTTATTATATTTTTGAAAAGTGACAGCTGTTAAAAAAGTAATACGAAATTTAAAATCAAAATGGATAGCATTTAGGAAATACTGTTTTTGAAAATCGAATTTAATTTATCAAGCGGCCAATAAAAACAAAATTTAATACAAGTTGTAAAATCTTCAAAACAACTTTTAAACAAAATATAAATAATGGCAATATCTATCAAATTACAGGAATAATGAACTCATGAACCTGTAACAAAATTTTTCTCTGGAACGAGGTTCCAATCCTGTCATTCCTGTCCTGTCCTGGCCTCGACAGTTGTTTTTACATGTCCCGCTTAAAGGACCCGAGACTGTAGGAAGAAGGAAACACGTGTGCTGGCAACGAATTCCAGGACTTTATTGCAGCATACAAAAGAATCGCCAAACCGCTTGCTTCTTGATGGAATGCCTGTATTATATTTGACTTTTTATACTAAACTTGACTTAAGTTAAGATCTTTACCCTAATATACTTGTAATCGGGCGTGAGGAATGTCATAGACTACTTCACCCTCGGAGTCCGACATAACCTCCCTCACTGACTCCCCGTGGGGATCTCCGCGTAATAGGATTCCATAGGTTACCCTTCGTGTACGGATCTCTAAAACACCTATTAGTAGTTATCTATGATATAAGGTGTTAGATTATAACATATTGCAGAGGTTGCGTGGAAACTGCCGAAGGAATACATTAGTTTGTACTGATTAGTGCACATTAGTTTCAAGGTCGTCTCAGAAGTTTGCATTTTGATTGGTAGTGATAGATTTAAAATTTTAGAATGACATAATTTTGATGAGATATTTACCATGTTTGCATGGTGTACTCCAGTGCCAAAATATCGGTACTCCATAAAATCAACAAGCATGGTAAATAATAATATGCCCTCGGATTTATTAGTGAATAAGAAATATTTATGTTATTTTATGTTTTTTTTTTATAATTTTAATTGCCTTTTTTTATTTATGCATTGTTTTTTTGTGTGTGCAAATTTTAAATACATAAAAACATTGTTTGTAAATGATTACAATTATACGATTATTATGATTATAATCATTTAATAACTATGAATTTCTTTTATTTGACCGGTGACAAAATGTACATATTATGTGCATATACATTTTTGTGTATCTTTTGAAGATAGTACAGGGTATTATTACGTCGACCAAGAAAATAATTACGCGCACGCCTATACCTTATTTCTCTCAGGTCAAGACTCAAGATATTTGCCGTGAACTATATTTATCGCACAGACCTTATTATGTAGATCAGAACCTTTCTTCTTTCATTACTGTATTACGTAACTGAATGGCACTTGATAATCAAGGATATCTGGTTTGTTACCTGTAATTTATAAGTACATTGCTGCTCAGAGGTATGTCTATAAAAGGGTATTCATAATGCCGAGGATCATTAATTATGTACCGAACACATTTCTTTGATGTATGGTGAGACGAGAATGGATAGAATAAGGAATAAGTATATTAGAGGAAGTTTGAGAGTGAAATGAAAAATTGAGAAGAAAAGCTGTAACCCTTTGACAATCTCATTTAAATAAAATAAATATGTAAAAGTGGGTATTCTTTCGTTTTCCATAAATTCATTTGCACTAATTTCGTTTGCCATAATCATCCCCGGTCATAATATTTACTTGCACTATTATCATTTATGCTAATAACGTTTGACATAACAACTCAACAATCTTAACGTTTATTTGCCATAAAATCACTTTCTATAACAACATATATCATAATAATTAGTTTCCATAAGTAACACATGTCATAATCGACTCTTGACATAATCAAAATTTGATATAATTATGAAAATAATACATAATATTGTTAGGTCAAAATTAACTATCGTTAACACCCCGAATTTTTAAACCACCCAGAAATAGGAGCTCGCGAAGCGGGCTCCGTCGAGCTTGTTTAGTAGACGTCATATGAGGTTTAGTTTCAGGTTTAATTGTGAATAAAAAATCTGTGTCGTATAATTGACATTATGGAAAACGAAAGTTATGGCAAATACATTTATGGATTTTAATTATTATGACACTTGATTGATTATGACCAATGAAATTAGTGAAAGTTATTTTATGTCATGTCACGATTATGGCAACTGAAACGTTATTTCTAATGAAATTATGGCAACTACCAGTATGGCATATAAAATTATGGCATTTAAAATTATGGCAAACATTAGTAAACCGTAAAAGTGCAAAGGTATTTCTATAGAGGTGTAAAATGTAAAATGTCTGAGTCGATAAATTGTAATTAAGTAATTGAGGTTGTTAATAAACATTTTTCTTTCTTTCTTTCTTTCTAAAAGACTGTTGTGGTTTGGACATACTATGAGAAGAGTTGATAGTAACATTGTAAAAAAGGTTCAAAGTATGTATGTAGAGGGGTTAAGGAACAAAAGTCAGTTTAAGAAACGATAGTGAAAGAAGATTTCGATCGTCGCTCAGTGCAAATAATTTCATGCATGAACTAGCCTATGCTAACGGATCCGTCCGCGTGGCTATCAGCAACCAAAGCACCAACTTAAATTCTATATTACTAATCGTAACTCTGGTTCTACTTAATCGATTGCAATCAAAGAAACATAAGATTTTAAGTTGGACCAAACTCCGTGTGTTTTTTAATAACCGTGTCACACAGAGCTCACTAGAGAGGTTTTGTGTTGTCCGTGGGAAAACCAAAGGCTTATCCTACATCTTTTGCGCTGACGACACAGAATATCTCTGTTCTTACAGGGATTGCGGCACGAGTGTTATTCCTCTGGTGTTACACTCGCCCGTTCCGTTACGGTAACCACTTACCATCAGGTGGGCCGCGTGATTGTCTGCGACCTAAATTGTATAAAAAAACCCTTCAAAGAAAATCCACAATACCAGGGGCGACACATTCGTGTTGCCGACCATATAGAGAAGAGGGGGAGGGAATAAGGTTAAGAGAGTCTCTCTGCTGTTAGTGCAGAAGACAAAGAAGGGTTTCTAGGTCTTCCCACTGACAACACAAAACTTCTCCAGTGAGCTCTGGCTACCCTACCCACCGCCGGAATGTTATTATTAGGCGCGGTATTCTGTAAGGCGGAGGTACTTCCCCAGTCGGAGTGCTCTATTAGGACGGGAGATACCGTCATGTCCTTCAAAATGCCTGGTGACAGAATCTTTGACAGACAAAGCTGTGATAAACTTTAGCAAAAAATATGTTAAGTATTTTTTTTTTAACGGAAACATTAAAATAAACTAGATATATATTCATATTTCTATGAGATTATTACGTGGGTAATACATATTAAACAGGGGGTAAAAGACTAGCGAAAATAGTTTTTTTATTACAATTATTCTTTAAAGTAACCGAATTTACTAATATTCCCTCTAACCTCAACGGCTTCTGTTGGCGGCTTCACGTTGGTACAGTAATGACCAGGATTCGAACCCGTGATCTTTCGAGTTATACGTAATAAATGTTTGACGACGCTGGCGTGTGAAGTAAATACGACTGTCACGAAAGAGGCGGAGGTTCGATTCCCGCTCAGAACAAATATTTGCAAAATGAATATTTGCAGTGGTTTTTTTTTTATCTATGGCACGTCAATTTGACTTCACCTCGCCTGATGTTAAGCTGAAGGCAAAGTCTCATGAAAGAGGGTCACCATTGCAAACCCGTTCTGTGCTACAATGGTGGCGCTCAGCTTGACGGCCTCATCAGATGCTTTTTCACGCCCCGCTTAAAGGACCCGGGACTGTAGGAAGAAGGAAACACGTGCGCTGGCAAGGAATTCCAGGACTTAATGGTGCGGCAGAGAAAAGACTCTGGGTGTTTCTAAGTATAACATGTATATATTTACCAAAAAAATAAATTAAGTATATTTTACTGCATTCTAGAACCCATAATACAAGTTAAAACTTAAACTGTACTTCCCATGGGTCTAGGTGGCGTTGTGTAGATTGCCTCAGAATATTTATTTTATTTATAACGAATGACTCCTAAAATGGTAGTAAAGTCACCATTAAGCGTGTTCTAGAATAGTTTTTTTAATAAAATCACAATAAGGAATCTAATTAGAAACAAAGTCCCAGTATGACTGATTTTTGAAATATATTAATAATAATGAAAATGAGTTTTGCTTTAATAACCCGAATTATATCTAATTATGCGTTGCATACGCTTTTTGCATGTAATTTGAGAATGAGTCGATCTTCTATACTTATATTTGCGACAAAATTGTTGACAATACTTGTGCAAGTCTTCAATGACGTAAACGTTTAAAAGTTTTTTTTAACATAAATGCTAACAGACATGGAAAACAAAAATCAAGTGGAAATGTGATGTAGCCGTTGTAAGCGTGTCATTGGTGTGCGTTTTTACGCAACGAAGGACAAATTCGACAAAATGAACCTTATTGTAAGAAGTCATAATAAATATCTTTATTGGAGTTTAATGGCATACGTCTAAACTTTTTCGTAAATATTCAAATGTGTTCGATTCAAATTATGAAACGTCATAAATACTTTTTATTTATAGCAAAATAATGGTTATTTTGAATGGTTAAGGTGCGTTTTCATTCTGTACTTAGTACACATTTCCACAGGATTTGGCTGACCTGCCACTTAATAAGTTTAAAATAGAAGTGAAAAGATGTTTAATGAAAAAAAGCTATTAGGTATAAAGTAGACGAATATCTTGATGATAAAAATGCGTGGTCATAATAATCTCTTGCTCTTGCACCCAGTTATTATAAATAAACAGAACTAAATATTAAACTAAATATTAAAAAGAAAATGAAGAATAACGATAATCTACCTGAGTTTCTTGCTGGTCTCTTCTCAGGAGATTTAACTACCTAACCAGCGAAAGAATCATTTTTTAATGATTTATTTACTAAGTATTTTATTTATTATAAATTATAATATTTTTCACAAATGTAGGTACATAATTATTGTAAAACTTTGACATTCATAAGTGCTCTTTATGTGCCTAAACTGAATAAATGAAATTGATTCTTTGATTCTTTGTATGATTTTAGCAGATTTGGCATTAAATTTTAATACTATAAATACGAGCAATCAAAGCAATTGTTTACTAGTAATACAACGTATTAACGGTTGTTTGTGTGAGTTTGGCGACAGCGGTTCTGCTACTGAATCTGTCGTGTCACATTTCTACTAGTTTTATCTGTTCTGTGCTAATAAAAGACTGTTGTTTTAACAAAACGCGCTAACTACGTAGCTATTTGACTAATTTCACGCCATCATAGACCGTTTATGTGTAAACGAGGTACCTGTTTTCGTTCAAAGGCATATTATAAAATCATTATCTTTTCGATGCTTTTCGAAGTTATGTGTGTATTTATCGCAGGTTTATAAGTGCCCGGTTAATGGCAATAGGCTCGCCACCTATTACATTGGGATCTATACATAAACTGGCGAAATGTAGGTGCTAGCACCTATGCCTATCCCTTCAAGGATATAGGCGTGAGTTTATATATTATTATGATTGAGAGTATTATGAGTTCTAGAATGCGGAACAACGCTTATGTGTGAAAAAATTACCTTACGCAGACACAAAAATCGTACGTTATAAACGTTCTTGAGATAATCACTTACTGTTATTATAATTCGCACTATGTATTCTTCATACAAAACGTCCAATTTTCGAGAAAAAAATGTGATTATTAGCCACAGAAGCACTTTTTCGTCCAAAACGTCCGCGCCCTTACGGAATACTAAGCGACTGATGTCGGACAGTAGCTCCGTTGTAAATTAATCCCAGTTTTCTGTTTAATGATGTAGGTAAATATCTAAGAATTTGTATATACATACATATATACATACATACACACATACATACATACATACATATAATCACGCCTATATCACTGAAATTGTCCCCGATTGGCGGCAATAGGCTCGCCTCTATTACGTGGGACCGAAAATCATAGTTGGTGAAATGTGGGTGTTTAATACACCTCTGCCCACCCCTTCGGGGATCACGGGCGTGAGCACATGTATGTATGTATCCCTGGAATTAAAACCAATTTTTAGGAATCATTGTATTCTGCCCCACGGAAACTAGATTAAGAAACCATGGTCCTTACACCCGAAGGGGATTATCTCATAAGAGATCCCTCTGGATCTGCCGGGGTGCGAGGGATATTTATGTTGGTTAACTCTCCTCGGGCCAATAAGGATCCAAAGACGGCATGCGTTTTAGTCAGTTCGAGTCCGACATAACCTCTCCAACCGGCTCTAGTGGGGGGTTTCTGTGGAGATTTTTCACATTTTTTTCGCGTTCATTTCGCCTTCGTTTCTCGTTCGTTTCGCGCATTTGCGTTTTATCGGTGTAGTCTATTCAGAACACACAGCCGAATAGCATTTGAGCGAATATCACTTTGTCCAGTTAGCACCTATCAACATCCTAACCGGTGCTATTTCGTCATTAACATTTATTTTTCCTAGCGCCGCGGTAGCCTAGTGGTATGGGTAATGGACTACTGAGACGAGGTCTCAGGTTCGATCCCAGGTTTCACAATGGCACACACCAATGACTTTTCGATGCTTTTCAAAGTTATGTGTGTATTCATCGTAGGTTTATAAGTGCCCGGTTAATGGCAATAGGCTCGCCACCTCTTACATTGGGACCTAAACATAAACTGGCGAAATGTGGGTGCTAGCACCTCTGCCTACCTTTTAGATCCCCTAAAGGGTAGGCAAAGGCGTAAGTTCTTGTTATGTTATGTTTATTTTTCCTTAAATTTTCAATCGTAATTATGGTGGAATTTGGACTATTGACCAAATAGCTAATACTAGTTAAGTATTTATTATTCGCAATGCGGATCTGACCATGTAATAAGCTAGTCGAATCAACGTCACGTCGGTAATTCCGGTTTTGTCCATTTTTTCACTAGCACATAATTATTTAAATTCGAACAAATAATTTCAACGTTTTTTTTCTGATATAACTAGATCATAAAATGTATTTACTACATGTTTTATGATAACGTACAAAAAACGTTTAATTTACTAATTTCATTATGTTATATTCTACTAGCTGTTGCCCGCGGCTCCGCCCGCGTGGACTTCTGATCCCGTTCCCGCTGCTCCATTCCGAGCATTTAGGGGTATGAAAAATAGATGTTGACCGATTCTCATACCTACTCAATATGCTCACAAAATTTCATGAGAATCGGTCAAGCCGTTTCGGAGGAGTATGGCAACGAAAACTGTGACACGAGAATTTTATATATTAGATAGAAATTAGTGGCTACTACTAACGGTTTTTCCATATGTCTTTTTTAAAGTTATTGACAAACGTTTGACCTTAATCACTACTGATATTAAGTAATGATGTGGTCTAAGATGAAGCTCATTAGCCTAGAAGGCGCCTAACGACGTCGTTCTGTAGTGATCCTGAAGATGGCTCGTGTACAAACGAAACACGTGCTGAAGTTTGTTTTTGCATTTGCGGAATATTGCACATAAGACATGATCTATCTCCTCGGGTAAGAAGTCTTTTTACTTGCTTTGAGGAGCGCGGTTGGGCATTCTTTTCTACAATCTAATAAATACCATAAATAAATATTCTAGGACAATCTACACAACGCCGTCTAGACCCATGGTAAGCATAGTTTAACTAGCTTGTATTATGGGTTTTAGAACGCGGATAAACATACTTAGATACTTTTTTTTGTAAATACATACATATTATACATAGAAACACCCAGACCAATGCAAATATTCATATTCATGTACACAAATATTTGCATTGAGCCGGAATCGAACCCACGCCTCCTGCGTAGCAGTCGCGTTCACTACCGCCACGCCACGGAGGTCGTCGTTGTTAATCTATTGAACTTTTGCATTCCAATACCGGCTTTAATAGGGTAATTTCACCGACCGCATTTTTAGAGTTTCTTCGCATGAAATCACTATGTAAAACGTTTATCTATAACCACTCTATTTTTTTTCATGTAATGCGAACACTAGCTTATATGAAGTCACTACTGAAAATACATTTCTCTTAAACATAAAATTTAAAAAAAATTAAAATATGCTAGATTCCAATAACGGTGGCGTGTCCGCGATGCACCTTTAAGCGCATTTACCTCTTTAAGTCCGCTATGATTGCAAATTTAGTACTTAAAATAAGATTATTATGTTAATTAATATATGAAGCAACCATATTTACTGCTTTCATTACTTCTATTATAACGCAGACATCGTGACAATGTCGATAAGGAACGTCCGCGCCTAAAGTGCAATTTCGGTGTGTTTTTTTTAAACCCTTATACAACGTATACACGTCAATTTAAACGATCTATCTTCTTACGCACGCGGAGTTCCAGTCATGCTCTTGCGTTTACGCAGTAATGGCATGTCCGATTCTGCCCAGTTTTCCCGCTAATACGTAAGTACCTTCTTATTTCTAAGAGGGAGTACGAAATTTTACAATCACGGTGGGTTACTGTATGAATGAATATTTGGTTTTAACATTACGATTTGCGAGTACGTTGTGTGTTGTTAGGTACCCTCAGCAATCATACATTTCACGTGACGAATGCATCACTGAGTTTTGTTTAATTTCATTTTTTCTTGATGTTTCTAACTTCGGTGGTGCAATATCGGTGGTTTCGGTGGTAGATTTATTGCCACCTATATTGCATCAATACTAAATGGCTATGAGTTTCCATATCTTTGGTAAGATATTTACTCACAAGGTAATAAATAATAAAATTACTCATTTTTTTGTTATAATTAACGTATTTACTATTACTACTGAGAGTGGGGCAATATGGATATGGGAGGCGTAACCGAAGGGGTTGGAGGCTGGCCGACTTTCTTGAGAAAGAGCGACTCTTTATGATGAACTCTTTCTTCAAAAACCGCCCCACAGGAAATGGACCTGGATGGGCCCCGGTGGTCGTACCAAAAATGAGATTGACTTCATCATGACGACGCATAGACGGATATTCAATGATGTCTCAGTGATCCATGGGGTGAAAACCGGAAGTGATCACCTAATGGTTAGAGGCACATTGAATATTAATGTTAAACTGGAGAGATTCCGTCTGATGAGGTCTACGCTCCGACCTGGAGCTTCCCATATACAGTACCCCGAGAGCTTTCAACTCGAACTTTCGAATCGCTTCTCTTGCCTAGAAGAATGCAGTACAGTGGACGAGATAAATAACAGGTTGTTTGAAGCTGTCCATTCAGTGGGCTCCAAATTCTTCAGGCCCCGTCGAAGAGATAGACCACAGAAGCTCACCGATCACACCCTCAAACTCATGGCCGAACGACGCTCTATGAGGCTGTAGTCTACCAATGACGCTGAAGCACATCGGCAGCTCAATAGACGTATCCAGCAGTCTTTGCGACACGACATCCGTGCCTTTAATACTCAATGTATTAAAGAAACGATTGAGCGAAATAAAGGCTCCAAAGTGTTCGCAAGAGACTTGTCTATTGGGCAGAGCAAAACTGAAGAGGAAGGACGGCAGTGTCGTGTCGACTAAGGGAGATGTTTTGAGGGGGATCGAGGGGTTTTATGGACAGCTTTATACCTCAGTCACTAAGCCTGCTACTGATACGGTTAAAGATCCAAGAGCCAAGCTAACCCGACACTACACCGAGGATATCCCGGACATCAGCCTGTACGAGATTAGGGTGGCCCTCAAGCAGCTTAAAAATAACAAGGCACCAGGAGAAGACGGAATTACTTCGGAACTTCTGAAAGCGGGTGGAACACCGATACTTAAAGTCCTTCAGAAGCTCTTCAACTCCGTCTTATTCGAAGGTACTACGCCGGAAGCATGGAACAGAAGCATAGAAGTCTTGTTCTTCAAGAAAGGTGACAAAGCCTCTCTTAAGAACTACAGACCCATCTCGCTTCTGAGCCATGTTTATAAGCTGTTTTCGAGGGTTATCACGAATCGTCTCGAACGCAGGTTTAATGACTTCCAGCTGCCCGAACAAGCCGTTTTCCGAAAAGGTTATAGTACCGTAGACCACATTCATACGCTGCGGCAAGTCATACAGAAGACTCAGGAGTATAACTTGCCACTATGTCTAGCGTTTGTGGACTACGAGAAAGCCTTTGATTCGATCGAGACATGGGCAGTGCTACAATCTCTCCAGCGGTGTCATATAGACTACCGGTACATCGAAGTGCTGAAGTGTTTGTATAAAAACGCCACTATGTCAGTCCGAGTACAAGATCAGAGCACAGCGGCGATACTGTTGCAGAGGGGAGTGAGATAAGGAGATGTAATATCCCCGAAGCTCTTCACCAATGTAATGGAGGATGCCTTTAAGCTACTGGAATGGAAAGGTCTTGGCATTAATGTTAATGGCGAATACATCACTCACCTTCGTTTTGCCGACGATATCGTGCTCAGGGCAGGATCGCTGGAGGATCTTAACACAATGCTCGACGACCTCAACCGAGTCTCTCAACAGGTGGGCCTCAAGATGAATATGGACAAGACCCAGGTTATGGCGAATGCTCATATTCTAAGGCCCTCCCCAGTGTCAGTTGAAGGCTCGACCCTCGAAGTTGTAGACAAGTACGTCTACCTTGGACAGATGGTCCGATTAGACGGATCAAACTTCGAGGCGGAGGTCAATCGTCGAATCCAACTCGGCTGGGCAGCGTTCGGGAAGTTACACAGCGTCTTCTCGTCCAAAATACCTCAGTGCTTAAAGACAAAAGTCTTTAATCAGTGCGTGTTGCCCGTGATGACCTATGGCGCCAAAACGTGGACCCTCACTATGGGCCTCATAAGAAAGCTCAAGGTCGCACAGCGAGCTATGGAAAGGGCTATAATCTAGGCTAGGCTCGGAATCTCTCTGCTGGATCGAATCAGAAATGAGGAGATCCGCAGACGAACGAAAGTGGTCGACATAGCCTACAGGGTTAGTAAGCTGAAGTGGCAGTGGGCGGGGCACGTAGCAAGAAGAACAGATGGCCATGGAGCCGAAAGGTTCTTGAATGGAGACCACGTACCGGTAGACGAAGCGTGGGACGGCCTCCTGCGAGATGGACGGATGACAAAAGCAAAATTGCCTTTGGCAGCATGATGTAGCATCTGCATCATGCATCCAAGCCGTTAGTACATATTGTTTAGATAAATATATCACAATTTATAATTTCGGTGTGATCTTGCAATTTCGGTGGGTTGACAATTTCGGTGGTTGTTCTATTTTTATAACAAATGCAGTTATTTGTTTCCTTCTAAATATCTAGAATACTAATGTGTTCTAAAAGAACACCATTAAATTTTTTCATCGGTAAACCTATGATTGAAAAATAGCACCGAAATTAGCAAAAAATGAGGCATGCGTGAAATTACCCAATATTATGTTGTAAATTTTGAGTCTCTAAGACAGAATTATGTCTAATGAAGTAACATAGCAACGAAAGTAGTGATTTTTTGTAACGTTACAGCGCTGTGGTTAAGAAGTCGTCCTTACCTGGTACAAAGTCCCGGTTTCTTGTCCTGGCTTTTACGCTAAGTGAACTCTTCTTGTAGAAATAATTAGGATAATATCATATTTGTTTTTTACATATTGTATCCCTTTTCCGCACCTATCCCTTTTTTGGTCATTGTGCGTTTTTCTTTTTTGTTTTTTACTTATGATAATAGTTACATTGGTTTCATCATCATTCTATAGTTAGTCCCGGTCGCATCGTCTCGGGGTCGCCTCAGGGTCCGCTTTTCAGCTTTTTCTCTTAAGCCCATGCCATATGCGACTCCCCATACCCGAGGGGGCTAGAAGGGTATTGTAGTAGATATAATGGTTCCTATCTCACCTGCGGCAACTAAAGACCCAAAGACAGCGTGCGTTTCAGTTGATTCGAATCCGACATAACCTTCCTAACCGGCTCTGGCGGGGGAGAAACCATGGGGATTTTTTCCCGATATAAAATCCTTAACTTACCTAAATAAGAAAAAATATCTAGGATATTTATTAATTTTTTCGACACTCAAATTGGCAAATTGTCAGTTGCTAAACGGAAAATATCGAAGTTCACTAGTATCATAGATTGGAAAGTCGACTTCAACTGGGTTGGGAAAAAGTTGCTCAGAGAATGTGTAATATTATTTCAATATAATATTACGTTTTCTATTGATATGTAGAAAAACACAACCGGCGAGCATTTAGAAATGAAAACAATTACGAAAGTAAAATAAACGAAATACGTGTATCAGGAAGGATCACTATTGACCGAAATATGCCTAGAAAGATAGAAATGTCAGAGGTTCCGGAGTCGCATAATATGGGCTTGCGCATCCATGGTGGCGTGCTGTATGTCATCCTCCACGACTTCCAGCACTTCTTGGGTCTACCCCTCCTACCGGGACCCGGTGGAGACGGCATGTCCAGACATCTGTTGCCCACGTAGCCGGGTGGTCGCCACTGAACATGGCCGTACCAGCGAAGGCGACTCTCCTGCATTTTGTCTGCAATGTCACGGACATGGAGGCTGCCCCTGATGCGAGAGTTCCTCACGCGATCCTTACGCGTGACTCCACACATCCACTTCAGCATATTCATCTCCACGATACGCAGTTCCTGCCTGTGTTGCTCTAGTAGAGGCCATGTTGGAACTTGTGTCGCTCTAGCTGGCTGCAGCAGAGGCCATGCTTCGCAAGTAGGAATTGGTTATTGGCTGGTTTTAACTCAAGAGATAGGACTTGATCTCAAGCAGAATGACATGCATGCTAATGGGCTTATTATCATGGATGTACAAGACAGTGCGAAATGGAAGAACAAAATCCATATAGCGGATCTCGGACACCGAGGCAAAAGTTTTGAATGCGACCGGTACTATAACGCAAGGATTATCATGATGATTACTAATATTAGTTACCTACTAATATTCTATTTTAAAAAAATATATTTTTGTCGGCATTAAATGGTTTAATGACCAATCGAAATTACTTAATTTTTGCATATTTTAATAAACTAGTTTTACGTTTGCACGATTCATTTATATCGGGCATCCTAATTCATATGATGAACTGATGATATTAGCTCACTATATCTGTTTTTTTATCATATACTAGCTGACCCGCGCAACTTCATCTGCGTCACCCCGTTTTTGCAACATTTTTCATTCCTGCTCCGCACCTGTTGGTCGTAGCATGATGTTATATACATATAAACCTTCCTCTTTAATCATTCTATCTATTAAAACAAACCGCATCAAAATCCCTTGCGCAGTTTTAAAGATTTAAACATACAAAGGGACCTAGGGACAGAGAACGCGACTTTATTTTATACTATGTAGTGATATTTTAGTTGATTACGCATAGTGACCTCCGTTCTCCATTAGCCTGGGTCTGTGGGGTGATGGGTGAAGCCACTTGTTACCCTAGCAGTAGCAGGCCGGGGTGGCGTCACAAAGTGCTACTCCCCATACCCGGGGGGGCTAGATGGGGATTACAGTAGATATATTGGCTTCTATCTCACCTCCGGCAACTAAAGACCCAAAGACAGCGTGCGTTTCAGTTGATTCGAGTCCGACATAACCTTCCTAACCGGCTCTGGCGGGGGAGAAACCATGGGGATTTTTTCCCGATATAAAATCCTTACTTACCTAAATAAGAAAAAATATCTAAGATATTTATTTATTTATTTTTTCAACACTGTGGAGGTCATATTGGAAGTTGCTAAACGGAAAATATCGAAGTTCACCAGTATCATAGTTTGGAAAGTCGACTTCAACTGGGTTGGGAAAAATTTGCTCAGAGAATGTGTAATATTATTTCAATATAATATTACGTTTTCTATTGATATGTAGAAAAACACAACCGGCGAGCATTTAGAAATGAAAACAATTACGAAAGTAAAATAAACGAAATACGTGTATCAGGAAGGATCACTATTGACCGAAATATGCCTATAAAGTTGGAAATATCAGACGTTCACTTTTTGTTCAATTTCACATCATGATATTTTGGTCAGTTGACACCTTTATTCAGCAATTTCATCGGTCGAAAAAAATATAAATAGATGGATAGATAACTCTTTATTGTAAACCAAAAGTGTACATGAAAACAAGTACCTAGTGGGAGTTACAGTAGTTCTAATGTACAATCCGTGACCTTATCGGCAGAATCTCTCTTCCTTGGAATGGACAGTAGCATTAAATAGCATATAATAGCGAAAATCGATAAAATTGAGATCAATTTTATCGATTTTCGCTACGCTGAGGCTACTGAATATAAAATTATTGCCAATTAAACTTTTTTTTTATTTTATTTATGGCACATCAATTTGACTTCACCTCGCCTGATATTACAAACACGTACAGTGCTACAATGGTGGCGCTCAGCTTGACAGCCTCATCAGATGCTTTTTCACACCCCGCTTAAAGGACCCGGGACTGTAGGAAGAAGGAAACACGTGCGCCGGTAAGGAATTCCAGGACTTAATGGTGCGGCAGAGAAAAGACTCACCGAACCGTTTGGTTTTTGATGGAATATTCACAAATGAAATGATCTAACAGTGATAGATCGGGTCATCTGACGATATATTGAAAGAATAATGTTCAATTCTGTTTCAATCCGTCTAAGCCGAGTCGGCCGTGGTGCAAGGGATTGTTACCTACTATCTCACTTCCGGCAACCGAAGACCCGAAGATAGTTTTAGTCGGTTTAAGTTCGACATAACCACTCTCACCGGCCTCGGTGGGAGTGTTACACGTGAGGATTTTGCGCACGTAAGAAACCGTCTAAGAAGCCAATTCTACTGTATCTATTAACACCTCTTAAACCGTCGACTGCCTTGGGTGGCTGCATGCACTGCATCCTGCTTTGTGCAAATATATAAAGCAGCTTCCATGCGGGCTTTCGTGCAATTAGTACTATTATTCATTTTGTGCAAATGCATTGAGCAGTGTATGTATTTTTGCACCCGCTTGCGTGTACACGCATATAGGCAGCTGATGGCCTTGGGCTAAATTCCTAAAATATAAGAAGACAATAAAATCAATGTAAACCTTCGAGAATGCCGCCAGGCAAAACCGGTTAGGTTCAGTATAATTCATTGAGAAGTACAAGTGTGTTATCAATATAATCAACCATAATATAATCGCACTAATATCAAAAATAATCTTATATTTTCTGAAATTCCATAAAATTAGTAATTCTTTCCAGGGCAACAGTATGGGCTTTTACAACAGATCCCTAATCTAATTAGGGAATTACCTGTAAATAATTGATAACAAAGAAAGTTATGTCAAAAAGGTAATTATAAAATCTAAGATTACCAATAAACAAGCTTGTATAAGCTGTTCACTCAACTTGCTACTCAAGCAAATTATTGTATCTAAACTAAGTAAATGAGCTCGCTGTTTCTTGCCGAAGTTTTTCAAAACCGGAGTCGCGTTTCGAAGCAGTGCTTTATTTTTTAATTTATTTATAACATAGGTAATAGCATATTTTCCATTTTGATGTTTTGTAAGTGTTCTTTAATGGTTTAAACAGAATAAATGATTTTTAATTTTTTCCCATAGCACAAGCTAGTTAAGCTATACATACTTTGATTCTATACAGCAAAAACTTAGGGGCAATAAAATCTCATAATTACAGTAAAAAAGAAACCAAAAACGCCAGACCACTATAAAATTTCAATACCGCTAGTAGATTTTAGAAACCATAAAGTTATACTTAGGGGACAAAGTGTGTGAGTGACATACGTATCTTTACACAAAAGCTAGGTGTGAGAAAGTGACAGAGTATATACGAACCGTGAAATCAAACGTGGTAATTTTCATTTATGTGCACATTTTTATGTCTAACTGTACCAATTTAGGTTAGATTTCAAAAGAAATACCTCAAGGGGCGATTCAAACCACCAGAATAGTTATTTTAATTGTCAATTCATAACTCGCCCCGTGGCAAGGGATGAGTCACTACACCAAAATAATAAAAAAGGGGGCGAGTGGAGCATTTTAATCGCAAGGGTCAAGATCCAGGAGGAGAGCGGAGCCTAAGCCGGTTTTTTACAAACCAAGTTGATAACTTTGACAGAAATATATATTGTAGTGACGTCAATGTTTCTATATTAAGGCCTAGTTGCATCAACTACCTGCTAAAGTTAAGTTTTCCGTTAAATTTAGCAGTAACTGTAACATGGATTCTAATGGTTTGGCTAAATGTGTTGCGCTAGAGCGTTCAGTAGCTCGGTCAAAGTAATCTTTTTGATAGAATTTGACGTTTGAGCGTGGCCGGTTACAGTTAGCGTCAAGTTATGACGTGATTTTAACAATTATCAAATGGTGCAACCTGTTTTATACCTGACCGTTACTTTAAGTGTACTGTTAATGTTAAAGTAAGATGGTACAACCCAGGCTAAAAGTCACAAGTCATTGCCACTGACAGTTTAAATTCTGTAATGTGGTCTATGGGTCTATTTAAGTTAGTGAAATTAAAGTCTATGGTAGAGACCCAATGGCAAATATTGAAGTCTAGCCGCAGACCAAAAGCCGAAGGACCGTTTGAAAAAAAATCTGAAGACAATGATCAAAGAGGGGGTAATTAACTAACTGGTACATCACAAGCACCGGCAACTAAATGACATTGTAATTAACATAATGAGTCTTGCACGTGCGTGAGGATCATAAAAAAAAGATAATTTTAATATTTGTAAACGTTAACTGTTTGTTAAAATAGCTGACAAATTTGCATTCAATTTTATTGCATGTAACATTTTTTTCTTAGACTAATATTATTCTGTAAGGTAAAGTCCCTGTTTTTATGTGATTATGCTCTATCATGTCTGTAGATTATCAGGAAGAAACACAAAGACAAACATGTTTGTTACATGTATTGTACGCGTAAATATATTGCGTGTTTCTTTTCCTTTTGAGCGATATAGTACCTACCGGATGCTTCTGATGGGACTGGGATGAACGAAAGGATGGAGAAAAAGAGTACCTACCTATATGATGTATACAGAATGTTGTTTTTGAGATTTTAACCGTTCTATTTAGCGTGTGTGGTTAGCGACTTTCTAAAAATCTTTTTGAAAATAAATGATATTTTCCTTTGAGCTGATTTTATAATTTTCAATATTTAGTTGCAATAGTTCTTCTCAGAGCCTAACACCGGAGATATATTCTAATTGTTGCTACTCAAGCGATGAGGAGAAGATGGAGATGAGTGAGTGTAAAATATTGGAATAATAATAATTATGTAATTTGATAATGTTATTTGTAATTTTATTAAAGTCATATTTTAATGAGTTTGCAGGAAGTCTATGAACTATTAAATTATTTTCACGGCACGGTTTCCACAAAACTCACAACAACAACAAAAAACACAAAAACCAATAGGTAATTACATTAGAAATGTGGATTTTTTTAAACGTTATTTTGTGCTTAATTACCTATAATATAAAGACGCGGTAGCCTAGTGGTATGGGTAATGGACTGCTGAGACGACATCTCGGGTTTGATTCCAGGTTTACCATGGCACACACCAATGACTTTTCGATGCTTTATGCGTTATTTGTGTATTTATCGCAGGTTTATAAGTGCCCGATTAATGGCAATAGGCTCGCCACCTATTACATTGGGACCTAAATATAAACTGGCGAAATGTGGGTGCTAGCACCTCTGCCTACAACTTCGGGGATATAGGCGTGATATTATTAAAAAAAATACCTATTATGAATATTTTGACAGCCCCTGTCTAGGCATTCTAGCCCCCAGGTACGATTATAAATTATGTTGTTGATGACTTTATCTAGCTAGATGTAATTTTTTGAAAACTTGTTCACCCGTTCATTAAAGAATGAGAAAACGGGTGAAACCAGTTCTACTACAGCTATAACTTACATAGTTTATGTTGCTAAACTTGCAAATAACTGTCAAATATAACAATAGATTGCTTTTTTGTATTTCTTATCGTTTATTTCATAATACTAAAAGTTACCAGGGTTCAAGAAATCAGGAATAAATCCGTAAAATTAAGTCTTTTTTACTAGTTCTATATATGTGACGAGTTTATGACCTACACATATTATGGAACCTCCACGGGGCTAGACGGGAATACCGTGGTCCCTACACCCGAAGGGGGTCAACTCGAAAGAGAGGACCCCGGGTCTGCGAGGTGCAAGGGCTAATAATCTCACTACCGGCTACTAAAGACCCAAAGACGGCGTGCGTATTAGTCGGTTCGAGTCCGACATAATCTCTTTCACCGGCAAAAAAATAAAGTTGTCTTATATTGATAACAAAAACTGTTTTTTCAGTTTTAGTTAAAGTTAATGTACATTTATATAGGATATAAGTCAATGATAAAATAAGTGGAGAAGACGCAGTAAGCCTTACCGTATAGCGAAACCTATGCTCGGGCCCTCTTCGTGAGTAGCGGCGCTGCCGTGAAACAAATTACTACACCACGATGGCAACTCAAAAGGGCCGTCGATTTGACAAATTTTCCTGTGGCTGGACTGTACCCGCTTTTAAAAAATTCGTACATATTTTTAATATAATATAGGAGTTTTGGCGGGAACGCGAAAAGTGTCACAACGCTCCTGTGTTTCATTTTCTAATATTGGTGTAAATTCGAGTTTTTATGTGTAAAAATGGTGGAGTTTTAGACATAACGGCTTAGACAAAGTGCACAAGTGTACGAAAGTGGAATATTGTAGTGAATTGTGATTTTTCGTGTTGGTGTCAAATCTCCCTTAGGAAAGCTTCCAGTAAAGTCTCCACTACTTTACTGGGGCAACTATCATCCGTCATCGTCATCACCATCATCAAGAATCATTCCAACTAGATTAGTGAATAAAGTGTTATAAAATAAAATAAGACTTGACATAAAGGTCCTAGTTACCATGTCATAAAATCCCTTAAAAAAAATAAATATAATATAGCAGTATAAAATTTTGCATAGTTGAACTTATGCAAAAAATTGATTAAAAAATATGAAAAGTACCGTCTACTTCCGTACGTACGTTGAATTATTGACAATATATAACTGTCAGGTGTCAATTTGACAACTGCTTACTTTTTTTACAACTGAACAAGTAACATTTAAAAAAAATTGAATAAAGAACTATTCAAAAAGCTTTAGAAGAAATAATATCGAATTCATTTGTCTTTTTTTTTCTGAGCATGTGCCAATTTTTTTTTTGTTTATAAAATAGCGGGATTTTTATAGGCGTGTCTATTGACGTCAGCAATTTGATGAGAAAGTCTCTTCTCTATGATTTATTGAACTTTCTTGACGGACCTGATTCACTAAATTGTTACACTCCTCGTCGTATCTACGTCATATTTTTTTGTGTGGTGCTTACGTCATTGTCATACTAATGATAAACTAAGGCTCAAGAATTCCATCAGAATAGATGTCAATAACCATCGTGGCCGGATCAAAGGTGCCATAAGAATATCTATGGCAGTCGTTACGGGTAGTTGGAGCGCTGAAAGTCCGACAATATCCCCCAATAATCAAATAGTCAAGTGGTAGTTTCGTGAAATAGTCAAGTCATTCTTCATAACCGTCAGAACGCGTGTCAATCCTATATATTAAACATTCTATTCTATACTATTTCTAAAAAGCCGCGGTAGCCTAGTGGCATGGGTAATGGACTGCTGAGATGAGGTCTCGGGTTCGACTCCAGATTTATGACCAACACTCAACCAAACATCATCAGAATCATAGCGTTGTTGTATCTGACCCTTTGTGCTTTAGAGGAGTTGTGTAAGTCAGGAAATGTTTTGATAAGGGCACAAACTGACAAACAAAGTTCACCATAGTAACATCGTTCTAATTTTCAATACAAGAATAAATAGATAAAGATCCATTAATAAAAATTCACGACTTCTCTTCAGAGGGGCGAAAGACTAAGTGTTATCTTTTAACGCGATAAATATTAGTAAATATTAGGTAAATGTACGCTCTTATTACATAATATACTATAAAATACTATATCATAACATAACATAGAGGTGATAGCACCCACTTTTCGCCAGTTTATGCTTAGGTCACAATGTAATAGGTGATAAGCCTATTGCCATTAACCGGGCACTTATAAACCTGCGATAAATACACATATAACTTCGGAAAGCATCGCAGTCATTGGTGTGTGCCATGGTAAAACCTGGGATCGAACTCGAGACCTCGTCTCAGCAGTCCATTACCCATACCACTAGGTAGTAATACCGCTCTAATTATTCGCAAAATAAATGAACAACAAAGTTATTGTTCATTATAATTCTAGAAGAGTTTGAAACAAAAATTGTGCCACAATCGGAATTGTCTCGGAAGAAGACGGGAAGGTTAGAGGACGAAGAGATAATGTATATGAATAGATTATTGTACTACTGTGTATGTATACCAAATATTTGGCTACTAGTAGGTACAATAATAACCGATACCAGCTCAGTACAAATATTTATAAATATGAGTGTGGTTATTGATTAGGCGTTGTGAATTTTCCACGCGACTACAAAAAGGGGTTCTTCAGAGCATTAGAATGTTTCTACAGGATTTACATCTCGAGTGTGACGCTTCTGGTATTGTATATGTTCATAAGCCACGGTTACCACTTGCCATGAGTTGGGCCGTGTGCTTGTCTTTTATTTTATTTTTATTTTATTCTTTATGTACACATAAATTATATTTATATAAAATAGTGAGACTAGATATACAAAGGCGAGCTTAACTCAAAATTGAGTTTTCTTTCACCTAAGCGGTATAAAAAATCCAACAGTCTAATTACAGAACTTCGATATAGCCCATTGGTTGTGGAGATCAGATGGCAGTCGACTGCCTCACAATCTGGAGGTCTCGGGTTTGAATGCTGGCCATTACACTAAATCAATTTCAGTATTGAGAGCGATTGATATACATTTTTTCGAAATATATTTTCTGGTTAGTGGTAAAAGTCATTCAGACTTGAACCCCAACAGGGAAAAATTAAAAAAAAAGTTACGATAAACTTTGCCATCAAGACATCTTTTTCTTACTTTTGTTATTGTTTAGATAAATAAACACATTATTGACATTGAATTCACGAAACTATCTGATTTCCTGAGGTCACTAGAATCACCTTTGATTAAGCACTTGAAATGAATTTGAAATGATACAACCCACGCATATAGTTATCAGGAAGCGCCGGAAGGCATCACTAATATAGAAATTCATTGTCTTGGTGTAATACCCGGTTATATCCAAGGTATTTAAAAAAAAACAAAATCATTTATTATGTTATACTATTAAACAACAAACATTTATTACAGGTTAATTAGCAAATTGACGTTCGATTCGAAACACGCCCCGGCCTAAAAAGACTTTTTTTGGGTCTAGGATCAAAGAACCAAAGAAACCAATTTTGTTTAGGCACATAAAGAGCACTTATGAATGTCAAAGTTTTACAATTAGGTAATATTTGTCAAAAATAGTATTATTTATAATAAATAAAATACTTAGTAAATAAATCATTTGAAAATGATTCAATTTTTAATACGTTAAATTTTAACTTTAATGTCATTGCAACAAAGTCTAAATTAGAATGGCATTTTTATAAGGGTATTGACAATGGTTTACAATTAGTTGAATCGGGGTCCCGATATTCGATTTACCCCTCCAGAGATAAGATTTATATTTCAAAACATGTGACGTATACATTATACATATTTTGAATTACCAAATCGTTATTTAAACAAATGTATATTATACAAATATTCATATTATCACAGTCTTAATTACCCTAAACACTTAATATTTGATTATCTACTTACACTGGGTGGCGTTTTATTTATTTTGTATGATAATTAGGTACCTATTCGATTTTATTCATAATTCTATCTTCGATACCAGTGTTTTCCGAAATAGAGGTGGATTCTCAGTTTATTTTTTTATATTTCGGACGACGAACGACTGCACCCCGCCTGATGGTGAGTTTGGGTGTAGTCTAGAGAATTGTAGCCGCCATTATGTTTTCTCTAAAATGGCGGGCTGTACTTTGACAGCTTCGACAGATGTAATTTCACGCCGCGGTTAAAGGACACGAAGGACATGGGACTATAGGATAATAAAGGATAGGTACAAGAGCTGGCAAAGAGTTCCAGGACTTTATGGTATGCCAAAAAAGCCAACAAAAACGAAAAGAACTGACTAAAAATCTTCAGTATTTTCTCTAAAGCGACTGTCTTTTGACCTGCACAACCCATTGATGATGGCGATATCGAAGTTCTGTAGTTACACAAGATATCAAACAGAATGGTACAGAGCTTTGTATAGACGTACCTACTTCCCAAGACGCGGGATCTCAATGTGTTAAAATTGGTCACCCATCCTATAACTGACCTGGCTACTATTGCTTAACTTTACAACGTAGTCGGTTACCATTTAGTCACTTAAAATATTTCAAATACAACTGTACCTAAATATTATTCGCATTAAATAAATAAAAAATATAATTTATGCAACACGTGAATATTTTTGATCATTCACTGATTATGTATCTTATAAAAATAAATGAAAAAAAAAACAAGCAAGATCACATGTTCTTTTAAGCTATAAAGAAGTTTTTATATGTGCAATCATTTGAAATTGAAATATTAATATTATAATTTGATCGTAAGTGCTGTCTAATGAATGATTTAGTGGAATATTGTATATTTGAAACCATAATTAATAAAGTATAAGTTGCATTCGCAGTTGCAAAAAGTTTTAAGTTACAAAAGTTCATTTCGAGCAAAATGTTCATTTCGAAATTGAAAATTGAAAATTCACAAACCTTTAACAACATGAAGTTAATAGAAAGTAACATTAGTAATTAAATGATTAAAAATAAATTTACAATTTAAAAGTGACACGCCATGCAACCTGCCTTACATTATATTACCTAATTTGATAAATTAATGAAACAAAGAATTTAATAAATACGAGGTTCTGATTGACTCTATTATATTTTAATGTTTTTTGTGTACACAAATGTCGGTATTTGGTTATAATGACATTAAGCCCGGACCGTCATTAGATGAGCATCATCATCATCATTTTTTATACCACTTAGGTGGCAGACAAGCACACGACCCACCTGAATGAAAGAGGTTACCGTGGCCTATGGACGTTTGCAACACCAAGGGCGTTACACTCGTGCTGCCTAATGCCCTTCTCGACCCTTATTGTAGTCGCTTGGGAAAACCACGGCAATTTGTATAGAATTTAAACGGTGCTGAAAACGTTAAAATGAGAAAATATAGGTTAGTTTAGGCAAATTGACCACCTCAACGGTTCCGGAGAATAATCCGAAAAGAACTGAGAAGGCTTTTTTCATTTCCGTGGGTACGAGTGTGGAAAAATTTTTCAAGTTAGCTAAATTGAATTTAGTACCTATTTAGTATGTGTCAGAAATAGCTGCACACTGTTAACTGATTACATTAGCACATTAAAATTAAACGACCGTGTTAAGTAGTAATTTTATCATAATTAGGTATTGTTTTTAATTTATTAAATGTTACAAAAAGGTGAGCAGAGACAACCTATTTATTTCTTAATTGTTAAATATAGAAGAAAAAAACTTTAAGTTATGATTAAGTCCATTACATAGTATTACAATGCTCTCGCCTATTTGTCTTTCAACGTAGGCAGAGGTAAATTTACACCCATATTTAACTAGCTATTCGGTATTCGGTCCTAAGTAATAGGGGGTGAGCTTACTGCCGTATTCCGGGCCCCTTTTTTTTTCTTTCCGGGCCCCCATTTTTAACTTTAGCCATGCATCTGAGGCTGACTGTGAACTGTATATCTGTCTGATAGTAAACATCCCTATCCCTTAATCACTTTGTATATTATTTTTTAATATAGGATAAACATACGTTTATAGGTTATAGGCATGTTACAAAGGGTAGTTATTACATAGAAGTTAGATATCTACATGGTGTTGTGTGACAGGCCATAATAATGTAAATTTATTAGGTGTAATTAATTAAGTGACATTTAATATCCATATTAAAATATTAAAATTATATCCCTATTATTGGTTCCTGTATTTATAATGGTCAATTTATGCCTATTGCTCTATTTTGCTTGTTATGAAAATGTTACAACTAATAATAAATATTTTTATATGAGATTTATTTGTACTATTAATAAATTTAAATATATAATGGTTGTAAGGCTTCATTAAAATTAAATAAGTTCTTTAATTATATATTAAAATCACCTATATTGTTAATTATTTAAAACATTAAATAATTGTAGATTATTATCAGTTGCACAATATGACATAAAAAATAAACAAAAATTGAATTGTATAATTTTGTATAAGAAGCTATAAATTTCCTTAAATTATAAAAATAAACTTTTAATAAAAATAAATCAATCCACGTACCTTATCGATAATTATCACAATAAACACTTCCAAAATAAAGTTCAATAATAATTATTATTCACACTAAATAAACACCGTGATCGCACTAAAGACCGATTTGTTCTCGCGCGTATAATGAACTGAGCGATTCTTCGTCAAATGTAATACCTATATAGTGAACTTTGGTGTTTCATTGACGCACAGTTATTGAGATGACATATTTATAATTTATACATTTTCTATCATTTCCATGGTGTTTGGATCTATAGACACCCATAAAAATGAGGATGAATGACAAAAAATGGGATAAACTGAAATGGTTTCTTAGGGAATTTCGATCAACAAAATTGTGATTTTAATAGTAATTTATTTTAAAGGTTTATTGGATATAAATGGGGCCCATAAATGTATGTAGGTTAGGGGCCCTACCACACATCATTGAAAATAATAATATTTCAATTACGTTGCTTCGATAGTGTGATTCGGACTCGGGCCATTGTTGTCTGTCTATATTTGTTTACTGTATCTTGTAAGGCAAGTGTAAATTCTAACAACATATTATTTACTCCAATAAGAGATACAGTTTTACCCGTTTAACCAAATAAAACTAGTGGCCAGAGTGTCCTGACGGACGCTAACAATCCGTATCACACTACGAAAGTAAAGTAAGAGCGAAATAATATTTCTTTTAATAGATTATGGTAGGGCCCCTGAGTAAAGAAGATTGAAATAATATTACTTTTAATACATTGTGGTACCCTGAGTAAAGGAATATTGAAATAATAATATTTTTAATAGATTGCGGTAGGGTCCTGAAGTAAGGTAGATTGAAATAATATTACTTGTAATAGATTGTGGTAGGGCTCCTGAGTAAAGTAAGATTAAAATAATATTAATTTAAATAGATTGCGGTAGGGCCCTTGCATAAATTAACATTGAAATAATGTTACTTTTAATAGATTGTCGTAGGGCCCTAGGCCTGCAAATTGATGGCCACTTACTTGTTTTACCACATATGTCGCAGATAAATATTTAAGTAACATTTGCAGCAACTGTTTGCGATTGTTGGACAGTTATCTACGATAACGAAACACCACGACTTGTGGTAAAAACTTATAATGATATCAAATCGAGGGACACATTAACATTGGCACTAATGAGATTTTTATAATGTCATTAATTTGAGTTACGAAACTAAATTGCGTGGATCGTGAACGTGATCGATTTCGTGTGTAGGGAAACCAGTGGTACTACTGTAACATAACATAACATGAACTCACGCCTATATTCCCGAAGTTGTAGGCAGAGGTGCTAATACCCACATTTAGGCAGTTTATGTTTAGGTCCCAATGTAGGTGGCGAGCCTATTGCCACTAACCGGGCACTTATAAACCTGCAATAAATACATACATAACTTCGAAAAGCATCGAAAAGTCATTGGTGTATGTTATGGTTACCCTGGGATTGAACCCGTGACCTCGTCTCAGCAGTCCATTACCCATACCACTAGGCTTCCGCGGTAGTACTGTAGTCCTAGACAAATGGCGTTTTGTAAAATGGAATAGAACAGATTGATCAATGTATGGGCTTGACAATCGTTCACGCCTGTCATAAATTTTTTATATATATAATTGAATACAATTGAACGTTATATTTTATTCTATTCTACCATCGAATTGTCACGAAAATTGATAAAAAAGGGTGGTCATTTTTGAATTTTCGCGTTGCCTGTGACCACGGCTAGTGCAACCTGACCGAAACATCAAACAAATCAAAAGGTAGATTATTGTATTTACCATATGCTGATATGATGATAATGGACTGCTGAGACGAGGTCTCGGGTTCGATCCTAGGTTTTAACATGGCTAACACCAATGACTTTACGATACTTTTCGAAGTTATGTGTGTATTTATCGCAGGTTTATAAGTGCCTGGTTAATGGCAGTAGGCTCGCCACATTGGGACCTAAACATAAACTGGCGAAATGTGGGTGCTAGCACCTCTGCCTACCCTTTCGGGAATATAGACGTGAGTTTATGTTATGCTATGTTAGTAACGCGTGAGAAAGTGACAGAATATATGAATAGTGAAACGTTTTTTTAGAAACCGTCAACAAGTTTGATGGAAATTAATATTGCAGTGACGTCAATGTTTCTACACTAAAAGTCACAAGTAACTACTACTTTTTTGTGCGCAATATCGCCACGAATACCACCTTCGCCAAAATATGATTATGTCGGACTCGAACAGACTAATACGCACGCAGTCCATGGGTCTTTAATTGTCGGGGGTTAGATGAGCCAGTTGAAAACCAGTGCCAAGTACTTGTGCCTGGCATTACGCTGAACTGGCTCCTTTTTTCCTTTTGCAGCACAGATGTGCACGACGTACCTATTTTATCACATTCTTTTTGTATATTTATAATTTTTAATGTAGTTATTTGTGCTGAAAAAGGCTAAATAAAGTATATTATTATTTACTTTCTTTCTTTTTTTCTTTTAGATTATACAAAACATATCCCTCGCACCCTGCAGACTCTATTTTTTATCGTGCGCAAAATCCCCACGGATACCACCTCCACCAAAACCGATGGAGGTGATTATGTCGGACTCGAACCGACTAAAACGCACGCCGTCTATGGGTCCTTGATTGCTGGAATTGAGATTATACAAGACATATCTCGAACCCTGGCAGAGCCTGGGATATCTCTTTTGAGATGACCCTCTTCCTCTAATGTGGGAACCGTGGTGTCCTCATCTAGCCCCCGGGTATGGAAAGACACAATTTAGGCTGCCGCCGTGGCCTCGTGACTGGAAGCTCCACTCGTCACCCCCAGGCCAAGTCACTTCCTTCATAAAGGAGTTTGTGGCTCTATTTACGCTAGTAATATTAAGGTCTTTGGTTAAAATACCGAACGGGGTTACTACTGTAACTACATATTATAAGGTTATGTCTACACTAATTTGAAATACATACGAGAATCTTATCTTATTTGATCTTTAAAAACAACTCCGAACTAGGGAACAAGCCCCGTATCGCTGGGACTTTACAAACATACAACTAACGGACATAAAGTACACCCAGACTCAGAACAACTATTTGTGGATCATATAACTTTTTGTCCTGTGTGGGGATCGAACCCATAACCTCGTCCATATCCGGTGCATACTATGCCCACTGAGCTTCCGTAGCTTTAGCCTCCGGGCAACCGATGATACGTCTCAATATTTCAGTCTAGATAATTACCTAGCTCAGTCTAGACTGAAGGTCGATCGAAGTTGGCCTTCTGAATCGACATATTCTGCTACTATTACTATACCTATATTAGATATTACCTTGTATTCATATTAATTTCATAAATGCGAAAGTGTCTGTTTGTATGTGACCTTTTCATGAATAAAACTCTAAACAGATCGTAATGTGATTTTAAAATAAGTTAGCCTGTTACCTGGAGAAGGACATAAATAACTATTTGATGCAATGCAATCAGAGATGGAATATAGAACCTACATCATCATCATCATCCCCTCAACTTTACATTTTAGATTTGGCTTACGTCTTCTTCTTCTTCTGCTTCTTCTTCGTGTCAGTGGCAACAATAAATAAAAGTTAGATGCGCCCAGCCCAAAACTTGGCGACACCAACTGCACCTTCTGTCACTTCGTTCAGGTCGGCGACAGTGCAGGTGTGAGGGCAAAGCGGGCACGTCAGGAGGTGGTCCATCGACTGCAGTGGCTTACGTGACTTTAATAGAGGAAACTGTCGTCTGACCGCGCAAATCCGGGATGGAAGTCTACCTCAAAGCTTGGTCTATCATTATTATTATTATTTACCAGCCATTGTCCGCGGCTACACCCGCGTGGATGTTGATTATCTCGTTGTACGACTCTTCTTGATTCTCGCATGACAACGGAAATAACGATATTAGCGCCAATGTATAGAAAACTAACCGCTTTATGGAGATTTATGAATATTGATCCGCTTCCTTGGATGGTATCGTGATGATGTTATAGGAGTAACATAACTCTTAGATATTGTAGCTTTTTGTAGGTGAAAGTATTATCAAAATCGGTAGAGTAATTTCGGAACCTATTCGTTACAAACAAACTAACAATAAAACAAAAAAAAACAAATCTTTCCTGTTTACAATATTAGTGTAGATATTTTTGATATACTTAAACTTACTTTTACATATCAATTCAATCTTTATCCCCCAAAACCGAGTTGATGATTTGACTGGAGGATCTAGCATCTAGCAGACTTGCAGGGTATGGTTGACTTGTCACTTGTCAAAATAATAATATTTAAAAATAAAAGCTTGTAAAAAAAAATCATAGTGACTCTTGGATTCAAAACTGGAAATGCACATTACGAGTAAGGAAATTATTTCAAAACCAATGAAATTATCGAGGAAGTACATATTATTATTATTTTTTGTGACAATTTGTTTCGTTCAGTTTAATGTGATCGAAGATTATCGCGGAAGTTACCGAATGCAATGTTTTTTTAATACATCGAATAAAATAAAGTAAGTTCTCTATTTAAAATTCAATTCAATTCACTTAGGTACTGTTCAAATGAAATTCGAATTCATTTAATTATGTTATTTACTTTAATTTTGTGTCACAAATGTGTTCTTAATTTAAAATTAATTTTCTTAATTTGAAAAAAGAAGAATAACGTGTTCTTTAATTATAATTTATTTCAACATTTAAATTATGTTCTTTTATTTGGTGCAAGATAACACGACACCCAGCCACGCAGACGTAAACATAAGTAACAAAAAACTTTTTTATTGTTTACATTACTAATTATTTTAACGTATAAAAACATAATATTTACATTTTTTAAACACGATTAAAAAAGAAATGTGTTAAACTTTATGGTACGTATGAAAATAAAATCCGTGTGAAGTACCGTACGGAGTCGAGATATGTGCCGATTACTATAGTTACGTGACGACCTCAAGGGCCACACCCATAACAGCTGGGCTTTCCCTGCGGGGGTTCTAAATTCAAACTAGAAATCCCGTTATGACCTTACTGTGTAATAAGTCGTTTGTTAAAAAAAAAAACGCTATAACAACACATTAAAGAAGTTCTAGAATGAGTGAACGAACGAGAAAGGAGGCTTTTAAATTAAAAAATTACTAGCTGACCCTCGCAACTTCGTCTGCGTCACCCTGTTTTTGCAACATTTTTCACTAAGTACTGCTCCGCTCCAGTTGGTTGTAGCATGATGTTATATACCTAATTATGAACCTTCCTCCTCAATAAATAGATATTATAGGACAATCTACACAACGCCACTTAGACTCTTGATAAACATAATTTAACTGGCTTCTGGGATATAGGCGTGAGTTTATGTTATGTTATTATTCCGCAAATGCGAAGAACAAACCTCGACACATGTTTCGCGTATAGGTACCTACACGAGGCATCTTCAAAGTGTCCTCCAAACATATTTCTTATAACGGATTTCCGCCATATAACGCCTAAATGAAGCAATATTTCAAAAATCATTCAAGTTACATTTTTTATAATAATATATTCTACGGTATAAAAACTAATTATTTTCCTGACAACACTAAATGTGTGTTTATGACTAATGTTTCTACAGTTGGCGCTCACACTATTAAATTTGGTTATGTATTTCGCGGGCCAATATAAGTAGTAAAGCCTTTACTTAGATCTCTCTCTGTAGATCAGGTAAACAAGCTTAATTGTTATTAACAAACATAACATCTTTCCCTTCAGGGTGGGCAGCGCGTGTGTTGCACACGTTCATAGGCCACGGTGGCCGCTTTCCATCAGGTGGGCCGTGTGCTTGTCTGCCACCTACGTAGTATTAAAAAAAAAACATAAACTCACGCCTTTATCCCCGAAGGGGTGGGCAGATGTGCTAGCATCCACATTTCGCCAGTTTATGTTTAGGTCCCAATGGAATAGGTGGCCGGTCCCATCAGCCGGGCACTTATAAACCTGCGCTAAATACACACATAACTTAGAAAAGCATCGAAAAGTCATTGGTGTGTGCCATGGTAAACCTGGGATCGAACTCGAAACCTTGTTTCAGCAGTCCATTACCCATGCCACTAGGCAACCGCGGTTTTGTTATTAACAATGGTTCAATATGTCATACGAAATAACTTGCCGCCACCTCCTTCTGCGAGCAAGTAATGCTCGAGAAGGAAACGGCGGTCCGGAACCGGAGGAGACTCCGGCTCCGGCTCCGGCGCACCGCACTGTACCCAGGTCCTTTAAGCGGGGCGTGAAAAAGCATCTGATGAGGCCGTCAAGCTGAGCGCCACACACACTCTTTTCTGAGACTTTACCTATAGCTTACCATTAGGCAAGGTGAAGTCAAATTTACTTGCCATAAAAAAGGTAGCTAATGAGATAGTTGATAACAAAAACAGTGGTCATCGTTTCGTAAAATAAACTTGAGCAGAATATTTAATATACGGGCCTAAGGCAGTCGTAACAATCTGTGATGTTCCATATTGCTAAATGAGTTTAATTTACTGTTAAGAACTCACAGACCAACCCAGTGATTAACTTACAGACTTCTTTTCCCGCTCCCTTAAGTAGAAGCGTGATGTTATGTAACCTGTAGCCTTCCTCAATAAATAGGCTATCTAACGCTTAAAGAATTTTTCAAATCGGACCAGTAGTTACTGAGATAACCACGTTTAAACAAACAAACTCTGCACTTTTATAATATTAGCATCAGATTTTCTTTCATTCCAATTGAATAATAAATGAAACAGCCGATCCGGATATATGTGGTTGTCATTTGACTATGTTATTGACGAAATTCGCCCTCGAATGAACTGTGCGAATTGGTAGGTCATAATTGAATGTCAATAAACCCGATTAAGCATGAAACTGGATTTACAATATTGATAGTATATTGATGCTTCGTCTCAAAAGCCGCGGTAGCCTAGTGGTATGGGTAATGGACTGCTGAGACGAGGTCTCGAGTTCGATCCCAGGTTTACCATGGCACACACCAATGACTTTTCGATGCTTTTCGAAGTTATGTGTGTATTTATCGCAGGTTTATAAGTGCCTCGGAGAGCACGTTAAGCCGTCGGTCCCGGTTGCCATACAAACATCTATGGCAGTCGTTACGGGTAGTTGGAGCCCTCAAAAAGTCCAACCAGCTTAACTTGGAACTTCGATATCGCCATTGGTCATTAGACCATTGGTTGTGGAGGTCAGATGGCAGTCGCTTCACGGAAAATATCGAAGTTCAGCCGCATCACAGTTAGACTGGAAAGCCGACCCCAACTGAGTTGGGAAAAAGGTTCAGGGAATGATGATTGATGCTTCGTCTCGTAGAGTAAGGCTTTGTTCTAATAGAAAACGAATCTTCGATCATCTCGCGACTAATCGACATAGGATCGTGTGTTCGCGCGAATTAATAATGCAAACGACCGTGTTCCTAGTTTAGAAAAATGGCACAGTCGGTAGGAACAAACATGTACGTTAAAAATGCAAATTAACCTCAATTTTCAAACATTTTTGTCAACTGGTCCCCCCCTCTTCCTTCCTACACAGGACAACAATCAAACAATCATATCAAGATATAAGCAGTTCGACTACTCTTTTCTTTGTCACACCATTAAGTCCTGGAATGCTCTGCCAGCACACGTATTTCCTTCATCCTACAGTCTCGGGTCCTTCAAGCGGGGCTTGAAAACACAACTATGGAGGCCATCAAGGTTTCAGAAACAGCACCTATAACGGCGGCCACCTTGTTCTGGACTACGCTTCTGCTTACCATCAGGCGTGGTGCAGTCAAATTGACGACCTAAGTACAAAAAAACTTATATGTTTGATCGCGCAATCCACGTAGTCGCGTTTTATTTGGACAACGCCTTATAACTACCTAGTATATTTATGGATCTTATATTTTTTTTTTAGTTAAAGAAACGGCTACCGTCTATTACCATACCGTGAATAAATATTAATGGTTGCAGTGCCATATTAGGTTTTAGATAACAGTTCTAATATGACATACACAAAATATATGCATAGTGAAACATGAATTCTTGTTATATTAGTATATAATAACTACACTTATAACTTAACTAAACTTTTACGATATACCTACCTTTCTTTTCTCGTGCGCAAAATCCCTACGACTACCACCTCCACTAAATTCGGTGGAAGGTATTAATGTCGGACTCGAACCGACTAAAACACAGGCCGTCTATGGGTCTTTGATTGCCGGAGGTAAGTTAATACAGGATATGTCTTTTGCACCTCGGGCAGATGCGAGGACATCTCTTTGAGATGACTCCCTTCCCCTAATGTGTGAACCATAGTACACATTACGTCGCCGCTGAGGCCCGCTTCTGTTAGGGTTACAGTTGTCTACGACATGCCACACAGACCAAACAACAGTAAACCATTAAAAATCAAAACACAGAGATTACAAAAAATGTCATTGTAATTTAAACTCTACTGCTATGTCATTAAAGTTGAAATCGAATGGCACCTTGTAGAGTGAAGGAAACAATGTTATAAACTCTTTTTATTTCATTTTGGACTTTAAACCTGTACACATAAAGATTAAAATTCATTGGTATATTTTTCAATATTGCTTGACAATGGTTGACTTGTTAAAACGTTCTTGTAGTGAGAACCTCACTGAAAACAGCTATCTGATGAGGGATCCAGACACTCCACGAGGCTACAAGAAACTACAACTTTAGTGAGTACTGTCCCTTCGCTAAGACTCGTGTGAAACAATAGTGGTTCAATGAAACTGCCTCCTAGTGGTATTTGTAGTACATATATTCACTTTAATTTCACTTCTTTACACATTACATTAACTCACAGTAATTCCTTAATTGCTATCTAGCTCACTTACACTTCTTGCAGTAAATAGGTACTTGGACTTGCTTGCTTGACAAATGAACGCCAACTGGGGCTTCTTCCCCGAACATTTAATTTTTATACTTTTTAATGTTTTAATTTCTACCCACATTTTATCGAACAAACAAGAGCCAAGTAAATCTAGAAACATACTTTTTCTACATGGAATCAATTAGGATATTAATATTCTTAGTCCAAATACATTCATAATACAGTTTACGATACTTATTTATTTATTTAAACAATTACTGAACTTATTTATAGCTTTACGAATCTAACAACTCGTCCATCCTGATACAGGTTCACGTCCACGTGAACAAATATAGTGCTGTGTACAGTCGCCATCGGCAGATATCAGCTTACACGTCAGCCTTCAGCAACTTCCGAGGACGACTGTACCTTTTTAACAAACACAAAAAAAAAAAAAAAAAAAAAAACAATGTTAGTTGAGATCGAATTTTATAATTAAACACTATATTAAGAATGTACCTACAATATAGGTACTGTTTTTGTATGATTTGTCTCATTGTACTGAACGTTAATCTAAATTTAAAGTAATTTATTATAGTTCATTTTCATCCGACTATAAGTAAACATCTATGCTAATCACTAAATAACGTAGCGCATAGTTACATCGCACTTGACGGAATTGGTACATACTATGGGTACACCCGGCACACCTTGTGCATACTATGGGTACACTTGGCACACCTTGTGCATACTATGGGTACACTTGGCACACCTTGTGCATACTATGGGTACACTTGGCACACCTTGTGCATACTATGGGTACACTTGGCACACCTTGTGCATACTATGGGTACACTTGGCACACCTTGTGCATACTATGGGTACACTTGGCACACCTTGTGCGTACTATGATTACTTTCGGCACACCTTTGTGCATGATATGATTACACTGCGCACACCTTGTGCATACTAAGGTTTGTAGCACACCTCGTGCATCATTGCTCCTTCTGAAAATTAGTTCATAGGAAAATGTTATGTTAAATCTTAGTAACGCACCTTGCGTTCATCTCAATTAATTCTGCTAACTCTGAAAATTCAGGTCAGTAACATACCTATATTATAAAGTGTTGATTTGCAATTTATTAACACATTCAGTAAAGCATCACTAATTTATCTGTAATCTCTAATCAACATTTATGGAACAAAACCATTTCATTCTTTATAATTTTAATCTATAACATTTAAGTTGCACCATCTTATTGCTCGCTGTCACTTTGCCCATCGCTATTAGAGCTTTCCGAGGATAGACCTGTATCCTTCGCATTAAAACACAACCATGGGAATATTTTGTCGACAGAAAAAACTCCTGTATATGTAGTCTTTCCCTTTTTGGTTATAGGTGTATCAACAATTTCATATCGGTCGTTACCCAACACCTTCGTTATCTTATAAGGACCAGACAACTTTGGTAATAGCTTCCTACTTTTACCTACTGTATGTGTTGTTCTCTCTACTCTAACTAAATCCCCTATACTGTAATTCCTTGCTTCTTTTCGTTTCTTATCAAAACAAGTTTTTTGTTTCTTTTGTGATTCATGTACGACTTTGTCTACTTCTAACCTAGCTTTCAATATATTTTCTTCCACAACACTGTTTTGATTTTCATCTCTATGAACTGCATCTGGGTTACTAAGACATACCTGATCAGTCTCCTGACCATGAACCGAGACGTTTGACTGATTAATATCATCCCATTCATTACAAACATTACTATTGTCGGACTGAATCTCAGGTACGATAAAACCCTCTTTTGAACTAATAAGTTTGAGACCGAAAAGAATTTCCGACGGAGATTTCCCTGTGCCTTTATTTATTGTATTGTTTAGCCCCCATTGTACCTGTAATAACGCGTCATCCCACAATCTCTCATCCTTGGCATGATTTTGTGCAGCTACAGAATCTAATATGGTACGATTATACCTCTCCACTTGGCCGTTAGCCCGTGGGCAGGCAACTGCATTTTGTATATGTCGTATTCCTAATTCATGTACAAAGGCCTTAAACTTTGAACTTGTAAATGACGTGCCACGATCGCTTATCAGGCGAACGGGCAGTCCGAAAGTACCAAAATAGTCGCGTAATACGGCAATCGTAGTATTAGATTTTGTATTTTTCACAGCCTTTAGTACTATGAACTTGGAATACGCATCAATTACTACGAGGATATATGAATTTTTTCGCTTACTAACAACAAATGGACCCACGTGATCAACGTGAATAGTGTGAAACGGTGTAGCTATTTTGGGTATCGGGTGAAGAAATCCCTCTTTCTTTCCTGATGGGACTTTATTATGGGCACACTCTAAACACGACGCCACGTATTTCTTTACAAACTTTCGCATGCGAGTGAACCAATAATGTTCTTTAATTCTATTGTAAGTTTTTTCGAACCCAAAATGCCCTATTTCGTCATGATTTCTCTGTAATATTTGCCATCTACAATTTTTTGGCACAACCCATCTTAAACCCTCTTCCGTTACTCTATAAACCCTATCTCTTTTCAAAACAAAATTCTTCCGTATATCTATTATATTGTCCAAGTCCGGATTATTTAAAATATCTTTGATACGTTTCACTTCCGAGTCATTAGCCTGTACCGTCACTAACCAGTCATTATTAATGTTCAGAACATCGTAAGTTTCTATAGTGGAAATTAACCCTACTGCATCACTAACTGGGTTTCGGCTTAATGCATCTACATGTGTCATTTTGCTGCCAGGTCGGTATTCTACCCCACAATTGTATTCCTGAATTAAGCTCCACCACCTTGCTACACGAGGAACCATATCTCGTTTCTGAAAAGTAGCTCTAAGAGAGTTACAATCTGTCACTATGGTAAAGTTTAACCCTAGGACATATGGTCTGAATTTCATTAACGACGCTATAACCGCTAAAGTCTCTAGTTCATAAGATGAAAAATGGGTTTCTTCTGGTGAGGTTTGTCTACTATAATAAGCTACAGCTTTAAAGTTCGAACACTTTTGTTTTTGCATCAATACCCCACCTACACCATATTTACTTGCGTCGGTGTGTATCTGAGTTTCTGCATTTGGATCGTATAACGCAAGAACTGGTCGTGATGATAGAATATTTTTGATTTCATTAAAAGACCGTTCTTGTTCACTATTCCATTCCCACATCACATTTTTCTTTAATAGCTTAGTTAACGGTCTCGCTAGTAGAGCAAACCCTTTAATAAAGCGCCTGAAAAAACTTGCCAGTCCTATTATTTGTCTAACATTATGAACATCTTTAGGACGAGGAAAATTTTTAACAGCTTCTACTTTTTGTGCACCTGGCTTTATCCCTTCTTTCGATATTTCAAACCCTAGATAATCGACTTTCTGTTTAAAAAAATAACATTTCTGTGGTTTAAGTGTTAATCCGGCCTGACGAAGTTTCTCAAAAACCGTCTGTAGTCGCGATAACCCTTGTTCAAACGTTTTTGAAGGCACTAATATGTCATCCATATAGGTTAGGGCTGTATCGAATCGAGTATTACCTAGCACCATATTAATGGCTCTCTGAAATACTGCTGGGCCATTTGCTAACCCGAACGGTAGGCGATTGAACTCGAATTGGCCGTCCGGGGTCACGAAAGCAGTTTTAGGTTTTGCATCATCTTCAAGTGATATTTGATAATACCCAGAAGCTAAATCTAAAGCACAAAAGAACTTGTTTCCTGCTAGTCTATCAATTTGATCTTCTATGCGAGGTATAGGATATTGTTGTTTGACGGTCTTACTATTTAGTGCACGGTAATCTACACAGAGACGTTTGTCACCAGTCTTTTTCTGTATTAGCAAGATTGGTGATGCGTAAGGAGACCTAGACTCTCTAATGATATTATGCCGTAATAATTCATCAACCATTAACCTCACTTCTGTTCTTTCAGAATGACTCATCCTATATGGACGATATACCACAGGGGTTGTGTCTTTTAGTTCTATCTCCATTTTGGTAACACTTGTGCAACCAAGCTCAGATAAGTTTTTAGCAAAACAGTTCCTATAGTCATTTATTAATTTCAACAACTGTCTTTTCTCGTTTTCACTTAGACTATCATCTATATGTAATTCTTCTAACTGTATATTTTTGGTACCTACACATATTTGGTTAACATTAAACAATGTCGAATTATCATCATGTACAACGCGCCGACATATTACTTCTCCTTTCTTAAAATGTAGTAAGTTATTTTCTGAATTAGTAATAGTTACATACCCTATGCCATTTTTCAATGTAATCTGACCGCGTTCTAATTTATATCGTAACCTCTGACTACCTTCCATGTAAATATCACTTGTCAATTTTAACTCTGTAATTACTTTAATTACTGCACTACCATAAATTTCGATGTCACTGAATGTTCTTAATACTATACGTTGTCCTTTTGAGGGAATCCTAGTTTTCACATACAGATGTTCGCTGTCTTTATAGATCTCAATATGGGATTGTTCTGTAATAGTCTGTCCCACCAAAATGTCGTAGTTAAGATAGCAATCAGGTACAATTACTAATTCAGCCTTAACGGTTACATCATCTATTATAAGGTCGGTTTTACATGTACCTACCGATCGTATAATAGCATTACCAAATCCACGCAAACTTGGTAGATTCTCTCGACAGCATTCATTAATACTAAAGAAAGTCATGGCAACAGATTCCCGAATTAACGAACACTGACTTCCCAAGTCAATGTAGCCATTTAACTCTACCCCTTTTATTATTACTTTCTTCCTAAATTTATGGTCTGCCTGTTCATTAGCTTCAGCTAGTCATAATGATTTTACCTCCTTTTTGTCCTTCAATTTCGTCCTCGCGCAGTTAGGATCGTTGTGACCAAGGCGCATACACTTATCACACTTAACTATTGGTCTTTTGCAATTGTTTGCTACATGTCCTACCTCTTGACAGTTAAAGCACCTAATTGTTTTATTATTATTATCGAGCTTTGTTGTTTTATGTACAGGCTCAGTGTTTGATTTTGTAATTCTCTTGTTTCTATCTACCCTCTCATTCTTCACACTCCTAAGATACCCCAATAATTTATCAATGTTATCAAATCCTACCGCCTCCGCGCCGTAACGAATGGACCTATCTTCAATGCCGTAAACGATACAATCTATAGCATTCTTTCCGGTTATACCACAGCGGTTCAATGCTATTAACTTGTCATAATAATATTCTTCCAGATCATCACCGAACTTTGCCCTTACGCCTAACATTTCATTCAATAAACGACCGTAATTTTCGTACACTGGAAATGCAGATTTTAATTTTTCCTGCCACTCATTCCATGTATGCAACACCGATGGTTGTCCTTCATACCAACGTTTGGCAATCCCTACAAGTTTAGGTAAAGCACAGTGAGCAGTTTGTTTGCTATCCCAACCGTAAATATCAGCACATTCATTTACCTTATTTAACCATGAAATAATCGTTTGGTTTTTAGCCTTAGGGTCAAACTCTGGTACTACATTAACCGAAGGAAACTTTTCCTTATTGTGTGGATTTACTCTTGCTACAGTCTGTAAAGCCTTATTTAAACTATCGACAAAATCAGAGTCCGATAACCTTTTAGAGTCCTTGGAAGAGTCTAGTCTTAGTTGCGACCTATTAAGATTGTCTTTATATAACTGTGAAGATTGTACACTACGTGCATGAGATGCATTACATCTCTCAATAAACGAAACATCTGACCTTAAAGTTGATCTTGGCCGTTGATCCCAGGAGCGTTCTGGTGTAGTCAGTCTGCGTATCCTTCTGCTGCGTGGTCGGTACCGCGAGGCACGTCGTCTCGCTGGCAGCGACCTTCGCCTTGTGTTGGACCGCGAGGCACGCCGCTCTGTAGACTGTGAGCTTCCCGTGCTGGACGATGAGGAGCGCCATGTTGCTGATCGCGACCGGTGCCTCAGGCTTGATCGTGAGGCCCGCCGTTCTGCAGATCGCGCCCGTCGCTTTCTGCTAGACCGTGAGGCCCGATGTTTCGAAGACCGCGACTGGCGTCTCGTGCCGGACCGCGGTGCACGCCGTCCTGCAGACTGCGATCGGTGCCTCATACTCGAGCGTGAGGCCCGCCGTTCAGCAGACCGCGACCGGCTTCTTGTTCTGGCCCGCGAAGCACGATGTCCTACAGACTGCGACCGTTGTCTCCTGCTGGTTTGCGACATCCGTCTAGCGGACGACCGCGAGCGCTGTCCTCGTTGTAAGGGTATTGCGTTACACAATGGCATCCTAGATTATAAAGAACTGTTATAATAATCTAAAGTCACGCTAGAAAGTTAGTTATGTGGTTTACAGATACGAAAATTGTTTCACTACCTTCAGTGAAACAATATCTCAACTCAAAGTAATTAAGTAGGTAGGCTAAATAAATTTCAGTTTCCCATTAAGTAAATTGATAATTACCTAAATGTAACATGGTTCTAAAGTTTTCATTACTTGAATTTTACCTAGCCCGAAGATTGCAATGCATACATGTAGATATTCTTTATACCCATACAGTTTACTAGTTACCTACGTAGGTATAATATGATTTATTAATACACAATAGTGCTCATACTGGTTAAACTTGCAATGTATCTACACATTTATTTTTGCCCCATGCAAGTAAAATTATAGTTCTCACTACCTTCAATCGAAATAACACCATCCTATTCCTTGAAGACTCAGGCTAGGTTTGCGAATTAAAACGCATACTTTTTATTTTCATTACACCACATAAAATAATGTTCTCATTGTCTATCCGCAACTCTTTTTATTAAACAAAGATGCTAGATAATAAAATGGGTAAATCCCATTTTATTATCTTACCACCAATGATGACCAAGCAATAAAATTATTGATAACTCACCTCATATTTGCATTTTACCTTGTATTTTACCAAATTTAAAAGGCCACGCGTGATCCCACTTCTGAAGTTGAAACAATAGTGGTTCAATGAAACTGCCTCCTAGTGGTATTTGTAGTACATATATTCACTTTAATTTCACTTCTTTACACATTACATTAACTCACAGTAATTCCTTAATTGCTATCTAGCTCACTTACACTTCTTGCAGTAAATAGGTACTTGGACTTGCTTGCTTGACAAATGAACGCCAACTGGGGCTTCTTCCCCGAACATTTAATTTTTATACTTTTTAATGTTTTAATTTCTACCCACATTTTATCGAACAAACAAGAGCCAAGTAAATCTAGAAACATACTTTTTCTACATGGAATCAATTAGGATATTAATATTCTTAGTCCAAATACATTCATAATACAGTTTACGATACTTATTTATTTATTTAAACAATTACTGAACTTATTTATAGCTTTACGAATCTAACACGTGTAGGAGCTGACGAAGGCACCTCGTGAGAATAACGCGGTTAATAATAACCTTCTGTTGCATTCCCAGCAGTAAGTAAGGTAGCCAGAGCCCACTGAAGAGTTTTTGTGCTGTCACTGGGATGACCAATTTGCCATCTACGCAGTTGGTACATCTGCCGCACCATTAAGTCCTGGAATTCCTTAACGGCGGCGCACGTGTTTCTTTCTTCCTACAGTTCCAAGGACCCATCCTTTAAGCGGGGCGTGAAAAAGCATCTGATGAGGCCGTCAAGCTGAGCGCTACCATTATAGCACTGAACGTGTTTGCAATGGTGACCCTCTTTCACGAGACTTTGCCTTCAGCTTAACATCAGGCGAAGGTGAAGTCAAATTGACGTGCCATAAATAAAAAAATAATCTTCTTATCAAGAAGAGCACTAAAGGTTTCTACAGAGTTGGCAACACGTGTGTGACACCCCAGGTGTTGCAAATGTCCATAGGCCACGGTAACTATTTCGATCACACTGCATATCGTTACTTAATACCAAAACTTTCCGTTACAACTTACTAAACAAACTTTCGAATTGATATTCATGTCTAGGTCACAATATCCTGTATATTATAACTTAATTTGGTTTTGAGATATTTTATTGGCGTATTATCAATAACGCTGCAGAATATTCTATCAAGAACCAAGCGGTTCGGTGAGTCTTTCCTGCCGCACCATTAAGTCTTGGAATTCCTTACCAGCGCACGCACGAGTTTCCTTCTTCCTACAGTCCCGGATCCTTCAAGCAGGTTGTCAAAAAACATTTTCGTCAAGCTGTGCACTGTACGTGTTGGTAATGGTGACTTGTTTTCCTGAAAACTTTTCCTTCAACTTACTATCAATCGAGGTGAAGTCAAAATGAGGTGTACTAAATAACAAAAAAAAAGAACGGAAAGGTGGACTACCGGTGACCGCAGAATGTGACTACTCCGTGAATCACTCTGTCTATTGATGAAAACCGCATAAAAATCCGTTAAGTAATTTATAAGATTTTTAAGAGATTTCATTCAGGGATTATGAACGATCTCCTCCGAGGTGGCGCGAGTCTCCTTGTCCCCACCAAGGGACCTGGAGGCGAGAGCCCTTTCGGCGCTACATCGGTACCTAGAGGAAGCGCGGGGACTTGAACTGAACCAGAAGAAATCAGGGCCGTGAAGTCCCAGCTTCACCAGGATATGGTGGAAGCGTGGAAACTACGATTTGCGCAACCAAGCGCAGGCCTCGTCGTGATAGCGGCGGTGACACCCATCATAGAGGACTGGCTAGAGAAGCCTCACGAGGACCTGCTCTCGTACCGGCTGAAACTGACAAACTCCGGGTACGGGTGCTTCGGGAATTACCAGTGTCGGATCCAGAAGGAGCCCACGTCCGAATGCCAACGTTGTGATGCGAGTGAAAACTCAGTGGGGATTTCCGCACGTCGCGTTCACTACCGCTACGCTACAGAGGTCACCAAATATAATATACCTCATTGAAAACACCTTAAAATGATTTATGATGATAATTTCAATAATATATTATGATAAATTATTATGTATGATTTTAGATTGACATGGTAATTTACATATTCACTGTTACATCGATCGGGATATTCACCATGGCTGTTGATTTCATTCAGCAATCAGCAGCCAGCAGACAGCCTCCGTGGTGTAGCGGTAGTGCACGCGACTGCTACGCACGGGGCGCAGGTTCGATCCCCGCTCAGTGCAAAAAGTTGTATGCATGAATATGGCTGTTTGCACGAGTCTGGTCGTGTCTCGGAGAGTACGCTTAGGGTGTAACCACATTAATCGACGCGGAATCGGCTGAAGCCGGTTAAAAAAGTCTTTATGCCGACGGAATAAGAGTGTTACTAATAGCTTTCGCATCGGCTCAGCTCGGCCGACGCGACGCGGCATCGGCCGACGGCGAATCGAACCGTTTGTCGATTAGCTGATCGCATCCGTACGGCGCTGAATCCAGCGGAACGTTTCCGACTGCTGCCGAACAGCGCTGGAGACGGTCGAACGGCGTTGAACGACAGTTGAATCAACCGTTCGCATGCCTTCATCTACGACGGTAGCCGAATGGCGCCGAAGACGGCCGATCGGCGTTGGGTAGCAGTCGAATGAATCCGCTCGCGTGCCTTGGAGGTGTCGACTGCCGAACGTAATTGAACAGAGGCCGTGACAGCCATTCGGAGGAGTCGACTGCCGAACGTAAGTGAACAGCCGTCGTGACGGTCGTTCGGAGAAATCGACTGCCGATCGCATGTCAACAGCCGTCGCAACAACTAATCGGCGATAAGCCGAGTAGTGTGGTGATACGCACTCGGCTTAAGCCGATTCCGCGTCGATTAATGTGGGTTTAGGCGCATTAGGGCTAATTCTCATTAGGGCAACCGACTCGCTAATGGACTACTTCTCATTATGGCCACTTCTCATATTTAATGTGGTTACACCCTAAGCCGTCGGTCCCGGTTGCCATACAAACATCTATGGCAGTGGTTACGGGTAGTTGGAGCCCTGGAGTTCAGAGAATGATGATGATGTTGATTTCATTCATATTGGTTACGAAATGAAATCAACAAACATGGTAAATGTCCCGATCGATTTACCAGTGAATAAATTATTATGCTTTAATTAACATTAGCACGTCTAGGCTTCGACTTTTCTGACATGATAGTAGTCTACTGAATAATAAATATGTTACAAATTTTGAGTAATTAAAATACTATTATATTAAATCGAATTCACTTCAAAAGAATAAAATTGTTATTTGAGCTGCTGCCTCCTTGATAGCGGAAGTATTGCAATTTTCTTGAACTTTTTTTTATGATAAATGTTATCAACTGAAATTACTAATATTCCCTTCAACCCCTCCAGCTAAGCTCAACGGCCCTGAAGGCGGTTATCTCGATAGATATGGCCGGGGTCTACCGGGGTGCGAGGGATATGTTGGTTACTATCTCACCTCCGGCTACTAAGGACCCAAAGACGGCGTGTGTTTTAGTCGGTTCGAGTTCGACATAACCTCCCTAACTGGTGGGGGGTACCCGTGGGGATTTATCCACTATAAAAAGAAAGCTAAACTCAATGGCTTGTGGGAGTGGGTTTACGTCGGTAGTGTAATAGCCAGGATTCGACCCAGGATCTTTAGATCGTGAGACCGACTCCTTAACCACTAAGCTCTGCCTTCTAACATAATTGTGTCTTTTGTAAATTTTTTTTTTTATGGCACTTCAATTTGACCTCTTCTCGCCTGATGTTAAGCTGAAGGCAAAGTCTCATGAAAGAGGGTCACCATTACAAACACGTTCAGTGCTACGACGGTGGCGCTCAACTTGGCGGCCTCATTAGATGCTTTTTCACGCCCCGCTTAATGGACCCAGGATTCGTATTTCGTTATGAAAATATTTGGGGAAAATTAAATTCCGTATTCATTAATTAGTATTTTTTGCATTAGTACTTCGCACTATTCAAATATGTCGGTATCAATGCTCTGTTACATGTATCAATCAAGTAAGTAATATAAAAAGTAAAGCGCATTTTTTGTTGTGTTTATGATACGTTCTTCAAATCTCGCATAATTTTGTTTAGTTAAGGTTTGTTCACATGGCTGCTGGGGACAGAGGGACAGAGAGTAACGTTCCTCCTTTAGTCAGGAAACTTATCTTATATTATTCTACCTTCTATCTTATTTACTAATATTCAATCTTATTTTATCAACACAAATAATCCATCTTTTTCGTTTTTCACCAATGAACAATTGCCAAGCGCCAGACTTCTCTCCACTTATTTTATTAATAGACTTTTTTTTATTCAGGACACGTCAATTTGACTTCACCCCGATGGATGGTAAGCTCAATGCAAGGTCTCAGGAACGAGGGACACCATTACAAACACGTAAAATGTTACAATGGGGGCAGTCAGCTTGACGGCCTCATCAGATGCTTTTTTACGCGGGACCGTAGGAACACTACTGTTGCCCGCGACTCTACCCGCATAGATTTCTGATTCTTCTCCTGTGCTGCTTCATATTTATTCACCTTTTAAACCTTTTCTGAGCTTCAACAAATAACTCGAGACTAAACTTAACCAAATAAGTCCAGCCGTGCCCGAGTTTCAGCAAAATTAAAGAACAGATCTAGTTGATGTCGGTTATTGCGAAGTGCTAGCTTATGTCACTCAGGATGAATGTAAATTTCCAATAGCGAAAGATTTTTTGAAATCGGCACAGTAGTTTTTGAGTTTGTTCATTACAAACATACACACACACTAACACAAAAATACAAATATTTCCTCTTTATAATTTCAACTAGCTGACCCGGCAAACTATGTACCGCCTTAGCGTAGCTTTGACGTATATTTTTCAATCTTTCTGGTGGATTTTCTAAATATTTTTGCCGTAAGAACCTTGTACAGAGTATTAGAAAACTAAAAAAAAAATCAGCCAAATCGGTCAAGCCGTTTTCATGTTATGTCGTAACAACGGAAATCGGGTTTCATTTATATATATTATAGATTTAGATGTAGATGAATATTACATGCATACCCACAACATACACGCAAAACACAACCCTTACTTAGCAGTCGAACAAAAACCATCAATACATTCGACAAATTTGTCGGCGAACTTGTTGCCACCGACAAATCCGCCGGATGGGCGCGCCTGTGAATGCCAGCCCTAAATCATTTGCAATTATTCAAAAGGATATCGTGTAATCTCCTTTATTACTATTGGCTCATTTGTGTAGTCCACCTGTGTGGTGGGAAGACGGGAAGTCGCGCTGACGGTTCTTGCCAACTTACTTGCCGATTTCTGTACAGGGTTTTATTTCGAGTTTCCCTTCAATCGCAGTGAAATCGTCTGCGTATTTTTAAATTTGTCGCCTCTTACAACAGCCTCAGATGAAATATAGTGGTATCTCGTATATGCCAACTTAATATAATCATCAGAAATTTTACAAGAGTGGACGGACCACACGACCCCTGAAATAAAGGGCAGTCGTGAGTCACCGTAAATGTGGCCTTACAGACGAAGGTAAAAATAAACTGTATTTATTTTTAATGAAAAAAATAAACATATTAATCAAATCAATGCTTACTTAATGACAAATTTAAATTGATTTAAAATTGATTAATTACTCACAAACACTTGTGAAATGCGTTGAATGACATATTACATTCATTTAAAATGTTAATATTATGATAATGTATTGTAATGTAATTCTAAGTTCTTACACATACATACACAGATGTGGTCACGCACGCATTCCCCGAAGGGGTAGGCAAAAGTGTATTAAACACCGACATTTCGCCAGCAATGATTTTCGGTCCCACGTAATAAAGGGCGAGTCTATTGCTCCCAATCGGGCTCTATGTAGAAAAAATGGACATACCGAAAATAAATTTCTAAACGAAAAATGTTGCAGCAAATTCCATTTGGAAAAAAATTTTTGAACCGATTCCTCGCTCATCATCATTCCCTGAACCTTTTTCCCAACTCAGTTGGGGTCGGCTTTCCAGTCTAACTGTGATGCCTTTCCTAGCTATGCGGTGTAAATCACAAGGAAATTACAGCTAGCAGAAGATACAGCTTCAGTGTTTAACTCTTTTCGAGGAGAGTAAGTCCCCCTCTAAAGAATATTACGAGCTGTGCACCATACAAAGTGGTGATAGTATTGTCTTTCATACCACTAGGTCACGGGCAACCTAATGAAAGTGACCACATTGTGGCAATGGATGTTTGTAACACCAGGGATGTCACACTTGAGGTGATGACCCTCTAGACACCCTCTAAGACGGACTCTTGAAGAACGCCATATTGTAGTCGCTTGGGAAAGAAACCACAGCAGGGAGTTCATTCGAAATTCAAAAACAATTTATTCTGTATAGACCACAAACGACACGTACAAAACGTAAATGTGAATAGTAAGTTAGTTCAAAACGGGGCTTCAGCCTAAGAAGGCTCGAGCTAAAAACTCAGTGGGCCTTTCTTTTATTTATCTATATACTAATTTACTTTGTCTAGGCACAGTGATTTGCTGTAGCAAGTTGAGTGAACAGCTCATTTCCAGGCTTGTTTATCATCCAAATAATCCTGGATTTTATAATGGCCTTCTTGGCATACCTTTTAAATTAAATTTTTAAATTTATGGGTTGGTAAAACCCTCATTTCATTTGGGAGCTTGATAAAAAAGCGTATACAATCACCCTGAATCATTTCACAGCTTAAGCGTGCGCGGGATGAAGTCACAAAGCCACAATGTATAATGTGTTGCTTATTACCGCTTAGCACTCTTATGCCGCGTCCACATTACGTACAATTTGTCGTGACCGTGTTAGAAGTGCGTGTCCATCACGTATTCAGCTGCGTAATAGCTGAGTTTAATGGATCGATCGACTGGTGGCCGTGTCAGCACAACTCTAGTTTGTGTACCCATGTGCCACAAGTTGTTACGTCCACACTCAATGTTTTGCCTTGATGTCACGCTGTCCGGTCCGCTGTTCATGTCACAAATCTGGACGCACCTTTAGATGTTTTTAAACACACTTACCGATAATGGTGTAGTAAGTAGTGTGGCAGTCATCTACGCAGAGGTGGTTCTTTTCGTCCACAGCGTGTGGCAGCTCGAATGTCTCGTCCATACCTGGCGGTATATGCAAAAACATCTATTTAGCACCTGTACAGATAGCGTACATTCAGCCTGAACCTACTAAACAACAAACGAGATTCTGGCACATCTTTCGAGAGTTTATGTGTAGTCAATGGGAAGAACCGTCTGATAGTCTCCAAGAGGTTAATTGGTGGTGCTGATGGGGCTAAGCATGTAATTAACTTCCTTGCGATTTATTAATAGGTTCAAGTCCCGATCCGACTTTCTTTGTCTGATTCTGAGAAGACAGCGCTACGATAGAAGTAGGCGTTTCGAAATGATGATTCAAACAGCGGTATCTTCACCAGTGTACACTTGACCTTACCACACAAGTGCGTCAGAGACCGCCAGTCATTCCTCAACTCACAAATCACACGAAGGCAATGGAGCCTAAACAGGTTAATTGCTGACTGCTCTTTGAACCGAAAGCTTTGATTCAAAGCAACATTTCTTTAATAGGAGGTATACACCGTTGTACCTGCGTCATTCGGCAAAAAACTATTATAATTAATATTGCAGTTATATCACTTTTCTAGTTTCCGGGTGTATAAGTACCTATCTATATTTGATTTTCTGGCGTGATAAATTCAGTTATCAGTCAGTAATGAAACCGATGTCGTCAAACTCATAAATTAGCATCATTCTCTGAGCCTATTCCCAACTCAGTTGGGGTCGGCTTTCTAGTCTAACTAAGATGCGACTGAGCTTCGATATTTTGCCTATTGACGAATCTTCACAACCAAACTGGCAATATCAAAGTTCTGTAGTTAGGCTAGTTGGATTTTTGAGGGCTTCAACTACCCGTAACGAATTTCCATAGATGTTCGTATGGCAATCGGGATCAGCTGGCTTAATGTGCTCGCTGAGGTACGACCTGACCTGTGCAAATAGCCATATTCATGCATACAAAAAAGTTTCACTGATTTTGGATCCAACCCACACCTCCTGCATAACAGCCGCCACTACAAAGGCCAAACTCACACATACAACCGTTAACTGTTTTGGTTTTTCGTATTTATATACTACCTTTAACGCCAAATCAACTCAAATCATACATACTACAAAACGAAAACACCTCTTAACTATTCAAAATAGAAATACTTTGCCATAAATAAAAAGTATTTATGACGTTTCATTGTTTGAATCGATCAAGCTTGAATATTTAAGAATAAGTTTAGACATAATAATATGTCAGTGAATTCTAAAGTTATTTAAAACTTTAGATTATTGCAATAAGGTTCATTTTGTCGAATTTATCTTTCGTTGCGTAAAAACGCACAGCAATGACGCGCGTACCTGCCTAATTATTTTTGTTTTCCATGAAATTATAATCTATCAACATTTTATTATCAGAAGTAATTAGTTTATATGATTGGCCGTCATGTATGACGCTTCTGAACTTCGAGAAAGTCTGAGACTCCATCGAAACCTGGGCTGTTCCGGATATCCTGCAATGGTGCCGTGTCGACTGGCGATATATCGAAGTGCTGAGGCTTGTATAGTACCGCCATGTTGTCCGTCCAGCACCAAGATCAGAAGACGAAGCCCATAAGCCTCCAGCGTGGAGTGAGACAGGGGGATGTTATATCTCCCAAACGACTCAAACTATTCACCAACGCATTGGAGGACGTCTTCAAGACTCTGGATTGAACTGAAGCGAGTACATCTCGCACCTTCGATTCGCAGACGATATTGTCATAGTCAGACGCTAATTCTTTCTTTTTTATTCCTTGAACTCTACGGAAAGTTTTTATGAAGCAGCGGAAACGGGATCAAAGTCCACACGTAGTCGCGGGTAACAGCTAGTAAGAATAATAAAAAAAAATTGTTTTGCTACTAAACTCAATAACATGCTAAAATCCATTACGAACCAGTGAAATAAAAAAAAATGACATCTCGTATATGCTGCCCGTTTGACGTCATTCGGGGTACCACCTCCCTTCCCTCTCCCCCCTTCCGCCCCTCCTTCATAAAAGGTGTTCCAAACCGGATAGTATCGACACTGACGTCTTGTCCAAAATATCGATACACGCAAACATAATTACAACTAGTTTGCTGACATACTTTATTGTAATTGCTCATGTTTTGATAATGTTAATAATATTTATCTCAAAATTAGCTTATTACCGCGGTTCGCAATGTACAGTGAGTTTTAAAAGTTCTAGCATTATGATCTATAATCCTTTGGCAGTCTAAGTATAATCGAACTAAAAGAAACAGATACCATAACATGAAACAAACTCACGCCTTTATACCCGAAGGGATAGGCAGAGCTGCTAGCACCCACATTTTGCCAGTTTATGTTTAGACCCCAATGTAATAAGTGGCGAGCTTATTGCCATTAACCGGGCACTTATAAACCTGCGATAAATACACTCATAACTTCGAAAAGCATCGAAAAGTCATTGGTATGTGCCATGGTAAACCTGGGATCGAACTCGAGACCTCGTCTCAGCAGTTCATTACCCATACCACTAGGCTACCGCAGTTTTTTAAAACAGATAGTATTATTCAAATACTTATCTTTTTTTAATAAATCCAATGTACAGTGGGCTCTAAAGGTTCCTAGACACTTCAAGATCTATAATCCTTACCTACCTAACCTAAGTATAATTTAACTAAAAGTAAGCGTTAATGAAGTAAACTCTCCAAGATACTCTCCTAGAAGATAATTGGTAGTGCTTGTGCGGTTAAGCACGTAATTAAGTTTATATAATTTACACCGCATAACAAGGAATCTGTTCAAATATTTTTTTGCAAATTTATTTAGCTGCTATATTTCGGTTAAGAATTTATTTTCGATATACCCATTTTTTGTACAAAGTGCCCGATTGGTGGCAATAGGCCCCCCTATTACGTTGGATCGAAAAACATAGTTGGCGAAATGTGGGTGCTTTTGATGCATTGTCAGAGCCACTGTCATATGGCCTCCCATCATTCATAATCTGAACCTTTTCCCAACTCAGTTGGGGTTGGCTTTTCCAGTCTAACTGTGATGCGGCTGAACTTCGATATTTTTCGTGAAGCGACTGCCACTGACCTACACAACCAATGGTTCAAAGACCTGAACTGAATGTCATCTGGCCTCCTAAACCCACAGAAAGGTCTATATTAGAACCTAGTCTTTCGTATGACCTCTGACAGATGAATGCGGTTGGCGGCAGGCTTTTATGATGATGCCAAGATATTGGTTATAAACGAAACCTATGATTATAATTTCCCACGAGGCTCACTCTTGTGTGAAAATTAATATCGCGATGCAGGCACAGTAGGTGCTTTTAAATAGTCGGGGTCAATTACCTTGTGATCTCATAAAATTGCAAGTACATAGCAATTATACTGTGCCATGTCTATTTTTTACCCGACTGTGGCAAAGTCAAAGGAGGGTTATGGTTTTGAGAGGTTTTGTGTGTATGTAATCATCATCTTATAGCTATGGTTATAGGCTGTATGACGTGTCAATGATGCTAATATGCCTTTTAGCTGTCATCTACACCAATATTATTGTATGGAGGAAAACTTTGTATTTTTGTATGTTTGTTTATAACGAATAGGCTTCGAAACTACTGTACCGATTTCTATAATTCTATCACTAATGTAAAGCTACAATATCTAGGAGTAACATAGGCTATATCATTACGCTACCATTCAAGGGAGTGGAGCAATAAATATCGATAACAATTTGACATTTTCTGTAATAATTTAATACACAAAATATATCAATACGCTGTAAAAAATGTTTATATATATATTATAAATATAGGCTGTTGATTATGTTTAATGACTAATGAATAAAATAACATTAAATTGACATTATATTAATTACATATCTGATGTTATTAACTACTCACAATGACATTATAAATTAATCGATACATATTACAAATTAAATTCGATGTAACAATTCCTTTAGATATTTTAACACTCGACAATGAATGTATCTTCAAATATAAAATTTGCACACCTATCGAGGTAATAAACAGAGCACTTGCACATTATTGTAAATGAAACCACCTTTATGCCTGTCTTATGCAAATAATCTGAAATGATTTCTTCTTCTTCTTCTTCTTTTCTTAAAATGGCTTCTGCAGCAGAATACCCGCAATTTTACCAGTCTCTAGTAAATGTAAACGTCTTATAAAATTAATGGCGAGACGCCAATGTCAAGTTTTAAAAAACTCTACCAGAGCCACGTTAGCCACGCCAGTAAATTTGTTTCCATGTGTCCGCCCCCCACGAGATCAGGTAGTCGATCAGGACGTGTGGTTGGATTTTAGGGGGCTGATTTGATTTGATTTAAATAATCTATTAGTGACAGTAACAGTTCCTGGACATTTTGAAACTAAAATTGTATGAAGTGATGCTACTACACAACAACTAGTTTTAGAAGCTACTGGGTATTAGAACTATTTATTAAATGTAATTAAGTTTAGGGTATTACTTACACGAGTTTACTTATTTTCTTATAAAGAAACAAGACATCGATGTAGTTTATTTTATTAACGCTATCTATGTTACTTTTGGTTAAATTACACTTAGGCTGTCAAAAGATTATAGATCTTAAGGTTTCCAGGAACTTTCGTAGCCCACTGTACTTTTATTTTATTAGTTTTAATAATCTATATAAATATATAAAAATGAATCGCGAGTAATGTTTGTAAGCGCATAACTCGAAGACGGCTGTACCAATTCGAGTAATTCTTTTTTTTCATTTGTTCCTTGAACTCTACAGAAGGTTTTTATGTAGCAGCAGGATCATAAGTCCACGCGGGCGGAGCCACTGGTAAATAATATAATTTTTGTAGGTACGTCTGACTGAACAAAATCATAAGCAATTTTGCACAACGTCTATGTAACACGTGTTTATAACACAAATTAAAATAATCTTAATCTTGAGAAACCACTAGGAATTAAAACAATGAATAATTACTATCTCGGTACATGACTGTATTTGCGGCATGTATGTAGAGTCAAACCTTAACCGATTTTGGGCCCTTATTTCAGTTTTGTGTGAAGATGGACTCACACAGGCGGTTCTCCTTGACGCTGGGTGCATGATTTTGGGTCAGGTAAACTGCATTTCATACGTCATATATATTCCCTTTTACTTTTTTTAGCCTTACTGCTGTTTACAATAATACTGGTACCTTTTTATACTCCAAATGACTGCTCTGGCTTTTAAGTATTATAGTTGAGAAAAAAAAAACTGAACGTTTATGTTATAGGGTTGTCATTTAATAAAAATTATTATGAATTAGATGTTTTTTTAAATTGGTTTTTCAAATTTTCCGCACCTGATAGTAAGCTAGAGTGTAGTCAAAACTTAATACTTAATATATTTTTTGTATTTCATAAAATGTTATGTAGTGGTTTATTTTGCAAGTTAGGTTACAATTTATGGTCACGGTCGATGTTTGGGAGAGAAAGATTTTATTTAAGAATTTTAATTTATCTTATAACTTGTTTTTGTTTTAATTTTCTTCGTTCCTTCCTTTAAATTATATTATCGTGCATTACAATACTATTTAAGTACTTACAGTCTCCGTGGAGTGGCGGTAGTGTACGCGACTGTTACGCACGGGGCGCGGGTTCGATCCCCGCTCAGTGCAAAGTTGTATGCATGAATATGGCTGTTTGCACTGGTGTGTTCGCACCTCGGAGAGTACGTTAAGCCGTCAGTCCCGGTTGCCATACAAACATCTATGGTAGTCGTTACGGGTAGTTGGAGCCCTCAAAAGTCCAACCACTCTAACTTGGAACTTTGATATCGGCATTGTTCATTGGACCAATGGTTGTGGAAGTCAGATGGCAGGCGCTTCACGGAAAATATCGAAGTTTAGCCGCATCACAGTTAGACTGGAAAGCCGACCCCAACTGAGTTGGGAAAAAGGTTCAGAGAATGATGACAATACTATTTATTTTATTTCCTTATCAGAGAATGAATGAATTATGATTTTACTTCCATAGTGAGATTCGGACTCGGACCGTCTATCAGTATTTGTGTACTTATCTTGTGAGACAAATGTAAATTCTAACGCAGGGTAGGCGACTCATCATCGAAGGTGTCTCAACAACATCCATCCTCCATCACAAGAGGAGTCACCCTAGCAGAAATAGGCTGGAGCATCATCAGTGCATTGCAAGCCCCAGTTTCCAGGGACAAGATGTTCCAACGCCCGTGGGAACCATGCCGAAAGCGTAGATATTACTGAGTCAAGCTGAGCGCCACGTGTTTGCAATGGTGACCCTCTTTCACGAGAATTTGCCTTCAGCTTAACATCAGGCGAGGTGAAGTCAAATTGACGTGCCATAAATAAAAAAAGTAAATAAAACAAAATGTGATGTGAAATGTGGATATAACCTCACGAAATTTCGAGGAGGTAGGACACGACGATATATCCGTCCCAATCGAGCAGTCCGACTGGGGAAGTACCTCCACCCTACAGAATATCGCCGTTTAATAACCTTGTGTTGTGTTTTCGGTGGTGAGTAGGGTAGCCAGAGCTCACTAGAGAGGTTTTGTATTGTCTGTGGGAAAACCAAAGGCTTATCCTACATCTTTTGCGCTGACGACACAGAATGTCTTTGTTCTTACAGGGGTTGCGGCACGAGTGTTATTCCTCTGGTGTTACATTCGCCCATAGGCCACGGTAACCACTTACCATCAGATGGGCCGCGTGCTTGTGTGTGACCTAAGTTGTATAAAAAAAAACCAAAAAAAAACCAAAAAATTTCACACTCACAATCACATTTTTTCAATTAACTGCATCAATGAACAACACCAACTTATGCGCTCTGACCTTTATAATACATGACAGTTAACGTCATTTAAAGAATGTTCAAAAAAAAACCTGTACATAATTACGATTATCAACCTTACCGCATAATAGCAACGGTATTATGACATCGGTTGAAGCTGACCCTGGTGACGACAACTGGTTCAGACTAAAGAATTAAGGTTGATAAATAATACATGATTGCAATAACTTTAACTGTTCGTAAACATAAACTAATTATAGGTCAAGAAATTTTAAACATCCCTTTAATGGATATCGTTAACGGCATATATATTGACTCCAGTGCCGTATGAAATATACGCTGAATGCATAGTACAAGTTTTTTGGGTATTTTTTGGTAACGTGCTATGGCGGCGAGGTGCTCAAATCTGTTAATCAATATATATAATTACTAGCTGTTTGCAGCACGTGCAGGGCTTAGATATCACTCGCATACGGTGCAGAATATTTCATCAAGAACCAAGCGGTTCGGCGAGTCTTCCTCTGCCGCACGTGTTTCTTTTTCCTACAGTCCCGAGTCCTTTAAGCGGGGTGTGAAAACACATCTGATGAGGCCGTCAAGCTGAGCGCCACCATTGTAACACTGTACGTGTTTAGAATGATGACTCCCTTTCCTGAGAATTTGTCTTCAGCTCGCTAGTGGGATAAAAGCAAATTGACGTGACTTAAATAAAAAAAAATACAATAGCAATTAGCGACTTCTCTTTTTGGTGTCGGTTAAAGATCACGTGTCAGTGTGTGTCAACAGTTGACAGCAAACAAAACCTTGAAACATACGCGTAAGTACTTTACCCGCGCATTCTTTAACAAACGAATGCGGTTACACTCGCGATAAATTGGCGGTGTAAACGGGGCTATTGACGGTGAAAAGGTGCTACTGACTGTGTAAAGGGTGCATTGACAGTGTAAATGGGGCTATTGACATTGAGGGTGTAAAGGGCCATTGACAGCGTAAATAAGGCTATTGACGGTGTGTAGGGGCTAGTGACGATGTAAAAGGGGCTAGTGACAGTGTAAAGGTGGCTATTGATGGTGTAAAACGGCTTAATTATGGTGTAAAACGGGTTAATTATGGTGTAAAACGGGTTAATCATGATGTAAAGCAAGTTAATTATGTTGTAAAGCTGGCTATTGAAGGTGCAAAGGGGCTATTGACAGTGTTAATTGACTATTGGCGGTGTAAAGAAGGTTATTGTAACTATTTCCATTTAACTGCAATCGCTGAACCTCCCATGGAGAGCTCAACGTGGCGGGGGAGTATACCACTCCCATGAAGCGCGCAGGGGGAGGACCGACTGTAATCACTCGCTCTCGACTAATAATCTATCTTTCTCTTTCTTTACCACATTCACCACCACGCCGCGCGCATCCTGGGAGCGGTACAGCAATCGTGTTCAGATCAAAGAACGTAATTCTTTAATAGTTTATACGAGTAGTGCCAGTTCTTTAATCTGACACGTTCGGGCTGAAGAAAATGAGTCCGTTTGAGATCGGCTTGGCCTTAAAGGTCATGGTAGTCACTATACGTGCATGAGTACTTAATTATTGCATCAGTGTGCTGCACACGTTTTTCATGACGTCATGATAAAGGTTATTATATTAGCTCCACTTAATAGTTACTTTGTAAGTTTTGTAGCGTACACTATGGCTAACCGTCAGCTGATCTTAAGCTAAATGTTCAGGGTGTTTCAGGAAATTAAGGTCGCCATACGGTGAAACACATCGACAGGTTGCAGCGAAAGCGATTGGGAGTCCTGAGGTCACAAATACCCTCGAGCCTTTGCAGATGCGTAGAGATGTTGCATCCCTGGCAGTATTTTACCGTCTCTACCATGGTGAATGTTCTGATGAGCTCTTCCAATTAATCCCAACCTTCCCTTTCCTACACAGGACAACACGTGCAGGGCTTAGATGTCACTCGCATACGGTACAGAATATTCCATCAAGTACCAAGCGGTTCGGTGAGTCTTTTCTCAGCCGCACCATTAGGTTCTGGAATTCCTTGCCGGCGCACGTGTTTCCTTCTTCCTACAGTCCCGGGTCCTTTAAGCGGGGCGTGAAAAAGCATCTGATGAGGCCGTCAAGCTGAGCGCCACCATTGTAGCACTGAACGTGTTTGCAATGGTGACCCTCTTTCATGAGACTTTGCCTTCAGCTTTACATCAGGCGAGGTGAAGTCAAATTGACGTGCCATAAATAAAAAAAAGAACCTCAGCTTGATTTCCTCTGGAAATTTTCGGAGCCAGAGCCTTGTCCATCACTCACAAAGACTTGTAAGTAAAATTATATGTTGATGAGCAGAAAAAACTTAAACCTGCGGGTGATGATGACGAATGACTCGTGACGGTCTCATTAAGTTAATTAAGTACACTTAAATTTAAATCCTGTTAGATTTACTTTTTTTATACCACTTAGGTAGCAGACAAGCACGCGGCCCACCTGATGGAAAGTGGTTACCGTGGTCTATGGACGTTGGTGGGAGCTCAAGCTGTGGAATGAACTCCCTGCCGTGGTTTTCCCAAGCGACTACAATATGGGGTTCTTCAAGAAGGGTATTAGAAGTTTTCTACAGGGTTGGTAGCACAAGTGTAACGCCCCTGGGGTTGCAAACGTCTATAGGCCACAGTGACCGCTATCCATTTGGTAGGCCGTGTGCTTGTATGTTTTTTCTAGAGAGGTATTACGAAAGTAATCATTCCTGTAGTCGTCTACACTATATAAAAGGGCCTCCATGTGTGCCCAGGTTAATAAGCAGAGGTAAAGACGGCTCTAGTGCTGATACGACGTTTTGTTTTTATGATAGTGTCCAAACTTCGAGGTCGTACCCATTCTAAAGGAGTCTGAAAATGAGATCATACGCGTTTTTGTAATAGGGTCGAAACTAAGAGGTCATACGAAGCCTATTAATGAATACCACGTGAATCATTTAATGACAAATGAAAAGGTAATTACGTCTAATGATGTACCTACGTGTTTTATGTACTTATATTGCCGCTGTAAATACTATGTTGACACTACACAATTGTCTGCTCTCTGAACTGTGAATGTGCAACGTGTGTAAACACGTGGTATACTCACTGGCATTTATTTTAAACCCAAACATGTTATAAGTTGTATTCTTTATACACAGTACGAGTTTTTGAGTGTCTTTTGAGGATAGCGCTATATGTTCCGGCAACGAGGATCTCGAAACCATCAATTATGATTATTATTGAGCCAATCCGCGCACGTCGAGGCTTGTTTCCTCGCGGCTTCGGGTCAATATATGCCGATAACTGTATTAGGTTTTGTTCTTCTATAAAACAATCAAATGCGTATATTATGTGACTTTGTACGCAGGTATAAAGACTAGCTATTAGTGTAAGACGTCAACACCATCGTCTTAGAGTTTTTTGCTTCACTTACATGGCAGACAAGCAAACCGAACTGCTTACCTGAGTGATGGGTTACCACTATTTGAAAAACCGGTGTAATACTACCATAACTGTGGGTTCATACCTTCTGAATTCGGGAAACTTGTACTTCAAAATAACTTCGCCTTATACAAAATAGTAGTCAGCTGCCTAATCTGGGTGTTTCTAAGTATAATATTGTATGTATTTACAGAAAAAAAAGTACCTATCTAAGTAGGTTTATCCGCATTCTAGAACCCCTAATACAAGCTAGTTAAACTATGCTTACCATGGGTCCAGGTGGCGTTGTGTAGGTTATCCTAGAATAACTATTTATATTTATTCATTTGATTCACAATCTACAGAACAGAAGAAACTGGTCGCAGAATGATCTACGTAGTCCATGAGCGCGGGCCTGGGGGTGACGGGTGCAGTCGCCTGTCACCCTAGCAGAAGCAGGCCGCGGCGGCGGGGCAAAGTGCGCCTCCCCATGCCCGTGGTCCCTACACCCGACGGGGGTCCTCTCGAAAGAGACGGCCCCGGGTCTGGTGGGGTGCGAGGGATATGTTGACTACTAGCTCACCTCCGGCAATTAAAGGCACAAAGATGGCGTGCGTTTTGGTCGGTTCGAGTCCGACATATCCTCTCCAACCAGCTCCGGCGGGGAAGGGGGCTATCCGTGGAGATTTTTCGCCCGAAAAAAAGATCAGAAGAAACTAGAAGAAATACGACACGATAGTTTCAGTAGCAGAACCGATGTCGCCAAACTCACACATACAACCGTTAATAATACCGTGCATTACTAATAAATAATTGCTTTAAATGGTAAAATTTACTACTACTTTTAATGCCATATTAACTCAAATCATATAACAATACAAAAACACACTTGTACACCACCTTTTTTCAAAATAGCAATTAGGTAGGTACTTTGCTATACCTAGATAAAAAAATATTTGTGGCGTTTTATACTTTGGATCGAACAAGCTTGGATATTTACAAAAAAAGTTTAGACGTGTTCTTACAAAAAGGTTCATATTGTCGAATTTATCCTTCGTTGAGTGAATACGTACAGCAATGACACGCGTGCACCGACTATTACACTTCCACTTGTTTTTTGGTTTCCTTGGCTAAATCCTACTCCTGCTTTTGGTCCAGGATCAGTCGTACTAGTGGAATGCCATATCGGGTATCAAGTAGATCAAAAGAGTTCTCTTTTCCGATTAAACCAATTACATTAGTCTATAATATTCAGTGTTTGGTAAACAATAGATTTGTGGTGTATACTTACATAATATATGTAAGATAGTTATAACCGTAATATAATCATATCCCTAGGGATATAATCATATACCGGAACATAGTTATACGAAAACGATTCATTACTATCTCACTAGGAATATAGTTATAAACGTTCCAAGTTTAGCGATATAATCATTTAGAATTAGACATTTTTTTTGTATTTAGGACACGTTAATTTGACTTCTCCCCAATTCATGGTAAGTTCAAGGCAAAGTCTCAGGAAAGAGGGCCACCATTACAAACACGTAAAGTGTTACAATGGTGGCACTCAGCTTGACGGCCTCATCAGATGCTTTTTCACGCCCCACTTAAAGGACCCGGGACTGTAGGAAGAAGTAAACACGTGACCTGGTAAGGAAATCCAAGACTTAATGGTGCGGCAGAGGAAAGACTCACCGAACCGCTTGGCGTTCTTGATGGAATATTCCGCACCGTATGCGGGTGACATCTGAGCCTTGCACGTGTTATCCTGTGTGGGAAAGGAGAGGGTGGGATTAATTGGAAGAGCTCATCAGAGCATTCACCATGGTAGAGACGGTAAAATACTGCCAAGGATGCAACATCTCTGCGCATGTGCAAAAGCTCAACCCACGGGATGGACGCATAATAATCACGCCTTCTATCTCAGTCAGCTACATAACCATACAAAAAAAAACATGAATTACAAAACATAATATAACTAAATTTACATCTATTATATGCTATTTAAATCTATAAACGTCTGCAATGTTATTTCTTTGTTCAAGAATCAAACAAAAACTACTATACCGATTATAATGTAACTTTTAATGATGAAGATCGTACGATATGAAAAAAAATTACTAGAAGGATAATTATTTCACTATGAAGTCATATAATATATTCTAGAACAATCTACACAACGTCACCGAGGCCCATGGTAAGCATAACTTAACGGGTTCTAGAATGCGTATAAACTTACATAGATATTTTTTTTTGTAAACACATACATATTTTACATAGAAACACCCAAAGCAATGCAGATATTCGTATTCAAGTGCACAAATATTTGTACTGAGCGGGAATCGAACCCGCGCCTCCTGCGTAGCAGTCGCGTTCACTACCGCTACACCACGGAGATAAGTATCCAATATTACAAGTCATTGATTAATTTTATATACCTAACAACGTGCGATTGTTGACCCGTGGGGCATGGTGGTAGATTCAATCTACGTAACATGTTACGGGTTCAATTTCCACACGGTTATATGTATTTTTACCAATTAGGTGGCAGGCAAGCACACGACCCACCTGATAGAAAATGGTCACCGCGGCCTATGGACGTTTGCAACACCAGGGCCACTACTTTCGTGCAGCCTACCCTTCAGAAACCTTCAAATACTATATGGTTAGCGAAACCCGAGTATTAACGCGATCATATGGTAAATACAATAATTTACCTTTTGTTTTGCTTGACGTTTCGGCCAGGTTGCACTACCCGTGGTCACCAGCTAACTGGAGTATGCGTTGTCAAGACTCTGAAGGCTGCGGGAGGGGGGAGGGGGAGAGGGGAAGTTTCTTGCTCAACTACCTCCACATCACACATAAAAAGGGTTGGTATAAAAAGCTTCCAATGCTCGTCTTGAAAACCCCAAATTGTATTCGCTTGGCAAAACCACCACATTTGAGCGTTCATTCCACAGCTTGAGCGTGCGCGGGATTCCTTGCATACCGCACAGTGCGCAGCGTTTCCGGTTGTACTGTGTGTGGATGAACTCCCTGCCTGCGGCAAAGGGTGCGATAATAGAAAGTAGGTGTGAGCTCTTTATGGATACCGACTAAATATCGATGTGAGTAGGCGCTGCCGTAAAACAAATTACTACACCACGATGGCAACTAATGCCATCAACTCAGCCGAAGAAGACCGAACCGAAATTACTAAAATTCCCTCTAACCCCTCCACCTAAGCTCAATGGCTTGGTGCTCATCGGTAGTGTTATGGCTAGGTTTTGAACCCGGAGCCTCCTATTCGTAATTCCGACTCCTTAACAACTACCGACTTCCTTCAGGGTTATACATTTGTGATATATTACACTTAATTTAATAAGTCAGACATCATTGCATGATACGGTCACGGGCTAGCCTTGCCGATACATGTAGGTACATTAGTAATACTAAATTACTGAGAGCTAAATCAAAATGTCCGTTAATTGTATGCTTGTATTTCGAAATCATTGTACCTATGATAATTACAGTAATTATTCTTGGTATATATTTGTTTGTGTTTTTGGGAGGTTTTTAAAGTGATACCTACAGTTATAGCTTCTTAGAATGTAATTTAAAAATTCCATTTAATATTTTAATGGAATTCTGAAGCGTTAAATATACCTACTGTCTATTTATATCTCAGTGGTTTAACAATGGTTGGTGATTAGTAGAATTGGGGTACTAGTCTTCGCTTGGTCCCAGTTACCATACGAACATCTATTGCATTCGATAGATAACCATAAGCTACACGAGTTTCTTGCTAGTCTCTTCTCTGTAGATCTAACTACCGAACCAGGAAAAGAATCATTTTCAAATGATTTTTTTTTATTTATGGCACGTCAATTTGACTTCACCTCGCCTGATGTTAAGCTGAGGGCAAAGTCTCATGAAAGAGGGTCACCATTGCAAATACGTTCAGTGCTACAATGGTGGCTCAGCTTGACGGTCTCATCAGATGCTTTTTCAGTTTTTTCACGCCCCGCTTAAAGGACCCGGGACTGTAGGAAGAAGGTAGATTTTATGTATTATAAATTATAATATTTTTACAAATGTAGGTACACAATTTTAAAACTTTGACATTCATAAGTGCTCTTTATGTGCTTAAACTGAATAAACGAAATTGATTCTTTGATTCGTTACGGCTAGTAGCACTCTTAAAAGTCTCATAGAATCAATTTCGCTTAGGCACATAAAGAGTAACCTAATGTTAATGTCAACCTGTTAAGAATTGTTTTCTTTCTTTTTGCCTCTTCCCATTTATTTGGGGTCAGCTCTCCTCGATACTTGGCGCTAGATTGCATGCTTTTGGGTACTCTGTAATATTATTAGGACACATGTTTATACTTCAGTTTCAAATAAATAAATGATCGATCGTTACGTATGACCAATCGTTTCGTGTATGAGCGTCATTTGCGATGCGATCAATCGTCACGATTTTCATCAGATCGATCGTACAGACGAATCGTACCGTATATGGGTCCCTTTTAGTTACCGGAGGTAAGATGAGTATTAGCGAACATATCTGGTAGCTGGAATTCATCTAGAATTAGAAACAGGGTTATATTTTTTAACGAGTAGAGATCGATGGGGAGGAATATTTTGATGCCTAAAGTTGCAGTCTCTACCTTCTGTATTTTATTTCTGTATTCATATTATAATTAGTATAGGTGTGTAAATATTTTGTATATAGTTTTAACGAGTTCTACTGAATAAAACTTAGTTTAACGGATTCCATCGGTACGGTTACCAACCTACCTAAGTGTGATCAAGTTTGAAAAACACTATAACCAATACTTAGACGCAAACGATTGCAAATGATTGATACGCAAAAGAAGTTGTGTGTTTTTGTAGCCAGTTGTAAAAATAGATGTGTTATGCATCTATTATTCATATCTGACAGTAAACAGCGAAGTGCTAGCATTATTGACGTCAAACTTCAATTTATTATTACACTAAATTAGGGGTTCAACGCATTTGTTAACAAAACTGTAATTTAAGTGTGTAGAAGTAGTAGGACTTCAATGATTGATTTAGGTCCGTACCATGAACTCTTAAAACAAGTTAATAATTGAACGAATGTCGTACCATCAACTGTAATTATAACTTTGTAATCCTATGAATCTGTTTTATGGTATTCTTCTTCTGTCCAATCGACGGCATTTTTGAGTTGCCATCGTGGTGTAGTAATTTGTTTCACAGCAACGCCGCTACTCACGGTAAGGGCCCGAGCAGCACTACGTCCCCTCCATTTATAGGGAATTACAAAGTTATTTATATAGTTTGTATTTTGACAGCTATTAGGTCTGCTGTAGTTTGGTAGCCTGTTGGTCTAACTTTCAAAAGGCCTATTTGTTGTCCATGAAATCGTTCAAGTTCAAGTTGCGTGAAAAATCATTTGATGAGGCCGTCAAGCTAACCGCCACCATTGTAGCACTTTACGTGTTTATAATGGTGACCCTCTTTCATGAGACTTTTCCTTCAGTTTAACATCAGGCGCGGTGAAGGCAAATTGACGTGTCATAAATAAAAAAAAGAAGCGCGGTTAGTGCCACCCTCCCAAACCTGCCACTAGCAATCAGATTGCGACACGCTAAATGCATAATTTCAACAAGTTTGACTATGCCCTTAATGTATCACCACATCACTCATTCTTCGGCGAATCACCGACCAAGTGTTAATTGGATTTAGTGCGAATAGCATGGTGTCATAAAATAACCTGTCGGATATGGTATAACAGTTATGTGAACTATATGTTTAAATTTAAAAACAAATAAAGGAAATTTCCAGCCAAATTTACACGAAACCTTTCATTGATGCAATCAGTTCTCAGACATAAAAGAATCATAGGAGACGGTGGAACGGTTTCAGAGAAGACTCCTGAATCACACAACCCGCGATGAGCGGAGGCGACCCGGACGTCGGAGGTCGCAGAGTGACCTTCGTCCCCCATGAGCGCGGGCCTGGGGCAGACCTAACCTCTCTCACCGACTCCGGTGGGATTGGTATCCGTAGGGATTACGCGCACGGGGATAAAAAAGACTAAAAGAATAATGGAACATGACGGTATCAGCCGTATCTCCCGTTGTAATTAAACTGTCTTGGGGAAATACCTACGCGCCGTTTTACCACAACTAATAATAACCTTGTGTTTGTAGCCATAGTTCACTGGAGAGGTTTTGTGTTATGAGTGGGAAGACTGAGAGGCTTAAGTTGACCCTGCTCTGCGATGATACAAGACCCTGTTTTGTCTTCTGCACTGACAGCACAAAAACTATCTAAACCTTCAACCTTTCTCCTTCTCACGCCCTCTACTCTGAGCAAGGTCAGCAGCACAAGTGTGACGCCTCTGGTGTTGCAAACGACTATAGGCCATGTTGACCATTATCCATCAGGTGGACAGTACGCTAGTCTGCCACGTTAAAAGGGAAAGGTTAAGTCTCTGTTCTTGGTCACCCTACTAATAACATAAAACCTCTCCAGTGAGCTCTGGCTACCCTACTCACCGCCGGAAACACAACACAAGGTTATTATTGGCCACGGTATTCTTATTATGTAGTATGTTATGGTTCTTATTATCGTTAATAAAAACATATTGAATCACTTTGTAATAATTTCTTGAAAATGATTATAGTTCTTGTTTTGAATGATATTCCAAGATCGACCTCATTGAACTTACTTCTTTGTTACACATCACATGTGCAGGTGCATCGTAATAGTTCGTTATACTGATCACTAAGCGAACAATTAAGATAAGGAAAACTATGCTTGTAAATATGATAAAATGAATGAACTCAAAAACTACTGTGCCGATTTAAAAAAATATTTCACCATTGGAAAGCTAGGTACATTCAACCAGAGTAACATAGGCTTATAAATAAATATAAAATAAAAGCCTTTTTATTTGCTCCTATGCAGTAAGTAACATTCTGTTTAGTGGATTAGTAATTATAGTGAAATAAAGTAATTTTTGTTAGTATTTGTTAGTTTAGGTAATATTTATTTGATTTTTTTTTTCCATAGGAACCCCCGTGCGGGTGAAGGCCTCCTCCAGGTTGTGCCATTTTTCCCTATCTTGTGCCAATCCGAGCCAGTGTTCGCCTGCGGAACTAACCAACCCTCTAGGAATAAACATAGGCTTACTTATACTTTATTATTATACTACTTAGGTCGCAGACAAGCACGCGGCCCACCTGATGGTAAGTGGTTACCGTGGCCTATGGGCGAGTGTAACACCAGAGGAATAACACTCGTGCCGCAACCCCTGTAAGAACAGAAACATTCTGTGTCGTCAGCGCAAAAGATGTAGATTAATCCTAGCCTTTGGTTTTACCACTGACAACACAAAACCTCTCTAGTGAGCTCTGGTCCTACTCACCACCGAAAACACAAGGTTATTAAACGGCGATATTCTGCAGGGTAGAGGTACTTCCCTAGTCAGACTGCTCGATTGGAACGGATATACCGTCGTCGTGTTCTACCTCCTCTATATTTATTGATATGGCTGCTGCTGATTAGGGAATGTGGCGTGGCGGTAGGAAAAAGATGATGTTAAGGAAACGTACCTATGTTACGGTAGTAGGTACCTAGTCCTCATAAAAAAGTGAGGATTTAGTAGATCTTGTTCTTTTTAAAAAAAAAAATGTCTGGAGTACTCGTCAAATTAGTAGGTAGTAGGTAGTATAATAATTTTTTATGAGAGTATGTGAAGCCTGATATTAATTTCATTGCAATTTGGTTATCAAATTATTTGCTATTGTTATTTATGCAGGCGTTAAAAATAATAATTGAATCAGTACACTTATTCGATATTAAACTTTCAACATTATTTGATTTGAAGATCAATAAACATTGAATGGAGATAGTGAATCAGTAAACGTAACGTAGGTACTTATAACTTTGCATTGTTTTATTCTACTTAGTTACCCGCAACGAGCCCCATTGAGGTTGCAACAAAGCGCAAGAGGCTTCACCTACTTTGATTTCGTTTCGTTTTCTTACTTTTCTGCAAGCAAGTAGAGGCTGCATGCCTTAAAGCTAGCAAACCTTCAAAAAGTTAAACAAATAGATCTGAATCGGGTTGAGTACATAGTGCCTGCATTATGACAACATGCAATCTATCTATTATATATTTTGCTATTAATGTTTTTGTAGGCGTTTCAGATAATCCGCATTATCATGTAGACGTGTTTTCTTGATTGCATACGAGGCCAAGGTGAACTTGGAGCTCGTGGTCCACCCTCCTGCTTTCCCTTCTGCTGGGACCCGGTGGGAGCGCCATTGCCAGGCATTTGCTACCCACGTAGTCTGGCGATTTAAGTAAAACGCGCGTGAAGACTCTGTTGCATTTAATCTGAATCCGTTATTTAATTTATCTGATAAATTGTATATCATGGCACGTGAAAGTTTAGTAATGGAATGATGAGCGCGGGCCTGTGAGTAACAAGCCTATCACCCTAGCAGAAGCAGAACGCGGAGGCGGCGGAAATCGCGCTTCCTCATACTCGAGGGCAGGTTGGGAACGCCATTATTCCAATATTAGAGGAATGGGGTCCTCTCAAAGAGAATAATATGTCTCCGGGTGTGCCGGGGTCCTGTATGTATGTCTTGTCCTCCTCCAGCAATCATCAAGTCCGACATAATCACTTACACCGGCTTTGGGGCTTTGATGACAAAAAAGTAGGTTGCATTCTTCATGGCAGTAAGTACCTACCTACCTATTTACAATTAAATAATTTGAAATAACATTTCAAAAATAGCAAAACTATTTACCTGTTTAATGTGCATTTTATCAAAACAATATCTTCTGTTTACGCGCGCTGTTATAATTAAACTAATTAACATAAATGTATTATATTTCCTACATTAAAATATTTTTCTTGGTTATTTAATACTTTTTAGACCGCGATTTTTTTGTCATCGGATGTAAGTTTTTAAATTCAAAATAGTCATTTCATTTTTAGTTTTGTTTAGGTACTAATTAATTTTCTAAATAATAAATATGTAGACAAATATTTTAATAATATCATACTAATCCTATTTATCTAACATAATACCTACATTAAAAAAATCTTATATAAATTCATTAGTAAGTTTAGATAATATTTAATACATTCAATATGTTTTAATATATTCTCCACTCTTATATCAGTTCATAATGAATTAATTAATGAGTGGAGAATAAATGTACTAAAACAATTTATTGGAAGACTTTTTAAAGAAATATGCATGTCGTTCGTACCATTGCAGAAACGAGTTGTGGATTACAACTCATTTCTGCAATGGTTGTAATCCACAACTGGTTGTAATAGATGCGCTTTTCGTTGTGACTGCGATATTTTTAGATATTGCTTTTGTATTTATATTGTATCTGTTTACCCTGCCAATTTTATGGCGAAATATACTTGAACTAGACATTGTACTAATAAAATATAGTACAAAGATCTTGTACCACATTACATTTTTATACGACGATGCGAAAGCGGTGCACATCCCTGGGGCGCAGGATCCGGGGCAGCGGTAACACTATCCTGAGGGTATTTGCAAGTAGGTTTGATTGTCGGTACATCAACCATACGTGCATGGTTCATGTGCTGACAAACATACAAATGACTCAGAGGCAGAGCATGTTTTATTAAAAAGTAAATTTAACTGTAATTTTGATATTTGATTCGGAATAAATTTAATTGAAATTGATTTTATTGTAACTTTCCTTGACATTTTAATCTGCAATTGAATTAATTAAATCGTAATTTTTCGTTGACATTTTATATTATATTGCAATTCTTATTTTGATTTTAATTGAATTAATTCCAGACTTTTCTTAAATTATTATACATACTAACATAGATTTATATAAGTCAATTGTTACTAACACATTGAGTCTTGTTGCTCGAAATAAAGAAATTTATTATTATTATATTATTATTATTACACGCTAATAAATGAATCTGTATCTGAATAATATAGTTTTAAAATGGGTCACGAAAAAGCATCGAATGAGGCCGTCAAGCTGAGCGCCACCTTTGACCTTTGTAACACCTTTGGACTGCTGAGACGAGGTCTCGGGTTCGATCCCAGGTTTTCCCATGGCACACACCAATGACTTTTCGATGCTTTTCGAAGTTATGTGTGTATTTATCGCAGGTTTATGAGTGCCCGGTTAGTGGCAATAGGCTCGCCACCTATAACATTGTGATCTAAACATAAACTGGCGAAATGTGGGTACTAGCACCTCTGTCTACCCCTTCTGGGATATAAGTGTGAGTTTATGTTATGTATGTTACAGGTCAAAGAAATAGAGTAAGTAGAAGTAACTAAATACCTGTACTCCATTTGTTTAGGTACTTACCTAAATAAAGGTAAACAATCTTGTGGCAATTTTTTATAAAAACACATGTTAAACAAATAAACGAGACTAACTAACACTGGTTTAACACATGTTTTTAGTGTTTTTAGCGTTACTAAGTAGAAAAGTAACTAATACAAAACTAATGAATTAAAAAGACATGCAAAGATTGTTAACGTTTTTTAAGTAGGTGCCTAAACAAATGGATTATAGGTCACATTGAATTACAATTAATGAATAAGTTTTCAAAGAGATTAGGTGTTACATAATGTAAGTATACATTCAACCATTTGATAATGTTCAGACAGACATAAAAACCAGCCCAAACATATTAAAATTAACTCTTTTTTAACCAAGAACGCATCAATTTGACTTCACCTCACCTTATGATAAGCTAAAGGCAAATTCTCAGGAAAGATGGTCATTATTAACAAACATGTATAGTGTTACAATGGCGGCTCTCAGCTTGACGGCCTCATCAGATGCTTTTTCACGCCGCGCTTAAAGGACCCGGGACTGTAGGAAGGAAACACGTGTCGTTCCACGACACGTTCCAAGTTTTATGGTGTGACTTATGAAACTTATGAAAACAATAACAATTTGATATTTTAATATCTAATTGAACGATCGCCAAGTTTCGACCATATCACAAATAACTCGTACGATCATTTTAAAAGCCCCCATTAGATCTTTTTCAAAATAAAATAATCTAGGTGTGTAAGTGTGTATGCCTTTAGACCTATTTTTTTAAAACTGCGAAAAATGTACAGGTTGCAGATCTTTACTGTACTAACGATTAAATAATCTCATGATACCACATAAATAGGATTCTTTTGATATTTTCCAATCGAATTGAAATCACGTGTTTTGAGAACGTGGTCTTACTGAATAGGACCTATGTTTCTTGCGGGTCGGCACCACGAATGTGACGTCTCTGGACTCTGATATTGCAAACGTCCATAGGCCACGATGACCAATTTCCAACAGGTCTACCACCTAATAAAAGGCCTGATGAAGTTTCAGATGCACATAGTAGTGTACCAGCGCGTAAGCAAAACCGCAGACACAAGCTAGTATACCTCATTTGATCAAACAATAATTCACATTGTTATGTAAGTAGAACGTGTGCGAGCATTGTTCAGTGATATAAATAAAACATTAGATAAGGTGCTAGGGTTCAATCAAACAGGTCACCAGTTCGATTACCGGTCTTGTTTATTTTGGGAAACAATATAACGAGGGCACGCGCTGATAAGGAAATGATAACATATTTTATTATAAAATAGATTTTAGTGTGTATTGAGATCGTAATATGACTAACAGTGATTGGAAACGAGGTCTGATAATATCTATATTTTTTTTAATGAAGGACACGTCTATTAGTCTTCTCTCGCCTAATGGTAAGCTGAAGGCAAAGGCTCAGGAAAGAGGGTCACCATTACAAACACGTACCTACAGTGTTAAAATGGTGGCGCTCAGCTTGACGGCCTCATTAGACGCTTTCTCACGCCCCGTGTAAAAGACCCGGGACTGTAGGAAGAAGGAAAGACGTGCGCTGGCTATGAATTACAACCAGCCACTATAGGACCTTGTGCTAACCGTAAAATACACTGAAATAACTGCGCATTTAGTCTAGGTTATGGTCCTGTTAAAAGGGGTCAGTGAGCCCTCCACCCTCTGCTTTCCTAAATAGAACGGAGGTGCACCGCTCGCCATAAGCAGGTTGACCTTCACACATTACGACCAGAAATGGTGCGTACTGTACGGTATGAAAGGAACTTCATCCCGCGCCCACTGAAGCTGTGGAATGAACTCAATGGTTTTCCCAAGCGACTAGACTAGAATACGGGGTTCTTTAAGAAGGACATTAGAAGGTTTCTACAGGGTTGGTGCCTTTAGTGTTGCAATCCTCCATAGGCCGCGGTGATCACTTCCCATGAGGTGGATCGTGTGCGTGTCTGTCAACTAAGTAGTGTATAAAAACACGGTCTAAACAAATTTCATAACGACCATACAATGTTGGTTGTATGGTCATTGTAAGGCCATCAAGAACCAAGCAGTTCGTCTATAAAAATCATAACATAAACTCACGCCTTTATCCCCGAAGAGGTAGACAGAGGTGCTAGCACCCACATTTCGCCAGTTTATGTTTAGGTCCAAATGTAATAGGTGGCGAGCCTATTGACATTAACCGGGCACTTTTAAACCTGCGATAAATACACACAACTTCGAAAAGCATCAAAAAGTCATTGGTGCGTGCCATGGTAAACCTGGGATCGAACCCGAGACCTCGTCTCAGCAGTCCATTACCCATACCACTAGGCTACCGCGGTTTTTTTAAAATCCTCTTTAGAAATCTTCTAGTGTATAAAAATTAAAAAGTATTTACTTCACAAAAAAATGTTTAAAGAGTCTAATGGTACGATGCGCGAGTGCTTGGGCTGCCGCCGACACCTTCTGTGAGCAAGTAATGCTCGAGAAGAAGTCGGCGGAACGGGTTCGGATAAGACTTCGAGCCCCTGCGGCCCGCGATTAGCAAAGGCGACTCGGACGTCGGAGGTCGCAGAATGACCTCCGTCCTCCATGAGCGCGGGCCTGGGGGTGACGGGTGGCCGCCTGTCCCCTAGCAGAAGCAGGCCGCGGTGGCGGCGTAAAAATGCGCCTCCCCACATTCAGGGGTTAGACTGGGACACCGTGGTCCCTACACCTGAAGGCGGTTATCACAAAAGAGATGCCCGGGGTCTGCCGGGGTGCGAGGAATATGTTGGTTACTATACACATATACACCTCCGGCAACTAAGGACGCAAAGACGGCGTGCGTTTTAGTCGGTTCGAGTCCGACATAACTTCCTCAACCGGTTCTGGCGGGGGCATCCGTGAGGATTTATCGCACTATAAGAAAAGGAGTCTAAAAAACAGCATCATCATCATTCTCGGAACCTTTTCCCAACACAAATTCTCACACATACACTTTTATTTGATCCTCTGAGGATATCTAGTTATAACCTGTGGCACAGTACATAATACATAATAGTACCACTATCGTACCTGTATTTTAACGAACAGCAAAAAAGCTGCCAAAGAAGTTGCAAAGTGCCAACGAATTTACGAATACTCGAAAATAATATAAACAATTCTATCTCAATAGCAACAAGGTGTAATTTAAAATGGTAATTAGTTTATCAAGTGTTTGAGGAATGAAAACAAAACAAAGTTCAACATACATCAGTGTCGCGTGCGTCGCGGGCGAGTAAGCACGTGTGTAGCTATTTTTTTTAATAAAAATGAACGTAATATCGTTAACAATATGGACATTAGAAAAAAATTGTTTTATCGTGTACACTGCAATGATAGTGTGTTTCATTGCGTTTACTTTGTTCCATAAAAATAAATTGGAGACGTATTATAGGCAGACTGCGAAAAAGGACAAATTGGCGCGAATTGGAAATAGCGGGAAAACTTGTGAGTTTGTTTTAATACTTATTGGCATTCCAATTTTGAAAATTAACTTTTTTTATTGTATTTTTCTTCAGAATTGTTTTTTTAAATAATGTTATGAATTAACTAACTTATGCTCGCGGATACCCTGGTGTGGATATTGGTTATCGCTACTTTTGATCATATCTGCGGTAATACTCAACCGATTGTGATTAAACTTCGTAAGATTGTTGTTTGACCGAGAACTTCCAATAAAAAAATTGAATCAATATCCGTTTAGCAGTTTTAAGTCCATGATTGACCAACAAAAAATACCTAACTATAAAAAAAATATTTTTGTGTTCAATCATGGTAATTGATGACATAGTTACTTAATCCAAGTTTTTTTTTAAATATAATACCATGTACAGACAGTATAAATTAGAAGCTTGTTTTTTTTTAACATGTATATATTTACAACGGCAACAATCATAATTTTTGGCACAGTGAGATCGCCACTAGACCTATAATAATGTCAAATCGTGCTAAATTGTGACAACCGTAGGTAGTTTCTATTTTCACCATTTCACGAAAACGTTGGTATCTATCTATTCAGTCTAAATCGACATAATTTTTTTATGTATCTGTGTACACAATAGATGCAAAAAATAGTTTCTCTAGACATGGCGTTTTTGTGGAGTTCTTGGCGCTATAATTACTCTATGGCGCGCTTTTTTTAAACATCGCATTGAATCAAGGAAGGACATTGGCCTTCACTTCGTGTGCTATGTTATATAATCTTGTTTACTGCAATAAATGCGATTATGGTATTGCTAGCTGTTAGTTACCCGCGGGTTCGTTTGTGCAGAATAAAATCCATAGACACTTATTTTTTTGAGGTGAAAAGTACTATGCATTTCAAATGAGTTAATAACTGACAGAACGACGTTTTGATTCCCGCTGCTTTCGTTTTTATTTATTAATAAAGAAAACTATTATTATAATTATTAAAAAAGACGTTATGTAGGTAAAAATTGAAATTAAAAATATAATAATATATTAATTCGTTGCACTCGTGATCACGTATGAAGCTATTCATTCAGTCGTTTTTGCACCAAAAAGGATCATATCCGACCATGCAATGATTTGTTTTAGTTTATTTTTAGTAACTATTTAGCAAGCTAATGAACGGAAAATATTGGTATTTACTGACGTATTTGAGATTATAACCTGTCCACAAAGAGTGTCGTAAGGGGTGACTAACGAAAAAATACGCAAAGAATATCACTGTGAAGGAAAACTCAAAATAATACCTTGTACCGCTAACGTGGAAACAGTAGGCCAAAGTTTTCCAATATTAGGAGAGACCATTGATCAGCAGTGGACAGAGAAAGGTTTAAATTGATTGATGAAATGACAAAGCCCTATAATAAAAAAAAGATATCATTAAAAATATTATTTTTGCGTCTGGTTCCAAATTCAAAATCTAGTTCCAATTTTTTTTAAAACCCGCCTCTTCCAGACTTTGTAATCGTAACACACCGTTCTAATATCCATATAGTCCATGTCCATATTAATACATCCGTTTTGTGTTCAAGATAGCAAAACAAACAGAGATACCAATGTGAAATCGATGATAAGTCAACGTAGTCTTCGTCGGCCTTTTATTTTCCCCGTGCGGAAGTCCCACCGAAATCCGCGAGGGTGATTACAGACTCGAACCGAATTAAACCGCACAGCCGTCTTGGGCCACCAGTTGCTGAGGGTGAGGTAGCCTCTGGCATATCCCTCACACCCTGGCTGACCCAGGGCCAGCGTAGGACCTCTCGGGTCGTCGGTAAATTTCATTTTTTTAGTCAAAATTACATATAAATTACTTACAAGACTATTACCTATGACGAAGCACAAATGTATTAAGTATTATAATCTTTGCTCTGAATAAAAAAAATGTAAGCTCGTCGAGTGTGGACGTAACAACTTGTGGCACACAAACTAGAGTTGTGCTGACACGTCCACCAGTCGATCGATGGTTTCATTTAAGCTCAGCTATCACGCAGTTGAATACGCGACGGACACGCACTTTTGACATGTCACATGTTACGTAAATGTAGACTCGGCATTAGGCGTTGTAGTAATAAAACATTCGTGCACCAACAAATCGATAGTGTATTTTGTAATCTTCAAGCTACAAATTATAATATTTATCTTATCTTACTTTACCTTATATCTTATTTACTGCCAAATGTTCCTAGACACCTCAAGATCTATAATCCTTTGACAGTCTAAGTGTAATATAATCAAAAGTAACATAGATAGCGTTAATAAAAATATACTAGATCGATGTCTTGTTTCTTTATATCATAAGTATAAGTAAGCAAGTAGTATCGTAAACTTAATAACATTAATAAGTAGATCCATTATCCAGTAGCTTCTAAGACTAGTAGTTGTGTAGTGGCATGACTTCATACAATTTTAGTTTCAAATTGTCCAGTAACTTTTTGTACACGCGCGTTTGAATTTATTTGATGCGTTATTTAAGTAAACCTTAAGTAAATTTTAACTAGACTTTCAACAGGATAGTACCTATACTCAATATGTTTAGGTACTTAAATAAAGGTAAACAATCTTGTGGCAACTTTTTATAAAAACATATGTTAAGCACATGTTAAACAAATAAACTAAACTAACTGGCTAACTGGTTCGACACAGGTTTTTAGTCTTCACAATGCGTTACTAAGCAGAAAAGTATTTTGATACTGAGTTTTTACATAACATAACATAAACTCACACCTTTATCTCCGAAGGGGTAGTCAGAGGTGCTAGCACCCACATTTCGCCAGTTTATGTTTAGGTAATAGGTGGCGAGCATATTGCCGTTAAACGGGCACTTGTAAGCCTGCGATAAATACACACATAATTTCGAAAAGCATTGAAAAGTCATTGGTATGTGCCATGGTAAAACCTGGGATCAAACTCGAGACCTCGTCCCAGCAGTCCATTACCCATACCACTAGGCTACCGCGGCTATTATTATTATTAACGAAACATATTAAAAAGACACGCTAAGATTGTTTACATTTAAGTACCTAAACCAATGAACCATAATATTGTGGTTTCTCCAAGCGATTTATGGATGCGGATTTCAAAACGGGCTTAGTAAGGTCTAGGCTATAAATATATTGAGATATTGAGAGATTTTTATAGCACCTAGGTCGCAGACAAGCACGCGGCCCACTTGATGGAACGTGATAACCGTGGCGTATAGACGTTTGCAACACCTGTGGGATGTACTTATCTGAAAAGTTGCAACCTTAACCGGCTGTCATAAAAAATGCATCAAAATTCATTTGATATTTGGAATTAACGAGACTGTGGTTCTATTTATACTAGTTATAATAGCTTAATGATAAATACATAAATATGTACTAACTATTTTATTGTGTTATCATAGGTATATTATTACATACTATATTATATCAACAAAAGCAGGTCAAATTACGTCGATTAGGAATGAAATATAATTTATGCAAAAAGGCAGAAGGTCTTATAATTAAATTGCTTACCTGTAAATAATATTTTAAAGGGTTTTTGAACTCTGAATACTAGTTGATTTTTATTTTTCTTTGCGGTCTTTAATACTTGACTTTGAAAACTTGTTTTTTGAGGCTTATCTCATGAAGTCAAGACTGCCTGACGTTTATTACAGAATAGAATAGATATAATACAACATAACAGATAATAAAACATAAACATAAACTCACGACTTTATCCCCGAAGGGGTAGGCAGAGATGCTGGCGCCCACATTTCGCCAGTTTATGTTTAGGTCCCTGTGTAATAGGTGGCGAGCCTATTACCATTAAACGGGCACTTATAAGCCTACGATAAATACTCGTACACACATATCTTCGAAAAACATCGAAAAGTCATTGGTGTGTACCATGGTAACCTGGGATCGAACCCGAGACATCGTCTCAGCAGTCCATTACCCATACCACTAGGCTACCGAGCCTTACGTATTCACATAACCGTATTAACCCATAACACAAGCTAGTTAAGCTATGCTTACCATAGGTCTAGATGGCGTTGTGCAGATTATCCTAGAATATCTGTTTATTTATCCAGCTGGATAAATAAATAAATATTCTAAGACAGGTGGACAGCTGTCCTTGCTTACAATATACTTAATATTTACAATAATAGGTATATTACTTTATTATAATTGTACAAACACAATGACATACTCGCCGGTTGCGGTTACTCAACTACATTTGAATGGCTAATAACCTAATTATGCAGTTTGTTTTCGTGTGTCTAGACTATATCCCTGTATTTAATGAACAAAAAAAAATCTGGTCAGTGAATCAGTTAAGACGTAGCGGTTGTGAACGCAACTTATATATAAAATTCTCGTGTCACAAAGTTCGTTACCGTACTCCTCCGAAACGGCTGGACCGATTCTCATGAAATTTTGTGAGCATATTGAGTAGGTCTGAGAATCGGCCAACATCTGTTTTTCATACCCCTTAGTGATAAGGGTTAAAATTTAAATTATAATTTATAAAACAAAACAACGTTTGCCGGGTCAGCTAGTTTCCTTATAAAAAGTGCGATTTGAATTTTTATACCGTTTAACTAGCTTTATTCAATCTCCATCGTGTATTTAATTACACGATGGAGGATTGCTTAAAGAAACAAAAATTTCATGAAAAAGCATCAACTCTCATTATGGCGCCATTTTTTTATTGCAGTGACGTATTTTGGAATATAACTGATAGGATGAAGAGCAAATAATGCGAAAAAAAAAAAAAAATTAAAAAAAAACGCCATATCATAAGTTTTTTTACGCCAATATATTGTGTACCAGGAGTACTACCAGGAGCCTTTGGCTTTTTTTTTTACATACTACGTAGGTGGCAGACAAGCACACGGCCCACCTGATGGAAAGCGGCCACCGTGGCCTATGAACGTGCGCGACACTAAGGGTGTCACACACGCGCTGCCCACCCTGAAGGAAAAGGGGGAGAGCTGGGAAGTTGGCTTCAGGAGTGTTCCCTTAAGAAGTTAAAGTGTTAAATAATTTTCTTAGCACACACTAACATACGTCTGAACTTCTTCGTAAGTACTCAAACTTGTTCGATTCAAACATAGAAAAATTGTGGATTCAAGGTATTAAACGTTGTAAATACTTTTTTATCTATTGAAAAGTAATCTCTATTTTGAAGGGATAAGGTGTGTTATCGGTTTATAAGCCTAAATCATACATACTGCACGTATGATTTAAGCTAATTTGGTATTAAAGGTACTTATATTATTATTATCGGTTGTATGTGTAAGGCGACTTATTATCACGGAGGTAAGACATGACGGTATCTCCCGTCCTAATTGAACAGTTCCACTAGGGAAGCACCTCCGCCCTACAGAATTCCACTGTTATAACCTTGTGTTGTGTTTCCGGCGGTGAGTAGGATAGCCAGAGTCCACTGAAGAGGATTTGTGTATTGTCAGTGAAAAGACTGAGAAAGCCTTCTTTATCTTCTGCACTGACAGCACAGATACTCTCTTAACCTATTCCCTTCCCCCGATCCCTTTCCTTTTCTTTTCTGTGGTTATCGTAACAAAACATAACCTAAGTAATTTCCTAATCTAACTGGCAGATAGCTTATAAATGTAATAAGGAGTAACTTGGGCTACTTTTAATTAAGAAAAAAAAAATATTACATTCCACGCGGACGAAGTCGCGGGCACGGCTAGTTTATAATACTAATAAGGATCTATAATATTTTACTCAATATGGTATTTATTCGTCAACTAAAGTCGTCAACATATTTAGCAGCCGGTAACCGTTTGCCTTGATCGATTTAACTATCCTTAAGACTTGACCTCGTTTAAAATGCGCGTTTTAAATCTGCATCAGTCGATCGACTCGCATATTCGTAGTTAATTATACCTGCCAGAGAGACCATTATGTCCATCATTATTGAATAAAATAATATAGCATTTTGTTTGGCAACATTATACTAAATATAAAAACGAAACGGATTATAACGGCTGTATAGTGGGCTCTAAACGTTCCTAAAGAAACACCTTAAGATTTATAAATCCTTTGAGTCTATGTTTAATTTAACCAATAGTTACAATTGAGTTAATAAAATAAACTAGATCAATGTCAAGACATTCTTTTTCTTTATAAGAAAAAATATGATGAGCCGTGCAACTTTGTCTGCGTCACCCTGTTTTTGCAAGATTTTTCACTTCTGCAAGTTGGTTGTAGCATGATGTTATTTATTTATTTATTTATTTATTACATATACATATATACATATGAATCTTCCTCTTCAATCACTCTAACTATTAAAAACAAAACAAAACTACTGGACCAATTATAATAATTCTTTCACCTATAAAAAGCTACAATATCTAGGAGTAACATGGGCTATGTATCACCACGCTACCATCCAAGATAGCGAAGTAATTATCATAAATCTCAATAGATCCGGTAGATTTCCATACATTGCCGTTAATATCGCTAACTACTTCCGTTGCTGTGACAGCAAGAAGAAGTAGTATAGAGAGGCAAGTAGAGAATCGAGTAGAGTCGCAGGCAACAGCTAGTCTTGAATAACATCGCTACCCGTCCGAACATTTCCCATCGCAGAACCAACACCAATGGGAAAGGCCTTGTTAAATGCATCATATTTTATACGGAACTCTATGTTTGTATGTATGTATGTATGTCCACGTCTATGAATGTTTACATCCAAACTGCGTCGATAAAATTATTTGATAATTATATATATAAATTTTAAATTCAGCTATTTATAGTTTAGGCCGGCCGATAGTTTAGGTTCGAAGGATACGGCGGAGGTCTTTGCGAGACCTCGTCAGTTTTATTTATTTATTTGTTAGGCACATCAACAGATTATGTTTTCATATGATAATGTTAGAAATAGGAACTTGGACGAATATAGTTTAATATATCGCAATGAACATCGATCAAAGCATGATAACAGTTGGCGGGAAATGACCGATAGTAATAAAAAATATAGATTTCGGTCATTCACCAATATATCAAAAATTTAAAATAACATAACACACGTCACCATAGACATACTACAGGGTTGTGTACAGCTGTGTACCTTCTCCATGACTTTTATGTTTATTATAATTCCCATCCTCAATTTTGTAATAAGGTATAAGGTAATGAACTGCTGAGACGAGGTCTCGGGTTCGATCCCAGGTTTACCATGGCACACACCGATGACTTTTCGATGCTTTTCGAAGTTATGTCTGTATTTATCGCAGGTTTATAAGTGCCCGGTTAATGGCAATAGGCTCGCCACCTATTACATTGGGACCTAAACATAAACTGGCGAAATGTGGGTGCTAGCACCTCTGCCTACCCCTTCGGGGATACAGGCGTGAGTTTATGTTATGCATTCTCAATTTTATCCTTGCTATATTCTAGTCTGGAATGTAGAATGGTCTGGAAAGGCACATAGACTACAGTTTATCCCGACAATAAGTTCCCTTGGAATACAAGAACGATAACAAAATTCGAGCAACAGTAAGTTATCTGTACCTAATCCAAATTGCAGTCCAAGAACTTAGGACTCATGCTGTCGACCCTGTAGAGGGGAAGGGGAGTTGGAGGGGGAGGGATGAAGGTTAAGAGAATTTCTGCGCTGTCAGTGTATAAAAACTGTGTGATGTGACATCTTAAGCCCTCGGTCTTCCCACTGACAACACAAAACCTCTCCAGTGAGTTCTGGCTGCCCTACTCACCGCTGGAAACAAAACAAGGTTATTATTAGCTGCGATATATGCTGTAGGGTACTTCCCCAGTTGAACTGGTCAAATGGAACGGAACATACCACCATGTGCTGCCTCCGTCATGTCATACAATGTCGTACAATATTCCATCAAGAACCAAGCGGTTCGGTTAGTCTTTCCTCTGCCGCACCATTAAGTCTTGGAATTCCTTGCCGGCGCACGTGTTTCCTTCTTCCTACAGTCCCGGGTCCTTTTTAAGCGGGGCGTGAAAAAGCATCTGATGAGGCCGTCAAGCTGAGTGCCACTATTGTATGACTCTACGTGTTTGTGATGGTGACCCTCTTTTCTGAGACTTGCCTTCAGTTTACCATCAGGCGAGGTGAAGTCAAATTGACGTGCCATAAAAAAAAAGTAACACTTCACGTGTTCGTAATGGTGACCCTCTTTTCTGAGACTTTGCCTTCAGCTTACCATCAGGTGAGGTGAAGTCAAATTGATGTGTCCTAAATTAAAAATAAATAAAGATAATATGATGCCCAGAGATTGAAGACAACGGAAGACATGAGGTCATAGCTGAAATGATAGCTTTAAGCATAGAAGGGTAACTTCTTTCCATCAGTGAAGTCAAATTAACAATTCAAGCTACATTATAAAAATATAATCACGATCTACAAACACACAGATTGATAAACAAACCAAATGTTTATATAATACTTTTTTGCACTTTGTAAACACATGTTATGTGAGAATAATATTTATAGATTAAGTATGTTCTGAATGTTCTGATTCATAATCTAATGCCGCGTCTACATTTATGTCAAGGTGCGTCCAGATTTGTGGCATGAACATCGGACCGGACATCGTGGCATCAAGACATGACATTAAGTGTGGACGTAACAACTTGTGGCACATGGGCACATAAATTGGACCGGTGCTGACACGGTCACCAGTCGATCGACGGTTTCATTTAAGCTCAGCTATCACGCAGCTGAATACGCGACGGACACGCATTTCTGACACGGTCACGGTAAAATGTTACGTAAATGTAGATGCGGCATTAAAATCAGAACATTCAGAACATACGAGTATGTACTTATTCTCTAAATATTATTTTTTTATTTACCGTGACCGTGTCAGAAACCTTTAGTCGCTGAGTACCTACGCATTCGGCCAATTTCGTGCGTGTCCGTTGCGTATTCAGCTGCGTGATAGCTGAGCTTAAATGAAACCATCGACTGGTGGCCGTGGTGTAATTTTTTTTAATGCCAAATGTTGTGTACCATGAGTATTACCTACCAGGGGCCTTGGGCTTCGGAAGCGTTCCCGTTACACGTACAACACCTACCTAAAAAGAATAGCGTAGTGTGAACATTACTGTACGCTAATAGGCCAAGATAAAATCGGTTACGTATTCTAGTTTATCGAAGTTCATTTGCGTATTAACCTCTTAAGACACTAACGTCGTGTAATGCTTATTATACTATTGCTTTTATTATTACCTCTAATTCTGTACGATTAATTCACATGTTGTATGGGCTCTGTCGCAAAATGACCACTTCTCAAAATGACTACAGGTAGCAAAATGTCCCTTTCGCAGAATGTCCCTTTCGCAAAATGTCCCTTTCTCAGAATGTCCCTTTCGCAAAATGTCCCTTTCTCAGAATGTCCCTTTCGCAAAATGTCCCTTTAGCAAAATGTCCTCTTCCTCAAATAGGCATTAAATTTCTTTCAACAGTAAAAAAACTGATCAATAGCCAGTGTACAACACAGAGGGATACTATATGGGTAGGTAGGTGTATGCACATAAACTAAAAAAAAAATGGAAATCGAAGTTTGTCAGATTTACTGTCAATCAAAAGATCAATTTACACAAATAAACAATCAAATTAAACTTAACCCAAATAAAAAATAGGAAAAATGTACATGATAAATTGAAGTATAAATTAATTTTATAATAAATAACAGTTACGAATATCAATTACGAAATCATATACCCCAAGTTAAGCTAGTAATTATGAAATCGGACAAATAAATGCAGTAAAATCTGTATACCCATATGCAAACCCATAAGCGGTTGCTATCGTCACTACAATGCAATTGTAAGATATTTATGTTTTCTTATTTTTTTTTTTGGTTAAGTTTAATTTGTTGTTTGTTTATTTATGTAATTTTTTTCAATAATATTTTTATATTTAAATTTTATTATAAGTAATCTAAAATTTAAATTATATACTAATCTGACAAACTTCGATTTCAATTTATTCTTTTTAGTTTATGTGCACATAAACTAAAAAAAATACATACATACACCTACCTACCCATATACTATCCCTCTGTGTTGTACACTGACTATTGATCAGTTTTTTTTACTGATGAAAGTAATTTACTACATTAAGAGATACCTACTGTTTGACCCATTTTACCCACTCAGTATACCTACTGTATATCCTGACGGACGCTGGCGTTCCGAATTTGGGCCCCACCAATATATATGAAGCGTCGGTAGTACAGCAGTTAAGGAGTAGACCTTACGATAGAAAGTCCCGTGTTCGAAATTTGGCCATTATACTACCGACATGAACCAACTAACATAAGCCATAGAGCTTAAGTGGAGGCGTTAGAAGGAATATTAGTAATTAAAATTGATAATATTCTTTACTAAAAATATCTTTGAAATCCAAGCCGAATTCCCCTGCTAGGTATCTGACAGCAGTCACTTCCAGGAATCCCATGGATACCACCTTCACCAAGATATTATGTCGAACTGGGACAGACTAAATCGTATGAAGTCTATGGGTCTTTGATTGCCGGAGGTGTGATAATACAAGACATATCTCTCCCTTGAGAATTGATAATCATCGCTCCCATAATGCAGGAACCATGGTATAGGTACCCATCTAGCCCCCGGGTATAGAGGCGCGCTTTCCTGCGTCTACTAGGGGGACAGGCGGCTCCACCCGTCACCCCCAGGCCCGCGCTCATGGAGGACGGAGGTCATTCTGCGACCTCCGACGCCCGGTCGCCTCCGTAATCCAAAAACATACTGTAATACATCATTGTTATGAATTAGAACACTAGTTATTGAGATTGCTATAAAAATATTAAACCAAGTTTTTCCATAGAAATGTAATTATTTATTTAATTTAATAATAACAATCATTGTTCGAAATACTTTATTATTATAATAATAGGTAGTTATCGTAACTTATGTTTTACATAAAAATCTTGCTTGACACGCGAACTATTTTTTTATACCACTTAGATGGCAAACGATGGAAAGTGATTACCGTGGCATCTGGACTTTTGCAACACCAAAGACGTCACATTCGTGCTGCCGACCATAAAAAGAAGAAGGAAGAAAGGGGAGGGGGGAGGGAAGAAGGTTAAGAGAGTCTCTGCGCTGTCAATGCAGAAGACGAAGAAGGTTTTCTTGGTCTACTCATTGACAACAGAAAATCTCTCTAGTGAGTTAGATACCGTACTCACCGCCGAAAACAACACAAGGTTATTATTAGCCGTGGTATTCTGTAGGGCGGAAGTACTTCCCCAGTCGGACTGCTAATTAGGACAGGAGATACCGTCATGTCCGTTACTGTTTTGATAAGTGCGTTATGAATTGTTAATTGGTAGAAAACCATCTAAAAGCGGAAGCAAGCAATAAAAACATTATTAATTAGCTACTAGAATAGTCATGAACTGCACAGGCGGTCAGCACAAGAATTTGCTTATTAATTTTATAGTTGCAAAACACGATAGCATCTAGCTATACATAGAATAGAATTTGTAGCAGAAGGACAGATTCGCAAAACCCCGGAATAGCAAAATCCCAGATTAGCAGAAGGACAGATTAGCATAAAGGCAGAAGTACAGACGCACACAGAAAGCGTAATAAAAAGAAAAGAATAACAGCGAATTTTCTTGTAAATTAGATATGTTGTTTTCATTTATACTTCATTAATTATCTCTTCAAATTTAGATTAAATATAATACTGTAATAATAATATAAGAGGATTGAATATAATATACCTATAAGAATACATTTCCATGAGCATGTAAGTAACGATAGTTTTTCGTAATATGTAGTAATGTATGTACTAGATGAATTAGGAAAAGAAATGAAATAAATGCAATTGTTTGTGATAATAATGATGAAAGGATTCTCATTGATTAAACCATGGGATGGGAGGAGTAACTAATTTTTTTATTTTTTATTTATGGCACGTCAATTTGACTAATGACAATGGTGGCGCTCAGCTTGACGGTCTCATCAGATGCTATTTCACACCTGCTTAAAGGACCCGGGACTGTAGGTAGAAGGAAACACGTGCACCGGTAAGGAATTCTAAGACCCATTACTATTAAAACAGTAATAAATAGATACTATTACCGTGCCTATGCGGGCGGGTGTGGGATCTGTTGAGTTTATGTGGGATATTTTTAATACGTACCTAAAAAAACTGGGTCAATACCCTTTATCACCGAGTCTGCGTGCTCGAGATAAGATTCGCAAGTCGCTATCCTACGTTAGACAGACGTTGCCAATAGGTAGATAGCTATTTTTAAAAGCTTTACCGGCGACTTGCCGCTCATATATCATATCAGATCACACACACACACACGAACAACACACACATGACGTGCGTGTGTGTGTGTGTGTGTGTGTGTGTGTGTGTGTGTGTGTGTGTGTGTGTGTGTGTGTGTGTGTGTGTGTGTGTGTGCTTTTTTGCGCATGATATTGATGACCCTGTGTATTAGGCTCTACTGCCTCTGTTATGGGTTCTACAATGAATAATACAAATAGTCTCGAGTGGGAATCGAACACGGTACCTCTGATATCGAATGCTCTACTGTAATGTAATACTAAGTATAGGTACAGTGGGATACAATAGTTGCTGGACAATTTACAAAAAAATTGAAGTCATCTTTAAAACTGTTAGTCTTAGAAGCTACTGGACAATAGATCTACTTATTAATGTAATTAAGTTTAAGATGCAACTTGCATAAGTTTTTTAATTTTCTTATAAAGAAACAAGACATCGATCTCTAGTTTATTTTATTAAAGCTGTCTATATTACTTTCGGTTAAATTAGACTAACTGAGTTGCACGATCGTACTTTAACATTAACAGTACAGTTAAAGTACCGATCTGGTATAAAACAGGTTGCACCATTTGACAATTGTTAAAATCACGTCATAACTTGACGCTAACTGTAACCGGCCACGCTCAAACGTCAAATTCTATCAAAAAGATAACTATAACCGAGCTACTAAATACACTGGTGCAACACATTTAGCCAAACCATTAGAATCAATGTTAATGTTACTGTTAAATTTGATGGAAACCTTAACTTTAACCGGTAAGTGGAGCAACTAAGCATTGTACTGTCAAAGGATTTTTAGATCTTAAGGTGTCAAGGAACTTTTGGAGCCTATTTTAAATTGTACACTGTTAAAATTACAGAAACTTAATGTATATATTTATCAAATAGTAGATAATAATTATTGGATATCCAGTCATCACATAACAATCAATTATTAATGATAACACTAAGAGTGATATGAACTGGGTTATCAAAACCCATTTCACCAATACGATAAAAACCGAGATCAAATCAAACTTAACCACGGTATCACATTTTACTACATCAGTACTTATTTTTTTTTTTTTTTTTAAATGTTAACAATCGAAATTAGGTACTAATATTCCCTCTAACTCCTTCAGCTAAGCTCGATGGCTTGTGTTAGAAACGGCAAGAAACTTAGCGTAAAGCGTCGGTAGCTTAGTGGTTAAGGAGTCGGTCTTACGATCGAGAGTTCCCGGGTTCGATTCCTGGCCCTTACACTACCGACGTGAACCCACTCCTAACACAAGCCATTGAGCTTAGCTGGAGGGGTTAAAGGGAATATTACTAACTTCGGTTGCTAATATTCTTATTAAAAAAAAAATACTCAGCGGGCTTTTTTTTTATTTAGTTGGCGAATCACGTTTATTTCAATGTTTAGTTCTTGTTAAAAAATCTGTCCTTAACTTACATAATGGTCCGAGACATATTCAATATTCTCTCCACGTGTAAGTGAACAATAGAGAAATTGAAATCAGAATTTAAATTACGAAATTACTTATTCTAAGGCCAAAGGTCAACTCCGGGATCAAAGAGATAACAAAACATTTGATAATGCAACTGTAGCTGCAGCCCCGTGTGCAGTGAGTTGTATAGTTCCCGGCATATATATTGAGTCTAAGTCGCAAGAGAACAGATAGACGCCTTGAACTCTAAACAAAGTGACAATCGCGGTCATAATAACCATCGTGTTGTGTTCCCGCCGGTAAGTAGGGTAGCCAGAGCTCACTGTACCCCTCCTTCCCCTCCCCTTCCTAGCCTACCCCAACCCTTCCCAGCTCTCCCCCTTTCCCTTCAGGGTGGGCAGCGCGTGTGTGACACCCTTAGTGTTGCACACGTTCATAGGCTACGGTGGCCGCTTTCCATGGGCCGTGTGCTTGTCTGCCACCTACGTAGTATAAAAAAAAATCGATGAAATCTCATCGAAGCGAACCGTTAAGAATTTGTTATTATTAGTCTGTGATTTTAATAATAAAAATTGCTATACTTATATGAAATATTTCAAGTAACAATCATTAAATTTTTGTAGTCATAATATTACAGATTTATATCAATTCCATACTTTACTAGCGATTCACTGTCTATTAAGTTTTTACGAGTATGTACAGTGATTTATTCAAATTATGTGACGAATACCACCTTTATTCACCTCATGACCTCATGGTCTGCTCATGGTGCTGCAGAAAAGTAGCTGAAACGTATAGCTAAGTGGAAATAATGAAATACCTAATACCAATCGCGAGAGAATCTTTTAAAGATGATTTTTACCCGACTGCGCGACGCAAATGAGGGTATTGTGTTTATCAGTCTATGTATGTATGTATGTATGTTTGTTTTATTCCAATCGAATCACTGATTTCCATACAGTTCCAACAGTATCAAAGTTATTTTCTGTCCGTTTCATTCTATGAAGTCGCTTGATACTGTTTCTTTTCATTCATCGCCAGAAAATCGAAGTTAATAAATTAATATATTATACTTACCGCACAAGGTTGATGCGGGCCGTTCGATAAAGAAAAAAATGGGCTATCAAAACAAGCATGGCTCTTGATTACGTAGTTATTTTTAACGTAAATAAATCTGTTCTGTGGTTACCGTGAGGAATAACGTCGTATCTTATCAAGATACTAGTTAAGAAAATAGTTTGATTACTTTAGGTTTTATTCAAGTTATTGCGGAGGATAACAAATATTTGCATTGAGTAAGAATCGAACCCACGCCTTAGTAGCTAACAATCACCACTGGCGTTTTTTAATCATTTAAAAAGTTAAAGTTAAGATAGTAGGCATGAGTGCAGATATCATTTATACGGCATGCGATTACCCAAAAAATAATGATTGTTTTAAATCAAATCAGCTATTAACCCATTGACCTATGACTTGGACCTAGTTTAAACTTAATTAATACCGTCATCCTTATCGTGATACTGATAACAAATCAGTTGATTAGGCACAAGATTATAGACTGAACCAAAATTACTGTCCAATAACGATTTGGAAATGAATAATAGAAGTTCAGCCGCATCACAGTTAGACTGGAAAGCCGACCCCAACTGAGTTGGGAAAAAGATTCAGGGAATGATGAACGATTTGGAAATGAGAAATCCGTGAGGTGAAACCGGTAAGGTTCTTTTTACATCTCTTTGCATCAGCTGAGCAGTGTGTTCATCTGCCAACACCAGTAGCCTTGGCACGAAATACTATCGAATTCGTAATGTACCTAAAGGTATCGACAGAACGGAGCATTGCGATTGACGGGCTACACACGCACACAGGTTCACAAGAGGCAGACTGCCAATCACAATGCTCCGTTCTCTCGAAACCTTTACATTACGAATTCGATAGAAGTGCATGCTAGTGCTACAGTAAATTACCTCAGTACTTTTTCACCATTTTGGTAAAAGAAATCACCGAGTTAATTTACTAAAGTGGCACTTTAATATAAGTAATAGGACTTGAACTGGTTCATTGAATAGAGACGAATTGAAACTTGCATACATGCAATTAGATACGCCTGTTTACGGATAGATTCGATTGACTTCTTGAAGCGTACACTAACCAATATAAAACATTTTATTATATACATATTTTTTTTGCTTCTGTCAATTGGCTAGAAATCGCTTCAAGTTTTAGCAAGTTTGAATTCAAATTAGTAGTGCGTTGATAAGCAGCTGCAATAACCTCCATCATTGTTGAGCATGGGCCTGGGGGGGATGGGGCAAATGCGCCTCGTCATACGTGGGGGCCATCGTTCCCACGTATTGTATTGGGACTCCTTTGCCCTCCCTTTTTTGGCGATTGTGCGTGCAGAGTTTCTGTCTAGAGCAGCCAGCCTAACTCCGCCCAGAAACGCAGAAGCTTACTGGGAGCCTCACAGGCTTCGCGGAGCGACCTCACTGTGCCGAGGATTTGTGATCGTTGGGGGACTACTGCCTCGCATTCCAGTATTTCGTGGGCGGCCGTGTCCTCGGCATCGTTCTTATATTAGGGGAAGGGAAGGGAGTCATCTCAAAGAGATGTCCCTGAGTACGGTTGGGGTGCGAGAGATAATATGTCTTCCAATCTTGCATTGTTGTCTTGTCTGTCAATCGAGGGCCTATAGTCGACGTGCGTTTTAGTCGGACGAAAAACCTGTGCTTGGGTATAATGGACAGACATAATACCGTGGCATAATAATACCCTTGTGTTGTGTTTCCGGCGGAGAGTAGGGTAGCCAGAGCTCACTGGAGTTTTGTGTTGTCAGTGGGAAGACTGACAAAACCCTTTGTCTTCTGCACTGACAGCACAGAGACTCTTTTAACCTTCTCCCCTCCCCCCTTCTCCTTCTAGATAGTCGGCAGTTTTTTCTTTATATGCTGGTTTCATAATCCACGTTGGTTGGTAGTGGTATAAAAAACTGTTTCAGTTTCAAGCGGCACAATAGTATAATTTATCGATTAGGTTTATAATGGCCGCGTGTCGGTAATAATACTTGAAAGAATAGTTGGAATACGAGTACTCAATGTTATTTAGTTATGCATACAATGCATATTGTCAAAGGTTGAAATTCTACGACTTTAATACATTACATTATAAGTAATGCGTTGAAAGGTTGAACTCGAAGATTTTGTAACTAATAATCTTGAACAATAACTATTGCACATATTGAGAACTCATTTGTACTTTTCCACAGTATTTTTATTTTTTAATAGACCAAACCACCACCAACCAACATACCATTGGTATGTCATTGTAAACCTTTGAGGATGCCGTAAGGCGAAACCGGTCAGGTCTATTAAAAAATAAAAATACTGTGGAAAAGTACAAGTGAGTTCTCAATATGTGTAACAACAAATTCCACCAAGTGCCATCAATCAACAGTATAAATAACTATTGCAACTTGTCAATTCACTGTAGCTATATATTATGTGAAATACCAACAATTGGAACCATTTAAACATCATCATCACCTTTGTGTTAATGCCGATCGTATCCGAGGCCTCTTTTTTTATTTATAATACGTCAATTTTACTTCACCTCGCTTGATGGTAAGCTGAGGGTAAAGTCTCAAGAAAGAAGGTCACCATTACAAATACGTACAGTGTTACAATGGTGGCGCTCAGGTTTCCGAGGTCCTTATTTATATATGATGTGGTTCACCATAATGTACCGGTTCCAAGTCAACCTCATCTGCAGACCAGTAAGTACATTAAATAAACGCGGATTCTACTAATGGAAAAACCAAAGTCAATTTAAGAAGATCCCAATAAAAGATCATTTAATTTTAGAGTTTATTAGCATAGATCTAAAGATATATATTGGGGAAGGGAGGAGGGCCCACCGCTCACCCGCGGTTCAACACTCCAACAATATAATATTGGAATGTCAAACCACCCTCTTCAAAGTAAGAAAACAAAAAATCTTACCAGAGAGGAGATGTTGTACGGGTTGTACCATGTGCAGTATTCCATTAATGCGAAGGACTTAAACCTCGACACGTGTTTTGCCTCTACACGAGGCATCTTCAGAAGCACTCTCAAGCAAATGAGCCGAGCTGCGAGTGTCTGGTGCTTTTATATTATTTCATTGCTACCCCCACCGTTCGATGAAACATCGAATGTTGTGTGTTGCCGGTATGAAAATAATTTAAGTAGTGGGGACGAATGAAATTGTGTTTGTTCATTCAGCAGTATATCAGTATTATTTTTTATAATTTCTAAATTTTCTAACACTCCTAATTTAATACCTTTATCGCAACAATGTAGTATGTATGTACAATATACCTAGTAACAATGTACCTTACAGTAACAACCTGGGATTGAATCTGAAACATCGTCTCAGCAGTCCATTACTCATACCACTAGGCTACGGTTTTACAAATTTATTCATTAACAAATATTGATTATGAACGGTTACCCACCCTCTGACTCAGCAGCCGAATACAAGTCGCCACTAATCTTCAGATATGTATATCGTGTTTATTAGAATTTCAAAGTTCAACCTTTGCAAGTGTATATCGTCTGTAAGGCGCTGTCTCTGAACCAAATGGAATATTATTCCTTCATTATGTCTGTAGCCTTTAACCTCGCTGACTGTCCTCGCGGTCAAGGACGCGGCCTATGGCCTCGACATAGTTCCTTATCGGTATTAGACCGTTCTTACACTAATAAACTAGAAAAAGAATTGAAGTTTCCTCGAATTGGTGCCATACTCACTTTCTATCTGTGAAACGGCTGCCATCTCCGAAAAAAGACGAAAAATCACATTAGGTTCATGAAACATAGGAAAGCGAACCCTAAATTTAGATGGTAGGCAAGCACACGGCCCATCTGATGGAAAGTGGTTACTGTGTCCATTTTAATATCATTTTTCATTTATTCATTAACATTTTTTTTTACAATCGTTCGGTCGCGGTCGTTACGGGTCAGAAGTCGAACCAGTCTAACTTGGAACTTCGATATAGCCATTTGTCATTGGACCATTGGTTGTGGAGGCCAGATGGCAGTCGCTTCACGCAAAACATCGAAATTCGGACGCATAACTGTTGAACTGGAAGGTCGACCCCAACTGAGTTGGGAAAAGGTTCAGAGAATGATGATGATGATGTATACTAGATTATACTACAGGTAGTTAGTTATATTTATGTTAAATAACATAATAAGCCCGTATATTTCGTTATCAACCTTCATGGTATCGGTAAAAGGAAATTACATACCCTATTATTGTGTTTGTAGTTGCAAACGGAAACATAATAATGATTATTATTTTGTGTGGGTAGCTTAATAGTATTTAAATTTTGTATCCAAATACTACATTATTATAATAATTATGGTATTTTTAAATGGTTCAGCATCTAATGGTAAATTTTTGTGGTCGTAGGTGTAGGTTTTTTATATTTAAAATTAAAAAATCATTTATTCTGTTTTTACTATAAAATGGAAGTTATAAAACGGCCAAATTAAGAATATAATTATAATTTAGCATAGGAAATAAACAACCGCTGCACCGGCAGAATACTCCGGCAAGAAATACAGCACCATTTTCTTTTTCTTTTTTATCCAAGTTCAAACTTTCAAGGTACCCTAGTCATGAAACTAATTATATACTTACAGAGTGTAAGGAAAGCACTCCCGAAGCTCCGATTGCGAAGCGCCGATTCGAAATTTTCTTAACATTTTCATGCCGTTTAACTAGCGTTATTCACTCTCCATCGTATTTGTAAAGCTGACTGAAACCATAGATTAATAAAAAAAAATTCATGCAAAAACATAAACTCGCAATGGCGCCGTTTGTTTTTTTTTGCAGGTACTTTTTTATGAAATAATCGTAAACAATGCGAATAAAAAAATAAAGAAATTACCAAACCGTTATTTTTTATGCCAATATGTAGTATACCAGGAGTACTACAAAGGGCCTTCGGCTACGGGAGTGCTTCCCTTACACTCTGCATATAAAAAATAATACACGTTAGGTACTGTGCGTGTTGATAATATTAGAGCAACGTATTAGAGTATGAAAACTGTTACACGAGTTGTAATATCAAAGAAGAATGATTGGCACAGTTGCCAAGGATCTATTTCTCGTAAAAAATAGGCCAAACAACATTTTCGCCAGACAGAATAATTTACGTCGGAAAACTTCATCGTTGAACAATATATCTGTACTTTTTCATATTTTTTTCTAATTTTAAAATACATTACGCTCGGTTTATAGGTTTAGATTGAAATAGACACGAGCACAAACCAGGATGTTATAATTGGGAATTAAATTGAAACCATGGTGAATGTTCTGATGAGCTTTTACAATTAATCCCAACCTTTCCTTTCCTACACAAGACATAGAGGTAGGACACGACGGTATCGCCCGTCCGAAATGAGCTGTCCAACTGGGGAAGTACCTCCGCCCTACAGAAGACCGCGGTCATAATAACCATCGTGTTGTGTTCCCGCCGGTAAGTAGGGTAGCCAGAGCTCACTATACCCCTCCTTATCCTCCCCTTCCTAGCCTCCCCACCCCTTCCGAGCTCTCCTTTCCCTTCAGGGTGGGCAGCGCGTGTGTGACACCCTTAGTGTTGCACACGTTCATAGGCCACGGTGGCCGCTTTCCATCAGGTGGGCTGTGTGCTTGTCTGCCACCTACGAAGTATAAAAAAAAAAGACAACGCGTGTAGGACTTAGATGTCACCCGCATACGGTGCAGAATATTCCATCGAGAACCAAGCGGTTCGGTGATTGTTTCCTATGCCACACCATAAAGTCTTGGAATTCCTTACCAGCGCACGTATTAGCTCAATGGCTTGTATTAAGAGTTCACGTCGGTATTGTAATGGCCAGAATTCGAACCCGGGACTTCTCGATAGTAAAGCCGACTCCTTAATCACTAAGCTACTGATGCTTGTGTCACGAGAATACCGTTTTTGACATTTGGGCAATTGAAATTAGATCGCGATTAGACTCCTGGCCTCCTGACCTGCTGAACTCTTTATTACTACTTCTATCTCTCAATGGCATGTCAGATATAATACGTAGATAATATTATCAGTGTTTATGACAAATACCCGTAATATTTACTAACACGCAGTTTGAACAGTTGCTGTTTGAATATATTAAACTAAAATAAACAACGCCTTCTACCACGGCTTGCATTGTTTTGTTCATCAAATATGTAATTAAGACTTCAGTGTATTTATGATTGAGGTTTTTATAACTGACTGTGCTGTAACCTAAAAAGGGGGTTGTTACTACCCGCGGTATTCTATTTACTATAATATAATTATATACAGGGTGTAAAAGAAATACTCCCGAACTCGAAGGCTCGTGGTCGTAGGTAGGACCGGATACACTACATATTGGTATAATATAGAGTATAATTTTTTTTTTTTTTTTTCATTGTTTTATTCGCATTATTGACTCTAAATCGTAGCAGTAAAGCTAAATGAAACGAAAAAATTGAATAAAAAAAACTCACTACAAAATAAACAAGTAGGTACTTAGAGCTGTCTTGCGAGTTTAAATTTTTTCATGAAATTTTTGTTTAATTTACCCTAACTAACAAGATGAAGAGTGAATAACGCTAGTTAAACGGTATAAAAAAATCTAATCGTATTTTTTCCATGCCAATATGTAGTGTACAAGGAGTACTACCAGGGGCCTCCGACTTCGGGAGTGTTCCCCTTACACATTCACTATTAAATTCATCGTGATATTTACCATGTTTGTTTATTTGTTTGAATAACCGATATTTCGGCGCTGTTGCAAGCGCCATGATCACGGTGTACTGATGATCGCCGAGCTAGTTATTATTGAGGCCAACCGTATCGGTCTACCCTCTTTCTTACTCGTTTACTACGCGCGTCACCACTACCACTGTCCGCGTTCTCACATTGCACTCGATCACGACACACAACACTCACTGTATCGGCTCGCACGGTTTTTGGAGATGGCGTTTGTTTGGGTTTTGTGAACTTACGAATCACCGGGTGCCAGACACTCGCCAGTTGAAAACCATCTTCCCGGTTGAAGTTTTTGTGCTTTTTTATTTCAATAGCTTCCTTCACCATTCTGGGTATATAGTGGCGTTCAGTCGACAGAATCTGTGGGTTATGCAACTCGATCCAGTGATTCGTCCCTTCCTCCAATAGATATTGTGCGGTAGCCGATTTCTGTGGCTCGTTGTTTTTGACCGCCCTGATGTGAAAAACAACGAGCCACAGAAATCGGCTATCGCACAACAACCATGTCAATCTAAAATCATACATTGTTCCCCTTACACCCTGTAATATAATATTTACTATAATTTCTATTTTCTTCAGGGTTAACTCAAATATAAATTTCAAAAGTTATCATACCTAATGATACTTTACTATTCATGTTTACCCATACCGAGCACTGGACTGGCAAGCCCGGTGTAACAAGGTTCTATAGTATACAGGTTTTATAGAAAGTTTACTATAAAACACTACTGCCAGTACACCCTACACCTTATCACAGTTTAATATGGTCGATATAGCGTTCGAAGAAACCATACTAGCAAATTCAAACGCGAGTTTAGAAGAAAATAAAGTAATGGAGAGATTTTGTGTTGTCAGTCTGAGAAAACCTTCTTTGTTTTCTGCACTGACAGCACAGAGAGTCTATTAACCTTCTCCTCTCCTCCCTTTCTCTTCTCTCCTCTACTCGATATGATCGGCAGCACGAATGTGATGCCCCTGGTGTTGCAAACGTCCATAGCAAAATGAAGCCACGAACAGTGCAAGGCGTTGAACATATTCAATGATAAAATTCTCAGAAGCCGTACTTACTACCGTCTGTTTGCAAACCATATCTTTTTATTATTATGTTGAAGAAATATTTGTATTTTATTAGCGAATGAATTCAAAAACTGCTAAACCAATTTTGAAAATTCTTCCACCCATAGAATGCTAAGATATCCTTGAGTGATAGAGACTATTTCATGTCCCGATAGATGCTTATTTACAAAACGAAGAAATATTTGAATTCAAGAGTTTTTTTTCAATAAGATCATCAAAAACCAATATCGTTTGGACCAATGACGAGCTAATACAAGCCATGTAAAATGCCATATGCATATACTACTTGTAGTAAGGAATACTTTATTCTCGTGGCCGTATGTATACGTTTTGAATTTGTAATAAGTCATAGGACGTCCATGGCTGAACATAGGTCGGCCCCTAGGTGAAGGCCGTTGTCTCCATTAGAGAACCTTTCGGCTCCAACGGCCATCTGTTTTCCTTGATATGTGCGATTTGCAACTGTGTAGACCAGGCATAATACTACGCATAACACAAAGTCTGCCTTATTGCAATGTAAATACTGACCTTAGCATTTATAAGTGGATGACCTTTTATTTCCTGAAACTCGTGGCCAATTATCAAGCGGTGCATTGAACTTAATACTACTTAGAAATATTATTATACATATTTTTGCATTTGATAATATTTCTTATCTTTATAAATATAAATTTGTTTTTGTTAAAAGTGAAAATTTTGCACGTATGCTATAATTTTTGTATCCAAAAGTCTTCTTCTTCTTCTTATTTTATGTGAGTGGCTCCATCGTTCACCGATGATTTTGCCAATGTCAAAGTAGTGTTTGATAGTTCATCAGTTCTGAAACGACTGCTCGATTTTACAATGAGAGAGCATCATGTTTGATTCCTCCTGACTGTGTTACCGACAGCAAGGTGGAGAGTAAATAATGTAATTTTGTATCCAAAAGTCGAACTGGGGCTCTAGACAAAATGACATTCTATTGGCGGAAACGTCACCGGTGGAATCGCAAAGTATGGGATTGACAATAATTTAATGAAATTTGTATCTTTGTGAATTTAAATATTTTATTTCACTTCTTCTTCTTCTTCTTTTCTTAAAATGGCTTCTGCAGCAGAATAGTCGCAATTTTGCCAGTCTGTAGTAAACGTAAACGTCTTATTAAATTGATGGCGAGACGGCAATGTTAAGTTTCAAGTTTAAAAAAAAGTCTTACAGAGCCACGTTAGCCACGCCAGTAAATTCGATTCCGTGTGTCCGCCCTCCACGAGATCAGGTAGACGATCAGATTTTATTTTACATATTTTTATGATTAAAATCACCGCAGTGACAAGTAACTCATTGATTGCTGATAGAAAACGGTTCGCTTCGACGCAATTCCATCAATATAATGTCACTTTGTCCAGAGAGCCTGCGACCAAAAAGATGCTGTTGAACACCTAAATGATCTACCTACTGAGGGTCCGACGGCACAATACCCTACTCAAGTTCTCAGACAAACTTATAAAGCACAAACATACATGATAATCAAGCCTTTTCCCTCTTAGGTAGGCGGACTGACTGTGACAACTGCCTTAAATCTGTCTGTCATTGGTTCAATTATGGTTTCGACTTTTTTCGATTAGACCCTGTATCTCCCTTTCGTGCGGGAAATTCCCTTGAATACACCCCCATTTCCTGATGTTATATTGGAGACTAAAACTGCACGCCGTATCGGGTATTTAGAAGCCAGGATGTAAGGTTATCCCAAAAGTATTTCTCATGTACTCCGGTTGACCCAGGATCGCCTAAGTGCAAATATATTTATTACAAAATGTCTTTTTCCTTTCAGCTCGCGACTTCTCTGATAACAACGATGAAGACCCTGACTACCTGATCTCCGCTATACCTGAGGATACGCCACACATCCCCTACAAGCCAACCAAGAGAACAGACGATGAGATCCTGAGGAGATCGAGGGAGTACTACGAGCTGATGGCTGAGAGGAGAACTGTGAGGTCGTTCAGCCAGGAGCCAATACCGCAGGAAGTGCTGGATAACCTTATTAAGACTGCTGGTAAGGATTTGAAGTAAAAATTTAGCACTTTTTGGAGAACCAAAAACATGGAACTTGTGTCATCGTCACCAAACATCACATCACGTCATTTTCTTTTTAATTCTTGATTAAACAATGTTACTTAGTTACTTTTCTTTTACCCTAACCACGACGGCTGTCTGTCTTATCTGGATGAATGTCTGAGTTCACCAACAATTTAAAAAAACATTACAAAAATGGAACAACGGCCGTGACCTTCACATATATTGCAAAACAAAATACTTATATCGACAAAACTGTATCAAGGCGATAGATAACGTTATTATCCGAGTCGTAGTAATCTTGAGATTCGAATTAAACTGATTACTTGAACGGATATTGGTTACCGGGTTGTAGCGGCGCCATAACATGCATACAACGTCATCTAGCGTAATAGAGTTGAACTTCTAAGCATGTTTACGTAAAATTTTATTACTGTGGGTAAGAGTAAGTATAGAGTAAAGCAAAATGGAGTAGTAATACCTTCAAGAGCCTCGGATTAATGCAATAATGTTGATGATGAAGAAGCATCCATTTATACCAAACCAGTTTGCTAATCAAACAAGCACTTGCTAAAATTCAAGCTATAATCAAAATTTATTAATAACATACAAAACATAAACAACTACAAAACAAACTGCTAAAACCACGCGAGATTTTTAGTAAAATACATGCAAAGTTCAAAATCTCTATCGTCGTCAAAATAGCCCAAGGCATCCACTGTATAATCTTGACTCTTGACAATCCTTAGCACAACTAGAGAGGGATACATGGCAGGTTTGATGTGTTTAGTGAATTCTTTTACACGTTCAACATTTGCTGTTAAATTACAAACCTTATCTTCAACCCTGCACTCATCTACTCGAAACACTCTTGATGCAATAATGTCTGTGAAATAAAAATTTATATCCATGTGTTGCGACCCGATGAACTTAAGACTGTTTTCCCAGGTGTAATCATTGTAGACGCAGAACTCCCGACTCCAACCTTTGATCAAATTCCAAATCATTCTATTAAAAGCGATGCCAATGTTGGGCAAACTTTTAGCCCAGATTTCTAATGCTACTACAGCCGTCCTATTGATATATAGGCTAGGTGCAGGCGTGTGGGCTCCTAAACTGATCATTTCACAAACTGGACAGTGGACATCTCTAACGTGTTCTAGAAGTTTGAATACAATTAAGAAATCTTCGGTAACGTAATTATTTTCCTCTAAAAATAATATACTATTGGTATGATTCTTCGTAACTTCCAAATTATCAAATACTTGATTCACTTGCCACCACCAATGAAGTTTTTTCTGGGCAGCCGTAGGGTTTCTTTTAGATTTTACAATCTGCTTATCATCTGTGACAACGTTTTCGTCTCCAGGATATACATAAGGATGAAGTTGTACTGAATATGGGTAGAAAATTTGCATATATCTAGCAAAGTTTACAGTTCGGACTGCATCATTGATGTCACTATCAAATACATCGTGCGAAAATATGAGAAGTGCACTGCCAATTGAATGAGCTGTTCTTAGTGAGGCGATTAGATTCTTCAATAAATCAACGTTAGAATGCACTTGAATAACGACGATATAAGTTATATTGGTGACACCATAAAAAAAGTTAGCGTTCTGAACATGTTGCTTCAAATTTATCCGTTTGATATCAGCTTTCATATTTAGAATTACATTTCTGTTCAATTTCTTAAAGTAAAAGTCTTCCTCTACCAACGCATCATAGCTAATGTTATCAGCCTCAGCGTCATAAAAGTTATGTATGAGTTGATGTCTCTGATTCTTTAGAAACACTACGTGTTGGTACACATTGTACGCTATTACAGTCATTACTAACAGAAACACAGCGATGAAAATTCTGACTAGGCTGTTCGGATTTACAGTCATGGTTGGTGTTATATTGTGAACATGATAAAATTAAGAATTTAATTAGAATTTATATAAGGAAACTTTGCATGTCTGCCATTTCAGTAGTGACAAACTGTGACAAACTGTGACAAAAGTGTGACCAAGTGTGACATTAACCACAGATACTGTTGATACGTTTATAGAACCATTTTACAATAAAGAAGCATAAATTATTAAATAGAATTGATTGGTTTTCGGTTCTTGCACGAAGACTGCTCTGAAGAGCTAAACATTATGGAATTTAGATTTTTGAATAACCTATTACGTTTTATCTATTTTCAGGTACATCACCATCTGGAGCACATACAGAACCCTGGACGTTTGTCGTAGTCCAAGATCCTGAAACGAAAGAAGCTATAAGAAGTATAGTAGAAGAAGAAGAAGAGTTAAATTACCAGAAGAGAATGTCTCGGCAGTGGGTAACCGACTTAAAGCCTTTTGCAACGAAAGCTGTTAAGCCGTACTTATCAGATGCTCCAGCGTTACTTCTGGTTTTTAGACAGACACACTCTTGGAGAGAGGACGGGAAGAAAAGGATGCATTATTACAGTGATATCAGTACAGCAATAGCTGCGGGGATACTCTTGACTGCAATACAGGTAATCTAATAATTCGTTCGGTATTTTTGAGGCACTATCAAGTTCTTCTTGGCCCAAGGCAACCTGACTAGCTAGCTAGTACCACTGCTCTGGCTTAGGGCTTCTAGAAAACCTGGGATTCAACCGCCGAGTATAACTTTAAGATCTCCTGCCTGTCACCCTAGCAGAAGCAGGCCGCGGCGGCGGCGCAAAGTGCGCTTCCCCATACCCGGGTACTAGACGGGGACACCGTGGTCCCTACACCTGACAGGAGTCATCTCGAAAGAGATGGCCGGGGTCTGCCGGGGTGCGAGGGATATGTTGGTTACTATCTCACCTCCGGCAACTAAGGACCCAAAGACGGCGTGCGTTTTAGTCGGTTCGAGTCAGATATAGCCCGCCCAACCAGTTCTGGCGGGGGGTATCCGTGGGGATTTTTCGCACTAAAAAAAGGGGACTTCTTGGGCTGGTGGATTCTTCGTGTCCCTCTGTACCTCTGTACATGGAATCTAATAGTCTAGTACATTACCGTTAACAGATAGCAAATAGGAAATAGAATTTTCTTGTTATCTTGATTTGGGGTGCGTACACTGGAGCTATAGCACCCCAACTAGGACCCTACTTTCGGGTAGGGATAGCCTTCTCAATTAGGCTAGTAATTTCTCTTAATTGTAGAGGCTGTAATCCTATGGTTTGGAGTAGTCTCTCCTGAGAGGACCCACTGCCTTTATCAGTCAGATTCTGTTTCGAAGACAGAATCTGCTTATGACTGATTCTGTTGACGACAGATTCGTTGTTCTCCCCTCCTCTCTTACCCTTCCCCCCTGTTCTCTATATGGTCGGTAGCACGAATGTGACGCCACTGGTGTTGTAAACGTCCATAGGCTGGTCCATGGGGTTATCATTTTTTACAATCTAATCTGAGTAGTATACGAAATGGTTTGAAAATTTATCAAAATGTTCCATCTTTGTTCCAGTACTGCGGTTTAGTAGCGTTGACATCAACACCTCTGAACTGCAATGCTCGTCTCCGCACCCTGCTCTCCAGGCCTGTGAACGAAAGACTGGAACTACTGCTGCCAGTGGGAAGACCGCACGAGGACGCCAAGGTACCAGACCTCTCGAGAAAACCCCTGGAAGAGATTATGATTAGTGTTTAGATAAGGCTGATTTGTGATATTCTTAATTTAAGTGTTTTATGCGTAGCATAATAAATTCTCGATGATAGATAACTATAATAAATGATTTTTGTATATTTTGACCATTATAATTATTTTATTAGATAATAAATATAAAAGTATACTCTCCAAGACGTTACTTGGCAGTGCGGCTAAGCACGTAATTCTTGCGATTATACCAAGTCGATTACTTGGTAATCAAAAAATATTATATAATATTTTTTATCAATATTTTTATTTAAAAAGGTAACCACTAAGCTTTCATATTGATGAAATTCGTTTAAATTAGGCAGTTAGGCACTGCACGTGGTTGTTTACTTTAGGTGAGACGAATTTCGTTTGACAAGGATGGAAAAGAACAATGACATAAAATTGTCTGATAAACACGCCTAAAATTATTAGTTACGCCAAAGTCATCATTCTCTGAACCTTTTCCCAACTCAGTTGGGGTCAGCTTTCCAGTCTAACTGTGATGCGGCTGAACTTCGATATTTTCCATGAAGCGACTGCCATCTGACCTCCACAACCAATTGACTAATGACCAATGGCTTTGTCTCTGAATTAGACTGGTTGAACTTTTGAGGGCTCCAACTATCCGTAGGTAACGACTGCCATAGATGTATGTGTTTATGGCAACCGGGACCGACGGCGACACTCTCCGAGGTACGACCAGTGCAAACAGCCAAAATATGGGTGCTAGCACCTCTGTCTACCTCTTCGGTGATATAGGCGTGAGTTTAGGAGTTTATGTTTATGAGTAGGTGATCTAAAATGTCAAAAGAGATGTAGGCTTCCTCTAGGATTTGGGATACGTAGAGAATATTATATTTTCTATAATTTTGATTGTTGGGAGCTTCAAAAATAAATTTAGAAATAGTAGGAATTTTCCTTCCAGCACGTAATGTTGAACTCTCATAAAAAGGGATAATAAGAAGGGAGGGATACGGGACATTTGGCGAAAGAGACATTCTGTGAAATAGACATTTTGAGAAAAGGACATTTTGCGAAGAGACATTTCGCGAAAGAGACATTTTGCGACCAGTGGACATATTGAGAAGTGGAAATTCTGCGTCTGAGTCCGAAGTGGCAACCCCGAGTGGAAATTGAAGTCTGGCTTGCATCAGAACTTCGTTTGCTGAAATTCGACCCCTCAGACACCCAATGAAGTGGACTTTGTGAGAAGTAATTAGGAAACGAAGTATTTAGAAAACGGTCATTTTATTTGGAAAGTGGTAAATGTTAGCCGCACGCAGGACCAAACGCACCCGTGCGAACTACTGGTAGGACTAGATGGAATAAAGGGTACAAGCATTTTGCCCCTGATGTAGATGTATAATGATAGAAAATGGTCAGTTCTTCAAAAATCCCGTTTGTATGGAACAACTGATTTAATTTGGGTGTACGAAAGTAGGTACATTTTGTAAATGGGACGTCAAGCGAGAGACGTGATTCCATTATTACGAGACGCGTTGATTACCACACGCACCAAGAACCAATCATCCCTAAAATCGGTGCAGACCCACCATACCACTAGCCCTACCCCTGGTGGTAGGGCGGGTCCCAAACCATACCACCATAATGATGTGACTAAGTACTCGTATGTTATTTATCTGTGACTATTGTTGCCGTAACTATTATTATCTATTAGTTGCAATAATGTAAGTCTTATCATGCAGTTCAAGTTCAATATTTATTTCATCATTCCAGCACCCACTTTAAATATACTGGCGACCAATAAATGACTCCGCTAGTGTGAAAAACTCCTTTTAAAAACTTATTTATTTTAAAGTGATATTTGCCTTACCACTACTACCTCTTGATGAGGTGTTACCAGGATTTAATTTTATAAAATCGGAATGTCACACTTTGAAACGAATGGAAAAGTTTATAAACTACATCGAAACATTTTGGTTTAAAATACATTCCCCTGTAGTATTTAGCGTTTGCGGTGAGCGCCATCGAACTACCAACATTTTGGAATCATTTCATTCCAAAATAAATAAATTAATTAATAAGAATACTGTGACATTAATGCGTTTACTGAATGTATTACATAAGATTCATGAAAGAAAAGATGGTAACGTAAAACGGGGTGAATAGGGATCCAAGGGTGAATAGGGATTAAATGGTCAGCTAAATTCTGTACTTATTTTCTTTCAACCGTAATTTTGGACTAGTTCATTGCAATAACAGAATCATCAAATATCTGATAAGAGGCTTATTTGTGATCTAGTAAAAGAAATCCTTTAGGCGCGATTGGTCCAATTCGCGATTGGTCCAATTCACCTTATTCGCGATTGGTCTAATTCGCGTTTGGTCCAATTCGCAATTGGTCCTATTCGCGTTTGGTCCAATTCGCAATTGGTCCAATTCGCGTTTAGTCCAATTCTCAATTGGTCCAAGGTTATGTAAATTCAAAATTAAACAAATTAACATTTTTTTATGTACGTAATATACTACATGGCTACTTTCAGATTCTACATGGCTGAGGTCTCTTTCCGCAACTGAAACCTATAAATATCTTGGTATGTCACAAGGGTTAGGTATTGCTGAGACTGTTATGAAACAGACATTGCGGGATCGTTTCTTTGGCCGCCTGAAAAAAGTACTAAAGAGTCTTTTATCAGGTGGTAACAAGGTACGCGCCTACAATGGCTGGGTCATGCCAGTCTTAGTATACTCCTTTGGCATACTGAGATGGACCCAGACCGAACTTGACGCCCTGGATAGAAAAGTCCGGACGTTGCTGACTGCACATCGGATGCATCATCCACGGTCATCAGTAATGAGGTTGTATATCCCACGGAAGTGTGGAGGTCGTGGTTTTTTAAACGCCAAGACTCTACACAACCGTGAGATATACAACACGAGATGTAGTGGCAATAGACAACGGACTAACTCCTCTCGCTCTGGCTAAAGAGAACTGACATAGACTTGCAATTCTCAGCATCACCAATCGTCAGGAAATATGGAAGAGCAAAGAGCTACATGGACGATTTTATTGGGCCTTATATGGGCCCGACGTAGATTTAAAATCATCTGTGTCCTGGTTGCGTTTCGGAGATCTCTTTGGAGAAACCGAAGGTTTTGTCTGTGCAATTACAGATGAGGTTGTTATGACGAATAATTATCGGAGGTATATCTTGAAGGATGGTACGATTGACATATGTCGGGCATGTCATCGTCCTGGAGAGTCCCTAAGGCATATTATTTCTAGTAGTTCTCGTCTTGCCAACGGAGAGTATTTACATAGACACAACCAAGTGGCCAGGATCGTTCATCAGCAACTTGCTCTGAAGTACAATCTTGTAGATTTGGAGGTGCCGTATTACAGATATGTGCCCGACCCAGTTGCCGTGCCACATTGTACTGGGATCGATCAATCATCACTGACAGGACTATTGTAGCCAATAAGCCTGATATAGTGGTGATTGACCGATCAGAGCGTCTCGCAATAATTGTTGATGTTACCATTCCCCATGATGATAATCTCGTGAAAGCCGAAAAAGATAAACAAATAAAATATTTGGACTTGGCTCACGAGGTTGTCGACATGTGGGATGTTGATTCAGCAATTATTGTGCCGATTGTCGTATCGGTTCACGGACTGATTGCCAAGAGCCTCGACCAACATCTCAAGAGGCTCGCGTTAGGCAGTTGGGTCAAGGGCTTGATGCAGAAGGCAGTACTCCTCGACACGGCACGTATTGTGAGGAGGTTCCTCTCTCTGGAGCCCTAACCTCCGGTAGCTTGGTACCTGTGCCCAATACCGGTGGGTTACTATTTTTTATATTTTTAAATATGTTTAATTTTGTTTTTTTTTATGTATATAAATGAAATAAAGAGAAATAATAATAGGTTGTGGGTTCGATCTTCATACAGGACAAAAATTTGTGTGATCCTTATATACACTGACGGACTCATGTACTGTATGCATACTTTCTATACAGATTTAAATTGAAACCTCTAGATTGGTTCGTGAACTTTAAAACAGCGTAGGGTCATATCTTTAAGTTTAAGTTTATGTACTGGAAAGGACCTTAAGACTTTTTTTGAAGAAAAAACAGAAATTTAAGAAAAATTGGTTTAATTAAAAAATTGGTTTTAACAATAGACACAAACTTTATGCAAGGGTTTATTTGTGTTTTAATAAGGTGTATTACCCCCACGTGCCCTTATTACGGATTCTAATCGGTTCCGCATAGATTTTATAAGGGTTTTTAAAAGATCTTTCGGAATATTGTCCCATTCTTCTGAAAGTGCTGTTCTTAGTGCTGCCACTGTCGTGGGCGAAGGGTTTCTGGCATTGACAGCTCTTTTTAAATTGTCCTAAACATGCTCGATGGGATTAAGATCCGGGCTGCGTGCTGGCCAATTCATTGTACGTATCCCAACCTCTTCGCAATAATGTTGAACTTGTGCAGCTGCATGCGGCCGGGCATTATCCTGCATTAAAGTAAAATTTTCGCCTATGAATCCCATGTAAGGCACCACGTGATCTTCTAATATCTCTGTTATGTAGCGATGTGCTGTCAAACCCCCTCTATTACCGTTTTGACGGACCATGTCTATGAACACAAGTTCTGTTCGCCCGTTCATCGATATGCCACCCCAGACCATACATGAACCGCCTCCAAAAGGAACACGCTCCTCAATGCAACTTTGAGCATATCGCTCCCCACGTCGACGATAGACTCTTCTGCGACCATCTGCACCATATAAACATGTCCTACACTCGTCCGTGAACAATACAGAGGCCCACTGCTCTTCTGTCCAATTCAGGTGATGACGCGCAAATCTTAAGCGAGCTTGTCTGTGAGCTGTAGACAACTTTGGACCATTTGCTGGTCTAAAAGGGGTGATATCCGCTTCCTTTAACCTTCTTCTTATTGTTCGTGCACACACGTTTACTCCACGCACTTCATTAAGCTCGGTTTTGATGTTAACTGACGTGAGGAAACGATTTCGCAGGGAAGTTATAACAATAAATCGGTCATCACGACCTGTGGTTGCTCGAGTTCTGCCTGTACCACGTCTCCTCCTGTAAGAACCTGTCTCTACAAACCTTCTGTATATTCTAGAAACCGTAGACTGGTTTAAATTTAAATTTCTACCAATCGTTCGTTGATCCAAACCCTCCCGCACCAATGCTACAATTTGTGCCGCTTGTTCGGACGAAGTATCCATATTATGGTTCAAAAACTCTCGATGTGTTAAAAAACTAACCCAACAATTATGCTGGTAACAATAATTCAATTGACAAAACAAAAAAAATCAATGAGAATCAATTTAAAACTTTGCTATAAATAACACGCAAATCTGATACTACCAGTAAATTTTCTTTTCCCGGCTATATTCATTTGTTTTACTGCAGTTCTATTTTTAAATTTAATTTTTTTTAAGATTAAGAGCCAGTCTTTCCATATTTATATAATTTAATCTAAAAAGTTTGCATACTTATTATAAAAAATCCTTTTAGAGTAAACCTGAACTTTGATGCAGTTTATGAGTCCGTCAGTGTATGTAGCTGTTCTGAGTCTGGGTGTACTTTGTGTCCGTTAATAGGATGTGTCACCCGCGACACATGGCTTTTTCCCTAGTGCAAGTGTTGTCAAAAAAATCATTGAGATAATTTTATAACACACACACACACACCCCATTTATATATTATATATAATAATAATAATATAATAAAAATGTATAATTTAAGAAACATCTATTTTGAACCAACCGCGAATTGGACCAACTGCGAATTGGACCAAATGCGAATTGGACCAACTGCGAATTGGACCAAATGCGAATTGGACCAACTGCGAATTGGACCAAACGCGAATAGGACATAATTTTGAACATTGGACCAATCGCGAATTGGACTAATCGCGCCTAAAGGAAAGAAATTATGTAAAATATTCAATTGACCATTTTGTCCCTATTCACCCTTGCATCCCTATTCACCCCGTTATACCGGTACCTACCTAAAAAACGACGAATAAACCAAATTATTAACGACGAATTTATAATTGATGTACAAATGCAATTAGTCACCAAACAAATTACCGTTGGTCACGCATTAGACAAGTTGCGTACATAATTTTTTTTTCTCATAGAACAAAAACATATTCTGTTCCAATTTAATTTTTAATGTGTATTAATAGCAATGTGTCCATTTTAGTATATTTCCTGTAAATTATAATAGTATGTATTTGACAAAACTTTTGATTTAACATTGTGCCACAACACTATCAATTGATGGTATGATGGTGGTATGGTTTGGGACCCGCCCTACCACCAGGGGTAGGGCTAGTGGTATGGTGGGTCTGCACTGCCTAAAATGATCATGATCATTCTAAAGTATCATAAAAAATACTTTTTATACGTAAATATTCGGCAAAATAATAAAAAGAAAAGCATTTCGTTAGTCAAACCTTTTTATACAGACTAGAAATTTAACAGGCACATTTCAGTTACAAACATGCAGAGCATAGGCTTGACCTCGCTCTAACGGCAGCGGCGGCGGCGACAGCGGCGACGGCGCCGGCGGCAACTACGGCGGCGTCGGCGGCGACTTCGCCTGCGGCAACTTCGGCGACGTCGACGGCGACTTCGCCTACGGCAACTACGGCGACGTCGGCGGCAACTACGGCGACGACGACGACGACAGCGGCGGCGACGACGACGACAACGCTAAGCAAATAAACACTTCAACAATAGTCGATCAAGGGGCTCTAGCAGAAATGCATTCTTTCCAAATCTACATTCGTCATGTCAAATGTATGGGAGTGACATTTGTTGTCGGAATCGGATCACATGACATTCGACAACAAAATGTCAAAAGCATTTTGGCTTGAGCCCTGGTTACATCCAAAGATTGTCGCACACCTTGAAGCTGGACGTAACTATATTCAACGGGAACAGTTGCCCTGTAGGCCTAAGTTCCTATAGGTAATATGCCTGTATATTTGGGCTATCGAATGGTAATAGAACTGGAATTTGTTCCGTATTATTTTCAGAATAAATGATGGTTGAAACCAAACCTCCAGCCAGCGGGATTCTTTTTTGTTATGAATTTGATCACGCTGAAATGTAGTTCTACAATTAGGGCTATGCTATGTGAACACATAAAAGCCAAAACAGACATGGGTTTCATTCATGAAATAGAGAAAAAACACGTTAAGAAAAAATCTCCATTCAGCGGAAAACTTTTTATTTAAGTCGAAAACAATATTGAAATGCAAATGGTTTGGTTTCAACCATCATTTATTCTGAAAATAATACGGAACAAATTCGAGTTCTATTACCATTCGATAGCCCAAATATACCTATAGGAACTTAGGCCTGCAGGGCAACTGTTCCCGTTGAATGTAGTAACGTGAAATGCATTCGTTTCGAACCTACATTCGTCATCGCTCTGAAAATGTATGGGAGTGACATTTGTTGTCGGAATCGGATCACATGACATTCGACAACAAATGTCACTAACACGAATGCATTTTGGCTAGAGCCCCTGGTTACATCCAAAGATTGCCGCACACTGAAGCTGGGGATTGAATGCACTTTGTCTTAAGGTGCTGATAGAACTGAGCATTCATTTGTAATGAGCATTCCTTCCAATGTTCCATTACAGATTAATAAACCAGAGAGTTTTGTGCATGCCATAGGTAAAGCATTCTGGCTAGCATTTCAGTAAGCATACTCATGAAATGACAGTATATTTGCGTCCAAATTTGGAAATTTCGAGCGTTCCCCTAGGAATATCATGAAAATATTCGTAATTAGTGATGTTTAGCTGTCTACTTGGCTCAATTCCCTATTACAACCAGTGAATGCGCCGGTCTGCCACTTGCAGCGAAACGACTGTAGCGATTGCCATCTGTCTTTCAATTTGTTTAGAGTGTAAGAAAGACAGGCACCTATGGTCTTTCGTTCGTGTTTCGTACGAGTCTGGGTGAAGTGCCTTAAAGGGGTATTCCACATAGAAAGAAAAGAGTTAGTACATACCGAACGTCGACGTCGACGGCCACAGCGGTCCGATGGTGCAGAACCAGATCCAGAGAATGAATTCAAGCGCACGGGCTTCTCGGCTGTGCGATTTCCCAATCTGTAGTGAGAAGGTGATAAGATTTAATATAAATATACAGGCTAACTAACAAATACGGGAAGAATTTATGGGCTGAAAGTCAAAGAGAGAGGTCAAAGTGTCAAAAGTCGAATGAGGCGAGTAGAAGTTGAGCGGTTAATTAGAAGGGGGAAGTAGAAGTACCCGGACGAATTCAAGAGTCGAGTTAGAAGAGGGGTGAATTCGAGAGATTTATTTGAACGTCCATTATACTTCTATACCTTTTTTTTTTTTTTTTTTTTTTTTTTTATTAGGTTCACTAAACTGGACACACACTACATAATTCCGTAGCTTAACATGTGAAATCTTAAGTGATAGTTAGTGTCTGTCCTTCTGGAAGTGAACACTGCATGCATATTTTAATAAAGCTAGGGGTACATTGTTGCACAATTATTGAACAAGGTGGATTAACAAAGAAGCAGCTCAGTCATCAGCTCAGTCATTATACATGCTCCCTTAGGTAATGCTTCAGTGAGCACACAGATGAGCCAAAAATATCAATCTCGTTACAAACGCTATTGTAAGCAGAACACATACGGTACAACGGCGAGTGTTGACTATAATTAGTGCGACATAAAGGCAGGCTGAAAGTCTTACGATTATGGAGACGGCTACCTGGCCGCGGCACAGCTAAGTTAAGCTTGTGAAGAAGAGAAGGGCAGTCTATGGTTCCGTTGATAAGTTTATGCACATACAATATGTCAGCAACTTTTCGTCTATGTTCGAGTGACATGACTTTGAAATAACTAAGTCTAGATTCGTAACTTGTCAGATTACGACACAAGTTATGGGCATAAGATAAATGATAAAGGAACTTCTTCTGCACTCTCTCCAACCGCGAAATATGCACCTCATAAACGGGGTTCCATATCTGACAGCAGTATTCGAGAATTGACCTCACGTAACAGTTAAAAAGAAGGATAGGAATCTCGAAATCTTCAAAAAATTTTGTTTGCCGAATGACAAAACCAGCCAAACGTGATGCTTTACTGGCAATGCCTTCCATGTGTTCATGAAAGTCTAATTTCGTATCAATCACAACACCCAGATCCCTTATGCTTGAGACCTCAGTAATTTGTGTATCAGATATATAATAATTGGCAGGCATGGGATTGATTTTGCGTGTGAATTTGATGTGGAAACATTTAGAGGTATTTATAGTCATCCCATTCAAGCAACACCATTGATGAACTGTTTCAATGTCAGTTTGCAGGGAATCCATATCATCGCGATTGGAGACAATGCGGAACAATTTGAGGTCGTCTGCGAACATTTCATAGCTGGAGGATATTTTAGAACATACGTCATTGACGTAGACTAAAAAGAAGAGTGGTCCTAAGTGTGATCCCTGGGGCACACCAGAAGGAACCGACCTAGAGACAGAATTATAGCCTCTAATCTTTACAAGTTGTGACCTGTTCATTAGATAGGATTCGCACCATCGAAGCAATGATCCACAGATACCCGCGTGAGCCAACTTTTGAACAAGTCTTTTGTGATCAACCACGTCGAAGGCCTTCGAGAAATCTGTATAAATAGCATGTACTTCTGTCTTATTTTCAACTGCTTCGTTAATGCTGGAAACATAATCCATAAGATTGGACGTGGTTGATCTGCCTGGCAAAAACCCGTGCTGATTAGTGTTGACTATTGGCTTTAGGTGATAATACATTTTTCTTTGGATCAGCTTCTCAAACACCTTTCCCATAGCGGATAAGATTGAGATTGGTCTATAGTTTGACACATCCCTTCGGTCACCTCTTTTATGAATTGGAGTGATGTGTGCAACCTTCCATTTAGAGGGAAAAATGCCGTAAAAGAGTGACTTATTAAAAATGCGATAAAGTGGTTCTACTAGCTGCTTTGCACAGTTTTTTAAAAATACTGGTGGAATAGAATCTGGACCCGGTCCCTTACTGACGTTTGAAGATTTGAGACCATTTAAAATTTCTGTTTTAGAGATATAACATGAACCAAATGATCCTGGGAAACACGTAGTTTCCTCAGGTGTTAATGTACCAACTACCCGCCTATCCACATATACTGAATGAAAATATTCCGAGAAAAGATCACTGACGCTCTGCCCACCCTGAGCAGTCTTATCGTTGTAGAACATTTCATCTGGAACTGCACAGCTGTTTGATCTTAACGACTTGACGAATGTCCAAAAATAGTTAGGATCGTTTTTAATTAGTTGCTTAGAATCATTTTTAAATTTATTAATGCATTCTTGGATCATTACTTTGCATTGATCACGTAATATTTGGTACGTAATCAGATCTCTAGGGTTGCAAAATTTTTTGAACCTTTTGTGCGCTTTATTTTTATCTCTCAAAGCGTTTACTAAAGGGCGATTAAACCAAAAGGGGTATTTCCCAGCACCATTGCAACGCGTGGGCGTGTGATTAGAGATTGTTTGATAAAGTAAGGTGTAAAATACATCGACACTCTCATCAACGGTTTGGTTTAAGTTGATGTTTAAATCCCAGTCAGTAGATTCTAATTCTTCTACAATTTTTCCATAATTAGCCTTATGGAAATTAAAAGTAGAGATTTTGTTAAATTTGGGTGTTTAATTAATTATTAGGAAGATTATTAATAACTATTAGGTATCTGAAATACCTAATAGTTATTAATAAATAACTATTAGGTATTTCAGATAAATACCTAATAGTTATTTATCTGAAATGTAACATTTAATAACTTTTGACAAAGAATATAAGAAGCTTTTCAAAAAAACAATGAAGGCAAGGAATTGAACAAAGTCATTTCTGAAAAAATACCATAAAAATCGAACATTCACGGAAATGGACGTTCCAAAAGTTAGGCATTCACGGAACGGACAATCGAAGAAAGAGACTTGAGAGATAACTGGACATGACAGGAACTGGACCAGAAAGACCGAAAGGGTAAGATCATGGGCGAGTAGAAGTAGAAGGGGTGAATTCAAGAGAAGAGAAGAAAGTGGAGGGGGGCCAATATCTTAATGCGGTGGAATGAAACCGGGATTGGCATTCGGATAAAAGAGAGACGGACCGCATGATTGTTTGCTACCTCAGCGCAAATATTCATTTGAAATGAACATACCTTCTACTCGGGCGATCATCATCATTCGTATGGTCCCTGAAACCACAAAATGAAATCAGATAAGTCTTAACAAGTTTAGCTCTCGTCTGCTACAAAGTAGCTAGATTTTTCTAGATTCCTATTATACTTCGGTAGGAAACAAACAAGAAACAACAACAGCATTTAGTGGTCGATGGTTCAGTAGTATACCATAACATACCTACCATGAATATTTAAAAAAATTCGAAATTCTATAATTGGGCGAAAAACCATTCAATCATTTGCTTCCTTGCTTCAGGCCTCCCCCTTTTTCAATACTATATTAATGTTATCATTGCCCTTAACACGTAACTATCGCATTTGTAATGTAGAGTTATTGAGAGAACGGAGCATTATGTCAGGCAGCTTGCACGTGAACCTGTGTGTGAGTTTGAAGTCTGCCAATAGTAATGCTCCGCGCTGTCGTATCGACGAATATCGTACGAATTCGATAGTTCTTCGTTCTACGATCAGTAGAACCTTCCCATCTCTTCCCACCTTTACATGTAATATACATGGACCCTACTACTACCTTTTAAAAGTACTATTTAAATCTTACCTTGATTTCATAGTGTCATACATTTCAATATAAAATCACTACTATCTTGTGTATTCTGATCATGTCTTGACGGACGCTAATGGTCCGAATCACACAATGGAAGTCTTAAGAGATGGTAGTAGGGCCCATGTTCCTGAACATACGCAAAGAACTTACGCATTATCAGTAGGATGTTTCGGTTCTTCCTTTTTGGTTCCTTTAATAGCCTTGTAGCCCTCTGTGTGGCGACGTGCCGCAGCCGCCCGTCGGTGCCTGCCAGAAACATCACAGCAATGTGTCAGAATAAGAGTAACAATACCATTAGTAGGGACCAGAACCATTCGTTGGACTCCCCTCAAAAGGGCTATTGTAGAGCAGGCCAAATACAGGCAGCTTAAGAAATGGAGGATCAAACTAGGCCTAACACATTCGAAGGAATTCATAAACAATGGATTGGGAAGGCTGAGCGAGAAAATACTTAATCACAGCAGGAACAGAATCCGAAAAATAATGGGAGCGTTTACTGGCCACTACTGCACAAAGTAGACCTTGAGCAAGATTGGTATCCTGAACGAAGAAACATGCAGACACTGCAAGGAGGACGTTGAAACAATAGCACATATGTAATGCCACGTAGATCGTAGATCCATTCGATGTCTTCCTAAGGCGCGCCCTTGAGTAATGGACACGCTGTATCCTCGTGGTAATGTCATAGCAACAAGAAAGGTTCAAAGTTATTACCAACAAGAAGACCGTACGTACTTTTGCTGTATGTCGACATAGGTCTTCAGGCGGGCGGTGTAGCGCGGCGCTTCGGTCTCACTGCGCTTACGCATAAACACCACCACGTCATCGTTCAGCTTCTTCTTCTTCTCATCTTCGGGCTCCATGACAGCGCGGCACATCAGTTATGGTCACCTTCAAATAATTGAATAAATATTCTATGATAACGCCACTCAGTAGCCCATGATGAGCACGGGCCTGAGTGTGACGGATGGAGCCGCCTGTCACCCTAGCAGAAGCAGGCCATGGCGATGGCGCAAAGTGCCACCCCATATCCAGGGGCTAGATGCGGACACCATGGTACCCACATTGTGGTAAGAGGGTCATCTCAACAGAGATGTCCCCGGGTCTGCTGGGGTGCGAGAGAATGTATTGTATAATGTCACCTCCGGCAATCAAGGACCCATGGATGGCGTGCGTTTTGGTCGGTTCGAGTCCGACATAATCACCTCCACTGCCTATATATATATACCTACTGCAAGCCTACCTTAAAATATGTTAATAATTGAACGGCGGTCATACACTACCAATTGCATAAAGAACTCTGTAAACCCATATAAATATAATAATATATGAAATTACTAAGTTACCAGCAGCACACGTGTTTCCTTGTTCCTACAGTCTCGGGTCCCATGTCTTCAACTGCACCCCGGCTTTCCATCAGGTGAGGTGCAGTAAATTGACGACTTAAATATATTAAGAAATTAAGTTGATGGTATGACAGCTGTTCAATTATTGGCTTGTTTTAAGAGTTCAAAGAAGCTTTGCTGATTAAACGTGCAGTACAACTTCTATGGATGGTAAAACCCTATTTTTCTCTGTGATGATGAAAAAAAATAAAACAAAACATACCAATTTACTGCCGCCAGCCGCCTTCTCATTATTATCAGAACTTCAAAGTAAAATTTTCAATAAAAATATAACCAAACATGTAAAAAAAATTGCAAAACTAAATAATGGACATTACAACAGAATTCTTTGTTTCAAATGAATGTTTCTTCTTTTTATGAAAGTACGAGAAGAAAAAAGTTTAATCAGCCAACCATTTTGAGAATATGAAAAAAGGTTGCAATCTCTTTGGTTTGTGATATTCAAATCTTTTTTTTAAGTTGCTATTGCTATCGTTAAAAGAGAAATAGTGTCCTCATTACCGTGATACCGAATTTAAAATGGATTTGGAAATAGTGAAAGATGGGACTTAAAGACCCGCGAAGAAACTGATAGTGGGTTCAGGTTTCATCTGGACTTTAACATTTTCAATTATTTTATTTATTTATGGCACGTCAATTTGACTTCACCTTCGCCTGATGTTAAGCTGAAGGTAAAGTCTCATGAAAGAGGGTCACCATTACAAACATGTTCAGTGCTACAATGGTGGCGCTCAGCTTGACGGCCTCATCAGATGCTTTTTCACGCCTTGCTTAAAGGACCCGGGACTGTAGGAAGAAGGAAACACGTGCGCCGGCAAGGAATTCCAAGAATCAACGCATTTTATTCGACGTACCTACCTACATAAAATACATACAACTCTAAAAAGTACCATTCATTAAAAAATCTGTTGCTAAATCGCGTACAAGACAAGAAAATGAGATTTTTAGCCCCTTTTTCATAAATAGGTTAATGGGAATACAGTTCGGAAACGCGGCGTTAACATTAAGAATGTATTATTAAAACAAAATTATATTTTACTTTCCATATACACCTTATTCCTTTACAATAAAGTTGATTTTAGGCTGATCACAATGTAAGGAATGTTGAAGTTAAAAATACGTGTTCGGATACTTTCGGTCGTTTCCGTGGGGGTTCGACTAAGTTCGGCAGTGTGCGGCCGCCCGCCCGCCGAACGTGCGTATACGCGTTGGGCGGCGCTGATTTTTTATCAAATAATAACGTTTTCTTTATAAAATATACATTTAATTTATTATTAAATATCATTAATCGATAGTAAATTAAAAATACTATCTATTTATAGTGTAACATAAAACAGAAGTATAATTAAAGCTTTAAAGTAATATATTCAATTTTAGTGTGTGTATGTGACAGTGAATTAAAATATAAATCTATGTGTTATGTGATTATTCTTATAGTGTTGTTAAATATTCATAATATTCACAGACAAAATGAAAGACTGTACTAATATATTATGTATCACGAAATATGCATTCCGTATTAAACTGTCGTGCTGAGCAGCCGGACGATGCACGTGTTTTTATTTTCATTTATAAATAGTCCAGACACAAGTAGAAACTCTACCGTTGCACTATGACGTCATCTAAAGAGAACAGTGACGTCACCGTCAGCCAAGAAGATGAGAAAACTAGTAAAATTCAACAAGAGAAACCAAAAGAATTGACTGACCTACCCCCAAGTGGAACATCCCTCCATAAAAGACGTAGGGGAGAACTACCAGAGTCTTTGTCTGTCAAAACTCCACAGACACCTTCTGATGCTGAAGGGTCTTCACCTTGTACTGCAGGACCCAGTCCACCTGACGACTTCTGGCTACTAAACGATGGAGAAACTCCTGACGCAGAAGCATTATGTGAAAGCATGTTGCAAAGACTTAAAGATCAAAATGATGCTATATCCAGACGTGGCAGGGAAATGGCACAAAGAACAAAAGATACTATTGAAGCTATGGATCAGCTCGATAAATTAATAGAACTATTAGACCAATTTATTTCATTGAAAGAACATAACGCTCGTATATTAAGAAGATTAAAAGATGTGAACCATTTAAAAAGACTACATTCAGCACACAAAAGAATAGATAATGAAAACGAGAAAATGAAATATGAAGCTAAAGAATTGGAGCAAATAAACGAAGCTTTGGATGCTGATTTTGAATGTGAATATGGTCAAATGCTGTTTGATTCCATGATAATGGGCAGCAGAAGCATGAAAAGATCAGGTTCTAAATGGAAAACCCATTCGAGATTTGCAGGATCTTTGCTGAGGAAACAGAGATCTCGTTCTGCTGGCGGAGATGATAGTGATGTACCTCCAGGAACTCCTCTAAGGCGGAGATCCGAAGGTATATTTATGAAAGAAGTAGAAAAGGCCAAAGTTTCCAAATGGACGAGAGTGAAAGCTGCGTTTAGGTAAATTATTCTTTTGGACTAATAATATTCATTATTTATATGAAACTAGTTCCTGACTGCGGCTCCGCCTGTGAGATTTCGGTTATGGCGCAGTGCAATATAGCCTATGTTACTCAAGGCGAATGTAGCTTTTAGGTTTATTCGTAACAAAAATACACACACACACACACACACAAAATTCTAACATAACAAAACATAAACTCACGCCTATATCACCGAAAGGGCTAGCTAGCACCCACATTTCTCCAGTTTATATTTAGGTCCCAATGTTATATGTGGCGAGCCTATTGCCATTAGCCAGGCACTTATAAACCTGCGATAAATACCCACATAACTTCGAAAAGCATCGAAAAGTCATTGGTGTGTGCCATGGTAAAACCTGGGATCGAACCCGAGACCTCGTCTCCGCATTCCATTACCCATACCACTAGGCTACCGCTATTTACTTAAGTTTTCGTAATAGTTCTGTTTACACGTCTATATTATGACGACAAACATAGTTTAACATGTTTGACATATTATATTTATATGTAGCTAATACTTTTTGAGAATAAATTATTATTTGCTTGATTGATTGATCCGGTGATGTTACGAATGAGGTTTCCGACTTCTACGTGGGCGAAGTCGCGGGTATAAATATAATTTGAGATTGACATGACCATTTTCATAATTTTAACACTCGCCGGGATATTTACCCAAAAATTTATCGTTAGAGGCATAAAATGTGCTAGTGACATACGTATCTTTATACAAAACCTGGGCGTGAGAAAGTGACAGAATAAACTCTTTTTTATAAATCATTATCAACTTTGACACAAATAGATATGGAATTCATCTTTATGCAAATTCAACTTTTTAGGATTCAATATTTTGCAAATTCGACATTCTGGGAATTCAACTTTCTGTACCTGGAGGATTGTAGTGGCCTCTACGTCTCTTTATAAAAAGTCACAAATCACTGCCACTGTCATTTTAAATTCAGAAACGCGGTAATGAAGGCGTCTATGGATATATTTACGCTAGTAATATGTCTAAGCACTGTTACAAGCGTCGTGATCAGAATACATTACATTTTGACAAGTTTTCACTATTACACAAATATATTCTTAGTGGCAAACAGTAATTACCACAATGCCACACAGGTATATAGGTACAATTAACGAACAATTTAATCGGCATAGTTATATTCATGGAAAACAAAAAACAAGTGAAAATGGATGCACGCGTGTCATTGCTAACGAACAACGAAAGATAAATTGAACAATGTGAACCTTTTTTTATTTTTTAAGAATATATCGAAACTTTTTCGTAAATATGCAAGCGTGTTCGATTCAAAGTATGAAACGCCATAAATATTTTTTAATCCATAGCAAAGTAATCGATATTTTGAGCGGTTAAAAAGGCAATATAGTTACCGATACCTTTCTTTTTATTTATGGCACGTCAATTGACTTCACCTCGCCTGATGTTAAGCTGAAGGCAAAGTCTCATGAAAGGGGGTCACCATTGCAAACACGTTCAGTGCTACAATGGTGGCGCTCAGCTTGAAGTCCTCATCAGATGGTTTTTCACGCCCCGCTTAAAAGATTCAGGACTGTAGGAAGAAGGAAACACGTGCGCCGGCAAGGAATTTCAGACTTAAAAAGGGTAGTGTGTCTTCGTTTGTAGTACGTATGATTTGATCTAATATGGCATTATAATACCTGTATATAAACACGCCCAATCAAAACAATTATTTACTAGTAATGCACTGTATTATTAACGGTTGTATGTGAGTTTGGCGACATCGGTTCCGCTACTGAAATTATTTCTACTAGTTTTTTCTGTTCTGTACTTATATTGATTATTAAACACTCAATATGAACATTTAAGAGCAATTGCTTTGGATTTAGTAATAAACAAACATTCCTATACATATACACGTCTACGCCTAATAGATCCGTAGGTATATATTGATTAATATAACTATCTGTTGAATGGTATACAGTTATTTTAATTAAATATTTATATAACAGTATTTAGAATGGTAAAGAGATTTCATTCAGGTTCATAATGTCGTATCGACAACCTCCGTGTCGTGGCGGTAGTGAACGCGACTGCTATGTAGGAGACGTGGGTTCGATTACCGCTCAGTGCAAATATTCGTGTGCATGAATATGAATATTTGCATTGGTCTGGCTGTTTCTATTTATAATATGTATGTATTTACAAAAAAACTATCTGAGTATGTTTATCCGCATTCTAGAACCCATAACACAAACTAGTTAAACTATGCTTATCATGGGTCTAGGAGGCGTTGTGTAGATTGTCCTGAAATATTTATTTATTTTATTTATTTATAATACTCGAGTAAGTAGAAGACCTAAAATGTAGTCAAAATGAGCTCTAGGATAATCAACAGAACGCCAGCTTGACCCTTGGTAAGCGTAGTTTATCTAGCTTGTGTTATGGATTCTAGAATGCGGATAAACATACTTAGATTCTATATACTCATAATGTGGTATAAAAACCTTTTTTTATTTATGGCTCGTCAATTTCACTTCACCTCGCCTGATGGTAAGCTGAACGCAGAGTCTCAGGAAAGAGGGTCATCATTACAAACACGTACAGTACTACAATTCGCGGGATTCGCGTAGGCATTTCTCTCGACATTTTGAGTTAAGACGGCAGTCGCTACCATAAAAGCTACGATTCATGTGGAGTACAACTACTCGTAACTTTATATTTCACTATCATTACTTTAATAGTACTTTATGTTCAATAACAGTTTTATAGAAACACATTTATCCACAAGGAATGCGATGTAAACATACGGACCTATTTATGAACAATACAAATTAATATTACATGTGGGTGAGAGCATATGTATGTATGTTTGTTTGTAGAATGTATAGCATTGCGTAAAATAGACTGTTATTAGCCAGGGGCCCTAGGGCGGCGGAACGGGTCCGGAGAAGACTCCGGGCCCGCACTGCCCGCGATGAGAGGAGGTGACTGGGACGTCGGAGGTCGCAGAATGACCTCCGTCCTCCATGAGCGCGGGCCTAGGGGTGATGGGTAGAGCTGCCAGTCACTCTAGCAGAAACATGCCGCGGCGGTAGCGCAAAGGACACCATGGTCTCCACATTAGGGGAAGGGTGGCATCTCAATAGAGACATCCCCAGGTCTGCCGGGGTGCGAGAGATAGGTATGTCTTGTATAATCTCACCTCCGGTAATCAAAGACCCATAGACGGCGTGCATTTTAGTCGGTACGAGTCCGACAACATCACCTTCACCGACTTTGGTAGGGGCGATATCCTTAGGGATTTTGCGCACGAAAAAAGGGAGGTGGTAGTAAACCACCTCTTAAAAGTTATATTATTTCAATTTTAGTTTTCTTTCATAGTATGATTCGGACTCGGGCTGTTGTCGTCCATCGATATTTGTGTATTGTATGTTGTGGGGCAGGTGTAATTTTTAAGAAATTAAACAAAAAATGTATATAGTAAGAGATACTGTTTGACCCATTTTAACTTCTTTTTTATATAGCCACTGCCAACCTCTGCCCCAGGTACGAGGCGGAGCCCATTTTACCTATATATGTGTATTTTAACGGAAGCTGAAAGTCTAAATCTCATTATAAAAGCAAAATCTTCCAGTAAAATCTTCCTGAGTTTCTTGCTAGCCTCATCTCGGTAGATCTAACTACCGAACCGGCGAAAAAATATTTTTTTTCTATTTTATTTATAAATTACAATATTTAAAAAAATATATATATTGAGGGAGGGAGGGGGAACCCCGCTCACCCACGGTTCCACAATCCAACGATAACAATAGCAAATTATTACTAATTGTTATAAAATGGAATGACAAACCGCCCTCATCAAAGCAAGTAAAAGACTTCTTACCAGAGGGGACATGTTGTGTTCTATGTGCAATACTCCGCAAGTGCGAAGGACAAACCTCGACACGTGTTTTGCCTCTACACGAGGGCATCTTCAGGAGACATTTGCTACTCTGGTCATTCGCTTGAGAGCGCTTCACTTCACTATCACTATCACTACATAGTATAAAATAAAGTCGCGTTCTCTGTCCCTATTTTTCTTGTCCCTTTGTATGCTTAAATCTTCAAAACTATGCAACGGATTTTGATGCGGTTTGTTTTAATAGATAGAATGGTTAAAGAGGAAGGATTATTATATAACATCATGCTACAACAAACAGGTGCGGAGAAGGAATGAAAAATGTTGCAACAACGGGGTGACGGAGACAAAGTTGCGCGGGTAGTAGAAAATAAAAAATAAAACGCTATTCTAATCAAAGTCACAAATCACTGCCATTGACGCTTTAAATTCGGTAACACGGTAATGAAAGAGTCTGTGGGTCTTCATTTACGCTAGTAATATTAATGTTTATGAGTAACTACGACACAGCAGCAAAATAATCCCCCGGCTATCAATTTTCTATGAAATAATGACATTTGCGAGATCCAGAGTAGATCGTAACTGAATTTTAAACATCGTCTTGTTGAACTTTTTTTTTAACTTTCGCTTCAACTTGGTATCAGGACTTTATAACAAGTGTAGTTAATACATTCCTGACATCTGTTAAATCGTACGGGATATTTACCATGTTTATTTATTTCTTCATGTACCTAACCTCGAAGAACAATTTAACAGTGAATTCGTAAATGACCATGTCAATCTAAAATCATACATTTCTGACATGTTTTGAAATCATTGCTAAAAATACACTTCTGGTACAGTGACCTCAAATACTAATAAGAATTACTACGAGTGACCCAAATGCTAAGGATTCTCAGTAAATCCTGTTTTATTGTTTCAACGAGCTCGTAAACATAATACGTTAATTAATTGCGCTTGCAGCATCAAAAGAAAGCAACAAATATTATGTTTCATATCGTTTTTATTGCAAGCCACATTTGACAGTATAAGCTGTTTTAATTGAAAGGCCGATTAAAGTATAAACCGATGACATTTGGGTGTTATTTGATATTTTGACGAGGACGTACAGTACTGTTGAGAGTGTACAGGCATTTTTATTTTCCATAAAACTGACTCAATTTTTTTACGAAAGTGTTCTAAAGATTGGCGTTCTAAAAACCTGTAACGAGTTACTGATAGGATCACTGTCACAAGTCTAAATAGAACATTCCTTACCAGCTCACGTGGTTCCTACTTCCTACAGTCCCGGGTACTATAAGAAGGGCGTGAAATAGCATCTGATGAGGCCGTCAAGCTGAGCGCCACCATTGTAATGTTGGTAACGGTGACTCTTTCCTGAGATTTTGCCTTCAGCTTACATCAGGCGAGGTGAAGTCAAATTGACGTGTCATAAATAAAAAAGAAAACGTCAAACAAATCAAAATGTAAATTATTATATTTAACATAATGATCGCGTTAATACCCGTGTGTCTAATCATATATCATGCAACGCATACATTTTACTAACAAACATACATACATACTTTACCAATATCTTTTTTTTATAATATCACGCCTATATCCCCGAAGGGGTAGGCAGAGGTGCTAGCACCCACATTTCGCCAGTTTATATTGTGGTAATAGGTGGCGACGCTATTGCCATTAACCGGGCACTTATAAACCTGCGATAAATACACACATAACTTCTAAAAACATCGCAGTCATTGGTGTATGCCATGGTAAACCTGGGATCGAACCTGAGACCTCGTCTCAGCAGTCCATTACACATACCACTAGGCTACCGAAATCTAATTAAGTTTTTTTTTATAGATGGGAGAAAGCCCAATGGCCAGCGGTTGCTATCGGAGGCGCTGCAAGTGCCGTAGCAGCTGGAGCCATGGTCGGGGCAGTAGCCCTCGCTGGTTCCTCTCCATCCACCGCGACGTTAACCAACCTTGAGCCAAGAGACTCCGCTAGCTTGACTCCTGGAAGCGCGCTTTCTCTGACTCCAAACTCTTCGTGTGAAGAGCTCAGGGTGGATGCTGGTATGTATGACTTTATTGATTGACATTTGGTGAAACTCACTGTTATACATAATTGATAACACTTGTACTTCTCCACTGTATTTATTAATGAACCTAACCGGTTTCGCCTTGCGGCATTATCAAAGGTTTACCTTTACACTGACAGTTAAGAACACGAACAGTGTAATGTTTGGGAATTGGAATGTTCATAACTATTAGTGTAAAGGTAAATCTTTGAGAATGTCGCAAGGCAACGATAGGTACGAGTACAATAATAAATACAGTGGAGAAGTACAAGTGTATTATCAATTTTATTATTTTTGTATGACTTTGTATAGATTTTTTATAGTAAGTTTTTTTAAAGATGTAAATATTCTATAAATATTCTAAAACAATCTACACAACGTCACCTAGACCCATCATGTTCACATAATACTTGCATTGAGCGGGAATCAAGCTCACGCCTCCTGCGTGACAGTTGCATTCATTACCGCCACTCTGAAATAAGTATGTGTTATAATTTGGTACATAACAGGGTGTAAAGGGTCCCGAAGTCGAAGGCCCCTTGTAGTATCCCTGGTACACAACATATTGGCATGAAAAAAAATAAGGCAAGGCCATTTTTTTTAATTTTGCATTATTTGAATCTGGTCAAGAACATAATATAGTAGAGAATATATAAACGGGGGAAAGGAAAGGGGAAAGGAGGGAGATGTCATTGCTCTCTAGTACATACCAAAAAATGTGACAGTTGCTAGCACTTCCTCTAGTTTTTATTTTCTTTAGTAATTAGCGTAATGAGTAACACAAGCGCAAAAAAAAAATAAAACACCTATGTTTTTTTTTATTTGACACTGAGCCATTTGGAAGTTTTAAAGAGATACATTTTTTACATTTTATTGGCAGCCTCTGTAGCGTAGCGGTATTGAACGCGACCGATGCGCAGGAGTTGTGGGTTCGATTCCCGTTCAGTGTTTATATTTATTTGTATTGGTTTGGTTGTGCCTCCGGAGAGCACATAAAGTCGTCAGTCTTGGATTGCAATACTACTAATTTTCCAATCTTTGACATTATAAAAACTGTCATTACATTTTCGGTTTCATGCTTATAGATTTAAAGTTCGAAATGAAATGAATTTAATAATATTATTTACACGTCAATTTGACTTCGCCCCGTCTGATGGTAAGCTGAAAGTCAAAGTCTCAGGAAAGAGGGTCACCATTACAAACACTCAAAAGTTACAATAGTGGCGCTCAGCTTGACGATCTCATCAGATGCTTTTTTCACCCGCATAAAGGACCCGGCGCTGTAGGAAGAAGGAAATTCGTGCGCTGGTAAGGAATTACAAGACTTAAGGGTCATCATATACGCCGGAAACAATACTTCTGTTAATTATATTTACTTATACATTTTTGTATCAAACAATATGTTTTTACTCTACAGCACTTTCGTTAAAAGCTTGAAAGAAAACAATGTTTAAAAAAACATTCGTACACTTTTGTGAATTGCGAACTTTTTTTTTTAGACTCGAAACTCGGTATTTTTAGCTATTTACGATACCGTGCGATAGATGAATTGGAATCTAAAAATATATACTGTTAGTACTTCCGTCTGGCTAGAAAGTTATTGTAACGAGTTACTGATAGGAACACTATCACAGATCTAGATATTACAATCCTTATCAGCGCACGTGTATCCTTCTTCCTACAGTCCCGTATCATTTAAGTGGGGCGTGAAAAATCATCTAATCATCATGCCGTAGCCTAGTGGTATGGGTAATGGACTGCTGAGACGACGTCTCGGGTTCGATCGCAGGTTTTACCATAGCACACACCAATGACTTTTCGATGCTTTTCGAAATAATGTGTGTATTTATAGCAGGTTTATAAGTGCCCGGTTAATGGCAATAGGCTCGCCACCGATTACAATGGGACCTAAACATAAACTGGCGAAATGTGGGTGCTAGTACCTCTTTATGCACTTTATGCTCCATTATAATCGATGTTTGTTGGAGCAAACCCGTCAACTTTTTTCGTACGGATTTTATTTTTATTTTCGGCACGTCAATTTGATTTCACCTCGCCTGATGGTAAGCTGTAGGCAAAGTGTCAGGAATGAGGGTCACTATTACAAACTCGTATCTACCTACAGTGTTACAATGGTGGTTACGTTCAACTTTACGGCCTCATCAGATTCGCGGGACTGTAGGAAGAAGGAAACTCGTGAGCAAGTTATGAGGGAGGGAGGAGGAAAGTATATCTATTCAAAATATACAAATTTAGGTCGGAAAAAGTGAATGCTTCGACGGGATTCGTATGGATGTCGGTCAACATTAGCTTTAGAAAATTTTCAGTAGGTATATTCAAAATATATTTTTGAGCTATGAAAGCTTGTATTTCTTAACTTAAAATATATAAAACGATTTCATCGTTACCGCTTTATGTCGTTTTATAATTTACTATGCTCTTCATAAAATATAAAATATTTAAAAACATATTTCTGTTGTAATTTGAGTAGATTTATACTTCAGTCAAAACATAAATATACACTTCCACAGGTATGCTTACAATCTGGGGCCATTTATGTGTATCTATTCATTTGTGTAATGGTTTTTATGTAAAATAGTAGACTGATTGATTGGAATAAATGAAAAAATTAACACCCCATCTAATTTGAAGGACGTTGTAAGAGGCGGCTAACACACACACACACACACACACACACACACACACACACACACACACACACACGATATCGAAGTTCTGTAGTGAGGCTAGTCGTACTTTGGGGGCTCCAACTACCTGTAACCACTGCCTTAGATGTTCGTATGGCAACCGGGAGACACGACCAGGCCAGTATTTTATACATATTATTGTTAATTTGAAGAATTTCGACTAAGCAGCAATTAATTCCAGGTATGCGCAAAAGTGCTCGCGACGATGGAGACAACACATTCCTGAACCTGCCCCCACAAGTAAGTATAAATAGAAATTGGTTAAAATTGAATACACCGTAGACGGACGACATAGTCAAAGTTGCGGGTAGCATTGGAAGGAGACCGCTTCCAACCGGTTGGATTGGAGGTTGATGGGGGGGGGGGCCTAAGTTCAGCAGTGGACTTCCTGTGGCTGAAATGATGATGATGATGATGATGATAATGAATATTCTAAACACTTCTTTTCCTCGAGCACACGGCCCACCTGATAAGGAAGTGGTGCAGTATCGGGTGCACTCGTGATGCCAACCCTGTAAAAACCAGTCTTCAAGAAGACCATCAGGTCTACAAGTAGAACCATAATTATTGCTGTTTCTTGGACATACGACAGCTCATTCTCTATTTTTAAAGACTCCGGTGCTCTGCTTTTTTCAAGAGACTACAATATTTCTTCAAGAAGGGTATTAGAGAGTTTTACAAACATCCATACACCACGGAGACAACTTTCCATCAGGTGGACCATATATTATGCTTTTCTGCCACTGCTTTCCGTACTTTGGTTAGTCAGCCCCTAGAGGGATACTTACTTCCAATCCTCGTCTACCAATAGCTAGGTGTACCGGTTCTCAAATGTAATTGGCCTAGACACCCTGCATCTTGGTGAAGCCTCATACACTTATTTCGTTGGCAACATTCGGTGCGGCACATATGTCGCGCAACTGTTTGGCAACGTTGCGCACCATGACACGCAGTTACGGTGCGTGGACAGATAACTCAAGTCTTTGTTGTGCAATGTGTTGCACTTCGTTACACGACAAAGATCATCTGTTTCTAATATTATATGTTAGTAGTAGTAGTAGTAGTAGTATATATATTATATATATGTTAATATTTTCCAATTGTAACCAGGATGACAGTTCCACCTCACCGTCACCCAATAAGCTCCACAAAAGTCCATGGGGAAAAATGCGAGATATCATCCAGACACACCGAGAATCTGTCAAGAAGAAGACCACTAGGGGGCCCAAGGGCTCCCCTGACGTGGTGCCGAAGAGGCGAAGGTCACTCAGCGACGGTGGGGATAGTGATGCACCACCAGCATTGACACTGACGATACCATCATCAGAAGAACTTGGTAAGTTTGTATTATTTTTATTCTTCTAAAAATACTAGTATTCTTCTAGAGAATAGTAATATTCGATATTAGTATCAACCATTATTATCCTCTTCAGAATTCTTCTAAATATTACGATAACGATCACGATTACGATTACGATTACGATTACGATAATGGTTACGATTACGATTACGATTACTATTACGGTTATGATTATGATTCAGTGAAGTTAAATTAGGTCTGGTTTCATTTGCATCATTGATTAGCACAATGCCATGCACAAAGCATTTTGTAATATCTCTTGTACTATATTACAAACTATTTGAATATTTTTTTTATATTGCGCAAAATCCCCACGGATACCACCTTCGCCAAAACCGGTGGAGGTGATTTGGTCGGACTCGAACTGACTAAAAGGCACGCCGCCTAAGCGTCTATGAATACAGGAGGTAAATAATACAAGCTATATCTCTCGCTGTCCAACCCGTTATAAATGATCGCTAATAAGGAATATCCAAATGAAAAACTCGTATATTTTTAGTGGTGCAAATGGTATATACCAGTTCTATTTGCACCATTTGTTGGTGCTCGCCAATGGTGCAAATAAATCCACAACTTAATTATCTTCTTATTATTTTTAGGAATATTAGTAATGGAAATTATTAACATTCCCTCAACCCCTACTGCTAAGCGCAAGGGCTTGTGTTAGGAGTGGGTTCACGGGACTTCTCAATCGCAAGGCCGACTCCTAAACCACTAAGCTACCCAGGATTCAGAAACGCAAAATTGCTTATATTAGGAGCATGGATAGTTAGCTGTTTGCAGAAATTTCATCCAGATCTGTCCAGCTGCTAGAACATGATTGAATAAAGGTAGCCATTGACGGTTCATCCTTTTGGATTGGATGCATGGATTTCAATATGCTTGGAAATCCAAAGCTGGAAGACGTCTATTTCGTTTGCATACATTTATTACATTCATGAAACGATTTTGGAAGACATTCACTCCATTTGGAGCGTTGGACGTATTGTCAATGGCTAGCTTAACAAACATCCAAACTTTGACATTGGTTTTATTGAGAAGTAGAATTGGTTCACGTCTGTAATGCAAGCGAATTAGAACTTGCGAACAGAAAAAACAAGCCTCAAATTCCAATTCCTCCAAGTCTAGTCCAAGTCTCCTTCCAGACTGAGTTCTACGAAACGACCGAAAGTCAATGTTTTCCGTGACGTCATTGTCAATCTGCCTTCTAACCATATGGTGATATCGAAATTCTGTAGTTAGACAAGGTTGTCGGACTTTTGGAAGCTTCAACTACCCGTAACAATGGCATAGATTTTCGTAAGACAACAGGAACTGACGGCTTAACTCACTTGAAATTGACAAAATAATCGTCTGGACAGAAAAAGAAAAAGAGAAAAGTACGCATTTTAAAATTATTTTAGTTCATATCTTGGGCACTAGGTTTCAATATCTCTGTCTAGGATTCAATAACTCTTATCCAAAACTATATAATGCTCACTATAATTGATGTAATCACCGATATAAAAATAACCACTTCAAAATTAATTGCTTGAGCCTGCGAGTCTGCTAATTCTCAATGTTCTTTTCCAAAATCTTAGCTGTTAAATAAATCTACCTATTCATAAACACCTTCTACACGAAAAGGCACATTACTCACTTAATCTAGACACTAAAAAGGCGTGATAATCTAAACAAGACACGCCGCTTGGCTTCACAAGCCTTGGTCCTAATACATCCATAATATTGTCCATGTCTATTGCAGAATCAGAGCCCTCTCACCCCGCGCTCCGTAAGCAGCTGTCCCTGGAGCTCGGAGGTCGACCTCCGCAGCACCGACCCCCTCGTGCCTCAAAGTGGACCAAAGTGAAAAGAGCCTTTTTGACATCCGCATCTGCTTCGGTTCCCTCCAGCCCCAACAGGCATTCTGCCTTCTTCACCGATGCAGGTATGTGTCTAGCCTTTAGAACCAGTGCCATGGATACTTATTATGTGATTTTGTCTTTAAATTTTCTTCTATGGAGGAAGGCAATTTAGAAAACTTGATGAAACCAAATTGGTGACATCTTTTAGTATTCCAGCTATATAACATTTATCTTCGATATAGTAACAAAACATATGTTCATAAGTATCAATATTAGGATATCATTTTGAAAAATACATTTCAAAAATTACCCCGCAAACATTTCTATCAATGATGAAACTATGCTATCAAAGTACGTGAACATTTTCATATTTAAATGAAAAATTTTAACATTTTCAATGAACATACTTCTGAAATACTACGTACTGAGAAAATATTTTATATTATGTTGATTTCAATATATAATAATGCCATCGCTATTCAAAGAGGCAATGCGGCTAGCGTCATGGACAGAGCACATCTTTGCGCTAAGTACAGGTTGAAGCGAACAATAATGTATAAGTTTCAGATTAATATGTGATTTTTACTGAAGAAACCATTTTAATATATTTTAAAATACATAATTTTTATTATGGAATAAAAATTAAAAAATATTTATAAGTAACAAATATATTGAAAGCGATATTATAATAACTTTGACCTTAAGCGTATTCACGTAGAAATTCATATTTTTTGTTATTAACGTAGTTGTGCGGTATTCATACCGTTTATCAATTTATTAAGCGACCTTTATTCTACATTGATCTCACGTTATTTTTTTTCTATTCTTAACTCATGCCAATTTATATAGTCTACTTGTGTCCACGAAACACTCCCTGATTTTTTGTACTTAGTGTGTTAAGTCAAATATTTGCTCCGTTGATAAGTGTAATTTCACTTCATTACTTTTAATACTATTCATTTTTAGAGCGAAATTATATTCTCTTGTATTATAAACATACCGGTGAAACAAATGGATGAATTTTAATCCTATGTTTTCACATTTATGTCTACCAGAATTCAGACAAGAATTCTCTAATGTATCAATAAACAACTGAAACAGATTTTCGTAAGGTGAATTTATTCTTGTAAGCCCCGTAAAGCAAGCTGTAGTAGGATTTTACTAAATATTTGTAAAACAATCAACAATGTCTGTTAGACACATGTCTCTTTCAATGTGCGCCATTTTTCCTGATGCTCTGCGTTCGACATTTAAAAAAAAGAAATAATAGAAGAATATTTTCACAATTAAGTTTTTTTTTTATTTAGAACATGTCAATTTTACTTCACCCCATCTGATAATAAACTGAAGGCAAAGTCTCAGGAAAGAGGGTCACCATTACAAACACGTAAAGTGTTACAATGCCTCAGCTTGACGACTCCATCAGATGGTTTTTCACGCCCAGCTTAAACGACCCGGGACTAAAGGAAAAAGGTATCTTCTTATTGGCCGCTTCAATATAACTTTAGATACGACCGATACTGGTATATGTTCTGATGATGGTGATCATGATAAAATTACCATTTTACCATAGTACACCTATTTTCTGCACATAGCGACCAAACTGAATGCCAATTCCAATTTGTGTAGGGTAATAAACTCATTATAATTTTAGAAACAGGAGTTGTAAATACTGAAATTAGACTCGATACTACACAAAATAATATTCCGTGTTAGGAATAGCTCGTCCGTCTCAGTTACCATACGAACATCTATGCTATTTGTTGCGGGTAGTTCTAAAAAATCCGACAGTCTAAATGTAAGTCCGTTAATCACAAAAACGTTCGAACATTAACATTTGGTAAATTATGGTGCGGCAGAGGAAAGGCTCATTGAACCGCCTGGTTCTTAATTTACCAAATAGGTAGGTATATCGAAGTTTTGAAGCAATTAATGAAAGAAATCATAACACAAACAAACTCTTCCCCTCGCTAAACATTATGATGTGCCCGACAGGGTCCACAATCGTAACTTAACTTTTAAACTAAACAACTGTAAGTACTGTAAGTATTGAGGAAGTTCGGTCATTTCGTATTGTACTTAACTAAAAAATTCCGAGTTGGGAAAATGTTTAAACAGTGATGAGACTATAGACTAGCACCGTTATGTCGAAATACAAAATGTTCGTAAATAAAAAACTTTATTTACTTTTATTAATCTTTGGACTAATAATTTTTCACAAACATCAAACATGAAACAAAAAATTCGTCAATTAACACTCTCAACAGCATTATTTTTTTTTTCAAACATAGTTATACCACAGATTATACTCTCAAACATGTGTCCGAACTTTTTTATCTTTAATGCGTTGTGTAACCTGTGGAAAGATCATGTCACTACAGTCTTTGAAATTGTATACTTACTCTGAATATTTTTTTCACACACTCATTGAATGAAATGAGCTTTTTATTTTAACTTTTTTCTTTAAATTGTTTGAGATGATCCATTAATTCGTACAAGTGGACATTCTATTTTGATACGATTTCATAATTATGTTATACTAGCTGTAGTCAGCGACTTCGCCCGCGTCGACTTCTGATACCGTTCCCGCTGCTCCATAAAAACCTTCCGTAGAGTTCAAGAAACAAATTAAAAAAAGAATTGCTCGAATTGGTCCAGCCGTCTTTGAGTTATGCGCTTACCAAAATATTTTGCGATTCATTTTTATATATTATACAGATTAGAAAAGACATTTAAAAAAAACAAAAATGTGTCACGGTTCCTGAAATAGGCGAGAAAAATTTTGAATTTCGAATTTAGAGAGAGTGGGGTGCTTTATGATACAAACGTCTGTGGCATTCGTTATGGTAAAGTCCGATAGTCTGGTCTAAGAACAGAACTTGAATATCACCCGTGGATTGTAGAGGTCAGATGGCAGTCACTGTCAAAAATATCGACCGTTTTGTAATTAATTGTAACCTACTTGTTTTTTTGGCCTATACAGCTACTTTTTTAACTAGGCTGACCGTTCAATACTTCGGTCCGCGGTCAGCGCTGCGTCAGCAAAAGTAATTAAACTACAAATCTAACCAAAAATGTGTGTCAGGGACTAAACTGACGTGAACGATTGGTAATGCTCAATAATAACTAGAAATATCGACAAATCTGAACTAATACGTGAGCCACATACTAAAATAACTTACTAATACGCGCGTATTGTGTTAGAACATCGGGCATTTTAGAGGAGGATGGGCTTAATGGGATTTCATATTTGAAGTTAGATTCTGGAGCTATCCATTGTACCTCTATCATGGAACCGTTCCTTAGTGAAACAAAATGAGCGAGGGACATACAAATATCTTTACGTAAAACGTAGGCTTGAGAAAGTGACAGAATATATGAAATATATGGTTTTGGAAGATTTTGTTGAAAAACTTGACATTAGCGTCTCGCCATTAATAATTTTGTATAACATTTACCGCTTGATATTGGCGAAATTGCGGCGAATCTGCTTGCAGAAAAAGTCATCTTAAGAAGAAGAAGAAAGAAGGAGCTTATAGGTCTATTTACGCTAGTACTATTAATATCTATGACCTATATAGTACAGTAAGACTACAGCATAGCTCAGGAGCACATGGTTTCCCCAGCCCTTTTAATAGGTTACAAGCTGACTATGAACTATAATAGATATATGTTAACAAATTGCCGAATGAAATTAGGGATTTGCCTGCTAACATTTCTTTCCTGCAGCCTTTTTCTTGAACTTTTCTTCAACTTCCTTATTTTATTGTATAAGTAAATGTTTGTAAATAGATATAACTACATTTTCAACAGTCATAATCGTCAAAATACGTGCCATTTCTATTCATTGACGACCAATGAGTTGTCATTTGTTTGGGGGGACTGTTGTAACAGTTCACCAGACCACTCTTTACTTTTATAATTTTCCTCCATTTTACCCTTTCCTCCTCTATAAGCACCAAACAGTGTATTCAACACGCGTTTCCTTACAAAATAAAATCGGATACTAACTAAAATACTTGTGAACATTTCGAGGAAACAGTGGCCAAAATACTATAACTTGTGGCAATGTTTACATCGCCAATAATAATATTATTTGATTACCATGAATGTTTACAATTACAAAATGTTTTGCAGTAAACATCATATTTAAATTTAACTTTTCCTGACCTCTGTGGGTTTGAATCATATGATGAATTACAATTTAAATCTTAGACTCTTTTTTATACGTATTATTAGAAGTGGTATGGGTAATGGACTGCTGAGACGAGGTCTCGGGTTCGATACCAGTTTTTACCATGGCACACACACTTTTCGATGCTTTCGAAGTTATTGTGTGTATTTTATCGCAGGTTTATAAGTGCCCGGTTAATGGCAATAGGCTCGCCGCTATAGGGAAGGTTTTATGGCAGGCAGGTACGTGATTTCTTTAAGGAAGTATATAGTACAATTAATAATGTTATAAATTAGGAAATCACGTCCTCTGTCATAGTGAGAATAATGCAAGTCAGTATGATCCATAGGAGATGTGCTGAACAGAGCATCGCCCACTCCTCAACTAGTAGCATATATAAGAGTTGTTATTTAGTAATATAAGATTACTGCATTGCTAGACGTTAAGTGTCGTAAAATGTACACAATAACAAACTGTGATATTTTCTTATCAACCTCCGCAATAATTTCTATATATCTCTCACCACGAGTGTAACGCCTCTGGTGTTGAAAACGTTATAGGCCACGGTGACCGCTTTTCCATCAGGTAGGCCCGATTCCGAAATATCGGAAACTTCACACAATACATGGTGAATATCCCGATTGTGTTAAGAAGTGCACTGCTGAGTAAGTGTTTAAAGAATATTTATTACGGAGTTCAATTATCGACACGCATGAAAAAGCATCTGAAGGGGCCGTCAAGCTGAGCGCCACCATTATGCACTGCACGTGTTTGTAATGGTGACCCTCTTTCCTGAGAGTTTTTCTTCATCTTATCTGGCAAAATGAAGTCCTATATAGAAAAGGACCGCGGAAGCGGTAGCTTAGTGGTTGAGGAGTCGGCCTTACGATCGAGAGGTCCCGGGATCGAATCCTGGCCATTACACTACCGACGTGACTCACTCCTAACATAAGCCATTAAGCTTAGCTGAAGGGGTTAAAGGGAATATTAGCAACCGAAGTTGCTAACTTTATAAAAAAAAACACGGATAGCCAAAGAAAACTTATGTACTGTACCAGTTTTCGACACGGTGAGATGGATAGCTTGCGATATCTATCGTACTCTTTGTCTGTAGTAAATAGAATAATATTAAAAATGTCTTGGCAGTTTCACAAAATGATAATAATCGTAGTGAAGCGCCACACTAAATCTTAAATTTTAGATGACATTTTTATGATTCCTGAGTGTGACGAGCAATCTTGATACTCAATCTATTCCCGGATATCCCATTTAACCGCGGATATAGTAATAAAAGTGGGAATGAAGAGAAATAATTAAGAAAATTGTAATTGATTCTTTTTAAGAAGCTGAAGTGGTTTCGAAGTCCGATTAGTCTATCTACAGAACTTCGATATCCCCAATTTAGTTGTAGAGGTCCGATGGTAGTCGCTTCACGGAAAATAATTATTGAAGTTTAGCCGCATCTTAGCTAGACTAGAAAGCCGACCCCAACTGAGTTGGGAATAGGCTCAGAGCATGATAGTATACATCACTGTAGCTTTATTTTACTATGGCACGTCAATTTGACTTCACCTCACCTGATGTTAAGCTGAAGGCAAAGTCTGATGAAAGACGGTCACAGTTGCAAAAACGTACAGTGCTACAATGGTGGCGCTCAGCTTGACGGCCTCATCAGATGCTTTTTCACGTTCCATTTAAACGGCCATCATCAACCAGGTGAGGCAAAATATAGGGCAATTATTTTAGGAATCAAGTCTGGATTATTTTGATTCTAGTCGTGCCTCAAAATAACCATGGACTGTTAGCTAAAGTCACCGTGAATGAAAATTATATAATTCACCAGTAGTACTAGCATCGAATTCGTGAAGTAAAGGTTTCGAGAGAACGGAGTATTGTGATTGGCAGTTTCCCTCTTGTGAACCTGTGTGCGTGTGTAGTCCGCCAATCGCAATGCTCCGTTCTGTCGATACCTTTACATTACGAATTCGATAGTATTTCGTGCTAAGGCTACAGTAATCATTTAACCAGTTGCATTTCACTGCTGGAGTTTTCTCTCGCAGTTTTCTCTGGGTTTCAGAGTTTTCGTTCTCTCGCAGTGATATGCGTATTTTTCCGTTTTTTTTATACTACGTAGGTGGCAGATAAGCACACGGCCCACCTGATGGAAAGCGGCCACCGGGGCCTATGAACGTGTGCAACACTAAGGGTGTCACACACGCGCTGCCCACCCTGAAGGGTTTCATGTTACGACACCCTTCGAATGTGACGTCATCAGCACGGATGACATTTACGAGAGTGACTGCTGTTCACTTGAGTCTCTTTTATTAATCAACAAGTGTACCTTCGCGCTGGGTCCCGGCTATCTATATAGGCCTTATTCTCCAGGAACAGTTGATGCCAGAAAAGATTGTAGTTTGTGTTTTGCTACAATAGTAATACATAATACATAACAGCATATCATGATGCCATATGTTCTCGCGGTAAACCTTGGCTGCCGTCCAAAGACCAATAATTACAAAAAAAGTCACGGGACGTTCACCTCAACCGGCGCTGTGATATGATTGCGAATACGCATTTTTATGGTTGTACTCGTATATGGGTTGGTTCGATTATAATTGTAGGACAAACTTCGTTATCTAGAGGCGCACTAGTTGTTGAGGAAGTGGGGAAAATGGGGAAATGAGAGGGTGTAAGCTGAGAATATGGAGAAATGTAGAAAATCAGATAATATGGAAAGTGAGGAAACGGATAGCGGGGATGTGGGAATATAGGAAAAATGGGGTCAATGGGAAAATGAGAGGGTGGGGTAACGGAAAGATGGAAAAATTTGGAAACGAAACATCGGGAAATAGGGAAAATGGGGAGATAGTGAGATGGACAGTTGGGAAAAAATGTAAATCAGTCCACAGCTGGACAAAGGCCTCTCCCAATGTGAGCTATTTCTTCAGATCTTCAGACTTCTGCATCCAGTCTATCCCAGTCACCCTGTACAGGTCGTCAGTCAACCTAAATCAATAATAATCAATACTGATACTGATAGAATAATCCGGCTCTGAACACTACCGGTGCAAAAGTACATAATATCACATTTGTCGCCTTTCCACATTGGATTGCGATGACCTACCTCTGCACCAGGACCGAGCCGGAGCGAGAGTCATCAGTAGCCTCTATAAGTCTCCACCTAATCTCCCTTATCAGGCTTGAGGCCTCATTGCCCGCCAGGGCAGCTATGCTCAGGGTCTACCCCGCCACTGTCACGAAATAGTACAGCTGCATACTTATGCGCCTCTTCCCTGAACTGGCTTGTCCGCGTCGGCCAACGGAAAGACCAAGTATTTTATTTTTAGTTTTTATTGATACACAGCAGTACGATAGACATTATTATTTGTATTTAATTACTTGGTTTAGTTTATAATTCATTGTAAATGGTGTTGTTGTCAAATATAAAATAAATACCACAAGATTGAGAATAGCAATTTAAAATTTTGATACGTTTTTAAACAAACAGTATCTTCAAACGACCTTCTACTCAACTGCTAGTTTAGTTCGAGTATTAGGAAGAAATGAGTTTGTTATTTCGTTAGCAGCAACACATCTACTATTTTAAGTCGCAACAAATCATAATCGACGCTAGATCCACACATCAAACTAAAATGAAACGAATTTCAACACTCATGCCACAAATCCTGGTGCATGCAGCTGGTTTCGAACCAAGTAAACAGAACAGTGAACAGCCGCTATCTTTTGATCGTAAACACTAGTCCGTTTCGTAAGTGAACTATTTTTAATGTTTAGATATCGTCTAGAGCGAGGAATCTCAGCTCTGGATTGTTTGAATATTTGGGTTTGTAGAAATTGGGTGGTACTGAGCAATGAGCCATTGTAATAGGCACACAATTTTGTGTCGTACCAAGATCTTTCATTGTTTTATCTGCACTATTTTTATATACAACTTGGCAGATTTGTGGTTAATAAGTTATCATTTAATCGAGAGATAAAGCTGGAAGATATAACGGGAATTCGGTTATCGATTGACGCCTGACTTCTAACGCGAAATCTTCCCGACTTCCTACTTAGAAGAAAACCCTGCACCAAAGCCTAGTCTATTATAAGTTGGCTACCAAGTAGGAGGACTTGTGTTCCTATACACCCCTTGGTATCATTGCCATTATGGAAGAAGCCGCGCGGTACTCTGCGTGAACTGACACCTGACACCCCATCTTTTCCCATGTGGTACTGGCCACTAAAGAATAGGGCTAAATATCACGTAGATATATACAGCCCAGGTTAAGCGTCAGATGCATGACTTGAGTTAACAATAGTGCCTGATATATGGCAATAAGCCCACTCCCTATTACGTGGGATTGAATACAATGGTTGGTAAAGTATGGGTGTTAAATCATCTCTGTCTTTCACTAGAGGGAAATGAACGTTCATATCTATGTATTGGAAGAAATGGATAGAATTAGTTTAGTAATAAATACAATAAATAAATCTATTACAATTCATCCATTTTAATCCTTCTTAGTAGTTTTCTCAATTTGATTAGCATCAACAGCGTTCAAATCATTTGTGAATTTCATTAATTTATTTTTAAAAGATGTATCTAGATCTTTCATTTTATTCTCTTGCAGCATCCTTCTTATCAGTTCTTTCATTTCTTCATCTTTCTTCTCTACGTTCACTTCTTTATTTATTTTTTCTTTCCTTGGCACATCAAGGATGGTAGCATTATTTTGTTTTATATAATCATTTACATCTTTGATAAAAGTGTTGTTGCTATAAGCACATGTTCGTATGTCTTCAACCAGTTTTAGCGCTTCTTCTTCTATAGACCTTATGACTTCAATGAGGCAGGCTTCATGCATGGCTCCATGGGCCATGAGTTTTGTGAGGCTCACCACGCCGTCGATTAGTTTCGCTGTTATATCCATCATTGATGATTTTATTACTGGTGACTGAAAGAGAAAATAAATTCAGATAAATTTTAATCTTTAATGCCATAAAAAAATATAAATATGAAATTTAAATTCTTTTTTTAAATAAATATTATACTCGTAATAGAAGGTAGTTAAACTATTGAAAGTTCATTTCAATATCCGTATATCACTATATAATATGAAACAAAGTCGAGTTCTCTATCCCTATTTTTCATGTCCTTATGTCCCTTTGTATGCTTAAATCTTTAAAACTACGCAACGGATTTTGTTGTGGTTTTTTAATAAATAGAATGGTTAAAGAGAAAGATTTATATGTATATAACATCATGCTACAACCGACTGGTGCGGAGCAGAAGTTAAAAATGATGCAAAAACGGGGTGACGCAGACGAAGTTGCGCGGGTCAGCTAGTACTATATATAATATACTCGTAGCTACTAGACTACTTAGAATGTCTAGACATTGGCCAATTGCCAGGTACAATAAAATTAACATAGTAAGGTGACAGGACAATCATAACATGGATAACAGATACATTTGCCACTTGACATTGGCGAAATTGCGGCGATTCTGCTGCAAAAGAAGCCATCATATAAAGAAGAAGAATTTGGATGATTCATTAAAAGAATAAAATAGCCATTTTCAGCTAAGGAGTGAAACTCTCTACCTGAGTCAGTGATGAATGAAGAATTCCTGGGAGCATAGACAAAATGCATTTCTATTCTAGTCACAAATGTCGTAATGATATTAGTTGCCGGAATGTCATGTGATCCAAACTTTGTCTGACAACCGAATATCGCTAGTCAGTGCCTCTAGCGCGAACCACTATCGAATTCGTAATGTGAAGGTTTCGAGTCCTCGATACAATTACGGAGTAATACGTTAGACGGTAGCACGAAGACAATTATCCTAACTTTCGAGAACTCGAAAGAAACTCGATAGCTATTGAATTGAATTCGATACAAAAACTTTCTCGCAAGTGGTTCGTGCTAGAGGCACAGGGATAGTGGCGAATGTAGCTGTGGATTCGCTTCGGAGCGAATGCATTTTGTCGTGACCCCCAGGTAATAATTTCAATTTCAAATTCATTTTATTGCGATATATGGGTACACAGTTGCTACAATTTATGCGTTAGATTTATCATATTTCAGCCAAATTGACATGCAATGCATGAAATTAAAAAGTGGTTCTTTTCGTGCCATTTTGTAGTGTATTCGGAGTACTATTATGTACTTTCAGCGTCGGGAGCGTTTCCTTAACAACTTGTATATAACACGAGCAAGCTTTTCATAAACATATCCACTTCTCTGACCGGAAATGACTCATTTCACAGTTTACGTTGTTTTTAATACATATCCGGTCAGATTTGAGGGTAATAGTAAATTATCTCTAATATACAATTCAGAATTGTTGTTCTGTGCTAGTCCAATGTTTGTAGGTAAGGCTTTTTTTTTAGTCGTGCGAATAATCCCCGGAGCCGGTTGTAGGTTATGTCGAACTCGAACCGACAATAAGCACGTGGCTCACCACACCAGGGGCGTCATTTTCGTGCTACCGACCATATAGAGAAGAGGTGGGGAGGGGAATGGAGGAGGAGGGTAAGGAGGGGGGAGGAGATTGTTAAAAGAGCCTCAAGGTGGCGAGCGAAAGAACTCGCTCTCCAAGAGCCGCCACTGGGACCCGCCTTGGCGTCTCCCACGCCGGGCACCCGGTAAACGAGTCCTCGCTCGCCACAGTGATGGCACTCGGACGTTGGCTCTTTCTGGATACGACGCAGGTTATCCCAAAAGCACCCGTGCACGGTGATTACCTGCGTCAGCCGGTACGAGAGGCTACGTGTGATCTCTCTAGCCAAATAATAAATTATCCTAAGAGAATGTGTATATAACAATGGAAGAAATAAAATTTGGCAAAAACTCAAGGTCTGTGCGGAGTGCCAACTGCAAGCGACCGTCACATCTCTCTCGTTTGATAATGTGTTACTGTACACGTTTATACAACAGATTAACGATTATATCAACGTGTTGAAATCTTTTCATCGCCATCATAATGTGCAATTATCCATTTAAGTGGATTTAGAAATTCTACTCTTCTAAACATAACATAACATAAACTCATGTCTATATCCCCGAAGGGGTGGGCACATGTGCTAGCACCCACATTTCGCCAATTTATGTTTAGTTCCCAATATAATAAATAGGTGGCGAGCCTATTGCCATTAACCGGGCACTTATAAACCTGCGATAAATACACACATAACTTCAAAAAGCATCAAAAATTCATGTAGTGTGTGCCATGGTAAAACCTGGGATCGAACCCGAGACCTCGTCTCAGCAGTCCATTACCCATACCACTAGACAACCGCGGGTAGGAAAAATAGAAGCAAAATTAAATCAAATCATGGATTAAAAAAGCAGAAGCAAAAAAACAAAAAAATAATGGATACGAGAAAGAAAATAGTCCCAGGGCTCCAAAAAACAGTGAAACCTTATATTTTTCCTTTGACAAACTCTGATTTTCCGAATATAATTAAGAGTATAAAGAACTAAAATCATTTTATAGTAGCCCGTTACTATGATTAGCGTCACAAACGGCTAATGACTGCAATAATTTCTGAGTTATTGTGGACCTATTTGCTTCTAAACGATTCAATTATAGGTTATTATTAGGTTAGCAGGAGCTGGTGGCAAGGTTGCAATCGTGGAAGTAGTCACCTGTCACCCTTATACTGAGCGATAAAGGTTTTGCAACCATGCGTATTCGTAAACGCCAAGATACATTTAACCTTTAAGTGATGATGTACTCGTCTCACAGATGTCTTCAATCTTATTATTGAAATGTCTTTTTAACAACCGCTAACAATTCTGCCGCAAAAAGACCGCGGTAGCCTAGTGGTATGGGTAATGGACTGCTGAGACGAGGTCTCGAGTTCGATCCCAGCTTACCATGGCACACACCAATGACTTTTCGATGCTTTTCGAAGTTATGTGTGTATTTATCGCAGGTTTTATAAGTGCCCGGTTAATGGCAATAGGCTCGCCACCTATTACATTGGGACCTAAACATAAACTGGCGAAATGTGGGTGCTAGCACCTCTGCCTAACCCTTCGGGGATAAAGGCGTGAGTTTATGAGGGAGAGAGATGAGAGAACAATTCTGCTACCTTCCTCTTTTGCCGTCTTCTTGCCGCTGGTTAGCACAGCAAATGCTGGGATTGCGCAGATGTTCGGCCAGAAGTTATTAATGCCTAAAAGACATCGAGATGTCAAACACAAATGCCAAATGTTTTGTAGCTGATAAAGTAGTAGAAGTCTCAAATAGACACCAAATTTTTTTGTCCATACAGTGAGTGTAGTAATTGATTAATGACCTGAGTTTAAAATTTCAAGATCTTTAAAACCACACTGCTATATTTACTCACTAGATTTGGATTTAAACATCATTCAGATTGCTCTAATTGTGGTTTTAGGTAATGTTTCCATCAGAGATAAACGAGCTAGCTGGGCAGATGCGTAAGGATGCGATAGAACGATGTGTTTCCAGCGGAGATGTGTGAGGTCTGAGAGATGCTTGAATTTGCTGCGGACTTATTTTTGAAGCTTATTTTTGAGCTCGAAGCTAGGTAATTGAAAATATTATATTGCACCTTAATAAACACGTTCTTCATAAAGAACAGATGGCCGTTGGAATCGAAAGGTTCTCGAATGGAGACCGCGTACCGGTAGACGAAGCGTGGGACGGCCTCCAGTAGCCTTAGCACGAAATACTATCGAATTCGTAATGCAAAGATATCGACAGAACGGAACATTGCGATTGGCGGGCTACACACGCACACTTGTTCACAAGAGGCAGACTGCCAATCACAATGCTCCGTTCTCTCGAAACCTTTACATTACAAATTCGATAGGAGTTCATGCTAGAGCTACTGCACGGTGGACGGACAACATAGTCAAAGTCGTGGATGCAGACCGCCTCCAACCGGTTGGATTGGGAGGCTTGATATTCAGCAGGACCTGGACGTCCTATGACTGAAATGATGATGATGATGATGAAGAAACACATTTCTCGCACATATCTCTAATCAAAACGCAGTCTTATAACCATTTAAAAGTAGTAATCCCAAACCGCCAATAAAAATGCCTTACCTTGGAGATGACGCATTTGATGACCTTCTTCAGAGTGTCGTGGTCATGCCCGCAGACTCGCAGTAGCCCGTATATTTCAGGTTTCTGGTCGTATATCTGTAATTTTAATTTGGTGGTATAAACACAAACCTGGGTTGGAGCTTTTGAAGTTTAATTGCCATAGTGTGGAGCAATTGATGGTAGCTATCTAGAATAATAGCTGCAGACACATTGATGATTTAATTATGTTATAAAAACGTTTCTCTCTAGAAATTATGTTAAACTAAACTTTGCATAATGAAGACTGAATGATATTGTAATTTTATCTATTTCTTATTTGATAACGTTTTCAAGAAAAATTTAATTGCGTACATAGCAATTTAAAGTTTAATTAGTTGGCAATTTATCTTCTTTAAAAGATTTTTACTGATATTAAATTGTTACAATGACTTGCTTTTGAATGATATATCAGCGCTATTTTGTTTGTAAATGTATTTTGAAAAACATATCAATCTTTTGTTCTCAAGATTTTGAAAAGCAATTAGTATGCTGCCTGTTCAAATCAAATTCGAACCTGCGATCTTTCCCTTACAGGGTGGTGGTACTGTAAAAGAAAGATCGCGGTTTGAATTCCGTCGAAACATTCACTTTTTCCTATCTAAATTAAATTGGATATATCAATCTTTTGGGGCCAATAAACTTTTCTTTTCAACACAAAACCCCTGTGTTGAACGCACTGCCATATTTGTTTGCGAATAGCTATAACTTGGAAGTCTTCAAGACTAGAGTGAATAGGTAACTTCTAGGCAAGCGTCCAAGCCCCGCTGTCGGCCAAACGCAAGCCTATCGTACATAACAAAACAAGCATACTGTTTCATAAACCTTCAAATAGAGCGAACGAATAAAAAATTGTAATAAAAACTAAGATTTAAGTAAAGATCAACAGGTAAAATAAAATTACCACCTAAGTCAATATAAAACACAAAATCGAATTAAAGTACACAAAAATATACAAAGAGAAGCAAAACCATTAGTAGAATACATTTGTCTCAACATTTAGATCGCGGTGAAGATGTTCTACAAGATAAAACAAATATATTTCTAAAAGGTTTTGAACTTTTATTACAAAAGAAACTAACAGCCACTTGAGTCTTTGACTTCACAATTAACAATTTGCAATGTCTTGTCGACAAAATGGCTCAGTAGGTAGTCTAAATTTACACTTTTCACGTTAATCATAAGATGTGAATAGTAGGACACCCATTCATCTTTTTACTACTGCCCCGTGTGTGGCCAACTGGAATAATTTATAGAAAACGTTTAAATTTACTCGGTGAAATAGGTTTTACAATAGCTTTTAACACAGAAAAATGAAATATGGCGGCTTCATTCGACCGTGCGTACTTAAGTGGAACTCAGGAGAATGAGAAAAGTTTTATACCTCCAGGAACAGAAAGTTCAACATATATTAGGAATTCCACTTTATGCAAATTCACCTTTTTAGGATTTAACATTCTGCAAATTCAACTTTCTGTACCTGGAGGATTTTTTTGATACCCTCCGCCGAAATCAGCGAGTGTATATGTCGGACTCGCACCAACTAAAATTACGGTAGGTATTCTTTGGCATGTCTCACGACCCATCGTCATAATCTTGTTGAGATCCATAGTAATGTTAGTAATACACAACACTTTAAAGCTATATTAGTAATAGTATGACAAAAATAGTAAAAAATAACATAAAAATAGTAGCACAAAACGCAAAAATAAAAACAAATCAATTCATGTATCGGCCGCGCCCCCCTGACGCACCATTAGTGACGATTAGAGACCATGTTCTTTAAAATGTGATTAGACTTATCATCTTCTCTTACTACAGAATATAGTTAAAACAAACTCTACACGTCTGTGTTCATTTATTAACTTATTAAAACACAACTTTGATATCACGAAACAGAATGAATATTCAGAAACCACTTTGATTATATCTATTTGGCGCTCTGCCAATTCGATTCCGCACTAAACGGATGCTCTAACATATTCGAAATATCTGAACTGGATTTATGTTTATGTAAGTCCCAAATATGTCTATCATTGGTATTTTTACACACCACTAAATAATCTAAACAAGCATTACTTTCTAAAAGAATGCTGTTGATTTTGCGTACATTTACAGTTTACTAAATATGCATTTCACTGTCTTGCTTGTCTGTTTCTCTAAATATAAGTTCTGTACCAAAGTTTTAAAGTACGAGTTCGTAGCCGATCGCTCAGCAGACGACATGTCATCGCAACACTATTGGTTTCTATGTATTTCTAACCTCTCGTTTTCATCAAGGATTAAACTCGAAAGCTCTAATAAAATTTAAATAACACCCGTCACAAAAAAAATATCTCGAATAAGTAAAAAATGATTCAAGCATTGTCTTTTCGGGGGACCTCTAAAGGGTAAAGCACACTCACGTGTTCTCGAAACGATTCAAGGTTCACATACATGCACGCACACAAAAATTCACGTCAAACTTGTAAGAGATAAGACCCCGTCGTTTTCACGTCGGAGGTTAAAATATTTCTTGATGAAAATGAAGAGTAAGAAAATATATCTTCCGTAGCTAACGACACAATGAGAAAAGTCCTTACCGGTTTGATTCCCTGTCGTATCATGTTCTGCAGCGACATAACGGTATGGACCGCCTGCGCAGGATCATGCCCAATCAACGCATAACCACATACGACCATCTGATGAAGAGCCTTCTCAGCGAGCATGGAAGTCTCATTTTGTTTAGCTATAAGGCATGCGTCAAGCTGTGAACAAATGGGCTGAGTAAGGATTTGGTATGAATTAAAAATGGCAACTTTTTGAATTAAAATCATCATCATTATCATCATCATCCTTGTGTTAGTCCCGGCCGCATCCGAAACTTGTCCACTTTTTCCAATCTAACTGCATCGCAAGTACTAGTTGTTGGACTTTTGAGGGCACCTAGATGTTCGTATGGCAAACGACGGCTAAATGAGAAAGCATTTCGAAGCAAATCAGTGCAAATTCTCATATTCACGCATAAAAGTATTTGCACTGAGCGAGAATCGAACGCGTATCTCCTGTGTAGCAGCCGCACTAACTACCGCCACACAACAGAGGATGTCAAAAACCTATAAACTGTTTTTTTTTTTTAAATTGACTACGGAATACTGCTCTGTAACAGAGAAAGATGTTAATCTGGAATAGCAGATGGGCCAGTTTTTGTCCATGCAATAAATTCCCATGCTTTGGGGAAACGGGATCTAAACTTTACACAGACGGCTACACCGAGAAACCTATTCCACGGAATACATGTAGTCTATGTGTTATTCCAGACCATAATTCAATATTTCTCCGTTCACTGGTTAAAGCGTGATTTAAGAATAAATATATTTACAAACTTTCACATTGATTACGATATGAGCGACTAAACAATGATATATTTAGGTTTTACTTTCAAAGCACTTCGTAAACAGTATTGCAGCATATCAAAATATACTTACAATGTATTATAACACATGCTCAGTGTAAATATTTGAAATAATGCAAATTTGTAAGCATCCTGACGATTGAAATCGTATGACCTACTTTTTGATACCTATGACCTTCAGATAATATGCATTTTAAACCGTAATTAAGATATGCATTGCATTAAGTTTGTATGTCTATACAATGCAGGTTTGTATATTGTGGTGGTCCGATGGCGAAAAGATCTGATCAACCACCTTATTTAGAATTGGGAGGACTGCTATAGAATTGTGAGTTCAGTTCAGTCAGACAGACTCTGTGGCGTGGCAGTAGAGAACGTGACTGCTACGCAGGAGGCGCGTGTTCAATCCCCGCACATTGCAAATATTTGTATCCATGAATATGGCTATTCACACTGGTCTGGTTGTGTCTCGGAGAGTACGTTAAACCGTCGGTCCCGGTTGCCAAACAAAGATCTATAGCAGTTGTTATAGGTAATTAGGGCCTTCAAAAGTCCGACTAGTCTAACTACAGAACTTCCGTATCGCCAATTTGGTTGTGGACATCCGATGGCAGTCGCTTCAGGGAAAATATCAAAATTCAGCCGCATCTTCGTTGGACTAGAAAACTGACCCCAACTGAGTTAGGTATAGGCTCAGAGTCTTGAGTCTTTTCAGTCAGAGGGTTTTTGGTCCAATAGCTCAAAAGGTCAGAGCGTTGTCTCTGTTTTTTGAAATTTTCCTTCAATTCTTGGTGCATTTTAAATTTACTAAAAAATAGTATTATTGATGATGTCATTCAATTACAAAAGATATTATTTCAGAATTTTATTAGCCGGGTTTACTTTCAATTTTAAATATTTGATAGCACAGTAAACTAAGAAAAAATAGTGCCCTTCTTCGTTTGTCGAATCGACGGTATTTTTGAGTTGCCATCGTGGTGTAGTAATTCGTTTCACGGCAGCGCCGCTACTTACGGAGAAGACCCGAGCATAGATTTCGCTCTCCTGTAAGGGCTGCCCTAAAAGATAGTGAATATCATCTTACCTCCTTCTCTCCGTGATGTTTTATAACATCAAGTATCTCTTGAAGTTCAGTCAATTTATCTTGAATCTGTGTCGTACCATTCTTCAGCAATAGTTTTATTTTAAGTAGCACCATATCCACTGACCTATTGTACAGACAATATTGAATTTGAATACACTAAAAACAAATTTGCATTGCATTTTTTTTAATATACTTCTTCCGATATTCCAACGTAACAAGTGTGTTATTGTCACGGTAACAAAAAGTCACTAGTGTGCGCAAGCTCTTATGCACAAACATTCAGTTTAATAAACTTGTCAAAATATATAGCCAGTAGACCATTATGTACAACATACACATAACGATGTTGTTCGATGCTTACTTCTGTAAATCGACCTGGAACTTCTTCTCGAGGCTCTGCAGCAAATCGTCACTCAACTTCTGCGTGATCTCATCTTCAATCACCTTGTCCACTTCTTCTTTACCGATGTCTGCTGCTTCTGTTAACTATACATTGATATTATAATTATTATTACTATGCATACAAAGAAATTGTCGGTAATAAATAAAGTGTCGGCTCGTAATATTAAAATAACATTATTTCTCTTTGATTGACTTGGTTAATACATCTAGAAAACAATTTAAATTAAAAAAAAGAAAAGACAATAATAGCTTTATATACTCACCAAAATCAAAGAAATCAAAAAATATATACACTTGATATTATACATGGTTATTTTATAAACCACTTGAGGACCTCACCACGAAACTACGATAATAAAAATATTGGCACTTAAAATATAATTCCATTATCATACATGTTTTATTTTTATGATAGCAATAGTATATAGCGTAATAATAAATTTGATGGTTATTGCAGTGTGAACAGGCGTTGAATAAAAGAAAACAATAACGGTATACCTTTGGGAGTCAGAGGAACGTCCCGAGAACGACAACAGTGGATACCTACTACTGACCAGTTTAATGAAATTAAGCTACTTTTTGGAAGGTATACTCTCCATGACACTACTAGTTGTGTCACGCAGTGGTGTCAAGGGAAACGGAGGTCCAAAACGTTAATTGGTAGTACTTGTGCGGCTAAGCACGTTTTTTATGGCACGTCAATTTGAGTTCACCTTTTCCATGAAGGTCAGCACGAGTCGACACCATTCATCGCAGGCTGTACACAGCATACAGTCGACGCGCCCGCGCATCTCACCGTCGCCCAGAACTCCCATAAGCCGACTCCAAGTGAGTTAGGAAAAGCCTTAGAGTAGGGAGATACTTTTTAGTAGTTGTTTTCAGGGAGTAGGGAGGTACTATGTATTAGTCTAATAAAACCACAAGAATAAAATGATACACATAATTATTTATTGGACAAAACACAAGTACATCACTCAACGACAACTACAAAAGACAATCACATCTGTAGCCTCACATGAACTCCTATCGAATTCGTAATGTAAAGGTATCGACAGAACGGAGGATTGCGATTGGCGGGCTACACACGCACACAGGTTCACAAGAGGCAGACTGCCAATCACAATGCTTCGTTCTCTCGAAACCTTTACATTACGAATTCGATAGGAGTTCATGCTAATGGTACAGGTTCCTCAAGTATCATAACAATAGTAGGGGTATCCCTCTGTCTGATGTGGTAACGACTTCACATCTGGTGTTCCAGCTCCTGAGAGAGCTATGCTCACGTACTTTCTGATCAGTGATAGCATTCTGTTGGAGAAAAAATGCGAGTTATTTTATAGGGTGTTAGGACAGCCTCAGTGTCGTGGTGGTAGTGTACGCGATTGCTTCGCAGGAGGCGCGGGTTTGATCCTCGCTCAGTGCAAATATTTGTATGTATAAATATGCTATTTGCACTAGTCTGGTCGTACCTAGGAGAGCACGATAAGCCGTCGGACCCGGTTGTCATACGAACATCCATGGCAGTCGTTGCGGGTAGTTAGAACCTTCAAAAGTCCGACTAGCCTAACTATAGAACTTTGATATCGCCAATTTGGTTGTGGAGGTCCGATGGTATTCCCTTCGCGGAAAATATCGTAGTTCAGTCGCATCATAGTTAGGCTAGAAAACCGACGCCAACTGGAAGATGGGGTCGGTTTTCTGCCCCATTGATGGTTTTCCCTGCTGTATATGAAGATATGTTAGGAGAACGCTCCCGAAACCTAAGAAACTTGGTCCTAGGGTACACAAAAATTCAGCATCATCATCATCACCCCGCGGCAGTTCACTGCTGGATATAGACCTCTCCCATGACACGCCAAAAAGTTTAGACGTCAGTCAATTCTAAGAAAGTCATTTAATACTTTAACGTCTCGCAATAAGGTTCATTATTATATGTATGTTACCTCGTTTTAGTACCAATCACATTCTCTACCGTAGCAATGGTGTTCATATACTGGGGGCTCAGCCTGCGAGCTTTGGTCAGAATTAAACTCGGTAAAGGGCACCTCACAGCGCCGCTTCTGCGAATTCAGAAGGAAAAAGATCAAATAATTCCACTTTTATTTTATGAAATTTTAATGCATTTCGTATGCAAACTGCGATTTCCTTGCATATCCTTGCGATTCAAACCGCATAGCAAGCAATCGTGCTAAAAAAATTTAGCTGCAACGTTTTTGGTTAAGAATTTATTTTCGGCATACCCATTTCCTTTTCACAGTCACCGATTGGCGGCAATAGGCTCACCCCCCATTACATGGATCCGAAAATCATAGTTGGCGAAATGTATGTGTTTAATACACCTCTGCCTACCCCTTCGGGGATTACGGGAGTAACCTTATGTATGTATGTTTAGTACACTAATTATTCAAATCCAAGGTCTGGAAATGTGAATGCTTCGAAGAAACTTGAATCCCTGACCAGTAGGTTGTATCTTACATCATTTTTCCAAGATGGTTATATAGGCAAATATTGCTTAAGACGTGGCTTCGTAGTTCAGTGGTCAAAACATTCCCTCTGTGAGTGACTGATCTCGTGTACAAGTCCCGTCGAAGCATTTACTTTTTCCGATATAAATTGGTATATAATTATAGCAATAACTTACTTTTTCACAACAGGCGGTACGACACAAGTCCCTCTTGTCGATTTGACCTAATAATTTATACAACTGTAAAAGAAAAAAGAAATGCCTTTAGTAAATACCGCGGTAGCCTAGTGGTATGGGTAATGGCCTGCTGAGACGAGGTCTCGGGTTCGATCCCAGGTTTTATAGCACACACTAATGACGCTTCGACGCTTTTCGAAGTTATGTGTGTATTTATCGCAGGTTCATAAGTGCCCAGTTAATGGCAATAGACTCACCACATTGGGACTTAAACATAAACTGGCGATACGTGGGTGCTAGCACCTCTGCCTACCCCCTCGGGGATATAGGCGTGTTTATGTTATGTTACGTTATGTTTAGTAAATACTATTATTGTAACATTTTCAACAAGATTTACTTCTTCCTGTCAGTAGCAATTAGGATAAAGTTAGATACGCCCAGCCGAAAATTCCAATTTTCGAGTCCGACATAACCTCCCCAACCGGTTCTAGCGGGGAGTACCCGTGGGGATTTTTCACACTATAACAAAAAATGGCGTATGAAGAATATCATTCCCCATCTCATTCGAAGGGTATCGTAAGACTCGTATGAAATGACAGACGGAAAAATATGCAGACGACGTCACTGCGAGAGAAGGAAAACTCGAAAACTCGAAATAAAATGCTCCAACCCATTTGCTCAGCGTGGAAACAGTAGGCCAGAGTATCCCCATATTGGTAGAGACCTATTTCCAGCAGTAGACTACGATAGGCTAATTGATTGACGAATGAATAGAATAGATGAAGTAAAAATAATAAACCGTATACACCGATAAAACGGTAACAATATTTTTATTTTCGTTAGGAAAATATTTAGTAACTTTTTAAGCCTTAGGCAATGTTTAAAAAGTTACTGAATATTTTTTAGTTCTAGGGAATTAAACATACTTACTTCTAACTTGGCATAGTAGCACATTTCTGAAATAATATAACACATACATTTAAGAACTTCAGATGAAAACTCCGCTATCCTGAAAAGGAAATCGGACAGAATGTAAAACATTATTCGTATACTATACAACATACAGGGTGTTAGGGAAACGCTCCCGAAGTCACACATGTTAGGTAATCCGGGTATACTACACCTTCATGTAAAAAATCATCTTCATCATCATCATCATCATCAGTCATTTAACTTTACTAACACGATGGAAGGTGAATAACAATAGCAGAATGAAAACAAAATTCTTTTTCCCTATCAAATACTACTAGAACACTAAAATTAAAAGAAAAAAAATAAAAAAATACCAAATTGTAATTTTTTATGCCAATATGTAATGTATCAGTAGTATGTAGTCTACCAGGGATCTTTTTTTCAGTAGCGTTTCCCTTACATTCTGTATTTTCAGTTTGTCATAACTAAACTATTAAAAAAACTTTTTTACTAACTGCTTTGTGCAAATCGTCATATTTAACTCGATTGTAAGAATGGCACGGCAGCATAATGAATTGTTAAAAGAAAATAATTCTAAAGTCGACATTTTTGATCCTAATTTCAAAAATTTCAGCAAAATCATAAAAGGTATCCTCCAACCTGAACAGGTTGATTAGGACGCAGCATACACGCTGCTTCCTGGAAAACCATCCCATTCATTTTCGTATCTTTGTAGATAGACACTAATTAGGTACCTAAACATTATAAACCTATTGTAATTCAACTCACTAGTAAAAGACCAAGGAATTATACTGACTTCAAAAATGCGTCATAGTAAGCACACACAATACAGGCTGCAATCCTCTCATGTTCCCCTATCGGATCACGCTCGTCTAAAATGCAGCTACACTTGTTCAACTCTTCACAATAGTGTTCAGGAGTTCCTAACGGTGCATACTGGAAAAGAAGCACTCCATAATAACTGCAGAAGGGTTTTGGAATCCATTTCTTGTGTGTTTGACCCTTAGTAATTATACTATGATTCTATCACCTACACTATCGATATGAACCCACTACAAATTAAGCTATTTAGCCTGACTACGACAGCTGTACCACCATCATAAAAAGGAATGAATGAAAGTGGACGAAGCAAGGGCAGGAATCACGGAGAACGAGTAGGCTGATAGAAAGGTTTTGATCCAATATCAAATAATTTTGATGGGAATTTAGATGATGATGAAAATGACGAAAGGGGTGTAATGTAAATTCTACTAATATCGGATAGCTGTTTACACATTTTGTAAAATATACTCTATGAAAATGTATATGACTTTGTTATAAATGATACTTACCAAAACAAAAGCGCTGATAACAATAAATAGACTAATATCTGTACACCACTTTATCAGATTGTTAGGATCTGAAAAAGAAAATCCATAAACATTTATTTATTTAGGTACATTAACAGTTACAACATATTAAGATTACATGGCTTGGCATGCGTCATTATTGCAATTGTAAAGCTTTACGCTATTAAGAACAAGAAGATTCTAACTTTACATGAAATAAAATTCAGATTCATTCTTTGGAATGAAGCGCGATTCACACTGTCATAACGCGGGTGCGAGTCGGGCGTTAGTGATTTTATCATCCATTGCCGCTTACAGAAAAAGGCAAAATATAAGAATGCTGTATTAAGAAAAAGACGATGAATGTCAAAACGACCCGGGCCCGACCCGCACCCGCGCTATGTGTGAATCGCGCTTAAATATTTTCCAGGCAAAATTGCGTTTGGTTATTATCATTAATATCTATTTTCTATGCCCATACGTACCTACACTATATTAGATATACTGTGGCTAAACTACTGCTTGAATTAATTTTTGATGTATAGGCTAAGTAAGTAGTACGCTTCATGCATGGTTCAAATTAACACCCTTTAATCTCCTGTCATTCTTCAGAATACGACCACAACTGGCGATAGTTCTTTTAAACCACTTGACTGGCGACATGCTGTATATTGAAAGGAGCCTTATAGTGTACCTTATATTGGGAGATGCCTATGCCTAGCATGGACTACAATAGCCTACTTTATTGTAGGTGTATCTAACCTGCGTGTTGTTCGTGAAATCGTGAGTGTTGTGTGTCGCAATCGAGTGCAGTGTGAGAACGCGGACAGTGGTAGTGGCGGCGCGCGTAGTAAACGAGTGAGAAAGAGGGTAGACCGATACGGTTGGCCTCTATAAGAACTAACTCGCCGGTCGTCGGTACACCGTGATCATGGCGCTTGCAACAGTGCCGAAATATCGGTTATTCAACGAAATAAACAAACATGGTAAATATCCCGATAAATTTAACAGTGAATGTATCTAACCTGTTACTGAACGCCGCGAAATACAGTTCCTTTCCATGCCAACATGGAATCCACCTTATCTTTGCTGCTTTTAGTAGCATCATAATCCCATTATGTCTATATATTATGATCAAATCATTGATCTGGACAACACCAACACATATAATTTTCTCATTCTTTTAATTGGAGTAAAGTTCCTTTACATATTATTATAATTTTATTGACCTGAAGATCAAAATATAGATATCAAATTGATTGACAGATGCTGCTTAATATTGACAACTATTATTTTTTCCTTATTTTTAGATTCTATTACAAAAAGGTTGAATTTTTTTGTCTATTAGAGACATATAACTCTTTGTTATCAAATTATACTTATACTTACCACTATAAATAGTAATTTACATTTTGGTATAACTAATAAATTATAAGATTGTATACATTACTAACTGACTCGCGCAACTTCGTTAGCGTCACCCCGTTTTTGCAACATTTTTTACTTCTGCTCCGCACCAGTTAGTTGTAGCATAATGTTATATACACATAAACCTTCCTCATCAATCACTCTATCTATTAGAAAAACCGCATCACAATTCGTTGCGTAATTTTGCTCATCTTTGTTTTATACTATGTATAGTGATGCTTATTACTAATCAAAATAATTACCCTTATTTAATTTGCTTGTGTTTGGATTGGTTTTATGACAGTAATGTAATATTATGTAATCCTGACCGTTAGGATCTTTATAAACCACTTAGATGGTAGTCAAGCAACAGGCTCACCTGATGGAAAGTGGTTACTTGGGCCTATGGACGTTCGCAACACCCGGGACCTTCAGATTTGGAACCTAACTAGTCACTTACTTTCAATAGTTTTTGATATTATAACATAACGTATTCCCGCTTTAACCTTTAACTATTTTAAAATAATAATCCCAAAAACAAAAATGTCGACACCAGTATTTAATTTTCTCTAACACTTGCAATTAATATCTTGTACTTGCTAATAATATAATAAGCGGCGGTGGCTTAGTGGTTAAGGAGTCGGCCTTACGATCGAGAGGTCCCGGATTCGAATCTTGGCCATTACACTACCGACGTGAACCCACTCCTAACACAAGTATTTGAGCTTAGCTGGATGGGTTAAAGGGAATATTAGTAACTTCGGTTGCTAATATTCTTTAAAAAAAAAAATATTAGCTTCATCATTTTTTATTTGAAAAAATTCATGGCAATCATTAAACGATAAATCTTTATTCAGTCAAAATCCAGATCATCACATTCATCATTTTTGTTATTCTCTTGATCACCACATTAAGGTAAGAGTAGAGCCTTCAGAGTTTCCATGTTGACAAGACTTCGCCACTTGGATACCGATGAGTACATGTTACTGTAAAGACACAAGTTATTCCGTAGCCACACACCAAACCAACTTTACTTTTAATTTATATTCTTGGCTATTTACTGTTTGCTTGCTAGATACTACTTTTCGAGGACTCCCTTACTGATATCAATCTATACTAATATTATAAAGAAGTAAAGTTTGTGTGTTTGTTTTTTATTTTTATTTTTTTTTATTTGTTAAATTGTAAGGGGTAATCTCGGGATCTACTGAACTGATTTTAAAAATTCTTTCACCAATAGAAAGCCACATAATTGCTGAGTGTCATAGGTTAGTTAGGTTAGTTATATATAAAAATCTAACAAATTAAACAATTAAATTCATCCAATATTATGTATCCAATAAGATATACTATTTGAACCAACTGGACTAAATTAGTATCCGATTTCGGCATGATAACGGTCCGAATCACGCTATGAAAGTAAAGTAGACTACAATATGGGGTTCTTCAAGAAGGGCATTAGAAGGTTTCTACAGGGTAGGCAGCACGTGTGTGACGCCTCTGGTGTTGCAAACGTCCATAGGCCACGGTGACCGCTTGTCTGTATAAAAAATAGGTATTGTAGCAGACTTCTTTTTTTTCGTGCGCAAAATCCCCGCGGATACCACCTCCACCAAAACCGATGGAGGTGATTATGTCGTACTCGAACCGACCAAAACGCACGCCGTCAATGGGTTCTTGATTGCCGGAGGTGAGGTTATACAAGACATATCTCTCGCACCCCGGCAGACCCGGGGACATCTCTGTTGAGATGACCCTCTTCCCTAAATGTGGGGACCATGGTGTCCCCATGTAGGCACTTTGTATGGTGTGGCATTATGTGCCATCGCCGTGGCCTGCTTCTGCTAGGGTGACAGGCGGCTCCACCCGTCACCCCCAGGCTCGCGCTCATGGGGGACGGAGGTCATTCTGCGACCTCCGACGTCCAATTCACCTCCGCTCATCGCGGGCAGTGCGGGCCCGAAGTCTTCTTCGGACCCGCTCCGCCACCTCCTTTTCGAGCATTACTTGCTCGCAGAAGGAGGCGGCGGCTGCCCAAGCACTCGCGCATCGTACCATCGCCGTGAGCAAGGTGGCGAGCGAGACAACTCCCTTTGCGTCTCCCACGCCGGGCACTCGGTCAACGTGTGCAGCCCCGAGTCCTCGCTCGCAGGTACTGTAGCACACTGAGACACTATCTCTTTTGCGAGGTGGTGGTAAGGTCCCTGAAGTATACTTGCCTAGTTATCACGTTCCAGTAAGTACAGTAATGGGTTTCGACGGTAGTACTCGCGGCGCTGCCGTTCAACTTTTGTGATCTACATTGCCAAAAAATTGGCAAGATTTTATTTTTGGACGAGGTGATACTTCTTCGGCCCGGAATTTTCTGTAAAATGATTAAAGTCAGGTTACATAACATAATAGTCGTTACGGGTAGTTGGAGCCCTCAAAAGTCCAACCAGCCTAACTTGGAACTTCGATATCGCCATTGGTCATTAGACCATTGGTTGTGGAGATCAGATGGCAGTCGCTTCACGGAAAATATCGAAGTTCAGCCGCATCACAGTTAGACTGGAAAGCCGACCCCAACTGAGTTGGGAAAAAGGTTCAGGGAATGATGACATAACATAACATTAACTAACGTCTATATCCCCGAAGGGGTAGACAGAGGTGCTAGCACTCATATTTCGCCAGTTTATGTTTAGGTCCCAATGTAATAGGTGGCGAGTCTATTGCCATTAACCGGACATTTACAAACCTGCGATAAATACACACATACTTAACTTCGAAAATCATCGAAAAGTCATTGGTGTGTGTCATGGTAAAACCTGGGATCGAACCCGACACCGCGACCGCTACGAAATGGGTGCGGGTTCGATTCACGCTCAGTGTAAATATCCATGAATATGACTGTATGCTTTGGTCTGATTGTGCCTAGGAGAGTACGTTAAGCCGTCGACTCCAGTTTTCATACAAATATCTATAGCATTCGTTACGGGTTGAGGCTCTAAAAAGGTCTACAACTAGACTAACTGCAATACTTCGATAGCACCAATGTGTTTTAGAAGTCAGATGGATGGTCAGAAAATATCAAGGTTCAGACAAACCCGCAATTCCCGCAATTAGGCTGGAGAAAAGGACCCCAGACTCTAAGATGAAAGCTTGGGATGCGACTGGTATATCGCTAAGATAAAGATGATGTAAATATTATTATAAATTAGCTATGCTTCGGTTCTATTTTACTTTTTTCTTTGTTCTTAAAGGCCATAGCGTGAAAGTATAATAAAACCTATCGTAAAATTTGGGCATTGAATGCAAAAAATAATTCTACAACAGCACATATCATTTCTAAGATCAGCTAATTCAAAAACACTCCGTATTCAACCAATTACAATCAGACAAACTTAATTTTTTTATGATCTTGAAAAGTCTTAGATAGACTTTAAATTTTTGCTAAAAAAACATCAAAATTGTTTTCAGTCCAAACTGTAGGATACAGCCTATCCCACCTATTTCAGATCGTCCATCCATCTTACTGAAGGGCATTCCACCTGCCGTAAATAATAACATAATCCAAACTTCACTACATAGTATAAAACAAAGTCGAGTTCTCTGTCCCTATATTCCTATGTCCCTTTGTATGCCTAAATCTTTAAAACTACGCAACCGATTTTGATGCGGTTTTTTTAATAGATAGACTGATTGAAGAGGAAGGTGCTACAACCAACTAGTGCGGAGTAGAAGTGAAAAATGTTGCAAAAACAGGGTGACGCAGACGAAGTTGCGCGGGTCAGCTAGTATATTATAATTAAACGATACTTACCATGACAAAATAGCAGATACTTAAAAAAAGTAGGGAATGGAATAAAAACGAAAACATGTTATACACAAATGAGAACGTGGAGCTGTTATCTGCAAACAATAGAATAATCAATTAGTTTTAGTTTTATTTTATTTTTAAGGAAACCTTCAACAAATTTAAGTAAATATACAAAAGTAAATAGTTTGAGAAGGCCACTTAAAAGTTTTAATCCGTTCAGGAGTTTTTGCGTAAGGATAAACAGCGCGAGTGAGTCTGGTGATGCAAACGTCCGTAGACCACGGTGACCACTTCCCAGCAAGTAGGCCGTACAATTGCCTGATACCTAAATCGTATAAAAACAGATAAAAATTCTAATATATATATATTTGAGAGGAAAACTTGCACCAGAGGCTACTACATTATTTAGCAGGTAAGGTTAACTTGGGTTCTGAAGGTGTTGGTAGGATCCTGTAGACCAAATACATGAATGTTATTCTTTCAAAAACATCATCCTTTTACCTGGGTATCGTGGTGATGAGTAAGACCTCTCCATATCGATGCAAGTCTACCCTATCACCACTCGTAACAGTAACGCTGTTCTTCGGATCGACATGGTTTAGTCAAGAATACAAGTAATTTTCTAAGAAAAACCAACTGCCTACTTCTTTTGCCTGGTTGTCAAAATGATTGACGTACTATCATATTCTGACTGTCATTATTGCTGACACCTCACTTCACCTCTCTCAAAACCACAGACGTCTTAGGGATACTATACATATCGTGATAAATAAATAAATATTCTAGGACAATCTACACAACGCCATCTAGACCCATGGTAAGCATAGCTTAACTAGCTTGTGTTACGGATTCTAGAATGTGGATAAACATACTTAAATACATTTTTTTTTGTAAATACATACATCTTATACATATAAACACCCAGACCAATGCAGATATTATTATATATATAAAATATTTTACACACACAAATATTTGCACTGAGCGGGAATCGAACCCGTAGCTCCTGCGTAGCACTACCGCCACGCCACGGAGGGAGACTGAAGAAGTCCATTCTCACTCAACGCATAGGGACGTATTTATTCTCCAATATGGCAATAAAAAATTGCCATCTGTTAGCACCCGTAAGCCCGTTTACCGCTTCTTAGTCTTTAGGCAACTCCACTTAACGGGAAACTCAAACGGAACTTCAGTTACCGCGTTGACTTCTTTAAAAGTGGCAAAAATAGGCCTAGGTACAAATACAAAAATTGGTTCTGATGAGAAGATATCATTCTTGGTACAACCATTAATAGATCCAGCTACTTATTATAGTTTCCAGTAGAACCAACAACACCATATTTGGTTCTAAGAAGAAAAAAAAGTCTCACTGGAACCAAAATGGTTCTAGTCTATGGTTCCAAGTGGAATGGGACAAGGGCAAGGATATGATGATGATGACCACAAATATAAACAATGAGTATACACGCACATTTTATTTTAAAACAATTTTGTTGAATATTTAGATAACGTTGTAACATCTGCCGTACTTAGATTCTTCTGATTTTGACTGATGTAGTATATGTGATTAAGTACTGTTTCGATAATTCCAACATCATTACAAAAATTGCGCATATCATAGTTTGGTGGTTTAGTGCGAGTCGCATCCGCCAAGTACCTGAAATGAATATTTGACACAATTACCTAGTACGCTCGTCGTCTACCAGGTCTTGTCTCAATTACAGGGTCGTCGTAACATATTATTCTCTTCCACATATTCTTTTCAGATGTCATTTTCTCAGTCACTCACTTTTTGTCAGATCTTCTATCACGAAATCCTTTCATCTTTTTAAAAGCCGCCCTCTGCTTCTAAAGCCTTCCAAACATCCCTTTCGGTCCGTTAGGTTGAATTTTCAAAATGTTGAATTCCCATAATGTTGAATTCTCAGCTACATTCATACTTTGGACATTTTTTACCACATTACTATCATCCCTTCTCATAGTATGGCCATACCACGGCAGTCGTTTACTTCTAAATGTTTCATTTCCTTATTCTATCACACACTGACATACATAAGTTAGTATGTTAACTTTTTAAATCAATGTTTCAGTCGGGTCAAATAGCTCAGTTTGTCCAGAGTATTCCCACTAGAGGGCTAAATTTACTAACTCAACGAGCTATGGGATTTTCATTCAGTTCTCGCAACCCACAGTAATATATTACCGGTATAAAGCTTTAGCCTGGTTTATTCCTCTCCCGTCTATCGCTGTTCCAAATTCCAGCCAGATCTAATGAGCCGTTAGAGCGTGATTGAATAACGAACATACAAACATCTTCACAACATTTATAACAATAGTAAGAATTAGAATACCTTGCAGCAGCTGCTTTCACTTGTCGAAGCCTAGGGCTTTGATACATTCTGTTGGAGAAGGACACATAGGACCGAGGCAGTTCGCTGAACATTGAGAACCAGTAGGACTCGTGGTAGCAGGCGTCTTGGGTGCAGAACCCGTTGGGGCCTGGATCTTAATGGCCTGGAGTTTGATGCCATGATGTTTGGAAGGCTGGTTCTGGGGGTTATGACTGGTGGCGGCTGTACGTGTGGGGGCCCCACGTGTGGGAGCTGCACGAGTTGGGGCTGCACGTGGAGGAGTAGAACCTATTGGGGCACCACCCATAGAAGAGTAACACTCTGGAGGACACTGGAAATAATAATAGTGGTAATTATACTATCACTCCTCTTTCTCATTGGGGTGAGTCCAAATTCTACTTTGCCGGTAACCACATAGATAGATATGTACCAGCATACATACGTAAGGGGAACACTCCCGTAGCCGAAGGCCACTGGTAGTACTCTAGGTACACAACATATTGGCATTAAACAAATTACGATTTGTTTTTTTTATGACCTTTTTTTTGTAGTGACATTTTTATGAAATTATCGTTTCATTTAACCTACTGATACGATGGACAGTAAATAATGCACAAATATAGTGTGCATGCCATTATATAGTGTACCAGGAGTATTTTAAAATAATGATAATGTTTAGCTAAAGGCGTGTAAGTGCACTTCAAATTACAAAATACTTTCTGTTGAAGTTACGAGACACTAATATGCTAGTTTATTCAAATGAATTTAAAATTAGGAAAAGTGAATGTCTAGACGGGTCTTTGAACCCGCGACCAGTTTATTTTCTTACAGGAAGAATACTTGCACAGAAAAATGCTAGACTATGTCTAGACCATTCGGAAGTCTCCTTCATATCTTAGTGGTCTAGTCCGGCCTAGACAGTTTTAATCGATTCACAAAATATTAATTTTATGACTTTCTTCCATTCATACATTCGATATTCTACTAACAGAACCACTTACTGTTGAAGGTATTCTCGGTAACTCTGGGACGCTGAGTTGACTTACATATCTGGAAACAAAACACAATTATAATTATATACTCGCATATCTATATGAAAATTGTGTAATTACAGAACTCTTCTCAACTTAACGTGGTTTCTTGTTCCATTCACGACTGAGAACGTTGATTGTTTTGTGAACTATAACATGCGAACCTTACCTAAATCTAAGTAGTGTTTCTAATTATGAATACTTGAGCCATAAATCCGAAAACGATCGTCGTCAATTTGCGTCATTTTTGTCTTGAAGGAGGTAGGAAACAGACCAAATACAGTCACATGGATAATAATCATCTATGTCATTCATTCACTTTGCTGGTGTTGTAGGATGCGTTGGTATCTCTCATCCAAACTGAGCACTTTACACGAGAAGTACCTCCGTCACACAGAATACCGCAGCTAATAATAACCTTGTGTTAGGTCCAGAGAGTAAAGTAGCCAGAGCTTACTGGAGAGTTTTTATGTCCAGTCCAGTGTATTCAGTGTTCCCTGCGCTCGCGACACAGAATTTAACCTTCACATAACCTGCCCAAATTCTTCAAAAAGAGCATTAGAAGGTTTCTTTAGGATCGGCAGCACTACTGTGTGACGCCTCTGGTGTTGCAAACGTTCATAGGGTACGGAAACCATATCTCACCAGGTCGGCCATACGCATGTCAGCCACATAAGTGGTATAACAATTTGTGCTTAGACAAGCTCTAGCAGTTGAGGGGAGTAAGAGTAGAAGAAGAAGTAAAAAGTATTTATAAAAATATGAGTGTAATAGATTATACTTACTCGTAAATACTATTCATGTTTCTTACAAATGTCTTAGGCAGTTTTGAATCTGTTTCGTAAACTTTATTAGGATCACCGAAGGGATAGAACTGAAATTAGAGAGACGAAAATTATTAAAAATAAAAAATACCATGGTCACAAATTATCCATGTGGTGATAGAGAAAGAATATCAGCATCAGCACCCCATTTCATCCGGAGCGACTAACAGAAAAATACACAGACGATATCACTGCGAGAGAAGAGAAACTCGAAATAAAACCCTGTAACACTCCGTCTCGCCACCGCAGCGTGGAAACAATAGGTAAAAGTCTCTTAACATTAGGAGAAGTCTATGTCCAGCAATGGACTGCAATAGACTAATTGATTGATTGATAATTCCCACTTAAGAACCACGTAAAGAACTCTTGTATTCGGGGCAACCTCCATGTCCGTTACATCACAGACCCTGGAGAGTTGCCTTCGCTGGTGCAGTGATGTCCAGTGGCGACCACCAGGCTACGTGGGTAACAAATATCTGGCCATGCTGTCTTCGCCGATCCTCGGTAGATCCAAGAAGTGCCGTCTTGGAGACGTATATGATGGCATGCATGCCAATGGGCTTACTATCCTAGATCCGCAAGACACAGCTTTAGTTTTTTAAGTAAATTACAAGAAGACATACTTACCACCAGCAATAGTACAATCAGCAAAGGTATTAAATACTTCCAATATCTTTTTGAATATCTTCTTAAGTATCTCTTCAGATACGATCGTTGTACTGAAAATGGATAACAGTTTAAATAAGTATTTTGTAAGCCTAAAAGCCTTAGAGTAAATATCTTGGACCCAAACAGCGAGAAAAACAAGATCCTGATGCGGATCCAGGACCCAATCATACCCTACGTTCCACAGGAGCGGCCCATGGATCCATGGATATGTTTAGATATTTGTTAATCAATTACGCTCTAATGACTAAATATAAAACTAGCTGAAATCTGGTATAGGGATTTTATAGTGTGGAATAACATATATAGGCTATATTTATTCTTATCCCGACAATAGTTTCGCTCTGTAAGTCGCTCTGTAGAGTTCTTGAAGATGCCTTGTGTAGAGGCAAAACACGTGTCTAGGTTTCTTCTACGCACTTTCGGAATATTGCACATGCCGAGTTGAAGCGTTTTTACTTGCTTCGACAGTTGCGATTTGGCATTCATTCCAATGAAGTTAGTTATATTCGCCGTTGCTATTGCTTTCTTCTATTCCCCGCCCTCCCTCAATATATTTCTACTATGAAATGTAAAATTTCGCGAAGATGACTGAATGTTTGTTATCCAACTATACTCTAACGGCTGAATGAATCTAGCTGAAATTCGGTACAGCGACAAATTATAGTTTGCAGGGCATCACACGGTAGCTATTGCAAATAATACTTAATTACCATTACAAGGGCAGTAACAGTAGCGGCAAGCATTATGTCTATGTGAGTCATCTCCCATATCTGAAGAATGTTCAGTCTTGATACGTCTCACCCGAATAGGTATAGGATTGTTTTGTGTCTCTCATATTTAGTTTTGATTCCATAATTTGGTTATTCTGTACGGATTATAGATAGTCTCAATGCAAATAAAATTGCATTGAGACATTTTGAGATATTTATATTTGAACTGAATGATGGGAAGTCATTTTGACATTATTCTGTATCTGAAAGTCATAGATTGATCTAGACCTATAAGTCTATAATTAAAGATTATCTATCGCTAAATTATCTATAGCATTATCATTATCATTGTGTTAATACTCGTCATTTGAGACCTTCTGACCTGCGCTGGTGGCATAGAAATTATTTTAATCTTTACCCCACCCAGGTCAAGAAGAGCACTAGAAGATTTCTATTCGGATGTAAACTTACATAGGCCACCGTGGCCACTTTTCATTAGGTGGGCCATGTACCACCGTCTGCCACCTTAATGGCATATAATGAAGTTTCTACAGAATTGTTATAAAAAGAGGTTATTCATGTACACATGGTGATTCACGAGGTTATACATGTACATATGGTTATTCATGAGGCTATACATGGTTCATTACGTCTCACCTATCATTATTGGATCCAAGATCAAGATCTTTGTGAGGAAAATGTAGAGCTGGTAGTGTTTTCTAAGGTAGAGTTGTCTAAACATTTATACTCGTATGCCATAAATAAAGTTCACAATCGGCATATAAGTCTTTATTCCCATTTAAATATTCTACAGCGTTAGTAACATTTTATAATAGACCTTTCGTTTCGTTATTGACAAATTCTGTTAACAAACATTCTTCCCATATCTTGTCACAACTGTATTTAGATGAATCCATAGTTACAGCATCCGTGCTTCGAGATACCGATTGTATCAATCCTCTTACTTCACTTCTTCTGGAGATTCCAAAATTATCATCAATAACTTCAAGAGGCTGCGAATAAAATATTTTTAATTAGTTAAAACTTCTTTGGGGAATTTAAATTCGTGTGATATGGCAATCCAGACCAATTTTGACACAGACCTGGCATTTTATGGTTTAACTGCAGTCTACACAAGATATTTCATCACTAGGACACCAGCAAATTGGAACGGATTTCCCTGCACACGTCTCCTCCTTAAAAATAAAGTTTAATTCACCGTAGTAAAGATTTAGCTTCGAACCGAACTACTTGGGTCTGATTTACATATCCTAGTCATCTCTCAGATATCCTAATATTTTTATATCTTATATTTATAGCTTAATCGCAATCAATGCAGTAATATACATTTCTATAAAAGAGGTGTCGTTTTAATCTGCTACTTTTCTTTTGATAAAGACCAATAGCTTAAAGTTTCAAGTACCACGTAGATTTGATTTGATAAGTCAGGAAGGAGAGTGAGCGATGTCCAGCTAAGCTAAAGTATTTAAATATCAAAGTTTTTTTCGACAATCAATATGTGTGATAGCAAATATCAATAATTACTTACTTTACTGAGCACAGACCATACAGCCCGCAGTATACAACATGGCAAATTACAAATAGAAAGTACGATTAATCTGAAAATTCAAATTTCAATTAGATTTAGATAACACATACACACACAAAACTTAGGAGGGAAGAATTTAGGTGTAGAGATGCCGTCGATTCGAAAAAAGAAGATCTAAATGAGATGCCACGATCATATGATATGAATAATATTTATTTAATGTATTTACCTGGCAGTTGCATAATAAGCATAACATAAGTCTTCAAAATCGTTTTTGGATTCATCTGAGTTGGATATTTGAATGAACACGATGAATACCAGGACCTGTGAATAGATTAATGTGGGATGTATGTATTTGTTTTGCTGAATCATTCTCTGAACCTTTTTCTCAACTCAGTTGGGGTCGGCTTTCTAGTCTAACCGTGATGCGGCTGAACTTCGATATTTTCTGTGAAGCGACTGCCAGCTGACCTCCACAACATTAGTTCAATGACCAATGACGATATCGAAGTTCCAAGTTCGACTAGTTGGAATTTCGAGGGCTCCAATTACCCGTAACGACTGCCATAGATGTTTGTATGGCAACCGGGACCGACGGCTTAACGTGCTCTCCGAGGCACGACCAGACCAGTGCAAACAGCCATATTCATGCATACAACTTTTTGCACTGAGCGGGGATCGAACCCGCGCCTCGTGCGTAGCGCAGTTGCGTGCACTACCGCCACGCCACGGAGGCTGTCCTGTTGTACTTACTGGTAAAACCCTAGACTCTGAGGTGAAAACTTCAGATGTGACTGGTATTAACGCTAGGATAGAGAAGAAGGTTTTGGTTGTGGTCTGAGGATGAGGTGTGGATATACATATAAAATAGATATTTTGTACTAACCATAAACACTGTGAACAATAGAGGTGCTAACAATATTAGACAGTTTTTTATGTGCGTGATGATACCTGTAAAAGAATTTGTTCATAAGTTTACAACTAATAATTGTCAATCATATTTTTAGAAGAGAGAGTTACAGATGGATGTAATATATGTATTATACCTAGTTTCCCGCATATCGCCCAAGTAGCGATAAAACAAATCCCTGGTGCACGCGGATTGATTTGATAAAATCTTTTGATTTGATTTGAGTTTCTTTGCCACCGTAGTACCTACCCCGTGCAGTTCTCGCTGTGCTAGAGTATAGTTTGTGACATCACTAGGGTCAAAATATATGTCGGTAACTATAACAACGATGATAGTTTGGGAATTCTCCTCTCCAAGACGTTAATTGGTAGTGCTTGTGCGGCTAAGCACGTAATAAATTTCTTTGCGATTTACACTGCATAGCAAGGAATCGAGTTAAAATTTATTTAGCTGCAACATTTTTGGTTAGGAATTTATTTTCGGAATACCCATTCTTTTACAAAGTGCCTGATTGACGGCAATAGCCTCGCCTATTACGTGGGACCAAAAATCTTAGTTGGCAAAATGTGGGTGTTTATTATACCTCTGCTTACCCCTTCGGGGATTACGCAGTAGTGTAGATATGAGTTACATAAAGAATTTTTGCCAGTCAATACAGAGCTTCGTAGGTAAATGACATCCATTAAATGCAGTAACATTTCTAAAAGCCGGTAACAGGAATTCCTCATCAGGGAGACCATCTGCTTTTTTCCCACCTAATTTTGCATTGAAGAGAATGAAAACTCTTGTTGATCACCGAAGATTGCAAATAGAGTTGCTACGAGAACGCAGTTACCATTTGCGGTCGGTATTCCATTTGCATCTCTTCAAGACTACCACAGACCAGTATTTGCCTTATTTTGGAAACATATAATACTTCTTGGACATTATACTATACTCACCACACAAGACACATCTAGTGTTCGACAGATATCTCAATGATCTAGGATCCATTAGTCATCAGTCTATCAAACCAATGTGACTGTTATTTGATACAATTTCAAAGTGAAATCATACACGCCAAAATGTTATCCAATAATATGAAGGTGCATTTGAATAAGGCATCTTTTCTTTTGTATCAATGTCGACTATTTACCTTCTTCCTCGACAAATATTATGTCCCAATCCCACTCATCTTCCATGCTTCAGTCAGGCCACGTTACGAGATGAAAAGCCATATTTTATATGATTCGTTTTTCGATTTTTGTTATTAAAGTTGTAGAATCGGTAGATGGTCATAGATAAACCATGTTGTTGTTGTGTTGTTTGTTATTGTTTATAGATTATATTGTAATGTCAGGGAACGTAGACAGATGGTCTGTCTATGGACCATTCTAAGGTATAGAGTAGACAGATGATCTGATTTGATTTGTTTATGATTTTACTAGTTTGGACTCAATTCGATAGATGTCTTTACTAGTATTGTTGCATATTATATGTATACTATTTTTTAGTAGTAGTTGTTATGTATAATATTTTTTACTACTTAATGTAAGTAGAATAAATGACATTTGTTTTATAAAAAGCTACTGCATAAAATATTTTAAAATTATTAGTGTTTTAATATGGTAGTAAATGTGTAGTTTTGTCTTCAATTTTAGTAAAAAGAATTTACTATTTGCCTTCTGGATGATGTAAAATACCCTTAAGTACCATGATATTTACTAAAGAGAAAGAACCTTTTAAGTGACCTTCTCATACTATTGACGAGAGATGGGGACACCGTGGATCATACCCTTCTTTTGAGATGAACCCTGATCTACAGACATCTCACCTTCAGTAACCGAAGACCCGAAGATGGCGTGGGTTATGGTCGGTTTGAAACAGACATAACTACTGTCACCGGCTCAGGTGGAAGTGGTATCCGTGGGGATTTTGTGCACGGATACAAAAATGGATATACTGATGTACTGAATACATCTGTGGTCATCACGATAGAAACAGAATGTAGTAATGACCATATCAATGTAAAATCAAACACCATAGTAATCATAACTTCTTATGACTTTATTAACATTACCATCAAGTTAGTTACATATTATTTTGCATATTTCTCAACAACATTTGAAACAAATTCACTATGACTGTACCCCATAGCAGCGAATGAACAGTAGTCGGTATTCGCATGGAAGGTATCATCAGGTTGTTCGATACACCCAATTAAATCCTCATTTGAACTATAGGAACGGATCTGTGGAAAAGATAATTGTATTAAAACACATTGTGTTTCCTTCTTTCTACAGTCCCGGGTCCTTTAAGCGGGGCGTGAAAAAGCATCTGATGAGTGATGAGGCCGTCAAGCTGAGCGCCACCATTGTAGCACTGAACGTGTTTGCAATGGTGACCCTCTTTCATGAGACTTTGCCTTCAGCTTAACATCAGGCGGGGTCAAATTGACGTGCCATAATTAAAAAAAACCAAATATTTTGGTACTTTTATTACATGGGGAGAATTTCTCAAACGTAAAAATGAGGCGGCGGCATTGAAAATCATACCTTAAAGTTCAGATACGGCAAATCTTTTTTTTGTGTAAGAAAGCAATTAATTATCTTATTAAAGTCATACACATTAGGTTATAAGAAATTATTTTAATAATTATTAAAAAATATATTTTCCACATAAAATATAAGTTTGGTCCACAACCTGTTTTATAAAGAAAAATCACATCCCAATCAACACACGGTCAGTTTACAGGATATACCTACCTATTTTTATTTTTATTCTGTATTAGTTTTTCTACCCCTTGAGTATTTAAGTCGAGTATTTAGTGCTATATTTTATCTTATAAAAAATGTATAAGGTCCGTCCGCGATAAGTTGCAAATTTTGGTGTCAAAAATAAAATCATACCGTGAATCGTACTGAAAATAGATACTGGGACGTTACTATCATCGTTCGAATCATTAAGTTATGTGCTGTCACGCACCAGTCCCAGTGGTGTACCAGCTTGCTCAGATTTCCCGCTAAAAACGAAAGTAATACTCTCGTAAGCCCTCGGACAAAATTTCTGTAATTTTTGTGTTGATGATTTAAAACGTTTTAAGCTCGTTATTTGTTTAAATACATAATGATAGCGTAAGGGTCCGGTATTTGTTTAAAAAAGTAGTAATGTAAATATAATATTCTGAATAGTATTTTGTCAAATCAACTTATTTGGCACAATTCTAATTGTGGTGGCCTAATTTTGGTGATTTTGGTGGTGTTTGACTAATCACCAAAATTGCTTAGTTACACCAAAATTAGATGTATAATTTCTATGTTTATTTTCATTAAATTAATGTAGAAAAAGAATTCACGCTCGAAACAGGATTCGAACCTGCGTCTACCGGAATACTGTTCCTGTGTATCTACCGCAAAACACGTGCGCTGGCAGAGCATTCCAGGACTCAATGGTGCGACGTAGAAAAGAGTCGCCGAACCGCTTGGTTCTTGATGGAATTGTTTGTACCGTATGTGGGTGACATCTAAGTCCTGCGTGCGTTGTCCTGTGTAGGAAGGGAGACAGTGGTACCAGTTGGTAGAGCTTATCAGGACACTCACTATGGTACAGCCGATAGAGGACTGCCAATAAGGCTACATCTCTTCGTAGTTGTAGAGGTTCAAGACTTTTGGTGACCTTTGCTCGCCGCTGCAGTCTATCGAGAGCGTCTAGTAGATACTGTGCGGAGCCATTCCAGAGATGAGAACAGTATTCCACGCAAGGACGAACCTGTGTCTTCAGAAGACATCGCTGCTTCCGCGGAGCCCCATTGGGAAATGTGATCCAGGTTTCGGTCGAGCTCAGAGACAAGTTGCCTTCTCTGCTCCTCAGTGTCAGCCCGCTTGGCCGCAGGTTGTCCAAAATATCGCCCATACAGGGTGCTGACATCTGCATAGCAGTGGATGCTGCCTATATAGAGTAAGCCGGGAGCTTGGAAAGAAGCGAACTGTGCCAGACCCTATCGAAAGCTTTGGCGATATCAAGACTGATGACCAGTGACTCGCCCCGCTTGTCCATGGCCTCACCCCAGAGATGTGTGACGTACGCCAGAAGATCACCCGTTGAACGATTCGGCCTGAATCCGTACTGATGGTCGTTAATTATGGAGTGATCCCCTAGATAACGTATGAGCTGTACGTTGATGATCTGCTCAACACCTTGCAAATGTATAAGGTTACAGCTATGGGTCGATAATTTCCGGGTTCAGAGCAGTCCCCCTTCTTGGGGACTCGTTAAACGTTCGCTTCCTTCCAAACCCGCGGGACCGATCCTGAGGAATAAAAGAGGCGATACAGCCGTGTTAGCGCTGAAGACAACTCAGCTGCGCATTTTCTCAAGACCACCGCTGGAATACCGTTGGGGCCACTGGCTTTCCGGACGTCGAGTCTGCTGTGTGATACGAACGTCACGTTGCCTGATACGAATATCAGGCATTGAGTGGCCTCAGCTGGTAATGATTGGCGGCTGCACACCACAGACATCGAGCCGGGAGTTGGCCGCGAAGAGATTAGCCAGCAAGTTTACTTGCTCTTGCGGCTGGTGAGCAAGTGATTCAAGAGCGTCAGCGCCTTCACGTCCACACCAGGGTCGAGTTCTACGGGCACTGGCAGTATCCTGGGTATGATATTGCCAGTGACCGTAGAACTTGACCCTGGTTTGGACGTGAATTTCATGATGGGTCCTTGTCGGCAAAGCAGCGTCGAGTCCACTGGACGATATTTAACTGACTCCCTTAAGAATCATCATTCTCTGAACCTTTTTCCCAACTCGGTTGGGGTCGGCTTTCCAGTCTAACTGTGATAGGGCTGAACTTCGACATTTTCCATGAAGCGACTGCCTTCAGACCTCCACAACCAATGGCCCAATGACCAATGGTGATATCGAAGTTCCAAGTTAAACTGGTTGAACTTTTGAGGGCTCCAACTACCCGTAACGACTGCCATAGATGTTTGTATGGCAACCGGTACCAACGGCTTAATGTGTTCTCCGAGGCACGACAAGACCAGTGCAAACAGCCATATTCAAGCATACAACTTTTTGCACTGAGCGGGGATCGAACCCGCGCACCGTGCATTGCAGTCACGCGCCGCCACGCCACGGAGACTGCACCTAAGAATCTCCATCGAAAATATCTAGACTCTGGAAATCCGGCTATTAGTTAGGTAGCATTCACCAGATTACGACCCCTTTTGGATTGTACAACCTAGCTCACAGTCTCGTGACACATGCTTGTGCAAACCGAATGCTAACAAGAACTTATTAGTTTTATCTTTGAAAAATAATAAGATAATTAAAGAAAATTCCACCTCAGAAGTTCTTCATAATTTGACTTATCTAATTTTGGTGTTAAAATACCAATTTTGGTGTATTGACAATTTAGGTGTCGATAATATTTTTGTAATTTTCGGGTTTATTTAGACTTATCTAGCTTTTCAAGCAACCATTATACGTATTCTACCTGATTATAGAATAATATTATCTATATATACAGTAACAAAAAAAATCACCAAAATTAGATAAAATTTCGTAGATGTTGAAATTCACCCACATACATTGTTAGTTAAATTGTCTGTTATCTGCATCTTGCCTGATGCAGGGGTGCGGTCCAAAGAATAGTGACCGCCAATACAGATGGTATTGACAAATGTTTTTTTACACTCTTCGTTGAGCTTAAAGGACTCGGGACTGTACGAAGAACTCAGTGAAGAAGTAACTATAACACTGTAGTGAGTAGCAGTTGTCTCCACATTTATATCGATAGTCAATTTTCCGCAGCTTAGTAGTGTCAAACCTCCTTATAACATGGCAGAGGTGATCAGAAAGTTGAAATTGAATAATAGCTATACAGGGGCTTCAGGGAGAAGACATTTACACAATATGAAACGATGTAATCATTACAAAAGTAAATATTATTACTTTTTTTTAGCATCACTATTATCGTTCAGATTATTAATAACAATACACTTACTTCTACACATAAATCTGCAATTATATCCAACACTTCGCACATAAAACGCACTAATGCGCGTTTCAATCTGTAAAGTTAAAAAATTCTATAGTTGTCTTAGAAATAAGAAAATAAAACGATGAAATATAAATTAATGGGGAAACGGGGCATTTGACCCAAATGGCAGTTACTCCCATAATAACCAAACCAGTCTTGGAAAATACCAACAACAGAGAGGGTGTTAAATTGTAAGGTGTAGATTTAACTGAGATTTATGTTTTGTTGAAGTAGATCATAAAGTGGTCATCAGATATACATACAAGAGATAAACATAGTTGTTTTTTAGAGATCTACACAACGCCGTCAAAACAAGCTATGGAAGTGGATGGAAACAAATGAATGAAGAGGAAGATTTACAAGATGGATGAATTGTGCAAAAGAATATATCGCTTGAAAAGGTACTGACTGTTGAGATGACTGAAACCAGAGATGAATGAAATAAATAATCAAATTGCGCCGACCTCAAATGAATATAGGATATCTTTTATCCTATATTCATTTATAAGGGAGATTCAGGCCGCGGTAGCCTAGTGGTATGGGTAATGGACTGCTGAGACGAGGTCTCGAGTTCGATCCCAGGTTTATCATGGCACACACCAATGACTTTTCGATGCTTTTCGAAGTTATGTGTGTATTTATCGCAGGTTTATAAGTGCCTCGGAGAGCACGTTAAGCCGTCGGTCCCGGTTGCCATACAAACATCTATGGCAGTCGTTACGGGTAGTTGGAGCCCTCAAAAGTCCAACCAGCCTTACTTGGAATTTCGATATCGCCATTGGTCATTAGACCATTGGTTGTGGAGGTCAGATGGCAGTCGCTTCACGGAAAATATCGAGGTTCAGCCGCATCACAGTTAGACTGGAAAGCCGACCCCAATTGAGTTGGGAAAAAGGTTCAGGGAATGATGAAGGGAGATTCAGGAGAAATAAATAATGAAAGGATAAAAGAGAAAAGAAGGCAGGAGGATGATGTTGATGATGTACATATTAAATGAAATACCTAAAAAAAGTGCAGCAGGTAGCGCGGCAGCATAACTTACATTCTTCCTTAGGAAATTTTATTACAAGCAACTGGAAGCAAAGACAAAGGCAATGAGATAATAAATACTGATTGATAAAGAAGGATAGAATATCAAACTTCTTCTGTTACTAACCAGAAAACCAACAGAAAATAGTATGAGCAGCACAGATTTCCTTCGAATCCTACCTGAAAGTAATCATATTTAAAATTATTGGTTTTTAATTGAAGAAAGTAATCTTAATCAAAATCAAATACCTTAGACCAACTGGGATCTTATCACCAATTTTAACAGTTATATTATTTCAAACTTACTTTACATTCATAGTATATGATAAAAAAGTTTCAAACAGTATCTCTTACTGTAGAAGCAATGGAGATATATGTATTATATATTGTTTAATTTGTTGGAATTTACAAATGTCTCGGTACACAAATATTTATGGACGATAACGGTTGAAGTCTGAATTTAATGATTGTAAAATTATCTTTAAAAGATAGTGGCAGGACCTCTGAAGGAAAAAGTTCACTCAAAATATAACTGCACTTCAAATATTGTACTATACTTATTATATACTTCATGTTTGTTAAACTTTAATTATATACACACCATATTTCTAAAATTATAATGAAAGTTCTAATATTAAATTACAAACCATGCAATCTGTTTGAAGCAGTCGGCATTAATATTGTACAATTTAAAAATTACGAATCAACTGAGGGTGGAGCTTGGTACGCTTTAAGTCCTTTCTTTTTGAAGGCATTGGGTAACCCCTAGTAGGAGTACCCATCAGCAGACTTTCTTTTTAAACTCTGGTACATAGTTACCATTCATTATTATGTAAATCTTTAGTGGGGTATTCTATATTATAAACATCTTCATTGTTGACAAGTTGATTTTGATTAGAAACATTGTGATTGACATTCAAATAAAGTTGCGTTTAGTGATTATTGAAAAGTATTCCGTCATGAAGATTTTGATTCAATTGTTATAATTTCAACAATAACGTTATTTGAACATTACTCTCTCATGTTATGTTATATTAACGTGCCATTCCAGCATTGTGTTTACAGCCCCTGTGGTAGTGGTCGCATTCACTGCCGTCACGTCATAGAGGCTCGATGGATTGGGACTCCTTTGTCTGCACCTAGCCTCATTTTTTGGGCCAGTGCAGTGGTGTGGTTTCAATCCCCGCTCAGTGCAAATATTTGTGTGCTGTCGGTCCCAGTTGTCAAGCGGACATCTCTGGCAGTCGATACGGGTAGGTGGAATCAACACCAGCTGCAATACTTCGATATCAGCTATGGATATTCCAGATAGAACATATTGAAATTCAGTCAACACTAATTAAGTGAATTAAGCGAATCCCGGACACCGAGCTGACGGTGTTGATGTGACCGGGACTAACGGATAGTAATAATGCCGGCATTGCCCTCTAAATTATTTTTTGTAATGAAGGCTACTTCGTTTTTTTTCTATGGTCAAAATATTAATGGGTTTCACTTTAGTTGAGCAATTAATATTATTTTCCAATGATCAATGTATGAAGATATTAAATGGAGCCAAAGTTCTTACATTCACTATACAAATTTTCAATCTTGTCTCTTGGTTAAGTTGGTGCCAAATTATATGCAAAAATTAGGAAAACTCAAGTCTCTCCTGAACCCCGACGGTTGAAAGAATTACAGAAATTCAAGTTCATGACGCACAATGCTTACCATTTTAAAGTTCCCCATTAAGTTTGTATAGGCCAGTAAGTGAAAATCGAAAATAAAAGGCAAAAATTTCAGAGACAAAACTTTTTTATTTATTACATCTTACAACTTAGTTTTTTTTAATTATCCATTTCCTAATTTTTGCTATGCAGTATCGATCCTGTGGCTACAGAATTTTCCCTCATCTTATAGTTTCTTGAAATAAATATAATGGGTATTAAGAGTTTATATTGTGAATGAATTAAAATACTTTTTGTACTCAATGACGCTTCTCAGGTCTCTTTTTTAAATTTGGAAGATAACGAAGATTTTTTGCAGGAAGTTGAGGAAGGCTTTTTGTCTAAGAGGCGTCGAAGCGATCCTCGCGTAAAAGTTTTTGACGTGCTCACTGTTCTTTGTGGACATGTAGGATTCGAGCAAATTGAGAATACTGATGTTTCAGGTGATCCAAAATGGGGCCCTGTAGAATCTACACTACTTTTTGTGTTCGGACAGGCAGCAATAGGTTCATAACCGGATTCATTTTTGACGAATGTACTGAACTGTAAAAAAAAATATTTACATCAGAAGTTTCATTAGAAAAGATCGAACTTAAAATTATTAGCGATCATCAACTAACCCCTTTTTTATTTGACTAGAGACAGTATTCACAGAAAATAATACAAAAGTCTTTGGAATGCTACTTACATCATTGAAGAAGTCCAAAACAATTTGTCCTAATTGCTGGATGTAATACAATGACGTTTGGGCAATTCTGAAATTAATTTATAATTTTACCACGAGTTTTATACTTTAGGTGATGAAGTGAATTTATGTTTGTAAGGAAATCTAACCAGATCGGAAAATTATACTTTTTTAACTATGGTAACCTCACCTGATATCCATCAGAATGATTATCTTAACCAAAAAACTAATTGAATATTATACCTGGCAAGTGGTTTTCCAAGAACGTGTAAAAGACGTGCGAAAAATGTGGAATCCGCTGGACAAGGTCCCTTTGTTGGGTCAATTTGAGTACCTGTGAACTGAAAGGAAATTATTGAGTAGCTACCTTACATAATTTTGATACATTAAAGTTAAAACGATAAAATGTAGAAGTTATTATGCTACTTATACAAGATGACGATACTAAAACATCTCTTTCTATACGCAAATCATACTTATGATAACAAACTTACTTTCTTCTTTCACAATTACTTTTCCCTCTTTAACCTATCCTTGACGTCTTTCAAAGGTGAGGGAAAGGTCAAATATTGAAGTGGATACATGCCGGATATTAAAAAAAAAAAAATAATTACAAGAGAGGGGGTATGTATAGCAGTAGTAAAATATTCTTAACAGTTACAGAAAGGAATGCCAACTCGTACCCCTCAATGCAAGTAAAAGACTTCTTACCCGAGAATATATAATTTGGTATATGCAATATTTCGCAAGCGCAAAAAACAAACCTCGACACGGTCTTCACCTTACATTAGGCATATTAAGGACCACTGCAGAATGACTCGTCTGTTTATTGTAAATTGGGAATATGTAACTATTGCTAACGTTGAGATTGTTAAACCGTGTTGAGTGATGGATACCCTCCCTCCCCCAATCTATTTTCGAGAAAAGGGGAAAATTTTGTGGATTTTTCGACACCATTATTTAATATTTTAAAAATACTACCAAACCCGGCGAACTCCGTTTCACCATGTGAAAAATGATTTTCCCGCTTTTCTGTTGCAATTTTTACTGAATTTTCTTTGCTATAAACCTCACGGAGCCCGAAACCTTTACAACGAATGCAAAACCGTGGAAATCGGTTCGTACGTTCTGGAGCTATAACGTCAGGAAGGAAAACCCGACTTATTTTTATATAGTAGAAATATTAGCATCTGGAATGACTCTGGAAGATAACATAAAAGTAACTGACCACAAGCAAAGCCAGTAAAACTGCAAGTGGGATGTATCGACGTAAATATGTCTGTTTTCCACATCCACGACGCCTTTGAGCCCGGCAACGTTCTTCTAGAATGTAAAATAAAATAAACATAAACTATATTATTACTAGGAACTAATACTACTTGCAAGCTTCTATAGCATGTCGGAAGTGACTGTGACGGTTACTCAGGGAGCGCGGATTCGATTCCCACTCAGTATATTTCGGGTCGTGTGACGTATATTTTCTTAACTGCTTGACTGTACCATCATCATCATCAGTTGGAGCACAGGACCACATAAGTACCTGTGCTTTACCTAGATGGAGAACCTAGGTAGAGCATGGGTCCGACTCTAAATATTTATAGGCATGACAATAATATTAATATTTGCTTTGGTCTAAACGTTCTTATGTATAATTATATATATATTTAAACATGTCTATCCGCCTTTTAGATCCCATAACATAAGCTAGATAAACTATGAATACTTTGACTCTATATAACGCTGTGTAGAATGTCCTAGAATATTTATTTATCATTCTACATTTGTTTCATGTTATCATCAACTTACAGACCTGTTTCATAATTGTTTGACTCACTAACAGTATGGATTTCATCATTTACTGTCACTAATTATCTTTCACATCACATAGCTTTTCTACCTTCTCTCAAATCTTCCTCTCCCTTCATAGCAGTTCATATTAATAGGTACTCAACGCTTAATGATAAGTATTCTTATAATATGATCATTATGAAAGTTCGTCCATTGTACTCTATTGAGAACTAAACATTCACATTGCGAATGAAGTAGGTAATCTATTTTTTGTATTGAATGAGGCTTCTCAGGTCTCTAGGTGGAAGATGAGAAACATTAGACAAATTATAATAAATATTCTAGGACAATCTATATAACACCCACCCAGGCCCATTGTAAGCATAGCTTAACTAGCTTGTGTTTCATAACGTGTGTGTAACATGTGTGTTCTAGAAACCGAATAAACATAAGTAAGTACTTAATTTTTTTTTTAAATTCTACACCATTCTACTGGCACTTTCGTTTACTTTGATACTGTATCAATTAATTGATTGAATGGTGATAAACATACGTCTTGATTCTTCAACCTGGCAGCAACAGTAATCACACAATGCCATACCAGCTCATTTGGTATCACACCACACCTCACTACACCTCGATTTCATATTCTGATCTAGTTCATTATTTCTTGTTGTGCTAAAATTTTGATGATTGAACCGTGAAATATTATTGTGGGATGTTATTTAATATAGAACTTCGTTATTATTTCATGGTGATATGCTGTGATATGACAGAAAATTTGACGTTTTTTAAGTTGAAGCTATGACACAGAGCTTCAACAGCTTGAAACATAGACCAAGGACTAGTAAATAGACTCGTATCAGCATAAACGAAAGAGGAAGAGCAATAGTTTTTTCTATTGCCAGATTATAATTTTTGTAATAAAACTAGGGAGATTTCCAGAGATGTCTCCGAAAGATTCTTAGGCGCATATCAGGAAAAAAGTACTAAAAAGCCTCCATTTCCCTTGACACTACTGCATGACACAACTAGTAGTTTATTTGGATTGTGTGTCAGTTTCTTTCAGGTTCAGTTTTGTTTGATTGCAATCGGTTAAGTACACACATAATCATGCCTTAGGCTTCACCATTATACAGGACGTTCTCCTTACACCCTATATAATGGTATAATTAATAAAATAAAAATTTGCGCTCTTTATAGCCAAAAATGCGTCACTTATTTTTATAGTTAGTCCCAAGAACATAGTAAATATTTAACATGCGCCATTGCGCTAATTCTAGATTGATTTACAACACTGTTAATCTGCTTCTTAAAGCAAACAAATAAAATGCTATATTTGGCGTACCATATGCCAAGGAATAGTTTTGTAAAATGAAACAGTTACCATAATTGAATCAACTTTTGTTTCTTCACCAATATTTCAGCAAGTTTTGTATATACTTACTTAAATCTGAAGCTGCTTATAGTCTGTTTAAGTTTGCTTTGTTAACATGTAAGTTAATTAAGTACAAAAGGTACGATGGAATATTTTTCATGCTAAACATCCCCACTGATACCATCTTCACTGGAGCCGGTGAGAATGGTTATCGGACTCGAACCGACTAAAACGTACGCCGTCTTCGGATCTTCGGTCGACGGAGTGAAATATGTAGTTGGTAACATATCCCTCGTACTCCGGCAGACCCAGGCTCATCTCTCTCTCCCTTCGGGTGTGAGGACCATGGTGTCCCCATCTAGCCCACGGATATGGGGAGGCGAAGTTATGATGGGATTAGCATGTGCTAATCCCATTATACCTGAGGGGTCCATGCCGTGAGGTGAAAATAGTTAGGTACAATAATAAATATTGTGGAGAAGTACAAGTGTGTTATCAATAATGTGTAACAAGAAGTTCCCACCAAGTCAATGAACAGTATATAAATAGAATTTTTATTTGCAAAATGCAATATCAGATCTAACCCTCGTAGATTCGTTGAAAAGAAACAATTTATTTTATTTTATTCGACAAAGGTTTAATGATATCGCATAGTTCTGATAAATAGCCCAAAATGATAAAATCATTATTATTTAAACTACCTTCATGAAGCATTAAAACTATTTGATATGAATTGATTCTATTACAATTTATTTGATATTTTGTTAATGAGCGCACTACACATTTTGTAGAAGTCTAAACACGTTACGATATCCTTGCGCAAATTTTGGTTTGTACAGATATATTATCACGTGTATTGGAACATACTTGTGCAAATTCCTTAACGTGAACGTAAATTACAATACAAATGAAGGAGTTAAATGTTATTTTAAAATGATCTTAACAACATATATGTATTGGCTACTTTTTACGTTGATTAAAGTTTGTTTAATGGTGTAAACCTGGTTTCATATATACCAATGTGTAGATATAGATCCAAAATATTTGTACAAATTAAAAGAAGAAACAATAAAATTAAAAAAAATCAACACATTTAACAAACAAACCACTTTCAGTTTAATCTTTTTTCTCTTTATTTTCATCGCGACTTTCGTTGGGACACCCACGAATACAAGTGAGCCCTTTCGACTTGCAACCAGGGCAAGTGTATAAAGGGGCGCGTTCTGTAGGACCAGTGCGAATAAATTCTTTTATATCTTTTTCTAAAGACTCTTCAGACTGAGGATTTCGTGGCTTTGGAAGTTCTGGTTTAGTTTTTGATGCAGTTTTTGAAGTTGATGTAGCTTTTGAATTTGATGGCACTTCTCTTAAATCTGCAGGGTTTTCTTCTTTACGAAACCAACGCTTTTTTGTTTTAGATGTACTTTCAGAGGGGCTTGCTGGAGTTGTACTCTTATTAGATTCGTTTTTAGAAGTGTTTGGTGGACTTGGAGGTTTAGATTCATCTGGAGTTGATGGACCAACTGATGGAATCAACTTAACAGGTGATGATCGTATCTTTACATCAACATATCTAGATAATGTACGCCTCTGGTTTGGTTCGTTTGATGAGAGGAAGTAAAAGTTTTCCTGTGAATCTATCTATAACAAAAATGAAGTTATTTAGTATATAAATTGTGTGTGACTCCTTTAAGCATTTATCTCTATTTCTTATAGTTTCGGACTTGGCTATCCAATCCCTTTTGAAAAATTCAACTTGCAGAACTCAGACCTATACATGTAGTAATATTTACCTTATCATAATCTTCCAGATGTTCAATAGCAGCAGGATACGACTGCATTAACTGGTTACAAAAATCTTGAAGCTGAAATGATATTTCTATTTTTCTTTTTGGAATTTGATCTACGGTACCTAGTACTGCAATGGTGGAGATGTTAAACTAGCAGTAGTGATTATAGACGTATGGGGCCCCGTTGAGACCTTAAGGGCTAACCCCGCTGACACGCAATTCTGACACGGTCATGGTAAAATGTTACATAAATGTAGACGCGGCATAACGTGTGCAGATGCAGACTTTCTTCTTGGTTGGTAGGTTAGACAACAAATTACTCCCCAAGTAAAAGTCTTGCTTGCAAATTGAACCATAACTAATCAAGATAATGTAGAATTTAATCTGAACCAAGGCTTTAAATGCACTATCCAGTGTTATATTGCTTTGCACCTAAACTGTTTAGTTTGGAATCATGCCAGCCATATTAATTAACAATTTGCTTAAAGTCAAATTATGTAAAAAAATATTGGTACCATTAAAAAAAAGTAGGACTTGCGGATTTCTTCTGCTAAATCACGGTATGCATGTTCCACTGGTTTTATATTGCTGTAAAAGATACAATATTTTGTCAACTTAAGATAGGAAAGAATAAATTCTTTGATGGGATTTGAACATATATGGTTGTATATAGAACCGGGTCCTTAAATCGGGGCGTGAAAATGCATCTGTCGAGGCCGTCAAGCTGAGCGCCAACATTGTAGCACTGTAACATGTTTGTAACGATGACGATGATTTCTTGAGACTTTGCTTACAGTTTACCATCAGGCGAGGTGAAGTCAAATTGAAGTGTTAAAAAAGACTTATCGATTAATTAATACTTACTGCTAGCCATATTGTTACTGATAATATAATCATAAAAATAAGTGAGGAGAAAACCATTTTGGTGTATTAGTGGATCGGACCATCTTTCCTGAGACTTTGTTTTCAGTTTACCATCAGGCGAGGTGAAGTTAAATTGACGAGTGAAACCTCCTCCTTTCCTCATCTCTATTCTACACCTAATTAAATGCAATCATTGGTTAAAGTTCTGCATACCTGATGGCATCCTCAATTACTTTGCAAGGACAAGAACCGCATTTACAATCGACAGTGCCAACATTTGTCATCCTGACTGGGGTCTCCTGACGGGTTGTCCTAGGCGCCATCACAATTGCTAGGTCATGGGACATCCCATCAGTCTGCTCAACAGTTTCCTGAGCCTGGTTCTGACGATTTGCCTCCTCAATGGCGAGTCTAGCTTCTATGAATGTAATTTGTTCTCGACTATTGATAGAGTCCTGATCAGTTTGATCTTTCACTGTATTGCGGTTCTGTCGACAACGAAGTCCGCAACTGCCAGAGATCATTTCCCATATTGCTGATACTCCCAAAGTGAATGGATTGGCGTTGTATGACTGGAAGGAAACATGGAATTTTATCGGTTTAGGTTGCTAGCACCCACATTTCGTCCATTTATGTTAAGGTCCCAATGTAATAGGTAGTTAGCCTATTGCCATTAACCGGGCACTTAAACCTGCGATAAATACACACGTAACTTCGAAAAGCATCCAAAAGTCATTGGCGTGTGCCATGGTAAAACCTGGGATCGAATCCGAAACCTCGTCTCAGTAGTCCATTACCCATGCCACTAGGCTACCACGGTTACTTCAAACCCAAGATAAAGCACAACATTAAGGTCTGAAGGTGTAAACACCAGCATTTTTCACAAAACTTGAGAATGTATAGTATATCAATAAAATCATATAATATTTTAAAAATGGAATGCAAAATCCTTTTCTTTTACTATCGTGCGCAAGGTCCCCTCATATTATATACCACCTCTGTCAAAATCAGTAGAGATGATTATGTCAGACTCGATGCGACTACAACGCACGCCGTCTATGGGTCCTTGATTGCCGGAGGTAAGATTATACAAAACATATCTCTCTCACCTAGGCAGACCCAGGGACATCTCTAGTGAGTCGACCTCCCCCTAATGTGGGCTCATGTTTGAATTGTGAGAGATCTATGTCTAGTAATATACTCCGATTGTATGCCTTCTGTGTTTCCTTCTTCCTACAGTCCCGGGTCCTTTAAACGGGGTATGAAAAGTCATCTGATGAGGCCGTCAAGCTGAGCAACAACTTTACAAACACGTACAGTATTATCTTTCTTAATCTTTTCAGTTTTTCTTAAGTCTTTCTTAAGACTTTTCAACTCACCATCAGGCGAGGTATCCTAGTTAAAAAAAACTAATTGATTGAATAATACTTACTGCTAGCCATATTGTTATTGATAATAGAATCATAAAAATAAGAGAGGCGAAAACCATTGGTGTACTTTTAAACGGCTCCTGTAACAATGTGTTTGGTACATTAACAATTATATTTAGTGTAATTGATTTTCACTGTTCAACAGCATTACTAAATCGAAAAGTCGTACTAAAATATTTCATTGTCAATGTTAATAATGGAATTTAAATCCATATATCATCTATTTCAGATCTCTCTTCCTATTTCCGACATTCTCAATTTTATTAATGAGAAATAAGATTCAAAATATACTTTTCTTGCATAACATGCCATTGAGTATACTAATATTATCTTGTGTTTTTTATTTTCTTTACAACTACTTCTTATAGACAAAACATTTTATAGATAAAAGCATATGTTTCCTGAAGTTCATTCATGTCTACAATTGTTTTATAAGTTTTGACACGTTTGTAATGCATTAAAGTTAGTTATGTTTTAATTTATTTACATGCTTATATTGCCGTGTTATGTGATCAAATTATATTTTTTCCATTTGTTTGTAATCAATAGCAGTGCGATTTATTTTGACACTTTCATAATGACAGAATGAAGAATTGAAAGACAATTCTGTTTCATGAGTACCATAAATATCTATTTAAGTTAAAAAGTGCCGATGTTTTTCAAGACGAGCACTCTAAATTAGTTATTCGTCAGCAGATACGAATATTTTCGATTTCGAAGCCCCAGGTTCGTAGGTGCGAAGGGATGCAAGGCGCAAGTTTAATACAAAATGGCAGGCCGATTTTTGCGATGCGATGCGGCCCTTGCCCGTGCTGACTCTCGCCATAGATTACCTAATTGTTAGAAGTTGCTGGCGCCTAGCTTTCGTTGGCAGTTTAAATATTTTAAAAATTTTGTATAGAAAAATCTCTCGCTTGTTAAAAAAGCGTATAAAATTTCCCTGCAAAGAATTTGAAATTTTGTGGAGCCTACTAATTGACTTCATAAAAGAAGTGAAGCATACCTAGATACTAAAATTGTTTAGGTATAACAACATTATTAATAGGGCAAACTCATAGTTAAATTTTTAGTTTCGCGCTATGATGAGATCCAGATTCATAACCGATGACGCACTCATAGTCCGTAAATCTTTACTTGGTTAACATATGGAGAGAGTTATGGTCCGAGCGGTGACGGGTATTTTTTGCTTCTGTTTTCATTCACATAGTTTTATAAAGAAGATTAAATTTTAATCATCATAATAAATTATAGATTAAAATTCTATCCGTGTGGTGGTCTAATTCAAAGCGTGTCGTAAGAGTCGGCAAACAGAAAATTACGTAGTCGATTGGAAGGAAGAAAGTAACCTTGAAATAAAACCGTGTACCAACCCGTCAGGGTGGAAACAATAGGTCAAATTTTCCCCACATTGAGAGATGGTTGAGTCAGTCAGTTCCGCAGTGAATTGCGATAAGCCGATTGATTAAACCAAACAAATGATCTCTACTTTGAAATACCATATTTTTATTGGAGTCATAAATAACATAATTTGTCATTGTATATTATATAAATTATTGAGATGGGGATGTACTCGTAGTAAGTCTTCCCGAAGTGCGAAACCTATGCTCGGGCCCTCTCCGTGAGTAGCGGCGCTGCCGTGAAACTAGTTAAGTACTACACCACGATGGCAACTCCAAAATGCCGTTGATTCGACAGATAAAGAATATATGGATGGTATATACAAAAGCGAGTTAAACTCAAGGTTGACTTCTATTCCAGCAAACCCGGGAGATCGCAATCTAATAAGAGGCAAATTCTTATGCATATTATATTCAAGATTTAATCATGTGTATATGTAGGTACTACTGCCCTTGTGGCGATCGCATTGGTCTGGTGGTGTCTCGGAGAGCACGTCATGCCATTACGCCTGGTTTTCATACACTAGCATCGATGGCAATCGTTTCCAGTAATATAAGTGGTGAATACTGACCCCAGATTCGGAGGTAAACTTTGCGGAATTAAGGCTAGAATGATAAATGTGGAAAGTTTATGAAGATGTTGTAATGTTATTGTTCCAGAAACCGAAGGGCTCAGTAGTGGTTGTGAGGCGAGCGTTGTCCGTGATGAAATAGCGAGGAACTATGCTGCCCTTCAATCACGCCTCAGGAGAGAGTTCTCTGACAGACGGGATAAGTTGAATCCAGGTGAGAATATAGTTAAATAAATACTTAATATAATGTAGATGAAGTTTTTGTTTGTTTCTTGTTTTTTTCGTAATGGCTTCTGCTGCAAAATTGCCGCAATATCAAGTAAATAAATGGTAAACGTTGTATAAAATTAAGTCGCCTATGTCAAGATTTTCAAGAAGATCTACCAGTCATGTTAGCCACGCTAGTAATTTTGTTTCCGTATGTCTGTCCCCCACAATATCAGATAGCCGATCAGCACATCGATGTAGACAAATCTGGCAGACCCGAAGATCAAAAAGTTATTCTAAAATAAAAAATTGTGGACATTTGAAGTCACGGAACTCTAAAACATCTTTTATTCAATCTTGATAGCGACCCCAGGTTTACCGTGGCACACACCAATGATTTTCGATGCTTTTCGAAGTTATGCGTGTATTTATCGCAGGTTTATAAGTGCCCAGTTAATGGCAATAGGCTCGCCACCTATTACATTGGGACCTAAACATAAACTGGTGAAATGCGGGTACTAGCACCTCTGCCTACCCCTTCGGGGATAAAGGCGTGAGTTTATGTTATGTTATGTTTATAGGGGCGATACGGGTTTTCGAAGTATGCCACTGACGAAGCCGAGGAGGGGTACCTAATCAATTTTATGGCTAAGTGTAAGTCAGTCAAATATCTTCTTAGGTATATCTGGAGCTCGTCCAGTGGCGACAGAAGAGCAGTTGTCGGCAGACTTCCGTAAGAAGTTAGAGGAATGGCAGCTGAAGAAAGGTGTGAAGCAGCCACTGCCGATACCAGCCAGGAAGGACCTCAGTGAAGATTTTCTACGGAAATGGGGTATTTTTTAAATTGTTTACATTTTTTGATTCTATGTTCTATAGGTTATTGCAATATTGCCACGTGGTACAGTCAACCGGACCACGGGTAAAGACAGTTTTCTTTTCATGGGTGAATTGAGGATGTCTGTTTCGTCATCTACTACCTATATCCATTAAAAAGCTTATAACTGATGTCTGTTTTCTCTTTTCAATGTTTGATATAGGGTGTGGAAATTTGTCAAATAAATTGACCATTAGGAAACTTAATTTCTCGTGGCCAGACCAGTTTGGCAAATAAGTTTGGCCAGGAGGAAAAAGCCGTCTGTGGTGAATATGGTAAACCTATTATAAAATTACTGGTGAGTTGCTAATGATAAGGTTTACAAGAAAATCTACCAGAGGTCTACATAAGAGTTTAGCAACTTCACCCCACTATAATGCCTACATTGTCAAAAAACCGTATTTTGTGTACATTAACAATCACTGGTGCTTTGACCAGGACACAAGAAAGCATCTATCTAAGCCGCTAGATATTGGATATCATTTTAATATGAAATTTATATAAAGTGTTATAAAGTTACCCAGATATAAATAAAAAAAAAATATTTATGACAAATTTTAAATAAGGGAAAAGTAAGTAAGTAACATTAATAAGATCTTGTCTGATTTCAGATGAATGGAAACGTATGAAAGAAACGAACTCTGTGCCTGCGTGGGAAGAGGAAGCAAAACCAGATGAAGTGCTTGTACAGACTTCCACTGGTCTTTTCAAATTTCAAGGTACTGAAGGTCTTTTCTTATTGGTAGTTGGTTACCAATCTTCTTATTGTATTTTCCTTCATAGCGGTACCCAGTAGTTGGAGCCCTCAAAAGTCCAACCAGTCTAACTTGGATCTTCGATATCGACATTGGTCTTTGGACCATTGGTTGTGGAGGTCAGATAGCAGTCGCTTCACGGAAAATATATTGAAGTTAAGCCGCATCACAGTTAGACTGGAAAGCCGACGTCAACTGAGTTGGGAAAAGTTTCAGAGAATGATGAGTGGTACACAGTTACATGTACAGTACACAAACTACACACTTCGCAACAAGCAATAATTCTGCAACGCGGTATGAAAGATGTATTTAGTAGTACCTACTACTACTTGCATACAATATCCCAGCTACTAAGTCCACGGCTCGATCATTACTCAGTGCAAATATTTGCATTCATGAATATGGCTATTTATAGTGATTTGGTCATGCCTCGAAAAACACGTTAAGCTGTGGGGCCCGGTTGTTATACGAACATATATGGCTCTTATTACGGCTAGATGGAGCGCTCAAAAGTCCGACTAGCTTAACTACAGAACTTCTATATCGCTAATTTGGTTCTGGAGTGAAGTTCAGCCGCATCTTAGTTAGAATAGAAAAGTGACCCCATCTTAGCTTCGAATAGACTCAGAGAATGATGATAAATAGGTCCACGGCCTTCCAGGCGAGTAATAGTACCTACCGGAAACTATGGGATACCCCTTTCAGCATCGACCATTGCACCCATTCATCAAATGGCCTGAATGGTCGTGGGTTTTAATAGCTACTAAGTGTTGGGTCAAAATGGCGCTAGATATTAAATGAGTATATTATAAAATTAGTTCAAACAATTATAATGTTCCAGGAATCTCCCGCTCCTTCACGCGCAAGCTCCACGAATGGGAGAAGTCCCGGGGCATAGCGCCTGAAGCTTCCACCTCTGCCTTACTCCGAGCAGCGCGAGCTCGCAACGCCAAGGTCACCCAAGCGCCCCTCACGAGGACGCAGTCTGACGGCAGCGTGGCTCCTTCCACAGCAGGCTCGGGCAGACACCACGCATCAAGCCTTAGTGTTAACGATGCTGATGACTTCAATTCGGAGTATGAGAGAGAACATTCTGTACGTATGCTTTTCTAACACCTTTCTCCCTCTAGGATTGGCAGAGGCAACAGCCCTCTGCTAAATCTGCTTCTGACCTTGTACATTTCATGGTCAGAATCGGACAGAGATATATTTTTATATGATATGTGTCTCTAAATCCTTTTTATAGATTCACAATCCTGTATATTGAAATTCTCCTATACATCCATACTTGTTATTATAAATGAGAAAGCAACTCTGTCAGTCTGTTACGCTTTCACGCCTTAACCATTGAACCGATTCTGATGAATGGGACAGATAGGTCAGACTTTGGGAAAGGACATAGATTATTTGATCGTGATAACCGACATCCACCTCAGTGAATCCGTAGGCAATAGCTGTATAACCTGGTACAGCTCTTAAAAACTTCACCCAGAAATGGAACTTCATGCATAGCACCTGCAGCAAGTATTTTTTTATTTCTCAGCTCGATGGCGCTGACGAATGCGATGGTCCTCAAAGTCGTGGAGCAGTTCTGGTTGAAATCGAAGACGAGGAGGTCTGTACCGCTGCTCCCCTGGTGGCTGTATCACCCCGACACACTCCTCAGAAGCCAGTATACACGTACGGGCAGGCCGAGGCCCGGCTGCTGTGTGAGACCAGCTCGGCGGTAACAGGCACAGCAGTATTACAACCAAATGGAGCTGGTGAGATTATCACCCAATTTGTAGGGTAACCAAAAAGGAAGTTATGTACTGGGTCCGTCTGATCCAGGTTTGTCCATCCGTATGTTCCCAGATAACCTCTGAATGGTTAAACCGATTTTGATTAATGATATTCTAATTTTTTTTTTCAATGGATTACTAAATCTAAACGGTGGGTACTAGTACTATCAATATGCACCAGTCTATAATAAATTTGCTTTATACAATGTTAATGAACATTAACTTAAGGTTCACTATTTCCACAGTTATCCTTTCAGACAACCGTAGTCCGAAAACAAGAGAGACTGCCGGTGCTCGTCCCAAGACCCGTGAACAGGTAACACACACACTTCTCGTAGATGAAGCAATCCCATCTATAGCCTTCATAAGTAAATATTTTTCCAGAATAAACTTACCGACAACAAATCTAGAAAAAAGATTACTAGACAGCCCAGCATAGAAGAAGACGCTATGTTTATCAGAAAAACTATTCAAGAAATAGAAAGAAGCAGTTCTAGTCATTTCAAAGAAGTTTCTGATAATGAGAGTCGTCAGAAGAACACAGACAAAGACATTTTTGTCCGCAAAGATTATGTTACAAAGAAAGAAAAAAATATAGATATTATGGACGGAGAAATTATTTACGAATCTAAAGATGATTCAAAAGTTAAAGATACGGAAAAAACAAATGGTAAAAAGAAATCTAAATCTAGAGCAAGACTAGAAAGAGAGCAATCCAAACCATCTGAAAGCGATACAGACCATGATGTTGATACGGTTACCGTTGAAATACCAAGACGAAGAAAAAGACCAAGAAGAGCATCTGAAAAGCCAAGAACTCCTCCAACTTCCTTGCATTCAGATTCTGATGGAGAAGTACGTATGAAAGTGATATATACTATTTAAGATTTCTTAGAAATTTATTGGTTTACGATAGTTTTATAATGTCAAATTCTTTTATTACATAACATAACATACCATTACCTCACGCCTATATCCCCAAAGGGGTAGGCAGAGGTGCTAGCACCCACATTTCGCCAGTTTATGTTTAGGTCCCAATGTAATAGGTGGCGAGTCTATTGCCATTAATCGGACACTTATAAACCTGCGATAAATATACACATAACTCCGAAAAGCATCGAAAAGTCAATGGTGTGTGCCATGGTAAAACCTGGAATCGAACCCGAGACCTCATTCCATTACCCATACCACTAGGTTACCGCGGTTATTTTATTACATTCCACAATACCTACTTATTATTCATTACTAATGAGTATTAACAAGTTCATTACACTATAATTCCCAGGTATTCATTCTGAAACTTAAAACAACAGGACAACGGGACCATTCACCAGAAGTAATCGTCAAAACGATACGTAAAATATTCTCACCAGTTGTCCGCAGCGGTGAAACAGTTCCTAGTGCAGTAATACCAGTAAATGTCGAAGATCTACCAGAAGTTCGACCGTCAGACTACAGCCACAGAAGTGAAAATAAGAGAAAAGATACTAAAAATGATAACGTTAAACAAGAGAAAGCAACACGTTCAAAAAGTTCAGGTGATCTCCACGATACGGAAGAAATAAAGAAGCGAACAAGACCTCCCTTGCCATCTTCGCCATCATCACAAAGGAAGCCACAGCCAAAAGAAACAGCGCCATCTATCAGAATTATGATACAGCGATATAACAAAAAGATAAATGAAGAAGGTATGTAGACTCTAATGAAAAACAAATTATATAAATACGAGGTTAGGAATTTCTCTCCTTCACGAGCAAGTAATGCTCGAGAAGGAGACGGCGGCACGGGTTCGGAGAAGGCTCCAGAACCGCACAGCCCGCGATGAGCGGAGGCGATTCGGACGTCGGAGTCACAGAATGACCTCCGTCCTCTATGAGTGAAGACCTGGGTATGACTGCGCTTGCGGCGGCGCAAAGTGCGCCATCCCATACCCAGGGGCTAGATGGGGACACTGTGGTCTCTACACCCATGTGTCATCAAGTGGGTCATGTCTAAAGAGCTATATTCGCTACTATCTCACCTCCGGAAACTGAAGATCCAAAGACGGTGTGCGTTTTAGTCGGTACGAGTCCGACATAACCTCTCTCACTAATAAAATTAGGAATTGAATGATAAAATTGACATTAAGCTGAATTTACAGGTACGTCTCCAGTCAGTAGTGGAGCATCATCACCTGCTTGGCGGTCTCCTATAGCAGAACGTCGAAGACCTCCCGACATGCCTGTTGGTGTTAACATCAGGTATAGAATTAATAATAGTTAGTTATGTATAGTCAACGAAAGAGATACGGTACCACATTTACATACAACATCATATAAAAAAGTGGTCAGTCTCTTTTGTCGACTGTACCAACCGTACAATATAATGACTTACCATTATACCAATACTAGGTGCTTGTATCCGGCATGACCTGTGTAATGACTTTGTCCTGAAAATCAGGAAGACAACAAAAAATATCCAAAAAATGAAGACATTTTCAATGATGTAATTATTTATGATTTTTAAATACATTGCGTTCCAGAAACAACCCATTCCTGGAAAGGGAAGTCCAAAAATCAGCCAGCGCTTGTCAGTTATCAAGACGTGACGCAACATCAGCAGAAAAACGCCTCACACCAGCACCATCTACTAATCTTGATGGTGTCCTCAAATCACACAGTGCGAACGCTCTCCACCCCGAAAAATCCAAGATTGAAGTGCCGAAGCAGAAAAATATCGACAGTCAAGAAACTATCAGAGGAACAGCCAGCACCGACACTATAGTACCAGTACCCACAAGGCATCTACCTGAACCTTCAACACACTCTGAACCCTTGGAAGTATCTAGTCAACGATCTGAAACAACATTACCAAGTCTTAGCAGTTATATGTCAGGGAATCCTGGACTATTTGGCAGGTCTATATCAACGGTTGATTCTCCAACTTTTGTAGATTATGATTCTGCATCAGTGAGCCTATCGGAAAGGGCAGCCAAGATTAAGGCAGCCAGAGAGAAGTTCTTATCTTCATCCACACCTATGAGACGAGAAGGTACTAGTTCTGCAAGTGATTTGAGGCCTGGAGACAGGTAAGTTAATAAGATTTGAATTTTCTATACAAAAAAGGACTCCAATGATCGTTTTCCTCTAGCACTTTACTGGCTCAATCAATTAGCCTACCACAATTCATTGCTAGACATAGGTCTCTTCCAATGTTAGGGGGCTTTAGCCTACTGTTTTCACGCTTGTCAGATGGGTTAGTATAGTATCTTATTTCGAATTATCTCTCTCTTAGTCTTATAGTATCTCATATCGAGTGATCATCGTCTGCGTATTTATCCGTTAATCGTTACGAAACTCTTCAGATGAAATGAGATGGTAATAATTCTTCTCCGTCCCAGCACAAAACCGCAGGGCCCAATATATTCTTTAAAATGCCTCTGTTAAAAATCTCCTATACTTATTATTCTAGGTAAAAGTCGATCGTAAGAATCCATTTTCTCCAATTTCCTGTTACCAGGTCAAGTAGAATAAGTTGCGAGAGTGATGTAGCAGAGTCCCAGTCTTCTGGCACCCAGGAGTCAGGGGCTCTGGGCAGGAGCGCCTCCACCGGCATGGTCAACGTGGACAGGGATGCGTGGCAGCGAGTTGCGGAAGGTACTTACGGTGTAGACCTAGAGACAAAATCTTCATTCATCGCTTTTATCTCCGGAAGGGGGTCTAAAGCAAGAGCCCCGGGTTTGCCGGAGTGCTCTCACCTCCGGTAATTGAAGACCCAAAGACGGCATGCGTTGGAGTCAGTTTGAGCCTGATAACCTCTCTCACCGGCTTCGGTGCAACAATCGCACAAAAGTAAGGGTCTCATTTATATTGAATCGTCAACCATTGTCAAACCAGTGACATTTCAATAAATACCATTGAATTTAAGACTTTACTGCTGTGAACGTTTAATTTAAAATTAAATTACATCATGTAGAAAGAAGGAAGCGATTTAACCAACTCTTTTTCATTTAATTTTGAACCATAACACCCTAAACATAAAATTGAAAATTCCACGGCATTTTCAGTCATCTCAGTGGCTGTACAATGATTAACAATTAATGGAATCGGGGTTCAGGATGAAAAGGAGTTAGCAGGAAAGCCTGCTTTGGGTAGCCTTAGTACCAAGTTTGCTGGTCACTATATCTGTAGCGTTTCGTTTCACAGGAAGTCGTCGCGAAGGTCGTGCCAAGTCCCGCTTCAGCCTGGCCCGGCTGACGGCCAAACTGCGGCGCCGTGACGAGGGGGCGGTGTCCCGTCTCTGTCGCCAGAGCCTGCTCGTACAACTCATCAATAAACATTGAATAAATCTAATATTTATTGGATACAGTTCATTTTATTTACTTCTCAAAAGCAGGTAATTTTTAGTGTCCATCAAAAATTACTCACAAGTTGGTACTACTGATTGGTAGATGAGACTCTGGTGATATTTTACAATTGTTAAACCGTGAGTTTAGGGAGGGTTTCCCACACTGCCCCAATATATTTTCTCAATGTTTAAAAATTATTGTAAAATCATTCATTGTCGCTAATAGTTCGTAGGACTATTGGTAAATGACTCCAACGTCACCTCCTAAAACGTACAGGAAAATTTTAATGCCAAAGATTTTAGAGGGCTAAAGACGAGGGTTTTAGTTCCGTCTGGGCATTCACTTTTTCCAATCTAAATCGACACGAAAGTATTTGCTTAGAATACAAGCAGTATTCGAATAAAAGGCTACTAAGGATTACTGCTACTAAGTCTTTACATATCACAATATAAAGTAATGGGTACTTTATAAAGGGCCCACACTTGTGACACAAACAACGGATAGCAATGTGTGTGCAAGCAGCGAACCGTGTGGATGGAACAACTCCTGAAGCTCTAGCCAAAATGCATTCGTTCCGAATCTACATTCGTCATCGCTCTGAAAATGTATGGGAGTGACATTTGTTGTCGGAATCGGATCACATGACATTCGACAACGAATGTCACTCCCATACATTTTCAGAGCGATAACGAATGTAGATTCAGAACGAATGCATTTCGGCTAGAGCCCGGCCTGGCCGTATCAGCACAAACTAGAGTGGTTGGTACGGGTCCATCGATGGATTAATTTAAACCCCGCTATCACGCAGCTAAAAACGTCCACATTATCGAACTGACCCGCTTCTGTTACGGTCACCGTAAAATATTACGTAAATGTGGATACATCCTACTATAAGGTATCAAAATAAAACTCAAAGAACCATGCTTAGTTTTCAAATTTAATATCATTTCATACAATACCATTTCAACAGCCCGTCGTCCATTCAATAGTGCGGTAACAATAATTACCATATCAAAATGTGGATGTTGCAACTAATAGTATCATTATAAAAAACACTACAATTCAGTATTTTATTAGTAGATAATAATTAGATTGAAAAGAACACTTATAAACAATATTAATGGGTAATTTGGTTGAGGTAGATTCCGTTTGTTTAATAACTAACGTTTTGTGGGTACTACATTATTTAGGCAACGAGGTCCTTTTCCTAGATTAGTCGCGACCCTCCCGTTGTCCAAACTCTTGAAAAAAAAATGGGATTGTAATCATGGTAATAACTGTTATAAGACAAAAATAATAGGGGAGAATCGCGGGTAATCTATTTTTTAAAATGTAAAAATATAAAAATGTTTAGTGCGACTGTAATTCTTTTTATACGAAGAATCTTTTTCTGGAATAAAGCCAGCTTATTTGCGATTTGAGAAGGTTTTTAAATTGTAATAAAATAATACTTTATAATTAATTGGGATCCATGCCGTGCCTTTTATTTAAATGAAATCTTAACATTGCTACACAATATATATATGTGATTCAATGGATTGGATTTTTTTTAATAATTTTAAAGCTGCGTACGGATAACACGTCCCTGAATTATCCGTCCCGCGTCAGGGATATGTACGCAGTACGCATACATTGGATACGCGATGCTGAACCTGAAACCGATCAGCGAGCTATAATCATTCGTATGAATTCTATGGGACTTTTCATATCCTTTTGAAATTGTCTTTCATGCACCTTGTGTTATCCCACAAAAACTGGTGAAATTCATAAAAAAAATAATTTGATAATATTTCCATTGTTGAAACTCGATAAATACGCGCGATATTGCCGTCCTATTTAGCGTACCCAGGTTTTGCGTAGTGAAAACCGACAGACGGCGACTCGCGGCTAGCACGGTACGCGTAACCTGAGAATGTACGCATACTTAGAGGTACGGACATGGTGTACCCAGGAGACGCGTACCCAAGAACGCGCTACTTGTACGCAGCTTAACAATTAAACTTCACAAACACAGTATGTCATATGTTCACATTTGAATAAATTTAAAAATTTTAATATGACCCCACATTATATTTCAAAGAAGTAATTACTACAATGTTTGTTTGAAAATATTGAGATATTTTAATGATGGCGTATTTTTTGTGTACGGCAATAAAATACATTTACCTACTAATACGTTTCAAATGAGTTGATAACTGTCATAATGACATTAGGTACTTATGATTTGCGTTGAATTTTTTTATTATAATTATTAGAAAATATAGTGAATTTGATAAAAAAAAAATTCGTTGTTACAAACACGTATGAACCTATCCGACATGGAAATTGTGTTATTAACTGTACAATTGTGACAAGTACGGAGTGAAGATTCCGCTATCGCAATTATCTTCTCATTTAAAACGTATAGTAAATCTGGTGTTACATCCACGACCTCGAAATTACAGTAAGGATTTCACTTATTTAAAAAAGCATTGAAATATTAAAATACCTCAATAATTCGTGTTATACAAAATATTTGACTTAAAAGCACAAGATTGTGGCTATCAATAGTTACCTTACATCGAAATTGAGCCACCACAATGGTTTTTAAATCTTTAAATTTGTATAATGTTAATTTACAACAACATCTTAATTATCTCCTGTAAAAGTATTTATTGGTGCTTTGCAACGAATAAAAATAAAGTTTACACCCTTGCCACAGGATATATAACATTTTATAATTTTGCATTTTTGTGTATATCTTCAATAACAAAGGTTTTAACCTGTAACTCATTCCATATTTAACTTGGTCGAAAGTTATAGATGAGCTAAGCTCAAAAGTTGCCCCAATAGTAACAATTTATTGCCAGTTAATGTTGAGATGTCAGGATGGCATGTGGTGTTAGACACCAAAAGAAAAATAATGACATTATTCTCGTGTGAGATATACTTTCTTAAGTAAAACAAAACAGTAATGCAATTAAATGCATTCTCTTTTCGGGCAATACATATTTTTCTTTCCAAAAGCCTTTTGAAGGCCTGATAAATTCAGAGCGAAAGGTTTTCATTATAATAAAAAAAAAACAATGTGATACTTAGAGAAATAATAATAAAAAATAATTCAACAGTAAAATATATTTCTACAGAGGTTTTGGTCCCCTGAATATTTTTTATAATAATCGTTTTCAGAGCTCAAAAGTTGCCATTTGTATCATCGCAAAGGTAACCAATAACTTGTTAGTCTACTAAAACAGGAGTAATAAAAAAGTCAAACTGAAAACAGGCGTCATTATTTATTTTTTCTTTTAGAAATATTTGGACGCGTTTAAGTAAGTACATGCTCAAAAAATCAACGTCACGCAATTTTGAGTCTTACATCTGATAAATTAGAATATAATTTTGGGTGTATGTATGGTTTTGTCATTTTGGTAACAAAAGACATTTTTACGGTTAATTTTTTTTGCATTTCATGATTGCAAAACTTAATCTTAGTAAGTGGTTAATTTTCTTTCGACAAAAAATTGGTTAGTATTAAAAAAAATCTTTTTCAAAGACTTAAAACATGTTTAAATTTTATCTTTTCAAAATCGAATTACGAACAACATATAATATTTAAACAACAAATATAAATAGGCTATTGCTTTACAGTTTCATGATCACGGTGTTACATACTTTGTATTTATACATAATTAAAAATATTTGCATTTCGCGCAGTGGTGAGAAAACAAAAAAAAATACTTTTATTACTTTTCAAAAATAATAAATATTATAAAAAATAATTATTACATTAAGTTCGATTAGTAGGTATTTTAAGGTATGTCGGTTTGTTCAAGTCAAGTTCAAATGATTTTCAGTTCTTACCCAAAAAAACATTGAACATTTTCTATGAAATAAAATCAAATATATTTAACTCCACGTTACGTACGGTCAAAAAACATTATTTTGTGTAGATACTTAACAAATACTTGTTTACTTAATATGTATGAATAACTTATTATTATTGCTTATCTATGAGTGTTATATTATTTAATAACAAAATGGTAGTTATTGTAACTATTTAATTGTAATATTTGCACGGCTGCATAATAGTATAAATGTAAACACCAAATGTATAGTAAAATAATAATAATAATTGAAAACAAACAAAATTGTATTTACATAAAACAATCTGAGGGAATATGTTACTATTGCATTAAAAATGGAATGTGAGTTAGTAAAAATAAGGTATCTATTGAATAAATAAAGTGGAATGGTTGACCCGCATTATGTTGTCAAAAATATTTAAAATTGAATATAAATGGGACAGTTGTGTGAAATATGTCGTTATGTTTCAACATCAAATTTAGATGGTAATATCAATAATTCAGAACATGTGACATATAAACTCATCCCCATTTCAGTATTCATATATTGCGAAATGAGATTCAAAATTATTATCAGAGGCACGATATCAGGCTTTTAATTATTTTATTTTTTTTCACTCCAAGGACGGACAAGCCAATTTATAAAAAAAGATGTATAAGTGTATAGAAATAACATTGAAAACAATTTCAGAGTAATATGTGTAGCAAAACTTAATTCTATAGAAATGGATTTATCCATTTATTGATAAATGTAGGATACAAAAAAAATACTAAAACAATTTTTTCTGTGGAGTGACGACAATCGCGCTTTGTGACGAAATGGCAGCTTGGAGAACTTTTTTTGAATTAACATGGTCAATAATATTTTTTAGATTTTTGGTTGATTCATATTTATTTACCAATAAATAGACGGAATAAAGAAATAACACACTTATCTTTTTATAAATGCACGCATAAATAAGTTACAAAAAGTTGTACATTATTCAGGTATCTGTTATTGCGTCGAAAATTCAATTGTTTTGGTTCTAAAATACAATTATTGTTAATAATAATAAAAATAATAATAACAAATCCAACAGTTTCCAATACAGTTTAAGTGGTGAAATTATTATATAACACAACCACGAGTGAACTTAAAAACCCATACTATTTATCGATGTGATAAATTAAATTCTAATGTTAACTAGATGTTATGATAAAATGTATTTTTGTTATATAACGCCTACGGTATGTTTGAACATTCATATTTAACCTACTATTATAAGTTGTATAAAATCAAATGCATTTATTAAATTCATTTTCAAGTGCGTACAAATATTAGAATTTTATAATGGGTAAAAAATGCAACGCTTATTATTTTACTAAAGTCGTATTATTAGTTCCTTCATAAAAAAAATATTTTACGAATTTAGTGTAAGTTATTTTCAATTTACAGAAAAATATTGGTGTCATAGTTTTATTGAAGTCGTTAATATTATTTTATTTATATAGAAAATATTATTTTTTATGTTGTTATTTTTATTTATTAAAATAGTTACCGAAGCATTTGTAATCAATGTGTAAGTTTATTTTAAAAAACACTTAATACAACTTACATTTTAATAAAATGAAATAGGCAATTTTAAAAATCGTGTATTTATATATTTTTTGGCTGTAAATGGTCCTTAAGTAGTAAGCAATGCTGGTGAAAAAGACAACAGCGAAATTCTGTCACTTTCAACACTAAAATGAGGAAATAAAATAATTTGTTTTTATGGAAATCAGCGCACTACATCTAGCCCTAGCGGGGTAATCGTAGAATAGGTATAGTTATCGGCAAACATAGTGAACAAATGTCTATATAAGATCGTACATTTGCACTAACTGGCGGCTAATAAACCCAATAACAAAAATGACATGAGCAATGAGGAATTACTTTAAAATTTAAGAATAAAATATGATTGTTTTTTTTTTTGGGGTGCCAACGCCGTCGCACCATGCACGCCCCATTAAAGAAACCTATGAACATGTTTTACGCAACCTGAGTACAGTTAACAAAAGAGATACGGTATCACATTTATGGTACCTTATCTCTTTTGTTAGCTGTATATTGTCACCAAGTTTGCCAATCTCTATAACAAATACATAGATTTAACAAAATAAAAGTATACCGAATACACACCAGCGCGTATTGCAAATAGTCAGAAGCTTAGACCCTGTGACAAAACCTAGCGTCAAAGATAAATTCTAGATTTTTTAAAGAATCTAACACTACACCTAAGTCTAGCTAACTTAGTGTAATTGAATTTTTTCAGGTACATATAGTCGGCGTTCGTCCTTTTCAATTAATATTGAAACTGAGTTTACACTTCAATAATATTTACAATAGCTACTTATGTTCAAAGGCAAAAAATTAAAAGCAAATACAATTATGACGATTATCAAAATAGTTTTGTTATTTTTTTTTTGACTTTGAACTCTCTAGCGCTTATTAATCCTAATTTTTAGGTTGTAAATTGTACCTAGGTGCCTTTTGTCAACATATAATTAGGTACGTAAAATAACTGATTTTAACTACATAAAGCATAAAAATCAGTCAAATGTTTATGTAAACAAAAATGTTTAATGTAAACAGCAGTGACGAGTTTAGCAATATCTGTTTTTGTGTACCTAAATTAATAAACCGCTAAATACTATTTATTATTGTAATATTATTTTGGGTATAACCGCCAGCGAAAAAATTAACAGAGCTACCAAATAACAAAAAAAAAAACAAAAAAATATGACGTCTGAAAAGCATTGTCATATCGACAACAATACCTAAAAACTTACACTAGTACGCTTTAAAAAAAAAGAAAAATATACAGTACGAATAATCAGTGAAATCTTACCGTTCTAGCAATAAATAAATTAAAGAACACCACTAAAACTAACCAGTAAGCGCCGTTAACCATCTCGTTGGGCTACCGTAGAAAACTTAATTATTTTTAACATTATTTTTATTTTTTATTATATTCTAAAATAAATTTACAACGAATAAAATGAGGTAGATATCAATTGTGATATGGAATAATGATTAACGAAGTACTGAGCTGTATGTTTAGCTTACGTTACCACAGATTTGGCCACATCAGTCTTATGCATTTTATATAGAAGATTCGTGAAGTATAATAATTACAACGTACTAGATGAAATTCTTCAGAAAACTGCTGAATTTAGAATAAAAATTTGCGAGGCATTTGTTTTGCAGCACTAATAAAATGAACAGCCAATGACGACCTTTTGCACATCACTTTAGACTAAGCCATCTTTATTTGAAGTTCCATTATATTGGTTTCGAATTAATTTAGACTCAAAGCAGATGACATTTAATGTGAATTATGATGTAGGTATTTATACTTTCTTTAATTTGTATTGTTTTCACAACACTGAGTAACATTCTAGAAATATTTAGTCCAGACGGTTTTGTAACAATATTAGAATCAGCATCATTATGAAATTACCAATAAACCATACCATTAAACAAATGTATCTTTAATGTAATGTTCAGCCAATTTAATGGCAAAGATAAAATATGAGTCTAATGAAATCTATCTACATAGAATCCGCTTAAATGACCATATCCCTAGTGTAAGTGGCGTGACGTAAGTTAAACATGTTCAGTAGAACACAGGGACAAAGTGTGCAAAACTTAAGTAATTCTCTAACAATAACGCGTGATTAATTACTTTTATAAACTATTTTCATTTCATAATATCCATAGTTCGTTGTTATAAATTATTACTTTTATATATACTTATACATATTACTATTATTTTTATACTATCTACTTGATTTCTTAGGTTTAGGTAAGTATCTAGAAAAAACTTTGTGGTTTAAATATAAATAATAACATTAATAATATATATTATTATTATTATACAGAGAACCTGTGCGGGTATATTATTATTACTATTGTGGTATTAAAAGAGTATTATTAAAAAGAACTTGGAATGTAACTTGTGAAGATAATTAGCATCTGTGGCTTTCTGCTTGGTCTGATTGACGAAACAAAAAAATTGTATCAACATCGATATACAATACTTTAATGTTATATACACGCGAATTTTATGAATGTTTGGAATCATTTTGGTCTATATTTTGTACGATTATGTTGCACTAACGGTGTAAACTATTTTGTATGATTTTAATGATGTGTGTACTAACAGGCACTGTTTATTTACATTGCACTAATGTCTTGTTGACGATATCGGATATATTAGAGAACAGGTAAAGAGAATCATCTTATTTGGGAGTCTAGAAAAATTTGGTATAAATAATAATTCAAAAATATTTCACAATGGCGCTGGTTTCTTTTTTTATATTAATTACATGTCAATTTGACTTCAGTTTGGCTAATAGTAAGCTGATAGCAAAGTCCCAAAAAAGGGGTATGTTTCAGAGAGATGGCCCCGGGTCTGCCGAGGTCCGAGGGATTTGTTAGCTACTATCTCCCCTACGACAACTAAAGACCCAAACACGGCGTGATTCATAGTCGGTTCGAGTCCGACATAACGTCTGCAACCCCTGGGAATTATTCTCACGATAAAATAGGATAGACTAAAAGTGTACTTACTGTGATTTAATTTAAACGTAAAAAAAACTAATTTTGTTTCTTTAATATTTCCAACTGACTCTAATGTGGCGCCATCCTAATTTCAATATACGTTTTCAAATAACCAGCGCCATCTAGTGACAGCATGCAGATCTACTTTAATACTACAACAGAACTACTGAATCTGCATCGCGAAAGTGAAATTCTCGCGCGTGATAGTATCGAGCGTCAATCGCTATGATGGTACCCGAGGTACATGATCACTTTTCCAAGTGTCGGAGGAACATTACACCCCCTTTTCTCCACAAACAGATGATTCTACTTACCTCTACCCTTCATAACCGGATCGCCAGTACAAAACGCGTGCGGTAAAGACGCGCCATTCTTACTTTATTGTCGTACGCATATAATCTCAGGCCGTAAACAACGTTATTTACAAGTGCGTTTTGCCACAAAACGGCAATAAAAACAGTTATATATACACAATAACAATTATAGTGGGTGATCTTTCTACTGCGAAGCTATGAACAGTATATGCGAGAATAACTCCATGTGGTTACGCCAATGACATTATATTTAAAACTGGTAGGCACTGCACTTGTTTAATTCATAAATATCACTCAACACTTGTATAAAAACCTACTTTAATACAACAAGTGCAAAATGATATACACTTAATAATAAGTGCTAATGAAAATGTAAGTATGGTTGGTATTTGATAGTCAATAAAAAAATTAAAAAATTAATATGGTGATACCGGTGTCAATATAGTTGCGTTTGCATTTCTATAATATCAATATAATATTGACTGAATATCGCGATATATTATTGACCATCTATAACTTTTGGTATTCAAAATGGTAGACATATTACATCTACCTTTATTGCATATATGTATCCATGCTGTAAACCCCCAAAGGGGTAAGCAGACATGTATTAAAATCTACCAAATTTTAATACAACATCATTGGGTATATCGTAACGATTGGCTTTACCTGAATCCATTTTTAACACTTAAATTATGTACCCGTACTATGGTTTAACCAAATAATATCAGCCTTACGATCATTAAAAATAAATTCTTAATAGGAACGTACAATGTAGCTATCCTCGCGTAACCGTAACTTTATCAAGCCTCTTACCATTTTTTTTATAAAAAAGACTTTTCTTACTATAGTCGTATATCATTTAGGTGTCTAACTATTAAAAAAAAAGGTATTTCTGTACACGATTTCGAATCTTAAACTTAGCAACACCATACAAATTGACGCGAGAAGTCTTCAAGACTTCGGGGTCGCCTACCCCTGGTGTAATTCTCTTAGAGGGGTGGGTAACGGTGTTTTCAACCGTTTGGTTGGAGTGTGGGAAGAATTTTGCTGTTGTCTAGCTGAAAATCCGTACTCCTAGTTAGTTCTGAGTTCATATTATCATCTGGGAGTTTGTTGAAGGAGTTGTTCGCGCTCAGGTTTTGTGATGACCTTGTGAGGTCGTATTCTGGACTCCGGGAGGCGTCTAGGAGGTTGAACGCGGCTGAGGAGGTGCTGTTCAGGGTTGTTTCGAGGGTTGTGTCGGGTTCATCGTAGCGCGACAGGTCGAAGGTGAGTTCGTAGCGGTTGTCCCTTCGCATGCGGCCGTTTGGAGTTTTTAGTGGCTGTTGGAGATAAAATTTAGCTTTAAGTATTATTTTCTATAATAGTTAATGATTTTATGAGACTAAAGTTGCTTTGTTATATAAGATACAAACAAGTACAGTGCTACAATGGCGGCGCGCAAGGCATTGTGCAGATTGTCCTGGAATATTTATTACAATAGAATGGAATTTTTACTATAACGTAACAAGATTTGTAAATGATAGTAAATATAAGTCTATGGTATATACCGTTCGAATTTTAAATTACCAAGGGGAAGTACCTCCACCTCACAGAAAACCGCCACTACATTTTTTTTTTTCTGGTGGGGTGTTAAGTCGTCAGTGTTTAGGGAGGGATACAGCTGATATTGCTAGCGTTTATAAACGTAGGTTACCGCTTACCATCAGATTATAGAACATAAGACATTGAAATTTCAACTTCTCATGTGGTAATTAAATAGCAACCTTATTCCATATGCATATAAAGCTGAAAATACTATGCAACATTAAAATCTTTTCCGATAACATAGTAGCGTCTTTTTGTATACCATTATAAGCTTTATCTTAATGGCAATAAGATTGATATTGGGTTTACCTACTATTTTATTCACCCATAATGCTAAACCAATGTAATTATTTGTATTTATAAAATATATCTGCATTGGTTTGGGTGTCTACTTGCCTTTACAAAAAAATGTACCTATCTGAGTATTATAATCCTCATTATAGAACCCATAACACAAACTAATTACTTAATTTGGTTCTAATCACCACTATACAGGGTGTAAGGGGAACACTCCCGAAGCCAAAAGCCGCTGGTAATACGCCTGGTACAAAACATATTGGCATGAAAAAAAATTACGGCAAAACCATTTTTTTATTTTTTGAAATTCTTTTAATTTTTTTTACACATTGTTTACTCTCCATCGTATCAGTAAAGCTCAATAAAACGAAAATTTCATTAAAAAACGTCACTGCAAAAGAGAACAAGTGGCGCCATCTTCCCAGTTCATGTTTTTTTATGAAATTTTTGTTTCATTCAGCTTTATTTTCACGATGAAGAGTGAATAACGCAAGTTAAACGGTACAAAAAAAAAAAAAAAAGTTTTGCCGTATTTTTTTAACGCCAATATGTTGTGTACTACCAGGGGCCTTCGGCTTCGGAAGTGTTTCCCTCACACCCTGTATAGAATATCCTACAATTGATTATACGTAGTTTCAGTTTGTTCATCAGACGCGATATACTTACAATAGGGTTCTCAGTGATATGGACATGCCCATTGAGAAGGGGTTCACCAGCATCTTTGGATGGACCACCATTTGCAAGTTGTCTGCCAGCATTCTGGAAATATCACCATCATAATATTTATACCGGAATGTCATAGCAGGCCTTATAACTTTGGTGTCGGGTCTTGTGGCGGATGATGATTATTAATAATCTGACGTTTGCAAGGTGAAGGTACAACGAAATTTAAACGTATAATTATAACTATAAATAAATCTAAATGCGACTGTTACGCAGCAGGCGCGGATTCGATCCCCACTCAATGCAAATATTTGTATGCATGAATATGGCTATTTGCACTGGTCTGGCCGCCATAAGTCGTCGATCCCGGTTGCCATACAAATATCTAAGGCAGTCGTTACGGGTAGTAATTGGCCTTCAAAAGTCCGACTAGCCTAACTACAGAACTTCGATATCGCCAATTTGTCTGTAGAGGTCCAATGGCAGTGGTTTCACGGAAAATATCGAAGTTTAGTCGCATCTTAGTTAGACTACAAAGTCTAAAACTAAGTTGGGAATAGGCTCAAAGAATGAGATAAATCTAAGATAAAACTTCCCTGACACGACTTAAAGAATTCTTATAAACTTATTTCTAAATATTCATTATTTAATTAGACTGGATATTTACCATGTTTGTTGGTTTTATGGAGAAACGGTTATGGTGGTGAATACCCACACTGTTATGTGAAAATATAACAGGTTATTCAAACCACAACCGATTAATTAATAAAAAATATTAATATAAGTACAATACATTTACGCACCTTCATCTCAGCCATCTCTTCTTCGTTACCATCAGATGGAGATATACTTCTTCTACGTGACCTGTAAAATTTATCAATAAGCAAAAACGAAATTTTGACAAAAAAAATATTGTAAAAAAGATCTAAAGACTTATTTAAATCTTTTAAGACCTAAAACACTTGCGATTTTAGTCGGTTGGCGTCCGAGAGGTAATTAAAACTAAATTTTGATAAAAATATTGTAAAGTTTCAATCTTTCAAGACCGAAATGAACTGATACTAACCTGACCTACTGTAGTAACGTCAGCAACATAAATATACCGAACACTTTGTATTACCCATAATGTACTCGTACCAACGTATTCGGCACCCACAGGACAGGCTTGCCTAGTGTGGGGTCACCGGCAATGAATGTAACCTTCGTGTTTTTAGCAATAAATTATTTTCATTATTTTTTTCTAAAAGACTTTAGAAGATGAATGGATGGGTACATTCAAGACGTTAGCAGCTAGAAGAATGATATTCATTCAAACAATGTATACAAGTGAAGTGAAAACTGAATGTGTATTTTAAAATATTTTTAGTGTAAATAAAGATTATTATTATTTCCTTTATTTATTTTTAACACATATTATATACATTTTTAAATACATTTATAAAAAAAAAACCTAAATATATTTAAAAATATAAAAAATAGTAGCCCACCGGCATCGGGTACAGGGACCAAGCTACCGGTGGTTAGGGCTCCATAGAAAGGAACTTCCTCACAATGCGTGCCGTGTCGAGGAGTACCGCCTTTTGCATCAGACCCTTGACCCAGCTGCCTAACGAGAGCCTCTTAAGGTGTTGGTCGAGGCTCTTGGCTATCAGCCCATGGGCTGATATGACTATCGGGACAATGATTGCCGAATCAACATTCCACATGTCAACAACCTCATGAGCCAGATCCAAATATTTTATTTGTTTATCTTTTTCGGCTTTCATGAGGTTTTCGTCATGAGGAATGGTGACATCAACAATCATTGCAAGGCGCTCTAATCGATCTATTACCACTATATCGGGCTTATTGGCGACTATAGTCCTGTCAGTGATAATAGATCGATCCCAGTATAAAGTGGCACGACCATTTTCGAGAACTGGGTCGGGCACATACCTGTAGTATGGCACCTCTGAAGTCACAAGATTGTATTTGAGGGCGAGCTGCTGATGTACTATCTTGGCCACTTGGTTATGTCTGTGCAAATACTCGCCGTTGGCAAGACGAGAACAACCGGAAATAATGTGCCTGAGTGATTCTCCGGGGCGGTGGCATGCCCGACAAATGTCCACCGTACCGTCCTTCAGGATATACTTCCGGTAATTGTTCGTCATAACAACTTCGTCCGTAATTGCAAAGACAAAACCCTCGGTTTCTCCGAAAAGATCACCGAACCGTAGCCAAGATACGGACGCTTTGAAGTCTATATCGGGCCCATATAAGGCCCGATAAAACCGTCCGTGTAGCTCTTTGCCCATCCATACCTCCCTGCGATCTGCAGTACTAAGTACTACAGGTTTGCGCCAGTTCTCTTTAGCCAACGCAAGAGGGGTTAAACCATTGTCCACTGCAACCACATCACGGTGCATATCCGTGTTGGTATGTAAAAAATATTCTCTGAGGTTGTATATCTCACGGTTATGGAGGGTCTTGACATTCAGAAAGCCACGTCCCCCCAATTTCCGTGGGATATACAATCTCATTACGGAAGATCTGGGGTGATGCATCCGAAATGTGGTTAACAGTAAACGAACTCTTCTATCCAGGGCATCAAGTTCCGTCTGAGTCCATCTGAGTATGCCGAAGGAATACGTTAGAACTGGCATGACCCATCCATTATAGGCGCGCACCTTATTACCGCCCGAAAGAAAGCTTTTTAGGACTTTCTTCAGGCGGCCAAAGAAACGCTCCCGCAATGCCTGTTTCATGCCAGTCTCAGGTATCCCTAATGCCTGCGACATACCCAAATATTTATAGGTTTCGGTTGAAGAAAGAGATTTAAGCTTAATGGAATCCGAAAGAATCAGGCTCTCGGATTCCACTATTCCACCTTTTTCTACATGCATGACCGCACACTTGTCCAAGCCAAATTCCATCTTGATAGAATTACTAAAGCTTTCAGTCATCTTTAGTAGTTTTATCAATTGCGTATTGTTTGCAGCAAGTAATTTGAGGTCATCCATGTAAAGGAGGTGGGATATAACTCGACCCTCTTTCTGCAATCGATAGCCTAGCCCTGAATTCTCCAGTATTGTACTTAGAGGATTCAGTGCTAGACAAAACCATAGGGGACTCAGACTGTCACCCTGGAATATACCCCTCTCAATTTTTATGGGTGCATCGTTTGTCTGGCAACATCCTGGATAGCGAAGTACCGTCTTCCATTGCCCCATACATGACCCTAAGAAGTTCGCTAGAGTTGTATCAATTTTATACAACTCTAGGACTCTCAGTAGCCACGTATGCGGCACAGAATCATAGGCCTTCTTATAGTCTATCCAGGATGTTGCCAAATTCTTGCGTTTACGACGCACCTGTTGACTAATGGTCATGTCAACTAAAAGGAGCTCTTTAGTACCACGGCTCCCCTTCCTACATCCATTCTGAGAGATAGAGATTATTGAATTTTGTTCTAAATGAGAATTAATTTTGACTCTCAGAATGGATGTTAGAAGTTTATAGTTTATAGTTTATAGTTTATAGTTTATTATTATTATTATTAAGTACCTAGCAGGTGGCCGGGACCTCTTCCTCCTTTGCCAGATGCAAACGATTGCTGCCACCACGATGCACAGGATCAATACCGCGCAGCCGATACCCACACCTACAATATTTACAATATAAACACCATGTATAACTTCAACTATTTACTAAAATATTTATTTCAATAAAATTTAAAAAAATGTGTAAGCAAAAATTATAACTAAGACAAATAAATCTTTTTCAAATTTTATAACATAAATGTTTATATAATTTTAGATAAATTATGTAAACATTTCATATCTTCACAATCTCGAAATGAACTAAATTAATTAAATTACGAACTAAAATTAATTAAGTGCTAAAAAACCTGAATATAATGTATTCACTGTACCAAACTCCTACATAGAAAATCTATGGAATCAAGTTTCCAATTGACAAATTAATATCATAGCTTCCACCAGGGTGATCTTTTAGTAATAATAACTATTTAAATTAAACAGAAACAGACAGAAGAATAAAAACAAAATAAACACATTCACACACAACATGTATTGTCTTTCCATTAGCGTGTTATAAAGTTATTCACAGAATTCGTTTCTCATTGGCAACACTATCGAATGGAGTAATAAGTAGTTAGTAATTAGCCTATGTTTTGTTCTTTCAAAATAATAGGTTCAATTCCTGGTTACTGGTTGGAATTCTAGTGTTTTTCTTTATTTTTCTGCTATGAAGCAAAATTTTCATCATTTTTTTCTAATTTTCATCAAAATCAGACCCGAGACTCTTGAAATTTTTCCTTTAGTCCCCCATCCCAGGTAAATACACATAAATAGGTATCATGTTTATTTCTTTCAGTAATAAACTGGGCTTTTAAGGTACTTGGTTTCACTTGCTTTGCTACCTTCAGAATAAATCAGAAATAACCTTAATTTGCACTTGATTGAATTTAATTAAAACTTTTTAAGGTAAATTTTGGAAAATAATCCTAACTTAATAACTATAAAAATAGGATGATACCTTAACGTAAATAAATTAACAAAACTCAAACAACTATACATTTATTAAAAAAAGTATATGAAGATACAAATTGTTACAAAATAAGAATATATAATTATATAAAATATAAAAATAGCTGACATTTGTAAAACGAACAGTAAATAATTTAACAAAAATTTACATTATAGATATAAATTAAAATCTACATTATTAATTTATTTCACTTTTTTTACAAAAGCAATAATCACAAAACCTTTTATCATAAAGTTTAAGCAAAAATAATAATTACAATTTTGTACTTTGCAAAAAAAATTTCATTAATGCATTTTTTGCAAAAATAATAAATACATTGTATTTTGCAACTTTTCACAAATATTTTTTATTATGATTTTAAAAATACGTTAATTAATAGTACTACGGTTTAGTCCCAAGATGACCTGTAATATAGGATAGAGGTACTCACTGAGGTAGACGGAGGAGCTGTCGGGAGGTCGCGGCGGTACCGTGAGCACCGTGCTGGCGGCCTGGCCCGGCGCCTGCGCCGCCACGTACGTGCGGAGTGAGGGGTCTAGCCCGGTGATCTAGAAGGGGATTAGCAATCATTTAGTGTACCTGTGGTCTTGGAGTTCGGATTACTTACTTACTCATTACTTACTCCCAAACACTTTTTTTTTTATCTATGGCACGTCAATTTGACTTCACCTCGCCTGATGTTAAGCTGAAGGCAAAGTCTCATGAAAGAGGGTCACCATTGCAAACCCGTTTAGTGCTACAATGGTGGCGCTCAGATGCTTTTTCACGCCCCGCTTAAAGGACCCGGGACTGTAGGAAGAAGGAAACACGTGCGCCGGCAAGGAATTCTAAGACTTAATGGTGCGGCAGAGGAAAGAATCACTGAACCGCTTGGTTTCTTCTAATACAAGAGGGTATTTAGGATCTCTATGGGATACAAGCTATCAAGCATTAAAGAGGAATCATCTTAGTTCAAACAGGCTTATTGCCGAAATTTTATTATAGATTTGTGAGTTCGTTATTCCTGTTGTTTAATAGGTTTGGTTTGAAAGACGATTTCAAGGTTTTACAACTCTGTATTGAATTTTATTTTTATTGGCCGCTTGATAAATTAAATTTGATCTTCAAAACAGTACTTACTAAATGCTTTCCATTTGTAAAATGTTCCTAAAATGTTTCAATAAAATAAGATATGTGGACAAGTGGTCCAGGTGGACAGATGATCCAGGTGGACAGGTGGTCCAGGTGGACAGGTGATCCAGGCGGATAGGTGATCCAGGTGGATAGGTGGTCCAGGTGGACAAACGGCACAGGTGGACAGGTGGTCCAGGAAAGATCTCGTTTAGAGGAAAGATTCTCCGATAGAGGGACGAGTAATACTCACATGCACACAGTTGTCGGTCACGTTGACGACGGTCCACCTCTCCAGGGGCTGAGTGAGGTTCTGCGAGTACGTCACGACACGAGTCTCTTTGTTCTTCCACGAGACCGTCAGGCCTGAACGTGTGAACTCGTAGCTGAGGTCTTCTGGAAGATATGATAGCATTGCTCTGAATCTTTTTCTATACCGCTTGATTCTTGATAAATGAAATTAAAAATTCAATGAACGAAAAATACCTCCAAAGAGATGATTCATGCGTTGTCGTGTCGGGGGATCTCTAATAGGTAAATCTGTCCCACATGTTTACGTAACGATCTAAGGTCCCTGACACGACAGCGCTTGAATTATTTATTTTTTATTTTGTTGAAGTTATTTTTTGTGACGGGGATTTTTAAAATTTGTATAATGTAATATACTTTTTAAATTGATACCTATATTGACGGACTAGTTAAAAATAGGTATTTAGCTATTTGGCGGTGGCCGCCATCTTGGATTTGACATTTGTCCCAATGTATATATTGTAGTAATTAAAGCATTTGACATCCATATTGAGGGACTTCTGCAAAAATACGTAGTCCGCCATTTCGTGGCGGTGGCCATTTTGGATCGATTTTCATGAAACATAGCTAAGAACACTTCCGACTAATTCACCTTTCAAACTGCATCGAAATCGGTTCATCCGTTCGGGAGATACGATGTCACAAACAAACACACACACACACACACACACACACACACAGGCACGTGAAACTTATAACATGTGTGCATTTATTGTTTGCTTGGTAAGAATGTTATGTTATGTTTTATTAATGACAGAAATGACTTACCAGTTCCTTTCGGAGGCACATGCAAAACGGCGCTGTACCCGTCGGACTCGTGCCTACGTACTGTCACGTACAAGTCTTTCGACGTATCCACGTTGGTTATCTGGCAGAACAAGTAGAGGTAATGTTAATTCAATTTTACTTCATACATTCTTTAATAATATTATAGTGATTCTCAGACCGTCAGCGTCCATTACGGACGCTTAAAAGGGGGCTTAAAAAGGGTCAAACCGTATATATCTTATTACAGTCATCATCATCATCATCATTTGCGTTAGGCCCAGTCGTATCTGAAGCTTTCGCAATAGGCGTCTGGTGTTGTGTCTTCAAACATGCCCCACCGAGGCACAGTAGCCCTAGCCAAATAGCCACGGAAATCGGGCGAAGCTCCTATCCTTGGTAATTTTCCTACGTAATATTTCCATATTTTTGGCTATTTGGTCTTTTGTTGGAGCGACTGCCGTCTGTCCTTCCAACCAAAGTATAGCTCACGTCGGAGCCCTGTCCGTAGTTAGCAGGTACACAGGTTTACAGGTGGTGTTGACTTGGGCCCCAAAGATCTTATTGGGTCCCCAAAGCACCCCATCATATAAGATGTAAAAACCGGTTAGTGTATGTATTTATTTTAAAGTCTTATTTTCAAATTACTATAGAAATATTTCCACTAAGCGGGAATCAAACCTGCGACTTCACTTACCAGTACTGTGGTCCCTATGGTTTCGACAGAGGGCCACTGGTTGATGGGCAGGTCCTGTTCAGGGCTGTAGTAGACTGTATACTTCTCCATCAAGCTGTCCCAGGAAACGCGTAGGGTGGAGCCGTTGATGACCTTGTACATCAGGTCTTTTATAGAATCCGTACCTGCAGAAGAATTTTTATATTAGTATAAATCCCGGCATATATTTTGATACTAATTCGGTAGAGAAGCGTAGGCCCTAGCGCTTGTTTAATAAATAATACATAAGTGGTTGATTTGATTTGATTAACGGAGGTAGGACGCGACGATATCTCCCGTCCGAAATGAGCTGTCCAACTGGGGAAGTACCTCCGCCCTACAGAAGACCGCGGTCATAATAACCATCGTGTTGTGTTCCCGCCGGTAAGTAGGGTAGCCAGAGCTCACTGTACCCCTCCTTCCCCTCCCCTTCCTAGCCTCCCCACCCCTTCCCAGCTCTCCCCCTTTCCCTTCAGGGTGAGCAGCGCATGTGTGGCACCCTTAGTGTTGCACACGTTCATAGACCACGGTGGCCGCTTTCCATCAGGTGGGCCGTGTGCTTGTCTGCCACTTACGTAGTATAAAAAAAAAATTGAGCTTGAGCTTGAATGCGACGGTAATGCCGGTGGCGCGGGTTCGATCCCCGCTCAGTGCAAATATTTTTATGCATGAATATGACTATTTGCACTGGTCTGGTCGTACCTCGGAGAGCAAGTTAAGCCGTCAATCTCGGTTGCCATTCAAACGTCTATGACAGCAGAAAATATTGAAAGTCGACCCCAACTGAGTTGGGAATAGGCTCAGAGAATGATGATGGTGGATTTGAGCTTCCCCTCCGCTGTAGCACCCCGTAATACCCTCAAAAGATATACAAAGTGATGAGTGAGTGTTTGTGTGTGTGAGTGAGTGGGGATTAATTACCGTCTCTACCATGGTGAATGTTCTGATGAGCTCTTCCAATTAATCCCACCCTCCCCTTTCCTACACAGGACAACACGTGCAGGGCTTAGATGTCACTCGCATACGGTACAGAATATTCCATCAAGAACCAAGCGGTTCGGTGAGTCTTTCCTCTGCCGCACCATTAAGTCCCGGAATTCCTTGCCGGCGCACGTGTTTCCTTCTTCCTATAGTCCCGGGTCCTTTAAGCGGGGCGTGAAAAAGCATCTGATGGCGCCGTCAGGTGAGGTACAGTTAAATTGACGTGCCATAAAAAATGTAAGGATGATAATGGTTATAGAGCCAGACTCACGTGTGATCAGAGGGTTATCAGTGGGTCTGGGAGGTACCGTGAGCACTCTTGCGGACTGGCCCGGCGCCGTCACCACCACATACGTGGGGAGCAACGGGGACAGCTCCTTGATCTGTAACAGAAGATATATCAAGCACTTAGCCCAGGGGTTATCATAGTGGACCACCAACGAATGGTGTATGGATCACGAGAACACTGATAATTGCACTACAGAATTTAATTAATTAAATTTAATTATAAAAAATTACTCTAATCTTCAGATAGATAAGGACGAAAGTAAAATCGACCACCTTTGCGAAACGGAGACTCTCGCTTGCTTCGCTTGTTCGGTCAATTGTATTTCTATACTATTATATAAATTGTAAATAAATAATAAATAAATAATAAATATTCTAGGACAATCTACACAACGCCACCTAGACCCATGGTAAGCATAGTTTAACTAGCTTGTATTATGGCTTCTAGCATGCGGATAAACATACTTAGATACTTTTTTATGTAAATACATACATATTATACATAGAAACAACCAGACCAATGCAAATATTCATATTCATGTACACAAATATTTGCATTGAGCGGAAATCGAACCCACGCCTCCTGCGTAGCAGTCGCATTCACTACCGCCACGCCACGGAGGTCGTCAAAAAAGAAGATATATCAAGCACTTAGTCCAGGGGTTATCATAGTGGACCACCAACAAATGGTGTATGGACCGCGAGAACACTGTAAATTTCACTACAGAGTACACAATTTAATTAAACAATTGATTATAAAACAATACACTAATCTAAATCTAAGACAAGGACGAAAGTAAATCGACCACCTTTGCGAAACGAAGACTCTCGATTGTTTCGCTTGTTCGGTCAATCGCATTTCTATACTATTATATACCTAATTGTAAATAGTTTATATTTGTCCGCGATGGTCCGAAAAACTACTGAACGGATTTCGATGCCGTTTTTTTTGTTTGAAGGGGTTTGGTCCAACTTAAAATTTTACGTTTATTTGATTGCAAACGGTTAATTAGAACCAGAGCTATGATTAGTAATATAGAATTTAAATAGTACAGACGGTGCTTAGATCGCGATCGCGCCACGCGGGCGGAACTGCGAACATAGGCTAGTGTTTAACAAACCTGTAACGGCGGTTACTATGATTTGCCTCTGCTTACCATCAGGCGAGGTGCATTCAATTTGTAAGTATAAAAAAAACATGTAGGTAAGAGTCAAGGAACTGTTTGGTGGAATATTCTGCAAGTTGATTTTGAACTGCTAGTTAATCATCAGACACTTACAAAGATGCTGTCGCCAGTTCCCTTAGCGCTGGCCCACTGGTCCGGCGGCTGAGTGAGGTTCTGCGAGTACCACACCTGCAGAGACCCTTGCTTCTTCCACGTCAACTCCAGCCCTGAGCTGGTGAATGTGTACATCACGTTCATGTTCGGTACCCGTTCGTTGGCTTCTGGAAGACGATGATCAAGACCATGAATACTGTGTGTCGAACCACATGTACCCAGCGCCATCTAGCGACAGCAAGAGTAGCTACTACGTCACTGCGGATCCTGCATCGCGAAAGTGAAGTTCTTGCGCTGGTACAATATACATACAACAACCCAACGACAACCGTTGGGACGCGGCCCGCCAGGCGTGATCACCTTGCCTGGTCGGAGGATCCTACCTTTGTGTTGGAGGGAGATCACATCCCGTTCCTCCACAACTGATATCGGTGTGATGACGGTATCTTCCGTTCTAATTGAGCAGTCTGATTGGGGAAGTACCTACGCCCTACAGAATACCGAGGCTAATAATAACCTTATTTCGTTCCAGTGGTGAGTAGCGTAATCAGAGCTCATTGGAGAGGTTTTGTGTTGTCAGTGGAAAGACCGAGATAACCTCAGTGTTCTGCGCTGACAGCACAGAGACTCTCTTTAATCTTTTACTCTACCCCCTTCTTCTTTTCCCCGTTTCTCTAAATGGTCGGCAGCACGAATGTGACGCCTCTGGTATTACAAACGTCCATAGGCCACGGTAACCACTTGCCATCAGGTGGGTCACGTGCTTATCTGCCACCTAAATGGTATAAAAAAGGCACTTTGTGATGGGTTATTTATTATAAATATTGTTGCAGGGTAGATATTATTGTTACTAGCGTAAATAAACCTACACACTCCTCGAATATCGCATTACCGAATTTATAATGTCAGTGGCAAAGATTAGTGGCGTTTAGTGTAAAGACATACCAGTAAGGTGGCAAACAAGCACAGGGTTCACTTGATGGGAAGTGGTCACCGTGGTCTATTGACGTTTGCAACACCAAGGGCGTCACACTCGTGTTGCCTACCCAGTAAAAACATTCTTGAGGAACACCATATTGTAGTTACTCTGAAGAACCACAGTTGATAAATAGTTCCTAAAAAAATCGTTGGTAGAAAAGTAAGAAAGAAAGAAAAAATGCTTTATTTAACCTTTTATAGCACAAATATACATCAGGTTATCTTATGGTACAGGGTTCTCCATCTGTCGAAGTGATATCATCAGTATATCGCCATTTAATAACCTTGTGTTGTGTTTTCGGTGGTGAGTAGGGTAGCCAGAGCTCACTAGAGAGGTTTTGTGTTGTCCGTGGGAAAACCAAAGGCTTATCCTACATCTTTTGCGCTGACGACACAGAATGTCTCTGTTCTTACAGGGGTTGCGGCACGAGTGTTATTCCTCTGGTGTTACACTCGCCCATAAGCCACGGTAACCACTTACCATCAGGTGGGCCGAGTGCTTGTCTGCGACCTAAGTTGTATAAAAAAAAATATTTTTCCGTTCGTTCTCATCTCCCTTCGGAGAAGACAGGGTGGAGATATTCTTTCTCCGCTTAATCATAGCATAGATAGACATATAAATCAACTTACGCTTTTTGACAGGGATATGAAGGAAGAAGCTGTATCCCACCGGGTTGTATCCCAACACCATCACGTATAGCTCCTTCGATGTATTCACATTTGTTAGCTGGAATAAAAATAATACATCATCATTCTCTAAGCATATTCCCAACTCAGTTGGGGTCAGCTTTCTAGTAGCTAAGATGCGATGGTTGTATATTTCTTATTATTTGTTGTCTATGCAATAGTATTTTAGAAGCACAAAGTAGAAATCTGCACCTAAAGTCTGAAACACAGGATTACCTAGTTCAGGCACAACTAATGAATTATCCCTAAGCAAAGACCTATGTAAGACACTTAACTGCACATAGATTATTATATACATACCTAATATATATTACTTTATATAAGATATCTACTCATGCACAATGTAACAACGCACGATAGATTAAGGACTATGTAAAATATTGTACAATGATTATTATGAAATAAATTTGATTTGATTTGATTGATGAGCGGAGGTGACTTGGACGCCGGAGGTCGCAGAATGACCTCTGTCCCCCATGAGCGCGGGCCTGGGGGTATAGACAGGGACACCATGGTCCCTACACCCAATGGGTGTCATCTCGATAAAGAGAGTCCCGGGTCTGACGGGGTGCGAGGAATATGCTCGCTACTATCTTACCTTCGACAACTAGAGACCTTTGGAGGAACGGGATGTGATGTCCCTCCAACACAAAGGGAGGATCCTCCGACCAGGCAAGGTGATCGCGCCTGGCGGGCCGCAGCCCTAACGGTTGTCGTTGGGTTGTTGTATATATACTGTACTAGCGAGAGAACTTCATTTTCGCGATGCAGGATCGTTGTGACGTAGTAGTGACGTCGTAGTTAGTTTCGTAGTAGTTACTCGTCCTGTCGCTAGATGGCGCTGGGTACATGTGGTATCGCCACAGACCCAAAGACGGCGTACATCCGACATAACCTCTCTCACTGGATACTACCACCGGAAATCATATATATACGAGTATATATATATAAACATTTTAATGGGACAGTTATGAATATTTATATTTTGTAGAAGGTGATTAAAGATATATTAAACTATTAAAAAAATACATATATATGATTTCCACAGCTTCCAAAACCGTCAAAAACCGTCTCACTTTGAATGCTCAAGGCAGTTTTGATCCTGCTTATAGTTTTTTTACAGTTTTTAGCAAACATACTCGTATATGCTCTGTCTGTGAAACAGCGAACTGACAAAAGTGACTTACGCAAGGATGAATGATTCCTACGGAGTATATTTAGATTGTGTTGCAGTGGTAATAATTATGAGCCAAGTAGACTTTGACTTAAGCGTCTGTAGATTACTGACCTGACGTGAACCAACTCCAAACGCCATTTAATTAGCTGGAGGGGTAATAGGGAATATCAAAAATTTCGGTTGTAAAATATTCTTAAAAAAATACTCACCAGCACTGTATTCTCCTTGGTGTCGACCGAGGGCCAATGGTGGACAGGTAGAGTCAGCGCGCTGTTGTAGTACACCGTGTACTTGTCCATGGGACTGATCCAGGAGACGCGGAGGGTGGTGCCGTTGACCACTTTGTACGTGAGGTCCATGATTGGTTCTGAACCTGAATGTAAAAAAGTTTGATTTGATTCAAAATTCAATATTTAAATATCATTTCTTCTGTATAGACCACTAAACGGCGCTTGCAAAAAGTCAGTATCCATAATATATTATACTAGGTGACCCGCGCAACTTCGTCTGCCTCACCCCGTTTTTGCAACATTTTTCATTCCTGCTTCCTGTTGGTTGTAGCATGATGTTATATATATATAAACCTTCCTCTTTAACCATTCTATCTATCAAAAAAACGCATCAAAATCCGTTGAGTAGTTTAAAAGATTTAAGCGTACAAATGGACATAGGGACAGAGAATGCGACTTTGCTTTATACTATGTAGTAAAGTTAGTGAGCCAGTGGACCACCAGTTCGAAACGTGGCCGCGGCGAGAAGACCCCGGCAGGAAAGTCAGCGGGCTTTTCTTTTTTTTGGGTTATTTACATTTAATAATTATGTACTATTCGATCTTATTGCAGGCGATTTTGCATTGCGATTCGACCTTCTATTGAAGATCATTCAGAGAGTTTTTACAGGAAGTAAAACTAAGATGGCAGTGTTATCTGCATACGTGAAAGCAGAGTTTGCCCGATGTCTATTCTATTGAACAGTATGAGAGTAGGGTAGAACGCGACGGTATCTCTCATCTCAATTGAGCAGTCCGACTGGGGAAGTACTTCCGCCCTAAACAATACCTCAGCTAATAGTAACCTTGTGTTGTGTTTCTGGCAGTGAACCTTGTGTTGTGTTTCCGGCGGTGAGTAGAATAGCCAGAGTTCACTGGAGAGGTTTTGTGTTGTCAGTGGGAACACAGAGAAACCCTTCTTTATATTCTGCGCTGATAGTAAAGACCAAACAACTCCTACTGCTAAATCCATGGCCAAGTACACCTCCCTGAGGGACCCCATAACAGCTTCTTTCCAATAACGATATTTACTCACTGTGATACGCGGAGGTGTTGTCTGTCTGTCTCGGCGGCACAGTGACCACCTGGCTCGCCTCCTCCTCCGGGGACGTCACGTCGATGTACGTGAACCGCGAGGGGTTCAGTCCAGAGATCTACAGAATTGCTTGATTTTATAGTGGTTTTGGAAAAAAAGATTTTGGCCACAATTTCGATAGTAGAATTTCATTTATTTGCAGAGATGTGGTCATACATGATGTTAAGTAAGATTAGATACTACAGTTCAGCACATCTGCCATTCAATGGCATGCAAATATTAGCTTAGGCTCTATTTAAATTAAATTTTCACCACAGCAGCTCAAACAAGTGAGTTTTGCTGCGTAAAAACAGTGTGCAAAATGCGATTTTGCTCACTCAGTGAGACAAAGTAGCTTTTTAATTTTTTTTTTAAATTTTCAATAAAGAGTGCCAACCATAGATTCAAAAAGAATTGTTCCGCGAATAACTTTCGAACTACATACACTGCACTCTGTCTCTTGGCCGTCCATAAAAAAGTTCGAGTGACAAACACAAGTATTTTGAAGGTTTTTTTTTTGTAAAATGATAAATATACAGAATAATATATGTACATACAATAACGACCAAAAACTGAGTTGATGGCGTAGGCATTGAGATCGCCAAGAAACACAAAAAAAAAGAAAAAAAAAAGGTTTTTTTTTTAATTTATGGCACGTCAAAGGTCCTATTTCGAAATTCTAAATTTGAAAGACATTTGTAAAAGAATAACCATGTATTTTATTTACATTATTTAATAATTATGTAATGTTATTCAATACCAAACAAAATAAGTAATGCATAAGTATTTATAATGATAACTACTATCAACATTTGAAAAATAAAATGTCGCGTACGCTGTTTCTGAACACACCTTAAAAATAACGGGTATAAAATTAAACTTTTAACTTTCAACTTCAAATTTGCAGAACAACAATAAGTAATTAGATTACTTAATTATCAACTTTTAAAATTTTCAGCATTATTTTAATTAATAATAGGTGTTCTGTTCTGTTAATAAGTGTTGCATTATCTTCTAAGTAATATTTCTTATGTGTTCTCGCTGCTGAAGTGAAAAGTAATGTGTGCCACACGAGAGCAAAATTATTTGCATCTCGTGCATTTGAATCCCTCACTACGCTCAGGATTCTACAGTAGAATCACTCGCTACGCTCGTGATTCAATCCTAGAATCCCTCGCTTGCTCAGGATTCAAAATCAGCACTCGCAGCAAAAAACAGTTTTGCTCTCTTGTTGCACAAATAACTATTGCATGCTTAGGTATTCAAAACAAACAAAACTTAGGTATTAAAATCGTAAGGAAGTCCTAATTTGGCGAAAAAAAATATTTTTTTTACACGTCCCATACATTTTTTTGTTCACCTGCACATTATTGCCATACATAAAGATTTTTTTTTTCAAAATTAAAACTTCCAGTCGATTCTGTAGAGGTTTTATGCTATGAGTGGGAAGACATATTTGTCGCGACATAAGGTTTCTATAGGGTCGGCAACACGACTGTGATTCCCCTGGTGTTACATACGTCCATAGGCCACAGTAACAACTTTCTATCAAGTGGGCCGTGTGCTTGTCTGCCACCTAAGTGGTATAAATAAATATTCTAGGACAATCTAAACGACGTCATCAAGACCCATGGTAAGCATAGTTTAACTAGCTTGTGTTACGGGTTCTAGAATGCGGATAAACATACTTAGATTATTTTTTTAATACATACACATTATACATAGCAACACCCAGACCAATGTTAATAAACATATTCATGTATACAAATATTTGCACTGAGCGGGAATCGAAACCGCACCTCCTGCGTAGCGCCACACCACAGAGGTCATCATAAGAGGTATAAAAAAAGCATGTGGTTTTAGTCGGTTTGTCTTCGACGTAATCACTTTCTCTGACCGGCAGGACGATTTCTGCCAGCATTAAATGACAAAGTATTTTATTTAATGACAAAGTATTTTTTAAGATACGATATAGATGTAGGCGTTACCTGGCGGAAATCCATTACAAAAAGATATATATTGGGGGAGGGCGGAGGGCCCACCGCTCACCCGCGGTTCAAACCTGGTTTGTCCTTCGCACTAGCGGAATACTTCACATGGTACAACATCTCCTCTCTGGTAAGATTTTTTTGTTTTACTTACTTTGAAGAGGGTGGTTTGACATTCCAATATATATTGTTGGAGTGTTGAACCGCGGGTGAGCGGTGGGCCCTCCTCCCTCCCCCAATTAATATCTTTTGTAAAGTATTTTTTTTTTATGGCACGTCAATTTGACTTCACCTCGCCTGGTGGTAAGCTGCAAGTCTTAGGAAAGAGGATCACCATTACATTGGAGGGGTGTATTTACTCACGTGCATGACGTCGGCAGTAACGTTGACGCTGGTCCAGAGGTCCTGCGGGAGGGTGAGGTTCTGCGAGTACCGAACCACTCGCACCTTCGGTTCCTGCCATGTCAGCGTCAGTCCTGAGCTGGTGAAGGCGTAGTTGAGTTCTGGTTTTTCTGGAATAATAAATAAATATCATGGGACATAGTCAAAGTCGCGGGTACCCATTGGATACAGACCGCCTCTAATCGGTCGGATTGGAGGTCGATGGGGGAGGCCTATGTTCAGCAGTGGACGTCTTGTCGCTGAAATAATGATGATGATGATAGGACGTTACTCAGGCCCATAGTAAGCATAGCTCAACTAGTTTGTTACGAGTTCTAGAATGCGGATAAAAATAATTAGATACATTTTTTTGTAAATACATTACATATTATATATAGAAACACCCCAGACCAATGCAAATATTCATAATCATGCACACAAATTTTTGCACTGAGCGGGAATCGAACCCGCGCCTCTACGATACAAATATTTTACAGGGTATAAGGGAGACAATTCCGAAGCCGAAGGCCCCTGGTAGTATTATACGTTCAATGACCAAAATAAATGATCTTATAATTTTCAAGTCCTCGAATGAGACCGGGACTAACGTAAGGGTGATGATGAATAAGAATAGTGTTATACAAAATTTCTATATTAACTATGGTTTTAACAGCTCTGTATACATATCAAGCAGTAGACCATATACATTAATATTACTAGCGTAAATAGAACCACAGACACTTTTTTTTTATCGTGCGAAAAATCCCCACGGATACCTCCCTCGCCGGAGCCGGTTGGGGAGGTTATGTCGGACTCGAACCGACTAAAAGGCACGCTGTCTTTGGGTCTTTAGTTGCCGGAGGTGAGATAGTAGACAACATAATCCCTCGTACCCCGACAGACCCGGGGTCCTCTCTTTCGAGATGACTCCCTTCGGGTGTAGGGACCACGGTGTCTCCGTCCGTCCCCCGGGCATGGGGACGTGCATTTTACGCCGCCGTCGCTCACTCCCAGAAGACCCACAGACTCCTGCATTACCGCGTTACCAATTTTAAAATGTCAGTGACAGTAAAGTTGCGACTTTAAGTATAGAGATATTAATTAACATATAACAGGTTTTACCATGGCACACACCAATGACTTTTCGATGCTTTTCGAAGTTATGTTATGTTCGCAGGTTTATAAGTGCCCGGTTGGCAATAGGCTCGGCTCGGCTATCTATTACATTGGGATCTAAACATAAACTGGTGCTAGCACCTCTGCCTACACCTTCGGGTATATAAGCGTGAGTTTATGTTATGTTAGTATAGAGATATTGACATCTCTGCAATATATATTTCTGTCAAAGTTGATAATGGTTTATAAAAAAGTTTCACTGTTCATATACTCCGTCACTTTCTCGGCAAGGTTTTGTGTAAAGATACGTATGTCACACACACACACACACTTTGTTCCTCTAAGGATAAGATTATGTTATGGATAGGTATATAGTAACTTACTAGGTACATGCACAGGTATATGCAACACAGGGCTGTGTCCCGAAGGGTTGTATCCAAGTACGACCACATATAGTTCCTTCGACCTGTTCACGTTGGTTATCTGAAAAAATAATCATTTTTAAATTATACTAGCTGTTGCCCGTGGCTCCACCCGCGTGGACTTCTGATCCCGTTCCCGCTGCTCTTTGTTCACCTTTTAAACCTTGTCTGGACTTCCACGAATAATTCAAGACCAAAATCAGCCAAATCGGTCAAGCCGTTTTCATGTTATGTCGTGACAACGGAAAACGGGTTTCATTTTTATAATATATATATAGATTTTACATGGAAAACAAAAAACAAGTGGAAGTGTGATGTCCTCGGTGCACGCGTATCATTGGTGTGCGTGTTTACGCAACGAAAGATAAATTCGACAATATTATCCTTTTTGTATGATAAAGTCTAAACTTTTTTGTAAATATTCAAGCTTATTCGATTCAAAATGAAACGTCAAAAGTAAGAAATTTTGAACGGTTAAAAAATTGGTGATGGGAATATAGTTACCATTTCGTTTTGTAGTACGTATGATTTGAGCTATGTCATTAAAGGTAGTATATAAATATATACGACCAATCGAAGCAATTATTTACTAGTAATTCACGGTATTATTAACGGTTATATGAGCGAGTTTGGCGACATCGGTTCCGCTACTGAAACTATCGTGTCGCATTTCTACTAGTTTTTTTCTATTTTGTGGTATTTTATTTATTATGGGGAAGGGAGGGAGGATCTCTCCCTTATTCTTTCCACCTTTTCAGGGCTCGATGAGGACATCCCAGGGAACCATCTTAAAACCGTAGATAACTCAGAGCCAGATTCGAGAGAAATAGTTTAGTAACATTACAATGCGGTAGTAGAGAGGAGTTCGTTTAGTTAGCATGAGTCTAATAAATGTGGGTGCTAGCACCTCTGCCCCCCTCCCCCCTTCAGTCTAAGTTAGTTTATGTTATATAGGCGTGAGTTTATGTTATATGTTATATTATGTAAAATCCCTAATCCGCCAAAACCGGTGGAGTTCATTAAGTCGTACTCGAACTGACTAAAATGCACGCCGTCTTTGATTGCCGGAGGTGAGATTATATATATGGCATATCTCTTTCACCTTGGCAAACACCCCTGGTGTTACAAACGTTCATAGGCCATGTTAATCACTTACCATCAGGTGTTAAGAAAAAAAGTGTGAAGTACTTACCAGTACAGTATTATCTGTGGTCTCTACAGAGTGCCACTCGTCTATGGGTAGCTTCATCTCGGTGTTGTAATACACTGTGTACCTGTCCATCATCCCGGACCAGGTCACTTGGAGAGCTGTTCCGTTCATCAACTTATATGTGAGGTCGGAGATGGGTTCTGAACCTGTTTATAAACAAAGGATTTTGAACCTTATGATAAGGAGAAACAGTTCATAGTTATTTGAAGACAAAATAAACCCCGGTAGCCTAGTGGTATGGTTAATAGACTGCTGAGACGAGGTCTTGCGTTCGATCATAGGTTTTACCATGGCACACACCAATGACTTTTTGATGCTTTTTGAAGTTATATGTGTATTTATCGCAGGTTTATAAGTGCCCGGTTAATGCCAATAGGCTCGCCACCAATTACATTGGGACCTAAGCATAAACTGGCGAAATGTGGGTGCTAACACCTCTGCCTACCCCTTCCGGGATATAGGCGTCAGTTTATGTTATGTCATGTTATGTTATAAAAGGTCGTGATGATTGTATAACCCCTTAGTAGTATATTTTCCTTTCATTCGTTCCTCATTCAGAATTTAATTTCAGCTTACCACTAAATAAAATGAAGTCACATTCTCAAGACCAATATAAAAATAATTATAATCTTTGATATATCTCTGATACTCTCCAAGACGTTAATTGGTAGTGCTTATGCGGCTAAGCAGGTAATTTCCTTGCGATTTATACCGCATAACAAGGAATTTAGTCAAAAAAAATTCTAAATTTATTGAGCTGCTACATTTTCGGTTAGGAACGTATTTTTGACAGGCCCATTTTTTGTACAAAGTGCCCTATTGGTGGCAATAGGCTCGCCCCCTATTACATGGGGCCGAAAATCATGGTTGGCGAAATAAAGTGTTTAATACACCTCTTCGGGGATTACGGACGTGAGTATGTATAATATCTAGATACGTCCTAAACAGGTGTTGCGAAGGCATATTTATGACTTTTTTTATTTAAGTCAAGTGTCTCTTACACTGAGGGTTCCGTACCAAACTAAATTAACATAAACTACAATATTTCATTATTGAAGTGACTTAGAAGTTCGATTTTTTACTTTCAATGCGTTTCAAACCTAAATATTTGAAACTCCCGCCCTCAATATATTTTCTTGTAAAGCATTTCCGCCATGGAACACGTACTACAATATCTGAACCTAAAAACTCACTTGGTTGGATGGAGGTGTCGGCGCGCTGTCTCGGAGGTAACGTGAACATCTGGCTGGAGGACTGGTCCGGAGCCACGACCTCCAGGTATGTGATGAGAGACGGGTCTAGTAAGTTGATCTGGAAGATATAAGAACAAACTATTAACGGAGGAGGTAGGACACGACGGTATCTCCCGTCCGAAATGAGCTGTCCAACTGGGGAAGTACCTCCGCCCTACAGAAGACCGCGGTCATAATAACCATCGTGTTGTGTTCCCGCCGGTAAGTAGGGTAGCCAGAGCTCACTGTACCCCTCCTTCCCCTCCCCTTCATAGCCTCCCCACCCCTTCCCAGCTCACCCCCTTTCCCTTCAGGGTGGGCAGCGCGTGTGTGACACGCTTAGTGTTGCATGTTCATAGGCCACGGTGACCGCTTTCCAGGTGGAAAGGTGGGCCGTGTGCTTGTCTGCCACCTACGTAGTATTAAAAAAAAAAACAGGGTGTAAGGGAACACTCCTGAAGCCGAAGGACCCTGGTAGTGCTACTGGTACACAACATATTGGCATTAAAATTTTCATTTATTTCTAATTATTTAATTTCCGTCGTATCAGTAAAGCTAAATAAAAAGAATATTTCATTAAAAAAATATGTAAACCAATATGAGTGAGCGGGAATCGAAACCGTACCCTTCCGGTGTACATTGTGCGGTATGAAAAGAACTTCATCCCGCGCAAGTTCAAGCTATGGAATGAACTCCCTGCCGTGGTTAGGGTTCTTCAAGAAGGACATTAGAAGGTTTCTACAGGGTCGGCAGCACGAGAGTAACAAGTGACCATAGGCCACGGTGATCATTGTCCATTAAATTCACTGTTAAATATTTCGGTATATTTACCATTATTATATATACATTATTTATTTTATGGAGCAACCCATATTTCGGCGCTGTTGCAAGCAATCAACAAACATTGTATACATCCCGAAATATTTAACAGTGAATATGTAAATGAAGACTATGGCCTCAAGGGCTATCCCTCCTCTAACCTAGGAGCCAGGATGGGGTCGACACAAAGGATCCAATAGGGTCGAAGTGTCCGCGAAAGCTCCTGAGCACGCACCCCAATAACATAAGATAAGATAAGATGGCCTCAAAAGTCCAACCAGTCTAACTTGGAACTTCGATATCGCCATTGGTCATTGGACATTGGTTGTGGAGGTGAGATGGCAGTCGCTTCACGGAAAATATCGAAGTTCAGCCGCATCACAGTTACACTGGAAAGCCAACCCTAATTGTGTTGGGAAAAAGGTTCAGAGAATGATGATTATGTCAATACACGGTGATTTTATAGTGGTTTCGGAAAAATAATATTTTGTTTCACACACAGTTTCGGTAGCAAAATCGACTGGAAATTTTAATTTTGAAAATAGAAAACTTTATGTATGGCAATAATGTGCAGGTGTTCACCTGAAAAATGTATGGGACGTGTAAAAAAAAAAAAATGTTTTTCGCCAAATTAGGACTTCCTTACGATTTTAGTATCGAAATGTGGCCAAAATCTTTTTTTCCGAAACCACTATAACATCAACCGGTATAAAATCATATTTTTTTTATTTTCGTTTGTAACGCAAAATTGTTAGTGGCGTTAAAATTTGATTTCGGTAAACAATACGTTGTACCTATGACGACATCTGTAGGGTTTGGGGGGAACTTTTCATCGATCACCAATTCGGTATTGATGAATGGTTTCCCAATCTGACAACAGATGTCGCTAGTATGTTTACCTATTTCAAATAGAATTATAATATCGTGATAGGTTAAATTGTTTGTGATATTTTATTCAATCATATAGCTTAATGTCTTTAATTTCAAATTGTCATAATCTAAATTCCTTGTTGCCCAAATTAATTAATCACGGCAAGAATGTCGATAGTTTATGCTTGTAGTTCTGTATGATCTGTGGTATATTTTTTTATTTGTTCCGCGATTCGATCAGGTGAACGAATAATTCGTGATATCAGATTAATTTACTAGAATATTCCATGAAAAAGGATATAAATACACCCCTCCCGGTGGATGCGAACACCTCTGATAATTACTCTGAAGATTAAGCACGAAACTCTGTTCGTATTTAATTGATTTTTCTTATAAGTTGGAACTCTGAATTATATGTACCTACCTACATATAAATTAAATATCTTAGACTCTGTGCATCTTTCCCGGACTTCTCTGGTAAGATTTCTTAATTTATCTCTCTGTTCTTAGTCTTTATATCTGTGTCTTTCGTTTGCGTCAAAGATATACTTAGGTCTTTTTGGTATTCTTGATGCAGGGTCCCAAGGTTTAGCGGACAATATTAGTGACCTATCTACATTGTTGTGATTCCGTTGTTGGAGTCCCTGTTCGGAACAGCTGTCCCTTCGTTTGGCTCGCGGCAGTGCGGGCAGTTGCTAGCAGAAGGCAGGTGCCTACGCAAGCCGACAACCGACGCCAGGGGAACCATCCGAAGAGGAGTGCCAAAAGGTCACGTAATCTTAACTTGTACAATAACTGTAACTTCATATACCCGCTACCTTGTGTTGTAATTACGAGATCAGCTGTGTGCTACGAGGGGGGCGCATAAGCATCTTATATTGTATTTACATTTCTATATCTCTGTGCCTGTGATAATTCTACTGTATGTACAACTGTGTACCCTATTGAATATATGCATGTATAAAATCTTAGTGTTGTTTCATTAGGGGTATCTGGAGCACGCACCCACTATCTCCACTCTGAGATAAAAGGCGCCCAAGAGTCTCTTTCGTAAGCTCTTGCCTGGGTTAGCCGGTGGAGTAGCTGGGGAATTTCCCAGGTTACACAGTGGCGCGGCCAACGTACGGGCAGTTCAAGAATTCCAGTACCCACTGGATTTCTCTTGGTTCTGTGTGTGTGTGTGAAAGACGCCTTTAATGAATTCAAACCTACTATCCGTCTGATACTCTCCAAGACGTTAATTGGTTGTGCTTGTGCGGCTAAGCACGTAATTAATTTCCTTGCAATTTACACCGAATAGCAAGGAAACGGGTCAAAATTTTTTTTCTAAATTATAAATAGCTGCTACATTTTCGGTAAAATTCATATTTCGGCATACCTTCGTATTTTTTCTTTTTTTTTCTTTTTTCTTTTTTTACTGGTTGCTGGTTGGGTTGGATATATCATCTTAGTAGTTGGTCCCGAATTTTAAATAAAATTAATATACATGCATATGTTTAACTTTGTGTTTTTTCTGAATTTAACTTTTAATTGTTATCGACACTTTCTATAAGTGCCGATATATGTAACTCTGTGTAAGGTGGTTTCCATTCGGAATTACCATTTTTTTTTTCTTTTTAACCTTGGATCAGTATAGTAGCCGGTACTTATACTTGCTACCGTACATTTTGCTCTTAGCCTTTTAACTGTTTTTTAATTTTTTGTAATTTCATTTGTACCTATACGTACGGTACAATTTTTTTTTGTGTATATTTTTTCAATATTTTAGTAATTGTCTGCAGGGCGGTACATCTCGGGTACCTACCCGCTATTGGAGAATTATTCTCAATTGGAAATTTTTAAATAATTATATTATTAGGAATTGTCTGCAGGGCGGTACATTTTAGTTACCTACCCGCTAATGAAAATTGTTTTATGCTGAATTTTTTTATACCTATATTATTAACATAGAAGGGTACATTTACATACTGTCCGTTCAATTGAATACCCTCTTGGATTTATATCCATTTAAACTTTCGTTAAATAACGGAATTGTTAGTTAAATTTTATTTTTATATTCTATCCACTTAAAGTTCATTTCTTATAAGATGGCAAAAATGCACCAGTATGTAAACTATTTAAGAAAAGATGAGCTGTCTAATGAGTTGTCTTACATGGGCATTTCAGCGGATCCTGAGGCTACGGTTGTCAGCTTGCGTAACGAATTGAGGACGGCATATCGGCTAGTTCGCCGTGGAAGTCTGAAGCCTAACACCACGAAGTCCACTGATGCTGCAACTGAACGCACTGTCTGCGAGCCAAAAGTGAAGGAACTCGAGGATTTGCTATCGTCAGGTGACTTTGATGCCGATAAAAATAGTCGCACTAGGGCTGCTGTTAGGGCTAATTATCTTTTGACTAGGCTAGCTCGTTGTGGGTTAGATTGTTCTGAACTTGTTAGTATTCGCAACAGATTAGTTAAGATAGTGTCAGTAGCTGAATCGAATAGTGACTCGGAATCTGAGGTATCAGATAATGATGATCGCGCTTCTCGTGTCCGAGTTGAATATACTTCACCTGCGATGAGAAATGAACGCTCGATGCGGGGTAGCTCGCAAAACATTAACCTAAGCAATGATAATTTTATTTATAGGGAACGTCCTATTAATCTAAATAGTTTTAATTTAAAATATGATGGATCTACTTGTGTACGTGTTTTCATTGAGAGACTGGAAGAACTCCGGTGTGCTAGGGAAGTCTCCAAATCAAAGGTTCTCATGGCTTTCTCTGACCTATTGGACGGACCAGCTTTGTCTTGGTTCCGCACCAATAAAGCTAACTTTATGTCTTATGAAGACTTACTAATCGAATTAAGAGACACCTTTGATATTCCCGATTACGATTATCGTTTACGGAATGAGATTAGGCAACGTACCCAAGCCCGTACCGAGTCCTTGGTGAACTACATCTCCACAATGCAGGCCATGTTCTCTAGACTAACTTGTAAAATGCCCAGTGAAGAACAACTGGACATTCTTATGCATAACATTAGACCTGACTACATGAAGGAACTAGCCCTTCATGAAGTCAACACTATTGATGATCTAAGAAGATTAGGAAAGCGTTTGGAACTTGCGCGTGCTAGGGCTGAGGCGTTCCACGAGCCAGTCTTGGACAAATTTGAGATCTCCTCTGACTTACATTCACAGAAAGCAAAGTGCACACCAAGAGCTACCAAGCAGGTCTCTGCGGTGGACAGCTCGGCAGCCTCGCACGAACGCAAATGCTTTCGTTGCGGCGGCAGCGATCACACTGCTAATAACTGCTCACAATCAAGGGAGTTGGTGTGTTTCCGATGTGGTCTCAAAGGAGTCAAGTCACCTGACTGCCCCAAATGTACGTCGAAGTCAAAAAACGCGTAGGCCAGGGCCTTATTAAGACAATCTCAAGCTCTGTGTCTGAGTCTTCTTCTGATAAGGTCCTGTTTACTAAACGGGATGACGATGTTAGACCGTACTTAGTTGTTAGGGTTTTAAATTTAAATGTTCTTGGTCTTCTTGATTCCGGTGCCTCCTGCTCCGTGCTAGGAAAAGGTGCGCACCGTAGCTTCTTAGATTTAGGGTTTGAACTAGAAAGTGTCAACCCAAATTTTAAAATTACAACTGCAGACAGTTCACATTTGAAATGTCTGGGTTCTATGTCCTTACCCTTAGAATACAACTCTGTTATCAGGGTACTTAAGTTTTATGTTGTACCAGAAATAACTACCGCAATGATATTTGGAGTAGACTTCTGGCAACAATTTCAATTAGGTGATAGATTAATTTCTCAAAAAATTAATATGAATAATTTTAGTGATAGCTGTCCTATTGAATCTTTGTCTCTTCACAGTGGTCTCGAGGATTACAACAACCTGACCGAGGATCAGCGGTGTGTAATGAACGGGATCATTGAAAAATTTGAGTCAATTAATACGGATAAGGTGGGCTTAGGTCGAACTACGCTTGTGCATCACGTCATAGACACGGGTGACAGCAAGCCGATCAAGCAGCGGTATTACCCTCTCTCACCTCTCAAACAGAAGGCTCTGGAGACGGAGTTGGACCGGATGTTGGAGATGGGAGTGGTGTCACCATCACAATCGGCGTGGAACTCACCCGTGGTTATGGTGGAAAAGGCGAACGGTGATCTAAGGCTGTGCTTAGATTCACGTAAGCTTAATGCTGTTTCCAAAAGTGATGCTTATCCCTTACCGTACATCAATCAAATTTTAGACCATCTTAATAATGCTAAATATTTGTCCTCTATTGATTTAAGTGCAGCGTATTGGCAAATCCCGTTCGACTCTGCCCAGTCTGCTGAGAAGACTGCGTTCACGGTGCCGAGGCGGGGTTTGTTCCAGTATAATGTAATGTGTTTTGGTCTTGTCGGAGCTTCAAGTACGATGCAACGACTGATGGACCGCTTATTCGGCCCGGAATTCGACAACAGAGTGTTTTGCTTCCAAGACGACATAATCTGTGTGGCCAACACCTTCGAGGAGCATGTGGATCTCTTAAATAGAATCTATCAGCGACTCAAGGATGCGGGCCTAACGATTAATATGAAGAAATCACACTTTTGTCGAAGTGAATTAAAGTACCTTGGTTACTATGTGGATAGGCATGGACTACGTACTGACCCCGGTAAAGTCGAGGTCATCCTCAACTATCCCACACCTTCTAACTCGAAGGATGTCAAACGTTTCCTAGGTATGGCCGGCTGGTATCGTCGTTTCATTAATAACTTTTCTAAAATTAGTAAACCTCTTTGTAAACTCACCTCTAAAAATGTAAATTTTATTTGGACATCTGAAGCTGAGGAGGCTTTTAACCTTCTCAAGTCAGCTTTGGTCTCTGCTCCTATATTGAAAATGCCTAACTACTCTTTACCGTTCCGTATACTAAGTGACGCGTCAGCTTACTCAGTTGCTGCTGTTCTGACCCAAACACACGATGGTGTGGAACACCCCATCGCCTATTGCAGTCGTTCTCTTAATAAGAACGAGGTGAACTACAGCACAACCGAGCGAGAGCTTCTGGCCGTGATTTTTGCGCTGGAACAGTTCAGACAGTATGTGGAGGGACAGAAGTGCACTGTTGTCACTGATCATGCCTCACTACTGTGGTTTCACAAGCTCAAAAATCCTACAGGTCGTTTAGCACGTTGGAGTATGCGACTCAGTCAGTTTGACTTCGACATAGAGCACCGTAAGGGAAAAGATCATGTAGTACCTGACGCTCTATCTCGCATAAAGATTGACTCCATCGATGCGAGCTCCACCAATGACCCGTGGTATCTTCACACCATGGAGTGCGTGCGTAGGAACCCAAGGCATTACCCTAACTTTAATATTCGTGAAAATTTGTTATATCGATTTTCTAAAAATAAATATTCTTTGACTTCAGATTTTGATTGGAAGTTAGTAGTACCTCAAGAGGACAGGCTAGCACTCCTCACCAAATACCACGATGACACGCTTAGTGCCCATGGTGGTGTTTGGAAAACACATAAGAGGTTGTCTTTGAATTACTACTGGCCAAAGATGTACAATAGTGTCAAAGACTACGTGGGAAATTGTGAGGTTTGTAAGATGTATAAACCCGTAAACACTTCGCGTCCTGGTCTAATGGGAAGTGCGAAGCGTGTATCTAAACCTTTTGAAGCTATTTCGTGTGATTTACTTGGACCTTTTCCAGTGTCAAGCAACAGAAATATTCATCTGATCGTTGTTTCGGACTACTTTAGCAAGTATGTCATGCTGTGTCCTATAAGGATTGCAACAGGCGCTGCAGTAGCGAGATTCATCGAGAAGAATGTGTTTCTAGTTCATGGAGTTTGCAAGACTGTCTATATTGATAACGGTCCTCAGTATGTGAGCAAGCAATTTAAAGATATGTTAGCTAAATATAATGTTCCAAACGTATACTATAGCCCGCGTTACCACGCTCAAACTAATCAAGCTGAACGAGCGATTCGAAATGTTGTTCAGGCCATCTCATGTTATGTGAAGACTCAGCACAAAAAGTGGGATGAACATCTTGTTGAGCTGCAGTGCGCTCTAAACACTGCAGTAAACGAGGCCACTCGATTCTCTCCCTATTTCTTAGTACACGGTAGGGAATTTATAGGTGATGGAGTTCTATATAGACAGTCTGACATAACCTGTCATCCGGACTTAGTCTCCATTGATGAGCCCTCAGCCTTCGGTGCCAAACTGAAAGAAATGCAACACATTTACGATCAGGTGAGGAAACATTTGATTTCGGCTCACCAGCGTAATGAGAAGTATTATAATTTCAGGAAAAGGCATGTCGAGCTGAAAGTTGGTCAAATTGTTTACAAACGGACTCATTATTTATCTAATAAAGCTAAACATTTTACCTCTAAACTCGCTCCTAAGTTTACTAAGTGTGTAGTGTCTGCTAAACGTTCCTCTTTAGTGTATAGGTTAGCAGATTTGGATGGTAAGGACTTAGGCGAGTATCACATCAAGGACATTTTAAAATACACTGATGAGAATCAATCTGCGGTACCTTCTCTGCCTAGCGTCAGCGCTATTTCAGTTCCGTAGCACTGTCGATTTATACTTACTTTACCGCGACTCGATGAAGTATGACCTTGTTGCTGTAGCTTGGGTGTCCTCGTATGGGACATATTATTTGTTAGGTACACCTCATCGAGTTTTCGTTTCTCATCCTCCTCTTCTCTGTAGTTGTGTTGCATATGCGACCATCTGACTATAGCAGTTAAGGAGAGTTTTCTTTCTAGTGGTTTAGGGCATTTAGATTTAAAGTAAAAGAGTCTGTGTCAATATTTGCCTCTAGTTAGTTCTTAGTAGTTCTGTTTTGTACTTTGATCTGTTCTTTTTTATTCGTTCTATTTTTAACTTGTTAGACTTTTGACTTGTTTTATTCTGTTGTGTATTCCTTGCGTTACTTGTCTGTCCACACAAGTAATACTTTCAAGGGGGGGGATTGTGTAACGCAAAATTGTTAGTGGCGTTAAAATTTGATTTCGGTAAACAATACGTTGTACCTATGACGACATCTGTAGGGTTTGGGGGGAACTTTTCATCGATCACCAATTCGGTATTGATGAATGGTTTCCCAATCTGACAACAGATGTCGCTAGTATGTTTACCTATTTCAAATAGAATTATAATATCGTGATAGGTTAAATTGTTTGTGATATTTTATTCAATCATATAGCTTAATGTCTTTAATTTCAAATTGTCATAATCTAAATTCCTTGTTGCCCAAATTAATTAATCACGGCAAGAATGTCGATAGTTTATGCTTGTAGTTCTGTATGATCTGTGGTATATTTTTTTATTTGTTCCGCGATTCGATCAGGTGAACGAATAATTCGTGATATCAGATTAATTTACTAGAATATTCCATGAAAAAGGATATAAATACACCCCTCCCGGTGGATGCGAACACCTCTGATAATTACTCTGAAGATTAAGCACGAAACTCTGTTCGTATTTAATTGATTTTTCTTATAAGTTGGAACTCTGAATTATATGTACCTACCTACATATAAATTAAATATCTTAGACTCTGTGCATCTTTCCCGGACTTCTCTGGTAAGATTTCTTAATTTATCTCTCTGTTCTTAGTCTTTATATCTGTGTCTTTCGTTTGCGTCAAAGATATACTTAGGTCTTTTTGGTATTCTTGATGCAGGGTCCCAAGGTTTAGCGGACAATATTAGTGACCTATCTACATTGTTGTGATTCCGTTGTTGGAGTCCCTGTTCGGAACAGCTGTCCCTTCGTTTGGCTCGCGGCAGTGCGGGCAGTTGCTAGCAGAAGGCAGGTGCCTACGCAAGCCGACAACCGACGCCAGGGGAACCATCCGAAGAGGAGTGCCAAAAGGTCACGTAATCTTAACTTGTACAATAACTGTAACTTCATATACCCGCTACCTTGTGTTGTAATTACGAGATCAGCTGTGTGCTACGAGGGGGGCGCATAAGCATCTTATATTGTATTTACATTTCTATATCTCTGTGCCTGTGATAATTCTACTGTATGTACAACTGTGTACCCTATTGAATATATGCATGTATAAAATCTTAGTGTTGTTTCATTAGGGGTATCTGGAGCACGCACCCACTATCTCCACTCTGAGATAAAAGGCGCCCAAGAGTCTCTTTCGTAAGCTCTTGCCTGGGTTAGCCGGTGGAGTAGCTGGGGAATTTCCCAGGTTACACGTTTTATAAATAAAAACCAAATTGTATGAATCACTCACGTGCACGATATCGCCAGTGACATAGATAGTGGTCCATTGCTCCAGGGGTTTCGTGAGGTTCTGCGAGAAGCGCACCACGCGGGGTTCTCGGTTCTCCCACGTCACCGTCAGACCTTTGCTGGTGAATGTGTAGTCCAGCTCCTTTGCACCTGGAATATATAGATCCAATGATTGCTCTGGAATATTTTATACCACAAAACATAAGTAACATAAGTTTATGAAACCGCGGTAGCCTAGTGGTATGGGTAATGGACTGCTGAGGCGAGGTCTCGGATTCGATCCCAGGTTTTACCATGGCAGACACCGATGACTTTTTGATGCTTTTCGAAGTGATGTGTGTATTTATTGCAGGTTTATAAGTGCCCGGTTAATGGCAATAGGCTCGTCACCTATTATATTGGGACCTAAACATAAACTGGCGAAATGTGGGTGCTAGCACCTCGGCCTACCCCTTCGGGGATATAGGCGTGAGTTTATGTTATATTTGGATTTCAATAGTTGTATGAGATAGATGTGCCTTTTTTTCTCTCTAATACTCTCCAAGACGTTCATTGGTAGTGCTTGTGCGGCTAAGCACGTAACTAATCACTTAATCCTTGCGATTTACACCGCATTGTAAGGAATTGGGTCAAATGTTTTTTTCTAAATTTATGTAGCTACAACATTTTCCCATTTTTTTTCCAAGTGCGTTGACGTCAATAATCTCGCCCTCTATTACGTGGTCTGAAAATCATACTTGGCGAAATAAGGGTGATTAACACACTGCTGCCTATCACTGCGGGGATTACGGGCGTGAGCATATGTATGTTCTTTTATCGTTTTATCGCAAAATCCCACGGATACCACCTCTACCAAAATCTGTGGAAGTGATTATGTCGGACTCGAACCGACTTAAACGCACGCCGTCTATGGATCCTTGATTGCCGGAGGCGAGATTATACAAGACATCATCTTTCACACCCCGACAGACCCGAAGACATCTCTTTTGAAATGACCCCCTTCCCCTAAGGCTCTCCCCTGGGTATGAGGAGACACAATTTTCACTGCCGTCGCGGCCTACTTCTGCTAGGGTGACAGGCAGCTCCACCCGTCACCCCCAATAGATGTGCCTGCCTTTGATAGATTTACCACATTAAGTGACTTCACCCCATTAAATGGTAAGTCACTGATAGATTTAACTTACCAGGCTCATGCGTGGGTATATGTAGTACATTACTGTACCCCACAGGGTCGTATCCTGACACGATCACGTACAACTCTTTCGATGTGTCCACATTGTTTATCTGAAAAATAATTATTATTAATATCAACGAAGCTACCAAAGACTAGCTAGGGGTGGGATCAATCCCCGCTCAGTGCAAAAAGTTGTATGCATGAATATGACTATTTGCACTGGTCCGGTCGTGCCTCCGAGAGCACGTTAAGCCGTCGGTCCCGGTTGCCATACAAACATCTATGGCAGTCGTCACGGGTAGTTGGAGCCCTCAAAAGTTCAATCAGTCTAACTTGGGACTTCGATCCCCGATACAATGAGGCATACAGACAGAAAAATTGACAAAGGTTTCAGTTAGTTTCCATAAACGGAGGCAATTTCAATTTGTAGCAAAGACGTAGCCAAATCGTAGCCAGTGCGTAGTCAATTCATACTCAGGTCATAGCCAGTTCGTAGACAGCTCGTAGCAACATCTAAGCCAGGTTGTACGAAGTCGTAGCCAGATCGTAGCTAATGCGTAGTCAATTCATACTCAGGTTATAGCCAATCTGTAGACAGCTCGTAGCAAACATCTTAGCCAGCTCGTAGCGAAGATGTAGCCAGATCGTAGCCAATGTTTAGTCAATTCAAAGTTTCATACTCAGGTCATAGTCAGTCCGTAGACAGCTCGTAGCAACGTCTTAGCCAGCACGTAGCGAAGACGTAGCCAAGTCGTAGCTAGTGCGTAGTTAATCGTACTTATATCACTTACCAGTACAGTATTCCCTACGGTGTCTACAGTAGACCACGTGTGAATAGGTAAGACCAGTTTGTCGTTGTAGTACACCCGATATTTGTCCACGGCGCTGTTCCATGAGACACGGAGGGCGGACCCATTCACAACTTTGTATGAGAGATCCTTGATGGGTGCTTGACCTGTGTGGAAAAACATAGAGGATATATTTCGAGATTGTTCGATAGACGCAAAAACCGCTTTAGTTGGCTATCGCGGGTGATTATGTCGACTAAAACCGCACGACATCTCAGATCTTCAGATCACGGTAAAAGATTGATCCAGTCGGGGCGTGATGGATATGTCTGAAATTACCATAACCTCGGTAAGTGATGACCAGAGATACGCTGAACGGTTTTAGTCGGTTCGAGTCCGACATAACCACGCCGCAGATTTCAGCAGGAGGGTTTCTATGGAGCATATATAGAAGAATTCCAAAAATCCAAGATGTATTCAAATAAATTCAAATAAGTTCGTCAGAGCATACTCTCTGTAAAGAACAGGTCGCGGGTTCAAGCCCTATATGTTAACTTTTTCTACACATTTATGTTGTATCTTTCTTATTTAAAATTTTTTATTGTTTTTTTTTAAATATTGAATCTAATTTATTAAAATATATATGTAGCAATATGTTATATATTAACTTACCAATTGATGATGTGCTGACGTATATCGGTTGTGTGAACTCCGTAACGAGGTCAGGGTGCAAGGGGATGTGGGCTCGGACCCTGACGATGTACTCCGTGGATGGCGTCAAGTCTTCCACACTGGCCCATTTGTCGTGGCTGAAAGGATGGCTGTGTTAAGTACACACAATGTTCACCCTCCCGACCTCACGAGAGGCGACAAATCCTCCCGTATTTTCTAAACTTTACAAAATCTTGGTTGCGTCATTCACTTGTCGTGTCGTGTCGGACGGACGTCGCTACATACCTGTCTCTAATGCATTTAGCATGATGGAAGGAACAGTATGAGCATTAATTTAGTTTGTATTAAAATCGCGAATTAATGCGGCTACTAAACAAAACGAACCTTTACGCCCTGGCCCATGGGTCTATGATTGCCGGAGGTGATATTATACAAGATATATCTCTCGCACCCCGGCAGACCCGGGGTCAGACGCCAGACATCTTTAAGATGACTCCCTAACCCTTATGTGGGTACCAAGGTGTCACCATTTAGCCCCTGGTGACAGGCGGCTTCACTGGCGTCACCCCATGCCCGTGCTAATGGAAGACGGAGGTCATTCTTCTAGTAAAAGATATACCTGCCACTATGTGGTAGAACATACCTTTCAATGCACTCTTCCTTTACATCGTCACGTTTCTTGGTGCAGACATTGTACACGTAATGAACTTCGGAACTGTCGGCGTCGTCGCAGCGCCAGTGAACGGTGAACATCGTTGGTCCAATATCCGACACTTCGACGTGATCAATTTTTCCAATCATTCCACTGTAAGGTAAGATACTTTGTTGTAACCAATAACTAATCCCTCCGGACTCGTGGCCCCCTGTGATATTCCCCTGGGGGGACTACGAGTAAATTCCTTACCGGCGCACGTGTTTCCTACTTCCTACAGTCCCGGGTTCTTTAAGCGGGGCGTGAAAAAGCTGAGCGCCACCATTGTAGCACTGTACGTGTTTGCAATGGTGACTCTTTTTCATGAGACTTCGTCTTTAGCTTAACATCAGGCGGGGTGAAGTCAAATTGACGTGCCACAAATAAATAAAAAAAAATCGCATTCGCTTGCATTGCATTGGGACCTCAACATTAACTGGCGAAATGTGGGTGCTAGCACCTCTGCCTACCCCTTCGGGGATATAGGCGTGAGTTTATGTTATGTTATGTAAGGCAATAGTGGCACACACTCCTTCCTTTTCAGTTTCCCTACATCAGTAGCACTAGCATGAACTCCTATCGAATTCGTAATGTAAAGGTTTCGAGAGAACGGAGCATTGTGATTGGCAGTCTGTCTCTTGTGAACCTGTGTGCGTGTGTAGCCCGCCAATCGCAATGCTCCGTTCTATCGATACCTTTACATTACGAATTCGATAGTATTTCGTGCTAAGGCTACAGTGTTACTAACTTAATCTAAAAAAAATCAAAGGTCATTGCACCTTGAATACACAACAGACACTTACTCCGGTTCCTCGTTGACGGTAGACCTCCAGGGCACTAGTGTGAGGTTCTGGTGCAACCAGGGTAGCTGCCTAGTGCCTAGCAGGCGGACTTGCAGGGCTTCGGAAGATAGTGCTGTGAAAGTATTATATGATAAATAAATATTCTAAGACCATTTAAACAATGCCTCTTAGGCTAATGGTAAGGATACTTAACTAGCTTGAGTTATGGGTTAGTTAAGCATGTTATGTTATACTTATAAGCATGTTATAACATGTTATGTAATTATAATTATAATTTTATTTTAAAGTTATATTTAATTTAATAATAAGTACCTAATTATATTTCAAATAAAATACATCCTGAAGTACTCCCTAATTAATTAATTTCCTTGCGATTTACACCGTTCGTTATAGCAAGGAATCGGGTCAAAATATTTTTTTCTAAATAGATTTAGCTACAACATTTTTGGTTAGGAAGTTAATTTCGGCATATCTATATTTTTTAATAAAGTGCCCGTTTGGCGGCAATGGGCTCGTCCTCTATTACGTGGAACCGAAAATCATAGTTGGCGAAATGTGGCTGTTTGATACACCTCTACCTAACCCTTCAGGGATTACGTGTGTGAGCATTATGTATGTGTGTAGTTCACCCAAGTTTGTTACCATCTAGCAAGGTGCAGTCAGTACTAAATAAAAAGACTTTCACTGGTGGTAGAAATTTGATGCCACAAATTTGTCACAAATTTCGACCGGGTTGGTACCACCGTGCACATATGCGTAAAACCCTTCATAGTAATCCAATCTCGGTTGGATTGCGTTCAGGGATCAGCAAGTGCATAGCCGGGCAGAGGTGATGGTGGTCGCAGTACTAGTGGGACCAGTGGGTCTTGGCGTAGTCTAGTGAGAGTGGCGCGGGGCGATCCGCCGACCAGGGAGACCCAGGGTGCCGCTGGCCGCCCGCGGTATAGTACAGGGGCCCAACAAATGGGGCAAAACAACAGGGGCAAAACAACAAACAGGGGAGAAAGCAAATTTGATGGTTAATCTCTTTGCGGCCAACTCCCGCATCGACGACTGTGGTATGCAGCCTCCGACACTACCCAACAGTGGCCACGCAATGCCTGATATTCGTATCAGGCAACGCGATGTCCGAGCAGTACTGCAGTCACTCGATGTCCGGAAAGCCAGTGGTCCGGATGGTATACCAGCGGTAGTTCTTCAAATATGTGCAGCGGAGTTGTCTCCAATGCTCACGCGGCTGTACCGACTCTCCTACATTTCGGGTACAGTGCCGACGGCGTGGAAGGAGGCGAATGTACAGCCGATTCCCAAGAAGGGAGATCGCTCAGACCCAGCCAACTATCGACCCATAGCCGTCACCTCAGTGCTGTGCAAGGTTTTCGAGCACCTTATCAACACACAGCTCATGCGTCACCTAGAGGAACACTCTCTAATTAATGACCGACAATATGGTTTCAGGCCGAAACGGTCAACGGGTGATCTTCTGGCGTATGTTACCCATCTTTGGGGTGAGGCTATGGACAAGCATGGTGAGTCACTGGCTATTAGCCTGGACATCGCCAAAGCTTTCGATAGGGTCTGGCACAAATCGCTTCTTTCCAAACTACCAGCCTTCGGTCTGCCTTCTAGACTGTGCAATTGGGTTGCTAGCTTCCTGCAGGGGCGCCGTATTCGCGTTCTTTGTGATGGACGAGCTTCGGAGTTCCTGCAGGTAAATGCTGGTGTGCCGCAGGGGTCCGTCTTATCACCCACTCTCTTTCTTCTGCATATCAATGACATGCTGTCCACCGGCAGCATCCACTGCTATGCAGACGATAGCACTGTACACGGGAGTTACCACGGACATTCTGCGGCCAAGCAATCTGATATAACGGAAAAAAGGCGACTTCTTGTCACTGGGCTTGACCGGATCCTCAATCACATTTCCCAATGGGGATCTGAGAACCTGGTCGAGTTCAATGCCAAGAAGACGCAGGCATGCGCGTTTACAGCAAAGACATCTCCTTTCCTTCCTCCTCCCACTCTTCAGAGCACACCACTGCCATTACAGGATAACCTTAATATACTCGGTATGGACGTGCGCTGCAAACTGAACAACAAGAACTATATCGAGAGCATCATCAAAACAGCTTCGCGTAAACTCGGAGTTCTGAACAGGGTGAGACGTTTTTTCACGCCGGAGCAGCGGTGTCTTCTTTATAAGACACAAATTCGCTCCTGCGTGGAATATTGCTCGCATCTCTGGGATGGCTCCGCAAAGTACTTATTAGATGCTCTCGACAGGTTGCAGCGACGTGCGGTCCGCATTATTGGGAGTCCTGAGGTTACAAATACCCTCGAGCCTTTGCATATGCGTAGAGATGTTGCGTCCCTGGCAGTATTTTACCGTCTCTACCATGGTGAATGTTCTGATGAGCTCTTCCAATTAATCCCACCCTCCCCTTTCCTACACAGGACAACACGTGCAGGGCTTAGATGTCATTCGCATACGGTACAGAATATTCCATCAAGAACCAAGCGTTTCGGTGAGTCTTTTCTCTGCCGCACCATTAAGTCCTGGAATTCCTTGCCGGCGCACGTGTTTCCTTCTTCCTACAGTCCCGGGTCCTTTAAGCGGGGCGTGAAAAAGCATTTGATGAGGCCGTCAAGCTGAGCGCCACCATTGTAGCATTGAACGTGTTTGCAATGGTGACCCTCTTTCATGAGACTTTGCCTTCAGCTTAACATCAGGCGAGGTGAAGTCAAATTGATGTGCCATAAATAAAAAAATAAAAAAAAAAAAAAAAAAAAATAACTTACCAGGTATGGTATAGTTGCTGACTTCAGGCCCAAGAGTTATATTATGTTCCACCGTCTCGTCCCCCGTCTTGTACTGCAATATCCACTGCTTCACGTTCAGCTTCCGTGAAGGAAACCTTCTCCAGGAGACATAGACTCCATTATTCAAACGGGATAACCTTATTGGCACTGGCAGAAGGAGAAAAATGATTAGATACTTCTTGTATTTAAGTTTGTGTATCTACATTAACCAATTCTAATCCACCATTTTCTAACAATTAAAGTGTATTTGAACCTTGACGCTTCTCAGAATAATGCCTCAGGTACATTGATATACAAAAATTTTACGAAAATTTTACGGAGGTAGGACACGACGGTATCTCCCGTCCGAAATGAGCTTTCCAACTGGGGAAGTACCTCCGCCCTACAGAAGACCGCGGTCATAATAACCATCGTGTTGTGTTCCCGCCGGTAAGTAGGGTAGCCAGAGCTCACTGTACCCCTCCTTCCCCTCCCCTTTCTAGCCTCCCCACCCCTTCCCAGCCCTCCCCCTTTCCCTTCAGGGTGGGCAGCGCGTGTGTGACACCCTTAGTGTTGCACACGTTCATAGGCCACGGTGGCCGCTTTTCATCAGGTGGGCCGTGTGCTTGTCTGCCACCTACGTAGTATAGAAAAAAAAAATCCAAGATGCACAGTCAGGATGTCAAAACTGTCTGCATAAAATGAGCGCTCAATTCAAATAGTCTCGCATCGCTCGTGTTTATACACGCACTTTGTGCACTGCTTTGTAAAGCTTTAAGTCACGTTCGTAAAGTTGAATTTGTAAAAAATATGTTTATAACATAACTATAACTACTTATGAGTGATTGCGGACAGATTCGAATGCTACTTTTGTTTGAGACTGTGTATCTAGGTTGGGCTGGTTTTTTTTTATATCAATGCCCAGGTGAGATAATGGTCAATAATGGCCTATAATGATCAGTGAGCACTTACCGCCTTGTCCATGACACGTCACGCTCTTAGACATGTCAGTCGGCTTGACGTTCTTGTTTGACTTGGACTGTTGGATGTACGCTCGGATCTGTATGGACAAATAACTAAGGCTTTAGTTCTGATTATAGTTTGACCAAGTCGCTGTACTGCCTCCATGGTGCGCGTGGTGAGGCGGGGGAAGAGGTAAAAATAGGGAAAGAAAGAGTATGATGCAAGAGCGAGATAGTTGCATGCGCTTTTTTAACAAGCTTCCTAATATAATTAGGGATCTACTAGGGAAGTGTAGTTATGCCAAACAGGATATTTTAATATCCAGAATTATTTGTATGACAAACAAGCCTCGAAATGAGCTGTTCACTCAACTTGCTTTATTCTGTATAGACCATTAACTGGCACTTACAAAACGACAGTATCAACAATATTTTTAATACAAATAAACGGAAAAAAAGCCCACTGAGTTTCTTGCCGGAGTCTTCTCAGGCCGAGGCCGCATTTCGAACCCTTGTTCCATTTGCTTACTAACTTACAATATATTATTGATATTGACGTTTCTTAAGTTCCGTTTAATGGTATATACAGAATAAACGATTTTAGAATTTTGAGCGACATAGCGGCGTGACCATTGGCGGTGAACTTGGGTACTAAATCTGATGGTCGATATTCTCCACAAAAAATATAGAACAGCGGGAGCGGGATCAAAAGTCCACGCGAGCGGAGCCTCTGGCAACAGCTAGTATTATATAGATTAAACTAGTTAGTAATAAGATACAGAATATCGCCGTCTAATAACCTTGTGTTGTGTTTTCGGTGGTGAGTAGGGTAGCCAGAGCTCACTAGAGAGGTTTTGTGTTGTCCGTGGGAAAACCAAAGGCTTATCCTACATCTTTTGTGCTGACGACACAGAATGTCCCTGTTCTTACAGGGGTTGCAGCACGAGTGTTGTTCCTCTGGTGTTACACTCGCCACGGTAACCACTTACCATCAGGCGGGCCGCGTGCTTGTCTGCGATCTAAGTTGTATAAAAAAAACATAAATTTTCCTTTTACCTGGAACTTGTAAGGAGTCAAAGTGTCAAGGGTGGAGGTTCGATGCTCGGTGGTTTTGAGAGGCTGACTCGGAAACAGGGACCCATCTGTCGACAACGGAATCTTTGTAAGCACCTTCTATTTTCTTCTTTTCGTGTCAACACACACATAGGCAACAACTTAAAATAGCTAGATGCGTCCAGCCCAAAACTCAGCGACACTGACCGTTGCTCCATTGGTCGGCAATTGTGCTGGTATAGAGGTACGGTGGATAAGACAGGAGCTTATAATATTAGTAGGAGGATTTATGATATTACCAGGAGGGTTTATAATATTAGTAGGAGAATTAATGATATTAGTTGATGGATTTAAGTTATTAGTAGAAGGATTTATCATATTAGTAGGTGAATTAATGATATTAGTTGGTGGATTTAAGTTATTAGTAGAAGGATTTATCATATTAGTAGGAAAACTTACAATATTATCTCGAGGATTTATATTATTGGTAGGAGAATTAATTATATTAGTCGGAGGATTTAAGGTATTAGTAAAAGGATTTATGATATTAGTAGGAAAACTTATAATATTATCTCGAGGATTTGGATTATTAGGAAGATTTATTATATTAGTAGAACTTTTAATGTTACCAGTAGGATTAATAACATTAGTAGAGGAATTTATGATATTAGTAGGAGAACTTATAATGTTACCACGAGGATTTATAATAGTAGAAGGAGGATTTATAATATTGGTAGGCAAATTTATGATATTAGTAAGAGAACTTATGATATTACCAGGAAGATTTATAATATTAGAAGGAGGATTTATGATATTAGTAAGAAAACTTAATGATATTACCAGGATAATTACATTATTTATAGGAAGATATATAATATTAGTAGAATAGGATTAGTAGAACAATACTCCAAGTACTCTAAGGAACTGCAAGTCCATGTTTCAGGTAACCACATCTACATGATGATGATGCTAAGGATTAAATAGGACAGTGTAGTACATACCAGGGTTTGAAGTCATCACGGTGTAAGCCATAGAGTTGTTGACTACAGGCCATCGCACTAATACATGTTCTGCGTCGGTAGGCCAGCACATCACCCCGCTCGGGGCTGGCTCCGTGTTACCAGACACGTTGAGTACTGCCCAGGCAGAGGCCATGGAGTGCCCGTTGTCGGCGAAGCATTGGTATATACCTGGCAATACATAATGATTAATGACGTTTTGTAAGTGCCGTTTAATGGTCTATACAGAATAAATTATGTTTGATATTGATTTTTTTTACGAAGTTTCTTATATTCCCTTTAACCCCTCCAGCTAAGCTCAATGGCTTGTGTTAGGAGTGGGTTCACGTCGGTAGTGTAATGGCCATGATTCGAACCCGGGACCTCTCGATCGTAAGGCCGACTCCTTAACCACTAAGCTACCGCCGCTTAATGCTGTATAACCAGGCTGTACAGCGTGTAATGGTAACACTCCCGAAGCCGAAGGCCCTGGTACACAACATATTGGCATGAAAAATGAATAACGGTACTTATAGTATTTTTTTTTCTCTTTGGAAAAAAAAAATTTTTTCGCATTGTTTACTCGCCATCGTATCAGTAAAGCTAAATGAAACGAAAATTTCATAAAAAAAGTCACTCCAAAAAAAAAATCAAGTAGTGCCATTTTGCGAGATCATGTTTTTTCATGAATTTTTGTTTCATTCAGCTTTACTAACACGATGGAGAGTGAATAACGCAAGTTAAACCGTTTAAGAAATAAAAAAAAATAAAAAAAATTGCATATCCGTAATTTTTTTTAGTGCCAATATGTTGTGTACCATGAGTACTACCAGTGGCTTCCGGCTTCGGGAGTGTTCTCCTTACACCCTGTTTATATAACTTGAATACAAAGTAAATAAGAGAACTTACCAGCATCTTCTGAAGTTACACTCCTGATGAGCAGCTCCATTCGTTTCCCTGAAGCTGCTGGAAGCACCATGGTCTATGAAGAAATAAAGTATATATGAATATAACAATACAAGAAAACACGCGTGATAGCAGTCTTTTGATTCTTATTACATACATACATACATACATACATAGGTACATATATGGTCACCTCCGTAATTAGTATTAAACACCTTTATTTCGCCAACTATGATTTTCGGTCTGGTACTATGAGACAAATGGGTATTTCGAAAATAGATTTCTAACCGAAAATCTTGCAGTTAAATAAGTTTGGAAAAAGAAGCTACCCCGATTTCTTGCTATGCGGTGTAAATCGCAAGGAAATTAATTACGTGCTTAGCCGCACAAGCACTACCAATTAACGTCTTGGAGAGTATTAAAACTGCTTAATTTCTTAGGGTTTTTAGAATAAATCTATTTTGGTTTTCTGGTCCGTGCAGAAAAAGGGTTTCACGTTCTTCCCACATGACAATACAAATAACAAATATGAAGACCCAACGTAAAGACAAATTGAACGGTATAGAATAGAATAGTACAGCTACTCCGCCCCATAGTTCCCGGATGAATAGAATTTGAGCCACCCTATCACTCCTCGTGCGGTGAGGGGATAGGGCTGTAAACGTCCATAGACCAAGGTGACCACTTTCCATCAGGTAGGTATAAACAAAATCCTTACCCTGCCAGTCAAGTTCAGAGGCTGCCCATTCTTGTACCAGGTGATGGTCGGGGTTGGGTTCCCGACTGCTGTACAGTTGAACCTCACGGTACTGGCTTGTAGGGCCGACTTGGAAATCGGAGGTAATGTGATCAACGCCGGGACCGAGAGAGATATGTTGAAGGTCTGGAAAGAGAAGGAGAGATTTGATTAGATTAGTTTACATAAGATCGTTTAACAGACAGCCTCCGTGGCGTGGCGCGGGCGGTAGTGCACGCGACCGCTACGCACGGGGCCGCAGGTTCATCGGGAGTTGTATGCATGAATATAGCTGTTTGCTCTGGTCTGGTCGTGCCTCGTTGAGCACGTTAAGCCGTCTGTCCCGGTTGCCATACAAACATCTATGGCAGTCGTTACGGGTAGTTGGAGTCCTCAAAAACTCAACCAGTCTAATTTGGAATTTCGATATCGCCAGTGGTCATTGAACCATTGATTGTGGTGGTCATTTAGACTGGAAACCCGACTCCAACTGAGTTGGTAAAGGTTCAGAGAATGAAATGAGACAGCATCACATATAGATGATTATTGCAGATGTTTGTATCAAATCTGTTTCTTTTTCGTGCGCAATATCCCCCACGTATATTGAACGAAGATTATGTCGGACTCGAACCGACTAAAACGCACGCTGTCTTCGGATCTTCCAACAATAGTAAGCGACATAACCCTAGTACCCCGGCCAATCTAGAGCCATATCTTTTGAGGTGGCTCCCTTCGAGTGTGGGGTCTTAGGTATCCCCATCTTATCCCCTGGGGGGTGGGGACCCACCGCACGTCCGCAAGAGTGACAGGCGGATCCACCCGTCACCCCCAAGCCCCATAAGTCACAGAAATAGAAATAGTTTTCCCAGTATTCCTACGGGAGAAGTCAGGGGTAACAGCTAGCAAGTAATAAAACATTACTCGTAATATTTATCCGTCTGCCTAATAAACTAATATCGAAGTTAATGTTCAGTTTCCATCATAGTTTAATTAGTTTCTCTGAAGGCAAATTTATTTTAGATAAATTAGATTGTAGGATATTACTTGTTCACTTATAATGATTTATTTTCCACTTATATTTTTGTGTGTTTAAGGCGTTTATCGACGGTGCGTAATTTACAATTTCATCAGATACGGTACGTAATCAACCACGAATAGGCTTAATTTGACAGCGCCGTTCAAAAATTTCGTGACGGATCATTGCCGTCGAAATGCCAAATCTATAATAATAATTACTAATGATCATCATTCTCTGAACCTTTTCCCAACTCGGTTGGGGTCGACTTTCCAGTCGAACTGTGATGAAGCTGAACTTCGATATTTTCCGTAAAGCGACTGTGGTCTGACCTCCACAACCAATAGTCCAATAACCAATAATAAGTTCTAATGATCTGACAGAATTATTAAAAATAATAATTCTGCCAGATTTGGCATTTGTTATTTTAAAAGTCTTCAAACACTATCTTTGTAAATTCATCTGTCTGACTTAGCGGAAGATTCGTGTCCAACCATTGACTGTAACATAGATTTTCCATTCCGCGGACTACGGAATTTTGCCCGCTTCCAACAGACTTTCCACGATGTGTAGATGTATCCTAGTTCATCCGCATATTCACCACCAGTAGGTAGCCGCCTTAAAACGTAACAAAGCTAAGATTAGAAGCAATTACGTTATCAAATTTACTTAGCGAGTTTGAATTAAATGTACATTTAGATTTGGTTTCTGTGTGTGTATACAAAGGTAATAATGCCTTTTAAGGGTCTAAAAGTATTATCTAACACAAAGTGTAATAATTTGGCAAATTAGGTATTATAATAAGAAGCCATTAATTTATTATGTAAGACTATTTTCGCTAGCTTTTCACCTCCTCCCCCTTATTATAAGTAAAAATAAGAATAGGCCAACTCCTCCCCCTTCCCCCTTTCCAGATTACCATTTATTACGTAAGAATGTGAAGAAAATGTGACCGTGTCAGAAGTGCATATCCGTCAGCTGCGTGATAGATGAGCTTAAATGAAACCATCGATCGACTGATGGCCGTATCAACACAATTCTAGTTTATGTGCCCATGTGCTACAAGTTGTAACGTCCACACTCAATATCATGTCTTGCTGTCACGCTGTCCGGTCCGCTGTTCACGTCACAAATCTGGACACACCTTTACGTATGGAATAGCTAACTTAACTAGTACGAACATGTATCAAAATGACGCTCTCACCTTGAACATACTTTTGTTTTCTTCTATGGTGCAGGTGTAGATCCCTTGCTGCGTCATGTCGAAGTCTTGCACCATCAGGACTTCGTCCACATGGCCCAACTCCGCCGTCCTTTCGCCTGGCGCGGTAAACTCCCATAATAACTGCAGGAGGAGATGAGAATTATTCAACAGATATATTTAATTACCAGCTGACCCGCTAACTTCGTCTGCGTTTTATAGCGTCAACAACACGTGGTAATTATCCTATTAAAATGTAGCTTATATGACACGTTCGTAGATTTACCATAGCAGCGCCATCTATTGATTACTTACGCAACCCAGTCGAAAGGTATCGACATCTGTTAGAATCATTTGGAGTTAACAGATAATTGTGACTGTCAAATAATAACAGACAAATAATTAGCAATAAATTAAAATTGCGACTATAATTTGAGATTTAAACTATCCTATCTCTCAAGTTGGATCGAACTGCACATGGTGTGCGAATTTTATTATAATCGGTTAAGTGGTTTAGGAGTCCATTGAGGACAAACATTGTGACACGAGATTTATATATATTAAGATTAATCACTATTACTAATAATATTATAAAGAGAATTTTTATTAGAAAGATTAGTTTTTATGATAAGTTTTTATTTATGGCACATCAATTTGACTTCACCTTGTCTAATGGTAAGGTATAGGCAAAGTCACAGGAAAGAGGATCACAATTATAAACTCGTACAGTGTTACAATAGTGGCGTTCAACTTGACCGTCTCAACAGATGCTTTTTCACGCCCCGCTTAAAGGACCCGGGACTGTAGGAAGAAGGAAACACGTGCGCTGGTAAGGAATTCCAAGACTTAATGGTGCGGCAGAGGAAATAATCACCGAACCGCTTGGTTTACGTTACAAATTCGATATATTTTTTCGTGCTCAGAGCACAAAACTCCTCATTCTCATAACACACTTACCGTGGGCTTAGGGTTCCCCACCACTGGACAAGCCAGAGTGACGGTCTCCCCTTCTATTGCAGTGATGTTACCCTTATGCTGTATAGGCAGGAAGGCAGGGCTCAGATCACTGATGGAGGATTCCACTTGGAGTCTGCCTCCATAACTGATGCGTGTTCTGTTAGCTTCTGAATTTGTTGCCTTACATCTGGATAGAGAATATTCGGAATTATTTAAGAGAAATAATTGTTGAGTTATATATACAGTATATACATGTTAGGGAAATACTGTCGATGCTGAAGGCACATGCTAACACTCCTAATGCTACCATCATCATTTCAGCCACAAGACGTCCACTGCTGAACATAGGCCTCCCCCATCGACCTCCAATCCGACCGGTTGGAGGCGGTCTGCATCCAATGTGTACCCGCGACTTTGACTATGTCGTCCGACCATCTCGCAGGAGGCCGTCCCACGCTTCGTCTACCGGTACGCGGTCACCATTCGAGAACCTTATGCTACAAATAAAGAAAATAACGATAAGGTTTTTCATTTTTTTATACCGTTTAATTAGCATTATTGACGTATTAAAACATAGAAAAATGTCGCAAAACCGCTTGGTTCTTGATGGAATTGTTTGCAGCGTATGTGTGTGATTAGTGCGTCAAGATTTGTGACATGAACAGCGGACCGGACAGCGGCGTATCAAGACATGACATTGAGTGTGGACGTGACAACTTGTGGCACATGGGCACACAAATTAGAGTTTCATTAGTGTGATCATATGCTACATCTTGTTACGTCCACACTCAACGTTTTGTCTTGATGTCACGCTGTCCGTCCGCTGTTTATGTCACAAATCTGCAAGCACCTTTACGTAAATATAGACAAGGCATAAGCCCTGGGCGTGTTGTCCTGTGTAGAAAAAACGAGGGTAGAACCAATTGGAAGAGCTCATTAGAACACCTAGTAAATAATGAAAGTCAATTCACACTATAAGTGTAGCGGTCGGAATTTGTTGCTAAAATGTGCGTTAGTTAGTGCAGCCGCGCGTAGTTTACTCATTTCTAGGCAAATTAAAACTAAAGTACAATTGAATAAGAACTTTTTCTCTCGTAAATAAGATTCAAAATTATTTGTAATTTTGCTTCCAAATTTTCGTTCAAAAAGCCGCTGTCAGTCGCTGCTCCTTCAGTGGATATTAACCCTTAGAAGCTCCGAGTGAGCAAATAGATTTATTCAATAAATTGTGATGATAAGTGTTTATAGGAAAAGACATTTTCTGTTTTTTTTTGGGCGCTTATAAACCTGCGATAAATATACACATAACTTCAAAAAGCATCGCAGTCATTGGTGTGTGCCATGGTAAAACCTGGGATCGAACCCGAGACCTCGTCCCAGCAGTCCATTTCCCATACCACTAGGCTACCGCGCATTTTAATATGAGAAAATAATTGGATACAAGAACAAACAGACAAATTTTAGAATAAAATCAATCAATCACTTAACCTATCGTAGTCCACAACTGGACATAGGTCTCCCCCAATCTTGGAAAGCATGGTCTACTATTTCCACGCTGGCCAAACGGGTTGGCACAGTCACCTGCAATATTATGTATACGTTTTAGAACTTTTTCACATTAAACTTGTCGAATTTTACCGTTTCATGTCATTACGTTGCACTATGGGACGACGTAGAACAAGAGCTGCTCATAATTACTTTTTTCAAAAGTTGGCAATTCCACATGTTTTTATTTTTAGTTTTTACTTAAGAAGTTATATTTTAATAATAACATAGATTTAAAACGTTTAGCCTAGTATAAAATAAGTAATTTACGTTTGAAATCAACATTCTGAAATTTCGTAAATAAGTCGCTTCAAAAAGTTCAACATTCAAAGTTGAATTTTGAGTATAATTTGTACCAAAACCTATTTAGTGTGATACATGTCTAGAAAGGGTATTTTGTGGAGATTTAGATAAGATTATGAAAATTAAATTTTGGCGTAAAATTCCGTTACCGCTTAAGTTTTGAGAAAAAAAGAAGATTTTTTTTATTTTTCTAACTTCGACGAAGCTTTTAGCAGTTACCTAAAATTCCCTAAAATTTATATTTTATATTATAACATGCATAATATAGTTACCTAAATGGGCTGGTAAAAACTAGCTGCGGCATTTTGCGGCTTTACGAGATATGACGTATATAGTAGTACTTAAGCTATTTAAATAACCATTATCAATGGAGTGTAATCGATATCATTTATGCGATTTTTATGGTTATGGTGGTAAATGATTGTTTTGTAGGTTTTAGGTATTGATGTAGTTTTTTACACGTGTCCTAGAAAAACCAAAGTATCTATTATAAGGTGGCAAATGAGGGGCAGTGTGCATCGTGATCGCTACCATTATCAAATGTCGGCAGAAAACATAACGATCATTGTTACTTCCAAAAACAATTGCGCAGGAATATACTAAATAAAAATTTAGGCTACATCATGCGAGAAAATGCTCCAGATAGACTACTAATGATGCATACATATACTTCGGATTCTTGTATAACGAGTATTCGTGAAACGTACGAAAAAATGTCAGGGATTTGGATCCAGATACAATACACAGTAAATAAAAATAAAATTGTTTTTTTTTTATTACTAGCTGACCCGCGCAACTTCGTCTGCGTCACCCTGTTTTGCATCATTTTTCATTCCTGCTCCGCATCTGTTGGTCATAGCATGATGTTATCTAATATATAAAATTCTCGTGTCACAGTTTTCGTTGCCATACTCCTCCGAAACGGCTTGACCAATTTTGATGAAATTTTTTGTGCTTATCCGGTATCTATAAGAATTGGCCAACATCTATTTTTCATACGCCTAAACAGTCGGAATGGAGCAGCGGGAACGGGATCAGAAGTCCACGCGGGCGGAGCCGCGGGCAACAGCTAGTATACATATAAATATTCCTCTTTAACCATTCTATTTATTAATAAAACCGCATCAAAATCCGTTGTGTAGTTTTATTGATGACCCGCGCAACTTCGTCTGCGTCACCCCGTTTTTGCAACATTCTTAATTCCTGCTCCGCACCTGTGGGTCGTAGCATGATGTTATATACATATAAACCTTCTTCTTTAACTATTCTATCAATTAAAAAAACCGCATCAAAATCCGTTGCGCAGTTTAAAAGATTTAAGCACACAAAGGGATATAAGGACATGAAAAATAGGGACAGAGAAAGCGACTTTGTTTTTACTATGTAGTGATGTATTTTATGAGTTATATTTTTTATTATATTTATTATGCGTATTTCTGTTTACCTTTTTTAAAAGAAAATACTTCTTAAAACATGCGAAAGAAAAATATTTATGTCTATTTTTACCGATTTTTATAATAAAGCGCGGGTAAACCCGTGAGCCAGCACTAGTTCATGTTCAATTTAATGTTCACTTACGAAGCATATTCTGGTCTATGTCTATGCCAAATTACAGAATTTTATCTTTAATATTTACAAAGTTACAGATTTTTGATCAGCGAATGACCCTTTCGGACCATAGTGCGTTGACTTGTCATTTATTATTGTGACAAGGTTCCAAAGTGTATACATATTATTGCAGGTACATGGTTCGTAATTTTTACCTGTAAATTCCACCATCTTCTTTTTCAGCATTCAGGATTAAAAGTTGATTCTCCAGTACATAATATCTGAAACAATGAAATATTCATAATTATTTATAGACTACTAGCTGAATCGCGCAACTTCGTCTGCATCTCCCCATTTTTGTACCAGTTGGTTGTAGCATGATGTTATATACATATAAACCTTCCTCTTCAATCACTTTATCAGTTAAAAAAACCGCATCAAAATCCGTTGCGTAGTTTTAAAGATTTAAGCATACAAAGGGACATAAGGACATACGGATATAGGGAAAGAGAACGCGATTTTGTTTTATACTATGTAATGATTTTACTTGTTAGAAACTATAATATTTCTGATAAATAATATATATAATTGTAAAACTTTGACATTCATATGTGCTCTTTGTGTGCTATAATAAATTGATTCTTTGATTCTTTGGTAATGTAATAGCCAAGATTTAAACTAGAGACCTTCCGATTCTCAGAACGAGTCCTTAACTAGTAGCTACGAATGTCTTTTAGAATATTCAAAAAAGTTAATGAAATTACCTATCACTTTCCAGCACAGGTTCACCGTCTTTCTGCCATGAGACGGAGGCATTGGGCCCGGAGCTGATGTCACAAGTCAGCACGTGCGACTGACCCTCCCATACCGTCGCGTTCACGGGGTTCACCGAGAAATATTTATCTAAATCTGTAAAAAATTATTATTTAGTATTATGGACGTAACCAGTTATTTCACTAAACTAAACTAATCCTAATAACAATAATGCCACATTCTTTCTTTCCTTTTTTTTAATCGTGCAAAAGATCCCCACGGATACCCCCCCCCCACGCAGCGGCGCTGGTTGGGTAGGTTATGTCGGACTCGAACCGACTAAAACGCACACCGTCTTTAGGTTTTTGCATGCCACATACTGCGGCTAAAAATTTTAAGACCAGTATTCTATCATGTTTATAAGCAAATAAATTCTTTCTTTCTTTCCAGCTCAAGAAATGACTGAGCAAGGTTGGCTGAATCAGTATTCATATACTTATAAGATTGAGTGACTTTCAGGAATACTGGACTGATATTAGGGCGGCAAGGGTAATATTTCTTGTGGTGATTTATTCGGACGAGGAGAATAAGTTTCCAGGGAGAAGGGGGTGTAAGTTGGGGGGAGGGGGTCACGCAGATCAGTGCTGTAAAACCTGGTACTGTAAGAAATCACAACAAGCAATGTATTTAGTTGAATGTAAGATGCATTGAAGTCGACCACTAACGATTATACGAATAGCTTTGAAGGGCTCTATTCATTAATTCCAAGTTTCCACTACGCATGGTTTCATATCGATTAGAAAGAATAACGTAACCTTTTTTTATAGAACTTAGGTCGCAGACAAACACGCGGCCCACCTGATGGTAAGTGGTTACCGTGGCCTATGGGCGAGTGTAACACCAGAGGAATAACACTCGTACCGCAACCCCTGTAAGAACAGAGACATTCTGTGTCGTCAGCGCAAAAGATGTAGGATAAGCCTTTGGTTTTCCCATGGACAACACAAAACCTCTCTAGTGAGCTCTGGCTACCCTACTTACCACCGAAAACACAACACAAGGTTATTAAACGGCGATATTATGTAGGGTGGAGGTACTTCCCCAGTCGGACTGCTCGATTGGGACGGATATACCGTCGTGTCCTACCTCATTTACCTACATAGGAGACGAATTTACAAATTTTGTTCCTGAGGATAAATTTCAGGATACCAGTGAGTTCATTGTCAATAAAACCATTGTATTATGAATGAATAAACATATTTATATACATAAAGACAGTACTTATTTCAATAAGCGTTCCCAAATATTGAGAAGTGGCCCTAATGAGAAGTAGCCCCTATGAGAATTAGCCCTAATAAGAATTAGCCCCAATGAGAAGTAGCCCAAGGGAGAAGTAGCCCTAATCAGAAGTAGCCAAATATGAGAAGTGGCCATACAGAAGTAGTCCATTAGCGAGTTGGTGCCTAAACCAAGTGTGTTACCTTAAAATAAAACCTAAGCTTTATTAAACCTTCAGATTCATGATTTCATTTAATAAATTTGAAATGGTATTTGAGGTGGTGAGTAGGGTAGCCAGAGCTCACTAGAGAGGTTTTGTGTTGTCCGTGGGAAAACCAAAGGCTTATAAAAGATGTTCTTTTGCGCTGACGACACAGAATGTCTCTGTTCTTACAGGGGTTGCGGCACGAGTGTTATTCCTCTGGTGTTACAGTCGCCCATAGGCCACGGTAACCACTTACCATCAGGTGGGCCGCGTGCTTGTATGCGACCTTAGTTGTATAAAAAAGAAAATAAAAATAATCACTCGTTTAAAAACGTAATATTACTCTATCGAACCCCAGCCCAGCCAGTATTAGGGTCAAATTCAATTAGAAGGGCTCATTACATGTCTTAGTAACAACATGACATGGGTCAAAGGGTACCTCTATCAAGGGTTTAGGGATAAAGATCAAATGTATTTATTCCCAGATGTATTTTAAAAACTTACGTAGTCCCTGGGAGGGTAGGTAGAGTTGAATTAACAAAAATGTTATTAGCAAATTCAATCAGGAAGAGGGATTTAAACTATATTCCATGTGGAAGCCAGTGATTCTAAACATATTGAACAGGTCAAACCTGGTATCGAACCCGAGACCTCGTCTCAGCAGTCCATTAGCCATATCACTAGGCTGCCGCGGTCCTACTTCTCCATCTTTTTCTGATATTGACTATTATAATTTTTTTAACATTCAGTCAAATGATACAGTAACCAACGATATAAGTCTAGAATTGTTGCCCAAAAGGCGTGTCGTTAAGGCAAATTTTGCCAATTTCGTTACAAATAAAAACTTGTATAATTTTCACATATTCCCGGGTCTTTTAGGCGATATGTGAAAAAGTATCGAGGCATTTTATTCCTTGTTCATAACATAACATAAACTCACGCCTATATCCCCAAAGGGGTAGGTAGAGGTGATTACATCCATATTCGCCAGTTTATGTTTAGGTCCCAATGTAATAGGTGGCGAGCCTATTGTTATTAACCGGGCACTTATAAGCCTGCGATAAATACACACATAATGTAGCTTCGAAAAGTCATTTTTGTGTTTGCGAACTGAATAAGGTTAAGATCAGCTTTAAACAGAGGAGGTTGGCGTGGATTCCAAATTATAAATATGGCTTCGTCACCTCATAGGCACATAAACCATGAGCTCGGAATTCCTGTTCACATTTTTAGGGCACGTGAATTTGACTTTACCCCGTTTGATAGTAAGCTGAAGGAAAATCTCAGGAAAGAGGGTCACCATTACAATCAGGTACAGTATTACAATGGTGGCGCTTGGCTTGACGGTCTCATCAAAAAATGACCGACCGACCGAAAAATCCGCTTAAATGACCGGGAACTGTAGGAAGAAGGAAACACGTGCGCTGGTAAGGAATTCCAAGACTTAATGGTCTTCTTCTGTCGAATCGACGGCATTTTTGAGTTGCCATCGTGGTGTAGTAATTTGTTTCACGGCAGCGCCGCTACTCACGGAGAGGGCCCGAGCATAGGTTTCGCTCTTCGTGAAGGCTTACTACGTTCCCTCCTTCGTCGTGAAGACTTAATGGTGCAGCAGAGGAAAGACTCACCAATCCGCTTGGTTATTGATGGATTATTCCTCACATGCGGATATAAGCCCTGCACATGTAGTCCTGTGTAGGAAAGCTTATAACTACCTACTAGAATTATTCTTGTAGGCCCTAAACCAGTAAAATATTAGGTAAGTTATATTCCAAGGTCATGTGAGGCTTGAGGCGGATCGATGCCACAACAGCTGTCGTACAAACCTCACCAAGTCCCAAAAGTTTCTGGACACGGATAAATTAGAATCATCTCTTGAACAGACATAGCCATTATGGAAACAATTACATTGTTTTAGATACATGTAATCCTCGAAGGGGTAGGCAGAGGTGTATTAAACACTCACATTTCGACAACTATGATTGTTGACCCGATTCTTTGCTATGCGGTGTAAATCGCAAGGAAATTAATTACGTACTTAGCCGCACAAGTTCCCCTTGTAAGGTAAAGATTGCGGGTTCGAATCCCGTCGAAACATTCACTTTTTCCTATTTAAATTTCGTAATAAAAAATCGAAAATAAGGTCAGCAGCACGAGTGTAACCCTTATATTATTACAAATGTCCATAGGCCACAGTAACCACTTTTCAACAGGTGAACTGTATGCTTATTTGCCACCTAAGTATTATAAAAAAACTTTTAGAAGTACTTATATAGGTAGGTATATACCTTTAAGAGGGGCATGAAAAAGCATCTGATGAGGCCGTCAAGCTAAGCGCCACCATTGTAACACTGTACGCGTTTGTAATGGCAACGCTCTTTCATGAGACTTTGCCTTCAGCTTAACATCAGGCGCGGTGAAGTCAAATTGACGTATCATAAATAAATAAAAAAAAAACTCAGTATTTTTCTATTCAGAAACCCAAGTCAATTTTTATCAATTTACTAGAATAGTAAGATAAGTTGAGTACGTACAATATTTGTGATCAGACCGCCATTTTACGTAATATCTCCTCTTCAGAGAACCCTTCCGGTGACGTATCTTATTTACGTTTACCTCAAGATACAGACCCTAATGGCACCCTATCATGTTGGTAGATCAACATATACCCGAGAGGACCCGAGCGTATTCGCCGGTAACCTGTTATTTATCTAAGAAATCGGGAAAGGAAAGTAATTTTAGTCTATTACACGACAAATAGACATATATATCGATTTATTTATAAGCTGCGGTAGCCTAGTGGTATGGGTAATGGACTGCTGAGACGAGGTCTCGGGTTCGATCCCAGGTTGGCACACACCAATGACTTTTCGAAGTTATGTGTGTATTTATCGCAGGTTTATAAGTGCCCGGTTAATGACAATAGGCTCGCAACCTATCACATTGGGACCTAAACATAAACTGGCGAAATGGTGGTCACGGGCAAAACCGGGCCGAGGTGTCTAGTGTTACATATAACCTAACACTAAACGATATTCCAGGCCATACGGTTCAGCTGGAGCTGATTAGATCATGAATTATTAAAGACTTCTAGAAATTAAGGCAGTGTTCTCAGTTTCATTCTGACTGAGTTCACTTATATAAATATGGAAAGTAATGTTCTATAGCATATTATTTTAAGTAAAGCATTATTTTATACTTCGTCTGCGCCACCCCGTTTTTGCAACACTTTTCATTCCTGCTCCGCATCTGTTAGTCGTAGCATGATGTTATACATATAAACCTTTCTCTTTAACCATTCTATCTATTGAAACAAACCGCATCAAAATCCGTTGCGTAGTTCTAAAGATTTAAGCATACAAAGGGACAAGAAAAATAGGGACAGAAAACGCGACTTTATTTTATACTATGTAGTGATAGTGATAGTGATAGTGATATCGTGATATTTAGCAGCCTTCTATTTTCAATATATCATTGGCCACGCATATCAAATATCTTACTAATTCTCATTCTTTGATCCTGTTTTCGAACTATTGCAGATTACCTATGTGCTGCACATAAAGTTCATATTACTAGCATAAATAGAGCAACAGTCTTCTCATTATTGCGTGATCGAATTTAAAATGTTAAAAGGTATTACATACGCACTTTTTATGGCATCCCGCTATATCTGAATAGGTAGTTGATACGATTTTAGATTGAAATGGTCATTTACACATTCACTATTAAATTCAAAAATATAAAATCAAAGAAATAAACAAACATGGTAAATATCCCGATGAATTTAATAGTGAATAGGTAGTTGATACGTTTATGAAAATGTTTACACGGTTCATAAATACTTGTCACTTTTCACACATAGGTTTTATATAAAGATACCTATGTATATCACTCACACACTTTGTCCCTCTAAATATTACTAATAACTTTATTGTGTAGCAGTAGTCCGAATAGGTAGTCCGGTTGGCCGGATTACTCAGATACTATTGAAGGTATTTAAATTACCAATTATTTAATTACAAAAGCACCACTGTTTTAAGAAAATAAACATAACGAACTCCTATAAAATTACAATTAATGATGTTGAGATATATCTTAGCTACTAGCGCCATCTAGCGAAATGAAACCGAACTATTTGATAACTGCTGATTCTGCATCGCGCTATAGAAGTTATTCAAATTTAAATCTTTAGACAGCGATTAGCTGGGTATGTTAGTGTGTGTGTGTGTAAGTGAGGACTGTTACCCGAGAAACGTCCTCACTATCACTCATACACCCTTTGCTTAAAAAAGTACCTACAACCACTCTTCCATAGTGGTACCAATGTCCTATAAAGGGGTTTTTGCTTTTTTAATGTTCGTATTCCGACGTGAAACGCACGCCGTCTTCGGGTATTCAGTTGCCGGAGGACAGATGGTAATTTGTTTTATCTAGGACACGTCAATTCGATTCAGTTCGTCTGATGGTCAGCTAAAGGCAATTAGACGACCCAAATAAAAAAAAGTAAAAGAAAAAACACTCTAGAAAAAAGTGGCATAACATAATATAATAATCACGGCTATTCTTCATATTTTAAATTCTTGTTTAACAATTTTTGGAACGCGATTTTCTAGTAATCAGGTTTTTAACCTTATATTTTTATTCATATTATTTTGGGGTAAGTATAAAACTAATAATTTATACGTATATGAAATGTATATAATTTGTATATACAAATATAATAATTTATATTTATAGGAAGCGTCGGTAGCTTAGTGCTTAAGGAGTCGGCCTTACGATCCCGGGTTCGAATCCTGGCCATTACACTACCGACGTGGACCTGATCCTATTACAAGCCATTGAGCTTAGTTGAAGGGATCAGAGGGAATATTAGTAATTATATACGGTTGCTAAAATTCTTTTGTAATAAAAAAAAATACAGTACAAAATAAAGTGAATAATGTGTTCATCACCTCAAAATACGTGCTTACAAAAACATCAGTCCAAAATGTACCGCACAATGATGAAATAGTAACAATTCAGGCATCATTGACATTTATTTAACTTAATCAATTGAATTAGAACGTTTTGATAATTATATAATGAGACATTACAATTTATCGTTTTTTTATATACCTATAGAGGTTAGCATTTAAATTTAAATAAACGATAATGGTTAATGAGTTAGGTAGCTAGCTAATAATGTGGACAGATAAATATTTTTCAATTCTGTTATTTGATACATCACAAGACGCGCGAAGACAAGACGAAGGAGACCGCGGTAGCCTAGTGGTATGGGTAATGGACTGCTGAGACGAGGTCTCGGGTTCGATCCCAGGTTTACCATGGCACACACCAATGAATGCGATGCTTTTAGAAGTTATGTGTGTATTTATCGCATGTTTATAAGGGCCCGGTTAATGGCAATAGGCTCGCCACCTATTACATTGGGACCTAAATATAAACTGGCGAAATGTGGGTGGTAGTGCTCCTGTCTAGGCAGGTGCACCGGATTGTACGTGAGTGTGTCCTAAAAGCACCATATTCTCTACACGTAATGTTGCCAGAAGTCCGGATAAAACCGGACAAATTTAAGTTTTTTTTTGTCATGTATCCGGCCAACAGAATCCGGTCTATCCGGCTTTTGTTAAGCTTGTTACATTTCGCAGACGAGCAAGCAAATAACCTTTTCACCACAGCAGCTCAAACAAGTGAGTTTTGCTGCGTAAAAACAGTGTGCAAAATGCGATTTTGCTCACTCAGTGAGACAAAGTAGCTTTTTAATTATTTTTTTTTAATTTTCAATAAATAGTGCCAACCATAGATTCAAAAAGAATTGTTCCGCGAATAACTTTCGAATTACATACACTGCACTCTGTCTCTTGGCCGTCCATAAAAAAGTTCGAGTGACAAACACAAGTATTTTGAAGGTTTTTTTTTTAATTTATGGCACGTCAAAGGTCCTATTTCGAAATTCTAAATTTGAAAGATATTTGTAAAAGAATAACCATGTATGTATGTATTTTATTTTCATTATTTAATAATTATGTAATGTTATTGAATACCAAAATAAGTAATGCATAAGTATTTATAATGATTACTATTATCAACATTTGAAAAATAAAATGTCACGTACGCTGCTGAACACACCTTAAAAATAACGGGTATAAAATTTAACTTTTAACTTTCAACTTTAAATTTGCAGAACAGCAATAAGTAATTAGATTAATTATTAACTTTTAAAATTTTCAGCATTATTTTAATTAATAATAGGTGTTCTGTTCTGTTAATAAGTGTTGCATTATCTTCTAAGTAATATTTCTTATGTGTTCTCGCTGCTGAAGTGAAAAGTAATGTGTGCCACACGAGAGCAAAATTATTTGCATCTCGTGCATTTGAATCCCTCACTACGCTCAGGATTCTACTCTAGAATCACTCGCTACGCTCGTGATTCAATCCTAGAATCCTTCGCTTGCTCAGGATTCAAAATCAGCACTCGCAGCAAAAAACAGTTTTGCTCTCTTGTTGCACAAATAACTATTTCAAACGGATCTACAGGGAAACATAAGAAAATTTAGAAAAGGAACACTGTTTTTCTTCCAGGCTTTTATACTCATATGTCCGGCCAAACTAGGTGGTCTGTCCGGCTTTTAGATATGGGGACCTGGTAGCCCTATCTCCATGTGTGGCCTATATCATCCATAGGTACTGTTCATTACTCTAAAAACAATTGATAACCCACAGATCAAATCCAGACAGCAGTTAGGTATAACATTATTATACATATTGTCCAATATATCATTATCTGTCAACGATAGTTTCAAAAATATTTGATAAAATCTAAAACTACCTACCGAGTTGTTTGAAGTTTTAGGTCGTTGAACTCAATCAATGTCGTATAAATACTGTAATAATTAAAAAAAACAGGCTATTGATAACCCAAGATCTGACATTTGATTCTAACTCATATTCACTTGGAACGATTTTTTTGAATGCCAATATGTTGTGTACCAGGAGTACCTACTATCGGGGCCTTTGAGTGACGTGTGGAGCCGCCTGTTACTCTAGCAGAAGCAGGCCGCAACGGCAGCGCAAAGTGCGGCTCCCCATACCCGGGAGCTAGATGGGGACACTGTGGTCCCTACACCCGACGGGGGTCATCTCGAAGAGGGTGCGACCCAAAGACGGCCTGCGTTTTAGTCGGTTCGAGTCCGATATAACCTACCCAACCGGCTCCGGTGGGGGGGGGGGGGGGGGTATCCGTGGGGATTTTTCGCACGATAAAAAAAAGGACTACTATCAGGGACCTTCGGCTTCGGGAGTGTTCCCCTTACACCCAGTATACCTACTCTAATTAGTACTATTCTGTAATACATAAGCGGATAGTCGTAGTCCAGATATTCATATACCAAGAATGATAAAGGCGAGCTCTTTCATCAAAGTGTCGACATCGAATTTGCAAATCAAAACATAAGGAAAATCATTTTACTCTGTATTATTACTTGTGTAAAAAATGGTAAAGTCCTTAAGAAATCACCTTTCAGTAATCCCAAGACGCCTTTGAGTGTTTACAATGCTGAAATAACAATTCAACGACCGCGATTCAGCGGAAATGTGAAATATTAACGATAAAAAAGGTTCGAAACTGAGTCTAAGATTTATTGGTGTGAAAATCGACAGCAGCGGTGTGTTATACTAACAAGATTGTTGCCTGAAGTTTTGACAGATTTGATTTGATAATTTCTATAAATACTTATGTCGGGTTGACGTTGAAGTTGATGCCTTCCTAGCCTCCCCACCCCTTCCCAGCTCTCCCCCTTTCCCCTTCAGGGTGGGCAACGCGTGTGTGACACCCTTAGTGTAGCACACGTATATAGGCCACGGTGACCGCTTTCCATCAGGTGGGCCGTGTGCTTGTCTGCCACCTAAGTGGCATGGAAAAAAAAATGTGGGTGTGTGCAAAAAGTAGTTCACAATCAGATGGCTTAGGCTTAGTTGCTCCAACTACCTGTTAAAGTTAAGGTTTCCGTCAAATTTAACAGTAAAAGTAACATTGATTCTAACGGTTTGGCTAAATGTGTTGCACCAGTGTATTTAGTAGCTCTGTTATAGTTATATTTTTAATAGAATTTGACGTTTGAGCGTGGCCAGTTACAGTTAGCGTCAAGTTATGACTTGATTTTTACAATTATCAAATGGTACAACCTGTTTTATACCTGACCGGTACTTTAACTGCATTATTAATGTTAAAGTACGATCGTGCAACCCAGGCTTAGTGTGAGCTTTTTCGCGTTAAGATATGATTCCGGTAGCCGACGATAAACGGCAAGGTAGCAAACAAGTGGAAGTGTGATGTAGTCGGTGCTCGCGTGTCATTGGTGTGCGTATTTACGCAACGAAGGATAAATCGATAATATGAACCTTTTTGTAAACTCTTTTGTACCGCTACTGAAACTATCGTATCGCAGAACTTCTATTTGTTTGCCTTTTTTTCAGTATATTTTTAACCCACCTTATTGTTGGTCGTTTGATGCCTACTAAAAAAGTACTAAATATTATGCGCTGGGTGTGCACGAGATTATGGGTTCGATCCCCACACAGGATAAAAATTTTGTGTGATGCACAAATAGTTATGTTGTTCTGATTCCAGACTCGACAAAGTACACCCAGGTGTACTTTGTGTCCGTTAGTTTGTATGTTTGTAAAGTCCCCAGCGATACAGGGCTTCTTCACTAGTGCGGGAGTTGCCTTTAAAAAAAAATGTTATCGTAATTACGACTATTATATTAATTGGGCCGTGGTCTATAGATAAGTAGCCACTTAACCCTTTCATTACCGCTATAGTTTTAATTAAATTACATCAAATCCGTTTTCTTGAAGTATCTAGGCTTCAACAAAAGGCTTTTACTCATTTTTATTATTCCGAAACATTGATAAATTGTACAAATAAGTCCTGTAGACATGTTAATATCTTGGCCTCCCATCTGGTCCGCTTATTACGAGATTAGGGCATGAAATATTCACAGCCTAATTTATATACATGGACGCTGAGGGGATTGGCTGTTGTGTAACAGTCAAGCACTAAGTACTTAAAACTTACTGTACTAAGAATGAGTAATTATTGAAGTACACAATATTTTGATTCTTTGGTTACCCTTTTTAGACATAACAACGCTATCTGACTGCTCCTCTCCGGAACTAGAAGGACTCGAATGGACTAAACCCTCGTATCTTTGTGGTCGGCAGCACGAATGTGACGCCCCTGGTGTTGCAAACGTCCATAGGCCACGGTAACCACTTTCCATCAGGTGGGCCGCGTGTTTTGTACAGTGCGAATAACTTTAATATGAATAAATATTCTAGGAAAATCTACATAACGCCACCTAGACCCATGGTAAGCATAGTTTAACTAGCTTGTGTTATGGATTCTTGAATGCGGATAAACATACTTAGATACTTTTTTTTTGTAAATACATACATATTATACATAGAAACACCCAGACCAATGCAAATATTCATATTCATGCACACAAATATTTGCACTGAGCGGAAATCGAACCCATGTCTCCTACGTAGCAGTCACGTTCACTACCGCCGCGCAAAGAAGGCTACTTATGATTTTCTTAGATAACTTTGATCATCGTGATTGGCTGAAGTAAACATTAATTATGTTTACTCTCAAACATTACTTATTTAAATTCAACGAAATGTTAATTATAGGTGGAGGTGTATTCTCAGAATCAAGACTTAATCCAACTTTAATTGCCCTATTTTCGTTTATTATATTACGAGTACATTAATTTGCGTACCCAATTTTCCTTCTATAATAGGAAGAGATAATAACTCACTGTAGAAAGAGAGAAGTAATTTCTGTTTGTCGTTTTAATTTTCATGCTGATTTTTGTTATTAAATATGTCTTGATTTTTTTTATGGCACGTCAATTTTACTTCACCTCGCCTGATGTTAAGCTGAAGGCAAAGTCTCATGAAGAGGGTCACCATTGCAAATGCGTACAGTGCCACAATGGTGGCGCTCAGCTTGACGGCCACATCAGATGCTTTTTCATGCCCCGCTTAAAGGACCCGGGACTGTAGGCAGAAGGAAACACGTGTGTGTGTTGTGCTCACCCAAAGTATTCGATATTTCAAGGTATCCCCCTGATTACACTGACTTTTGATTGCACATCAATGATCGTTCAAAGTTCATTCATTTAAAAGGTTCCTCGTTTCGATAATTTTTAACATAGTCTCCATGTTGACATTGATTTGTGAAGGAAAAATGTATTACAGCATTTAACATGGCGTATGGCGTAGCGGTAGTGAACGCGACTGCTACGCAGGAGGCGCGGGTTCGATTCCCGCTCAGTGCATTCTAGAACCCGTAACACAAGCTAGTTAAACTATGCTTACCATGGGTCTAGGTGACGTTGTGTAGATTGTCCTAGAATATTATTTATGTCGGCTAGTCTGGGGTAGCGTTTGTTGACTGATACGTCAGAAGGGGCTTCGATCAGAGAGGGCCCCGGGCCTGGCGGGGTGCGAGGGATATGTTGCGGGTTGCCTACTATCTCTCCTTCGGCAACTAAAAACCCAAAAAACGGCGTGCGTTTTAGTTGGCTCGAGTCTGACAGAACATTTCTCACCGGCTCAGGTGATATTGGAATTCGTGGGGATTTCGCATACTTACACCCACAAATACTTGTACGTATGTATTTAATATAATGACTAATTTCATTGGTTGGATGTTACTGTATGTAGGAACAGGTACTAAAAAGTGTATAAAAATATATATTCCCATTTGGCAACTACTCAGAAGTGTCATGGGGATGGTGTGTCCCGATAGCACAACTAGTTGTGCTACCAAGTTGGTCTATGGGTCCGGGGGTATTTTGGAAGGTATTTGAATGTTTCCATTTCCACACATACAAATACGTGCTTCATTTAAAAGATTTAAATTTTAATGAGTGTATCGACAAATACACTACCAAATAAGCTATAATAACGGCTGACCCTAAACTCAGATGATAATGAAATTAGATATTTGTCTATACATAAATTTAATAATGTAATTAAAAGAAATTTATGCTAAAAAGGTTACTATAAAATCCCGGATTATTTGGATGATAAACAAGCCTGGAAATGAGCTGTTCACTCGAATTGTTACTTAAGCAAATTACTGTATCTAGACTTTTTTTTTATCGTGCGCAAAATCCCCACGGATACCACCTCCACCAAAACCGACGGAGGTGATTATGTCGAACTCGAACCGACCAAAACGCGGGTCCTTGATTGCCGAGATATTTCTCGCACCCCGGCAGACCCGGGGACATCTCTGTTGAGATGACCCTCTTCCCCAATGTGGGGACCATGGTGTCCCCATCTAGCCCCTGGGTATGGGGTGGCATTTTGCGCCATCGCCGTGGCCTACTTCTGCTAGGGTGACCGGCGGCGTCACCCGTCACCCCCAGGCCCGCGTTCAGGGGGACGGAGGTCATTCTGCGACCTCCGACGTCCGAGTCGCCTCCGCTCACTGTATCTAGACTAAATAAATGTTTGTTAATAGACCAAAAAAAAAAGAAATGCCCGTTGAGGTTCTTGCCGGAAACTGTATGTGTGAGTTTGGCGACATCGGTTCCGCTACCGAAAATATCGTATCGCATTTCTACTAGTTTCTTCTGTTCTGTGATAGCACGATACCTATGCTGTCTGCGGCTGTGGTCTGCGGTCGACTACAGAATCATACCTGTGTTATATAATAGTCACCAAGCTTCATCGTCAGAATCAACGTCAGAACACGATTCCTCGCTAAACTAATTTATTCCTTGACAACAACGCTAATTTGCCACAATCACGAGGATTACATTACTACCTTGATGACGTCAAATAGATATATAAAGACAAATACGATAGGAAAAGACCGCGGTAGCCTAGTGGTATGGGTAATGAACTGCTGAGAGGAGGTCGCGGGTTCGATCCCAGGTTAACTATGACACACACCAATGACTGCGATGCTTTTCGAAGTTATGTGTGTATTTATCGCTGGCTTACAAGTGCCCGGTTAATGGCAATAGGCTAACTACCCGTAACGACTGCCATAGATGTTTGTATGGCAACCGGGTCCGACGGCTTAACGTGCTCTCCGAGGCACTTTTAAACCTGCGATAAATACACACATAACTTCGAAAAGCATCGAAAAGTCATTGGTGTGTGCCATGGTAAACCTGGGATCGAACTCGAGACCTTGTCTCAGCAGTCCATTACCCATACCACTAGGCTACCGCGGATTTCCTATATAATATAGTAAAAAAAGTATATAACTATTTCCGTTGTTATGACAGCAAGGAGAAGTAGTATAGAAGTAAAATAGAGAATCAAGTAGAATCGTACAACGCGATAATCGACATCCACTCGGGTGAAGCCGCGGTCAACAGCTAGAAACCTATATTTTGATTCGTTTTCAATTAGATGAAGAAGTTATAAGTTTTCGTACGTTTTAAAAACGTAATTACATCTATTGAATTGGCCTTAAGATATATAAGGCTTCCGTATTTTCCTTTGAAGTCAAGGATCTCTTAAACATCTTTTATTCAATCTTGATAGCGACCAACCGCGGTAGCCTAGTGGTATGGGTAATGGACTGCTGAGACGAGGTCTCGGTTTCGATCCCAGGTTTACCATGGCACACACCAATGACTGCGATGCTTTTCGAAGTTATGTGTGTATTTATCGCAGGTTTATAAGTGCCCGGTTAATGGCAATAGGCTCGCCACCTATTACATTGGGACCTAAACATAAACTGGCGAAATGTTGTGAGAGCGAAGAGGGTTGCTCTGGTTGCTCATATAAATGACAAGATCCGTTTTCACAAGCAATAATAATGTACTGTGACATAAATGTACAGTTCATTTCTCTGATTTTAGTACGGTAGGCAAAGGAAATAAGTACATCTTTGATACGATAATACTTATGGCCTTTGTCGATTGAACGTCGGAATGAAGAGGCCTATGGATTGCATCACCATCGGCATCCATACACTCGTGCTGCCTGCCCTGTAGAACCAAATCGGCTGTCACACTACCAACTGCATAAATATTTTTGTAATTCCATATAAATAAATTATATTACAAAGTTACATTAGCAGTTGGTAGTCCGACAGCTCAATTATTGGCCTGTTTTAAAAGTTCATAAGACAGGTCTTATGCTATAACTGACTATAAAGGTCCGCAACAGAATTTAGTTTTGTACCATCGCGTCTTGAGTCAGTAAAATGCATCAAAGCAGCCAATTTACCTGCATTTGTGCTTTTTTTCCGTACTCAAAATCCCCACGGATACCAATCCCACCGAAACCGGTAAGAGAGGTAATGTCGGACAGATACCGACTAAAACACACGCCATCTGTGGGACTATGATTGCCGGAGGTGAGATTATACAAGACATATCTCTCGCGCTTCGGTAGACCCGGGGACATCTCTTACAGATGACCCCCTTTCTCTAATGTAGGAACCATGGTGTTCCCATCTAGCCTCTGGGTATAGGGGGGCGCACTTTGCCCTGCCGCCGTAGCCTGCTTCTGCTAGGGTGACAGCGGGCTACGCTTGTCACCCCTAGGCCATATGGCACCACTTATCCTTCTTCCCAATGCGTACTGTACCGTAAAATCAGGTAAGACACAAGATATTTATAGAGACGATACCTAATACGATTCCCGGTATCAGATAGAACATTTGAGAAGTTATTTCATTCCTTGAGGTGGTAAGTCTATAAAAAGTAATTCGTAGGTAGACGAGGCGAGTGGGGGGTTCCCTCACAGGGTCCCCTCTACACAAATTCGTAGAATAAAGCATCTATGTAAAGTCCGTATAAAATAATCATTGAATAAATGTAATTTGTGCTAAAATTTGTTAGGTGCCTGGTACAGCAACCTAAAAAAGACGGATTTTTTTCGTCAAAAATATCAAAATTTCATTGTAAGTAGCTACCAATAATGCTCCTGTTACCGTCAACTGAACAGAATGTATGGCAAGGGTTTCATCAAATGCGGCAATGGTGTTTATTTCACTGTATCCTCTGCACTAGTACTTAAGAAGCGGTGGGCGAAGGTAGGACATGACGGTATCTCCCGTCCTAATTGAGCAGTCCGACTGGGGAAGTACCTCAGCCCTACAGAATACCGCGGCTAATAATAACCTTGTGTTGAATTTCATTGTGTGAGTAGGGTAGCCAGAGCTTACTGAAGAGGTTTTGTGTTGTCATTGAGGAGACCGAGAAACCCTTCTTTATCTTCTGCACTAACAGTACAGAGATTCTCTCAACCTTCTCTTCTCCCCCGTTTCCCGCTCCCCCTCTTCTATACAGGGTCGGCAGCACGAATGTGACGCCCCTAGTATTGCAAACGTCCATAGGTTATAGTACAGTAGTAAATTAAATTAAACCCTTGAAATTTACTAGCTGACCCGCGCAACTTCGTCTGTCTCATCCCGTTTTTGCAACATCAATCATTCCTACTCCGCACCTGTTGGCCGTAGCATGATGTTATATACATATAAACCTTCCTCTTTAACCATTCTATCTATAAAAACAAATCGCATCAAAATCCGTTGCGTAGTTTTAATTTAAGCATACAAAGGGACATAGTCCATAGGCCACGGTGACCGCTTTCCATCAGGTGGGCCGTGTGCTTGTCTGCCACCTAAGTGGTATACAAAAAAATAAAAACATAGGGTGAGAGAACGCGACTTTATTTTATACTATGTAGTGATGCTAATACGAGTAGATACAGCACTTTGCATTATTACTCAGAAAAATGTACTCACAAGCAAATTTAAGATGCAGTGGGTAGCCCAGCACGAGACCAGCGCTGTGCCTGACTGCACACTGGTAGACTCCTTCGCTGCTACCATCCTTCTTGCGTGACACTTCTAAAGTACCATTACTTAATACTCTGCAACAATAGATAAATGTAGGTTTAGTTTTTTTTTGTTTATGGCATATGGTGGCTTCACCGCGCCTGATAGTAAGCTGAAGGCAAAGTCTCAGGAAAGAGGGTCACAATTACAAATATGTACAGTACTACAGGTGGCGCTCAGCTTGACGGCCTCATCAGATGCTTTTTCACGCCCCGCTTATGGAGCGCGGAGTGTAGGACGAAGGAAACATGTGCGCTGGTAAGGAATTCCTAGTCTTATCTTATCTGGGAGGTAAGAGAAATTGGTACTAATAAAATTTGTAATAAGATGTTCTGTTCTGATTGACGGGACTCGAACCCGCGATTTTTCCCTTCAAGGGCAATGTTCTAACCGCTGAACCACGGAACCACGTCTGAAGCATTCGAAATTCTCCTATACAACCTTCTTGGAGCGATCGTGGGATTCATCAACCGACAATCAAACGAACTATCGGTCTCATTGAATGATACTACAATCATTTTTAAACATTGTAGTATGGGTTCTAGAATACAGATCAAAGAGCTTGATACGAACATACGCCCTAAACGATTAAGTAATTCAAGTATGATTTAGTAACATTCATAATGATCGACCTCTATGACTAAGAGTATATTTCTTGAACTTCCAAAGGACCTCAATAGGTACGATCACCTGCAATAATGGATACACTTTGGAACCTTGTCACAATAATAAATGACAAGTCAACATTATGACATGAAACGGTAAAATTCGACAAGTTTAATGTGAAAAAGTTCTAAAACGTGACTGTACATATTAGTGTACATCACAGGTCCCTCTGCTGTCACTGCCACTTCATATGTCACTTACGTCAATGAAAAGCTTTTATTCATTTGTCGGTTCGTTGAAGAACGTAATCATTTTTGACATGAGCTTTTATTACTTAACGAAAAATCGTATAAAATTACCTACTTTTCGATGCTTTTCGAAGTTATGTGTGTATTTATCGCAGGTTCATTTATGTGCCCGGTTAATGGCAATAGGCTCGCCACCTATTACATTGGGACCTAAACATAAACTGGCGAAATCTGGGTGCTAGCACCTCTGCCTACCTCTTCGGGGGTACAGGCGTGAGTTTATGTTATGGTATGTTACCTTTTTCTATCGACTATATGATCATCATGACAGAGCCTAAACAGTTAGACCTACATACTTGTGTTTTTGACATGTGATGAATCTTAAGATGTAAGCAAAACCAACAAAGGATTTTAAAAAAAATCACCATAAAAAGGATAAAATAGGCAACAATTGGTTGTATGGAAAGTTCGAATTCGAAAGAAGCATTAGCAAAATATCCTCACTAATTGCCATAGAAAATAATACCAAACCCCAAATACACCCCTTAAAGTAAGTAAAAAGACTTCTTATCCGAGGTTCTTTCTCTCTCTTTTTCCTACAGTCCCGGGTCCTTTAAGCGGGGCGTGAAAAAGCATCTGATGAGGCCGTCAAGCTGAGCGCCACCATTGTAGCACTGAACGTGTTTGTAATGGTGACCCTCTTTCATGAGATTTTGCCTTCAGCTTAACATCAGACAAGGTGAAGTCAAATTGACGTGCCATAAAAAAAGGAGAAATCGATCCGAAAAAAGAAAATTACTCACCGTTTCAGGTCTTCTTCACCTCTTCGCCACAGGTAAGGCTGCCGGGGCCGCGGCAGGTCGTCGCTGTTGAGGGGGGGCGGCGGGCGCCTGATCACTATCCTCTCCGGGTCGGGTACCACGCACGGGAGAGACGCGCGTGGCGAGGATAACCAGGTTATCGGCACATCTGTTGAGACAGAAAGCACAGCGTTAGGGAACCATTGTATACTTCTGGAAGCAGATATGGGCCAGAGCCTCTTCCTGCGAACATCTTCTCTGCACCTGAACATGAGCAGATCGTTGTGTTCGGTGATATACGCATGCGAAAGTCAGGAGGTTTCGCCAACGCGCTCGCTACGCGCCGTCCGGCAGACGCCCCAGCTTTAGGGAATAGAATTGGGGAAAAATAGTGTGTATCTACAACAATGCACAACTGATGTGCAAAAACCTGGTAGGGGGACCTATATGTGAGGATATTTCGCACGATTACAAAAAAAACTAGCAAAAGGCGTTTCCACCCAGCAGCGCTCTCGAACGAGCTCCGTAAATAAAACAATTCTTCCCTGCTGACAAACTTCCATGCATACATTACACTCGTCAAGTTAAACTTGGCAAAACTTTTAGAGTAATATTAAGAACCATTAACCTACAATATACTAAAGTAATGTTAAGAAAAACAAACCAAACCTAGATACATGGTGAGTCTGCAAACGTGGACCGAATATCGAAAGGGTAACTTACCGGAGTATTACAATGACATTGTAACACTAGCTGAGATGCTGATACCGTTCACGCCATCTAGAGGAATAATCTATTTCTAAGATACTAAAGATTAACCTTTTTCAAGGTACCACTTCACCGGGCTGGTGACATGACTATAATTGAATCGGAACTGACTAAAACGACGTACTGCTTCATTGCGTACCTATACATGTTTATATAAAATATCTTGGATGACCAAGGTATGATCAAAGTACAAAGAGGAAGATGCCAAGAAGAATGTTCATGGAACAGATTTGGTAACACAACTCGAGTCTACCGTAAGGTAAAAGGATTAACAGAGAAAAGAATAGAATGGCGCTTACGCCAGCGGCTACACTATATGCCAATTCTGCCAATGTATATTGCAGATGATTAAAATTCAGTCTCAATTTCACCTCATACTCCTAAATTTCAAAAACGGTATTATAGTAATATAATTTTTTCAAGAATAAACATTGACTTAGTGATTTTTTTTAGAATACGATTAATCTAAATTAATGAATTTTTTTTTTGTTTCTATATGTAGATCCTCCCTCAAAACCTCTTTCAAAATTATAATCGTTTTTGAGGTATCATTTGATTTTGACACCCAATCGAATTGAAAATCCAATTTAAGAAAATTGGTTTTTCGCTCTTCAGTTTAAAGAGAGAAAGAGACAAACAGAGACAGAAATTTAATAAATAAATAACATGCTAATGAGTCTCAAAACATTGGCGTTTACATTTTATTAGTTTGACACAATCCCATTAATAAGAGCGCCGGCCTGCCGACAACTGGCACGTTGTAATAAGTGACGTACTTCGCGGTTACGTCTTCATCAGTTATTGCCACAGATGTAGAGCAGGCTAGATGCCGCTTGATATAAAAACTGAAGTCATCATAACGACTGGTAACGTCAAACGAGCTCAGCATGATCTTTTGTTGGAGAAATGTTATTATTCCGTTGAAGAGTACCTGAATGATAAGTCACTGAAATGAGTAAAACAATCGGATGATATTTTAATAAATTAGATATTATCATTATTTAATTAATAATTAATGCAATTGACATTTTGTAATTTAACTTTATTTAATTCATGTGCTATTGTTATTTTGGTACTATCACTGACATACCTATTTTATTTGATTATGATTTATTTTATTACAATTGACATATACCCATTTGATTTATTTGATTATATATACTATTTGAAGTCTAATTTTATGATCATTGACATTAATGTATTTCAATTAATTGTAGTGAAGTTATAGTATGCATGTCTAGTAATTATTTATATGCCTCTAATTTGCATGCCGCAAGGCCAAATGTAGTGAGACATTTGTAAAAAACATGTACCAACCCTAAACCTATATTTGCAAATAAATAAATATTATTATTATTATTATTATTATGATTGTCATTTTAGCGGCGATTTCGGTTGAACCTTGAAAGTCTTGAAACCGATTGAACCGCAATCCCACTCTTTCGAAGCGAAGTAATGTACTTTGCTTGCCATTTTTCAATGACACCATATTGGCACTCAATTCATCTTTGACGATTTTAATCTCTCGAAATCTTTTCAGTTTATATTTAGCTTTGTCACGTTGCGTTGCATCTGAGGCTTTCATTTTAGAGTCTGAGTTCCATTTCTCCTTCTATTTTTGTTCAGATTTGATTTCTTCTTCTTCTGTAGTATCGACGGCATTTTTGAGCTGCCATCGTGGTGTAGTAATTTGTTTTACGGTAGCGCGTACTCACGGAGAGGGCCCGAGCATAGGTTTCGCTCTACGGGAAGGCTTACTAAGTTCCCTTTGGCTTAAACGGTTTTTATGGGAGCGGCTGTCATAATCCAACTCTGAGAAGTAGACAAAATGCTAGACCCCAGTTTGTCAATCAGTGGATGTACCTACCAGTTTGCAAATGAAATTATCTAACAAATAGATATACCCAACGGTAAATCCTCGAATGCTGTATCTCCATATCTAGGCTGAACTAAATCTGTGGTTGTTACCGTTATTAAATAGTCGTTACGTTTGTAATTTGTTGTTGCTTTGTTTTCGTTTTGTTCGCTGTTGTTTTTCATTTGGCTATGTTATTACGTTTGCTGTATAACATTATGAAATGAAAAAATAAAACAGTTGTAAATAACATGTCACGGGTTCGTTGTTCGTTTGCGGTGTCACTTCCAGTTTAATTCAAAATGTCTTTGTCTTGACCTGAGGTCTGGTAAATATTCTTCAGCGAGCAAGTAATGCCCTAGGAAGAGACAGTGAGGTGGATCCGGAAAGAGACCTAAGGCCCGTACAGTTCATGACAAGCGAAGGCGACTCGAGCTTCAGAAGTCGCAGAATGACCTCTGTCTTTCATAAACGCGGGCCTGGAGGTGACGGGTGGAGCTGCCTGTCAAATGTGGACGCAGTCTCACACCCGAAAGAGCCAACTATAGCCCTGGGGTGAAACGGATATCCCAGAGGCTACCTCACTCTAGGCAACTGATGACCCGTGCCGAATTTTAGTCGGTTCTCATTCGAAATACTGTCCCCGCTAAGTTTCTTGCCGAAGTATTCTGCGAAGGCAGTGGTCCATCTGCTAACTAACCCATAATACATTACTCATTTTGAGGTTTTGTAAGTGTTGTTTAATGCTCTATACGAAAATTTTAAAATTTTAGTAGGATTGTGATATTGTGTTCATGCATGCCAGGTGTATATAATGATTCCAGAAGGAGCCAACGTCCGAGTGCCATCACTGTGAGGCAAGCGAGGACTCGGGGCTGCACACACTGACCGGTTGCCCGGCGTGGGAGACGCCGCGGCGGGTCCTAGTGGCGGCCCTAGGAGTGGGAGGGATTTTTCGCACTATAAAAAATATAGGTGTATATAATGATACGTCATTGGTGGTAGGACATATTTCTTACCTAAACCAAAAAGTTCCACATATTCAAAATATATGAGAACTCAACAACTTCCTCAAAATAAAGCTACGAAAGTTAGCTACCCGGCTAACCACGCAGTACGTACATTAATTTCACCAGCAGAATCTAACCAGGAACGGATATTGAATAATTAAAACTGTTTTGTGATGAATAAACAAAATGGCGCCGCTGCCGAATGAAAATTATAAGTAGATAACAGGAAAATACCCTCACAGGAGAGGAAATTGAATATCAAAGAGGTCCGTAACTCAATAAAAGTTTTTGGCATAGACTTCTGAGAAAATATATAAAGAGGGAATAGTAAATAGGTACATAAAATATTATACACTAGGTGTTGCCTGCGGTTCTGCCCGCGTGGATGACAGATATCGAGCAGTGCAATAAAGGCTATGTTACTCAGGATGATTGTAGCTTTCCAATGATGTAATAATTTTTGAAATCGGCACAGTAGTTTTGGAGTTTATTAATTACAAATATAGAATTAGGTATAAAGATGTGTCGATACGACGCGACGCAACGACACGTCGCCGTCGTATGGTACACGCGTCTGCAGTTGTCGAATGCCGTCGGCTTAGGTTCCGGGAAAGCCCAAACTTGAAACCTAAAAATTAATATACAGAGTGTATTTTTGAAACGGAGCAGTAAGGACAAGTACCTTAACCGTTGTAGTTTACCCTAACTTTTTGAGATATTTTGAACTGCATTCATAGATTTTAGAAAAAAAAATCCAGTTTGCAAAAAAATGCAAGGTCGAAAAAAAATATTTTTTTGCAAAATGATTCTATTTCTTGTAGCGATCAAAAGACTTTATGGGACCATTTTAGTATATATAGTACATAACGAATGCCTAATATAAAAATATAGGGGAAGTTAGTTAACAAGAATACCTAAGGTGTATTTTGTCATAGGGGTCGCATAGCTATAAACGAATTTAGACCCTTTAGTAAGACTATGATGTACAATAGAAAATTGAGACATCATTATAAACTGTAATATTTATTCTTATGGGTCAGTAAGCCTTATTATTTCTACTATGTAGGTACATTTACTGCCAGGCAATACGCTTGTGAGAAATATGGCAATGAAAACTCAATCGAATCGAAAGAATTGGATGTGAGGAGCTTTAGACAAAATGTCATTATATTGGCAAGAACTCCCGTGGGATTGTGTGAGATTGACATAAATCTATAATATGATTTCTAAAAAAATTACTCGTAATATTTTATTTCACATATTTTTACCATAAAAATTACCGCAGTGTCAAGAAAAATCAATAGAATCCCTTTGTCTAGGGGTAGCCTAGTATTAAGTAATTTATGGAAGTAAGAAATTTATGACGAGTTCTCGGGTTCGTTCCCAGGTTTTACCATGGCACACACCAATGACTTTTCGATGCTTTTCCAAGTTATGTGTGTATTTATCACAGGTTTATAAGTGTCCGGTTAATGGCAATAGGCTCGCCACCTATTACATTGGGACCTAAACATAAACTGGCGAAATGTGGGTGCTAGAACCTCTGCCTACCCCTTCGGGAACAAAGGCGTGAGTTTATGTTATGAGTTTATGTATGGAATAAAAAAATCATTCAATTAGCTGATGAAGAGTAAATTTTTACACGTATTTTTTCTGTACACAAGGCGAGCATTTAGTAGAGAACAAAATATTTTTTGCCTTATTCCTCCCACCACTAATGGAGAAGACAGGCCTTCCCGAAGAGCAAAACCTAAGCTCGGGCCCTCTTCGTGAGAAGCGGCGCTGCCGTAAAATAACACAAAAATGCCGTCGATTCAACACAACAGAAGAAAAACTGATTTACCGACAAAATAAATGGCGTAGCAGTAGAACATTCGACTGCTACATTGGAGGTTACAGGTTAGATACCCTCTCAATGCAACCAAATTGATCGTAAAAAGGAATTCGTATTGGAAGTTAGAAATATTTTACTTTTCTTTTTATACCACTAAGGTAGCAGACAAGCACGCGGCCCACCTGATAGAAAGTGGTTAACGATGCCCTATAGACGTTTGCAACACCAGGGGTGTCACATTCGTGCACACATATAGAGAAGAAGGGTGGAGGCTTAGAGAGACTCCGTGCCGCAGTACAGAAGATAAAGAAGGATTTCTAAATCTCCCTACTGACAACACAAAACCTCTCCAGTGAGCTCTAGCTATCCTACTCACCGCCGGAAACACAACACAAGGTTATTATTTGCCGCGGTATTCGGGCGCAGGTACTTTCCCAGTTGGACCGCTCAATTAGGACGGAAGATACCGTTATGTCCTACCTCCATCAATTTCACCCGTACTGTGGACAGAGATACTTCCTCTGTAGACGGTCTCCATATTCCAAAAAATATGTACACCCTACACTTTGCAATAGTAAATACGACGTTGGCCCGTGCGACCCCAGTTAGGAGCATTTAATATACCTCCTACCCTCCGTTTGGGGCATTTGTAGGAATCACCCCATTTTTCTAATTTGGTGACTGAAAAATTGGGACGATTACGAGTATCTACATCGTCGTTTGATTTTAAAGTTACTTCTGATTTGTGTAAAGGTTGTAATGTTTATATTTTGAAATTTATAATTACCATTATGATTACCCACTAACCGAAGTTTCGGACAAATTCATTATTTATTCGTGCTCGGTAAACATTGTGCGTTTTGACTTTTTTTTTTTAATTTATTTTTAATGCCTAATTAGACACCGCCCAAATATTGCCAATAACGTTTTAAATTCGGTTACGCGGTAATGATGGATTCTGTGCGTCTATTTACGCTAGTAATATTATTGTCTAAGCAGCAAACACGCGCGCTTTTTTGTAGATAGCCGTCCTACAAACAGATGAAAGAATAAAAACAAAAGATAAGGAAAAGAAATGGCATAAAAATTCATTAACTCAAATCTAGTTCATAACAATTCCCGCGTCTCCTATTTTTTGTTCTAAACAGTCCATATACCTAGTAATATTTACATAGAAGTCACGTCTTCATATTATATTTTTTGTGTATTTCATGAAGGCATATTTACAGACCAAATAAAAGTGAATAATACGTTCTCAATGTAAATGAGGCTCCGTTTCCGCGCCATTTTCATTATTAATTTATTACTGTTTTAGTTCCTTGATGTACCGCGGCGTGACGCTACTTGTACAACGTACACTAAACTTGAATTCACTGCGCAGGTCAAGGTTATATAGCTGTCTTTTTTTCGCGCTCTTTATTTATGTTTTATCTCGCTCGCACGCATGCTCACCACGTGATGAGTAAACCGTAGAAGAAGGTTTGTTTTGAATACGTTTTGAATATTATAAATGTTGCCAATTTATTATCACTCACATATAGCACAAAAATAGACAATAGCTTTTAATAGTTACTGATGTATAAAACATTATTTGTTTACAAAAATAATATGAAAAGTATGATAGATGAGGTATGAGCGTTTTACGTAGGAATTATTGTTTCGTGAAAATGATGGCTAACCACGAGGTTAATACTATAAAATAAAATGAAGAGGTCTTCAAAACGCGTGAACCTTGGATGATCTGTCAAAATAAAACCTTGTCAAAAAAAAATCGTCGTCAAATGAGTTTGTTTAAGTTTTTAAAACTAACTGTAAGTTTTTAAATCTTACGTTAACGACCGCACAATAACGATAAATCTATGCGTCAAGTTTTATCATCTGGGCTAGGATTGTAACGATTTCTCGTAATGTTTGTATACCACCAATAATGATAACCACACACGTTACAACATACTTGCGCAAATTTAGGCTTACACAAATATATTGTAACGTGTGGTATACTTGTGCAAATTTATAAAAGTGTACTTGCACAAGACTAAATTTGCGCAAGTATATTGTAACGTGTATAACTACCATAAAAAGTTTTTTTGTTTATTTTCTGTGCTACTAAAGTGTCTAGTAATAATATTTTTGTGTTAATTAATTAAAAACCGAATTAGTGACCGCGCTTAAGTATCCGCTATAAATCTTATTATAGCGTGATTAATGCTTGACGTTTATAAATTAATCGTTATTTAATTCAGTATATTAATATAGTAGGATCTAAAGTAGGTCTCAACTCATAATTTAGTCATTAATTAGATTAATTAGAGGCTACTAGGTAAACATTAAGTTGTTTAATATCGCGCCTTTAATTGTCTCATTAAATTCAATTGGAGTAAACCCCCCACTAAGGTGAGTTTACTTCAATAAACTATAGTTTATTATCGCAAATCACGACCGAAGTTGATGGATAGCCACACGGGAACTTCGTTCGTAATTTACGACATGATTTGCAAAATAATTTTCAACATAATTATGCTATCATTATTGGTGAAAATTATTTTGTATTTTTAAAACCTGTAGTATAAGTCCCACAGATATTTGGACACCAAAATCTCCCACAAAATGCTCTGTTCTTTTGTGTCTTCTACCATTCATAGATTTTAGCAAACCAATGCGCGCTAATGTCTAGTTTCTCTCGCGATTTGTGGTCAAGATACATGCTGATGACTATATGAGTTACAGTTTTCGAAAAATATCGTTTTTTTTTTCGTAAATAAAATTTGGCGCCGAAATGATCCATTTTTTTATTTATTTTAAAATCCACTAACGCTCACGCTATAGTCACAAACCTTCGGGTAAGGTGAATTCATTTCAAAGTGTCCCATAAGTAATTAAAATTACTTACAAAATATTAACACTATTATAGATTATAAAAGTCAAATACTTAATAGAAAGAAATAAATTTAACAATGTCCAAATTACCTAACTCTTATAGACAAATAATGAAATCAAAATAAAAAATATTTCAGACATTTTTTTCAACTGATTTATTCAATACAATGGCGGCCATGATGAAAAGTGTTCAATCATATTTTATTGTACAACTATAAATTGGTTTTCAGCTGATTTCACCAATAAATTTGGCGAAATACTTGCTGATGTTATATCAACAATTATTTTACACTGAGTCTCGATTTAAAACTAGCTCTTAGCACAGATTATATTCTAGAACCAAACTTGGAAATTTTATGAACGCTGCACCCCGAGCACGAAAAAATATTGAATTCGTAACGTAAACGTATCGAGATAACGGAGCATTACAATAAACAGCCTTCCTATTGGAACTTATGTGTGTGTGCGTGAAGCTCGTCAATCACAATACTTCGTTTTGTCGATCCGTTTGCGATATGAATTCGATACGTTTGTGTGAAGTTTGCCTCACCGGCCTAACATGATTTACTAGTAAGTTTAATTCGATGGATGGACATAGATTTATTCAAATTATTTGTATATAGTTAACATACAATACACATTCGTAATTGTATAGAATAAATATTGTAACCCGGGTAACACCGAGCAGCAAAATCTAGTGTTACCTACTGAAAAATCTCTGTTAAAGAAATAGTGAATATTATTTCATAGAAGCAGGTTACTAAAATTTACTTTTCAAATTAATAAGTAACTACGCTAAATTGTTATGAAAGGTTTTCATTATTACATTTTGATGAAAATGCGATGAAATTTCGTTACTAATAAAACATATTTCAGTGAATTTGTTATTCAATTATTTCATGTCAAAGTAAACTCATCGTAATGATTTTAATCCTTAAGATTAGATATAATATTTAACCTCTGTTCCTTCAATACCTAAAGGCTTTCATTAACGAGGTCTTATTCTGTTTGCAAACACTTATTAATCAGAGTCGTAATGTGATTTAATAACATAACATAACATAAACTCACGCCTTTATCCCCGAAGGGGTAGCTAGAGGTGCTACATTTCGCCAGACTATGGTCTCAATGTAATAAGTGGCGAGACTATTGCCATTAACCGGGCACTTATAAACCTGCGATAAATACACATAACTTCGAAAAGCATCGAAAAGTCATTGGTGTGTTTCATGGTAAACTTGGGATCGAACTCAAGACGTGATCTCAGCAGTCCATTACCCATACCACTAGGCTACCGCGGTTTTTGTGATTTAATATAGTTATCGATATATTGGAGAGAGAACAGACGCAAAACTATAGCAATTTAAATAAAGATATCGGGTGTTGACTAATATATTTGAAAGTCCATAGTTCCCTTATGATGGGAGATTAAAAAGGCATTTGTATGGCGACTCCTATACTAAGCAAGTTGAAGGAGGTAGGACATGACGGTATCTTCCGTCCGGGAAGTATCTCCGCCTTTTTTTTAAGCTGAAGGCAAAGTCTCATGAAAGAGGGTCACCATTGCAAACACGTTCAGTGCTACAATGGTGGCGCTCAGCTTGACGACCTCATCAGATGCTTTTTCACGCCCCGCTTAAAGGACCCGATACTGTCCCGCCTTACAGATGCAGTTAATAATAACCTTGTGTTGTGTTCCCGCCGCCGGTGAGTAGGGTAGTCAGAGCTCACTGGAGAGGTTTTGTGTTGTCAGTGAGAAGACCGAGTGTTTTGTCTTCTACACTGACAGGTACAGAAGGTATCTTAAACTGCACTCCTCTCCCTCTCCCCCTTTCCTCTACAGGGTAGGTATCACGAGTATGACGCTCCTGGTGTTTTAAATGTCCATAGGACACGGTAACCACTTTACTTTAGACTTATGAGTTCCTGAGACTATTTCAAAACCGAAACGTGAAACCTGACATGGAAACTGAAATTGGAGCAGTTTTCAAAGACAGTGGATGCCGCGCTTTGTTCGAAATTCGATTTATCAAGAAATTGAAAATACTAAAGTCGCGTAGGTAATGTACGAATGCATCAGCTGTGTTTTACGGCAACACAACTAGAGTTGATAAAACACTTGTTTTTATAAAATGTCTAATTTAAGGGCACAACTAACTATTTGCTAAAACTGAAATAAATATTCAGAAATAAATTAACCTAGGTACTATGCGTTTCACATGAGAAGATACACTCCGTACTCTTCAAAATTGTACAGCTGACAACAAAACTTCCATGTCGGATAGGTTCATACGTGATACGTGTATGGTAACAAATTTTTCTTTTCTTTTCATTAGGTAGGTACATGACTTATTTTGTAGTAAAAATAATAATAGTTTTCTTTTTTTTAATAAATAAAAGCAAAGTTAGCAACGCAAATCATAATGTCATTATGACAGTTATCAATTCATTTGAAACGCATAATATGTAGTATATGAAGACATAAATTACAGTAGCAACTCATACAGGATGTATAAAATCTTGTATTCCAAAAAGTACACAACCACAAATTTACTATCTCCGTCTGTACTCAACATTATTCGCATCACGATTGCCACGCCACTGTAACTTTCCGGCTGCCAAGCATATTCAACTCGCAAACATTAAGGTGAGTACACACGACCACAACACTTACTCACACTGTTGCAAGTTGATAAAAAATACACGAAATACGTTGACAAGTATAAAAAACTTTTGGCTAAGATATAAAGTGTGAGTTTTATACGTTCGTATGCTTCTCACGAGGACGTTAATATAAGTTTATGTAATGCTTATCGGCCCCAGGATACCTTTAGAAAGTTTCTAATGTAGTGTAGGTGGAAGAAGAATGTTCTATAAATATCTACTAACGTCACAGCAAAAAAACGCGCTTAAGAGGGACGTCATAAAATAATTACAGGTCTTCTGATAAGACGTAGAGTATGGTACTGTGCTATGGGGTTACTATGGGCTTACTGCGTTCACTCATAACCGCGTTATATGTATGTATATGGTATAACAAACGACATTTATGTATTCTCTGACTAAATAAGAGGAAGAAGATAACAGGATTTTCCATTACAAGGTGGAAACTAGACCAGAACCTAACTTTTACTATTTACTTAATACTTGGTTGCTTAAGTTTAAAAAGTTTTAAAAAGTTCCCTAAATTTTTAATATTCTTTAGTTTTATGGTAATGATGAATTATCCTTAAAAAGAGATTAGTTTATAATGATATAATATAATAATGAAACTGCTTAATTGAAATTTTATCACAACAAATAGTTTTGAAGGTTTTTGATTTTAGAAATTCAATTTGCAGAAAACACGCACGCAAAATTGGCAGAAAATCGTGATGTCTTGTTTTCGTAGCGCGTAGTACAACTGTTTGGAGCGCAGGAGTCGCATTCGCGGTCTGTGTTGTGATACTTGTGATTACACATTTTTGATTCGTAATAAAAGTTACGAGTAGGTAGGGATTCGCGTAAAGAATACCTTAGAAATAATTTTGATTCTAGTATTTCTCTTATTTATAAAATGTTTAGTAAGAAATCGATAAACGACATTATCATTTCATATTAAACAATTTAAAAAAAATTAAGTTTAAATTTTATTGGGTATGATTTAATCCTTACCTTTTGAGCGGACGAAAGAGCAACAAAAGTACACCAGTAGGAACTTATAAACAAACATAATTCATCAACACAAGAAATATATTCAACATGTTAGAAATATTTGATAGAAAGTAGTTATCACTTTTTTATTCACTTCAAACACAACGCATTAAAAAAACAGCACATTATAGTCAAAATGTTATATTTGCACTACAGTGATAGTTTTAATTAGAATCTCATATTTTTATCACACAATAATAGTTTTAATCAAACTTTTATACACATTTGTACACTGCAGTATAGTAGTTTTAATCAGAATCTCATATTTTTTCGCATAATAATAGTTTACATTTTTTTTATACGTACACTGTACAATAATAAATTTAATCAGAATTTTGTATTTTTAAAGCACTATTACAAATTGTTTTTTTAAATTTTAATTCATAAAGAAGTTTACGTGTGTCACGATCGTCACTCACACAATTCCTTCCACTCTCCCGTGTACCGTAGCCCGCGTACTGGTCACGTCTGAACCCGCCGCGGCGCTGTTATGGCCTATAACAATTTTGCCGGGGTTGGGCGATCCCGGTCAAGGCTACTTTTTGTATTGAAGGACAATTGTGTCACGCACTCTGATAAAATACTTCGATTCTCTACTGTTACGTACCTTTTTTAATAATGTTTGAGTAAGCTTTTCGGTATTTTCTCGTTTCCTTATTTTTCTTTTCTTCAATAGGTATGGCTTTCTCCTTGAGTATATGCCAGTGTCAAGTAATTTGATATATCAATTTTTTAATGCCAATATAATATTCTGCAGCTTTTTTCGTTTAGTGACAGTCAATGTCAAGTCAAGTCAAAGACATAGTCATACCCCAGTACAGCGGTAGAGACTTTATTAGAGGTTTCTATAGGAGTTTTGGAATCATCACAAAAAAATCACAATTAACAGCAATATGCCACTTTTGTAATAGTGTGCGAGTTGTCCAAGTCGATATGTCAAAAAATCCACAGTTTTTACACATAACCACTCGAATTAACACCAGTTTTAGAAAATGAACTTATTCGATGCTGTTTTCTGCGTTGGCGCCAAAACCTTTTTTTTTAATACTTTATGTGAGGAGGTTTGATGTCTCAATATAAATCTTTCCCTCCTTGGCAAACATTATGAGAACTATTACATCTACACTAATAATATAAATAGGAAAAAATTGTATTATTGCGTGTGTATGTTTGTAATGAATCTTTCTCTGTAGTGTGGCGATAGTGAACGCAACTGCTAGGTAGGAGGCGCAGATTTGAACCTCGCTCAGTGCAAATATTTTTATGCATGAGAGCAAGAGCAAGTTAAGCTGTTATCAGGTCCGGTTGCCATGCGAACTGCTATGGCAGTCGTTACGGGTGTTGGAAAAACCGTCCGGCTAGCCTAACTACAGAACTTTGATATCGCCATTCGGGCTTTTCGGAAAATATCCAAGTTCAGCGGCATCTTAGTTAGACTAGGAAGCTGACCCCAAATGAGTTGGAAATAGGATCAAAGAATGACGATGTTTGAAATGAATGAACTCAAAAATTCTTTCAGTATGGGGAAGCTACATTCACTTGTTCACATAGGCTATATTGCACTGCACGACACGCGACATTGCATTTTCATTTGTAACATATATCGCAAGCGGTTCGGTGAGTCTTTTCTTTGCCCCACCATTAAGTCCTGGAATTCCTTGCCAGCGCACGTGTTTCCTTCTTCCTACAGTCCCGGGTCCTTTAAGCGGGGCGTGAAAAAGCATCTGATGAGGCCGTCAAGCTGAGCGCCACCATTGTAGCACTGAACGTGTTTGCAATGGTGACCCTCTTTCATGAGACCTTGCCTTCAGCTGAACATCAGGCGAGGTGAAGTCAAATTGACGTGCCATAAATAAAAAAGAAATTATACTTAAATTGTAATAATATATACTTAAATTGTAATGAGAAATAAAGTTTATTATTATCATTATTAACTTCGTTCTCCGCAGTATATTAAATTTGGTTGCATTGTTGATTTCCCTTCAAATTTTGATGTTTCATCCCATAACAAAAAGCAGTTACAAAAATACCAATACAAAAATTTACATCACAAATAATACCAGGATTTTCTTAAAAAAGAAAAGCTAATTTCGCATTCAAAGCGAGAGTATACAAAACCACCTCATTATTACCAATCAATCATAACATCTTGCCTAAGTTCACGACCTACTTCACTATTGAACTTCATACCGTTGCGTCATAAATTCTTTCCCGTCTCTTTCACTATAGCTCTCTCTTCCGACATTCCACGATTCTTTAATATGTGTTTCATCCATAATTCACTGGGGTGAAGTCAATTCGTATTCTGTCGTATCTTGTTTAGAAGATGACCTCAAGTCCTTATTAAATTCCATTGAGGCCCCAAATTAGCACCTTGTGAGACCCCTCTAATAAAAAGTGATCATAAACATGACCAAGTAAAATAAACTGTTTGTAACTTCGTATTCGTAGTTTTAGTACAGTTTTCAGTAGCTTAGAATATTTTATTAAAGGTCAATATACTTATGAACGGTATGTTATAAAGTTTTAACAATAGGAATGTATTATAACTCGTGCAAGATGCAGTGCCTAACGAACTACCTCGTTCAATAAATACGTCGAGTGGCCAGTCCCGGTGCGAAGGAGACAGAGCATTAAACAACGCAGGAGTGAAGAGTCTAACAACACTGACCTACATCAATAAGTGGACATTTTGCACAGCGGAAGGAATGTTGCAGGCGTTCGATGTGTTTGTGTGCGTGTGTTTGTGTGTGTGTGTGTTTGAAGTTCTAGTGGAATTTCGTTGGAATAAAGCTGACCACACACACGCAATGTGTCTAAGAATTCATAACTTGAATTTTATTTAAAATCTGAATACAGAACGCCCGGAATTAGATAAGTAGGTACTAAGTAGAGTAGTACTTTTTGAATGAATCAAATTAGGATATGGTGATAGATCTGTCAGCTTTTTTTGTTTTTTTTTGTTATACCTACCACTTAGTGGGCAGACAGGTTCATGGCCCACTGGATGGAAAGTGGTCACTGCGGCCTATTGTCTTCTTCTTCTTCGAGTCAATGGCTCTGATAATTCCGGTTTTGTTAAATGTTGTTGGCACAGTGGTTGGCAACAGCTATAGCGCTTTCCGTTGCTCTACAGAGGTCTTCGATGGTGCAGGTATGGGGGCACAGAGAGCAAGAGAGCAAGTGCGACATGGACTGAGGTCGAGCCCCGCAATCGCAAGAGTCTTGTGATCGCTCGATGTAGCCCCATTTCGCCATATTTTCCCTGCAGCGGCCAACTTGGGTCCGTAGGCGATTTAATGACTTCCAAATTGGCCACTGGAGATGATGTCCAGGCGGCAGGCTTTCGTTAGGTGTGATGAAACCTGCCGGAACTGGATGTGTGTCTGCCCATCTTTGCTCTCTTGCCTATTGTAGAAGCGAATGATTTTTTATACACAAAGGGGAAGAAAAGCATGCGGCCCACCTGATGGAAAGTGGTCACCGTGGACGTTTACAACACCAGAGTGCTGCCGACCCTGTGTGATATAAGACTAACTTTGTAATCTGAATTTTAAAAATATGTGAGGTAGGGTACCGGAATGTAAGTAAGTATGCCGATTCAGATTATGAATTCAGAGATATATTCTGGATGTGTGTGGCCAGCTTTAGTGGCCACATTCCAAAATGGCCGCAGATGTGTCTATCGTCAATTAGGCCGTATGTAACTGATTAGAATGAAAAGTAGTTATGCAAATATGCCATCATTGTAGACGCGCCTGTCTCAGGATAGTGAATACGTGGCTAATATTCATTTGAATAGAATAGTATCCTAAGGTTATTATTACTTTTTTACGAGTCTTAAACCCTTAAAAGTAATATGGAACGTGAGAAATGGTGTCATTATTTCTATTAAAAATGGCGCGTAAAAAGCATCAGACGCCTCACCCCTAGCGCTTAAAAGTAATATTATTTCGATCTTTCTTTAGTGCTTTAGAGTGAATAAGTGTAATAAAATAACACGTGTTTTGGTCTTAGCAATATTAAGTAAATTACGTTTGAAAGTTAGGTTAATATTTCTAATAAGGTAAGCTGAAGGCAAAGTCTCAGGCGAGGTGAAGTGAAATTGATATGCCTAATTAAAAAAAAAAACAAAATAAATTCAAGTACAGTGTTACAATGATGGCGCTCTACTCGACGGCCTTACGCTTTTACACGCCCCGCTTTAAGGACCCGGGACTGTAAGAAGAAGGAAACACGTGCGTTGGTAAGGAATTACAAGACTTAATGGTGCAGCAGAAGAAAGACTCATCGAATAAAATATAGCCGTTCCAGCGAAAAAGGCGACTCTCCTGCATAAGTATTATAATAATTAAGATAGCTAAGTATATGTATAAGTACTGTATTGTTGTATTGGGCAAAGCCTGTAAAAACTATGCACGATTTGTAATATCTTCGCTGTTCAAAATAGAGAAAAATAGAGATTTTGTAAGCTTATCCCTGTCCACCATGTCCTGGAAATAAGGGGAACACTCCTGAAGCCGAAGGCCACGGTAGAATCCTCCTGGTACACAACATATTGGCATTACAAAAATTATGGCAACGCAATATTTTTTATACCGTTTACCTTGCGTTATTCACTCTCCATCGTGTTAGTAAAGCTAAACGAAATAAAAATTTCATGAAAAATTTGAATTCGCAAGATGGCGGCACTTGTTCTTTTTTGCAGTGACCTGTTTTATGCCATTAATGTTTCATTTAGCTTTACTGGTACGATGGAGAGTAATTAATGCGAAAAAAAAAATCCTAGTCGTAATTTTTTTTATACCAATATGTTGTTCCAGGAGTACTTCCAGGGGCCTTCGGCTTCGTAAGTGTTTCACTTACACCCTGTCATCATTCTCTGAACCTCTGCCCAACTCAGTTGGGTCGGCTTTCCAGTCTAACTGTGATGCGGCTGAACTTCGATATTTTGCGTGAAGCGACTGCCATCTGACCTCCACAACCAATGGTCCAATGACCAATGGCGATATCGAAGTTCCAAGTTAGACTGGTTGGACTTTTGAGGGCTCCAACTACCCGTAACGACCCTTAACCTTCCCTCCCTTCACTTACACCCTGTACATTTTTGAAATATTTAACTAAAGCACTACAAATATCATTTAAATGATCAAGAACTTGTTGTTCAGTAGTACTCGATTTGAACAACGTCGCGGGATGACGCAAGCGTCCTCAGTGCAATGATCTTAATAAGTTCGCGTCAGCATCAAAATGGCTTCGTTAATATACCTAATGGGGGTTCGGTGCACGACACAATAGCTTCAAGGTTAGTAAAGAAACATACATAAACATAAACTCACGCCTTTATCCCCGAAGGGGTAGGCAGAAGTGCTAGCACCCACATTTCGCGAGTTTATGTTTAAGTCCCGAAGTAATAGGTGGCGTGCCTATTGGCAATAGGTACACACATAACTTCGAAAAGCATCGAAGTCATTGGGGTGTGCCATAGTAAACCTGGGATCGAACCCGAGGCCTCGTCTCAGCAGTCCATTACCCATACCACTAGGCTATCTATCTATCATTGTTATAAACATAATGTCCTTTGAATGCATAGACCAATGAACCCTTGAGTCAAAGCTGCATCCGCCTATACTCCTTCATATCTCGTTAACTACAATTCATTCTTTCTTATAATGATAGATAAACATTAACAACTTATCAATCAACACATTATAACATCCTAAGGTTGAATAATTATCTTGATGAATAGTTTATTTAGATTCTTTATAAAACAATGCCGAACTATATTAATGTTTGTTAAAGTCATTGAGTGCAATGCACGCTAGGTTACGTCATTCTTTGCAATAGTTCAATGATGCATCTCATGACAGTGTGAGGAGAATAATAACCGTGAAATGTGTCTTTGAAAGAGTTCATTAGACTGATGGCGTCACGAATTCTCGATCGAAAAACTAATCTACGTTTTTTACAAATTCAATGTGGTGATTCTAATGAGAAGTTTTATACGGTTTTATTTTGGTATTGGGTGATTTTATGGAAATCGGCAACTGGTGACCCAAGACGGCCGTGCTGGTCGGTTCTAGTCCGACATAATTCAAGTCTTCGGCGGTCGGCGGAAAAGTAGTCTGTATTCAATGTGGTGAGATTCGAGATGAGAGATAGAGATGAGAGAGATGTAAGCTTTACCAGGCCTAACATGAACTCTTAAAACAGGACAATAATTGAACTGGTGTTATACTCGTACCACCAACTGCAAATGTAACTTTGTAATCTATGTGTATGTGTATATTTGTAATGAATAAACTCAAAAACTACTAAGCCGATTTCAAAAATTCTTTCGCCATTAGATAGCCAATTGATACTGTAATAATAACATAGGCTATATTGCACGATAACACTTTATTGCACTGCTCGATATCCGTCATCCACGCGGGAATAGCCGTGGACAACAGCTAGTGCTATATATATTATTTAGTTACTTACAAAGTTTTGTAATCCCATATTACTATACTATTATATAATGTATAAGTGTTATTGTCTGTACAATGTACTTTGCAGATCTTAAAAAAAATTGGGTTATATTATAATAACGATACAGATCACGGAAACATTTCTTAAAATTTCCTGTCTGTTTGTCTGATAAATATATGATATTACAAAGTTAAATTGGCAGTTGGCGGTATGACAGCCGTTCAATTATTGACCGATTTCAAAAGTTTATGGTACAGGCCCAGAAAGTACTAAGCTTTCAAACTTTCTAGGGGTCCAACCACGCGTAACAGATGTTCGTATGACAACCGGGACCGACGGCCTGACGTGCTCTCTGAGACTGTTTTATAACAATACTAGATGACCCGCGCAACTTCGTCTGCTTCACCCCGTTTTTGCAACATTTTTCATTCCTGCTTGGTCGTAGCATGATGTTATATACATATAAACCTTCCCCTTTAACCATTCTATCTATTAAACCGCATCAAAATCCGTTGCGTAGTTTTAAAGATTTAAGCATACAAAGGGTCATAGGGACAGAGAACGCGACTTTATTTTATACTATGTAGTGATGAGTTATAGCTGTTAACCGCGGCTCCGCCCGCGTGGATGTCGATTATCGTGTTGTACGACTCTGCTCGATTCTCCTTGCCTCTCTATACTATTTTTCTTTACTGTCGATATTAGTGCCAATGTATAAACATATACATTGTAGCTTATTAGAAGTGAAAGAATTATCGAAATCGGTCCAGTAGTTTCGGAGCATATTCGTTACAAATAAACAAACAAATCTTTCCTTTTTATAATATTAGTATAAATTATTGTTCGTATAACCCTATAATAAAATAATGTTAAGTGCATCATTATTCATACGATCGTAAACATTGAGATCGTTATTTTATACAAAAGATACACGTATTGGCGAATCTTGCGCATGTAACTAAGATCAATGCACTGCGGATGGATGATTACGTCAACAATACATCTCACACAACGGTAAATACCTTAATAAATAACATAACAAACTCAACTCTATATCCCCGAAGGGGTAGGCAGAGGTGCTAGCACCTACATTTCGCCAGTTTATGTTAAGGTCCCAATGTGATAGTTGGCGAGCCTATTGCCATTAACCGGGCACTTATAAACCTGCGATAAATACACAAATATCTTATTGAAAAGTCATTGGTGTGTGCCATGGTAAAACCTGGGATCGAACCCGAGACCTCGTCTCAGCAGTACATTACCCATACCACTAGGCTACCGCTTAAATATTTTCAAGATAAAGATATCTTTTGAGAAGAGAATTAGTAAAACAATAGACCTCAGGCTTTAGATGCAACTGATTCTGGCTGGCTGGATATGATGATGATTATGAGTAGTTTAAAAAAAAAACATACAACCCATAAAAAAAATATCCATAAATATGCCGACATCGCCATTTCACCCACACACGCTCACGTTCGATATAATTCAACACATGGCGTACATAATAAACATTTGATATATTAGGGTCCGTACATAAAATACGTCAAACAAAAATGTTACTTTTAGACCCCTTTCGCCCCCTGTGTCACGGTATGTCCCACTTTCTGAGGCCACATGTGTTACTATTGAATCATGAATATTCATTCGGTATAATATGTTTTATAATTAAATTAAATAAAAATATATAGTAACAATAACTATTCAGCAGCAAGTTCTATTCCTATTTACCTATATAGGAATAAGTAGGAATAAAATGTAATATTTTTTGTTAAACAAAACAAGTCATCTCTCATGGTATTTGTGTAAAAAGTCTAATAAAAACTGTGAATGTCCGGTATTGCTAACAGAAGTGAAAACTTAGCAAATAAGAAGATGTCGATACTTATAAACAGAGGTGTAACAAATGAGTCACAATCGTTCAATTGTTACAATCTGCCCCGAGAGTTAACAGTAGTTGGTGTCGCGAATTCAGTCATTTTTAACCTAAATAAGTTTGCCCATCAAATTTAATTAAATTATTTTATGAGCTGCGAACGTCACGTTTCTTCAGACCCCCTAAACAACGCCCCCGCATGAAACTGAACGTATGTTACGAACGGCCCCTTACAACCTCTTCCTGAGCACTCTTGATCCGATAAATTATTCATTATCTATGACGTCAGAGAGAGCACATGGAGGGACTCGGAGGGAGGAGTGATAATAATGACGTCACAACGTCCTGTATTGCTTTCCTATGGTATGAAATATGCAGTTTGGTATGCGGAGTGAATTTGAGATAGGACAACGATGGCATATCATTGATACGTCTCGTTATACTGTAGGGGTAAGCAGAGTTCATTAATACAACCATTTTTGTTGTCATGTTGAGAGAATACGCAGGGTCGTGTAATTTTTTATATGCATGATTTTTTTAAACAATTAGTTTGTAAGTAAATGTAATTATAGCAGTGTAAGGGAAAGTTCGTGAGTTTAAGTACAATTGAATTCACTTTTTCAGATCTAAATTGATCTGTATACATAAATTTGCACAGAGTAGGAATCAAACCTGCGACCTCCAAAGTAGCATTCGAACGTTCGACCACTCTCATGTATAGTCCATCTATGCACCATTTCATCAAGATTGGTACAGTAGTTTAGGAGTGAAACCGTAACAAACAGACAATAGGATGTGTGACGGCACTATAACGGAACAAGCGTTACAACCACAGCCGCGGTCTGCGCACACGCATGTATTAGTCGGCGTGAACGTCCTCACACAAGGCTGTCTGTCACTGATGCAATTCAATCAGATTCTATATACGTACATCTCATGCATAATCTCTTAGAATTTTTTTTCGACGCGTACTGCTTATAAATAATTAAATTTATTTTTAGGATTAAATACTCGAGTTTTTTATGTTTTATCTTTATTGGTGCCAATCAACCGATCAATCGATCAACATTGGTGGATTACGACTGTTGTGAAGTGTAAGGTTTGGTTACCGGGTTGGACAAAAATGCTTTAGGTTTCATATGTAATTTCAAAAGTAACAACTATGAATAACAGTAGTAACACCTACGGATGCCACAAGTAACACTTATGAATGTCACAAGTAACACCTATGAATGTTACAAGTAACCTGTAACACTTATGAATGTCACAAGTAACACCTATGAATGTTTCAAGTAACACATATGAATGTCACAAGTAACACCTATGAATGTGAAATTTGTTAGAATTTGCACTTGACTTTCACCTCGCCTCGTGTTACAATGGTGGCGCTCAGCTTGGCTGCCTCATCAGCCTTTTCACGCCCCGCTTAAAGGACTCGGGTCTTTAAGAAGGAGGAAACACGTGAAACCCCACGTCAGCTGATAAGGACGACATCGGCTCCAGTCCGAATCACACTATGAAAGTAAAATAAAATTGAAATAATATATTTTTTAAGAGATGGTGGTAAGGTTCCTGGATACAAATTGTTAAAAAACTTCTAAAACCAACAACCAGGTCTAGATTTTATGGCACGTTCAATGTGTCTATTACTCACTACAAGATTACAACGGATATGCATTGTCGTTCATAGCTATCCTCATTTAGGGTTGCCAGTATCTGGATTTCGCCTGAAATGTTAGCAGTTTATATACGCTGATCTCTTTCAGACCTGGGAGTGCGAGAGATATATTTCTTACTATCACACCTCTGGCAGCTGAAAACCCGAAGACGGCTTGCGTTTTAATCGATTCGAGGCCAACATAATTACTCTCAGCGGCTCCGGTTGGGGAGGTATTCGTTGAAATTTTGCGCAAGGAAAAAAAGGATAGGCATCCAAGATGACGGTGATTTTAGTGAAGAACCACTAGACGAAGGGATATGGGTGTTTTTCATTGAATAGTGATCTTATAATACATACAAAATGGCAAGTTCATGAAGGTGATTAAGTCGAACTGGAACCGACTATCACACACACCATCTATGAGTCTTTGATTGCCGGAGATTGAGATTATACAAAATATATTTCTTGCAACTTTCACTTTACAGCCTGGTTATTTACTATCCATCTTTCCCTACTCTACACAGGAATTTAGTCATTCATGGCAGTAAACCTGTTAAGTATATTTGCATCTCAAAAATCTCATTTTTCCTCAGGTAATTTTAATTTTACACGTGCCAACCCTAAGTTTCCCGCTCAGAATACAAACGCACAAACATTTTCTATAAAAGAGGAGCGGTCCTAGACTTCCGGAAAGAACAATAGTCTCAGACGAGACTCACATCGCAATGTGAGTCTCTATTTACGTCCATACTCACTTGTAAATGGACTTAATGAGACCCGCGATACTGGCCGCATATAGATTTCATTGATTGCCATATTAAAAATAAACTTTAATAACTCAATCAAGTGTGGTAACATTTATAAATATGCAGTTCAAAAACGGGTTTATACGTTCCTTGGAATCACTTATGCAGTGTGCTATTACCTGGCTATACACATTTTTTATTACATATTAGTAAAAGTTTAACCAATAACCAAATACAGAATATTTTATACAAATACATGGTACTTTTTATTCAACATGTACATATTTATAGTATCTTACCGTGCCATCCAATTGTTTTCATTTAGCAATAGCAAAGAATCAAATCAATCAATTTCGTTTATTCAGTTAAGGCACATAAAGAGCACATATATAAATGTCAAAGTTTTACAATTGTATTTGTCAAAACTATGATAATTTATAACGAATAAAATAGTAAATAAATCATTTGAAAATGATTCTTTCGCTGGTTCGGTAGTTAGATCTACTGTGAAGAGACCAGCAAGAAACTCAGGTAGATTATAGTTATCCTTTCTTTCTTTTTTAATAGCTATGTAGTTTTGTTTATTTATAATAAATAGGTGCAAGAGCATGAGATTAGGATGACCATGCATTTTTATCATGAAGATAACTATTCGTCTACTTTACAGTAACCTTTTCCATTAAACATCTTTTCACTTCTATTTTAAACTCATTAACTTGCAGGTCAGCCAAAGCCTGAGGATTTTTTTTTAATATTTTTATACATTTGCCGACAAAAGAATTACCGACTTTATGAAGCCTGAGCAGCAACACCGGACATTATTTTAACCCTGTAATTTCACTTTGGTAACATTATATTTTATTACATTATTTTATATTTTACTTAGGCAGACAGCTTTTTATGTCACCATAAAAAAAAAAAAAATATTTGTATAACACGTCAATTTGCCTTCATTTGGCCACCAGTTACAGGAAAGAGGGTCACAATTATAAACACGTACAGTGTTACAATGGCGCTCAGCTTAACGGTCTCATCAGATGCTTTTTCACGGCCTGCTTAAAGGACCCGGGACTGTAGGAAGAAGGAAACACGTGAGAGGGTAAGGAATTCCAAGACTTAATGGTTCGACAGAGGAAAGACTCACTGAACCGCTTGGTTCTTGATGGAATATTCTGCACCGTATGCGGGTGACATCTAAGCCCTGCACGTGTTTCGTTGCATTAACTGTTTCCAAGTGACTTAATAATTTTGTAACCACGGCTGTCGATACATCGACAATTGAAAAGATTCACATATAAAGTAATAATATTTTAACATTCCATGGAATAAAACCTTGAAAGACGATTCCGATTTCGACAAGGTCATTTCGATGGTCACATCGATTTTACATATTTCTTCTATAAGTAGATTATTATTATTCACTTTATTGATACCACACTTGTATTTCTTTTGTTTGCATTTAATTGTTCATAACTGTCAATGTAAACCTTTGAGAATGCCGCAAGGCGAAACCGGCTAGGTACTATAAAAAATACAGTGGAGAAATACAAGTGTGTTATCAATAATGTATAACAGAAAGTTGCATCAAGTGCCATCAATAGTATATTGTAAGTCCCGAAAAGCGAAACCTATACTCGGCCCCTGTCTGTGAAACAACTTACTACACCAAGATGGCAACTCCAAAATGTCTTCGTTTTGAAAGAAGAACAATTTAAATAAATAATCTTATATTGGTAGATGTATATGGAAACACCCCCGATACCGAAGGCCCCTTATAGTACTCCTGGTACATAGCATATTGGTTAAAAAAATTACGATTTGAATTTTTTTATACCGTTTAACTGAGAGTTATTCACTCTCCATCGTATTAGAAAAGCGAAATAAAACAATTTTCATGAAAAACCATGTACTCGCATTTAAATGCCATTTGCGTTGACGTTTTTTTAAGAAAATATCGTTTCATTTAGCTTTTACACGATGAAGGGTAAATAATGGGTGAAAAATTTGGTCCATTTGATGACGAATATGGATTCGTAACGAATACATTCTGGCTAGGACCGCAGGTGTACTACCAGGGGCCTTCGGCTTCGCGAGTGTTCCCCTTACACCCAGTATTTTATTAGTCTAATACCAGTTTGCGAGACGCCTGACCTACCGCACGTCGAGCCCAGACGTCCGAGTTGCATAACAACCTATCTGGAGCAATTTATTATTCAACATATTCACCAACCAATGACTTATACCTACATAGATTGATTTATGCGCTACCTATACTAAATGTACGGGACAAAAAAGTGTGGTGGATTATGCAGGTCAAATAAGAAAAACTTGTTCGGCAATAATGCGAGATAGGCCTACAAAGGCCTGCCTCTTAATACATGTCAATAAATACACACTACCAACTGCTTAAAAAATTTTGTAATGTCATATAAATATTATTGACTAGCTGATGCCCACGGCTTCGCCCGCGTGGAATTTTGTTCCCGTTCCCGCAACCCTTGGGAACCTTTTCCCGGGATAAAAAGTAGCCTATGTGTTATTCCAGGTTCTAATCTACCCCTGTACCAAATTTCAACCAAATCAGTCCAGCCGTTTATGCGTGAAAGAGGAACAAACATCCATCCATCCATCCAAACAAACTTTCGCCTTTATAATATTAGTAGGATTTACTCCTGAGACATTGCCTTCAGCTTACTATCAGGCGGGGAGACGATGGGGTCATCTCAAAGAGATGGCCTCCTGTCTGCCAGGGTGCGAGAGATACGTCTTGTATTCTCACCTTCAAGAATCAAAGACCCATAGACGACGTGCGTTTCGAGTCCGTCATAATCATTTCCAGTGATTTTAGTGGGGGTGGTATCCGTGGGGATTTCGCGTACAATAAAAAAGGCGGGGTGAAGTCCAATAGACGTGCCCTAAATAAATAAATAGCATTACAAAGTTACATTCACAGTTACTGTTATACCAGACGTTCAATTAGTGACCTGTATTAAGGTGACATTACATAAAATTGCTATCTTTTAAAAAAATAACCCTTCTTTGTCGATCCGGTAATTGTCCAAATATAAAATCAAATGAATTAAAACCGTGCTGAAAAGAAGCCGAAACTTCGGGTCAATGTAAAAAAAACTTTCGGCCCTCAATTGGGCCGAAAAAGGTATAAATTAGATACAAAGCCGCGCAAAAATCAAACGTCATGTCGTGTAATTGCGAAAACCAGCCCGCCATACCATACCATTCTAAACTGTACAACAATTTATTATTTTAAATGTCCATTCACAGCGCATACAAGCTAGTTTCATTCCAATCTTCGACTTGCATGACCTACCACAATCGAGACTAGACGACCGCCTGCATAACAACCGATCTAAGAGAGCAATTCGTTATTCGACTACGACTTTCAGTGTAGAAATCTTAAAATAGATTCACGGACTCCTCTTTGCACACTAGACGCGTAATTGTTGTGTTCTAAAAACTACTATGAGTGTCGGTGACGTAACGGTAACGCATATGACATCTGTGTACTGTCAACGACAAAATTAACTTAGAAATTATATTTTAATTTATTTATGTATGTAAGTATGTAGACGAGGTTAACGTAACAACAAATAATTGTGGCACTCCGATAGAGCTGAGCTGAAGTGAAAAGTGTGAAAACAATCTGAATAAATAGTAATAAATATTTACTTCATAAAAAAATTCACTTGAAGGACACGCTTCAAGGATAATTTAATGGAACATACATTAAGTTATCATACATAATTGATAACACACTTGTACTTCTCCACTGTATTTAAATACAATTAAGAAGTATAAGTGTACATCAATTATGTATAACAATAAGTTCCACCAAGTGCCATCAATCAACAGTATAAATTATTAAATTATCGCGTCTTCCTATACCCGCGGGCTTGATGGAGACACTATAGTTCCCATATTAGAGGAAGCGGGTCATCTCAAAAGAGATGTCCCCGGGTCAGCCGGGGTGCGAGTGATGTCAGATATTTTCTCACCTCCAGAAATCAAAAACCCATAACCGGCGAGCGTTTTCGTAATTACCTGCACCGATTTTGGAAGAGGTGGTATCCGTGGGGATTTTAGGGACGATAAAAAAAATAAAGGCTCCAAGGTCCAAGTTCACCTTGGCCTCGAATGCAATCGGAGTCTACATGATGATGTAGTACTCCGTTCTACATTCGAAATAAAAAAAAATTTCCCGCTTCACCTCGGGATCAAAAAAACATTCATTTTTTTTCCAAACAGGTTGTCTAGTAGTTTAAATCGATGTCATTGTTATAATGTCAAAGAATATAAAGCATCCAATTGACTTAAATTCGTTAATACAAAAAAAACCGGCCAAGTGCGAGTCAGATTTCCGCACCGAGGGTTCCGTATAAACTTAAACTTATTGCGTTAGTCATGTTGCATTAATTTGCTACATAAACATGTATAGTTTATGATGGTAGTTGACGCATTCCTGAGGTCTAGACAGACAGACGGACAACGAAGTTCCGATTTTTTCCTCTTGAGGTAGTCTAAATAACAGTCAAGTGCAAGTGGGCTCTCACAAAAAGAGATTCGCACGATAAAAGTAAGACCAGTATAACCTATTTAAAAACTTATGTAAAAGATACACAAGATATAATAATTATGCAAAAAGCTAGTCCATTAATTAGAGGAAATGGATGGGGAATTTCCCCTTTCCATTTTTGTACACATTATAAATTTTAGTGTTTTATATTCTATAGCGATATAATTGTGATATCATGTTTGAAACTTGCAGTTTTAAATTTAATGCGTTCGCAACTTAGTGACTAAGGAGTCCGACCTTACAATCGAGAGGTCCCGGTTTGAATCCTGGCCAAGACACTACCGACGTGAACCCACAAGCGATTGAGCTTAACTGGAGGGTTTAGGCAGAATTTTAATGGTTTCCTTCGCTATTATTGTTTAAAAAAAATTGCAGCAGGCTTTAGTCTCGTCTGATAGATAGACAGTGAAAGTTAGTGAGTTTTACCACTATAAATCCATTCTACTTAAACTAACGTAAACGTTAATATTCATCGGTGAAACAGAACCCTAAAAAGGCGGCCATTTTTCATCACATGTCAAAAATGTCACCGAAGCCACAACCGCCATTTGTAAAAGCCGTCGTTTATTTACTCCCGGCTCCTGGCCTACATTATTGAGTACAGTCGAGTACAATACGTATAGCGCTGCTATCGTACGTCAACAGATAATTTGTGATGCCCTGTTCCGCGGGTGCTATGCAAATCGGGTGTGAGGGTGGGCGGCTGTGGTTCCACTGCGAGCGGAGTGTTAGCCTTTTATTCTGATGTAAAAACAGCTTTTATTGTTTATTGTGTTACTTTAGTTTAGCCTATTCGTGTGAACTTACGATATACGAAGAATTTTGGTTGAAATAATTCTGTACTACACAAACTCGTTATCGATTCTCTCTTAGATGAATGAGCTCACTTTGAGTCTGTTCGAACAGCACCCTTGATCTCTACACTATGCATTATTCGCTTGTTATTGGGCAATAGCACCTAAAGTGTATTCAATTTCCACACGGCTTTTCCTCACTACATGTACAAATCCAATTGTAAACATAATATTTTCATATTTTGAGACGTCTATCTCTATTGTTAACAATATCTTTGAGACAATATCAATACATGTATAAAACAAATAGTTGTGTTCTGACAGGTTTTCTACAAGTTTTTGACAAATCTTCAACCAGTTTTATATTATATATATATATAAAACGAGAAATATATAAAACGAGGGGTAATGGTGACCCTCTTATCTGAAACTTCGCCTTCAGATGCTATCAAGTAAGGTGAGGTTTTTTTTTTATACTACGTAGGTGGCAGACAAGCACACGGCCCACCTGATGGAAAGCGGCCACCGTGGCCTATGAACGTGTACAACACTAAGGGTGTCACACACGCGCTGCCCACCCTGAAGGGAAAGGGGGAGAGCTGGGAAGGGGTGGGGAGGCTAGGAAGGGGAGGCTAGGAAGGGGAGGGGAAGGAGGGGTATAGTGAGCTCTGGCTACCCTACTTACCGGCGGGAACACAACACGATGGTTATTATGACCGCGGTCTTCTGTAGGGCGGAGGTACTTCCCCAGTTGGACAGCTCATTTCGGACGGGAGATACCGTCGTGTCCTACCTCCGTCATATTGACGTGTCTTATTTAAAAAAGTTTTAACCAAATGCATCAGTAACATTGTCAGTCAAAAGCTTCAACTCGCCGGCCACGCATTTTAATCACTTCCCTGACTCATAGGTTGATGGAAACGCCAACACTGTTACCCCACCTCCAATGACGCAATACACCAATAGGAATGACACGAACTACGCAGCGTGGACTGTTCAGTAATAAAAACCAAATAGCCCTTCATACCGGCATTACGCGAAGGGTTGCTTTAATGCTATAGATTTGCATTTACGACCAGCACAGGGTTCTGAGGACGTGGAAGGGTTATGATGAAGATGTCGTAAGGGATTTTTGGAGGGTTTTTGATATTCCTGTATCATTTTACGTGTCAGATTCTACATATTTCTTTTATATATATGCAGGGTAATAATGTGTAATACTGTAGTGATATGGTGCAAATATGTTATTGTTTTCAGAATCGGTACGGCAATTTTTACAGAAATTTTGATGGGAACGCGAATATTGTCATAACGCTGCAGTGTTTCTTTTTAATAAATTTGGTGTAAATTCGAATTTTTATGCATAAAAATGGTGTAGTTTTAGACATAACGGCTTAAACAAGGCGCACGAGTGTAGGAAAGTGAAATTATAGCGAATTTTAATTTTTCTTTTTGGTGTAAAAATCTTCGCTTCTAGTAAAGCTTTCACTATTTTACTGAGTTAATTATCATTCGTCATCGTCATCGTCATCAACATCATCATCATCATCAACAATCATTCCAACAAGATCAGTAAATAAAGTGTTACAAAATAAAATAACACTTGACATAAAGGTCCTAGTTACCACGTCATAAAATCTCTTAAAAAGGCTTTTCAATTACTGTTATTTTTTAAATTTGAATCATTTTCACCCTTTTGTTTTTCATCCATCGAACTAATGCGCAATAAGTTCTCCCCTAAGTACCTACAACGGCCCCTTGCATACTCGATACATTACGGGGCAAACGTGCTCAAGTACTAGTATTTATTTCTACGAATTTGTTTAAATAATCATCATCATTAAATGATCAACTCAGTTGGGGCAGCTTTCCAGTGTAACTGTGATGCAGCTGAACTTCGATATTTTCCGTGAAGCGACTGCCATCTGACCTCCACAACCAATGGTCCAATGACCAATGGCGACAACGAAGTTCCAAGCTAGGCTGGTCGGATTTTTGAGGGCTCCAACTACCAGTAAGGACTGCCATAGATGTTTGTATGGCAACCGGGACCAACGGTTTAACGTGCTCTCCGAGGTACGACCAGACTAGTGCAAACAGCCATATTCAAATTTTAGTATAGTAGCCATTTACAAATTTTTGTACTGAGCGGGGATCGAACCCGCGCCCCGTGCGTAGCATAATAACCATGTCTTGTGTTTCAAGCAGTGATTAGGGCAGCCAGAGCTCACTGGAGACCCGGCTTTGTATTGTCAGTGAGACGACTTAGCCGAAGGCTTAAGTTGACACTATTACGTAATGCTATTAAAACCAACTATGTCTTCTGCACTGACAGTACAGAAAGTCTTTGAACCATCAACCCTCCCACCTACCCTCCTCCCCTTTACAGGGTCGGCAGAACGAGTGTAACGCCACTGATATTGCAAACATCAATTATTATAGGCCACGGTAGTCACTTTCCATCGAGGTGGCCGTGTGCGAGGGATATGTTTGCTACTATCTCACCTTTGTTTGAGGTTTGAGTCCGACATAACCTCACTCAGCGGCTCCGATGGGATTGGTATGCGTGGAGATATCACGCCCGGAAAGAAAATAAATAAAAAAGGTGGCCATTCGCTTGTCTACCGCCGAAGTATTATAAAAAATGTGCAATAAATATAACATGTAATAATTGCAATTGAATAAAAAAGAATTCGTCATTTTCCCTTCTAGTAAAAGGCACCGACTGAATGCACCATCACTCAGCTCCCCACAATGAGGGAAGGGGGGAGAACTGAGCTATATAGCCACAACTATAGAAGGGGGAACCCCACCCTTATGGGACTCGCAAGATAAATTGTTACAACAGTCACCTGTCAACTGTGACGAATACTGACTCGTAAGTAATTTATTTGAGTGAATGAAATGCCGACTACCTGCTGAATTATTACATTTTTAGAAAAACGTGATATTTCCCAGAAAAACTTTTACGTAAACTTGTTAAAATTGGTGATTTTGTAGGTTCCAAATTTTAATATAACCAACGTTCAAACGCGTTCTTGAAACAATTTTAACGGATTCTTTTTCGAGATTTGAATATTGTGTCTACATTTTTATTTAACACCGTGGTTATCCAACTATTTAATACTAGAAGTTGTGAACATTGGTGATTTTATTGATTTTGAGATTACGATTTTAGTTAAGTTTTAGTTTCACCTAAAACTATTTCAACGGATATTATTATTTACTGAATTATTTCTTAGAAATAAAACGACTTGAACTATTTTTATCGCTATTAGGTCGGTACCAAATAATTTTCTGAATATTTCCCCTCTAACTAACTACTTCAGGCATGTACAGTGAGCTCAAAAAGTTCCTGGACTGGAAAAATTGTATGAAGTGATGCTACCACACTAAACTATTAGTCTTAGAAGCTACTGGATAATAGATCTACTTATTAATGTATTTAAGTTAAGGATGCCACTTGCATGACTTTATTTATTTTCTTATAAAGAAACAAGACATCGATCTAGTTTATTTTATTAACGCTAATAGATAGCGTTAAATTAGACTTATAGTGTCAAAAGATTATAGATTTTAAGGTGTCCACTCTACCTATATACTCGCCAAGTGGGAGTGTTGCACCGGGGCGGGACGGACATCGAACCCGTTCTAATTATCCCCGACTAACCCCACCGTCGGCACGCGACTTAATACACTCTTGTTTTTATAATGTTTTTAAATGTCAATTGGGATATTACTACACAATTCCTCATAATGGTGTACCGTTGACTTGGAAAAAATGTCGGTTGGTCCGACTGTAATGTTAAAGTTCGCGTATTCGATTACGGTTCGGTGCAAATGTTTGTATGTATACCTACATGAATAATATTACTAGGTTTCATGTGTCTGTACGTTTATATGTATCTTATACACCTATATAGATAAATATCAATGGCGAAATATGTTACTAAGCGCATAACTCGAAGACGGCTGGACGAATTCGAGTATTTATTTCAATATATATTCCTTGAACTCTAAGAAAGGCTTTTATGGAGGAAAGGCAGCGGGATAAGAAGTCCACGCGAACGGAACCGTGTAGATATTTTTGGCTCACACCAGGATCCGATTCTACTACCTACCTAATTGACAACCAGTGTTAAACCATTGAGATTATAAAAAATGCCTTACATATGTAGGTATACTTAAAGGTTACGATATTAAAGTTGAAAATTAAATGACATTATTAAAAATGAAAGAAACGATGTATTGTATTGAACTATTTTTCATTTAATTTTGCACTTCACGAGTATATAAATAAAGCCGAAAATTCTCTCAATAGTTTGACAATTTTTAAGCGTCAGTAGAGTCGGAGTCCAGAACAGCTGAACAGATTTTGATGAAAGCTAGAACTGTATACAATAGTCTTGTAAAGCATACAATATTTCCAACAAAAGTCAGTATTAATATCAATCAAACAATACACAACTCAATCTAATTCAATCAATGTATTTAATTACAAGGAAGGATGACATATAGTAGAACATTAGTCTATTGTGTTCTGAAACTGATAAAGCGCCATCATTGAAGTTCGCTAGTCGTATTTCAGTTAGACATTGTAAGTAAGTACAATTTCATGGATGATTTGACAGCTGTACTGCGATTCAATAATAATCAAAGGTACGGCTGCGGCCCTACGGAGAGCGGGTAGCGAGTTTCAGTGTCTATTCGTCATCATATCATCTGAGCCACAGATCAGAAAAAAACTAGTAGAAATGCGACTCGATAGTTTCAGTAGCGGAACTTAAGTCGCCAAACTCACACATACGACCGTTAATAATATCGTGCATTACTAGTAATAATAATGTATTATGTTTTTTTTTTTTTTTGATTGCCCCCTGAATTTCTTGCTGGAGTCTTCTCAGGCCGGGGCCGCGTTTCGAATAGGCGCGGTGGTCCATTTGCTCACTAATTTATAAAATATTGCTGATACTGACGTTTTGTAAGTGTCGTTTAATGGTCTATACAAAATAAATGATTTTTGAATTTTGAATTATGATTGGACAGGTAGTATAATGCCATATTAGCTCCAATCATGCGTACTACAAAACGAAAATACACTACCCTTTTTATACAGCAACCACTTTTTTTCCAACCGTTCAAAATAGCGATTGCGTTTGGATCGAACAAGCTTGAATATTTACGAAAAAGTTTACAGGTATTCTTACAAAAACGTTCATACTGTCGAATTTATCCTTCCTTGCGTAAATACGCACAGTAATGACACGCATACACCGACTACATCATTTACATTATTATTATTTTTATAAACACTACCAATTAACGTCCTGGAGAGTGTCAATAAAAATGTATAACAAATAATGTTATAAAATTACAAATTTCAATCAAATAAAATTAAAACATAGGTACACTGGAAACATACACATGAAAAAAAAATAGTTTCGAACCACGTGGCAGGACTAACGTATACAAGTTAGTAACGTCAATCCTTCGCCATTTTTTTCTAAATAACAATTTAAATTCAAGACACGTTCTCACTAAAACGGAAAAGAGAGTATATCAGGTACACGGTAACGTAGATCTTATAGATACCGCGGAAAGGAATGGCGTCGGGAGGCCCCAATTTCATGGGCGATTAGCCTATAGGCCGATTCAATAACAGTTCAATGCCAGTACTTATAGTAAAGGTGTGGTGCCGCTTACAGCGGGAATAGTACTCTTGTAAATTTTTATGGGACCACACCCGTAATCCACGTAGTGGTAGGCAGAGGTGTATCAAAGACCCACATTTAGCCAGCTATGATGTTCAGTCCCATGTAATATGGGGCGATTTTTCGATGGACATGGTCATTTACATATCCGGGTCCTTTAAGTGGGGCGTGAAAAAGCATCTGATGCGGCCGTCAAGCTGAGCGCCACCATTGTACGGTCAGCGGTCAGAACGTTCCCCTTGTAAGGGAAAGATAGCAGGTTTGAATCCCGTCGAAGCATTCACTTTTTCCTATCTAAATTCGATTTGAAGAGTCAGCATACTAATTGCTTTTCAAAATTTTCTGTACATTCCATATTTCTTTTTATCTTTTCTCTGACTCCTATGATTCATATACTTATTCATTGGCATGGTATCTAAACAATTCCCGGTTCAAGCTAATCTCAATTACAAATCGTTACAGTGAGTTAATCGTTGAATCTTTGACAGGTGTACCGCCATCTGCGCAGGAGTCGGACCGTTGACCGACCGCGCGGGAAATTCGCACTGCAGTTATGGTGAAGCGGGTTTTTACGAATAATTTCTTGTTTAGTGTTCACTTTCTACGGTATTTCGATCGAAATAATTATAACAAGCTGTTGCCCGCTGCTCCGCTAGCCTCCTCGTTCCCGTTGCACCATAAAAAAAATCCTTAGAGTTCAAGTTTATTCTATATAGACCATTCAACTGTATTTATCGGGATATTTACCATGTTTGTTGATTTCATATTTTACCGATACCGATTACCCGATAGATTTAACAGTGAATATGTAAATGACCATGTCAATCTAAAATCATACATTCAACTGAACATAAAAAACGTGAAAATTAAAAATATAACTAGATTACTTTAGCAAATTAAACACTTCTGTGGGAGAAACGCGGCCCCAGGTTTGCGAAGACTGCACGGCAAGAAACTCAGCGGGCTTTTTTTGTCTATTTACAAATACTTACTTAGTCTAGATACAATAATTTGCTTAAGTAGCAAGTTGAGTGAACAGCTCTCTTAACTCGAGTGGGATGGACTGTCTGTTTAAGAGACATTTGTAGTGTTAAATGTTATAAAATGTACGTTAGTAAATGAAAGACCACACAGAATCCTCGGCATTTAGACCACCATATTGAAACAGAAAGTACCTAATAAAATGCCACAATGGAGGTCTCATTTTATTTGTAGTCACAGATAATATAGAGATATTATTTCAAAGGGCACGACGACGTGTAGTGTTGCCATATGCAGGATTTTTGTTGGATTTCTTATACCCAAAAAAATCTTAAATATGTTGTAGTGGTAGACAAACACACGGCCCACCTGATGGATGCTGTGCTGATGCAGGCTATATGTATGAAACGTAGATCATAAGATGTTGTGAGATCAAAATGTAGATGGAAACAAAGTATTAGCTAATGCATTCTTTGCATGAATATGCTGCTGCGATACCACATGTACCCAACGCCATCTAGCGACAGCAAGACTAACTACTACGTCATTTCGAATCCTGCATCGCGAAAACAAAGTTCTCGCGCTGGTACGATATACCTACAATAACCCACCGATAACCATTGGATCACCTCCCTATGATGTCCCTCCAACACAAAGGGAGGAACCCTTTGTGTTGGAGGGACATCATATCCCGTTCCTCCACAATGCTATCCTAAGATGTATTTTTTATTATTTTAGTTCAAATTAGAACATCTAGCTCTGGCAACACAGATGTTATCAAAGAGAATAGAATTTCAACAATATGATCCTGTTCGTGGTACTCGAGAGAGAATATCTCATTAAGTACTTGATAGTTGAGATTAGTATACTAGCTTTGCCTGATGATAAGCAGTGCTGTCCCTACAACGGCTTGCTCCGTGATGGCTCATGGTTCATTTGAAATAACGTATACATACATACTTACATACATACCCTCGAACGGTTAGGCAAAATGTACCAACATGCAGTTTTTTGTGCCCGGCGCGTAAATTGACTTCAGTTATTTTTTATTTTTATTTTTTTTATTTTTTTAGACTATTTATACTGTTGATTGATGGCACTTGGTGGAATTTGTTGTTACACATATTGAGAACTCACTTGTACTTTTCCACAGTATTTTTATTTTTTAATAAAAGTACAAGTTCAAGTACAAAAGGTTCGGTGAGTCTTTTCTCTGCCGTACCATTAAGTCCTGGAATTCCTTGCCGGCGCACGTGTTTCCTTCTTCCTACAGTCCCGGGTCCTTTAAGCGGGGCGTGAAAAAGCATCTGATGAGGCCGTCAAGCTGAGCGCCACCATTGTAGCACTGAACGTGTTTGCAATGGTGACCCTCTTTCATGGGACTTTGCCTTCAGCTTAACATCAGGCGAGGTAAAGTCAAATTGACGTGCCATAGATAAAAAAAAAAAAAAAAAAAAAAAAAAAAAAACAAGTGAGTTCTCAATATGTGTGACTTCAGTTATGGTACGCTGAAGGTAAAGTTCCAGGAAATAGGGTCACCATTACGAACATGTACAGTGTTACAATGGTGGCGCTCAGCTTGATGGCCTCATGAAATACTTTTTCACAGCCCGCTTAAAAGGCCTAGGACTGTAAGAGAAGAAAATACGTGAGTATTCCAAGACTGAATAGTTAGCAGCAAAGGGAAGAATCACCGAACCGCTTGGTTCTTGATAGAATATTCTACATTTCGTCAATAAGATATTCGCTCCTAATTAATTGGGGATAGTTTGTCATGGGATTATCTGTTATCTGTTATCCGCCTTCTACGAAACGGAAGAGATGTAGTGGCCCTAAGTCACGGAGAACCAATAACCATTCACGAAAGAAAATAAATTTTGTAATCTACAGTAAAAACCTCAAATATTTTTATATTTTCTTATAAAAAGTAATGTTCAAAGTTAAACTCCTAAGTAATTTACAACCTCACACGCCCTTCAGAAGTTTGGGTGACAACTTAATTTTATATACAGATGTATTGTCAACGACAGAAGTGAAATCTTCAATTAATTAACATAATAGGGTAAGGTTGCGATAGCCGCGGTAGCCTAGTGGTATGGGTAATGGACTGCTGAGACGAGGTCTCGAGTTCGATCCCAGGTTTACCATGGCACACACCAATGACTTTTCGATGCTTTTCGAAGTTATGTGTGTATTTATCGCAGGTTTATAAGTGCCTCGGAGAGCACGTTAAGCCGTCGGTCCCGGTTGCCATACAAACATCTATGGCAGTCGTTACGGGTAGTTGGAGCCCTCAAAACTCCAACCAGCCTAACTTGGAACTTCGATATCGCCATTGGTCATTAGACCATTGGTTGTGGAGGTCAGATGGCAGTCGCTTCACGGAAAATATCGAAGTTCAGCCGCATCACCGTTAGACTGGAAAGCCGACCCCAACTGAGTTGGGAAAAAGGTTCAGGGAATGATGAATAGGTATATTACTGCTAGAATATCCAGTAGTAGGGGTACAGCCAACACGTGCTGGCTTGGCATCGTGGAGGATGGCATGCGTGCCAATTGACTTATCATCTCACACAAATAGGTGACAAGCAAGCACATAACCCACCTAAAGAGTTTACCCTGGCCTATAGACGTGCAACGCCAATGCAACAAACTTATACCTGTATATTATTAAGTAAGTAAGATGTACAAATGTCATTGACGACGGTGCGCACTGTGCGGTATGAAAGGAATTTCATCCCACACACGCTCAAACTGTGGAATGAACTCCCTGCTGTGGTTTTCCCAAGCGACTACAATATGGTGTTCTTCAAAAAGGGCATAAGGTTTCTACAGGGTCGGCAGTTGTTGGAGTCAGAGAGAGAGCCTCTGGTTTTATCAACGTCACGTGCTTGTCTGCTATCTAATTGGTATAAAAAAAAGGTTTGCAAATATATTTAAGGTTAAACAACTATTGCTCTTGACTGTACCTACCTAAAGATGAACTTCCAAAAAATTGTTAAGTGGAAATTGATAGAAAGCCGATAGGTTTAGGTGGTCTGGCCGAAACTTCTATGATATTATTGAACAAAATATTTTAAGTAAGTTATCTACAAAAGTAACGTATAATATAAGATTTCAGTGTTCAAATACTTGTTCAAATGTTTGTTTTACTTAGTTTCGAAGTACTTAAATATATCAATCTGATTTGAAACTATACCGTATTTTTTGGTGTTTTGAGACTTTTTACTTGATTTAAGTCCTTTTTTCCGTGCGGAAAGTTTGTGTTATGAGTTCTAGAATGTTAATAAACATACGTAGGTACATTTTTATTATACACACACATATTATACATAGAAACACCCAGACCAATGCAAATAACCATCATGCCCACAAATATTAGCACTGAGCGAGAATCTAACCCACACCTGTGTAGCGTAACCACATACAGGTCATTAAAGAAAAAAAAATATATTAACATTAAAAACAGATATTTCAATTAAATTTATTTAAATCTAGATAACACGAGCAACATAATCCATGTTACAACTATGACCGATATTTTACGGCGTCCGTTACAACCGCCACATACCAATGTACTGAGTATTTACCAACATTCCTAAGCTAAGGCTCTCCCACGACCACGCCGCCCTCTCCCCCCGCACCTCTGGGTACCTACCCTCCGGAAATGCCGCGATACTGGCGGCGCCGGCGCAACGAGCATGCAAAGCCTAGTGTAGGGTGAATGTACTCGATACTGACACTTTAGGGATTGAAAATTGTTATGAAACTTGTTTCCAACTAGATCTGTCAGTAATAGAACTTTTGAACAATGGGTAATTTTGTATGGAACTCGTACCCACTTTGTAGCATTTTAGACTAGGTGTAATTTAGAAGAAGCCTAATTGAGTAACTCGAAAATAAGTGAACGAATGAATGAATGAATGAAAGACCGAAGTTATGATAACTTCTTTGTAACATTTTTAATTGCCAATAATCGCACTTTTTTTGCTTTTAGGACTAAATAAATAGGTAACCAGTCATTTTTTCTGTCTTAAGAGAGCGATATAGCTTCCTATCGTTGGTTTTTGGTACAGAAAAAATATTAAATAAGAACTATCAATCTTAAATAGCACAGTTTTATTAAATTGTATTGTTACTTTCAATGATTATAATCATCCCAGGCACTTGCCGGACCTACGAAGTTATCTAGGTGCCTGCCAACACCTAAGTACCATATTATGCTAATAGTATGGGCACAAGCACCTAGAGTTCTCATACCCGTCATGCAGGAGCAATAATACGCTTCGATGGCTTCTCTGCCCTGGACATTAACCTTGATTAAAATATATGTGTAATATATTTTATTTGACACGTGCCTCGATAATATGCGGCCTCTAATTAACAAGCAGTTTTCGGTTACTAGCCCATGCTGCGACATTCTAGGGCTACGGCTCGAAGATACCTCAATATTATATATACCATCTCCACCTCGCAAATGCTCGGCAAATCAAATCAAATCAATCAAATCTCCATCAATATTATATACCGCGTTCACCTTCCATTTTTTTGAAGCAGATGAGTAATAATAATAATCCAATCGTTAAGTAATACACTGAAGTCCGTTGTGAAAGCCTAGGTTTTAAATAAAAGTAAGAATAAAATAAACTAAGATATGCGCGAGCGCTCAAAATCAGTTCCTATCAGGTACTAACTACTGACGACACACCGACGCTAGCACAAAATAGTTCGAACTACCCACCTAATGGATAAAATCAAAAAAAAATTGAACGTGCGTGGGTCGATTTTACTACGGATTTTCGGTATTTTCAACATCAAATATCTTTTTTCCTACATAAGTTACAAAGTTGCTCCAATACAAAAAATATCTACGTTTTCAAAGACCTTTCGAATGGTACCAATTTCAACTTGCTACAAACTGGGTACGTTCTGACCCATGTCCTTTGTTTATTTGAATGTGCTGATCTCTAGAAATGCAAGTGCGATTTTACAATTGAGGAGGAAGGATGTGAATAATAATATCGCGTTTGGGGTGTTTTTTTGGAGCTGCAATAAATTCACTGGTAAGCCAGTATACCAGCTGAATGACGGACAAGGTTATGGTGCAGTCGGACAGGGTTTTGAGGTTGGAAAAGGAGAGGAGTAAGTGAAACCCGAACTCTTAGTGGAAAACCCCGGGTGCATATAGGATAAGCTTGATAATAATGATGATGATGGTGATGATGATGATGATGATGATGATAATGGTGGTGATGTTGATGGAGATAGTGTTGGTGATTATGATACTTTCGGGATGTATGTCGGGGTGGATGAAACCGTTTCACATACCTAGTATTTAGCATAAGAGTAATAAAAATAGTCGCTGTGTTCAAAGGAATTCTATTTTGCATAATTTGCATATTATATTTACGTTGATGACTACGTTAGCGCTCACAAAATATAATATCAATGACTGGGTACATTACTTTTTAATATTACAAATGAATGAAGAAGAAAGAATGTCTCTACCCCATGGGGATATGCAGAGCCTATAATCTCCACTTACTACGGTACTAAACCAGAAAGAGTTCTCCAGAAATTCCTGAATTTATCCAGGAAGTTTGTGTCGTAATCGTAAAACTTATCTAGATTTACACTAATATTATAAAGAGGAGAAATTTATGTCTGGGTGTGTGTGTGGTGTGTATGTGTGTGTGTTTGTAATGCATAAACTCAAAATCTACTGAACCGATTTCAAAAACTGTTTTATTGAAAAGCAAAAGAAGCTACATTCGCCCAGAGTAACATAGGCTAAAATGCAATGCGCGATAACCGACATCCACGCGGGTGGAGCCGAGGGTAACAGCTAGTCGTAAATATGTTTTAATGGAGAAACATACACATAAATACATGCCATAAAAGTTATAACACCCGCAGTAAGAGGAAATGACCCAGGGCATGGTGTTCGCGTGAAAGGTCACCTTCGTCAGGTCACTGGCCATTGGTTCCATAGTTTTAGAAGCGAGGGAAATAAACAGGGGAAACCTCCCCTTGATTATTATATTTTATTTAAGTATATACATTTATGGTCCAAAAACTGTTTTTTGCTTTATAAAAAAATACGCGATAATTTTATAGTTCTTTCGGGGAAAAATGATTGTGGGCAAAATCATCTGGAAGTTTTAATTACCAAAAAATATTTTCTTTTCGGTCAAATTGGTACTTCCAGACGATTTTACTTTCGTAACTTTGGCCAGTATCTTTTTTCCGAAATGACTATAAAATCACCCGTAATAATCATTTCCTCCCACTACGGTTGGTTCCTGGGGTAGGTATATGGTCATTGCACTTCAGTGAGACAACACTGGCTTATTTGTCAATAACATGGTATTAGATTCTATGAACCGTTGGGAAACAAAACCACAGAGGGATCATAAGAATATCAAACTAATGAAAAAATCTAAAAGGGTTAAAAGGCGATTTAAAATTACGTACGTTTTATTACCAGTTGTCAACTTGGACTCGCAAAACTCAAGTGAGTTTCGCGTAAAATGAAATTTGTTTCCCTACAAATGTATCGTAATACATTTCTACTAGTTCGTTCCGTTCTGTGGTTACAAAACTGAAAACTAAAAACACAATCAGGTTCGTAACCAATGTGTGTGTTTGTGTGTGTGTGTGTGTGTGTGTGTGTGTGCGATTGGAACAAAATATCTCAATTATGTTCACACGTGATACGTTTTTGTTGGCCGTGCGAATCAGTCATTATCAAATCTATAAGCAATAACATTTTATAACAAAATTACACGTTACTCGTTCCTTTGTTAGAATCATTCATTGAATCCTCGTTCATTCACTCCGGTTACGGTTTGTAGTCGTGCGCGTGAGCATGTTGGAGACGCAAGTTTTTTTTCTAAATTTCATGCTAATTTTTTTGTGGTACGAATGTAATAGACTTATTTGATGGTCGAAAAATTCATGTGTATAATATATACCTACATATATTTACGTCGATTTCTCTCAGAGGTAGACAGAAGTGAATAACACCCACATTTTATCAATCATTGTATAGGGTCATACGTAGTAAGGGGTGAGCCTATTGCCGTATTCCAGGCACTATTGTTGCCTCGAGCCATGCATCTGAGGCTGAGTCTGGGCTGTATATATTTCGTAAACTAGCTTAGTATATAATTACGGTCGAGTGGTCCCGTCATCGAACCTAGCCATTAAACTCAACCGACTTGAACCCACTAACACAGACAATTTAACGGGATTAGGCACTCCTAATCCAGTTAAATTGCCCACAAAATACTCACTAGTAGTAGTAATTTTAGTTTACTTATACACTTTAAAAACACAGCTTGTCTATAGAGAAACTCAAAACAATTACAGTAAAGTACGGATTAATTTCCTTCAGGGTAAAATTTATCATCATATCAATCATGAGATAGCAACACCTTAGACCAAACTAAAAAAAAACAATCTATCTAAAAAACATATATAATCACGCGAATTGAGAATCTCTTCCATTTTTAAAAGTCGGTTAAAAAGAGGCCCCTTACACTATGCGTAAGTGTATAATATCATCTAAACGTAGAAATCATTCGTTATTAGCAAAAACAAAATGGCGTTCCACACATTCCAAACTAACGTTTTCAAATACAACTTGAAATATTTAACAACTACGATTTAAATGCTCATAATAACAAAAAAAATCTAATTTACGTTTCACACAACTCACAATCAAAATGATTCATTCACAAAACAGGTAAAATGCCATGAAAAAATGATCGCTGAGCAAGAGCGAGACGCCTGTATAACCTCTCTGTCTGACAGTGTGTGATTTTATAATCTATGGTTATTTTGAAGATTATGGATAGGTTTTGTATCGTGAAGTATTCGATACGCGTGTATAGCTTAATAACATCACGCTATTTAGTGGCGTAGGAGTGGAACAGGGATACTCGGTAGGTAAATCTGTTAAATATTGGTAGAGCCTTTGAAACCTAATTAAGTCTCGAATTTTTCTATTCCCTCTGACTATGTGAGTGGTTCATGACGCTAGTATAATGCGCTATGCTATATGTGGAAAAGCGCGCCATTTCATAATTCAACTAAAGCAATTCTTAATAAGTAACTATTTACAGCCTTAATTTGTGTCATGAATTAGTTTGTGTCTAGATTTCAGTGCATATTTATCCAAAATCATCCTAAAATATTAAATTATGCTGATGAAAATGCGTGACACGGCCTGTGTAAATATTGTGAATTATATTAGTTTTAAAATACAACTGTGTGAAAATTGCATACAAATTTTGAATTTAAAAATAGAACTCCAGATTTTTTTAATCTATGGAATTGAAGCAAGGAGTTGCTAGAGTGAATAAATTATAACAAAGCGAATGTTGCCGTTTTATTGCTACTCACTCGAAATTACCTGCTTTTTTTTGAGACAGTTTCTTTCTGTAATGTCATATACTTTTAGCGCGAAGGGGGTCGATATACCTAGCTAATTTATATGTGCAAATTCAATTGTCACTTGTGTGTGTGGAAGATATTTCACTAACATGTATTTGCGCAAACCTTGGCTTGCGCAGTTATAATTAAACTTATATATATATACCAAAAGTAAAAGGTTGAACAAGATTTTGCACACTTCGAAGAGATTTTCCGTCAGTCATATATATGTTTTATATGCAATATTTGGTTATGTTTTAGTGGTTCTATCTACCCCTAACCGGTATCATCAAGCTACGTGACGTCACCGTGCACCTGGGTGGCGTCGGGTCAACGCACTGTAGCAACGACCTGCAGTCCTATTCTCAAATGGATTCGCATTTTGAATTTTATTTTGAAAACTACAGAATTATGTACTGTGTTACCATAATTAAGTACAGTGTTACCATAGTTCATTTATTTTAAATTAAGAAATGTAAATGTGACAGTTTAGGTAGTTTGTTACTCAATATCGCTCTAACGCCTGAACAGATCTGGATGCTGATTCTACTAATTGTTAACCATTTTCAATGCACTTAGATTACAAAAACTATCATTGAATATTCGGCTTTATCACATACGCTTAAAGTTCAAAATTAAATGAAAAAGAGTTTATTACTTTGTTTAATTCACTCTACACGATGCCATTTAATTTTAAACATTAACTAGGAAGGAGGAATGTCTACAAAATCAGTATATGTCTGTTTTTTTTGTAATCTCAATGGTTTGACGATCCCAGGTCTGCCGGGGTGTGAGAGATATGTCTTGCATAATCTCACATTCGGCAATCAAGGACCCATAGACGGACGATTTAGTCGGTTCGAGACCGATATAATCACCTCCACCAATATCTACAGCGCATGCAACAAAGGTTTAGGGCAATTTTCCCACCCTGGGTTATGTTACTTAAGTTTTAGTAAGAATCCTTAATCTTTTCTCGCAATAAATATAACTTATATTACTCAGGGTGAATGTAGCTTACAAATGATGAAATAATTTTTGAAATCGGCACAGTAGTTTTTGAGTTTATTGATTACAAACATACGCACACAAAAATACAATTTTTTTCCACTTTATAATATTAGTGTAGATAATAAGCTTACTGTTTAATCTAAAAATAAAAGCAGGAAAATTGTAATAATTAGCATGACAAACAGCCAGACAGCGTGAAATTCTGCAAGCGTATTGAAACATCTACTTATTAAAACTTATAAAGTATGTTAAGAAAGGTCAGTCAGATATGTGCTGTACTCATAAACTTATTAGTAATATTTAGAGGGACAAAGTGACGTTTCTTTTTATACTATTAGGTAGATAAGCACACGGACCACTTGATGGAAAGTGGTTGCCATGGCCATGGTTTGCAACAAAGGCGTCACACTCGTGCTGCTAAAGGGGTGAAGGTTAAGAGAGTCTCTGTGCTGTCAGTGCAGAAGAAAAAGAAAGGTTTCTCGGCGGTCTTTTGAATTTTAGATAGGCTAAAACTTTGTAAAGTTATATAGACGGTTTGACTGCGATAACAAACATCCACATCCAAACGAACACGCGGCGCAAATCTATATACCATATCAAAAAATAACCTGCATTTGCGCACCTACTTAAACATAAAACAACAAACAAAAAAGATTGCATAGGAAAAACCGTTACACACCACAGACACAAAACCTGTCTTCTTTTTTTAAACATAACACAAAGTTCATCACCATTGTGACCGATAAATCCCAGACTGTCTTTGTCGATGACAATATTGTCTACGGCTCATCACAATAGCTGGTGCGGTCAAAGACCCCACTTTCGCTAGTCTGGGTCTAGATTTTGGTTCAGGTCAGGTTGTCTAGGCCATTATGCGTCACCTCTGAACCGAATTGTCGCAGCACATTCAGACAAATGACAAAAGCGCCTTGCAAATGAGAAATTGCGGTTTAATAGAATAGACGGTCTTTTGTCTGTGTTATATTTGTTATGAATGCATGGCAACACTTTTATCTGAGTTGGTCACACTTGTCAAAATTACATACTACACATGCTCCAGATCGTAATCCCCGAAGGGGTAGGCAGAGATGTATTAGATAAAATAAAAGCCCACTGAGTTTCTTGCTTGCATTTTGTTAAAAATATGGGTAGGTATACCAAAAATAAGTTCCTTACCGAAAATGTTGCAGCTAAATAAATTTAAAAAAAAAAATTCGATCCGGTTTCTTGCTATGCGCGTATGCGGTGTAAATCACTAGGAAATTAATTACATGCTTAGCCGCACAAGCACTACCACTGTAGAGTATCAAATATTAGGTATTAGATATTGTCCAATTTAAACATAGATAATGTATACCATACATGTCTCTGTGGCGTACGGGTGGTAGTGAACGCGACAGTTACTAAGGAGGCGCGGCTTCGATCCCCGATCAGTGCAAATATTTTGTTGGGAATTGGGGCTCAAGGAATGATGAATATGTAGCGCAAATATACCCACTGATTCCTTCATTACCGCGTTACCGAATTTACAATGTCAGTGGCTAATGAATTTTAGAGTAAAAACAAAGTTGATAATGGTTTATAAAAAACATTTCACGGTTCGTAAATACTGATTTTGTGAAATTCAACCCCTTAGTGGATAAAATACATTCCCACACGATGTCTGTGAGCTAATAAATAATATTTGCATATACGTTAACGAAGTCACTTAGCGATTCGCCCAGGGTGCACCCGCCGTGACCGCATTGACAAACCAACGTGACCATATCCTGAATAATGCATAAAAACGTTAATTACCACTTAACTAATCGCCATTCTATTCACAAAACGTGCAATTCAGTAAATTAGTATTCTAAATGTCTGATACTTTACAAGACTTTAACTGGTAGTGCTTGTGCGGCTAAGCACGTAATAGTCCAATTAATTTAGTTGCGATTTACACCGCAATGCTTTGCGGAAGCGGGTGTATATTTTTCTTTTCAAATTTATTTGGCGATAACATTTTCGGCTAGGAATTTATTTCAGGCATAACCATTTTTTTACAAAGTGTCCAATTGGCGGCAATATGCTTGAAATTCATAGTTGGCGAAATGTGGGTGTTTAATACACCTCTGCCTACCCCTTCCGGGATTACGGGCGCGAGCATATGTATGTATATAAAATATGTAGTATTCTAAAAGTATGTGATGATTTTAAACCAGCTATAGCCCATAGAGGTAAGAATATACAGGGTGTAAGGGTAACACTCACGCACCTTGGTACACAACATTGGCATTAAAAATAAATAGGGTACAGTGCATTTTTTTATACTGTTTAACTTGCATTATTCACAAAAACGAATCGTCAGATGCGGTTCAGAAATTTTATATGTGACTTATGTGCGAAATTCGTAAAATTTACAATCGCTTTATGAAACTCTAATAAAAACATAACATCTCCCATACTCATCTCATACAATAAAATAAAACAACAAAATCTGTTTTATTACATACGAACTGAGTTATAAACTGTCATTTAGCCGCACCAATAAAAGCAAGCTCTACGAACAACTAGCAAATACTAGGCAGTAACTTTATATGTCGAAGTAATATAAAATACATAAAACTATGATGTTCAGCTATAAATACTAGGCCGAGTATCAATAAGGCATTCCAACTGAATATTATAACTAGGGATGTCGAAATTAGTAATAAAAATTATTGGAACGGAATGTACAATTTATATTTATATTTTTTTTGATAATATATTGTATTTTGACTTGCGTAGGTATTATTTAAATTATTGATTAAATATTTAATTATTGATTGATTAATTTATTAAGTTGTGTTTAATTGATTTGTATTGTAATTCGTCCTGATTTTATTTGAATCGATTTTTAAATGTTATGTAATACAATTAAATATTTTCCGATTCTGCATTATCACATTGGATTTATCTGTAAGGATAATGTTGATGTTATGTAATAATAATAAATAAATAAATAAATATTAGTTAGGTGGTAGAGCACGCGGCTCACCTGATGGAAAGTGGTTACCGAGGTTTGTAACACCAAGAGCATCTCAATGAAGCTGCCGACCCTGTAGAGGGGTGGGGGGTGAAAGTTAGGTCATCATGTGCCATCATTACAGCTTGGTCTTCCCACTGACAGCACAAATCTGGCAAAAGTATCATACCATCATAACGTTATTCCTGGTTAACATTAGAGGGTTTTCATCTTGAAACCTGGTGTCTACTTACTAGATCTCCAATTGTTTGGTTTATAGACTTTTTATAGGAGCAACCACCGTCTGACATCCCAACACCGAGAAGAAAACCTGTGCCAGATTTACCTCGTGTAGATGAGGTTAAGAATTTCATTTTTCGGTTCCTTGGATGTTAATGTATCTCTACCTGCCCCTTTTAAGATCAAGCGGCGGGAGTAATATGTAATACTTCCTTACGATCAAAGAGAAAATATACATAAATAGCCAAATAAAGAAAGAACCGGTCCCACGGTTTCAAGAATTAGTTTACATATACCTACACGAGACGGTTTTCGCCGGCGTCAGTCAGTCTAAACATAAAAACCAAGTGGCTATTGAACACTGAAGTTCTTCGGGCACAACTCCAGAAACGCGGGCTCAATACAGAGATACCGGGCCTGTCCCCAACACGATGGATAAAGCTCTTTAAAATACGCACGAACGCATTATGGAATACCACCAAAAGTTGAGGAATATAGTGCCACATGCCTCAACCCTGAAAGCAAGTGCTGACAAGGAACAGCAACCCTGTTTAATAACTGCCACGATCATTCTTATATAAGTTATTTTGGGCTTAGAGTAGTGACCGTCAGAATGGCTGGTTGCCTTCCTCATTTAGTATCGAGACAGTGATCAAAAATTGCTACCTAATTGCTACTATTTGCTACCTTCAATTAAATAATTGCTACCTCATTAATTTAGAAAATATAAGGAATAACAATGTCACCAGCCATTCTGACGTCAGAATGGCTGATCAGCGCATAGTTTAAGTAAACTAAACAGAGATGAGCTATTGTTTTTGCTTCAATAAAGCTAAAGCCTAAACTTAATTTCATCTATATTTTGCACACCGAACACGGTGAAACATGCTGCACTAATCAAAATAATGTCAACCTATTACCATTGTTATACCATGTTTCTTGCAAATAAAAATTTTCATTTTCATTTTCATATTCAATAATTGCTACCTAATTGCTACCTACTCACCTATAAATTTTCCTCTTCTCCCCTTCTACCTTCCCCTTTCCCCTCTACATGGTAGGCAGCACCAGTGTTGCAAACGTCCATAGACCGCAATAACCACTTCGTTTGCCACCTAAGTGATATAATAAAAATGTATCTGGAGCCCCAAACTGTTTAACCATTTTTTTATTATAAACTAATTCGTATAAAGCGTAATTTCTGTTCTGTGTATGTGTGTATGTACTCGTATGTATGTCATGCAAATATCAGCTGCTTTTCTTCTTGTATTGAAGACCATGTAACTGTATTCTGTTACGTTGATTAGTTATAAAATAAATGAGAGTTTGATAATACTAATTTTGATATCAATCAATTAATTCTTATTGAAGTCCACCGTTGGACAGACCTCCCTCAATATGCGCCACTGCTCCCAATCATTCAACCTCCGTGTCCAGTATGGCCCAGCTGCCTTTTTCAAGTCATCGGTTCATCTGGCTAGAAGGCGTCTTACCTTCTCGCTCTACTCAAGAACTGGTTTACTCCAGATTCTAATTTTGACAATATTATAAAACATATATTCAAATTCAAATTCATTTATTGACTCACAAATGAATGATGGTTATAGATTCATGACAAATAATATTCAGTGTCGATTATATTCATCATTGCTGGCTTGTGAGAATGAGACTACATACAAGGAATAACAAATGTCATGTCATATTAACCTGCAATCTGCTTACAAGTTCTCAAAAAAAAGAATAACACATTTCCACGTGCTGTTAAGTTTAAGATAAAGTCATTAAGGAATCTAAAAATTTATTAACATCGACTTTATTTCATATTTTAAACTTTAAATAATGTAAAAATATAATTTCAGTTTAGAGCAATAATAATAGGTCTTCAAAAACAGTACTTAATAAATGCTGTCCATTTTGATGATAAATTTCGTATTACTTTTTTATAGCTGTCTGTGTACTTAATGTTGTCTCATTCGTACACAAAAAAAATCATAAAATTTGGATTTGTCATTCCTAAAAAAATGCAAAAATTTTAGTACTGAAAATTGGGTTTCCTCCAATTTTTTCAAACAAATCGGCTATTTCATATGTAATATTATTATACAAAGCATATTTTTTCAGTAAAAAGCAATACATTTAACAGTATTGGGAAGAAACGGATGACCTTGTCAATATACCTATTATTTATACATTCCACAATATAAATGACTCTATAATATGCCGTGCTAGGATGACCACCGATCCGGTTTGTCCCGGTGAAAAACGGTCTCGTAAAAATACTGTTTTTTATAAGTATGCTATATTTTATTTCAAAGATATATTTGTGTTTTCTTTTGTCAAAAATATTATGTAAGGTTATTTTATTTATAATTTAACATACATAAACTCAAGCGTATATCCCCGAAGGGGTAGGCAGAGGTGAGGCAATATTTGAAGTTCCTGGCAACAGATAGTTTGGTTAAGCCGGGTACACACTAACCGAACAAACGCGATACAACTTAAATGAGATTGTCTTCTCAAGCATAAGAATTTAAAGCTTTAAGAGTTCAAGATAAAGTTTAATATAAGATAAAAAAATATTACTAAGTCCGACCTCCTTTTTGTTAAGATGATGTATTATTCTTTTGGAAGGCTTACTTTGAGACAGGTGTCCATCACACGGAGTCCTTTGAAAAAATATTATGATTTGGAATTAACATATTCAGTTTGTATCGTTTTATAATACTAATAATTAATTCTAAGCGTTCACAGTTGCCTTGAATTCTAAGTGGACGTGGAGCTATACCTCAGTTTAAAACCTAGAGTCAAATCAAATCAAATCAAATCAAAAATCATTTGTTCTGTATAGACCATTAAACGGAACTTACAAAACGTCAATATCAACAATATTGTATAATTTAGTATGCAAATGGACCACCGCGTATGAAACGCAGCCCCAACCTGAGAAGACTCCGGCAAGAAACTCAGCGGGCTTTTCTTTTGAACAGCTCACGTCCAGGCTTGTTTATCATCTCTGCACGCCCCGCAGCGCACGATGGCCATCAGGGTCATCAGGGGGTACCGTACGATATCCTTCGACGCAGCGAGTCTCCTCGCCGGATCGATACCATGGATCCTGGATGCGAGAGCCCTTTCGGTGCTATATCGGTATCGAAAGGAGGCGCGGGAGCGGGGACATGACCCCGAGCCTGGTGAGCTCCGGGCCGTGAAGTCCCAGCTCCACGGGGACATGGTATCCGAGTGGGAACGACGACTTGGGCAATCACGCGCAGGGCACGCTGTATTAGCGGCGGTAAGACCCATCATGGGGGACTGGCTAGAGAGGCCACACGGTAGCCTCTCGTACCGGCTGACTCAGGTGATCACCGGGCACGGGTGCTTCGGGGATTACCTGCGTCGGATTCAGAAGGAGCCAACGTCCGAGTGCCATCACTGTGATGCGAGCGAGGACTCGGGGCTGCACGAGTGCCCGGCGTGGGAGACGCCAAGGCGGGCCTTAGTGACAGCCCTAGGGGTGGGAGTTGTCTCGCTCGCCACCTTGCTCACGGCGATGGTACGATGCGCGAGTGCTTGGGCAGCCGCCGCCTCCTTCTGCGAGCAAGTTATGCTCGAAAAGGAGGAGGCGGAGCGGGTCCGGAGAAGACTCCGGGCCCGCACTGCCCGCGATGAGCGGAGGCGACTCGGACGTCGGAGGTCGCAGAACGACCTCCGTCCCCCATGAGCGCGGGCCTGGGGGTGACGGGTGGAGCCGCCTGTCACCCTAGCAGAAGCAGGCCACGGCGATGGCACATAATGCCACACCATACCCAGGGTCTAGATGGGGACGCCATGGTCCCTACTTTTAGGGAAGAGGGTCATCTCAACAGAGATGTCCCCGGGTCTGCCGGGGTGCGAGAGATATGTCTTGTATAATCTCACCTCCGGCAATCGAGGATCCATGGACGGCGTGCGTTTTGGTCGGTTCGAGTCCGACATAATCACCTCCATCAGTTTTGGTGGGGGTGGTATCCGTGGGGATTTTGCGCACGATAAAAAAAAAAAAAAAAAAGGCTTGTTTATCATCCAAATAATCCTGGATTTTATAATAAGTTTTTTGGCATAACTTTTTTTTAACTAAAACAATACAATCATAGTGATAGAAATAAGCTCTACAGGTAACAAAAATAAAATCGCAGTCTAAGACTTGAAATGGTTCGTGCCACCACCGCTCCTAAATGGCCCTCGATTCATTGAGAACACAATCCCTATTTAAGTGAAAGGTTTCCGATTCTAGATCTGAATAGCTGAAGCGATAAAGGGCGAAACAAGTAAGGCTGCCTTCACACTAGCGTACACATTTGTTTATCGTTACATACGTTACGACAACGAGACGAGTGGGCGCTGGATAAACGCTAGTGTGAAGGCAGTCTACTATATACTACTACATACTACAATCTTGTTTAGCTACTACTCCTCCCGAGTGGCAATGTAACTATTTACATTTTCACTAAGAATAACAAAATTACAACTTCGTTGTTTTTGTTGCTAACAATGTTGCTTTTTTATACCACTAAGGGGGCAGACAAGCACACGGCCCACCTGGTCACTAGTGCTTTGCTTGCTTAGTGATATTATCGGCGTTACGAGTCCAAAAGTAGCGTGCAAATTGGTTTTCGTACTTTAATCAATGATAAATAAGGATTAATCTTTTCATTGAACGCAAACACAACACAACAAACTTAAATACCTAAGTTTTATAAAACGTTTTTCCTGCCCTTGTCCCAATTATTTGTAGTGGTCATATCTTTAGTCACTTTCAAGTATTGACCGCATGAATTATTTAGATTTTATTCCAATAATTTATCTCAAAACACAAATCGCATCGCCCGCTTGTGTACTTCCAGCCTTAGAGCGACAACTTAACCTGACAAATGACACGGGTGTCCTTATCACTAAGAGGCAGAGTGCCGCCAATTTACTAGAGGTACAGCCCTCTAAAACATTTTCTAAATTTATGTGTCTAAGACGGCTGCAAATTTATAATTTCTACCTTTATTTGTAAGCAGATGCTGTCACTAAGACATTTAACTTTTTAAATTCGTTTATTAAGTCAAAGTTAGGAAAGGGCTATGCTTGGAATGTCTCTACGAGATCGTATGAGAAATGAGGAGATCTTGTAGACGAACGAAGGTTGCTGACAAAGCCAGATTAGCAAGCTGAAGCGGCAATGAGCGGGCACATAGCAAGAAGAACAGATGGCCGTTGGAGCAGTAGCCTTAGCACGAAATACTATCGAATTCGTAATGTAAAGGTAACAGAACGGAGTATTGCGATTGGCGGACTACACATGCAAGGTTCACAAGAGGCAGACTGCCAATCACAATGCTCCATTCTCTCGAAACCTTTACATTACAAATTCCATAGGAGTTCATGCTAGTGCTACTGAAAGGTTCTTGAATGAAGACCACGTACTGGTAGACGAGGTGTAGGACATGTGGATGACATAGTCAGAGTCAAGGGTACTCGTTGGATGCAGACAATAAGACTATAAGGTCGATGGGGGACGCTGGGTTCATCAGTGGACGTCCTATGGCCGTTGTTTTTTGATGGCGTATGACCATCAGTGATTAGGTAGATGATCAGTGGGTGAAGCTACTATTCGGTTACCTTTTAGATGGGTGACCGCTTGTCAATTGTTATAAGTCAAGACGATCGCTTCCTTCTACTCAACTCAACTATATCAGTGGTTTGGTTAACACTACTCAGGTTGGGAGGTCAAATAGAAGTCTCTCGCAATATAGTCGAAAAAAAACCATGCTAGATTATATTTAAACGCACCGCTGGTTTCCAGCATGATGATAATGATAGGTAAATATATATTTTGATACCTACCATTAGATCACATGCTTATTTGCAATTGTTCATTGTTCAAAAAAATCCGTACAATAAACAAAAATATCAATAAGCTAGCAACCCTATTTATACCAAAATATAATAAGTATGGTAACACCAGTAACACGCCTCGTCTAGCACCTGTCTGGCAAGACAGATTGCAATCTAGGTCAGGGCAGTGATAGGAGTAAATATTCCATTGTGTCATTCATATGTAAACTAGATCTATTTCTACGTATAATAGGTTGTTACCCTCGTAGTAAACAGAGGTTTTAGGAATTGTTTTGTACTGCACGTCAATAAGAGATCACCTCACATGATGGTAGGCTGAATACAAAGTCTTAGTAAAGAGGGTTTTAGACACCTACGATTTTAACATTGGGGCCTTTAGATTGACGTTCTCATCAGATGATTTTTCACACCACCCTTGAGGGACCCAGGACTGTAGGAAGAAAGAAACATGTGTGCTACTAAACCAAGTCTTAACCGTGGAAAATAAAAAACAAGTGAAAGTGCGATGTAGTCGGTGCACGCGTGTCATTGGTGTGCGTATTTACGCAAAGAAGGATAAATTCGACAATATGAAACTTTTTGATAAGAATACGTATAAACTTTTTCGTAAATATTCAAACTTGTGCGATACACCGTATGAAACACTATAAATTATTCTTTATCTATAGCAATGTAATCGCAATTTTGAACAGTTGAAAAAAAGGTGGTGGCAGTAGAGTTGCTATTACCTAAAAAGAGTTAAGTGTGTTTTGTAGTAGGTATGATTTGAACTAATATGGAATTAAAAATAGTAGTAAATTCCACCACTCAAAGCAATCATTTACTAGTAGTTATAGTATAGTATAATTTGATGTCAATTCAAAATCATACGCCACTATAATAAATAAATTTTGTATATAAAAAAAGAAAACTACGGAAAACTTCCCAAAAAAACTCTAAAACATTTTTGGTACAACTAACTTTAACATTAATACTATTGAAAGGAATATTGAAAAGGAGTAAAGACAAATCGACCGCTAAGGGCAGATATAAAGGAAACGTTTTATTTCCCAGAGGGCTCTACTGGGAACTGGGAACAGCGGGACCGTGTTTCAATCGCGAGAACTACTATCTTGTTCTTCTTTCTTGAATTACATTTTTTTATGGCACGCCAATTTGGCTACACCTAGCCTGAAGGTAAGCTGAAGGCAAAGTCTCAGGAACGAAGGTCACCATTACAAACACGTACAGTATTACAATGGTGGCGCTCAGCTTGGAAGTGCCCGGTTAATGGCAATTGGCTCGCCACCTATTACATTGGGACCTAAACATAGACTGGCGAAATGTAGGTGTGCTAGCACCTCTGCCTACCACTTCGGTGATATAAGTGTGAGTTTATGTTATGTTTTGTCTAATCAATAGGTACTGATACTGTTCTTGTTACCCACAGAAGCCTATCTCCGGAATATTTAAGTCTATTTCTTCTTCTATCGAATCGACGCTATTTTTGAGTTGCCATCGTGGTATAGTAATTAGTTTCACGGCAGCGCCGCTACTCACGGAGAGGTCCCGAGCATAGGTTTCGCTCTTAGGGAAGGCAAGTCCACAAAAATTTGCAGTAAGCGAAAATAGAACTCACTCCTTCTGACATAACAGTCGGATGTCTACCTCTAAGGCAATTGGCTGTCAAAATATCGTAATAGTAGTGTCATCGAAACACCTGTTTCTCTGGTTACCAAAAAAGGGACAGGACACTGGTGTCTAAAGAATAAATTTTTGTTTGTAATATTATGCACGGAAGCTATTCCAAGTTTAGTAGTAAGTAAGGTATTTATCACATGATTAATTACTTAAAGGGCTGGACAACTTGAAAATAATGCATCACACAATTTGCCTACTCATCAACATAATATTTCATTCCTGGATTTCGTCCATTAGTTAGCATAAGGTCAAGAACACGGAGGACCGAGTCAAGAACCTATGACTCCTATGAGCGTATTTTTAGATGGAAAAAAGTTAATAACTTCGTTTTTTTGTATAGTGAGACATTTGTATTAAGTATTTTATATAGGATATACGTTTCATTTTAGTTCCTAAAGTTTTTCTGATAGTTACATCCGCACGTAACTTTCAATCGTAAAACAAAATATTATCATAATGAAAATCATAACTAAATGCATAAAAGTTATGTGTCAGGCTGATTAAATAGCAACATTTCAAAATGCATCGCTGTGGCGCGGGGTGAATGCACTTTTGACGTTGGTTTTGCACCAATATGGCGGACGCGGGTAACCTAAGAGCACTTATTTCAATTGCCTCTTCACTATTTGCCGTGGTTTGCAAGTTTACATAATTTTATTTTAATGGTGTTATGGTTATTTTTAATGCTTAGGTTGATTGCGAAATATCCTATAGGTATATATTGTGATTTGATGTAAGGAGGTAGGTTTTATACTTCACTATCACTATCACTACATAGTATAAAATAAAGTCGCGTATTCTGTCCCTTTGTATGCTTAAATCTTTAGAACTACGCAACGGATTTTGATGTGGTTTATTTCAATAGATAGAATGGTTAAAAGAAGAAGGTTTATATGTATATAACATCATGCTTCGACTAACAGGTGCGGAGCAGGAATGAATAATGTTGCAAAAACGGGGTGACGCAGACGAAGTCGCGCGGGTCAGCTAGTAATAAATTAAATTGAAAAAGGCAAGTTAACAGTATTAACGAACATTTAGCCAAAAATTTATTGTTACCATGTAGCGTAAATAGAGCAACAGTTTTCTCATTACCGCGCTACGGAATTTAACATGTCAAATGAATTTAAATAATAAGCACTTTTTATGACAGCTGGATATTTCTTAATAGTTAATAGTTTTATAGAAAAACGGAGTACCGCGGTAGCCTAGTAGTATGGGTAATGGACTGCTGAGACGAGGTCTCGGGTTCGATCCCAGGTTTTACCATGGCACACACCAATGACTTTTCGATGCTTTTCGAAGTTATGTGTGTATTTATTGCAGGTTTATAAGTGCCCGGTTAATGGCAATAGGCTCGCCACCTAGGGTTATAAAGTGCCCGGTTGATGGCAATTACATTGGGACCTAAACATAAACTGGCGAAATGTGGGTGCTAGCACCTCTGCCTACCCCTTCGGGGATATAGGCGTGAGTTTATGCTATGTTATGTCATATACTCTGTTACTTTCTCACACCTAGGTTTTGTGTAAAAGACTAGGTATGTAAATCTCTTGCTCGTCTTGTCTTTTTAAATAATAGTAATAATTTTATACTACTACTCTATACTACTAATTTTATACAACTATTATCTATATTAGTCAGTGTTTCGCACTTAATCTGTCAAAATCTTGTTGTAGGACACGTGAATCGTACGACTTAGACCCATCTATTGAGAAGCCTTACTAAAGTCACGCAGTATCTACTTAGCTAAAACATGAACATCAGAACACAGTCGTTTTATATAATAATATATAATATAATCTCACCTCCGGCAATCAAGGACCCATGGACGGCGTGCGTTTTGGTCGGTTCGAGTCCAACATAATCACCTCCACCGGTTTTGGTGGATGTGGTATCCGTGGGGATTTTGCGCACGATAAAAAAAATAAAAAAAGACATTTTATACTGTCAACAAACCTACTACATTCTCGTACCACCTTGGTGAATGGATTGAGTGGTCCGTTGGGAACAAAGGTCCGAACAGCACCCAGGAAAACAAGGTGGTTGGTTACTACGAAATGTACGATATAGATGTAGGCGTTACCTGGCGAAAATCCATTACAAAAAAATATATATATTGGGGGAGGGAGGAGGGCCCACCGCTCACCCGCGGTTCAACACTCCAATAATATATATTGGAATGTCAAACCACCCTCCTCAAAGCAAGTAAAACAAAAAATCTTACCAGAGAGGACATGTTGTAACATGTTCAGTATTCCGCTAGTGCGAAGGACAAACCTCGACACGTATTTCGCCTCTACACGAGGCATCTTCAGGAGCGCTCTCAAGCGAATCTACAAAATGTTCCTAACTGACCACCCATGTGAACACTAAGTGGTTTGATAGGAATGAAATTCCTAACTGACCACCTTGGTGGATGGATTGAGTGTTTCGTTGGGAACATACGTACTTAATGCCCCTTATTTTAAGAGACAAACCGTTTCGTAACTACGCACGTTCGTAAAAACCAACAAATTTAAGTTGGTCTAAATTTACACCAGTTCTCTCTCCTATGTTAATCAATTATAATCCACCGTATTCTCACGTTACGACTACGTTTAAAACTCGATGTCACTCAGAATAATCGCCAGTCTCGATTACACAATGTTTCTGAGAGGATCCGGGAGGGAAACATTATCGCGAATTGCCTCTGAACGCTAGCGAGGGGAGGCTGCGTCTCATGAGAGGTACATCTTAAAATAGAGGTGACGGTATTTCTACACTGAAAATTGAGATAGTAATTGTCGTATTGATTTGAAACTTATGTATCTATACAAATAAATAAAATTGGAGAGTCTGTTTGTAATATTGAAATAACCGCTTTCTACTACATGCATATGAATGTCTATCTGTCTGTTTGTTCCGGCTAATCTCTGGAACTGCTGGACCGATAACATTGTAAAAAAAATTGTCATATTGTAATTTTTTTTATGTTGAGGTCGTCAAATTGACTGGGCAGAGGCGCAGTCCAGATCATGGTGGCCGTCGTTACAGGTGCTGTCCCCACCCTGACGGCCTCGACAGTTGTTTTTGCACGCCCCGCTTGAAGGACTCGAAACTGTAGGATGAAGGAAACACGGGTGCTGGCAGAGCATTCCAGGACTTAATGGTGCGACATAGAAAAGAGTCTCCGAACTGCTTGGTTCTTGATGGAATGGTTTGTACCGTATGTGGGTGACATCTAAGTCCTGCGCGCGTTGTCCTGTGTAGGAAGGGAGAGGGTTGGACCAGTTGGAAGAGCTCATCAGAATATGTACACGCAGTACAACCATGTGCCCTCAACTTTGGTGGGTATAATTTCCCTAACACCCTATATACACAACTAGCTGACCCGCACGACTTCGTCTGCGTCACCCCGTTTTTGCAACATTTTTCATTCCTGCTCCGCACCTGTTAGTCGTAGCATGATGTTATATACATATAAACCTTCCTCTTTAACCATTCTATCTATTGAAACAAACCACATCAAAATCCGTTGCGTAGTTCTAAAGATTTAAGCATACAAAGGGACAAGAAAATAGGGACAGAAAACGCGACTTTATTTTATACTATGTAGTGAAGAAACTTATCAAACTTATAACTAACCCTCAATTTTCGTCGCGGAAAAAAAGAACATTTTTTGTCAGCTCAACAAACTTGAAAAAGAGATACTATATTGGCAAATATCGTTACAAAATAACAGATCATTTAACAGCCGTTATACAATAGCATTTACCTTTCCACCAGGGCTCTTTATATTGGTGAATGGATTGTACTCTTGCGTTTATCGACGGCCTCAGGTAATGAGCTGTGAAACTACATATCTCTGTGGGTTTTCGACATTCTGCGTGGTAAATCATGTGTGGGTTATAAAGTATACCTACAGGTGTTATCAAAAGGCTGTTGTTTTTTGACTAGTTGTACCCTCGACTTCGTCCGCGTGGACATTTTTTTCGCAGAATGACCTCCATCTCCCATGAGCCCGGGCCTGGGGGTGACGGATGGAGCCATCTGCCACCCTAGCAGAAGCAGGGAGCAGGCAGCGCGTGGCGGAGGCGCCACCCCATATCCGGAGTATAACCGGGGACACCGTGGGGTCAACTCGAAAAAGAGAGCCCCGGGTCTACCAGGATACGAGGGATATGTTCGCTGCTATCTCACCTCCTACAACTAAAGACCCAAAAACGTCGTGTGTTTAGTCGGTTCGAGTCCGACATAACCTCTCTCACCGACTCCCGTGGGATTGATATCCGTCGTAACCTCACATGCAAGTTGGTATACCAGTTAAAGACCCAGACTTTTATGTTGACATTCCTCTTGGGGTTAGGAGGCCATGCGGCTGTTGCTGCCGTAAAAGTCACATAAACCAGAGTAAGTAGGAGGAAGAGTTAGTGGACAACGGCCACCAAAATCAAAACTCAGCAGCGAACTTTTAAATGACTTAGACACGTTAAATTTAAACTGAAAAGGTGAATGCCGCCACGGGGCTCGAACCCACGATCGTCAAAGCATTCCCTTTGTCCGACTTATATTTGATGTGAAACAGTTAGCATACACTTAGGCACAAGCACACGGCCCACCCGATTGGAAGAGGTAACCGTGTCCTATGGACGTGTACAATGCCAGGACTTAACAATCGTGTTGCCACATGCAAACCTAAGAGGATCTTTTAATGCCTTTCACTGCAAACTCCCTCCTATTGGTTCTAGAACCTTAATTCCCTTGTTACGCTAATTCAATTTCAAATTAATATTTTTTATCCGTGGCATGTCAAGTGCTATTTTGCCGGTTGCGTGTCAAGCGAGCATCGTGGCCCGATCAATAGCGGGAGTGCCACCCCATAGCTTAGGGGCACGTAGGGGTGGCCTCGAGTGTACCCACGGAAGGACAAGGTTCAAGGACGGAAATACGATCATCGATTTATGACCGTGTTTATTTCCTGAAGATTTTATTATTTGACTTCCAAAAGTAGGTTAACGAGTGACTATTGGAAATTTTATTTGTACATGTTTTATAGAAGGTCATCATCATTATAAATTAGGTACATCGTGTAGTGTCATGACATTACTATAACTAACATTTTTTATTTAGGGCACGTCAATTTAATTTCACTCCGCCTAAAGGCAAAGTCTCAGGGAAGAGGGTCACCATTACAAACACGTAGTGTTGCAATGGTGGATTTAGCTTGACTGCCTAATCAGATGCTTTTTCACGCCCTGCTTAAAGGACCCGGGCCTGTAGAAAGAAGCAAACACGTGAGCTGGTAAGAAATTCCAAGACTTAATGGTGCGGCAGAGAAAAGACTCACCGAGTCGATTGGTTCTTGATAGAATATTCTGCACTTCTCACATGACAGAATACCATTTAGTAGTCGATTGAATTTTGGTGTAGTATAATCAAAATCAAATAATACCTAACTGTATTAATTTTAATCACAATTTTAATAAAGTAAAGTGACGGAGAAAGAATATCACCACCCCTTCTCCTTTGAAAGGTGCCGTTAGAGGTGACGTATGATAACACTGCAAGAGAAGACTGAAACTCGAAATAAAACCCTATACCGACCCATCTGGTCAGCGTGGAAACAGTAGGCCAAAGAATCCCAACATTTTTTTTATACCACTTAGTTGGCTGTCACCGTGGCCTATGGACGTTTGCAACACCAGGGGCGTCACACACGTGCTGCCTATCCCATAGAAACCTTCTAATGCCCTTCTTGAAGAACCCCATATTTTAGTCGCTTTGGAAAACCACGGCAGGGAGTTCATTCCACAGCTTGAGCGTGCGCGGGGTGAAACTCCTTTCATACCGCACAGTGCGCACCGTTTCCGTTGGAAGAAGCCTATGTCTAGCAATGGATATTGATTGATTTATAACTTTTGAAGGTCTCTAATACAACTGTATCAGTCTTTGCTTCCTATATTAGCGTAAGTATAAAAAATCAATCAATCATAGTCATCTTCATAAAGAACATGAGTTATACAATTACGTTGTCCTACATTGGATAGGTTCCAAAAGGAACTCCTATATAAACAGATAATCCGATGTTACGCCACAATTACGAAAGGCCTTCATTTCTAAAACTATTTTACATGAATAGTTAAAATATCAGCTGCCCATACTTACGCTGGAGGGTATAGATATCCCGGTCTATGAAGCATATGGTAATGTTGTAAACTGGAACACTGGATCACCTATGCCAGTGTTTCTCAATATATAATATAATGACGACGACCCCTGTGGGGCTAATAAAACAAAATGAACAGTTTACGACCTCAATATTGTTTGGTATTATGTTATTCAATCAACACAAACTGCGTACTGAACTAGCAAAGCAATCGGTAATGTAATTAAGAAATTGTATCCTTTTTTTTGTGTGGAAAAAATAGTAGTAATCGCTCAACATTGGTTACATGTAATTTGCTCAGTAATCTTTCTATTATTACAGTTACCTACCTAACAACTTCACAAATGGTGAGCGACACCCGAATATTAAAGCGATCATAATGGTAAATACAATAATTTACCTTTTGATTTGCTTGAAGTTTCGGCCAGGTTGCACTACCCGTGCGTGAGTCAGCTTGTAACCACGGCAACAAATCCCCGGATTTCACTAACCATATGTCACGCAACGCGAAAGTTTAAAAATAAAAACTTCACAATTAAATGTGAATTTGCTGAAAAGCAAATTCCTCACATGATATTGCAAACAATCTAATAAGTAAGATTGTCTGGAAGAGATCGCATCCAGCGATAAGGCCGCCCATTGTACATACAATGTTTTACGCGTGTTATTACCATATTTATACCGTAATTTCTTTATGGTGTACAATAAAGAGTTCTATCTACGTATTTAAGAACGCATATATACTATTTTTTATTTATTTATACTTGTCATAAGTCTCAATCAACGACCCCTGATAGCAAAAATCTAAATATTTTGACCCCCAGGTTGAGACACTGGCCTTTGCGGTTGTACAGAATATGTCTAACTCAAAGCCTACGATCTGATCTAATTTACATAATTTTGGATAGATATTTTAGTTTAGATTATGTCTATTTGCATTGAGTTTTGCTAAATGGGTACCTACTCCTACACAGGACAACACGTGCAGGGCTTAGATGCCACCCGCATACGGTGCGAAATATTCCATCAAGAACCAAGCGGTTCGGTGAGTCTTTCCTCTGCCGCACCATTAAGTCTTGGAATTCCTTGCCAGCTCAAGTGTTTCCTTCTTCCTTCAGTTCCGAGTCCTTTAAGCGAGGCGTGAAAAAGCATCTGATGAGGCCGTCAAGCTAAGTGCCACCATTGTAACACTTTGCATGTTTGTAATGGTGACCCTCGTTCCTGAGACTTTGCCTTGAGCTTACCATCAGGCGGGATGAAGTCAAATTGACGTGTCATGAATAAAAGAAACGTGTATTTATGGAAAAGAAGTACAAATCGCATTTTGGAACCTGTAACACAAGCTATGCTTACTTTGGACCTAGAGTGTGCTGTGTACTGTGGTAATTAATATGTCGTAGAATATTCGTCTACGCTCCGTAACGGTCCTGGGGGCCTAGGCAAGTGGCAATTTGATGACAGTCTTTTTGTAGAATGGACAGAATATAATGTTCAATGTATGGGATTGACACGTATTGGTTGACATTTATGACAGGCGTAACCAAATGTCAATCCCATACATTGATCAAGCTGTTCTATACCATTCTAAAAAAAACGATTGTCACTTGTTTGGACCCCGCGTGAAAAGGCGAAACGTGTGTCAGGGTTTGTGTAATATATCCGCGGCTAAGAAGTATTTTTACTTGCTTTGAGGTGTGCGGTTTGACATTTATATCTATGACAATATATTGCTATCATTGGGATTACCGTGGGTGAAAAGAGATTAATTCTTGATTTTATATTCCAGTCTTTTTATTTTATAGCTCACGAGTTGTTACAGGACCTACTGCTTGCCATCGAGTGGGCAGTGGCTCATCTCTAGCAGTTTTACCACCACCTTAAATAAATAAAAAAGCAATAAAGATACTACCACAATCACTAATAAAACAAGACGCAGTATCAGTGTAGCGGCAAAACAAATAAACAGTGTACAATAGGGGCCTCAGCGTGCGTGCGCGCAGCTTCGTCACGTGTTTTAATAAGTAGCTCGTTAAGTTTTTTTTATAATGTCAATAGGCTCGCGTTTGACCATTATCTCACCAGCTGGTAATGTGGTCGAAGATAGACGGTAGACTGGAAGACTCCTAGGTTATAGCTAGTCGAGAACTCAGCCAGGGTATACCACTCTTTAGCAGTATCGATAATGAATATAATGCTTATGTGTGAGCAGGTTTTATTTAGTTTTTTTTTTTGTAGGTGATAACCAGGTTTACCTCAGCATAAACAGAGCAATTCACCTACCTAGCTCTAATCATGTATCGTCACTGGACCAGATTTATTTAAAAATAATTGTGTAGAGATACATTGGATAGTATTATTGTTGTTATTCAAAGAAGTCTCTCATCATTTTCCTTGGGTTAATCACATTGTAGCACTGTACGTAGTGTACATGTTTGCAATGGTGACCCTCTTTCATGACACTTTGCCTTCGGCTTAACATCAGTCTAGTTGAAATCAGATTGATGTGCCATAGATAAAAAAAAACCCCTTTTGTATCCGAAGCTGAAGGACATTACGGTCTCCTCGGAATCCGAGATTCGCATTTATCCGTCTAACTCCGTTGGGGCTAAACTTTGATATTTCTGCCAGACATAGGCCTCTCCCAATATGCGGCATAGCTCTCGATAATTAGCTACCTTTTTCAGGTCGTCGCGGCTGAGGCATCCCGCCTTCCGTTTATATACCTACTATCCATTCAAGGACTCGTTTGTTCCAGCGGCCATCGGTCCTTCGACACTTCAGTTATTTATTCTACGAGCTATATCGGTGACTTTAGTCCTTTTTCTTTTAAAGAAACTCCAGGCATAACTCGCTCCATAGCCGGCTATGCGACTTTAAATTTGTGAAATAACCCCACCATCAGTGTCCACATTTCAGCACCGTAAATGAAAACAGACAGTACACGCTGGTTGAAGACCTTCGGTATTGTGAGACAAACCTATAAGCACTGGTAAAGGTTTATTACCTATATTTGATCGGAGATGGTATATAGATTATACCTCCGTGCGTGCGTCTGCTACGCACGGGGCGCGCGGGTTCGTACCCCCGCTCAGTGCAAAAAGTTGTTTGCATTCAAATATGGCTGTTGGCACTGGTCTGGTCGTGCCTCAGAGAGCACATTAAGCCGTCGGTGCCGGTTGCCATACAAACATCTATTGCAGTCGTTACGGGTAGTTGGAGCCCTCAAAAGTCCAACCAGTCTAAAATGGAACTTCGATATCGCCATTGGTCATTGGACCATTGGTTGTGGAGGTCTTCACGGAAAATATCGAAGTTCAGCCGCATCACAGTTAGACTGAAAAGCCGACCCCAACTGAGTTGGGAAAAAGGTTCAGAGAATGATATAGATTATACATTTACTACGCGAATAGAGCCACAAGTAGTAGATTATTTAAAAATAACATGTGCCTCACAACTGCGTACTACGGTTGCTGCGGTGGGCCTCAATGCCCTCGATGCGCCGGCGCCGCGCTCGCCGTGACACGCGCTATCGTAACAACTTTATTTATTACACAGCGCGTTTTAAGACTAGTCTAATACACGTTTCCGCGAATATTTCGCGAATAGAAATAAGAATTGGAAAGGCTTCTGCGCGTAATTTGAAGTTTTTATCAAGAAAACCGGTTATGTTAATACATTACTTATAGATATTACACCTACCTACAAATAATGTGTTATTTTTGGAAATATTAAATAATAATATACTGGGTGTGTTCGGTCATTGACATTTTGGTTGTAAGATGTTAGTAAGGGGCGTATTGGCACGTGTTAAAATTTTATCTCTTGATAAGACCATAGATTAAAATAATAACATATGCAACAGGAGGTAGGACATGAGTGTATCCCCCGTTCTAATTGAGCAGTTCTAATAGGGAAGTATCTCCGCCCTACAGAATACTGCGGCTAATAATAATCTAGTGTTGTGCTTCTGGCGGTGAATAGGGTAGCCAGAGCTTACTGGATAGGTTATGTGTTGTCAGTGCGAAGACCGAGAAGAAACTTTGCTTTGTCTTCTGCACTGATGTCCATTCCCCTTCCCCTCCTCTCCTCAACGCTGACGTGACGCCTGTAGTATTGCAAACGTCTATAAGCCATGGTACCTACTTTTAGTATCATTTCGCTCTCCATCTATGTCTTCACCGACCACCGTACGCATCGAACAAGTGGGAAATTTCTTTGAAAAAAATTGATCCTGAAAATTTTCGTACCGACGACGTTTGGCTTGATTCGTTATTTAGTTTGGCTAACTCAAAAACTGTGAAAACTCGATGTTCTGCTACAAGACTTACAAATGAAAGCTCAAATATTTTTTTTATTTATGGCATGTCAATTTGACTTCACCTCGCCTGATGTTAAACTGAAGGCAAAGTCTCATAAAAGAGGGTCACCATTGCAAGCACGTTCAGTGCTACAATGGTGGTGCACAGCTTGACGGCCTCATCAGATGCTTTTTCACGCCCCGCATAAAGGGCCCGGGACTGTTGAATCGACCAGTACCTTGGTAATAACAAATATTCTACGAAAATCTCTATCAAAGTTCACAGCCATGAGTTTATTAAGGTCCGTACGAAACAAGTACCCTCTTATTTTCGAGTAGGGGTTCAATTACATAAAGTTTGCGGGCAAACCAATGCTGGAATACTTGAGAGATTGGACGAGAGGCTTACTTATGACCCTTGGCGAAGGATTTTAGGTAATATTTTTGTAATCTATTGTAAAGTTGAAGTGTTTGTATGATTGATTGTTTGTTTGAACGCGTTAATATCTATATATACTGTTTCGAATTGTAAATTTCTTTTTGTGTTGAATAGCTTAGTTATCGAGGCAGATTATAGGTTATTTATCATCACACTGCTGCTCAAAGGAGAGGAAAAGTGATCTTAAATGTCAATAAATACGGTAGATTTTTTTATACAATATTTGAAAATTGCCTGATAAAATACGACGGGGTTCCGAAGCTGCGGCGGTCTATTACACTTTCACGCCTAAACCACTGAACCGATTTTGATGAAATTTAATACAGGGATAGATAACACTTTGCGAAGTGACACAGGCTATAATTGGTCACGATAATTTGGCATATATTTTTAATATGAAAACTTACTGTATCTTTGGATAGTGATATATTTTATAGCCAAAACATATAAATATTACTTTTAGATTGGAAAAATTAGGACTTGAGGACGGAGCATGAACCCGTGACAATGCGATAAAAATATCAATATCGTTGGATTTAGGTCGGAAAAAGTGGAAGCACCGACGGGACTTAAAGTCGACTACCGCCTCTAGACGGTGTATGAGAAATTCGAATCCTCAAGACTTCGTAGCTCAGCGATTAGAGAGACTGGTCTTGGTTTGAAGTCCTTTCGGAGTATTAACTTTTTCCGATCTGAATCAATTTCAATAAACAATTACCATACTAATTGCTTTAAAACTTCATTACAGCATTGTTCAATAAACTGAAGCCACGTTTGCTACAAAAAGAATTCACTAAAGCGTTTGACACTGTATACCTAAGGCCGGGTTCCCACTACGCCGGACCGGCAGATCTGCCGAAAACCGGACACCGGACAGAGTGTTCACATTACATCGGATCCCGGAAGAAATTCAGACAGTCCTCAGTTGAATTTGGACCTGCGCGCACAATGGACGACGAAATTGTTGTGTTGTGGTGGTATCTTAATAGAAGGCAAAATAAAAGAAAACATTGGGTACACCCTATTTTACGGGAAAGATTTTCACTTGGAACATTTGAAACATTAATGGGTGAACTTAGAAGAGACGAATCAAAGTTCTTCAATTATTTTCGAATGACAGCAACCACTTTTGACGATTTACTGGGACGACTAGACATAAGAGTACGAGATACAAGTTTCAGAGAATGTATTTGCCCAGAACAAAGATTAGCCATATGTCTAAGGTAAGATAATTTTATGCACTAGATTGCGTAATAATAGTTTTGACGTAGGTACCTACTTAAGACTGAATGAATGAATGTTTGCTATGTATGTTTGTTTCATGTATGTGTGTGTGGGAGGGTGTATGTATTTGATAATCATTATGAATTAAAAATGCAAACAATTATTTAAGTATTTATTTGTACTCAAACTTAAATCCCTTCAAAATCTAAGTAATCTGAGTCTTGGGAATGTATGGAACGATTACTAGATGCTGATGGCGAAGCTGGAATCGGATTCGATGTCTGAGATGAAGTTGATGGTATAGATGTTGTTGCCTGTTGATTGCTACTATTATATTGCGTAGAGTATCCAGGGTAGTGTTGATCTTGCGTAGGTATTGGCTGTTGATTGACGCTATTATGTGTGTAGTATCCAGAATACTGATCTGGTCCGGTTATCTGATTATATGAATCACGCCAATGTCCGTAATTTGGTCTCTCATAATTCCTACTTTTAATTTTTTGCAACATTGTCATGACGCTAGCTTGAAATTCTAAAGTCTCTTCGATAGTTAAAGTGTTCAAGATTGGTATAATGCCTTTGAAGAAAGATAGATGATGGTTTTCCTTTTCTGGGTTTATTCTGGAGTCCAAAAACTTTACCATCCTGTCATTTACCTCTTTATTATCAATTTTTTTTTTATCTTTAATTAAAGGTGAACGAAAATCTGATTCCATGCCTACTTCAGTCTCGGTTCTTGCTTTTTTTGAAACTGACTCATGTGGTGGTCGAGGTTCGGAGACTTTTTTCAAAAACATTAATTGCTCGTGATATAAATAATTTCGTGTCTTTTTGGTCGAAGATCCAGATTTAGACTCATCTTTTTGTTTCTTTACTGTCTTAAGCCACGAATCTCGTATATTATTCCATTTAGTTGAAACCTGTTTTCCTGAAATCAATAAAAAAATATCATAAAACAATACAATTTGTTTCTTGGTGACGTATAAAGTAATAATGTATTAACAAAAAATACTTTTTTTTCAGATATTTAGCTTCAGGATGTTCATTCAAAGAAATACATTACTCATACAGAGTAGGCGTTTCGACAATAAGTAAACTAATAAAAGAAATGACCCACGTCATTTGGGAAAACCTAAAGACAGATTTCCTTAAGCTGCCTGATACTGAGAGAGAATGGGAGGACATCGCTTCAGGATTCGAAAGAAAAGCCAACTTTCCTCACTGTCTTGGAGCAGTAGATGGCAAACATATCAGAATTTTGAAACCAGCCAAGAGTGGTTCTATGTTCTTTAATTACAAGGAGTATTATTCTTTTGTATTAATGGCAGTTGTCGATTCAGAGTACCGATTTATTTTTATTAGTGTGGGCTCATTTGGCAAGGAATGCGATTCTAGTATATTAAAGGATAGTACATTTTGGCAAAAGATCAATGATGGTACTTTAAATGTACCAAAGCCTAGACCGCTTCATGAAAACTTGCACGAAGAATTACCGTTTATACTTGTTGGCGATGAAGGCTTTGCTTTAACACCTAATCTCCTACGTCCATATGGAGGTACACATTTGAATACTGATAAAAAGATTTTTAACTATAGACTAAGTCGAGCAAGAAGGTATGTTGAGTGCGCTTTTGGTATTCTGGCAAATAAGTGGCGAATAATCCATCGAGCTATAGATCTCAACGTAGACACAGCAATTCAAGTAATTAAAGCTTGTGCAGTCTTACATAATTTTGTAAGAGAAAAAGATGGTATAAATTTTGAAAGTTACCAAAATATAGAACATAGACAAGAACAAGAAACTACACCCATGAATCGAAATGTGTCGAGTCGAGGTGGCCCTAATGCCAACGCTATACGGACATTATTTACTAATTATTTTGTTTCAGATATTGGTTCCGTTCCGTGGCAGGCAGCAGCTATAAAATAAAATTTATCAATGCATTTACATTTTATCAATAAAACATTAAAAACTCACCGTACTGTTTTCTTTCTTTTTCATCCAGTTCATCGAAGTTTGGTTTCAGTATTAAACATACTTCACGCCATGCTGCTAACTTTAAGTTTTTGTCTTTATAAACGTCTTCGGTCTTATCCCACAGAACAGGTCTCTCTTGGACAAGCGTAATTAAAGTTTCTGCTTCAATATCCATGCTAAACGTCTACTTTTACCAGAACATGCGAGCCGAATGACGTGAGTGGAACACGGGCGGGGCGAGGGGAGCACGAGCGGGGCGAGCGGGGGACAGATACCGGCACAAACTCGTTCACATTACTCCGGGCCCGGTCGTTCTACCGGCAATTCGTAGTGACAAAACGTTCGGTAGAAATGCCGGGCTCGGCAAAAATGCCGGACCCGGGATAATGTGAATAGCTTCATATAAATTGTACAGCCACTAGCTCTTCCGGCAGATTTACCGGCGCGGCAGATCTGCCGGTCCGGCGTAGTGGGAACCCGGCCTAAGTGATATGTAGGTACATGTATGAAAAACCGTGTTACGTTCCCACTTTCGTAAATAAATACGAGTTTAGTCATTTTGATAGACATGTTTATTATAGCATAAACGACATTTTAAATACATTTGTAAAACCTTGACGAACTTTATTTGTCAATCATTTGAATAGTTAATCTACATAGCCGCGGTAGCCTAGTGGTATGGGTAATGGACTGCAGAGACTTTGCCTTCAGCTTAACATCAGGCGAAGTGAAGTCACCAATGTTAAGCTGAATTGACGTGCCATAAATAAAAATAAATAAAAAAAAGACGAGGTTTCGGGTTCGATCCCGGGTTTTACTATGGCACACACCAATGACATTTCGATGCTTTTCGAAGTTATGTGTGTATTTATCGCAGTTTATAAGTGCTCGGTTAATAGCAATTGGCTCGCCAACTATGACATTGGGACCTAAACATAGACTGGCGAAATGTGGGTGTGCTAGCACCTCTGCCTACCCCTTCGGGGATATAGACGTGAGTTTATGTTATGTTATGTTGAATTGTTAAACTGCGGATTTTTTTTTATTTCAGGTTGTTAATTTTTACGTATTGTTATTTAACAGTCTATATTTGTGGTTCTTTTATATACCACTTAGGTGGCAGACAAGCACGCGGCCCACCTGATGTAAAGTGGTTACCGTGTCCTATGGACGCTTGCAACACCAGGGGCGTCACATTCGCGCTGCTGACCATATAGAGAAGAGGTAGAATAGGGAAGCGGGGAGGGGAGAAGGCTAAGAGTCTCTGTGCTGTCAATGCAGAAGACAAAGAAGGGTTTCTCGGTCTTCCCATTGACAACACAAGATATCTCTCCAGTTAACTCTGGCTATAATATTATGAAATTATTATTATAATAGGGGGTCGGGCAGACGCGACTTATGACCCGCGACTATGACGGAAATGACGGAAATGTAGGTGTTAATTCAACTATGTCTAAATCTCAGGGTACAAAAGCGTGTCCCTTGAAGTGCGAATTCTTTCTTTTTTCTCCTTCTGCAAGCAAGTAATGCTGGAGAAGGAGACGGCGGAACGGGTTCGGAGTTGACTCCGGAACCGCTCAGCCGGCGACGAGCGGAGGCGACTCAGACATCGAAGGTCGCAGAATGACCTCCGTCCCCCATTGAGCGCGGGCCTGAGGGTGACGGATGGCGACGCCACCCTAGCAAAAGCAGGCCGCGGTGGCAGTGCAAAGTACCACCACATACCCGGGGGGTAGACGGGCCACCGTGGTCCCTACGCTTAGGGGGGTCATCTCGTAAGAGAGGGCCCCAGGTCTGACGGAGTGCGAGAGGTAAGTTCGCTACTATCTCCCTTCGGCAACTAAAGATCCAAAGACGGTTTTAGTCGGTTTGAGTTCGACATAACCTTGTATTCGAGGGTATATGCGCACGAAAAAAGAGGGACAAGGACAAATCGTGTACACGTGTAATAACGTTACAGTGAATCAAGCAGAAAAAGGATTCAGAATTGAGAGTATTTTACCTAAATGTTCCGAACGAAACGGATTAATCCAAATACGCTTTGATCTGCTGCCAAGAATAGGAAGATGATACTTAACACCGACTTACATCGAAAACGATTGACTCAAAAACAATGTTGTAATAACAGAATTACACATTCTCCAAATAGTTCAATAATTTTGAAGAGGTGGCTTAGTTTAACTGGGTTCTATACAGTCAACGAGAAGAGTAACTTATTATTTTACAAGTACACGTTGTACTTAACAGAAAATGGTTACCGCATTTTATACTCGCCCTTCTTGAATAAAATCATATTGTAGTCGCTTGGAAAAACAACTAAGTACATAGAGTTCATTCCACAGCTTAAGCGTGCGCGGAATGAAGTTACTTTCATACCGCACTGCACAGCATCAATGAGATGCTAGTGTAGTTTCTATAAATAATAAATAATAATAATAATATAGGTATTTTAGGTGGTAGAAATTGATGGCACTTTGTCATAAATTTCGACCGGGTGGGTACCACCGTGCAAATGTGCGGAAAACCCTCCATAGTAATCCAACCTCGGTTGGATTGCGTTCAGGGATCAGCAAGTGTATAGCCAGGCAGAGGTAGTGGTAGTCGCAGCACTAGTGGGACCGGTAGGTGTTGGCGTAGTCTAGTGGGGATGGCGCGGGGCGACCCGCCGAGCAGGCAAACCCGTAGAAACGGTGGTACAGGGGTCCAACCGGGGCTAACCACCCTGGGAGGCTGTCTCACCAGGCCGCGCATAATCCCGATATTGTTCGTCGTGCCGGTTGGTGTGGAAACCCGGCGATCAAATTCGGGAGTATACGAGGGCCCTTCCGTTCGGCGTGTCGGCTCTAGCCATGCCTCATAATCATCACTACATAGTATAAAATAAAGTCGCGTTCTCTGTCCCTATTTTTCTTGTCCCTTTGTATGCTTAAATCTTCAAAACTATGCAACGGATTTTGATGCGGTTTGTTTTAATAGATAGAATGGTTAAAGAGGAAGGTTTATATGTATATAACATCATGCTACAACAAACAGGTGCGGAGCAGGAATGAAAAATGTTGCAAAAACGGGGTGACGCAGACGAAGTTGCGCGGGTCAGATAAAACTAATCTCCCGCGCTTTCTCATGCGGTACTGCGACGACAATCACCTCTTTTTTCACGCGTTCTCTTTAATAATAATAAATGTAATTACAATAAATGTAATAATCACAACAAGTAGTGAGTACTATAATAAGCCTAATAACACCTAAATTATTTTTTAGTCCATTATGTTATAATAAAATAGTCTGTAAATATTTGAAGGTTTGTCTTTGACTGTACGTAAAGTAATTTATTGTCATTCTGATCCATTTTTCTCTATCGAGGTTACTATGATAGAAAATATGATACATGGTGATTTTGGAGATATTAAAAAATCTTGAAAATATGTGGTTACAACTCTTCAAAGTGTAGGTACTTACGTGAATGAACGATACTCTAACCGCAATGAATGATTCCGCTCGTTCGTGGAACATCAAATTGAAACCACATCCAATATCGACTCATTTCCGCTCTTCTGACATTCTCGAAGTAATGGTGACTACTTATTCTTAAATTTACCAAGTACTGAAGAAAGAGCTATAAGTTTGTAGAACTGCGATATTATTTAAATATCTAATATAGGTACCTTTTCTTCCCGTGTGGAAAACCCAACAGATATCCCCCCCCCCCCCCCCCTCTCCCCCTTTACCAGGCGAAGATAGCTAGACTGATTCTGTCAGACAAGAACTAACCAAATAGCCTCTGGCATATACCCTTCTGACCAAGGACTTCTGGGAACTGGGACTAGGGTATCCTCATCTGACCTCGAACAGTGAGGAGCGCACTTCGCCTGCTTCCTCTAGGGTAAGCGAGTCTACCCCCAGTCACTGCCAGGCCCATACTTACTTAATTAGGTACCTACCTAATAGCAAACACGTAATACGAGATATCAAAATATAAAAAAAGAGAATATTTTTGTTAGAATTTAGAGTGAAGACAAAATAGGTAGCTTTGAAATTGATATCACTGTATTTACAACGCAATTACACATTCCAGGCCAACTATTATGGTCTCTGGTAGGTAAAAAATAGCATGATAAGAAAATTATTCAGCCAAAAAGAACTTAAGTAATAATGATTCTGTCACTACATTCCTACCGACTTAGGTTTCTAAACACTATACTGAATCCATAAACTAAAAAAGAAAACATATTACCTACGTGTTTCGCGCCCAAATATAGGTAAGTACTTAAATATTAATATAATATAACAACGTTCTATAACATAATAAAAAAAACAAATTCTACTTCTTCAAACTTAAATCGTAGTAACACAATAAAGAGGAAACGAACATTATATAAATAGAAACTCGCAAACTCCTATAATTATCAAACTAGTAGTGGCGCGAATTGCCCTACACCCTTCAGCGCCTCATAATCCACCAAAATTTGATATAACATTTCGCAATACTACGAGAGAGTAATCGCCGTCGTTCTATATTTGTCCGGTTTGGCGAGCAAGGCCGATCGGAGTAACACTCGTGCGTAAGACACTAGAAAAAAATACTTCATTAACGATCAAATGCGTGACGTTTGGTGGTCAAAGATTATGATGTAGTTAGGACAATCGATTGATGTGGTGGTTAATTGTGTGCTAAATAATTGTGGTTATTTAGTATGTGAGAAAAATGCAAATAAATATTTAAATTTTATAAATATATAATGATTTCAGATTGACAAACTTCACAGTAAACCTAATTAAATATAGTGAACATATCGATAAATATCACTATACCTCATGGGCAATTTAGATGCTATACCTATTTGATAAACGGGTCCTTGAAATATATTTTAAATTTAATAATAGAATAGCAAAGGAATACACTAATTTTAAAAATAAATAATATAAACATTAGAAATTCAAGATGATGTCATTAAATAACGATAATTTCCGCACAAAATACCAAAATGTTAGTAATTTTAGTATTTATAAATGTTAATATTGGTTGTAAAAGATTATTTTCGATCAATCAACAATAACATAATATATTACTCATAATTCACTATTAGAAGATAAACTTAACATAAACGAAAACCGACTTAGTTTGTCTAGTAACGTTACCTACGTTACTAGACAAACCAAGTCGGTTTTCGTTTCGTCGGTAGGTACTCGAATACATAACATTACGTGGGTTGATTTCCCTTCGCCTCTTCTATTGTCTTGGCTGGGTGAATTCAAATATTTACTCTATGGAAATTCTAACTCTGGCGATTTTTATCTTACAAATAAAAGTTTACCGACCTTAGTGAATTATTTTCATAATAAATTTTCCTATCTATACACGTATTTTTATTATATCACACAAATTACACAAACCACTTTGTCGGTTGTTTATAAGTCGTATATGTAGTCATATAATTTCATGAATATGGCAAATAAAATTCAATATCAATAACATCTGCCTAGAGATCTGCTTTCCTAGGCTTTCATCTTCTAAACAACCTTGGTAGCGAGACGATTGACACACGCGTATATTTATCCCTTAGATCGCGTCGCGTACCTTTCCTACCTGGACAGAGCAGAAGCGGCTGATATGATAAAAAATATATTCTTTGTCTACAACATCCAGGAATATATATGGAAGAGTTCTTATATTCTACTATCAGAAACCACAACAAACAAAACGCTTTACTTATCTTATTCATCCAAAAAAGTTGAATAATATGTTATATAATACGATACGAGCTTCGGTTAAGTATTGTTTTTTACTACACAACTGCCATAAAATTTCAACACTTCAATTACATAATACGAGTATAAATATTAAGCTATATTTTTTACTATTTTTAATTATCACAAGTATCAAGTACCCGTTTCTATAATTAAATTACATATATTATTAAAGTCTAGGCATTCATCAAGACACGATACTACTAATTAACCTATTAAAAATATTACCAACCTTAATTATTAAATATATTTCATCATTATGAATGAAATTTTGTACTATTTAAGCACACGGTAATAAAGGCGATTCGTAAGTAAAGTAATAATTCTTATCTCGTGATAAAAATAATGTTAATTAGTTTTCATGAGAAAATTATTTTTACATTAAAGTTTAGGCATAGTAAAGATTCAGCTAATCTAGCACTGGCTAAATTATTAACCTGACTAGGTTATGCCTGCGACTATGCTCATAAAAATATTGACGACTCCACAACGCCACGGGCACCTTTACCTATCGAAGCTTTTATTGCAGAGTTCAGACCGGCTCACCACTTTATTCACGTGCCAAACATCTCTAACTGTTTCCCCTATCATATTACAAATATACATCTAAACTTTATAATAGAAACAATATTATTACCACATACACATTTAATTCACGAGGTTAATTATACGAGCGCTGTTGGGCATATTATCCTGGCAAAATTCTTGTTTAGATAATACTTATTCTTTGGTCGTGTCGATGACCGGGGGCGCGTGGCGGGCGCCCAAAATGTCCCAAACGCGCGAGTAGCGATTAGTACAACCTGCTGGTAGTAACCACAGATAATATCGTAGTATGGTATGTTTTTCTTCGCGGAATTACGCATTTATATAATGTAATGAATAGAAATTGTTTTTGGAGAATTTAGAATTGGATTTTGTTAACGATAAGCAGAATGTGGTATTATACCTACATACCTACATATAATCCCCGAAGGGTGTGTTAAACACCCACATTTTACTAACTATGATTTTCAGTCCCACGTAATTGCGAGCCTATTGCCGCCAATCGGGCACTTTGTAAAAAAAATGGGTATGTCGAAAATGTATGTAGTAGCTAAATAAATTTGGAAAACAAACACTTTTCACCCCATTCCACCAGTCACCTTTTTAAAGGCGTCCGTCCATCTGGCTGGAGGGCGTCCAACCTTCCGTTTACCTTCTCGCTGTGTCCACTTTAGGACTCATTTGCCCCAACCGCTATCCCCCCATCTCACCAGGAGGGTGCCGTAGGAGATTGAGTAAACTACGTACACCACTGATGGATAGAAGAAAAAACGGTGGCCTATGGACATTTGAACCCCAGGGGCGTTACACTCGTGTTGCCTACCTTGTAGAAACCTTCTAAAGCCCTTCTTGAATAACCCCATATTGTAGTCGCTTGGGAAAACCACGATAATGAGTTCATTCCACAGCTTAAACGTGCGCGGGACTCCTTGTATACCAAACAGTACGCACCGTTTCCGGTCGTAATGTAAGAGGATAAACTCCCTTTTTTTAAACATGCGAAAAATCCCCACGGATGCCCCTGCCCCGCCGAAGTCGGTTGGAAAAGTTATCTCGGACTTGAACCGACTTAAACGCACGCCGTCTTTGGATCTTTAGTAGCCAGAGGCGAGATAGTAGCCAACATATACCTCGCACCCGGCAGACCAGGGGCCGTCTCTTTCGAGAACTCCCTGTCTATGGCGAGCTATAGGTGCATATTAATTACAAACTGTCAAATACAGGTTTCAAATCTTGGTGTAAACGAACGTAACAGCTGTTTTAGCTCCTGCTTCTCAGAAATTAGCCCCACTGCGTTCTGCGGCAGTCAAATGCAAGATATCTTATAATTTACTTCACACCAAACACCGACATGTTTCTGTCTGTCAGTAAAACCATTGATTATACTAGGTAAACTGTTTTCTAGATTTCAGGATAGCTTGTTTCAGCGCTTGGCTGTTTCGCAAAATGTTATAGACTTGTAGGCCAGTGCTCTGACTAGTGTATGTCAGCACTACGCGGTTATATGCAGAGAATAGGATACATAAGAACCTGAAATAACATTAGTACAACTAGAAATTATATACAGATGGGGAGTAAAAAGAGTAATCAACCTACTTGGGTTATGTTTCACGAGCTGGATATTTTAATAGGATACTCAGGGCCATTCTATCATCGCAGCGCTCGTCCCAGGCATGGAATTCATAGTTGTGCATTGCTAGTAAAAAAATGCGCACAAGTTTCAAAAGGGACTTCATTCCGTGCACGCAGAGCTATCTTTACCTATGGCAGGGGCCTGGGAACACAAGACTCGAACGGCCCTATTGGAAACTTTAGAGTTTTAGATTTCTGGTTATACTATGGTGAGTGTTCTAATGATACCTACACAGGACTTGGATGTCACCCACATACGGTACAAACAATTCCATCAAGAACCAAGCGGTTCGGCGACTCTTTTCTATATCGCACCATTAAGTCCTGTAATGCTCTGCCAGCACACGTGTTTCCTTCATTTCCTTCTGCATTTTACCAATACCAATCTTGCTCAAAAAAGTGTATTTTGTGCAGTAATAGGCCAGTAAACGCTACCATAATTTTTCGGATTATCCATATAATGATGTATAAAAATATAATTTGCAATAAATACTTATTTATTAATATTAGATAGATAATAGGATTTCGGTAAATTGCTCGGTAACTTTCCTGAAGTATTGTTATTAGCTAAGTTTTAAGACGCCATATTGGTTGTAATATTGAACAATATCTGTAAATAAGGCCCCAACATTGTTTATAGTTAGTTCTTGAACATACATACCTCCTGAAATTCCTGAATTAGTATGCAGAGATTTAATACTAATCTTACCAGAGCCGGTGAGATGTTATGTCGAACTCGTACCGACTAAAACGCACGCCGGGTGTCGTAAAAGGTGATAATAGATTATTTATTATTTTTCTAAGAAGAACTATTTGTGGATTTCACAAATTTTTGTCCTATGCGGGAATCGAACCCATAACCTCGTGCACAGCCAGCGCATACTACGCCCACTGAGCCACGGTAGCATTTTACCCCTTGACTTGATTTTAACCCTAAAAAATATGAAACATAAATATCTCGCGAAACTAAAAGCTAATAAAATAAGGATGAAAAATGTATTTATCTTAACTTTATAAAGTACCTTCCTTAAAAACGTCTAGAATGTAAGTTTGTGAGCTCAAGTCGTTAAGGCAGATTGTACGAGATAGCCTCACTTTATCCCTACTGGGGATAAAGTGGGTACCGGGGAGGGGGGGGCAGACCTTAATGTCTTTCTTTGTTTCGTACCTTAAATAAAGATAGTTGAACAATCTTTCTTGGTATTACTTTTTACCCTATTAGCCAATCGTTAAAGATTAAGAAATTCTATCTAAGACTGGATTTTAGTCTAATACATTAGTATATACACGAAAAACTACCGATTTCCAATCGAATCTCCCTCCGAAATCAGTTTAAGGAAATAAACATTCTTACCGTAATCTCACAATATATATTAGGAAACTTGATGCATGTTAGAAAAAATATTACAAACTTCCCCAGAGTTTGTGATAGGCATAACCTAAATACCAGACACTGTGATAGTAGACTCTACAAAATTTCTTATCAGGGTAATTGTATACTCTTTTTTAATAAGCTTTTTAATTTAATAAGCTGTAATAATATATAAAAATAATTAAATAAGCTGAAATTAAAGATTTGCCCATATATAAGTTTAAAAATGGCCGCGTTTCGAACCGGTGGTCCATTTGCTCACTAATCTATAAAATATTGTTGATATTGACGTTTTCTAAGTTCCGTTTAATGGTCTATACAGAATAAATGATTGTTGATTTTGATTGATTTTTTATACAAAGGTATCGATAGAACGGAGCATTGCGATTGGCGGACATCACGTACGCACATGTTTACAGTAGGCATCGATACCTTTACGTCACGAATTCGATAGTTTCAATCGCCATCACCATCATTCTCTGAACCTTTTCCCACCTCAGTTGGGGTCGGCTTTCAGGTCTAACTGTGATGCGGCTGAACTTCGATTTTTGCCGTGAAGCGACTGCCATCTGACTTCCACAAACAATGGTCCAATGGCCAATGGCGATATTGAAGTTCCAAGTTAGAGAAGTTAGACAGGTTGGACTTTTGAAGGCTTCAACTACCCGCAACGACCGCCATAGATGTATGGCAACCGGGACCGACGGCTTAACGTGCTCTCCGAAGCACGACCGGAGTGTAAACAACCATATTCGCGCATACAACTTTTTGCACTGAGCGGGGATCGAAACCGCGCCCCGAGCGAAGCAGTCACGCGCACTACCGCCACGCCACGGAGGCTGTTAACGAAACAAACAAATCTAACGACTTTATTAAGCTAATTTCCTATCTGTGAATTATACGCAGTTGCTATTTTATACATTTTTTTTGCACAACATACGTGTTATATTAAATTTTTTGTATGTATTTATTTTCAAGTAGTTATATTTTTATTGTTTCAGTTTATTATACGTTTATCGTATAAACTTTGATAATTAATATTTGTTTGTGTTAAGAATTAATTTCGTATCACTTGTTCTATTTTAATGATTTCCGGTAGCCGCTTGCTACAATATTCGGATACACATTACGAAGAAGTAATTAGAGTGGAGTAACAAGTATAAGTAGCCATTTTTTTTTATTTATAGATATCAAGATACTAAATATAATGTTGTTATATTATAATGAGGTAGATTAACTTATAATGTGCTCTCATTGATAAGATTTTTTTATATTACTTAGATAGGCACGTGGACCATTTGATGGAAAGTGGGCTATGGACGATTGGAACACCAGGGGCGTCACATGCGTGCTGCCGACCATGTAGAGAAAAGGGGGCAAGGGAAGGAGAAGGGGAAGGGGGAGGAAAGAAGGATAAGAGAGTCTCTGTGTTATCTCTGTTGCATGTGTTATCTGACACTCTGAGAAAGTCTGTGATACTGTTTACAAGAATTGTCATGAATAAAAATTTTTTTTTGGCATATCCATTTTTTACGTTATGTCTAAAAACCTTAAATTTTTATGATTTTCACACGAAAATACTTGATTTTATTACTATTTTATTTAATAATAAAATACCGCTAAGTATGCGTTTATTTTCGCATTGGCGCCAAAACTCGAAACAAAAATGTCCGACGAAATCATAGATAATAAATTAAGATTTTTTTTTTTTTTTTGTACTACGTAGGTGGCAGACAAGCACACGGCCCACCTGATGGAAAGCGGCCACCGTGGCCTATGAACTTGTGCAACACTAAGGGTGTCACACACGCGCTGCCCACCCTGAAGGGAAAGGGGGAGAGTTGGGAAGGGGTGGGGAGGCTAGGAAGGGGAGGGGAAGGAGGGGTATAGTGAGCTCTGGCTACCCTACTTACCGGCGGGAACACAACACGATGGTTATTATGACTGCGGTCTTCTGTAGGGCGGAGGTACTTCCCCAGTTGGACAGCTCATTTCGGACGGGAGATACCGTCGTGTCCTACCTCCGTCAAGATGGCGCCATATTAGCATCTCAGTATATAAGGAAGGCGGTAAAGAGGAAGTAAGCAATATTAAAATGATTTTCTACATTGAGACACTGTTTATTAGTATAAAATAGTGTAATACCTAACCTATGTCTCATCTTACCGCGGTAGCCTAGTGGTATGGGTAATGGACTGCTGAGACGAGGTCTCGGGTTCGATCCCAGTTTTTACCATTGCACACACAAATGACTTTTCGATGCTTTTCGAAGTTATGGATATATAGTGTGTATTTATCGCAGGTTTATAAATGCCCGGTTAATGGCAATAGGCTCGCCACCTATTACATTGGGACCTAAAACATAAACTGGCGAAATGTGGGTGCGCTAGCACCTCTGCCTACCCCTTCGGTGATATAGGCGTGAGTTTATGTTATGTTCATCTTACTCAATAATATTATTTCATTGCCGACATATTTTCCGTTCGTTCCCACGGCGTTTCGAGGACAACAACTGCTAGTTAGTCAATGGCATGCCATCTTTATTTCGCGCGTATTTTTGACACACTTTTCGTACCATTCTGTTTTCAAAAATATTAACAAGATATGAACCTTTTTGTTTTTAATAAAATACTTTTTTATATTTCTTCTTTGTTTTGGGTGTCTTCAAGAAATCTTTAGAAGAATTGAGTAAAAAAATGAAGATGGGTCATTTTGACGGGACTTGCTTTATTTCATTAAAGTATTAGGGGTCAGCGGGAAATAATCAAAACCCATACAACACGGCGGTAGTGGTATGGGTACTGGACTGCTGAGACGAGGTCTCGGCTTCAATCCCAGGTTTTACCATGGCACACACCAATGACTTTTCGATCTTTTTCGAAGTTATGTGTGTATTTATCGCTGGTTCATAAGTGCCCGGTTAATAGCAATAGGCTCGCCACCTATTACATTGGCACCTAAACATGAACTGGCGAAATGTGGGTGCTAGCACCTCTGCCTACCCCTTCGGTGATACAGGCGTGAGTTTATGTTATGTTATATCATATTTAAGTCCACGTGGATCTTAACGCGGGTAAATCTAGTCTTAAGTATATGCTACATAACATAACACTATACCCGTTATCGCAATAGCATCGCATCTGAGTAATAGGAAAAAAGGGATGCACTGCTACAGAAGGAAAACTCGAAATAAAACCCTGTACCAACTCGTCTGGCCAGCGTGAAAACAATAGGCCAAAGCCCCTTTACATTGAGAGATGTATGTCCAACAGTGGATTGAGATAGGTTAATTGATTGACAGCAGTCTAAATAGTAGGGCACAACTAGTTATATACAAGTGCAGTACTTTATTTAACCTGTGGAAACACTTACGTTACGTAACACATAGTGTTGCCAGTCGTCGTGTTTGGGTGGCCTTCAAATTTTAAATTCAAATATACTAGTACTTCTATTTAATTGAACTGGTTGGGTGATTCAAATTCATGACGTTATTAAAATCGTTCCATTAGACACTTCACATTTGACAGGGTTTACATTAAGTTTCCATTCTTTTTAAATGTAACTTAGTAATGCGTATGTATCAATTTATGTTCCGTAATTTATCTTCAGTGTTATAAATGGATTCTACTTTTTTTTTATTCATGACACGTCAATTTGACTTCACCCCACCTGATGGTAAGCTCAAGGTGAAGTCTCAGGGTCACCATTACAAACAAGTAAAGTGTTACAATGATGGCACTCAGCTTGACGGCCTCATCAGATGCTTTTTCACACCCCGCTTAAAGGACCCGGGACTGTAGGAAGAAGGAAACGCATGAGCTGGCAAGTACTTCTGGATTTGGGTAATAGGCTTTTGATGCGGTAACGAATTACTTTATCAAAATTAAAAAGTTGCTTAAATTATACCATTTAATATCAACTATTAGTGGTAAAAATCTAATTGAAATGGGCTTAGCCAATTTCAACATTACCCAGTATAAAAAGACAGCAGTACAGTTATTTGAAAAAAATTAGTTTCGTTATCGGAAATCGTACTTAATAGTGACATGCATTTTATTCCAACGCTATTACTTTAATATTAAAAACAGACACTTGAATTTTAGGTATTCGTATAGATATGCTCGATTTAAATTTATTTTTCTTTGTGCAGAACCCATCTAAGAAAAAAATAGCCTAAGGCAACGTTTGCAAAAAAAAAAGTACGAGTATGTAAATGTATTAAAAAAAATTAAACAAGTAGGTACTTATCACACGATTTGAATAATTACTTTTTAAAAAGTAGCGACTTGCGACTCACTCAACAAATCCAAATGATATAAACAGTTGTTTATGATGTAGCGTACCTCGAGTGAGCCTCCTGGCTAGGGTTGCCACTCTTACAATAATGAAAATTTTTATTTTTGCCACACTTTTTTTATCGTGTGCGAAATCACCAAGAATACTACCCCTGTCAAAGTCGGTGGAGGTAGTTATATCGGACTCGAAGTGACTAAAACGCTTGCCATCTTTTTTAAAGATATAAAAATGAGAAAGCCCCGGGTCCCCCGGAGCTCGAGACATATGTCTTGTGTTAACTCATCACTCCGGCCATAAAAAAAGATGGCAAGCGTTTTAGTCACTTCGAGTCCGATAGTGACTAAAACGCGATAGTGACTAAAACGTCTTGCCATCTTTTTTTATGGCCGGAGTGATGAGTTAACACAAGACATATGTTTTGTGCTCCGGGGGACCCGGGGCTTTTTCTTTCAAAATGGCCCCAGCGGGTAGTCATTTCTATTACACTTAATGATATTAATGACTAACCTAACCTTAATAGTCTTACATAACATATTATAAATAGTTTATATTTTATTTTTTGTGTGGGACCCTAGTCCCGTCCTATTCCTACTATTACCATATAAGGGCGTATCTAACATTATTTCTAATTGTTGCCACTGACACGAAAAAGAAGAATATTATTTATTTTATGCTTAGATCATATTCGATCATATATTACTATTGTAAAAATCTATGTAATATCGGTTAAACTACAAAACCAACAAAGTAAATATCTCGTTGATTTTTATAACAGTAATAAAAATTACCATGTCCATGTAAAATCATACATTCCATCATATAATATTGACACTGCACTAGAAGGATAGGCACCCCTAAAACTATCAAAAATAAAAAAAGAGATAAAAAAAAATATTTATCAAACGTACTTTTACACGCGTGCCAGCCCTGTGCGTACGCTATAAACAGCGATAGTGAACTCCAGCTCGAACTAGTTTGGAGATACACGTGCTACGTTTAGAACTAATATAATTTTATTAAACACAACATCAATTGTATATACCTATATAAAATATTTATCTACTAACTTTTACACGTGCCGAAGGATCATTATCATTTTAGCGATATTCCGGGTTGCATTTCATAACGGAACCCGGGGTACGCATAATTAAGATTGCTTCTAATGACTTTTCTTTCAGCTCAAATTAACATGACGTGTTCTTAAAAAAAAAGTAGAAGTTAATAATAATCTGAAGCCGCTATATAAAAAAGTTTGCGTTCAAAGAAACACAAACATTATTATCTTCAACTATGTTAGACAAATTGTAATTTGTTTGTTTATAAATAATAAATTAATAACAGAATGAACGAATGAAAAATTTAAACAAGTTTTCAGTTTGTCTTACACTGTTATTTAATATTTATCAATAACATAAAACACTCATTGTGAGAAAAAACAAAATTGACCGCGAGCTCCATTAAATAACGAATAACATTCTCACAATTTGATTTAAAAAAAACACACAAATCGCCGACATTCTCACAAATTTGCAAAAAAAAAAAATATTTTTTTCGTCTGGATGGTAGACAAAGCCGTTTTACCAAACTTGATTTTCTCCCTCCCGATGAAACCAGTCTATCTAGCTACGATTTAGTGATTAGCGTTACCGAAAAAAATATATCGATGTTTTTTTTTCTCGTCGCTGACGTGCCTACACTACCCTAAAGATGTTTATTAACGTCAAAAATATTCTAGCCGCGCTTCGAAGGCTTACAAATTGTATATTTTAACTTATTGTGAATGGACTTACACGTGTCTACGGAAATAATAATATTCAAAATGGCTGTGATATTAAGATCTTTAGTATTTGAGTAATTGAAAGGTGTTTATTAATTAATAACTTAAAAGCAAATGAAAACATAACATAAATGTCAGATAGTAATTTCGTCCGTACTGTCCCTTATATTTTATTTATGATTAACAATGAAAACAAAATGAGTTTTTATTTTCGTAATTTTCTTAAACACATTTGTGGTAGCTCAGTCATGTAAAAGTTAAATCGTTTACATGACATCATAATATAAACGGCGCATACAAAACGTCAAAGTATAAAAATAAAACAACACTACAATTTACTTGCCATCAATTTATATTAGAATACAGAGTAAGTTAATTTCTAAATAAGGTAAGTCAAAAATAAAATTATTTAATGCGAAAGTCCAACAAACCAATCAGATTATTATAGAGAGAGAGAGAGAAATTATTTATGAAGTACAAAATGTGCAAATACAAGAAACTCGGGACACTTGATCTCTATGGGAGACAAGATACACCATTATTTTTGAATTACTAAGCATACTTATTATACTATTTTTAATGTAGTAACACTAAGAGCAACAATGTTGACTGTGTTTGCCGCCAAAAGTGACGTTAAACGTCACATTTTACTACTGTCATCGCTCAAAAAGATTTATCTGACAAATGAATGCATTCCTCATAACATAGGATTATGTTATGAAAGGTGTGCTTGATGTGTTTTTTACTTCAATAAAGTCGTGGCCTCTACAAGTATTACCATAACTGGTGGCTGTGTAACTCGTCGTAGACACAGATATTAAAAGCAGGATATTGTATAATAAACTTCTTCTGAGCTATGAGTCAAACTTTTATTATATTTTTAATTAATACAAAAGCAAACGGACGTTACGTTTTAAGATATTAAAAAAACAATGAATCTATTGTTACGTTCGTGATTTTAGTTTTTTTTTTCTTTGGTTTTATTGGATACGTTTTGATATCACGCGTAAACGATCGCAAAGTTTGGTGGAACAATGATTTGTTTGACAACAAAATAAATAAAAGATGTTTATCTGTACGCAAAATTATATATTTCATTGTGGTTTTTGTTGCTTTGTTATTAATTTATTGGGTTTCAATTAAGATTGATTAATATTCCTACCATACTACTATTTAGAATATCTTTGAATCAACACAAGTTGCCGATTACCATAAACATAACAGAAGTTCATTGTAAAAGGTAGCGGTATATTAAATAATACACGATATGAGAAGGATTCATCAAATATTGAGTAATTAGGTATGAATTGTTTCTTTTGGGTATAGAGAGCAGGTCTGTTTCTCTAATGTAAGAGCGATGAATTTGGAAGTTTCAATACTATTCTGGCCAATCCTCTTTCGGAAGCTGCTATCATGGTCTCCACGATGAAATTCTAATCAATTAACTTAGTTACCTATCTAATCTTGAAGTATGGCGCGATGGAGCTGGCATGGCTTTGTAAGCTATAAGATCCTAAACACATTTTAAATTTAAAAAAGTGTATACAAAATTTCAGATTAATCGGTTGACAGGAAGAGGGTGAAATTTGAATTACTAAATTTGACCCAAAAATAAATAAAACAAACGGGGTAAGCTAAAAATGGTTCCCATTAATTTAATTTCTTTGAGAAACACTTCACCTCGAAATATATGTGATACTTTCTTTTCTGTATGTTATGATATATTTTTTTATATAAAAGCTAGGACAAAATTTATTACCACCCTCAAAACACGTAAGTATTTTTTGACACATGTCAACGTCTCATAAATGATATCGCCTGTCACTTTGGGATTGGGAATATACCGACGACGGCGGAAAGTCAATATTCTATATGAGCAATAACTTGATACTCCATTAGATATCTTTGACAAGTTTTATAAACGTGAGGAGTGTTCCAAAATGTCCAAACACCACGTTTGGTTTTTTCATGGCAATATTTGTAAAAAAATGTACACGATTACTTTTTTTTTGTAAAAAAATCATCGATTGACCAGTATCTTACTTTTTTGTAACTGTTAATGTGCTTGCCGTCACTTAAAGACTCCCAGGATATAGCATTTATTATAACAATTGTATATTTTTAAAAGAACTATAGTGCGGAACTGACACTGAAGAAAATTTTCACACACCAAAAAAGAGAAAACGAGCAAAATAGTATAGTAGTAGTAGTAGTAATAGTAGTATAGTATAGTAATAGTAGTAATAATAGTAGTAGTAGTAATAGAACAAAATATATAAAATAGCGTGCAGCAACTATAGTATCTAATGCTAAGTAACCAAAAATAAAAACATTACATCTAGAATGACGGTTAAAAAATTGCTGAAAATAAAGTTTAAAGCATACTTTTAATAAATGTTTATTATATTAAGTTGACTTGAAATAGTGTGGTCTACAAAAAATATTTCGTGATAAATATATAGAATTATAGTTCAAATTCTATTTTTATCACGAAATATTTTTTGTAAACTAGTTATTTTTTTAAATGTTCGCCTGTTTCAGCGTACCAGAACTATTTTTTTCGCTTATTTTCTCAGCTAAAATTTAAATATAAAAATATAAATTTACATTTTTACAAGAACTACCTATATTACTGAGATTATTTCACAGGAAGACCATAGAGTAAAAAATTCTTAAGTATCAATTAGTAGTACAGTTTATAATTTTAATATCTGTACTACAGGTATATTATGGTGTTTAGCTACTTTTTGGCTTAACGTATTTTTGTATAAACATTATCAAGGTAATTCAACGAATAAAAATCAAAGGCCGTGAGCTTTTATGGGCTTGTTTTCTTTCTTATACCCAGTATTATTTTTTATCACACTGTATATATGCAAATGTAAATTATTATTCGCGGTTCACGTATCAAAATTATATCCAATTATTAAATTTTATCGATATAGTAAAATGTATTTGCACATCCCTAAATGTTAGGGGCTTCAAGCGCAGATTTGAATGGGTTTATGCCTCAAGACGGTGGAGAATATTGTGTGTTCTAATGCTTAATGATGAAGGACAACGAAAATGTTTGCCTTTGTGCGTATTTTATTTGAATCGTGAAGCCATTGCGATGATCTTTCTAAGTGGTATCCATATCAAATCTCGCGATCTGGCGAATCTGGCTCGCGAATAGTTACATAATAATCACGCCTTTATTCCTGAAGGGTTAAGCAGAGGTCAAATTAACATCAACAAAAATTTATTATTAGATAACTTCAAAAAGTATCAATAATTAATAGTAACTATCTATACCAAATCTTAAAAATGCAGTTAAAGAGTATTCGAAACTGGTGGGCTAGCATGAAAGCCTTAATGACAGTTTAAGAAGGTCATACGGACTGTGGATGTGTGGTAATGGAGTAAGAATATTACCACCCCATCTCATCCAAAGGGTGTCGTAAGAGGCGACTAACGGAAAAATACGCAGACAATACAGAGACAGCCTTCGTGGCGTGGCGGTAGTGCACGCGACTGCTACGCACATGCCGCGGGTTCGATTCCCGCTCAGTGCAAAAACTTGTAATGGCTGTTTGCACTGGTCAGGTCGTGCCGTAAGCCGTCGCTTCGCGCAGATGGTAGTCGCTTCACGGAAAAGATCGAAGTTCAGCCGCATCACAGTTAGACTGGAAAGCCGACTCCAACTGAGTTGGGGAAAGGTTTAGAAAATGATGATCACTGCCAGAGAAGGAAAATTTGAAATAAAACCCTGTACCAACGCGTCTGGTCAGCGTGGGAACTGTAGGCCAAAGCCTCTCAATAATAGGAGAGACCTATGGTCCAGCGGTGGACTCTGATAGGCAATTGATTGATTGCATGTAGGTATTTAACTATGAGATATGAATTTTACTCTAAATATTCAATTCTCAAGACTCAAAATTCAAAAAAATCTAAATGGAAAAATCATTATCTGTAAATGACACTTACAAAACATATCACTGGCTCAAAAGACTCCGGCAAGAAACTCAGTGGGCTTTTCTTTTTTTTTTGGTCTATTTACAAACGTTTAGTTACTTACTAGATACAGAAATTTGCTTGAGTAGCAAATTGAGTGAACAGCTCATTTTTGGGCTTGTTTATCATCCAAATAATCTTGGATTTTATAATAGCTTTTTGATATAACTTTCTTTTAATTAAATCGTTATATTTATTATAGGTAAGTGCCTAATTTCAATAGCTACGGAGTTTGTACAAAAAAGTATAGGTACAGTTAGCTCGGAAAGAATTACCAATTTTATAGATATGCTATCACAGACTACGAGATTATTTTGTTATCTGGTATTACGTTACGTTTTGCCTATCAAAAACTCTTGGAAAATTTTCGACGGTATTTTTAGAATCACCCCTCACCATCTTTGCCACCCCTTATCCACTAATTACTAAACCTTCCCACGATACAAGTCTAAATTCATTCATTCTAATACAAAATCACTCGTCCCCTCACTAGCCCAGCTACAGGGCCTTTCACAGTATTTTAGGACATGAACATTGTATAACTCGAGCCCTTTGAACTTCAACAAAGATGGTAACCACGACCGTATAGTGTAAGGTCAGTGCTAACAGGATAAAACCAGTATAATCCGGTCAGTTGCCATGGAGAATATAATGTTTGATGGCAGATGGATCAATGGGAATACTCTATCGGTTTGGCTTGTCGTTGGACGTCGTGTAACGTCGGGAAAAGGTGTGAGAGAGAAGTTTAATTATGTAGAGCGTTGTCTCTTTCATATTCGATATTATGGTCGTATTGAATAGGGCTGTAGACAAGGTCTTCTGATTCTTGAAAATACAGTTCAATATCTTAGTTTTTACAGAAAAAATATGCATTGTAAAGTAATATTTTGTTTAAGTAAACTAAAATTATAAAATTTTATTATTTAAAGTTTCTAAAGTAAGTCAAAATAAACGATCAAATTAAGTATAATTTTTAAGATTGCGTACTAAATTTCAAATAACTTTTATTATGTACAATACACGTGTAAAACGCCCGCAGTTTAACTACTTTTGGCTTGAGAGAAAGTAACTACATAATTTGGCTGGCCATTTTATTTCTATTCACCCTTCGATCTCTATTCACCCCGTTTTACCCGGTACTTGTCTTTGATATTTTTATTTTTTGGTTTTTGGTGTACAATAACGAGTTATCTATCTAACTATATATCTACCTCCTTGTAAGAGAAAGATCGGGGGTTCGTGTCTCATTGTAGCGTTAATTTTTTTCGTTCTATATTAGTAATTGCTTTTACTTGTATTTTTAAGTGATTATTGTTCGAAAATAAACAGCCATCTTTTTAGTAAATAATAGAGTTCTAAATGTTGTGTGGAAAGTACTTATAATACTTAACGTTTCGATCGAATTGCACCGATTTCGTTGTAGGAATTTCGACCTCATTTAGTCGAGACACAGAATTTGGGTCAAAGGACCAGTTTGAGAGTCGCTTAGAAAGGTACAGCTGTTACACTTTACAGATTTATTTAACGGGCCATAGGCTAGTAATATCTATAAATTATATGACACTAATATCGTCATCATTCTCTGAGCCTATTCCCAACTCAGTTGGGGTCGGCTTTCTAGTCTAACTAAGATGCGGCTGAACTTCGATATTTTCAATATTTTCGATAGTTTATCTCCACAAGCAAATTGGCGAAGTGATGCCCCAGGTGATGCAAATATCCATAGGCCCCGGTTTTTTATTTAATTTATGGCACGTCTATTTGACTTCACCTCGCCTGATGTTAAGCTGAAGGCAAAGTCTCATGAAAGAGGGTCACCATTGCAAACACGTTCAGTGCTACAATGGTTGCGCTCAGTTTAACGGCTTCATCAGATGCTTTTTCACGCCCCGCTTAAAGGACCCGGGACTGTAGGCAGAAGGAAACACGTGTGCCGGTAAGGAATTCCAGGAACGGTAAACACTTTTCAACAGGTGGGGCGCGTGCTCGTCTGCCACCTAAATGGTATACAAATAAGAGTACTCATCATCATCCGTGCCTTAGTCCCAGTTGCATCCGAAGCTGCCACCTCGGAGTCCGGGAGTCGGCCTTACGAGAGGACTCGGGTTCGAATTCTGGCCATTGCACTACCGACGTAAACCCACCTTATGAGAAGAAATATAAGTTATTTCAAGTTTCGATTGCTAATATACTTACTTACAATTCTTATTTTAATTTTTGAAGATTAGTTAAGCTTACTTTTTTTATTTAGTGATTACTTCCACATTTGACTGTGTGCTAAAACTATAGATAATTATACGTTCTTTTCCTAGAATGGAACCGTGATTGCGTAAACCGAAGGTCTGGAATGCCCTCCAGCAAGATGGAGGGATGAACAGTTTTCATTAAACCTAAAGTTACTTATCTACATTTCATTTCATTTATATAATTTACCCAAATAAAATAAAAAGAGACTATGTAAAATAGCCCTGGAATAAACGCTGACAGGATGGCTTATGCCTACAGCCCCAGGATAGACCTTTCGCGGGGCTTGAACCCTTGAGCTACTAAGAATTTTATTAAACAAATCCAAGAGTTCTATAGGTATATATTTAGTTTTCATTTAGCTATTGACTTAGGAAGGAGATAGCTCTTCAGAGCTATGTTATAAGGACCGGCCATTTCTTGTTCAAAATTCTGTTTAACTTTGCGATAGTGTTCTGTTTATGTTTAGGTCCCAATGTAATAGGTGGCGAGCCTATTGCCATTAACCGGGCACTTATAAACCTGCGATAAATACACACATAACTTCGAAAAGCATCGAAAAGTCATTGGTCTGTGCCATGGTAAAACCTGGGATCGAACCCGAGACCTCGTCTCAGCAGTCCATTACCCATACCACTAGGCTACCGCAGTTTTAGCTCAGTTTATGTTAATATGAATTTATAGCAAAATATGTAACAAATATTTTCAAACGCCTTTAGGCTAAATTAGGATCCATGTCATATTGTTTACTGGCAAAGTAAAAAAAAGACCTTTGATAAGGGTCTCATATCAACTTGTTACTTGTACACTGTACAGGTCGACGTTTAATTAATATCAATCCCTTTTGTGTACAAATTTTGTTTTGAATGAATAATTTTGGACCTTTGTGAACACATTCGTCGACATTTCTGATATTTTTTTATTTAACCTGTATTTTGTATCCCGCCAAAAACGTAAATGTAAAATAGGAGAGCCAAGTTCAATACAAAAATTAAGCTTGGCTTCGCCGCAAAAAAGATTTTTTGTTAAATTCAAATATTATGTATTTATAGGAACAAAATACAATTATGAACATGTAATCAAATATATTTCTTTGCTTTATTAGACCTATAATAGTTGCTGTTATAAAAAGATTTTAAAATTTTAAAGTAGGTTTAGAATTGACTTGGCCAGTTTTCATTACAACAGTAATTTTATAAAGTTATTCAACATTTATACATGTATATTTTTTTACTCTGATAATAACTGCATGATGATAAATGCATGATATCAGTTTGTCATCATCATCGTCATGATCTTATTGTGATCATATATTCAGATATAATGTAATCAGTTACATTTGACATTATTACCTCGTAGCCTAGGCTCCGTTTACTACATTAAAGGTGGTGTTTTTGGGGAGCAATTACCGAAAACCGTGTGACTTTTAACCTCAAAAAGAATAGAATAGAGTAGAAAAGTCTTAAATTACACCAATCACTATCACTACATAGTATAAAACAAAGTCGCGTTCTCTGTTCCTATTTTTCATGTCCTTATGTCCCTTTGTATGTTTAATTCCTTAAATCTTTTTACCTACGCAACGGATTTTGATGCAGTTTTTTTAATAGATAGAGTACTTGTTACTCATAAGTATGTAAATATTTGACAACAGGGATATAGAAATTAGTGGCCGACTGTACAGTGAAACACTGCACTGAACCGGAAGCACTGCCAATTGAAACAGGTCACTGTAACATCTGTGTCACTGGGTCATATCAACACTGTTATAATACGAGTATAAGTGCAAATTATTTTCAATATGACGTACTTCAGATGATTTCATTTACTAAACCCGCCCGTCATTTACAAAATTAGGGATATTGCAACACCAAGTCTTGTAAAGACCACTATGCTCTACACTACACTCTTGCTTACCATCAGTCCAGGTGCCGTCAATGTGACGATCTAAATATAATAAAAAACGTATTTCCAAATGTATTTAGCTGCAATATTTTGGGTTAGTAATTTTTTTTCGGCATCCTACTCATTTTTTTTTGCAAAGTGCCCGATTTTGCAATGGCACTTTTGCGGTGATAACTTTAGTTCTCTGCCGAATTTCTTCGTTCCGGATTCGAGTCCTCAGAGATATACCGAGCATAGCTCTTTCCATAGCACGCTGAGGGACCTTGAATTGGTGGACCAAACCGTAACCGCACTTTTCCAGATTTGTTTTGTCAAAGATTGCAGGTAAGAATGATAGTCGTTAATTCGACGACCACGCTAGATGCCTTCCACGCCCCGCAGAAAGGACCCCCTACTTTAATATATTGCTATGTCTAAGCGATTTTATCTAGTTATTCAAATATCAAAAAGTCTAGACATGATGAAGGGACAGAAAACCCCTCATGTGTAAATCCCGTATTTAAAATTAAATAAATAAACTTTGGACAGTGAACATGCCTTATCTATACAAATAAATACAATTAAAAGCGTATGTTTTATAAAAGGACAGTTTTGAATGCATATGTATTTAAACATACAGTACTCATAATTAAAAAAAAAATCTTTCGTTCACTTGTCTCTGAAATAGCTAGGATATTTAGGATGTGTTTTTATAGACCGATAGACGATATTATAGCGCGTAGCTTAGGCTTCTTTATTTTAGAGAAAGAATAAAGATCTTTCTTTCATCTTTATGACCAGTAAGTCCGTGTTAAATCACTATCCTAATTGTTAATAAGTGGTATGTAATCGATGACGAAGCTCGCTTGCTTGTAATCAATGAATTCACTTCAGACTTAAATGCATAGGTTATAACTTTCTGGAAACACAGAATCACTGGGTAATCCACTGCACAGTAATGTCCATAAACGTTAAAACAATTCCTGCGTGTAAGTGGACATATCCTCAATATATTTGCGACTGATCCAGTCTTATCATTTTATGACGAAAGGGAGAAGTTTGGGTTGTTTTTTTTATATACAACTTAGGTCGCAGACAAGCACGCGGCCCACCTGATGGTAAATGTTACCGTGGCCTATGAGCGAGTGTAACACCAGAGGAGTAACACTCGTGCCGTTACCCCTGTAAGAACAGAGACATTCTGTGTCGTCTGCGCAAAAGATGTAGGATAAGCCTTTGGTTTTCCTACTGACAACACAAAACCGCTCTAGTTAGCTCTAGGTACCCTACTCACCACCGAAAACACAACACAAGGTTATTAAACGGCGATATTCTGGTTATATGTTAACCCCGCAAAAGGAATAAAACCGCGATGTGTTCCTCTCTTATGAAGAACAAATTTGCTTACATTAAAAGTAACAGTATCTGCTTTAGTAGAAACTCGAAACAGAAAAGCAAACCTAGGATGTTATGTCGCAATTGTTGTAAACACGTACGTACTATCTACAAATTCATTGCGCTGCTAATATCAAAACACTGCATTGTCATTGGACTCGTAAGCGAACATTACACTCAATGGAACATCAGGAAATATCCACTAGAGGCTTGACACTCATAAACAAGTTTATTTGTGAATTACGTCGCGCAAACGCAATGCATTTTAGTAGGATGAGGCGATAATGGAAATGGGAGGCAAATAGGAGAAAAGAAATAGGTTGAAACCTCTACTAAATTTAAATGGATTGACTTTTACAACTTGTACAAGTGACTGCCGTCTTACACTGAACTGAGACGTAAATTGTAGAGCCTCTCCATCAATCGGCAGACATCGGCTTGCAATATGGTAGCTTCTCTAGGTCTTGGTGAGCCTGCCTGGTGAGGATGCCTGGCAGAGATCGCTTCCAGCGAAAAGACCGCCATTTGTACATTATAACAACTGTAACTCTCACTACCTTTCTTTGATGTTAATTTCTTAAATAAATAAATAATGTACAATCAACAATTATCTATTTCTTATACATCAGAGGTCTCATGAGGTCTCTAACGACGAAGTTCGTTAGTGTAGCGTGCTGCCCCAGAAAAAGGAGAGAGCCAAAAATGATAGAGCACCAAAAATAATGATCAAAAAATGTGCGCCCGAAAGAGAACAGACGCCAGCAGAGCGTGCATCTTCCCCTTATAACCAAGGTGGTTGTTCGGGCCATAGGAAGGAGGTGGGAATACAGTAATACACCGAAATGAGAAATACATCGAACCAGCTACACAAAAATAAAACTTCCGACTAGTCGAAGAAATCAAAGAAGTACCTAACGAGATTCCACAGACTTGTTTGCAAATAAATTTTAATTAGACTACGTTTATGCTCATAACATGCGATGTTTTTTGTCAATGTTATTTTAGACAGACATCGAGACTCAATGGAACCAGTGCTAGTTTTATTTTGTTGATGCTCTTGGATACTTGACCCCAAATACGAGAGAATTGAGGCCATGGCGTGAACGGATTCTCTTGTGGACTGATTATCTATGATTGATGGATATTGTGCTCCTGAGTCACCATAATACCCGTACTGCTTTCGAAAAATACAAAAAATCGCGTACTGAGCATACATAACATAACATAAACTCACGTCTATATCCCCGAAGAGAAAGGCAGAGGTGCTAGCACCCACATTTCGCCAGTTTATGTTTTAGGTCCCAATGTAACAGGTAGCGACCCTATTGCCATTAACCGGGCACTTATAAACCTGCGATAAATACACACATAGCTTCGAAAAGTCATTAGTGTGTACCATGGTAAACCTAGGATCGAACCCGAGACCTCGTCTCAGCAGTCCATTACCTATGGGTAATGGACTGCTGAGACTGCTGAGACGAGTATGCCACTAGGCTACCGCGGTAGCATACATAGAGGCCAAATTTTTTTAGGAGCATATCCATCTTTCGAGTTCTTTTGCTATGAGTATCAGCATTAATGTAGGTAAGACAAGACAGTATCTCCTATCCTAATTGAGCAGTCGCACTGAGGAAGTATCTCTACCCTACAGAATGTCGCGGCTAATAATAACCTTGTGTTGTGTTTCTGGCTGTGAATAGAGTTGTTAGAGCTCACTGGTAAGATTTTGTGCTGGCAGTGGGAAGACCGATTTGGCTTCTGACAGACGCTTTCTCAGTCTATATGTGTATAAAGAGGAAATACACGTAATGTTGGGTTGGCTGGTAAGAAACGGAGGTCTAAAAGGCCTCGGCGAAGAATTTTAGAAGAAGGAAAATGAAGGAATTCTGAAGCCTAGGTGTGTGTGACCCTTGTTTATGGTATACCGTCGTTTTAAAAAAGAACGCCCATAAGATTCTGTGAGAACAATTTTAATGTTTGTGAATTTCCAAGAAATATTTAACATAATCTGTTAATTACCATATTATACCTACCGTTTTTAGTCTATTCGTTTGATAAACAACTGTTGTTATGTTATATTCGTGGACGTGAATCTGTCACTCTCAGAGGGGAATACTCTATCTATCTTCTATTAACGCCCCTTCTTCTGTCGAATCGATGGCATTTTAGTTGCCATCGTGGTGTACAGTACACGTAGTAATTTGTTTCACGGTAGCGCCGCTACTCACGGCGAGGGCCCGAGCATAGGTTTCGCTCTTCGGGAAGGCTTACTTCGTACCGTCCCTACCAGCCAGCGGGTGCGTTATGTCGGACTCGAATAAAGTAAAACCGCTCACCGTCTCATGTCTCATAGACTAGAGTGTACAATATACACGGTGCTTTTATAATGGTTTCGCAAAAGAATATTTTGTTTCACACACAGTTTCGGAAGCAAAATCAACTCGAAGTTTTAATTATGAAAAAAAATACTTTATGTGAACAGAAAAATGTATGGGACGTGTGAAAAAAAAATTTTTTTTCGCCAAATTAGGAGTTCCTTACGATTTTGCTATCGAAATTGTGGCCAAAATCTTTTTTTCCGAAACCACTATAAAATCAACCGGTAATGTATATATAGGTATATGTGTAAGTAGGGTTCAATAAGACTAACGCAATATCAATCTATCTTTCCCCAACCTAGTGGAAGTGAGCCTATTGTCATCAACTGGATACGGGTCTGACTATAAACAGTCACTGAGAAATTGTTAGTAAAGTTATTCAATAACAGTTTCTGCCTCACCTGGTAATCCAATAAATAAATACTTTAAGACATTCTACATAATACCATTTAGCTTCAAACTAAGCATAGTTCAACTATCTTGTAATATGGGATACAGAATGTAGATAATTAAACATACTTAGACACCATTTACATTCTCAATTAAGTACCCATTTAATTTAAAATGCAAACTTCGTGAATAAAATGGCTTGTGAATAAATGTCTAGCGTAACACATAATTTCGTGGTTCATAATATTTTACCTAATTAAGTATTAGATTCTCGAAAATCTAGAACATTCCATACCTCTTATTGAGTTGTATGATTCCTGGTTTGTTCCCTCTTCTCCCCTCCCTGCATACCCCCCCCCCCCCCTCTCCACATGGTCGGCAGCAAGAATATGACGTCCCTGGTGTTGTTAACGTCCATAGGCCACGATGACCACTTTCCATCAGGTCGAATTCCCAGTTCGTAGCAGTCGAATTCTCAACCGCTACGAAAGTAGCGGGTACGATTCCCATAATGTCTCCGTTTCTTCGTTTGATATCCATGAAAATGCCTCCTAATCCTGAACTCCATTTTTTCACGCACTATGGCTGTGAAATTTCACTAGCGCCATTTAGTGCATGAAAAAAAGCTTAGCCAGCATAGAAATCACACCATGCTATATCTTTCTGACGGTTTAAAATCCGCGTACAATTCACTATTATTTGGCACGTCGGAAACATTCGGCATAGATCGGCTTTTGTCGGTTTCGTAAAGCTTATCTTGTTTACTCGGCTAATGTGTAAATAAGATAAACTGTAGAGCTTAATATATTTTTCACCACTGCAGCTCAAACAAGTGAGTTTTGCTGCGTAAAAACAGTGTGCAAAATGCGATTTTGCTCACTCAGTGAGACAAAGTAGCTTTTTAATTTTTTTTTTTAATTTTCAATAAAGAGTGCCAACCATAGATTCAAAAAAAATTGTTCCGCGAATAACTTTCGAATTACATACACTGTACTCTGTCTCTTGACCGTCCATAAAAAAGTTCGAGTGACAAACACAAGTATTTTGAAGTTTTTTTTTTTAATTTATTGCACGTCAAAGGTCCTATTTCGAAATTCTAAATTTGAAAGATATTTGTAAAAGAATAACCATGTATTTTATTTACATTATTTAATAATTATGTAATGTTATTGAATACCAAAATAAGTAATGCATAAGTATTTATAATGATTACTATTATCAACATTTGAAAAATAAAATGTCACGTACGCTGTTTCTGAACACACCTGAAAAATAACGGGTATAAAATTTAACTTTTAACTTTCAACTTTAAATTTGCATTAACTTTTAAAATTTTCAGCATTATATTAATTAATAATAGGTGTTCTGTTCTGTTAATAAGTGTTGCATTGTCTTCTAAGTAATATTTCTTATGTGTTCTCGCTGCTGAAGTGAAAAGTAATGTGTGCCACACGAGAGCAAAATTATTTGCATCTCGTGCATTTGAATCCCTCACTACGCTCAGGATTCTACAGTAGAATCACTCGCTACGCTCGTGATTCAATCCTAGAATCCCTCGCTTGCTCAGGATTCAAAATCAGCACTCGCAGCAAAAAACAGTTTTGCTCTCTTGTTGCACAAATAACTATTTAGAGTCGTTAATACCGAAACTACATGTTTAATCTAGGTATATACTAATATAAAAAATGTGAAAATAACTCTGTATGTCTGTTTGTATAGCTTTAAAATCCAAAAACTGTTGGTTAGACTTAAAAGTGTAAATACAGCCTAGGTACGCTTTCAAGTTCTAGATTGGGAAACGACATAATAAGTAAACAAATTATGTTTGCAATAACAGACACTCTACTTCATAAAAATACAGATTTATCAACAAAATTATTTAATGCATGTATATGCAGCTCTATATAATTACATCCTAGATTCCCGCGGGAACAACCGCGCGGTGAGATTTCGCAGTGCGGGCTCGGCCTTACGCATTAGGTCAATAATATTTGATGGACAAACTCGTCGAACATGAAGGTTCGTGGTACAATGCGCCCGCGCCGGGGCCCCTGACCTTGCTCAGCGCACGCGGTACTCCCCGCCCCCTCCCTTGCCCCACCGCGCCCCTCCATAACATGCCACTTTGATTTTCACAACTTTATGTAATAGTTGATAACATTAGAGAAATACGATTCGGTAGTGATATGTATTGTTATGCAAAATAGTAAGTGTAGTATTTGAATGGCCAGAGGTCAAAATTCGAACGCAATAAAAGAAGTTTCTATAATTTTTTTTACTGGTAACATTGAAGAAAAAATAGCGTTACAAGGGGAAAATATTGACAAGCAGAGGAGAAACACCGTAAAGCTATTTAAAAAGTGTTTTATGCAACTGTGAAAAAAATTAAGCTATTAGTAATAATAAGAGGGATAAAGCGTGCGAGGTGACATACCTACGTATCTTTACACATACCCTAGGCTTGAGAAAGTTATAGACTATATAAACCGTGAAAAGATTTTTATGAACCTATTAACTTGTCAGATATGGCCGACTGTCATAAAAAGTCTATTTTTAAATTCATTTGACATTATAAATACGGTAACGTGAGGAGACGCTGATATTTACGTTAAAAGGAAAAACGTAGGTTGGTAGAAAATGAACTGGCATGGAAGAAAGAATAAAATTCATTTTATTTTACACAACTATTTAAGTAGGTAGATAACTTTTTTTCTGTTCATCTACACATACCTATAACTATTAATAAAGAGGGAAAAATATATTTTTGTGAGTGTGTATGTTTGTAATGAATGAACTCAAAAACTACTGCGCCGATTTTGAAAATTCTTTCACCATTGCTAGAAATGATTAAGGATCCTTACTAAAACTTAAGTAACATAATCCAAAGTGTAAAAAAGTGCCCTAAAACGTGATTCCTTGCATGCACTGCGGAAACTATTGGATTATAAAACAAAAGAATTTCTATGTTCTAAGCGATAACCGACATCCACGCGGGCGAAATCCTAGCTAGTTAATAATATTCATAAATGTATATAGGGGAAACTGGGGACACTTAATCCCTATGGGAGACACGGTACACCAATATTTTTTGAATTACTAAGTGTATTAGAGTATTTTTTAGTGTGGCAACACTAAGTAAACATTATTACCCTTAGTGTTACCTCATTAAAAATAGTCAAAAACGCTTAGTAATTCCAAAAATATTGGTGTACCTTGTCTCCCATAGGGATCAAGTGTCCCCAGTTTCCCCTACAGTTAACGGCATGAGTTGATACACACCAAAATATTCATGAACCGTTTTAAATATTTATTTGTTTTGTATCAATAATTATATTATAAGTTTTATGGTAGTATATGTAAATCAATAGGGCCGAAATATCGGTTTAAACTCCGACACAAGCATAGTAAATGTCCCGTTGACATTAAAATTTATAATAGTAATATAAATGATAATGTCAATTTTTTAAATATTTTTTTATGACAGGGCCCTCTAGACAAGTGGCAATTTGCTGGTAGTCGTTTTGTAGAATGGAATAGAATATTATATTCAGTGTATGGGATTGGCTCCCGTTTTGACGTTTATGACATTAATGACAGGTGTGCATGAATGTCAATTTCATACGTTGAACGGCATGAGTTGATACACACCAAAATATTCATGAACCGTTTTAAATATTTATTTGTTTTGTATCAATAATTATATTATAAGTTTTATGGTAGTATTATGTAAATCAATAGGGCCGAAATATCGGTTTAAACTCCGACACAAGCATAGTAAATGTCCCGTTGACATTAAAATTTATAATAGTAATATAAATGATAATGTCAATTTTTTAAATATTTTTTTATGACAGGGCCCTCTAGACAAGTGGCAATTTGCTGGTAGTCGTTTTGTAGAATGGAATAGAATATTATATTCAATGTATGGGATTGGCTCCCGTTTTGACGTTTATGACATTAATGACAGGTGTGCATGAATGTCAATTTCATACGTTGACCAATCTATTCTATTCCATTCTACAAAACGATTGCTGGTTGTCTAGGGCCCCATATCTATCAGTCATATATAAATAAAAATATGTTAAGCTACTTTTTAGCTGACTGTACCTACCTACCTAGATAAAATTTATCTAATTATGTACCTGTATACGAAAAGCTGTAGGCAAAGGTGCTAACACCCACATTTCGCCAGTTTATGTTTAGGTCCCAATGTAATAGGTGGCGAGCCTATTGCCAGTAACCGGGCACTTATCATATGTGGGTGCTAGCACCTCTGCCTACCCCTTCGGGGATATACCTAGGCGTGAGTTTATGTTTATGTTTTTTGAAAAGCTGTTACATTATTGCTCATGTGAAAAATAGCAGATGAATTTTCATATAATACTAGTTTTGCCCGGGGCACTGCTCATGAGGACTTCTAATCCCGTTCCCGCTGCTCAATAAAAACCCTCCTTAGAGTTCAAGGAATGTATAACAAAAATTTACTCGAATTGGGCCAGCCAGAGGTAGAGTAGAGAGAGATAGTAGCCAGCATATCTCTCGCTGCAGTAGCTACCTAGTTCATCTGGCTGTGGGACACCTATCAACTCTTAATAAATTGCTATCAGTCAATCAAAACAGATTCAAAACAAATTCTTGCAAAAATACAAGCATCCATCTCCATTGTAAAAGTAATTATTATAAAGTCCATCCATTTGTTATTCTAACTTCAAATATATCAGCTTCCAAACAGATGCTTTGTTATTTTAAATTAATTTCATCGTTCAAACCTGACCATTCAGTAATAATTCGGACATTTAACACTCTGTGGCGTAGCGGTTGTGAATACGACTGCTACGCAGGATGCGCAGGTTCATCCTCGCTTAATGCAAATATTTGTATGCTATTTGCACTGGTCTGGTCGTGTCTCGGAAAGCACGTTTTGCACGAGAAATAAAAGGCTTGAGATTTAAATTACTTATACACGTTTTTTGGATGCAAAAGTTGGCATCAGCAACCATTTTGAGACATTTTGAGCTGTGTGACGCAGAAGTAACGAAAGTAACACAAGGTTATAAAAGATACATTCTGGCAACACTGAGGTGCACCAACTTGGACTGATGTTGGCTAGGGTACGGCCCTTTACACCGCACGAATTTATATTAAATTCAAATGAAAATGATATTTTATATCACACTGATACAATTAGAGGAAAAAAAACCTCGTAACTAAAGAGTAGCATATTTATCGCAAATTCACTCAAAAGAACATTAATCATTACAACTGTAGTATTACTTATCACAATATATTATCAAACAGTGGTAAGTACAGCAGAAGTTTTATGAAATATTTTCATTTAATTACTAAGTTTTGAGACGTTTATAGATATCATTTTCATTCCTAATTAAGTAGTTAGGGTAGTTATTTATAGGGTCTATTTTTTTTATACCACTTAGGTGGCAAACAAGCACGCGGCCCACCTGATGGAAAGTGGTTATCGTGGCGTATGGATGTTTGCAATACCAGGGGCGTCACACTCGTGCTGCCAACCAATAAGCAGAAAGGGGGGAAGGGAATAGGGGGAGGGGAGAAGTTTAAGAGAGTCTTTGTGCTGTCAGTACAGAAGACAAAGAAAGGTTTCTCGGTCTTCCCACTGACAACACAAAACCTCTCCAGTGAGCTCTATCTTGGATATGAATCTCCACCCGCTTCGCATCAGGTTATGTTAGACTCATCAATTTTGGGTCTCCAGATGTGTGTGAGATTGCTTATTAAGGCATAAAGAAGTTGAAAAGGGTCTCAGTGCCGGATTTACTGAACTCCAACAATCACTAAGCCTAATTTATTTTCAGTTTTGAAAAATGTTACAAGGTCTCCTTTAGTCCTCAATAAAAAAAATAAAAAAAAGAAGCATATCTTCTTAAATCGAATCACATTAGTAATAATTTTAAAGATTTTTCATGTAATAATAATGGTAATGGATTCTGTTTGTATCCCATCCCCAGACTAATATGTTAATGTAATTCGTATTGCGTAAACTCATATCATCATGATTTATAAATTCAATATCAACATTCAAAATTTTGAATATATCGAAAACTTGTAGCTACCTACTTGCACACTACACTACACTCTAGTTTCTTTTAGGACTACACGGATGAAAAAATGTCCCTTCAAAGGAACTGCCAAAGGAACTGAAGGGAATTTATAGTCTCAGTAGTTCCTATAGTTCCCTTGAAGCAACTATAGAGACAAAAAGTCTCAGCAGTCCCTTGAAAGGAACTGCTAAAAGAACTACTGGAAATAAAAGACATTTTCTTAAACTTGCAGATGATGTAGCACACGTTGAAAAAAATATATGAATTAACACAAGCACAACCGAGGAAGAAATTAGAAATCCTAAGTGAAAAGGATAACATAACTTTGATGGAACTCCTTAATATTTTAGAGAAGCAGATTTTAATAAAACAACAATCGGATCAATTTAGGATTCTTTTAAAATAGGTACAAAAGAAGTTCCAAATCAGTTATATAATAAATGATTGATATCTGTAATAATAAACTTTAAAAAGTAATATAAACCAAATTCTCATTTTTTGTTTCTCTTAGGAAATCGGTTAATCAATTCAAATTAATTGTTTCACTTCTTATTTAAAAGTAATTCTTTTCTCTTTAAGTCATTAAGCTAAGACTAAAAGAAAAAAGGATTACTTTATAAAGACAAATGGTAATCAATTCGGTAATATACCTAATGTTCAGAATCTCGATGTCTCAATGTGGGTAGATTCATTTATTTCGTGAAAGCGCTCACTTAATTGACAAAGGTTGTACAGCTCTTGTGGAAGTTTCAAATTCATTTCAGATGGCTTGTTAAGGATATAAATTAGATAATTATGAATAAACCTTTGGGGGAATTAGGCCGCCGCGGATATCGCCAGCTTGAGGATGAAGCTCAAGTACATCGAGCCGAAGAAGTTGTACCATTTCATTCCAGTAGCGGTGGAGATTCTGGGATGTTGGGGCAGAGGCGAAAAGTCTCGTTTGGAAGATTGGACGGAGACTCATGGACGCTTCTGATGACTCTCGCGCTAAACCGTTTGTGGTCCAGAGGACGGATCACACAATTTAGCGTGGAAATGTGATGGATACCTTTGCACTAGGAGTTATCGGGAGCGGGTTATTTAATTAGTACTGACATTTGATATCAATTATATATTTTCATTTAGTGTAAAGGTGACTTCTTTTATATTAAATAATCATTAATTACTAAATAAATTGAGCTTTAAAATAACCATGCTCAAAGTATTATGTTATAAATATGAAACTATAGTAAAATTAGAAATTCCATGTCTGGATAGGATGATAAGCATTTGTTGCGGGAGTGGTTGGAGGTTTGTTTCAATATTCCGGGATCACCGGTACAGTGGCTATTGTGGAAGAGTACTGCTTATATCATACAATGTTTCGAAATGCCAATTACAGAGGACCCCGGGTATACTCTAGAAGGAAAATTCTCACCATTGAAATAGTATTACTGGTACAAGAAGCCAGTCACCGATACTCTGAATCAACCTTTGCAATCACAGCTCACTTTTTGTTGGCTTACCGTAAAAAATGGCGGCCTCTCGTGCTTTTAAACGATTCAATTGCTATACCTATTAATCACATCATCATTGTAAACGGTTTAATGGTTTGTCGATATTAGGCACATTTTCTGTATTAACTTCAAGTTTGAATAAGTCCGACTAGCCTAATTACAGAACTTCGATATCGCCAATTTGGTTGTGGAGGTCCAATGGCAGTCGATTGCAGTCGATCGGGCCCAAGACAACGGGGTAATCTAATTTACTTTATTAACGCTATCAATGTTACTTTGGTTTCATTACACTTAGGCTGTTAAAGGATTATAGATCTTAAGATGTCCAGGAACTTTTGGAGCCACTGTCTATTCTAAATTATTGCCGTAACAACTTTTAGTTCACGTTCACGTTTTTGTTTTTTGTCAACATTTCTATACCTATGATTCTTGTCACAAATTAACCAAATTTATTTCCGTAAACAAAGCCGTTGTTTATAACTTTGCATTATTTATTTGACTATAACAATAGAAGATATTCAGTGAACTCTTGATCCTATTATTGTGGAAGCTAAGCCTAATAAACTGGAATAAAAAAACAAAGATTGTGAAATATTGTACCGAATAATGTTACGACGCAGTGAAGACATGAACCGTCAATTTATTTATAGTCAACTATAAACCTTCTGTAGGTCAAATCGATACTAAATTGAGTAGACAAAACTTGACTTATGAATTATGTTTATTTACTCAATTTTCTTGCCAATTCATTAGGGATAAATCATATTGGAGACAATTTAACGAGGCAGAAAGAGATTAATGAGATGTAAAATATCTTAGTATTGTAGTACCTTACTATAAAATGTAAATTGATCTCTTAATAACTTTATTTGATTGCAAGTAGACTTGAGTATATATTCTTTGAGTCTGTGTATCTAATTAATTTATTTATGAAGTAAATCACCAATCAGCAACCATGGGTAGTGTCTGCCATCATTAAATTGTCCAGAGAATTTGTCATTAATTGTGCCAATTCGCCAATTGTCAAAAGGACCGGTGAAGACGTTCTTTTCTTCGATGGTTTTTCCAAAATGTTCTACGCAAAATGCCTAATTGACTTCAAAAGCATCAGAAAAAGTTACTAGAATTACTGTTTCAGAACTTAATTCTGGTAATCATCGAAAATTTTGTATATAAGATAATGGTGATGTGATATAATGTGAAATGCCTCTAAGAATCAGTCGACCGCCTAGACACAAATTGACGGTTCATATAATAGGTAGGTAGGCACATAATATATTTACGCAATTACTCCGGCCTTGTCCTGATCCTAATTCGAGTTGTCATGTACATCTCGCTAAGTTTGGACAGGATAAATGAGTGAGAAACCGAGTTCCCTTTGATGTGGTTTGACACCTTCGTGTTGATGGAATTCGTTATTATCTAACTACTAAATTCTTCCCTCAATTTATAGTTTCTAATATTATATACCGATTTACTTCCATATATTTACCTAGATCTGTAAATCCCAGATACATTTCGCTTTGCCACCCCATACCCAGGGGCTAGATGGGGAGACCATGGTCCCCACATTAGGGGAAGAGTCATCTCAAGAGATGTCCCCGGGTTTGCCGGGGTGTGAGAGATACGTCTCTAATCTCACCTCCAGCAATCAAGGGTCCATGGACGGCGTGCGTTTTAGTCGGTTCAAGTCCGACGGCGACGACGTTTTGGCGGAAGTGGGGACCATGAGAATTTCGCGCGATGAAATAAAACGCACCCCACAAAACAAGTAGGTGAAAAGACTTCCGTGTGTGAGGAGATTACAGAATACTCGAACGAAATCATATCTCCTCAGGTATTTTCTTTAAATGAATTTCCGCCATGTAACACCTTCTTCAATATGTTACTATCTCTTTACCTCCGTACAACTAGTCTAGTTGTATAATACATAACATCCATCGTTCTTTCATTTGCGATTCATCAATGTAACTACATATACTAAATAGTGTTCAGAAACACAATCATTATCTGATATTACATTGCAATAGTCTTGTCTGAAATTATTTAAATTAAAATGAAGTTTGTTATTGCAGAACTTATCACACATACCAGTACAATTAAATAAACTGACTGTAAACATTGTTTTAATAATTCAGTAATGTTTTAAAATGTGCAAATTCTTTTTCGCTGTAAGTATTCCATTAATTTTAATTAGTATAATTGTTAAATTGGCCCCGAATACTGTGCAATGTTGAGAATTCCTTGTTCATTCATAACTATTGTAATTAAAGTTGGTGGTTAAAATCTGTTTTGAACATTTTCCTTTTATATTCAGATTCTTTTTAAATGATTAAATATCAACTTCCTGTTATTTTTTGAAAGCTTAATTGTTAGTTCTTTCTCCTTTCTCTTCTTTCTCTGTCACCACACAAATGGAGAAAGAATATCACAACTCCATCTTATCCGAAGTGTGTCATAAGAGTCGTCAAACGGAAAACACGCAGACGATATCACTGCGAGAGAATATATTTGTTATATCATACCATAGCTATACAACAAACATAATTAGATGCGTGGGTCTACGATGTCCACATTTTTACCCGATAGGGAGGAGCGCGCATTGCCGTCCACCCTATCGGGCCCCCCGCCGTCGCAGCCTGCTCCTGCTAGGGTGACCGGCAGCTCCACCTGTCACCCCCAGACATTGGAAGACGGAGGTCATTCCGCGACCTCCGACGCGACGCCTAAATCGCTTCCGCTCGTCATGGGCTAGCAGGTCCGGAGATCTGGATCCGTTCTGCCGCCTCAGCTTTTGTATACATATTTATTTACTTTAAAGACTGAAAATAAGCTAACATAATGAAAGAATCCTTCTGACGCAATTTCGACTACGCACTTGGCCGGTAACTACACATCATTGTTGTTTCACCAATTCATGATGTATTAATTCCGTTGTATTTTTGTTCACCGAGTGCAGATAAAACATCAACAACAAACAGATGACAAATTTAGGCAAATGTTCCCAGATTTTTTTTTTTTTTTTTTTTGTACGTGGTGGAATGCATTTACGCACTTCGCTCACCCCCCGCGGGGGCAAGGGGCTTGCTTCGTGTGGGACTCCTGACCTGAACGGAGGCCAGACTACCCACTAAACCACCACGGTGTTCCTCCTTCGCCTAATCCGAGCCGCGGGATAGAATGCTCACCGCGACTCGGCTAGGGACGCCCTATTGGGCTCTCCTCTTGGGGGCCCCACCATCCGGACAGAGTAATCCAGATGATGGAGCCAGCTCTCTTCTTACGAATGCGCCCCAGGAACACTGAGGGGCGCATTCCGCCACATTAGCATGGGGCGATGGATCCCCCGACCCACCGCCCCTGGCTTCGCTCATTCGGGGACGCGGGCGAATTGTGTTCGCCGGCGTCCCCTCGCCGGGGGCCTGCGGGGCGGAAGAGTGAGCCCAGCTCGCTCCCGCTCCCGCAGAGCCTCTCTCTTAGCCGCCATCACCTCGCTAGCGAACGAGGCGACGGCAGCCCAACACTCTTCGCTGTCGGCCATGGCTGGAATCACGGCCGACAGCGAAAGGTCCGCACCAATGGTCCTTGTTAGGGCCGTCCTTTGACCGTCCCACGCCTCACACACGGCCATTGTGTGGTAGGCCGTATCTGTGTCGCCGCTAGTGCAGTTTCGGCACCGGGGCTCCGGTTCAATCCCCACCACTTCCCACAGGTACTTGGTGAAACAGCCATGACCTGTGAGAAGTTGGGTGAGGTGATACGTCGGCGCCCCATGACCCCTCTCCACGAACTGGCGCAGGACGGGCCGGACGGCCCCCACGAGCAGTAACGCGCTGCGGGTCACTCCTAGCCTTTCGGCCCACCTCCGGAAAAGATCGTCGCGAGCCGCCTGTCTCCAGCGATCGATTTCCTCCGGAAGCGGCCGACCTCCAAGATTGCGCATCAGGGCGCCCTCGTCATACACCCTCTTTAGGACGCCAGCCTCGAGATCCCAGGGGATACTGCCCGCAATCAAACACGCCGACTCGTAAGAGACGGTGTGGTACGCCCTTGCAGCCCTCTGCGCGATGGCGCGCTGCGGTCGCCGCAGCAGCGCAACATTTGCTGGGCAGAGGGCATCCGCCCATATGGGCGCTCCGTAGAGCGCCTTGGAGCGCACCACTCCGTCGTAGAGACGGCGGCAGGCAGACCCCGGTCCTCCGCTGTTGGGCAGCAACCGCGAGAGCATTCCGGCAAACGCCAGCAACTTCGGTGCCAGCTGCCGGAAATGCTCCGTGAATCGCCACCGACTATCGAGAACCAGCCCGAGGTATTTCAGACTGGTCCCGACAGCGATGGAGGTGCCGCCCACCACAATCGACCTATCTCGAGGTGGCGTCTGCCGAGGCCCATGGAAGAATATGGCCTCGGACTTTTCGAGGGCTACTTTCAGACCGAGCGCCCCGATGCGACGCACAACATGGGCGACGCCTGCCGTAGCGAGGACGGAGGCGTCGCGAAACGTCGGGGCCCGCGCGGTGACTAGGGTGTCGTCGGCGTAGCAAAGTACACCGACTCCCCGAAGATTAGCACCGCGCAGGACCCAATCATAACCCACGTTCCACAGGAGTGGCCCAAGAACCGACCCCTGTGGAACGCCACACGACATGCCCCTGCGGACGACCCCGCTTTGGGCGGGGTAGATGATTACCCGGTCCACGAAATAGTCCGCAAGGACGCGCCTGAGGTACCACGGGACGTTGTGGTACCTTAGCGCTTCGGCAATAGTTCCCCAGGGGAGGGTGTTGAAGGCGTTGGCTATGTCCAGCGACACAGCCAACATCACCTCTCTCCTGGCGACCGCTTCGTCGACGCTGCCCCGCAGTCGGGATATGGCGTCGAGGGTTGACCTCCCGCGACGGAAACCGAACTGGCCGTCACTTAAATTGGGCCCCGCCCCCTCCAGGTGGCCGACGAGACGCGCTGCTAGCACCCGCTCAAACAGCTTGCACATCTCGCCGAGCAAAACGATGGGACGGTAGGCCGACGGCGAGTCGACTGGGCGCCCGTGTTTTTTAAGAAGCACGAGCTTCCCAGTCTTCCATTGTTGCGGGACCCTCCCCAACGCCAAACACTCCGACATGAGGGACAGCGTCTCCTCCTCTAGCGCCGGCATGACTGTGGCAATAACCTTCCCAGGGACGCCGTCCGGGCCCGGAGCGCGATTTCTGGACCTGAGTGCCAGGATCGCAGCCCCCAACTCGGCCTCGGACACGGGAGGTATTGCCCCTTCGTCTGCCGGCACCCGGCTTGGTGTTGCCATCCGCGGTGGGACCCACTCCTCCCTCGCAGGGAAGAGGGAACTGACCACTCGGCCCAAGAGGCCGGGCTCGAGAGTTCGTGTGAGAGGAGGCGCCCAGGGCCGGAGTTTTTTGCTCACGGTCTGGTACGGACGCCCCCATGGATCTCGATTGAGACTCTCGAGCCACTCCCTCCAGGCCTCCTCCTTGGCGGCCTTGACCGCCGAGCTGAGGGCCTCACGGGCGGCCCGATACACGGCGTGCAGCTCTTCTTCTCGGGTGAGGTCTCTGACGGCCCGCCTTCGGCATCGGGCGTACTGCCTCTGGGCTGCGTCACTTGCTGTGCGCAGCCCGGCTAGGTGGGGACGCCACCAGTACACCTGCTTCCGAGGCGGGATAGGCCTCGCCCTCTGCATCGCCGCGTCGCAAACGCGAGTCAGCGCTCCAGCGAGCCGCTCGCATCTCGCGTCCACGTCCAGGCCACTGTCAACTGCAGCCCATCGCTCGACGATAGCCGCCTCTCGGGCCAGATCCCTATCCAACGTGGCGAGTCGCCACCGCGGACCCTCTCCTGCCAAGGGACGGTCGAGGTCGACACGAGCCGCCGAGGTGGCAGGGACGACGTCGAACCGGATGTACCGGTGGTCCGACGCGGTCTCCACCCCCTCGACGACCCGCCAGTTGTTGATCCGTCGGGCCAGGCCAGAACTGGCGAACGACAAGTCAACAATCGACCTACCCTGCGGTCGCACTAGGGTGTGGACCGCCCCTTGGTTAAGAAGCACCAAGTCTTGGGACACCGCCCATTCCTCCACCATCTTCCCCCGGGCATCGGTCGCCGGAGATCCCCACGCCCGTGAGTGAGCGTTGAAATCCCCAGCCACCACGGCCGGGGTGGGGTGCACTTCTGCCAGCAGAGCACCGACCTCCACGAGCAGCTGTTCGAATTCAGCGATGCTTCTGCTAGGGGGGCAGTACACCCCAACTACTGCAGCGCCGCCCAGCACGACGAGGACGCACCCTCGACCCCTCCGTACTTTGTCGAAGGGGGGAGCCGCTCGCTGGGCGACGATAGCCACCGAGTCGTTGTGGTCGCTGGCCCAGTTAGGGATTTCGCGCACGTAATACGGCTCGGCGACTACTGCCACTGTCGTCTGCCACTGCGCCATGGATTGAGCTAAAAGGTCCTGGGCCGTGACGCAGTGGTTGATGTTGGCCTGCAGTATGGAGATGTGGGCCATTATTATTGAGCGGTGTCCATAACCTCCTCGGCGTTTTGCTGCTGGGTGGGGGAAGAAGAAGAATTAGCCCCACCTGCGGCTCTCCTTTTAGGACGGCCCCTGCTACGGGAGGCCGCCTTACATTCACCCGACCCCAACTTATGGCTGGATGCTTTACCCTCTGTCGCACATACGGGGCACTTGGGCTCCGCGGAGCAGGTGGCCGACTTGTGGCCCGCCTGCCCACAGCGGAAGCAGAGCGCACTGCGGTCAATGTCCGCAGTGCACCTTACCCCGACGTGCCCCGGCTCCAGGCAGCGGAAGCATCGCGCCGGCCTTGGGTCCAGTGTGGTCAGCCTGACTACGGACCAACCGACCACAATGCGGCGTCCATCCAGGAGCACCTTGGCTGCCCCGACCGGGCACCGCAGCCAGGCCGTGCCTTGTCGGCCAGATGAGCGCAGGATGTCCCCAACTTTAATAGCGCTGGCAGAGCAGCCCCCCTCTGCTGCCAGCGACGCCGCTACGATCTCTTTGGAGGCCGAGTCACTCAGACCAGAGATGCGCAGCTCCATGCACCTCTCCGGTCTAGCGACGCGGACCTCCTCGAGCACCTCACGCAGTTTAGCGGCCAGGTTATCCGCCTTCTGCGCTCTATCAGCGCCAGCCACCTCCAAAATACGGCCCCCGGTCACGGCAGGACGAAGGCGGAGGCCGTCAATGCCCAGGGCCTTGAGATCAATCGACCTCTCGGCCTTGGCGAGCACTTCCCTATAAGTGACCCCCTGTTCGGCGGCGCCTGGCTGCAGCGTAAGAGTTACCGCTGCCGTGTTTGGCGCACGCAGTTTGCGGGGCTTCCGGGCACCACGACTTTTCTTACTGGTGGCTGGCGCTGATGTAGCCGGCTGGACCGGAGCCGGCCTCGGCGCTTTCGGCCTTGCCGTCACTGTACTCCACTGTGTCAGCGCTGGGGCTGGCTGGGGGGTCAGCGAGGTTGACTGTCGTGCCTGGCGGGCAGCTTCGGCCTCTTTAGCCGCGGCCGTCTTTTTCTGTGGCCTCTTCTTCTTCGCCTTTTCTCCCACTGAGCGTGGGGCATCCTGCGCTTGCCCATCGGGCATTGGAGTGGAGAGCGCAAGAGCCGGTGTGGGAGGGAGGGACGGGCTTTCGGGCTGCCGCTCGTGTGCAGTTTCCTTGGCCAGGCGAGCGGCATTTCGCCTGTCCGCCTGGAGAGGTGGGCGGATGCTGGTCTCCGGCAGGAGGCGGTCCTGGATGCCCGCGATGCGAGCATCGATGAACACCGCGATCTCATCACGGGTCATTGTGGGCGGTGCAGCCTCCGCCTGCCGCTTCCAGGCCTGCATCTCCGCACGAACGACAGCCAGCTCTATATGGAGCTGAGCCACCTCCTCAGACTCCGTGCGGGACTTCAGCACTCGCACGTGCTCCAGGATGGAGCAACATGCCTGCCTAAGGTCCCGCACGTATTGGCCCTTTAAATTAGAGCTCTTGGTGGCGATGGATTGGACCATCGCCACTGCCGCCTCGATGGAGCCCGATAGCTGCAAGGCACTGAGGGGCTCGGTGGCAGTGACTGCCACACCCACTGGTGACAGCTGCTGCGGTTTTGGGCTAGGGGACTCTCGAAGGTAGAGAGCCCTCTTACGCCGCTGCTCCGCGAGCCCCTCCTCAGCCCGGAGCTCCACCTCCTTCTCCTTGGCCTTGACTAAGTCAGCCTTCGCCTGTGCCAGATAGGCGTAGTGGCTTTTAGTCTTTTTGGCGCTCTCGTCTGACAACTCTGCCTCTGTAGCAGAGTTGGAGCGCTTGCGCCACAGTCTTCCCACTACTGGGGAAGACGGGCGCGATCCAGCTGTTGCGGATGGTACGGAGGCCACAGAAGTTCGCGGCTCACACATCTCCACTTCCATTTCGTTCCTTCGGTTTGAAGACTGGTCCGCAGACCTGACAGATGAAACTGCAACCACTTCCGAGTCCTGAAAAGGACTGTTGTCTGACAGTTCCGTGGACAAGGCAAACGGAACTGCCATCACCTCCTCCAAGTCCTGAAAAGGACTGTTGTTTGAACGTTCCGCAGACGTGGCAGAGGGACCTGCCACCACCTCCGAGTCCTGAGAAGAACTATTTAGCAGTTTTGCACGCGTAATCATCGTACACCAATTGCGCCCGCAAGTGTCGAATAAGAGGTTCAGTCACCCGCCTGCCACTCCGTTACGGTGGTCAGGACGGGGTCCAGGGCGAACGACGAGGACGTACTCTTACTCACTTGGGGCTCGCCCCAAATGTTCCCAGATTTAGATTAACTCGAAACAATTGTTTCATAGCAGACGAGGCCCTGTCTCGTATTAACCATTTCTCGTCAACACATAAAGCTTGAAAATCTCGCCGTAAATTTAATTCACAAGTTTAAAGCAACACTTCTCAGACATTCATTTAATTCTAAATACGTGTTTAATAACGAAACCGACCTAGTGAATGCCCTTTCAAGACTTACTCTAAGCTAGAATTGTTTCCTTGATCCTTTTGCCTGGAGAAATCTAAGCCGTAGTCGGCATGATTAACTTTGTAGGATTACAGTATTTCTGTTTTCTGTGGATAATGATTCAATTCAGTTACTTGGATAACTCGGCTCCGAGGTTATTAACGTAATAAGCGAGTGAAGATCTTTACTCAAATTCTTTATTCATCTAGTATGTATTTAATTAAGATTTTATGCCCCATCAACAACAGAACTAACAATAATATCAGGTTATTATGAATAATTCATTTTCTCTTTGCACATTGGTTGTTTTGTAGATCCGATGTGCCTATTGGGGAAAATATCCTTCATAACTATAATCGAATTACTTGGCAATGTTCTTCTCATTCTTTTAATATAGCTATAAAATGGTAGTTCAAAAATAAAAGTCATCTTTCTTTAGACTTTGACAGAAAATTAGGATAAGGTTAATAGAACATTTATGGTCATTCGAGTGAATGAATAGTCTTTCGATATCACAAGCTCTATTTAGCAAGACATTTGAAACGGATTGCGTTTTCTCTGCTGTAAAAGTGTTAATTCGCGCTGTAATGAATATTTATTCTACATTCAAAGTGAACTCTTAACCTTTAGTTTTTTTTACAATAGATGTTTGATAAATCGAACTCGACTGTGACTTTCGCTTTAGCGGCTGAGCAACCTTGGGGAGGGCGATGACACCTGCAAAAACTTTATACTGGCATAGTGCAGTCTATGACCCTCTAAGGGGCCCAACTTGGGCGAGACCCTGACGTAATATCGCATTACTGCGACATTAGGAAAAGGTGAGGTCCAATATAATTAGATATTACTTGGTATCTTTTGTAACGGAATATTTGGAATTGTCATTGATTTTTTGGATGATTTGGAGCGAAATCTGACCTCTTTGCCCAAGAAAAATCGATGGAAACTGAAGCAGCAAGGTCCCACGATCAAATGGGGGATTATCGGGTCCAACACCGAAGGCTGACTAGAGAAACGGTACATCTTTTATTACGAATTGGGGCTTCGGCAAAGAGAAGAGCAGACACCTTCCAGTTTTTAGGAGGTCAACCTTTATTTGTAAAGTATTGATTGCTGTTTTAAGGGTGCTTATTTGATATGGCTATCACACTGCAGCCACGATGAGTACAAAGCTGCTCCAGTAATAATAAGCGCTGGCTTTCTGGCGAAGGATGAAGGATGAAAAAGAAATATGTCAAATAGATTAGTGCTGAATTTCCAGGGCATACTTCTACAATTGAATAGGACAATTTTACTGGACTCCACGATGCAAGATACGTCCGAAGAGCCACTATTTCTTCCCTATATTGGTTCCAAATAACCCTATTAATGGAAGCCAGATGAAACTGTAGCTTCCTTTACTGTAATGACATTATGGTTAAATTCGATTGGATTCCGACAAAACTATGCTTGACCCCAATGATGTAGAACCCATGGGGATATTTTGGAGTAAACATTTTGTTTATTAGGTTTCGTTGGAGGTAATAAAAATAAAAACGGTATGTATCATCAATTATTTATTTTCTTCTAATAATGGTTTAGGTTCAAAGACTTTCTATGTGTACTACAAGACAAGCAGTTTTTGTAACAAAAATTGTGCCACAATTCGTGAAGGACGGATAAAGAAGAAGAGTGTTCAATTTCAGCGTTCATAGTACCTACCTTTTGAGACGTATGAACGTTTTCGCGCCATTATAAATGTCAGGTAAACAAAGAATGAACCGAACGCGAGTGACCAAATTTTTTGCTACGCATAACCAGTCAAGTAGTACACATAAAATTCTTTAGTTTAAGTTATATTGCATGGACATCATATTGATATAGCTGAATGAAAATAATGACATGTAGGTTTCTAGATTCAAATTTTTAGGTATACACCACCAAGGATAAAAGTTTATACCATTTTGGGGTGTGTGTAAACATGTATACTTATTTCTTTGACCATGTGAACGTGCGTACTTACTCTAAAAGATCTTAATAGATGATTTCTTAATTATTGTACACCTGTTTCTTGTGTTTAACCTTCTGGAAAATATGTATATGCTAAGGACAGTCGTAGTAGTCTACTAAACAGGAAATTACGTCATTTGAATGTCCTATAGTAGGATGAACACACTCCAGTGGAAAAACAAATATTCCAATAAGAATCTGATAAGACTAAAATGAAAAATAATGGAATGAAAATTCTAAACCAGGAAAATACACAAATTCGCATTGTTATAAAGATTCATGGAACGATTATATTATTAAGTCACAGTAACTTATTCAAATGTTTACATTGGTGACCCATTGACACGCGTACACAAACCAACGCTCTGTCCTTGAGTTCGAACAGTAAGAATATTGGAAGACTAAGTAGGTATAATACCTACGTGAATTCCAATAAGTAGGGCACGCAGCGGTATTAAGTTACTATTTACTATTGTTCCTCTCGGTAAACATTATACAAACTTCTGAGAAACATTGAATAGAAATAAAAGTGAATGGGCTGCTTAACAAAACGTAATTGGAGTTGGTAACTACGTACACAGGATCCACCTAAACTCAACACGCGAGTAACTGTAAAGTCAGGCGATATTTGCTAAAACGAATCGTGAGAAAACCCGTTGTATCGATTACCTCGTCTCCGTGCTGTTTATCAGGGGCCATATCTCCAGATTTATATCTATACTTACTTACTTGACAGACCAAAACATGTAGCTACGAGTAGGCTGTGAGTTAGGCCGGTGTTTGACCCGCCATAGACGATGAAAACAAGCCGAACGCATGCGCCGGCCGCACCGTAAACAGCGGCTCGCTCCCGGCCAAAAACACGTGGACGCTACTATAACTATCACAATTGACACATATTAAATAACAAACCGTCGGCGGCCGCCGCGATCACACCCAGCACCAGCACTTGAAGTAATGTGACCGCCATAAAAATACAAGCATTTGCACTACACTCGGAATTATTCGATTAGCGGGCTGCGTGGAGACGTACGGCGCAGCCCGCTGCCTCCAGCGCACTAACGAGTAACGCGCCTTCGGCTCGCACGCCCGCGGCCCCGCCCCCCGCCCGCGCCACTCGCCCTTACCCCGCGCCACCCCGCTAGAACCTTGTCCATTCAACGCATTTTCTGTCATAAGCAAATCGATAATGGCATTATACTTCCGCTTACAAGCACGCGCGCTGCATCTAAACAATATTGTGAAGTACACCGGTGAGTGCGCGCACAGTACGCTGGCAGGCTTACAGACTCGAAGCGCGTTGTATACATAGCAAATGTCACTACGCTACAAAGTTTTCAACTTTAATAAAATTTGTTATAAGCTACAATAACTTTATTTTAGCTACCTTATTTTGGTTTTAAAGCCTTAAAAAAGTTAGTAGTAGTATCGTAAACTAGCAACATTGTAGTATAGTTTGTATGTAATGGTCTCATGGTGGAATATTATTTGCGTAGTGTAGCGGCAACCGGCCGGCGTCAACATTATTCAGTTAGGTTAGGTTAGTTACATTTGTGCATTTTGACATCACCGCACCAACGAGGTCAGACTGCGTCAAGCGGAGCGTCATTCAAATCATAGTAAAGATATTATTGGAATTGATTGAAACATTTGCCTGTTTACTATGCAGTTGAATAAAACAATTGTGATAATTTATTTTTATTTTCTCGATATCTGCTGGACTACTTAGCTGATAGAGAAAACTGTTTTGTATAAATTCCTTCTTACTTCGACACCCATCTACCGAAAAAAAAGTTTTTTTATTAGAATAACTAAGCGTACCTACAATGAAAACATAAAATGCCGTAAGTATGGACCAAGTAGAAAATTGCATTATACTTAATTAAAAATTAAAAAATGGGATTTGGGGATTTTTAACTTTTTTTTACTAAGTAAGTACCTACTTCGAGATCGAAGTAGTAAAAATAAATAGGTAATTCATTTTTTTCCTGTAGGTTTATAAATATGTCGGGGATTTTTTAATTTTATTTTCATTTTATACTTTTTAAATTGACCTACTAGTCAAGCCCTTTCATTTGATATCCATATTGGGCGAGTTGTGGAAAAATATCGGATCCGCTATTTTGTGACGGCGGCTATCTTGAACCGATTTGCACAAGTATAGCTTAGAACCACCTTAACTAATTCACCTTTCAAATAAAAGAAATAACATCAAAATCGGTTCATCCGTTCCTGAGCTACGATGCTACAAACATACACACACAGACACGTCAAAGTCGTTCGTTGTTTTTACGTCGCTGATTATTAAAAGTTATTTAAAAGAAGAATTCATGCAAAACGGGAAACTTCTTGAAAATATAAGTAAGCAGGAAACGTGGGTACAGTGTGCAGGAAGCCTTATTAAAAACTGAGTGACTTCGAATTACAGTTTCAATTTCTAATTACGTAATAAAAAAAGAAATTAAAAAAAACAGAACTTTTTTATGATCGATAGCTCGCGTTTGACTCTCACCTGTTGTTAAGAAATGATGTGGTCGACGGTTGAGCACGCTTGCTTTGAAGTCACCTATTCACTTAATTTTGAAGACTTTCAAGTTACTATCTTACTAGCTATCCGGAAACACAGGTTCGGGCAGGATTCCACTCTTTGGCTGTACGCCAACGGAGGTAGGACACGACGGTATCTCCCGTCCGAAATGAGCTGTCCAACTGGGGAAGTACCTCCGCCCTACAGAAGACCGCGGTCATAATAACCATCGTGTTGTGTTCCCGCCGGTAAGTAGGGTAGCCAGAGCTCACTATACCCCTCCTTCCCCTCCCCTTCCTAGCCTACCCACCCCTTCCCAGCTCTCCCCCTTTCCCTTCAGAGTGGGCAGCGCGTGTGTGACACCCTTAGTGTTGCACACGTTCATAGGCCACGGTGGCCGCTTTCCATCAGGTGGGCCGTGTGCTTGTCTGCCACTTACGTAGTATAAAAAAACGATTATTTCCTGATTCTACGCATGCAGAGTTGAATATAATAACGTTACACTTGATACATCCATTTTTACCTATCTTTCGTGTTGAATAATAAATTATTACCTACTTATTACTACCTACTCCAGACTCGTGGTCACACCAGTGTGACTATCAGGAAATGTTTTCTTGTTAGTCACACCGTCTCTAATACAACACCTTTTATTGTCACTTGTCATGACGTCCACTGCTGAACATAAGCTTCCCCCATCGACCTTCAATCCGACCGGTTGGAGGCGGTCTGCATCCAATGGGTAAGTACCCGCGACTTTGACTATGTCGTCCGGAGACCTAACTCGCGGAGACCCATCCCACGCCTCGTTTGCCAGTACGCGGTCTCCATTCGAGAACCTTTCGGCTCCAGTAGGCTGTGTCGGACTGTCAGTTAATACTTATTCCTGTAGCCTTAGCACGAAATACTATCGAATTCGTAATGTAAAGGTATCGACAGAACGGAGCATTGCGATTGGCGGGCTACACACGCACACAGGTTCACAAGAGGCAGACTGCCAATCACACTGCTCCGTTCTCTCGAAATCTTTACATTACGAATTCGATAGGAGTTCATGCTAGTGCTACTGATATCTAAAAACAAGCTCACTCGCTGTTTATAAAGCTACCAATTTAATATATTCCCAATTCCAATGCCGACATTTACATAACATTATATTTTCCGATAGCGATAAGTAAGCAAATACACTGACGGACTCATAAACTGCATCAAAGTAATAGACGACTTTGAAATAAATATTTTAACCAAGTATGCATACTTTCTATACAGATTTAAATTGAAACCTCTAGATTGGTTCGTGAACTTTAAAACAGCGTAGGGTCATATCTTTAAGTTTAAGTTTATGTACTGGAAAGGACCTTAAGACTTTTTTTGAAGAAAAAACAGAAATTTAAGAAAAATTGGTTTAATTAAAAAATTGGTTTTAACAATAGACACAAACTTTATGCAAGGGTTTATTTGTGTTTTAATAAGGTGTATTACCCCCACGTGCCCTTATTACGGATTCTAATCGGTTCCGCATAGATTTTATAAGGGTTTTTAAAAGATCTTGCGGAATATTGTCCCATTCTTCTGAAAGTGCTGTTCTTAGTGCTGCCACTGTCGTGGGCGAAGGGTTTCTCGCATATACAGCTCTTTTTAAATTGTCCCAAACATGCTCGATGGGATTAAGATCCGGGCTGCGTGCTGGCCAATTCATTGTACGTATCCCAACCTCTTCGCAATAATGTTGAACTTGTGCAGCTGCATGCGGCCGGGCATTATCCTGCATTAAAGTAAAATTTTCGCCTATGAATCCCATGTAAGGCACCGCGTGATCTTCTAATATCTCTGTTATGTAGCGATGTGCTGTCAAACCCCCTCTATTACCGTTTTGACGGACCATGTCTATGAACACAAGTTCTGTTCGCCCGTTCATCGATATGCCACCCCAGACCATACATGAACCGCCTCCAAAAGGAACACGCTCCTCAATGCAACTTTGAGCATATCGCTCCCCACGTCGACGATAGACTCTTCTGCGACCATCTGCACCATATAAACATGTCCTACACTCGTCCGTGAATAATACAGAGGCCCACTGCTCTTCTGTCCAATTCAGGTGATGACGCGCAAATCATAAGCGAGCTTGTCTGTGAGCTGTAGACAACTTTGGACCATTTGCTGGTCTAAAAGGGGTAATATCCGCTTCCTTTAACCTTCTTCTTATTGTTCGTGCACACACGTTTACTCCACGCACTTCATTAAGCTCGGTTTTGATGTTAACTGACGTGAGGAAACGATTTCGCAGGGAAGTTATAACAATAAATCGGTCATCACGACCTGTGGTTGCTCGAGTTCTGCCTGTACCACGTCTCCTCCTGTAAGAACCTGTCTCTACAAACCTTCTGTATATTCTAGAAACCGTAGACTGGTTTAAATTTAAATTTCTACCAATCGTTCGTTGATCCAAGCCCTCCCGCACCAATGCTACAATTTGTGCCGCTTTTTCGGACGAAGTATCCATATTATGGTTCAAAAACTCTCGATGTGTTAAAAAACTAACCCAACAATTATGCTGGTAACAATAATTCAATTGACAAAACAAAAAAAATCAATGAGAATCAATTTAAAACTTTGCTATAAATAACACGCAAATCTGATACTACAAGTAAATTTTCTTTTCCCGGCTATATTCATTTGTTTTACTGCAGTTCTATTTTTAAATTTAATTTTTTTTTAAGATTAAGAGCCAGTCTTTCCATATTTATATAATTTAATCTAAAAAGTTTGCATACTTATTATAAAAAATCCTTTTAGACTAAACCTGAACTTTGATGCAGTTTATGAGTCCGTCAGTGTAGTACATAAGCACTAGAGATAATCTCTCTAAGGGGAAAAGTTTGATACTTTAGCGCCCACGTATCTTATAGAGATCAGAGTTTCTCAAAGTTAGATATTTTTCGGACCCCATTAAAAACTTTATAGCCACGATAAAATTTACAAGCAAGCCAGAACGTCAATTCTCGTAATTATTTACTATCAGGTTACTGTCAGGTGCGGGCAATTGACGACCCAAATATAAAAACCCTCGTCTGGAACGAATTTCCTCACGTAAAAAATATCATAAAAAGTAAGTAATTGATTCCAAATTCAGCTCCCCTATTCTCTTTCGCCCCCTCCATTTTTCCAAATTTTTCAATACCCACTTGCCCAATTTCCTAATTTTTCAATTTCTCAATTTTACTATCCCCATTTTCTAACCTCCCAATTTCCCAATCTGAGCTCCAGACCTCCCAACCTCCCGACCTCCCCATGCCCCTAATTTCCGTTACTCCGTTTTCGCAGCAGTCGCTACCATTGAAATTGCATTACAAAATCACGGCAAGAAAGAGTAGGTGTGCCTGATGAGAAGACCCCGTGCATGTTGTGGCTCCGACTGGAATATGAGTTTGAGAAACGCTGGTCTAGACAATAACCATAATATTATGCTATATACCTGTGTGATATAAAAATATTACGTATATTTGATTGTAATGTGTGCGTAACTAGTAAGGGGAATTAATGTTGAATCGATCCTGGGTCCTTTAAGCGTGGCGGGAAAAAACATCTGTTGAGGCCGTGAAAGTAGGGACCGCTCTAGAGAAAGCATCTTTAATTCGGCCACTTTTCTCTGGTCTACCGCTTATCACCAGGTGAGGTTTGTGTGTGTAATGATGCAAATACAAGGTGTCAGGGAAACACTCCCGCAACCGAAGGCCCCTGGTAGCACTCCTGGGGCTCTAGCCAAAATGCATTCGTTCCGAATCTACATTCGTCATCGCACTGAAAATGTATGGGAGTGACATTTGTTGTCGAATGCATGTGATCCGATTCCGACAACAATTCGGAACGAATGCATTTTGGCTAGGAGCCCTGGTCAGTGGTGCTACACTAAATATCGGCATACAAAGTGGAATGAAACAATACTTGTATTTTATCAGTAGGTAAACCTGATTTTATTTTCTTTTCGTTACTATCCTTTTTCTTTTTTTTTAAACATAACATAACATAAACTCACGCCTATATCCCCGAAGGAGTAGGCAGAGGTGTTAGCACCCACATTTTGCCAGTTTATGTTTAGGTCCCAATGTAATAGGTGGCGAGCCTATTGCCATTGAAGGGGCACTTATAAACCTGCGATAAATACACACATAACTTCGAAAAGCATGGAACAGTCATTGGTGTGTGCCATGGTAAAACCTGGGATCGTACCCGAGATCTCGTCTCAGCAGTCCATTACCCATACCACTAGGCTACCGCGGTCATTTTTCTATTTTTTTTTATCGTGCGCAAAATCCCCACGGATACCACCTCGGCCAATGTTGGTGGAGGTGTTTATATCGGACTCGAACCGACCAAAACGCACGCCGTCCAATGGGTCTTTGATAGCGGGAGGTGAGATTATACAAGACATATCTCTCGCACCCCGGCAGACCCGGGCACATCTCTTTGAGACGACCCCCTTACCCTAATGTGGGAACCATAGTGTCCCTATCTAGCACCCCGATATGGGGAGACGCACTTTGCGCCACCCCGCCGCGGCCTGCTTCTGCTAGGGTGACCGGCGGCTCTCCCCGTCACCCCCAGGCCCGCTTTCGTTACTATCCACGGTTAGCCTAACAAACAATAGGAGTTGATCTGCCATTAGATATTTTTGGTAACAGCCACTTCAACAGTGGTGTGGTTTCATTTGCACCATTGGCCACAGCACCATCAACAGAGCAAATGGAACTGATATGTACAGTTTACAGTATCAATGGTACAAGCGATGTGTGACGGACACACGATTAATTTTTCTAAGATATCTAATATTTTAAATAAATACATAGTGCAAATGAAACCAAAATGTACCGGTATTTTTTTATATTTCGGTATTAGTTTCATTTGCACCAATGATGGTGCTAGCCAAAATGGTGCAAATAAAACCACAAATAAAACTCCTCTTGTTGTTTGAGACCCCCCTCGACCCCTTATATCCTGGTATTATGTATACTGAGATATCGCGCGGTCCAGTGGGCACATATATAATTATTGTCATCTAACTAACTGGACCCATAATATGAGAGTTTCCTTTTTTGTTGGGAAAAAGAATCTGATGAGGCCGTCAAGCTGAGTGCCACCATTGTAATACTTTACGTGTTTGTAATGGTGACCCCTCCTTCCTGTGACTTTACCATCATGCAGGGTGAAATCAAATTGACGTGTCATGAATACAAAAAAAATTCAACCCTATTTATGACCCCTCTGAGTAACTCTAACCAATAAATAAATATTCTAGGACAATCTACACAACGCCACCTAGACCCATGGTAAGCATAGTTTAACTAGCTTGTCTTACGGGTTCTAGAATGCGGATAAACATACTTAGATACTTTTTTTTGTAAATACATATCATACATAGAAACACGCAGACCAATGCAAATATTCATATTTGCACCGAGCGGGAATCGAACCCACGCCTCTTGCGTAGCAGTCGCGTTCACTACCGCCACGCCACGGAGGTCGTCAAACCAATAAGGAATGCCTATTAATTTCGTCTCGGTTAGCTCCTGTACGTAGCACATATTACTGTAAGTACCTAGTATTTGAGAAGCGGATATCATTCAAACTATATCAACAATTCCATGTACAATATTTGACTCCACAATACTTACGTCTCATATTAACAGCATAAGTGTCGACATAAATTAATAGGCTTCTTGTGCTATGCCGCTGTTTCCGGCGCGAACTGGCCTGGTTGATTCACGGTATCGTTGAAGTAGGTACCTATATATAAAAAATAAACTAAATACCTACCTACCTTGTTATGTATGACTAATGTTACCGCCGGAAATTGCCATAGGTACTAGGTATAGTTGGTGGCAGATAATAAGTCGCGAGAGAATCAAAACCTTAGGGTTTAGAGATGGTTGGTGGAGGATTACTTTGGCAGTGGAGGCGCCGACCGATTTTTTTTATACCACTTAGGTGGCAGACAAACACACGGCCAACCTGATGGGAAGCGGTCACCGTGGCCTATGGACGTTTGCAACACCAGAGGCGCCACACACGTGCTGCCTATCCTGTAGAAACCTTCTAATGCCCTTCTTGAAGAACCCCATATTGTAGTCGCTTGGGAAAACCACGGCAGGGAGCTCATTCACAGCTTGAGCGTGCGCGGGATGAAACACCTTTCATACCGCGCAGTGCGCACCGTTTCCGGTCGTAATGTGTGAGGATGAACTCCCTCTCTATGGCGATAGAAAGTAGGTGTGGGCGATTGGTAGGGATGCTGCACGGTTGAAGTGATTCCTTGTGGCACTGGTTGTATGTCATTATTGTACAGTGTTGTAGGTTTGTAAAGTAGGTAGGTACTTATGTATTTTTGTTTGTAATAAATATAAATTGATATTATGGTAAGTTTATGTGGCAAGTAATCCGTTGATGGCAAATTGAAAATGCTTCGCTTCGACGCGGTTCCATCAATAAAATGTCACTTTGTCTAAAGACAAAGTGACATTTTATTGATGGAACCCTGGAACTCTAGACAAATGATATAAAATCGTCATATTACTATATAAACGTCAGATTTATGCCAATCCCATACTTTGCTAAGCGATTCCATTGGCGTTTTCGCCAATAGAGTGATATCATCTAGAGTACCTTTTTTATCGTAAGAGCCCTTTGGCGTTCGCAGATAAGTTTGATGTTAATTGGTTGATAGGTATGTGTACTTCCACCTCACAATTGATCTAAAAATGACACATTTGTGTCTCATATTCTACGGAAAATTCAATTTTCCGTAGAATAGAATAGAAAATTGAAAAAAGAGCTGTCCGTGGTCCGGTTCACCGGACAAACAAACCGTACCACGGGCAAAAAGGGTTCATATTTTGTAAATCATCAGATCATCATCATCGTCACATTTAACAGTTAAAATTGGTGAAATGTTTGATCAATATAGTACCTATTACTAGCTGACCCACGCAACTTCGTCTGCGTCACGCTGACTAGAAGTTGGTACAGTGTTTTATTTCGAGCTTTCCTTCCCTCGCAGTGATAGCGTTTCATTTTTCATTGGTTTGCCTCATACAACACCCTTTAGATGAAATAGCCACTACATAAAGGTAAGATAAGCTTACCCCAAAGGAAGGGTACCCAAAAAACCTTCGAGGACAGGTGCATTTTATTTAAAAAAAAACCACAGATATAAGTTCACCTTCGTGTAATAAATGCTTATAATTATATTATTAATGATAAAAGAATAACATGAACGTGTGCCTAGTTCTACTGTATAATATAACAACACATGTCAATAGGTAGATTCGACAGAAGAAAACAAAAATATATAGCTAACGGTAAAACGGCGTGGATAGAGATCGTAGGGTGAATAGAAATGAAATGGTCAGCTAAATCCTGTAGTTATTTTCTTTCAAGCGAAAATTTGGATTACTTCATTGTAATAACAGAATCACGAAATATCTTTTATTGGGCTTAGTTAAAATTTTGTAAAAGAATTTATTTAAAATATTCTTAGACCATTTTATTTCTATCCACCCCTGGATTCCTATTCACCCCGTTTTACGGCATATGCAATGTCGTCTTTACTATAGGGGCGCTCCCAGGGCCCACTGAAAGGGTACTATTTCTCGCTCATCAACTTAAGAAAAATCTAAAACTCTTAACCATCCAAAAGGTCCTCTAAATTCTTGAGTGCCCAGGGCCCCTCTCGGTTAAGACGGTTTTGGCTATATGATTCTACTAATGGACAACCATTGGCAAGTCACTGATAAGATTTAAAAAAAATCATTCGGTTTTAAAAGTCATTTAAGCATTTTTTTGAAATCTTAGCCTTAGTTGCACCAACTGCATGTAAAAGTAAGCGTTTACGTCAAATTTAACATTAACAGTAACATTGATTCTAATTTTCTGCTAAATGTGTTGCACCAGTGTATTTAGTAGCTCGATTAAAGTTATCTTTTTGATAGAATTTGACGTTAACAAGTCAGCGTCAAGTTATGACATCATTTTAACTATTGTCAAATGGTGCAACCTGTTTTATACCTGACCGGTACTTTACTGTTAATGTTGAAGTAAGATGGTGCAACCCAGCCTTAGTGGCTTGCCAATGGTTAACAGTTAGTACAATCGGGATCTTGATATAAAACCACAGACATTTTATTTAAAAAAAACACAATTTGATTTAAAATACACCCACGATGGCAATTAGTGCCTAAACGAAATAAACTAAGACATAGGGCTTAGTATCGACATTACCAATCATTAAAATTTACATTTGAGTTCTCATTTCATAGTATTTTTTAATTTATTGAAAAAAAAATCTAAACAACCGTACTATACGTTTCAAATGTGTTGATAACTGTCAGTTTTGACATTCGATAATAGTAACTATCGCACCTATGACTATTGACTTGTGACCACTTTTCGCCAATGATTCTGTCGACCCCAAAAATGTATTCTAACTTGCTGGGATATACACACTTGTTAAACATTTAGTTAAGTCTCAAAACAAAAAAAAACCATTAAAAGCCGTACTAAGTATTCATAAATGCTTTTGTAATGACATCCACACTATATTTTCTATATTTAACAAACTTCAAAAAAGGAGGATATTTATTTAATTGTCGTTTTTAAGGTACAGTATCAAACAAAACTCACTTTTCTGTATAATCACACACACAAGTGTGTCGATTAACCAGAGTGCCAAGCGCGAGTTGTTCATGTATTCAATCTGTCGTGTCATATTAGATTAATGTGATTTCTAGGGAAAACAAATACTGTTTTATTATAGTTTTATGCATTGGTAATAGAATTCACTTTAGGCACTCAGATTTGCTTTATTTACAGTGTTAGGAAACGCTTTCGAAGTCGAAGGCATATGGTCGGAATAAGGACAAATATATACTGTCATTAAAAAATTACGAATCGGTACCTTTTTTATACCATTTAATTAGTAATAAAACTCTAATAATGCTGAAAAAAAGGTGTAAATTGTGTAAAGCAATTAGTATGCAGTAGTCAAATTCAGATCGGAAAAATTGAATGCTTCAACGGGATTCGAACTCGCCATCTTTCGCTTATAGCGGGAACGCTCTGACGGTTAAGCCACGAAGCCACGTCTGAAGCATTGAAAATTCTCCTATACAACCATCTTTGGGGCGATGGTGGGAGCTATCTAACCGCCAAGAAAGAAAGATCGCGGGTTCAAATCCCGTAACTGTTCAAAATTTTCAAAAGTTAATTCGATCAAAATTTAATAGAATATTGGCAGAAATTGTTTTCTTTAAATATTTTTTTGAATCCAAGATAAAAAAATATGCTAATATTTTTTTAAAGAATATTGGTACCAGAAATTACTAATATTCTCTCAACTCCTCCAGCTAAGCTCAATGACTAGTGTTAGTAGTAGGTTCACGTCAGTATAATAACAACGATTCGAACCCAGGACCTCATGATCGCAAAACCAACTCCTTAACCATTAAACAACCGACGCGTCTCCTAACAAAACATGTAGTGTACCCAGAGTACTACCAGGTGCATTCGGCTTTGAAAGCGTTTCCGAACACCTTGTATAACTAATCGAACTAATAATAGTAGGGGAAACTGGGGACACTTGATCCCTATGGGAGACAAGGTACACCAATACTTTTTAAATTACTAAGTGTATTAGAGTATTTTTTAGTGTGGCAACACTAAGTAAACATTATTACCCTTAGTGTTACCACATTAAAAATAGTCTAATACGCTTAGTAATTCTAAAAGTATTGGTGTACCTTGTCTCCCATAGGGATCAAGTGTCTTCAGTTTCCCTTATATGTACGTCTAGGAACACAGAACAGTGCCGCCGGCAGGTCTAGCGGCAGGTCTAGCGGCAGGTCTAGCGACGGGTCTAGCGCGGCGAGGTGGAGCGGCGGCGCGTGCGGCGCGGGCTGCGCGTGCGCCGGCGCGAGCTGGAGTGGCGCCCTCTGCACACGGGACAACCGTCATACATCGCACGACCTTACATTAGGCAACTCAAACGAAACTTCACTTGTCAACTGGGCTTTGATTCTACAAATTGTTAACAATTTTCAAACTACTGATTGAACTAAAGATCCTAGTTACCAGGTCATAAATCCCAAAAAAAATCAAACGAACAAAACTGAATAAACTGTCATAGAATTTTCGACTTAATCATCATTGTCTTAAAGTTCAAAATTAAATTAAAAGTACATTACATAGTCCCATTTACTCTATGCGGAGCCACTTAATAGGCTTTAAAAGCATAACAGTGAAGTGTGATTTGACAATGGTTAACGATTAATAGAATCGGACTCGTGGAGATACCGCGTCTCAACAACCAATCAGGAACTGTCAAAATGCATAGGCATGATGGCGGATATCGCGGTATTGGTGGTATTGTAGTTGACGAAGCTACAGTTTTGCAGTTGCCTAATGTAAGAACGGCCTTAGAAACTAATCAGTATATAATAATCAAAATTAAAAAAAAATATTGGCAATTTTTATAACTTCCTATATAAATTTCAGTGAAAATAGGACATAACTATTTTAATTTTAAAATTCCAAACATATTATGCACTCAGTGAAAGTAGTATAACAAGGTTAACTAACGTACCTGGAACTGCTACGTCTCCTGCGATCTCTATCGGAAGACCGGCGGCGTCTCTTATTTTTATCATCGTCTGAATCGGAGGAGCTGTGTGACGTATCTCTCTTCTTTTTTGCTTCTAGATGAAAATATAAAGTACAATGAATATGACGATAAGTTTTGCTGGACTGAGAACACTTCCCTGTGGTACACCCTACATGAATACACTAAGAAATATGGTAAAACGATAAAAAGAAATTGATGGATATTCGGTTTAGTACAAGAAATATAACTACGTTAGTATATTCGTAAAATTTTCTGCATCTGAGGAACTTTCTATTAGCATTTAGGGTCATCTACTGTATCGAATGTCTATGTCTGTTCTTGAAGAAATGAAGAAGAGTATAAAAGTGAGCGACTGCCTTAATATGAACATAATATATATTGAAATGAAATGGCAGTAATGAGGTAATAAAGGTGAATAACCAAAAAATATAAATCAACAGCATTACTAAACTATAGAAGCAGTGGTAAGCAGGAAAAGAGGAAAGAATTGCATGAAAAAATATATGACAATGAATTGAATAAATAAGACGACAAATAATTTAGACAAGGACATGTGATAAAGCGTACTTATCCTAATATACATACCGGCTGCTTTGTTTTCGCGGTCACGTTGTCTGGATTTAATGAGACGGACGATTTCCATCAGCTCTTTGCGGGCTTCATTTCTTTCTTCCTCCTGTACAACAAAATTTATGATAATTTACGAAATTTTTTATAACTTTTTATAATACAGACCTTTGTAGATACTTACTTTCTTCTTGTCTTCTTCTTGAGGAGTTCTTTCGCCACTCTTCTCACGAGTTTCTGACGTAGTCTGTTTGCGTTCACGGGATTTTGATCTATGAAATTAATTAATAAAATTTAAAGTCAGCGCATTGATCTTAAAACTAGAGTAAGCAAATGTGTTGTGTTATGATCTATATTATATTCTTACCCTTCTCTCTCTTTGACAGGAGATGGTGTACGCGAGCGTCTCCTTCTCCTATCCTTATCATCATCTTTCTTTCTATCTTTATCATCCTCACGGCCTTTATCATTCTTTCTGTCCTTACTAACTTCTCTATCCCTCCTTTCTGATTTGTCTCTATCTTTACGTTCTATTTTTTCTACGTCTCCCTTTTCTGACTTCTCTCTTCTTGATCTGTCATCTTTTCTATCACCTTTATCATCTCTTCTGTTCTCTGAATGTTTTCTATCTCTGTCATCTCTTTCACTGCGATGTCGTTCCCGTCTATTATCATCCCTATCTTTATCCTTGTCAAGTTTGTCATCCCGATCAGTTTCTTTTTCCTTTGTTTTCTCGCGCCCGTCCCTATCATTGCGACGGTCGAAACGATCTGGACGTTCGTTGCGAGCCGTTCGTTCAGCACGGTCTGCGCGCACTGGACGTTCTTCTTTCCTATTTAAGAAAATATTTAGAGTAATAAAAAGTTATAATTTTATCCTGTACTTAGTTTAAGTGATACACAATCATTCTCAATAACCCTTGATTATAATAATTATGCAATCATTGTTGTTTTATTTAAGTATTTATAGATATTGGAGCTTGCATCCAGTTTTTTTCAAGGTCCGAGAAGCTAAGTTGGTCATACTGGTGTGATAATGTGGTGTGACCACGAAGTAAGGGAAGTATTCCGCCTATAAAGGCGTCGAAGTCATACCTCGAGGTGGATAAAAATAAAACCTAGCATAATAATTGTTACAAAATTTCACTCCTATAAATACCTGGGTTCCTTCTTCTCTCCACCTCTATTGAACGTGCTCCTCAACATGCTGAACGGGTCATATCCCTCGTTAGGCTTGTCATCTTGGCTAGATTTCGCCAAGCCCTCGGATATGTTGGTGATGGCAGAGGACAGCTTGGGCGCCGCGTAGTTGACAGTGGAAGCGAGTCCGTCGCGCCGACGGGGGAAGTCCCTTTGTTCACGAGCGTCGCGGAGTGCCTCGCGGGCGTCTCTGGGGGCTTCGCGAGCGTCCCTGGGGGACGGAGGACATTTGAATTTGGAATCCATTTACAACCTATTTCTTACTAATGTTATTAAATAATGTAAAAGTTTGTAAAATATGGAAATGTTTGGATGTTTTTATTCAATCACGCTCTAACGGCTGAACACATCAGGCTGAAATAGATTACAGGTCAGAAAAACACATAAGCTAATTTTTATTCCGGGAATAGTTTCTCATAGGTTGCGGGCAAAGGGTCGAATTTCCAGAAAAGCGAAGCTGCGGACATCAGTTATTTGAAAAATATACTTAGGTTACTTATACTTATGTTAAATTAATAATTCTGACTGAACTTCTTAAAAAAAAACAAAAAAAATTCTAAAAAATTAAAAATCTTGTTTGGTTGTTCGCGCCGGACGCAAACACTATCGAAAGCATTTTGAAGCACGTTTTTTTTATTGAAAACAAGTAATATCATTCAATAGACAGGATCCCTAAGAGAATTTCGTCTGAGCAAAGACGAGCGTGCACCATCCCCCTACCTCTGCGTGTCGTGTCGCGGGTTGACGCCGAGCGCCAGCGCCAGCATGGCGGCGCGCGAGTCCACCGCGCGACGACGCTCCGTCGCCGGCTTGCGCTTGAAGCTCGTGTCCGCATCTACGTACACAGGACATGTATACGTTATAGTTTTATCAGTCATGTTTAACTGTCTGATTGATAGATAATCGGTAGATAATTGGTAGATAGTCGGTAGATAATTGGTAGATAGTCGGTAGATAATTGGTAGATAATCGGTAGATAATTGGTAGATAATCGGTAGATAATCAGTAGATAATTGGTTTATAAGTGGTAAGTATGATATGATAGAACAATTAAATCTAATCAACCCATTTTCACAATAAATAAATTTGATTTGATTGATTGAGACAATTGGTATTATACAGGGTAAATAAGAACTCAAAGTAAATAAAATCGGGGTTTTAAACCCGCTATAGCTTTCCTAAGCGACTATAATATGGGGTTCTTTGAAGGTAGTTCTTTTTATGGTAAGCTGAAGAAAAAGCCTCAGAAAAGATGGTCACCATTGCAGACACATACAGTGTTACAATGGTGGCGCTCAGCTTGACGGCCTCATCAGATGCCTTTTCACACCCCGTTTAAAGGACACAGATGGTTCCAAGTTTGGTAGCACAAGTATCGTTTCTGATGTTACACACGTCCATAGGTCATGATAACCACTTCCCATCAGGTGGGCCGTGTGTTTTTATACCAAGTGGTACAGATTCTTACCATGTTCATGCTCAATATCTTCTTCGAAATCAAGAGCGTTATAGTCTATCTTCTCGTGAGGCTCTGACCCCTGGGTAGTATCCAACTCCCCTTCCTCCTTTTCCGACAATGGCTTTGCAGGAGTACCCTCACCGTCGCCTGGAAGACAGCACGATATCAAACACATGTTCTGATAAACACCGTGAAAATATAAGTTTAGTTATTTTAATCTCTATGTCACAGTCAATATGGTTCAAAATAGTTTGCTCCAGTACCGATGAGATTTGATTACACTAAATTTTTAAAGGATAGTAACATTATATCTATGGTCACGACTGGTTTTGCTCGTTTTCTCATTTATAGTGCGCTTAATGTTGAAACAACGAACTGTTAGATTAATAACTGAAGAAGTTTATAGCGAGACTGGCACAAAAGAAAATAAATTTCACACACCAATTAAGAGAAAACGGGCAAAATCAGTCGTGTCAAAACGGCCATCATAGCGTGCCGCTACTATAGCGAATGTAGATATATTGAAAATCTTTCTCAATTCATTATATCTCTATCATGCAATTTTTTTTCTAACTACCTACATTTATAGCCAAATTATCAAAGCCAGTATCACAAGGCAATATGTTTGCAGCCTATAAGAAAAGAACCTGGCAATATAATTATAGCCATTGACTAATAAGCATTTCACATCGGTGAATTATCACAAAAGTAAAAGACATTGTGTGTAACTAATTTATTTCCATAATTACAAGACAATTCAATATATTCTCATATTCAATATAATAAAGAATCAGTTATTATTATTATACCATACAGGTAAATAAAAAACAATAAAAAATAAATATATTTATTTCAGACGGGAAGACATGCCTGTTAGTCATATTTACAAGGTTAGTAACTTCAGGTGCCTTTTTACCCGACTGCCAGCGAAGGGTTATGTTTTCGCGCGATCTTGTTTGTTTGTTTGTTCATCGCAACCAATCGCAAGTTCGTCGTATTGTCTGACAGTATCGATCGGTGCTGTATAGTAAAAATGCATCACATACCTACATCCTAGTATAAGAAAAAAAAATAGTACATCGGCTTTTATTATCGCCATCTAAAATAAGTGTACAGCGCCATCTGTTGAGAATTGAAAATATTACATACAATCCGCCATCTAGTAGCAAATGCTAGAACTATGAAAGAATGAATTGTAATATGAAACTGGGTTTAATGTTAGTATGTATGGTATGTAATGTAATGTAAGCAGAGTTGGTAGAGATATATATTCAAGATGAAAATCGTTTGCATCTGAAGTGAAAATGGCACGTTAAGGAAACATTTTAAATTTAATTTATTTAAATGAGTTTCAAAGTAGAAAAGTTTTTGTACCGTAGAACGGAGTGAATAGGGAACCAGGGTGGATAAAATATAATGGTCAGTAATTTTTTTTTAAATATTTGATGATTCTGTTATTACAATGAAATAGTCCAAAGTTTAGCCCTAGCTAGCCCGATGCTGGAGGCCCCTGGTAGTACTCCTGGTACACTACATATAGGCATAAAATATTCTTCTTTTTCAGCATTATTTAATGTATCCATCGTATCATTAAAGCTAAATGAAACGATTAGGAGCAAAGGTGGGCCCAGGTGGCCCCACCTCTACTCTAATCCTAATTATTATTATCTACTTAATTATTATTATTGTTTCTCTATTCAGTAACTCTCGGGCCTCGGGTCTTTGGAAGGCGTGCGTCGGGCCGAAGCCAAGACGTAAGGCCCTTTTAAGAGAGTTTAATATGCTAGGGATACACACTTGGCAGATACCATCCCTGAGTGCACAATATGATACATCCGGAGATGGTCCCCGCCAGGTGCAGAGAATATTGGTGTGCAGCGCTACGGCCGCGATGGAAACTAGGTCATGGGCTATGAGGTTGAATATTGGATAGACAGGTAAATGGGCTATGGGAAGAGGCAAACGACGCCTACCGTATCAATAAGTCTCAAAATTGTTTTAAAAAAAAAAGGTAGGCGGTGACTAGCCAACTCATTGCATGGGCCTCATAAAAATAGCCATGAGAATGGCCATGGAGCAACATCCTTTATGAGCGGCTAAGGTTGTTGAGAGGTCTGCGGTGCGCCAGATCACGGTATGTCGGTCAGCAGGCCCCTGGCGTTATGACATTTTACACTTTCAACCTGGAGCATAGGTTCCGCTCTTGCGACTCCACTCATGGCCGACTAATTAAGGCAAGCACATGAGGTGAGGGAGAATAACTTCGAGCCCTCGGGAGGATCAGGGTCCGTGGTGTCGCCACTCACCATCAGCTCACCACAAGCTGCCTCTGTTATCTACCTCCTCCCAGACTTAACTATTATTATTATAGTGATAATGTGAAAAGCAACGGAAACATCAGCAATTACTAATAACATAATAAGATCTATAGTAAAATATAGTTTTATTTCAATGTATAACAATCGCGTAAACTTTAGTGGTTTAAATATTCTGAGTATCAAGGGTGATTGTATAATGTACTCACGACTGGGCCGTCTCTCCGCCGGCTTCTTGAGAGATTCTTGATGATCGCGATCAGCTCTCTCCTGCTCAGCGCGCTAACGATAAAAAATATAAGTATTAATATAATAGGTCTTTACATATGAAATTGTCAACATTTTCTTACATATTCATGAGTTCGTTATTCGTAAGTTGACAGCTATTTCCATTATTTATATTTTGTTTGAAGGTAGTTAGATTCACGAAAAATATCGAAGTTCACCAGCAACGCAGACCAGAAAAATACGGACCCCAGACTCCAAGGCGACAGCTTCGGATACGACCGGGTCTAACGTTCGTTAGGATGATGATGACTGAAGTCTGTGACTTGTAAAACACATATATTCTAGGACAATCTACACAACGCCACCTAGACCCATGGTAAGCATAGTTTAACCCAGATAATCCTGAAACTATTTTTCGTCACAGAAATTTATAATATTTTAATATGTTTTTATTTAGGGACCTAAAGTTACAGAAAAAATAAAAAAAAAATTCGGAAGCACCTAGGAAAGCTGGAAAATGGGCGGTGTTATAACACCTGGTAGGATTATGCACTACTATTTCATGTAGGTATTGTAGGTACTCTGAAGTACACTAGTATTGGATAAAAAAATGAAAATAGGATGAAATAGTTAGTTTGACTCATATAATATTTAAGGTCAAAAACAATTCTTCGGATCTGAATAAAAAACACACTTCTTACATATGAAAATTCATACAAATTTTTTTTCAGTATTACTTTTCTATTGTACAATTTGCAAATTAATTGTTTTTCGTTACATTCGAAGAAATCGCCGAGCCTGCCAAATTCAAAACCCTGTGAACCGTGGGCATGGGGGAAATTTTACGCTTATAATCATCATTATCTTTGCCTTAGACCCGGTCGAGGACTTCGGGGACCGCTTTCCGGCTTTTACTGCTTCACTTTGAGTTGTCTTGAGTATCTGTGGTAGTGAGATCATTGGCTTGTATGTCATCACTTATAACGCCAAGTCAGCACGTTGTGGTGGACCAAAGTGGCATCGCCAGATAATTGTTACCCACGTAACATAGCCGCACCTGCGAAATGCATTTTAGCCGTCATGTCACGAACATGAACGCTGCCTGGATGCTAGATTTTCTCTCGGGAAGAACCCTATACTCCGTAAATATTATCCACTTAATCTGAAAGAGACTCGCTCTAATCGTTGTCAACATAAACTCTTGGCTGCGATTCTGGATGATTGTGTAAGTTCACAATATTTGCGTCACCCGAATCCTTATCTGTTACGTTAGCACTAGCATTTTCTGGCGGTAAAAGAGCGTTAGCACTAGGTAAAGTATTATGATCACTAGCTTACTCCAGTTCCACTATTATTTCGGTAAGCTACAAAGCTTTCTTTGATAGTAACCTAGAATTACAAACAAAATATGATAGACGTGGATATACCTACCAGGTGTTATAACACCTGTGCTATTCGCTAAGACAAAAACATACAATAATATTGCAAAGATACTATTATTTTATTTTTATTTGGGTACCTAACAGTTATACTATAAATAAAAATATGTCAATAAAGTAGCCAAATACATTATTGATTATAATAAGTCACCTTGTTTCTGACGTAATATTATGTAAATGAAACTGCCGCTACAAAATACGTTTTACACTGAAAAATAATTGCGATTTGTTTACTACAACTGAATCATAACCAGCTACCATAGGCATGTAATGAGATAACTACGGAAAATTGATACAAATATAAATTCTTAAATAATAAATTTGAGGGTAAGTTTCAATCTATTTGAGCGGTGTTATAACACCTGGTCGGATCATCTGGGTTAACTAGCTTGTGTTATGGCTTCTAGAAAGCGGATAAACAGACTTAGATACTTTTTTTGTAAATACATACATATTATACATAGAAACACCCAGACCAATTCAAATATTCATATTCATACACACAAATATTTGCACTGAGCGGGAATTGAACCCACATGTTTTATACCTTGATGAAAACGGGGACACAGACATTTAACTAATCATCATCATTCTCTGAACCTTTTCCCAACTGTGATGCGGCTGAACTTCGATATTTTCCGTGACGCGACTGCCATCTGACCTCCACAACCAGTGACCAATGGCGATATCTTACACTTAACTAATCATGGTTTAAATAAATATTCTTATTATAATCCATTAACAAGAATGGCCCGTCAATATAATGGTTTGGCGAAAATCTATAAATCACTTGATGTTTTTGATTGCAACTATAACAGATTTATCAAAATTGTAAAAGACATCCTTCATAGTGTGCTGGGTTTGGATGGTTCTGTCTCCGGTGGAGTCATCCAAATCTAAACTTAAATTTTAGTATTTATAAATCAGAGATTTATATAGTGTTAACTTTTTGTTTCTCTATGTGTGCACATATTATTTACGTTACGATCCAGATCTAAACATTGTATTTAAGATATAATACGTATATGATTGTGATGTGTTTTGTGCATTTAAATATAAAAAAAAATCGTAAGTGAAGCATGGCTTACCTCAAACTCGGACAGCTTGATGATCCGCCTCTGGGCCTGGCGCCAGTGAGGGGGGGTGACGGAGCGAGAGCGCGAGCGAGAGCGAGACGGCGTGCGGTAGCGCTGGCAACACAGATAATGAATTATTGTACAGCCGCACAACTATTTTTTATTCTATACATATATATATGTTAGGATAATACTCCCGAAAAACAAAAGCAAGGTATACCTACTACTGACCAGTTGAACGAAATTAGGCTACTATTTTCAATGGCAATACTTTTTCTTTCTTAGGTGACTTTAAACCCTTTGTGCGAATCATTTTGCGCAAGGGTTCGAAAATCATGATAGCCAAAAGTAATTCACTTTTATTAAAATGGTCAGTAGTACAGTTCTAGGGAGTGTTCCCTTAACACCCTTTTTTTTCATCTTGGGCAATCTCCTCCACCAAAATCGGTGAAGGTGATTATGTCGGACTCGAACCGACTAAAACGAACCCCTAAAACCCTGCATATACTATTAATAAAAAAGGTTATTATAAAGTAGACGAATATCTTAATGATAAAAACGAATGGCCATTCTAATCTGTTGGTCTCGCACATATCTATTATAAACTAGCTGTTGCCAACGGCTCCGCCCGCGTGGACTTCTGATCCCGTTCACGCTGCTTGGACTTCTGATTCCGTTCCCGCTGCTCCATAAAAACCTTCCGTAGAGATTAAGGAGCCAATAAAAGAAGAATTATTGTTTTCGAGTAATGCGCTTGCCTCTTCACCCCGCCTAATGGTAAGCTCATGGTAAAGTCTCAGGAAATAGGGTCACCATTACAATCAAGTAAAGTTTTACAATGATGGCGCTCAGCTTGACGGTCTCATCTGTAGCCTTAACACGAAATACTATCGAATTCGTAATGTAAAGGTATCGACAGAACGGAGCATTGCGATTGGTGGGCTACACACGCACACAGGTTCACAAGAGGCAGACTGCCAATCACAATGCTCCGTTGTCTCGAAACCTTTACATTACGAATTCGATAGGAGTTCATACTAGTGCTACAGATACCAATATAGGGAATTTTTCTACTATTTTAAGATAATATAATGGGAATACTTACGAAAACGCCTCGTCCCTTGATAACTCTGCCGCTACGTGTGTAAGAGCGATGTTCCCTCTCACGGTACCTCATCCTAAAGTACACAAACATTACAAGTACTTCCTTAATAGTACATACGGTTTATACAAACCGCAATATACAGTGGACCTCAAAAGTGCCTGAACAATTTGAGACTAAAATTGTATGAAGTGATGCCACTACACAACTACTAGTCTTAGAAGCTACTGGATAATAGATCTAATTATTAATGTAATTAAGTTTAGGATTCTATTTGCAAGAGTTTACTTATCACTACATAATATAAAACAAAGTCGCGTTCTCTGTCCCTATATCCTTATGTCCCTATGTATGCTTAAATCTTTAAAACTACGCAACGGATTTTGTTGCGGTTTCTTTTAATAAATAGTGTGAATGAAGAGGAAGGTTTCTATGTATATAACATCATGCTACAACCAACTGGTGCGGAGCAGAAGTGAAAAATGTTGCATAAACGGGGTGACGCAGACGAACTTGCGTGGGTCAGCTAGTTTTCTTATAAAGAAATAAGACATCGATCTAGTTTATTTTATTAACGCTATCTATGTTACTATTGGTTAGATTGACAGCTGTCCAAGGATTATAGATCTTAAGGTGTCCAGGAACTTTTGAGGCTCAGAGTATATAGGAAATTTATCTATATTAAAAAAAAAATGAGTATCAAGCTAAAATAATTTGGCAATAATTAATCGATAATCGAATAGGTTATTTGATTTTATTGGTTTTACTTCTCAAGCCCTAAATGGTCCAATAGATGACATGATTCTTTTACTTCACACGATTCAAACACACACGACGACATGATTTTGCTGAGTGGACATTTTTACTTATTTAAGGAATAAAAGATAGCAATATTTTTGTTAGAGACGTTTTTTGAATAGGACATTCTACGCAATGGACATTTTGCGAAAGGGGCATTCTTATATATACCTACATACATACATCATATCACGCCCGTTTGCCAAAGGGGTAGGCAGAGATCACGGATCATTCTTATAAAGAAGTAATAAGCCATACCATCACATTAACTCTATTCTAATCAAGCCATTAGCCCAACACAGTCCACAGCTGGACATAGGCCTCTCCCAATGTTGAGAGGTTTTGACCAACTGTTTCCTAGGGCTTTATTTGGATTTTTCCATCTCTCGCATTGGTATCGTCTGCAGATTTTCTATTTGTCGCCTCATACGACACCCTTCTGACAAGATGGGGGTAAAATTCCTTCTCAGACACCACACGGAGGATATACGAATGATACAATACAAAAAATTTATAACTTACATCAGAAATCTACAAAAACTGAAATATAAAATACAAACAACAATTTGTTATTGCCATCTCTGCAATCTATGACTATTAGTAAAAAGTATCAAAATCATTAAAGCATCTGTAATTCTATAAAGCTTATCTAAATTGAAATCACGGCCACCTCACATTTAATGACATGATATGAAATATACCTTGCGATTGACAAGAAAATTCCCCTTTATGTCAGAGTGGTACCATTGGTACTTACCATTGATGGTACATGTTATATCACTAGTACCATCAATAGTACTAGCGACGTATAAGTGTGTCAGTAGTAACACCCAGTATTTTAATGGTCAATAAAAGTCATTTGAAATTTAATAATGAATCTAAACAGTTATAAATTTTGTTCCAATTTGATTTTTAATGGCCTACTTTGAGACCTAAAAATAACTATTTGACTTGCTTTGGGAACTAAAAATAATAAAAAATCATAGTTTAAAATGAAAGTAAAAATAACAACACATATTTTTACAAAAGATATCAAGCAGTATTGGATAGAATCGGACGACATTATCATATATAATTAATATTCTAAGACAATCTGTACAACGCCACCTAGACTCATAGTAAGCATAGCTTTACTAGTTTGTGTTGTGGGTTCTAGAATACGGATAAACATACTTAGATACATTTTATTTTGTAAATACATACATATTATACATAAAAACACCCAGCCCAATGCAAATATTCATATTTAAAGCGCCACGCCACAGCGGTCTATTTGTCTAACAAATCCAAAAACGAATGTCGTCTATTTGCTTGTGTACGTGTGTGTGTGTGTGGGTGTGTGTGCGTGTGCGTGTGTGTGTGTGTGGGGAGGTGTGTGTCATTAGGGTTCTAGACTTGCTCTACCACTGTTAAATATTACCTCTCTCTATCCCTCCTAGGGTCGTTCCGTTCATTCCTGTCATCATTATCTCTCCCGCCCCTCATTAGGAACCTGTTTGTTGGCACATCTGGTATCTCCCTAGGGTCAATCTTGGAAGTGGACACCAACGGATGAGAAGGTGCCTCTGGAGCTGCAGCTTCTTCGTTTTCGGATGGTTCTGATTGGCGTCTGAAAGATCATGAGAAATGTAAATGTGTGACAGAGATAGCAAAGACTATCTAAGAACTTCTACGATTATGTTCTGATATTATAGCAGACTAGCAAACCCAGCGAACTCCGTTTTGCCGTGTGAAAAATGTTTTTCCGCTTTTCTGTTGAAAATTTTCCTGAATTTTCTTTGCTATAAACCTCACGAAGCCCGAGACCTTTCCAACGAATGCAAAACCGTGGAAATCGGTTCGTGCGTTCTGGATTTACAGCATCAGGAAGGAAAACCCGACTTATTTTTATATAGTAGATATACTGGAGCAGGAGTTACAATGAAAATGATTCTAGATAACGTTTATAACTTGACTATTTCATGTAATGAGATTTTAAAGGTATTAGTAGGTATGCTGTTCTAATCAAATTTAGATCGGAAGAAGTGAATGCTTCAACGGAACCTAAACCCGCGATCTTTTGTCACAGGTGGAATGTTCTAACTGCTTTTTTTTATACCACTTAGGTGGCAGACAAGCACACGGCCCACCTGATGGGGAGCGGTCACCGTGGCCTATGGACGTTTGCAACACCAGAGGCGTCTCACACGTGATGCATACTCTGTAGAAACCTTCTAATGCCCTTTTTGAAGAACCCCATATTGTAGTCGCTTGGGAAAACCACTGAGCTGAAACACGAAGCCACGTCTGAAGCATTCAAAATTTTCAATCATAATCATAATAATCATAATCAATCTTTATTTGCGAATACAGGTAATCATGGTAGGTATTACATTTTTCATCAATTCTCCTATACAACCATCTTTGGGGCGGTTGTTTCGTATGATTGTCGGTAGATGGCTCCTCTCCTACCATCACCATCCGTTTAACTGCGTTGAGCCTGCTTGTTATTCCCCGTAAAGCGACTGTCATCTTGCCTCCACAACCTATAGATACAGGTGACATCGATGTACTGCAGCTAGATCAGTTGTAGAACTATTTAGGGCTTAACTACCCGTAACGACTGCCATAGATGTTCGTATGACAACCGGGACCGAAGATTAACGTGCTCGCCGAGGCACGACCAGACCAGTGCAAATAGCAATATTCAAGCTTACAAATATTTGCACCGAGCGGGGATCGAAGCCGCGCCTCCTAATGTAGCAGTCGTGTTCACTACTGCGCCAGAGGCTTGGATATTGAGAAAAAAGAAGCAATTTGGGGAAGACATAGAAACATTACCTTTTCTTCTTCTTTTCCTTCTTATCTTTTTTCTTCTTCTTGTCTTTCTTGTGGGACCGATCAGATTCTGCATCGCTTTCATCTTTCTCCTCCTTTTCTTTTTCTTGCTTGCGCTTTTTAGCTATAGAAGATATTTCTAGAGTTATTATATGGAATAATCACAATACAAGAATTGATTTATTAACAGTGTAAACTGTAAATTACAATGATCATTCAAAGAGCTGGTAAGACAGAAGAAATTCATCCAAACAAGAACAACTATCAACGAACCAGGATCCCGATTCTACTAATTTTTAGACATTCTTATACCACTGAGATTACAAAAACTGTCGTTGAATTTTCGACTTTATTAATATAGAAGTAAAGCTCAGAATTAAATGTAAAAGAGTTTATACCATAGTTTACTTCACTTTACTTATAAAGTCATGTAAAAAGCAAGTGTAATTTATGTGTATAAATTTTTGACTTTAGCTCCAAAAGTTAAAAATCTCAATGGTTTGATAAATAATAAATAAATCTACACATTATCATCTACACCCATGGTAAGTATAGTTTAACTAGCTTGTGCAAATATTTGCACTGAGCGGGAATCGAACCCGCGCCTCCTGCGTAGCAGTCGCGTGCACTACCACTATGCCACGGAGGTCGTCAGTGATAAAGGTTCACAATTAGTAGAATCCCCGATTCAGGTTACAATGATCATGAACCAAGCCGCAAAGATCTATGGACCAGACCAATCAAAATATTTTTATACAAAGCGAGGTACTGACCAGCCTTGTCGGCGCAAAAATGCGCTTCCCCACTTTCGGGGGTTAGACTGGGATACCGTGATCCCTACACCTGACAGCAATTATCTCGAAAGAGATGGCCGGGGTCTGCCGGCGTGCGAGGGATATGTTGCTTACTATCTCACCTCAACTAATGACCCGACGACGGCGTGCGTTTTAGTCGATTCGAGTCCTGCCGTACCATTAAGTCCTGGAATTCCTTGCCGGCGTACGTGTTTCCTTCTTCCTTCAGTCCCCGGTTCTTTAAGCGGGGCGTGAAAAAGCATCTGATGAGGCCGTCAACCTGAGCGCCACCATTGTAGCACAGAACGGGTTTGCAATGGTGACCCTCTTTCATGAGACTTTGCCTTCAGCTTAACATCAGGCGAGGTGAAGTCAAATTGACGTGCCATAAATAAATAAAAAAAAAAACCATAACCTTCCCAACCGGTTCTGGTGGGGGGAAAATACTGACCGGCCTGCAGCCTGACCAGCTGTCCGCAGTTGGTGACGGCGACGTCCTGCAGCGGGCGCGCGTTGCGGTCCACGGGCAGCGCCTCCAGCTGCCGCACCAGCGTCGCGCCGCCCACTACGTGACCGAACACTACGTGCACACTGGAGGCAAGGGAGGGGGGGACATTACTACAAGCTCCACAGATAATAGAAATACAGAATAGTTTACTTTGTATACCTATAGGGGAAACTGGGGACACTTGATCCCTATGGGAGACAAGGTACACCAATATTTTTTAAATTACTAAGTGTATTAGAGTATTTTTTTAGTGTGGCAACACTAAGTAAACATTATTACCCTTAGTGTTACCACATTAAAAATGGACTAATACGCTTAGTAATTCCAAAAATATTGGTGTACCTTGTCTCCCATACGGATCAAGTGTCCCCAGTTTCCCTTATTGTGTAATGAAAAAAGAAAAACAAAATTATGTCAACAGTTACATCATAGATTATCTATGGGCAGTGTTGCCGTTGCAAATTTTATTTTATTTTTATTTAATAAGGTATTTGGTTTCATGGGGTTTTTGGTTTATGATTTCGTGTTATGTGCTGCAGCTGATTTGAAAATAAACGCATTTTTCTTTCTTTCTTTCTAACATAACAAATACAATACAGAATGCTATTTAGAAAAAAAGATGTTGGAATGCTTTGCCCAAACTGGAAATTCAAATTGGGGTATGCAGAAAATTTTGAAAAGCAATTAGTATGCTTACTGTTCAAGTCAAATTTAAATAGAAAAAACCCCCCTGAACCGAGGAATGCTCTGAACGCCTCGTCTGAGTCATTCGAAATTCTCCTATACATATAACCATCTTAGGGGCGATGGCCCATCGCCCCTAAGATGGTTATACAGGGTGGCATTTTGTAATGCCACCTGAAGGGGAAGTACTCTTAATACTGTAGATAGAAAATTTTACTCAAAGGAAACATTCCTTTATTTTTGAAAAGAAACATAACTGCATTCAAGGATTTTTTTAAATTTGCTTGCCGCACCCAGTAATCGAACCGACTAAAATCTGTAAAAATTGCACCCTGTACTTTTATTGCATCGATCGTTAGGCTCAATTATAAGGATGAAATCTCTCTAACAAACTTTATAAATTAAATGAAAGGAAAACAATGAAATCTTAAATTAATGGTTCAATGGGTCAAGTTAAAGCACTTTTACTCAAAGATCCATCTATTATTAACTTATGTTATTAATTAATAATTATTATCACTGACGTCTTTTATCCATTAAAATGACGAATTACTATTGGTGGTATGGAGAGAGACATCGAGATCGACCGGCACCAACTCGGTTTGTACTAAAAATAATAGTAGAAAATTTCAAGAATACGGGTAGTTTCAGAAAGCGACAGCTCAGCAGAACAACTTTGATTTAGGACTAAATGTTTGTATCGAGTATTTAATTAGTTAGTTTACCATTTACGTAAATAATTAAAATAATTTAGGTTTTCATTGTTTTCCTTTCATTTAATTTATGAAGTTTGTTAGAGAGATTTCATCCTTATAATTGACCCTAACGATCGATGCAATAAAAGTACAGGGTGTAACTTTTACAGATTTTAGTCGGTTCGATTACTGGGTGCAGCAAGCAAATTTTAAAAAATCGTTGAATGCAGTTTTGTTTCTTTTCAAAAACAAAGGAATGTTTCCTTTGAGTAAAATGTTCTATCTGCAGTATTAAGAGTACTTTCCCTTCAGGTGGCATTACAAAATTCCACCCTGTATAGGCGAAATTCACTTTTTCCTACCTAAATTAGACTTCGGACTCGTGTCTCCCCTGATGGCTCCCCTAGGGGAGACAACAGGACTTCTATAGTACTGATGTCTCCCCTAGGCGGGGGAGACATCAGTACTTACTTTTAATGTTATATTTTGAGTACTCGTATCTCCCCTTTCATTTCTCTGTCATGTTCAGCCATACTGGCCACTTGAGGATAAATAAGTATTTATGTAATATTTATTATAAATAAACAAAATACCTCTTTTGCAATGTCAAGTTGTCATTTGTATTGCATTATATTCATTACCTATAAATATTGCGTCCCGGATATTTTCCATTTAATTACGATATGAATGAAAATTTGAATTTTGTACATAGAAAGGGTGGAAAAGTTTTGATACATGAAGGGTTCCAGTATACTAAACACAAACAATATTCCAATAATACGGAAAGATGGATTTGCTGCAACAAAAAGAAACACAAATGCTCTGGAGCAATAACTATAAATGTAACTACCTACATACGACTTTAATAAATATTCAGTGTCTACATGTATTAAATGCGCAGTTTTGACTTATAGTTACGTTTGTTGCCCGTGGTCCGATCACGGAGTAGCATTAACATTAGCATTAACTGGGCTTACAAGAAGTCACCAAAATGAAATTAAAAACAAACTATTAATATGTTTAGGATAACCAAGTTTTGAAATTGACGCAACATGAATCAAATAGTATGGAGTGCAGGCCTAACGAAGCTCGAAATGAGGTTGCGTTAACATTAGAAATAATCAAAAATAAAGCAGCTGCTACTATTGAGGAGCCTGTAAAAAAAATTTATGAAGATTTGGTGGAACCATTGTATGATCGCGGTCTTAATATATTAACAGAAATACCTTCCTACCAAAGCTCGAAAACTGCAATTTACACAAGACGAAAATTAGAATTAAATGTTAACAAATTGATTTATAATAATATTATGGAAGTGGAAATCCCTAAAAAATTTCAAGAAATTATATTAGGAGACTACAATACCGAAAGAAAAAGGATTATCGTATTATGTTCACAAGAAGGCAAGCGATTATTGGGGATACTGAAAGAATATTTTGGTGATGCAACATTTAAGAGCGTACCTCGCCCCTTTAGACAATTACTAACATTACACGGTGACCTAGGGAGTACCGCTGAAACTACAAATATTATACCCATAGTATATGCTCTGATGAGCGACAAGACCGAAGAATCCTATTCCATTGTACATTCTGTGTAATAAGTATCGGGAATTTGTCAATAAAACAAAAAATACAAATTATTCATGTAAATTTATTTTATCGCCTTCAAAGTAGGCTCCATAGTTTGCAATACAACATCTCCACAGCTTCACCCAGTCTTCCATACATTTTTCATAGGCTATTTGTGGTATGGCCTTTAGCTCATTCAGCGAATTTTCTTTTATAGCTTCTATCGACTCAATTTTGGGTTTCGGCTCGTTTTCGAGACGCCATTCTGAAGACTGTTGGCTTGTTTGCATGTCATACTCATAAACCCATGTCTCGTCGCCAGTTATTATACGTGTCATAAAGGTTGGATCCGTAGAAGGTCGGGAAACCATGTCTTCAGCGACATGCTTTTGCTGCGCTTTTTGAACAAAATTGAGCTCTTTTGGAACTAGTCGAGCGGCGACGCGTTTCATGCCTAAAATGTCAATGAGAATGTTGTGGACGGACTTAAAACATAAATGTTCACCTCACTAGCCAACTCTCTCAGACTCATACGTCGATTTTCGAGCACTAGCTTCTTGATTCTGTCGATGTTTTCTTTGGTCGTAGCGGTTGAAGGGCTACCAGAACGAGGCAAGTCTACTACTACTTCTCGGCCTTCTTTAAAAGCCTTATACCATTCATAAGCCCTTGTTTTCGTTATACACGATTCGCCGTAGGTATTTCGCAATATTTTTAGTGATTCACCACATGAAATATCATTCGAAACACAAAATTTAAGACACACTCTTTGTTCAACAATATTTTCCATTGTAAAAATCGCCGAGGACTCAAAACTATGACCAACAAAAAGTGTAATTTAAAACAAATTAATTGACAGATCCCGTTCAAATTTTGCGCGCTAAATCAGTACAGTGCTACCAACATGCAGTAAAAACATTAGAACGACCTCTTTTACGCGGGTCTTTTTATAGCTATATTCCCGATACTTTTTACACAGAGTAGTATATGACATAATTAAAGCAAATATTCATGATTGGGAACCCAAAACATTTCATGCAGACTTTGAAATTGCTTTAACCAATCCTCTAAAAGAGTTTTTCCCAAGTATTATTATTAAGAGATGTCATTATCATTTCATTAATTGTATTTGGAGAAAGGCCAAAATCAACAACATTAAATTGAAACTACATCGCCAAATCGTAGGTTTGTGTGCAGTGCTTCCACTGTTGCCTCGGGATAAGATCTTAGAGGGATATGAATACATAAAAGACCGGTGTAAAGAATTTGATGAAATAAAATTAAAGTCATTTTTAGAATATATGGAAAAAACTTGGTTGAAAAATGAGCATTGTATAACGGAATGGTGCATTTATGATCAACGCCACCGGACCAATAATTTTGCGGAAGGATGGCATTCGAAACTTAATCGGCAAATTAACAAGAATTATGTGTAAGCTTCAGAGAAAACGAACCCCCCTTCCTAATGACATGAATGCATTGAAGTTTTTAGAAACTTCGTTTAAATCGCATGTTGGTCTAGTGGTTATAGCCGATGCTTTATGGATACGGCTGACGGGGGTTCAAATCCTCGGACGCAAAGTTCTTTTTGTATTCATATTATTATTTTTTTATTCTCTTAAGCACTTTTTGTCAATTATTATTTGAGGAATCACATTTAATAGTATGTATGAGGTTTGTAAGAAAAGATAGGATTGTTGTATAAACTATATTAATTTATTTCTCTAATTACATTTCTAGGACTACATGGAGTCCATTTCCTGGTTGAGTATACAGATTTTCTATCAAAGTTAAATTGGGGTTACTTATTTTTAGATTTTAAGTGATTACATTTATTGACAAAACACAATACCCTTCATTTTTATCTTTAATACTTCACTTATAGTATAAAATGTTCACCATTAGATAATTCTAGAAAGATAACTACAATATTTATTTACTTAATTATTTAAAGTTACAAACATTTTTTACACTCTATATAATCTTCGAATATAAAAGAATGGTTGAAAAATGAAATGTTATTTTTGCCTGTGAATCACAAAGAAAGAACCAACATGCTAAACTATAACAGTATAGCAATATACATCTTCCTCTTTGATCACATTTTCTAATAAGTAACCCTTTTAACACAGCATTAGAAAAAAAAATGTGAGGTCAGATGATGGACAATATAGGTAAGCACTTTAATGTGATATGGTTACTAGACAACTGATATACTTCATATTTATTTTAGATATTCTTTTTAGTTAATCACCCCCAGACACATAACAAATAATCGTGTTTATCACATAAAGATTTGTTCTGGGTAAGAATCGATACCTGCATTAATAGCGGAGAGGATGGCCCTCACTGTCTATCACTTCTTGAAGACGACTTTTCATCCCCGAAACCATATTAAAACATGCGGCACTATTTCGCATTAGTTCCCAAGTTCTATTTACCTCTTCATCCAATTTTTTTTTTGACTTTATTTCACTTGAGTCCCAGTTTAAAACCATCTGACCCCACAAGTTTTCTATAGGATTAAGATCCGGACTTTTAGCCGGCCACTCAAACACCGTTATATCTTCTTGTGCATTTAGCCAGTCTTGCACAATTCGGGACCGATGCACTGAAGAGTTATCCTGAACCAGGTAAATTTGTCCTTCTGGATATGCGACCCGCACTGACGGCAGCATTACGTCTTTCAACACTTCAAGGTATCGCTCACTGTTCATGCGACCACCTATTTCCACTAGCTCGCCTGGGCCCATTGAAGACATCCATCCCCAGTAACCTAAAATGATAAACCTTATCAAATCTGTTGCAATATGTAAATCAATGTCAGCAGGAATAATGATTCTTAATTTTCAATTCAATTCTTTTGATGATTCTTAAATATTTTTATATATATTATTATTATATATATAAAAATATTTAAATATATATATATATATATATAAAATATAATATATAATATAAATATATATAAACATATATATTATATTATAATATATAATTAATATATATATATATATATTTATATATATATATATATATATATTATATATATAATAGTATATATAAGTATATATTTTATATATAAGTATATATAAAGGTTAAGGAATATAATATTTACTTACCTAATGTTAATCGCCCGCTTGTTCTTAAGTCTAATACGTTTTTAGGGTCAAACCGTTGTCCACTTCTTCTCCATAAAATTTTTCTGCCATCCCTATCTGACTTAAAGCATTTTTCGTCGGTAAATATTACGATTTCGTTTTCCCAATCGAAATTGAAATAACGAGTGGCATTTACTCGGTTGGTGCGATGATCGTCAGTGAGTGGAATCTTTCTGGCTGGCTTATAATTATGGATGTTCGCAGCGTGTAGATGTCGTCGAACAGTGCTCAGCGACACTCCAAAAGTTTCAGCACTTGAACGCGTAGTTTTGAAGGGTGCCACCGAGTGAACTTCCACAATATCACGGTGCCGCTCTGATTCATGGGTGTAAGCAACAGGGCGAGGTCCTTGGCGTTCACATTTTATATCACCCGTCGCTTGATACCTTCGAATCCATCTACGCACAGTATTTCTCTGCAATGAAAATGATAATAAATAAAAGAAACTCCAAAAATGTAACTTGTAAATGACAATGTAATATGATTAAGCAATAAAGGTATATACTTAACATATTTTATCGGAACACTTACCGTTATGCCCATATCTCGTGCTATTTTCTTTATGCTTTGTTCTTGCTCCCAGAGAACAACAATTTTAGCTTTCAAAAATGTTGTTAATCGAACCATAATTACAATTTACTCAAAAAACTGATGAAAAACTTAATAAATTGAATAATAATATTACGAGGAGGATTAATACACCAATGCAAATTTCGACGAAAATGATAAGGTTACCTTCAATCACAGTTTAGTAAATAAGAAAAAGAAGTATTCTAATTGCAACCTTAGCGCGCAGTCTCAGGTATTATAATACTATAGCCGCAGCTCATACAGCATAAGTTTTTGAAATAAAACGTGACGGTAGTGCAACAAGCTGTATCAAGCGTAATCTATTGAACTAAACGAGAAATCTATACAAATTTCAACCTTATGTTTTAGTATTTGAGCAGTTATTATTATCACATATGGTGAAAGTTGAAATTTAAACCTTAGGGTCTAGAAAATTACACCGTAATCAACTTTGTTCGATAAAAAGAGTAATGTTATTCATATTTTCGCCACTATTATCAAATGAACCGATAGCCTAGTGTTATAAGGCACGGTCTAAGTGATCAGCTGGCGCTGTAGATGCGGGTTCGTATCTTCAGATGGCACATAAACTAATGTGGAATCTTTTTGTGAGTATATTGTATCTTGGTATACAATTGAGCCGAAAGACCAAAAGTATTAGAAAAATACAAATATGAACATGTAAATAAAAGGCAAATGAAGCTGCTCGCTCGTTCGCAGCTCAGCGACGATCGCATCACGTGACGTCATGTGAAGCGGCCGGCGCAAGCGGCGATATTCTTTAAGTATTGAGGGGGTCTGTTTTCTCTGACGCTGACTGTACCTATCTTCTTTAGTTTTCCGTTACAGTAAGTATAAGCGAAATAAAATTTTATATTACGTGTACCTATGTGGTTATATTATTTTCAACACACTTGCTCATAAAGTGGCTATTATTCCATAACAATTAGCCACATAAAGGTACCTATTATCAAACTGTGACTTTTCATTTATAACATACTAGTGAGTTATATAAATATAGTTTTTTTTATTGTATGATGCTTTCTTAAAAAGGTTTCGCTGAAAAAGAAAATCGTGTTCAAAATAACTACAAATAAATTAAGGCTCATTTCATGCAACTTAGTATTTAAATTGATAATTTCAACTTATTTGTTTATTAAACCAGTTTAATAAACAAAACTATCACTCAAATACTCAAATATAACTTATGTTTGCTCTGTAAAAACTGTAAATTAATTTTTAATTTTTTAATTTCTACATTCCGATGTTCGAAAAAAAAAACCCAATGAGGTTTTTAGTCTGTGGTCTATGCTAGATGGGCGCGCATATGTAGTACAATTTATTAATTTTTCCCGCTATCGCGATTGCGAAAATAATATTCTCAACTCGTTTATGTATACCTACTGTTGAAATTATTGTTATTGTTTGAATTGTGTAGGTACAAGTACTATTTATGAAGATAATGAATTATCGTGTTTACCGCCCGATCTAGGATGTGAAGTGCTTAACGTTATGGAAACTTTACTACTGAAAAATGCAAGGATAATTATCTATTTTAGTATTATTTTATTCACAAGTGTGTTGAAAAACGATGTACGACACACGTGAGCTTTGGTCATTACACTCTCGGTTTCCTTACAGCAATAACACCTCGAGTGTAATGACCAACGTAACTCACTCGTAGTGTAAATATCTATTATATAAGTAAGAACTTATTGTAATGCGTAGGTAGGTAGGTATGCCTGTCCGTCATGCTTGACAAATGTATTTTTTTCTTTAATGGTTTCAATGTACCTACCTAAATTTGACAAAGGGAGATACGAGTACTCAAAATATAACATTAAAAGTAAGTACTGATGTCTCCCCCGCCTAGGGGAGACATCAGTACTATAGAAGTCCTGTTGTCTCCCCTAGGGGAGCCATCAGGGGAGACACGAGTCCGCGATCCTAAATTAGATCCAAACTGGGTAGTTTAGCAAATGGACTTAGCCTAGATACAATAATTTGCTTGAGTAGCAAGTTGAGAGGCTCATTTCCAAGCTCATTCATCATCTAAATAATCTTGGATTTTATAATAGCTTTTTGGCATAATTTTGTAATGAATACAGGTAAGTTTCTAAATTCATTAGGGAGTAAAAAAAGCGTTTCCAGTACAGTTTACAGTACAAAACAAAAATTAAAGACTATTATCACAAACTAAAATATTGTTTTTGTGTCTGGTATTTATGTTATGTTCTAATATGTGTAAATTTAAGCACTGTGCTTGGTTTTCCAGTTCAAGCAAAGCTTTACGAATCTTGAGTATCACAAAATCTGATCTAAGACAACCACCAATCGGACCAAAACAGGTACCATATGGTAACTAGAAGATTATAAGAAGATTAATGTAAAACGTTATAAACAATATACTCACTTGTCGAGATGCGGCGCCGGCTGTGTTGTACTACAACACACAGAACACAACAAGAATGATAGCGGGCGAGCGGAGCGGGGACCGCCGCAGCTGGCAGCGATCTCTACACAACGCATACACAACACGTTTCATATGTCACTTTATATCTAGTCATCCACAAGAGTAGCCGCTGTAGCCTAGTGGTATGGATAATGGACTGCTGAGACGAGGTCTCGGGTTCGATCACAGGTCATAACAATCTTGAACCATGACATAATTATTAATGAACTAGGTTACAAAGATCATGGATAGTTTCTCATATGAAAAAAGGGCAGGTTTTACCCTGATTGTCAATTTTAATCGTACCCTAAATACACTCGAACCTTTTTCCCACAATTACCCACATTGCATCATTGTATTTTGTCCTTCAATAGTAAGCCTATTGCTGTATTTCAGGCACTATTGTTGACCCAAGTCATGTATTTGAGACTGAGTCTGAGCTGTATATGCTTGTCTGATGTGCTATCCCTTAGTCGCCTTATATTATGTCATTTAAGGCGACGACAGCATGGGAAGAGATGAGTCCAAATTCTACTCTAAATAAAAACCTGTAAGTATATATTTGCATTGAGCGAGAATCGAACCCGCACCTCGAGCGTAGCAGTCGCGTTAACGACCGCCACACCACGGAGGTCGTCTCGCCACGGAGTTATGTACCCCATGCTCATATGAGGTCATAACACTCATAACATTAAAAATTAAAAGTTGAAATCCGAACATATTTTACTAATTTTAGTTTTTTTTTCTTCTCATCTACTCTTGCTGAACAGATTAACAGCAGCAACATCAAATGGGATTGGATATCTTAACTATTATCTCTTCCCAAGGAAGAAACATGAGAGAGAGTAATAATCACTGGTGTACAGTTAAGGAAGTTAAAAAGAATCCAGGCATTCAAGTATGTTCGGAGACATAGAAAATAATAAGTTTTCATCATCTTAGCATTGTACTCTGTTACCTCCACATCACATCGAGGTCCACATACTTTTTTTTTATCCACTTAGCTAAATTGGTCAATTTTCAACTTGTGCGAGTGATTGCAGTCACATCTTGTACAGTGACATCTTTGCTAGAATATTGCTTTTTTATATGTTCAATAGGCTCACGTTTAACCATCTCACCTGGTGGTAAGTGATGGTGTAGTTGACAGTGAAGCATGCTTGCCTATACTCCATTAGTTGAGGTAGTTAAAAAAAGGTAAACAATCTTGTGGCAACTTTTTGTAAAAATCCATGTTAAATAAATAAACTAGGCAACTAGCTGCCTAACTAATCGTTCGATACAGCTTTTTTGTTTTCAAAATGCGTTACAAAACAGAAAAAAATCATTTTTATACTGAGCTTTTAAACAAAACATATTAAAAAGACACGCTGAGATTGTTCACGTTTTTTAAGTACCTAAACAAATGGACTGTAAGAAATAACATATTCAGTCTAGTATTGATATCTTCCAAGTTATAGTTATTCAGAAATAATTTGATAGAAGGTGCTCATGGTTAGCAGGATTCCCTCCTACCCCCTCTGCCCTTTTTCTCTACAGGGTTAGTTAGTAGTGACACCGCCTGGTGTTGCAAACGTTCATACCCCACAGTAACCACTTTCCATCAGGTGGGCCATGTACTTGTCTGCCACCTATGTTGTATAAATAACTATTCTGTAAATAATACATAGTTAGTTTGTTTACCATACACTCCGTTTCTCTTACCACCGTTTCCATACAACTTACATAAAGAACTGTGAACCGTTTGTGTCTTTGCCGCGGTTTGCCATTGACAACAAGTAAGGCTTGTCGTGTTTGAGTTCAAACACCTCATCTGAAAACGGAATTAATTTTGAGATCTAATCTTCCACCACATCTCTGAGTCTAATAAACCAATTGCTATAAAACATAACATTTTAAGACTGTTGAAACAAAAAAACAAGAACAGAAAAAATATTTTTGTGCTCAGAATCACTACAGAGTATAAAACAAAATCGCGTTCTCTGTACCTATGTCCCTTTGTATGCTTAAATCTTTAAAACTACGCAACCGATTTTGTTGAGGATTTTTTAAATAGATAGAATGGTTACAGAGGAAGGTTTATATATATATAACATCATGCTACGACTAACAGGCGACGTAGACGAAGTTGCACGGGTCAGATAGTTGTTAATATTATATAACCCGTTTTTTTTTAATCTCTAATAGAAAGGAAGGAAATATATTCGTAATATTTATTTACAGCACTTGAATAAATATCGTCATGTTATAGCTTAGCACCATGAATATAGATTTAAAAATAAGAATGCATTTGAACTACCTTCAAAGGTTCCACCATAGATAGATTCTCCACCAGTACCATTAGCATTTGTGAAATCACCTCCTTGGATCATAAAATCTTTTACAACTCTATGAAACACCATGCCCTAGAAACAAAAAAATAATAAATATTTTTTAAAAGCTTGTTTACTCGGCTAATCTTATTAACAAATAATTAAAGCAGTATATTCAAATAAGAGCCCTCTTAAATCGAACTACTGATCAACTACCTGATCTTGTGAGGGGGTAACACACAGAAACAAATTTACTTATTTATTTACTATTTATCTTCTTAAAAAAAGATAAAGAACTTTAGCAATATAAATTACTAGTATACCCTTTAATCCTTACAACTAAGGTCATAAATGGCTTGTCATAAAAGTGGGTTCATGTTGGTTGTGTAATGATCAGGATTCAAACAGGGGTTCTCTCAATCATGAGGATTGATCATTAATAATTTTACATTTTTACCATATTTACTTGACATTGGCAAAATTGCAGCCACTCTGCTGCAGAAGCCATTTTGAAAGGGAGTTGAAGTTAATTAAAAAGCTGTCATTAGGCAGTTTTCTAAAGCTAATACAGGCTACATTCATGCCAAGAAACCTCGAGAAGAATCAAGTCACATGAATGTGTATGTCACTTAGTTTCTTGTTCTCGGGTTCATATGTTCCTTGCTTCAAAACTTCGAAAGCTGTGTATGTCAAAATTTTCTTCAAGTCTTGCAGAGCCTTCTTGAGTCTATAGCTCATATTACAATAACTTTGCCACTTCTCACTCAAACATTGTAACTGCTAAGTAGAACAACCAACGAAACATTTGGAATCATCATGTCTAGTCACATACATACACATTCGCCTTGAAGTTTTAACTTTAAAGTAAATTCAGCCAAGCAAATAAGTATATAGGTTCACGTATAAATGTGTATAGATATTTCCTTAGCTGTGTGTACATTATGAAATACAGATCCAGGATCCAGCGGTATACAGATAGATGACATGGAACTTCTACTGACCTTATAAGTTAACGGTTTGCCCGTATTCTTCCCGACACCCATGTCTCCGGCGCATAATGCCCGGAAGTTCTCCGCAGTCTTTGGAGCGATATCATTGAACAATTCGAATACCAGGCGCCCAGACGGCAAGCCACCTATAGAAATATCCATGAACACGCGAGCCCGAACCGCTTTTTCGTCGCCGTCTACAGTCATTTTCACTTTAAAAATTACCACCACTCAACACGAAAGCACTAGAAAATATTTCACGCAGGTTATATTGAGGAGATAACCGACATTTAATGTACATAGAAATGGAGATTATATATGCTTTTTTCTGAAATTAAACCCAAGGCCTCAGGAAAAAAAGCTGCAAGAAAACACTTGACAAACAATTGGAAGAGTTGCCAGTGCCACTTGCCAGTTACCATTTTACCACCACAGAGTACAAATATACTATGTAATGTTGCCACTTTGTTAGAATGTCAGAGAAAATAATCCATCTAAAGATTTGGACTGTTTTATATTTATGAATGACAAGACAATAGCACAGAGAAGTTATTATTAGACCACAAACAGTTTGGATTTAGAGCAAATAGGTCTACGGCCGATGCGGTGCATCATCTGACGGACCACATAGCACAAGAGCTTGATAAGGGTAATCGCACAGTGGGAATATTTCTGGACCTTGCCAAAGCGTATGATACGGTCTCTATACCTAGATTGTTGAACAAACTTGACAGTGTGGGAATCAGAGGCCTACAGTTGGGACTCCTCAAGAGTTATTTAAACGAACGTACCCAATGCGTAAAGATAGGAACTGTCATCAGTGAGGACATGGAGAATACCTCCTTTGGGATTCCACAAGGAAGCGTATTAGGAAGCACACTGTTCTTAGTTTATATAAACGAACTATGTAATTTAAAGCTAGAACACGGCACGATCGTATCATACGCGGATGACACTGCCGTCCTTTTTTCTGCTGAATCAGAAATGGAGGTATACGGGCATGCGCAACGCGGTTTTAATATTGTAAACAATTGGCTTCAATGTAACCTACTAACACTTAATGCAGATAAATCTAAATACATTAGTTTCTCGATGCGTAAAAGACCTATAACCCAGGCTAACCAACTTCTTTACGCGCATCATTGTGGAGAACCCAATAATAAAGGTAACAATTGTACTTGCCCGGTTATAGCTATAACAGACAAGATAAAATATCTTGGCATTGTAATAGATGAAACCCTTTCGTTTAAAGAACATATCGAAACATTAATTAAAAGACTGCGCAAATTGATATTTGTTTTTAAAAAAATAAGACATATCAGTGAGCCTAAATTGATTAAGCAAATCTACTATGCCCTCTGTCAGTCAATATTAACATATTGCATAACAACCTGGGGGGGAGTGGGTAAGACACTGCTGCTACCCGTTGAGCGAGCTCAGAGAGCGATCCTCAAGGTAGCAACGTTCCGCTCTTTCCTATCTCCCACAGACCTCCTATACAAATCCTGCGAAGTACTAACAGTCCGCCAGCTATTTATATTGAGTACAGTACTTAAACAGCACGCAGCGCTTCCCTATAGCACCGATAATACTAACAAAAGGCGGAAAGATATTGTATGCACTGAAAGAATTGCGATAAAACACGAATACACTGGCAAATTTCACCTGTTTTTGGGACCACTTCTGTACAAAAGAATAAATGCTATAACAAGCATTTATTCACTAAATAGTGTGAATTGTAAGCGAGCTGTAAAGAATGTACTCCAAAAATTGTCCTACGATGACACAGAGAAGTTAATGTCTGTTTTAAAATAAACAATAAATTACTTTGTTTAGCAGTAGTGAGAAGCTATATATTGTATATTTCTTAATATTATTTGTTGTCTATGCAATAGTTTTTAGAAGCACAAAGTAGAAAGTTGCACCTAAAGCCTGAAACACAGGATTACCTAGTTCAGGCACAACTAATAAATTAGTCCTAAGCAAAGACCTATGTAAGACACTTAACTGCACAAACATTATTATATACGCACCTAATATATATTACTTTATATAAGATAACTACTCATGCACAATGTAACAACGCACGATAGATTAAGAACTATGTAAAATATTGTACAATGATTATTATGAAATAAATTTGATTTGATTTGATTTGATTTGATTTGACAACAGAGAGGTTAAATGTATTGAAATGTATGAAGATGCTTTGAACTTGTAATAGCGAAGATGTTTGTTTATGTCAAAAACTTATATTCATGTTAAAATAAAAAATATCCACTAATAAATTGAAAATAACGGAAAGCAAAATGAATTTTAAACTGTAGAAGTGAATGCCTTAGAGAGGGATCTAATCAATGAACTACTGAACTCTTGAACATTTCGATATTCTTTTACATAACCATTTTCGGGTGATGGTTGATGGTGCAACAATGTGATTTTACTTTTGTCATACAAGAGAGAAACAAAGGTGAGTGGCAAATCAAAGGCGCCAACGTGCACTTTTATTTAAAAACGAGTTATTGAGTTATTGGTTACCTACTTAGTTACTTGAATAAAAACCTTTCCTCCAAGTTGCATTATACCATGAAAATTTCAAATCAAAATCGGATGTGAGCATCAAACCCGGTAATTTCGCGCTGTCGACTAATTAGAACGCAAGATTCTTTTTCATGTTGTTTAGACCACGGAATTTTTTTCTTGGCATAATATTTATAATAGTATGAATTTCTAGGTGCTTTACCGATTACTTCAATTATTATAAGTGAAATCTGTAATTGATTATTATAGTACTAGAAAAAGTAACAGGAAGCCTGATAAATGACCAAAACCGTACCAAGGTATTGAAATAGATTAGACCGTAGGGTCATCGCTTTTTTATACCACTTAGGTGGCGAATAAGCACACGGCCCATCTGATTGAAAGTGGTCACCGTGGCCTATAGGGGTTTACAAGACCAGACGCGTCACACTCGTGTTACTGACCTTGTAAGAACCTTTTAATGCCCTTCTTGAAGATCAGTTATTATAATTTATACATTTCTCAAAAAGTCAGATTGCTGCATTTGATATAATTGATTCAAATATTGATGGACGACACAATAACGTAGACGAAAAAATAATTTTACTGTTAAGAGGTGGTGGTAAAGCCTCCGATCTCGACTCTCGTCCTATTGATAGTAAAATGTGCTTAGCCGTTGCCATTTATAACATAAAAGCGGCCATCCCGTACTTGTTTTAAAAGCTCCCTGAGCTGCGTCCGCGTTCATTGTACTCTATGTTTTTGCCCAGTCTATTTAAGTCTATGGATTGGTGTTTTATTTTATTTCAAAATTTATAAAATGGCCGACGAAATACAAAGCAAAGCGTGAGTGGAACCGAGACGACGCTTGTTACGAATTTACGATTTTTTTCGATAAATTCATTAATTTAAATACTTTACCAGTTTGTGTAATCCGCGTTACTAATATTTTAGTATAGTGGTTTGTTGTTACTCTAACAATGTTGGGTGCCGGGGACAGTAGCTACATTATAAAGCTACGAGGATTGCCTTTCTCCACCACCGTGGAAGATGTCCTCGATTTCCTTGCAGGCGTAAATGTTGTTAATGATAGAGAAGGTATGATTTTGTTTAGTAATCTGCTTACATTATTAGTATGTAATGAACTAGCGTGGGTGTTGTCCATTATGCCGTTATGTGTTGTACAAAATGGCAGGTTTATTGTGGTTTTTTTTCTGTTTCATTACCTACGTAGAAATAGAAAGATACTTACTAATTTGTGGCGGAACTGGTTATCTCTAGATCTAGGAATATAAACAGAATTTGGTGCCGTGATTTTATCTTTTCAATTGCCTCATAAATATGTATGTTTGCTCAAACATTTATCTCTTATATACATGGTGTATTATAGCTTATAATTTCATCTTTTTTAATATTCTAAACATGAAAGCAACTTGTGAGCGGTCATTGAGCTTTTACCACAAGTTCGCCTCACACAGAGGTCATGTATTTGCGAATCTCACATACAGTGTTAAAGCATTTCTGCACGATATTCTCACAATCACAATACTCATACATTAGATGGAACTGGGCCAGTACGTCCTAGTAATTATCTCTGTAATCATATTGTATGCAATTATTTTGATAACCTATACTACAGCAGCTCTATTAAAGGTTTTAACCCATTATTAGCTCTAAGTCAGCAGATGGTGGCTTTTTTTTTTAAATCTTATTTATTTTATAAGCCTAGTACATCATATGATTAAGTCGGCTTAAAATTAGTTACATTGGATTGGGGTTAGTATCAATGGACTTAATAATTATGTAAGTAAGTCAAAAGGTCGGTCATACATGATACAACAAAAATAATAAAGCATAAGTATAAATGCATAGTGAAGTTAAACTATAGATTTATAATATTCTAGTCTTGCAGTTAAGGACTGTTCAATGAAAGTTATGATTTTGTTACTGTGCTGTGCTGTGCTGTGCAGATGGTGGCTTTCAACTTCACAAAAATTCAATACATCCTTGAATGCTAAACAATTCTACCAATATTTTTGATATTTTAAATATCAATGTTTGTATATAGGACGTAGGTTTGCTTTACGCAATCACACTCAAAGGGCTAAATGGATCTGGCTGATGTTTGAAACAGGGATAAATGCGGTTTCAATTCCGTGCAGATATTTGCATGCATGAACATAGCTATTTGTATTGATCTGGTTGTGCCTCAAAGAGTCCCCGATTGTCATGTTTCAATTTGACGGAGGTAGGACACGACGGTATCTCCCGTCCGAAATGAGCTGTCCAACTGGGGAACTACGGCCCTACAGAAGACCGCGGTCATAATAACCATCATGTTGTGTTCCCGCCGGTAAGTAGGGTAGCCAGAGCTCACTATACCCTTCCTTCCCCTCCCCTTCCTAGCCTCCCCACCCCTTCCCAGCTCTCCCTTCAGGGTGGGCAGCGCGTGTGTGACACCCTTAATGTTGCACACGTTCATTGGCCACGGTGGCCGCTTTCCATCAGGTGGGCCGTGTGCTTGTCTGCCACCTACGTAGTATAAAAAAAAATGGGTCAATTGACCCACACAGAAGGGCTATTCACTTGTTCAGTCAACTGCATCCCCACTGGAAGTAGCAGTAGGCAGTAAAGTAATAACAAAAATACTCCTCTATCCATTCATGTACCTTTTTGGGCCCTTTTTATATAAATTTTATATTTATTTGTCCAGGTGTCCATTTGACTGAGGTGCGTCCTGGTCGTCCATCTGGAGAGTGTTTCATTGAAGTAGAAAGTCAACAAGATGTTGAGGAAGCTCTTAAAAAAGACAAGGACAACATGGGAAAAAGATATATTGAAGGTATTTTTATTTTTAATTAAAGCGCGATTCACACACAGTGCGGGTCGGGCGCGGGTGTTATTGCCATACATCGCCGTTTTCTTAGTAAGGTATGTTTTTACTTTATCCTGTAAACGGCGATGGATTGAAAAACGACCCGCGCCCGACCCGCACCCTCGCTGTGTGTGAATCGCGCTTAAGTGACGTATTAATTGTAAATTTCATTTTAATGGCTGCAAGGCTGATTTATGTTCACATTGAGATACTCTGTACTCCGTACTTATTTTCTTTTCACTGTTGAGTTTTTAGCATTGAAATATAAATGTTTGTAATTGACAAAACTATGGCTGTGGTTGGACTGTATACATGAGGAAACACATTAAAATTAAATTAACTTGGAAGTCCAGTTGGACAATCTTTTGCAATGTAAACTGTTGTTAACTAATTACAGATTGAATTAGAAAAAATAATTGAATTACGTAACAAATAACAAACAATAATGAAATAATTTTCTTTTTCAGTCTTTTCCACTGACCGCCAAGATATGGAATGGGCTTTGAACGCAATGCGTCAAACCGAGAATGGTTTTGATGGCATACCCAACTTGTCTGATGACATGGGTATCGTCAAACTCAGGGGCCTGCCTTTTGGCTGCTCCAAGGAAGAAATAGTTCAGTTCTTTGACGGTAAGATCTTTTGAACACATTTTATTAAGTATCTGTCTTTTGAGGTGGGGCTTTAGGTTTTATCGGTAACTGTGCTGTGGGTAAAATTAAAATTTATATTATATAACTACTCACATGAATATAGTTTTCTATTTTCTTTTTTTTTTCTTTTTGAGAAAGTTTTTCCACATTCTAACTATTAAGATAGTACAATACATATTCAAGTTTACTGCTTTTAATACAAGAATTGATCATGAGAAACATGTGAATCCCTGCATGTTATCCGCAGCCAGTGACCGCACTCCACAGACGCATATAACCTAATCTTTATTTGCACGTCGGGTGGGACAGGACTGACCGTCGCCGCGGACGGGGTCCACTTGCTCTCGGACTACACGGGGCGGGCCTCGGGAGAGGCGTTCGTACACTTCGTTGACAAGGAGAGCGCACAGGAAGCGCTCAACAGGGACAGGGAGACAATAGGACACAGGTGGGGGGAAAAGTTACTTTATTTTGCGCGTGGCTTGTAAGGTATCTGACGGTGGGGATATGGAGTGATATACTTATTGAATATATATAAATCTCGTGTCACAATGTTTGTCCTCAATGGACTACTAAACCACTTAACCGATTATATTAAATTCGCACACCATGTGCAGTTCGATCCAACTTGAGAGATAGGATAGTTTAAATCTCAAATTATAACCGCAATTTTAATTTATTGCTAATTATTTGTCTGTTATTATTTGACAGTCACAATTATCTGTTAACTCCAAATGATTCTAACAGATGTCGATACCTTTCGACTGGGTTGAGTAAGTAATCAATAGATGGCGCTGCTATGGTAAATCTACGAACGTGTCATATAAGCTACATTTTAACAGCATAATTACCACGTGTTGTTGACGCTATAAAACGCAGACGAAGTTGCGCGGGTCAGCTAGTAGTTATTGATGGAATAATTATTTATTCTGTCAGTGGTAAAACATGACTCGTATTGTATCGGGACTCGTTTGTCCACATCTAGCCTCCCTTTGTGGGCCATTGTATGTACAGATTTACTGGCTACAGCAGCCAGCATAGCACCTTCCAGAAACGCAGAAGCTTACTGGGGACTACCCAGGCTTCGCGGAGCAGCCTCACGGTCCCGAGAATTTGTGATCGTTGAGAAAACATGACCTTAAAATTGTGAATTCTCCTAGAAAGACTGAACTTCGGACCTTTTTGCCAAGTTCAATATGAATGCTTAAGATATTAGAGTGCTTTTATCTGGGTTGGTTCTTAGCTTTTTATACTTGCATGCAACATAATGCCAACGAAGTACAAATATCAACAAAATTCTTTTTCCTTAGAATTTGAATTAAATCAAAATTATTAATGTTCCAAAATGTAGCAACTTAATATGGATCTAAAGGAAGGCCTCATCTGTACATCAACTGCTTTGGTTGCTCAGCAGGCGTAATGGCCTTAGGTCCACATTTCAATTCCAGGACGGGCAAGTTATGTTTAGCAACAACAAGCAATCACCCTAGGGGAGTGTTTAATACTCCATCTAGTTGCTATTGATTCATTTTTATAAGATTTTAATTTTTAGATGTCTACCTGTTTATGTATTCCCAAATAACTATATTAAAATATCGAACATAAACAGCCATTGGTATATAAAATTATACATTCTAAAGATTATTAAAAATTTACAACAGTATAAAATCGTGTGCAGTACTTATTGCCACTTTATATATTTTACCATTATATTGGGTAAGTTGAAGATAGGTAGAGACAAGGTTTCTGCTGTATGCCCACCTCGGAGAAAACAAGCCATGTCCGCAATTATATATTTGGTGTAGCGGGATAAGTATGGGAATCCTCCTATGTTATTGGTCTACAACTATAATTTTGTTTTGTATATATTTTACTCTTAATATTTTTGGTTATGTTTTTAATTGAAAATGTATGCTAAAAATCATATGACCAGTAACAGTATGGGGGGTGTAATAGTTGATTTTTATGGGATGTATGGAGACATAATTTAAAACAAACAAAAAAAAAACAAGATTTTCATACTCTCTTCATGCTACCTTACTTGACACTTTTTATGTTTTTATTGCAAATTTTTAACTAATTCAATAAATAAGTTTTATGTTATAGTACAAATTAATGCTTATTCATAATAAGTGTCTAGTGTTAAGTGAAGGTATAGGATGAATAGTCCCTTGCCCTCACAACTGTGATGTTTAAGGTAGCATTCAGAGAGTACTAGTGATTGGTTGTTGAGTTGTCAAAGGTTGGGAGAGCGCGGGGCGAGGGGAGAGCGGGGCGGAGACGAAGAGGGGAAGAGGAACCGGATCTACGTTATTAAAACTATTGTTTGTGTGGTATTCTTTAGTTTTATGTGATTTTCAGGTTGTATATTGAAGTTATGACCACAGTATAAATAAGAGTAGTTCCACGATTTGCTTGTAACACCAGAACTATTATTTAAGAGAACAGGTGAAAGGATAGATAGGATTAGTGTTGTTCCTGGTTATATCTAAGGCTTTCGCTGTCTGACCTACTAACCACGAGAGAGAAACCAACGCTAGAACCTCGTCCGTCATTCAACACGTGCATCGGCTTGCAGGTGAAGTTGGCTTCTCCCTGAAGGTCTTGGTAGGAAAATGTAGAAATAAGAATGTGGGTCACCATACTCTATGAACGTTTGCAACACCAGAGGCGTCACACTCTTGCTGTCGACCTTCTAATGCCCTTGAAGAACCCCATATTGTAGTCGCTTGAATAAACCACAGCAGGGAGCTCATTCCACAGCTTGAGCGTGCGCGGGATGAAGTTCCTTTCAAACCGCATAGTGCGCACCGTTTCCGGTCGTAATGTGTGAGGATGAACTCCCTGCCTATGGCAAGCAATTCAGTGTATCGAACAAATCTTCTGAACACAAATAATTGTACAGGTGATGCGTTTAGTGAAAGGTATTTCCTCTCAGAGTAACAGATTTTGTATCTTATGTACGTTTTAAAACTAAATATTCTAGAAGACAACTTATAGCACTATTTAGAAGTGTTTTGATGATCACCTTTGGGCAGAAGTCATTTGAATTGCAAATTTTGCTTTTTGTAATCAATTTCAGATATTGATTTATTCAGATTCTTAATTTTACCGCTACCTATGTTAATAGATAGTGGTGGATTGAGGACAAATGACCTCTTATATTGACTTCATTTTGCACATTCTTTTAAAACCTTCCAATGAATCTTTCGACTTTTCGCTATCTTCATTTTTAAATACAATGTTTAAGTATTAGTTTACTTCGAATAGGTTTAAGCTATTTTTTATATTCTCGCTGTTAATAACTTCCAATTTTGAAGCATACATCCAAAAAAACTTTTACATTATAAAATTTGATTATTTTAAGTTACGTAAGGCACTATATTTACGAACCAAAGACACAAAATTATAGACCTAATTAAACCGACTTCAAGTTGCTGTCTTAGAACTCTAAACAAAGTGATATTCTATTGTCGAAAACGCCAATGGAATCGCGGGATTGACATAAATCTGTAATATGACTACATAAATTTGATTTTCTGACTCTAAATATTTGATTTTAATATTTTTGTTATTAAAATCACCGCAGTCTAAACTAATTTATTGATAGCAAATTGAAAACGGACCGACGCGATTCCTTCAATAGAATGTCATTTTGAGAGGCTTTGTAAAGTATTTATCTTACAGAAGGATCTTTATTCGATAGACAACTCGAGATATTTTCAAGCTGTAGCACTAGCATATACTCCTATCGAATTCGTAATGTAAAGAGAACGGAGCATTGTGATGTGCAGTCTGCCTCTTGTGAACCTGTGTGCGTGTGTAGCCCGCCAATCGCAATGCTCCGTCCTGTCGATACCTTTACATTACGAATTCGATAGTATTTCGTGCTAAGGCTACTGTACTCACGTATTTATTTATTTATTTATTTATTTGATGCACAAAACACATTACAATCTTTACAAAAATAAACTTAAAACTAAGAGTTTTGAACTGGATTTTAACGTAAGACTATGTGCACACTGCAAAATTAATGTAACAATAAAGAATTGCTTAGCCTTGGTTTGTAAATATAGTGTTTACGATATATGTTATACCGTATCAGCTATTTTTAATGAATCTCTCTGCCAACAGATATGTTGAAGTCTTCCTGAGCTCAGCGGACGAAGTTCGAGCGTACTCCGCTCGCATGGAAGGGGGCGGTTTCCGCTCCACGCGAGGTTATAGACCTACCCCCTACGATAGGAACGACAGATTCGGAAGCGGCGGGGGTGGAAGGTTTGGGGGCAGAGGCCGCGGCTCTTTTGGTAGGGGTGAGTTTGTTAAGGTGGTGGTGCTGGCGCTAGCTTTTTTTATTTTTAAATATCTTATGGATTTTTTTTTGTATTGGTTTTTATGGTGGAACAACTTGGTCCCACTAAAGATCCTGCTTGTTCAAGTAACCTTGTGGAGTACCTCCTGAGGTATTGGGTCATTTAAAAATTATTGAATATCCCACAAAAATTACCCTCTTCTACTGATCAATAGGGATGTTGACTCAATCACGTTTATTCAGTTTAGGTAGGCACATAAGGAGCACATAATGAATATTGTAGGATGTCAAAAGTTTTGTTATTTGTCAAGAATAAATGATTTGAAAACGAACCGCTGGTTCGGTAGATGAAACTGAAAAGGGACCAGCAAGAAACTTATAAGTTAGGCGTAATTTTATTGTTTATATTGTGGCGATACCACATGTACCCAGCGCCATCTAGCGACAGCAAGAGGAACTAATACGACACTCCGGATCCTGCATCGCGAAAGCGAAGTTCTGGCGGTGGTACACCACACATACTACAACCCAACAACTTTAAATAATGAAAAGTCATAGTTTCAGTTAGTTATGTAATAAACTAAGATAACCATACTAAGAAGAATCTAAGGATCTTGCATCATCCCTATACCTTCAGAAATAGAAGCAAAAACTTTCACATGATATTTTCCAAAGTTACACACAACAGATTTATATTTTTAAATTTCCACCAATGAAAATTGTATTACCTGTCTGTTTACAAAATATAATATTTGAGTCAAATTCATATAGTTATTATAGTCTATTTCTTTAGGTATTTAAATAAATTTAAACAGTTTAATGTGTCTTTATAATATGTTGTATATAAAAACTTGTATAAAATTTTTGAAGACGCATTTTAAGACTGAAAAATCTGTATCGAACCACTAGTCAGTAATTTAATTAGTCTAATTTATTTGTTTAACATGTGTTTCTATAAAAAGTTGCCACAAGATTCTTTAAGTATCTAAACAAATGGAGTATAGATAACTATAACGTGATGCTTGCATGATGCTTAACCGCTTGTGAAAGAAGCTATAATTCTGAGGTCGTGGTGTAAGTGTGCCTGTTGGCGGCAGGTGGCGGCTCGTACGGCGGGTCGCGCGGCTCGTTCCGGCGCGGTGGTGGCGGCTGCCACTGCGTGCACATGCGCGGGCTGCCCTTCAAGGCGTCGCCGCAGGACATCGCCTATGTGAGTACCACCCCAACTCCAACCCCTGGTCACAGCAAAAAAAAAAAGAAACCCCCCCTGAAAAGTTTCTTGCCGAAGTCTTCTCAGGCCGGAGCAGCGTTTTGAACCGGTGCTCCATTTGCTGACTCATCATCATTCTCTGAACCTTTTCCAAACACAGTTGGGGTCGGCTTTCCAGTTTAACTGTGATGCGGCTGTACTTCGATATTTTCCGTGGAGCGACTGCCATACGACCAATGGTCCAAAGACCAATGGCGATATCGATTCATTTGCTTACCAATTTATAAAATATTATATTCTAAGATTTTAGTCACGTTGAAATTTTGAGATATGTATTACACATTTTTCGTTCTTAAAAAAATCGTTCATGAGAATATCGGTAGATGGCTGTTACTTCTTCCCCTAAGACGTAAAGGATATTGTTTTAGACGTGGCCCTATAACAAGGTCGCATGTTAAAGCACCGTTAGTATGAACATTAAGATTTTGATATTCTGAATCTGAATGGTTCTTCAGTTTCTCAAAACAGATATTTTCTAGCTATTTATGTATTCTCATTTCAAATGAAATATATGAAATTTACCAGCACATTTTATGTAATGTTATTATTTATCCATTACAGTTTTTCAAACCGATCCGGCCTATGAACATCAACATCTTGTACGACAACAGCGGTAGACCTTCAGGGGAAGCTGATGTGGAGTTTGAATGTCACGAAGACGCTATGAGGGTGAGAACTCTTGAGATCAAATGTTGTATTGCGTGTTTGCTTGGCTAAAATCTTGATACATGTATCATACCATTAAAATCTTGATACGTGCGTCATGTATCATTAAGATTTTGATACCTAGTTATGGCAGGCAGAAATGTGGTTTCTATAGGAAAGTTATAAAATACAAATAATAATGTTATAAATTAGGAAAGCACGGCTCTGTCGCTAACTCAATCATCGCCATACCATACCATATCATATATTTAGATTCCGGTAAAACGGGGTGAATAGTGATCGAAAGGTGAATAGAAATAAAATGGTCAGCTAAATTCTGTAATTATTTTCTTTCAATCGAATCTTTGGACTAGTTGTCGTTGACGATTCTATTATTACAATGAACTCATTCTATTTTTTTTTATAAACAAATTATCTAAAATATTCTAATGACCATTTTATCTCTATTCACCCCTGGATGTCTATTCACCCCGTTGTATGTTATGTAACTGTATTTGTAACTGATTTCACTCGAATCTCATAAACTAAACCGTGCGTTTGTTCTTCAGGCGATGCGTCGCGACAAGAACAATATGGATCACCGCTACATCGAGCTGTTCCTGAACTCCTTGCCCACGGGAGGTGGTGGCGGAGGTGGCGGCGGTAGCTTCAAGCCCAACAGGAACTTCCGCAACAACTATTGATCGATGGCGGCAACTGCTTGGAGCGGGCCAATCCCTAAAGAGAAACAGCGTTAAAAACTATTTTGAATCTTATCTAGAGGAGACAAAGTTCAAAGTCTTTTTATAGTACATTTAGTTACCGGCATATATTTTGACCCTAATTCGCCAGAGCTTCTGGCGCACAGATTGGGTTTGATATCAATCTATGATTCAGCATTAACAGCTACATCGCTGTACTGTTTCATTTTGTGACGTAACATAGGTCACTATATATGCCAGGAACTATAGCAAATTGTGATCGCTGGTCTAGTGGGAGTGGACCCTAAGGGTGGCTGAATGCTGCTGACACGACACTGTATATAACACATTTTATATGTAATTCATTTTATCAACATTTTTAATTAAACTAGACAAAATGGGATGCTTGTTTTTATTTACCTATTTTACCTATTAACAATTTTTTTTTTTATTTTTATTTATGGCACGTCAATTTGACTTCACCTCGCCTGATGTTAAGCTGAAGGCAAAGTCTCATGAAATGCGACGATAAGTGCGTGCTTGAAAAGAAAGTTTACTCCTTTTGATCAGATACATACGTACCGGGTAAAACTGGGTGAATAGAGATGGAAGGGTGAATAGAAATAAAATGATCAGCTAAATTGTGTGATTATTTTATTTCAAGCGAAAATTTGGACTAGTTCATTGTAATTACAGAATTATCAAAATGGTAATGAGCTTAGTTTAAATTTTGTAAACGAAATTATCAATAATATTCCACCATGTCCACTAAGATCCATTACAAAAATCCATTGATGGATCTTTTTACACTTTTATGTCCACTTTAATCCTCGATCTTAGAATATTTACAAAATGGATTTTTTAGAACCAACGTGTGTATTAAAATCTATTATAAAGCCACATGTACAGTAGCCATTTTCAATAAATGAACAAATAATACACGGTGATTTTATAGTGGTTTAGGAAAAAGAATATTTTGGTTCACACACAGTTTCGGAAGCAAAATTGATTGAAAGTTTTAATTTTGAAAAAGAAAAAAAATTACTTTATGTATGGCAATAATGTGCAGGTGAACAGAAAAATGTATGGGAGGTGTAAAAAAAAATTTTTTTTTTTCGCCAAATTAGGACTTTCTTACGATTTTGCTATCGAAATTGTGGCCAAAATCTTTTTTTCCGAAATCACTATAAAATCAACCGGTATAAATAATAAAGTTTATATTCAACAAAATTGAACTAAGTATCTATAACCTCTAAACTTATAACTAAACAAAAAATAATCTTTGTCTCAGATAAGGGAAATCAGTGCTGAGACATAAAGAGACATCTCCATAGCACTGCACCCTGCTCGTATGTCGTGTTCTTATGATATTGAAATCCGTCATATAATATCCCTTTTTTATTTTTAATATATTGAAAATCGGATGGTTCTATGACGAAAAATAAAAATAAATAATTATTTTGTTTTGTTGCAATTGACCTATGACAATTTTATTGACAGCGACAATACATAGTTGTTTGAATGATTCAGCCAGTGAAGTTAAAGTTGATAAAGAAGATTGCATGTGTCACCGCTTTACTTTTATAATAGATTTTATTACACACATTGGTTCTAAAAATCCATTTTGTAAACATTCCAGGATCGAGGATTAAAGTGGACATAAAAGTGTAAAAAGATCCATCAATGGATTTTTGTAATGGATCTTAGTGGACGTGAATTAAACATTTCTATCCACCCCTGGATTTCTATTCAACCCGTACGGTATGTATAAATAAAAAAAAGAAAAGAAAAATAAAGCTAAAGGAGAACTAGGCAGTTTAGAAAAAAAAGTTTGGAATAATAATATTTTTTTAATTTATGGCACTTTAATTTGACTTCGCCTCACCTGATGGTAAGCTGTAGGCAAAGTCTCGGGAAAGAGGATCACTATTACAAAAACTTACAGTGCTACAATGATGTCGCTCAGCTTGACGGCCTCATCAGATGCATTTTCACGCCGCGCTTAAAGGACCAGAGACTGTAGGAAGAAGGAAACACGTGCGCTGGTAAGGAATTTCAAGATTTAATGGTGCGGCAGAGAAAAGACTCACCGAACCGCTCGATTCTTGATGGAATATTCTGTACCGTATGCTAGTGACATCTAAACCCTGCACGTGTTGTCCTGTGACGGAAAGGAGAGGGTGGGATTAATTGGAAGAGCTCATCAGAACATTCTCCATATTGTCATCTTGGAGTGATGAACGTGATGGTAAAGCCATCTACGAGATCGAGAGGTAAAGTCATATTCCCTTCAGAGCAAAATAAACAAAACGCAAAATGACTACCACATGCAAAATGTACAAAACGCAAAATGAACAAAGCAAAATGTTCAATACGCATAATGTTGACATGTCTTATATAGGGTATTAGAGAGACACTCCTGAAGCCAAAGACAATAGTATACCAGGAGTACCAGGGACCTTCGGCTTCGGGAGCGCTTTGCCTAAAACCCTGTTTATAAAATACAAGGTGTTGCCCGCCGCTCCGCCGACATGGATGTCGATTATCGTGTTATACGACTCTACTCGATTCTCTATTTGCCTCTATACTACTTCTCCTTGCTGTCATTTCAACGGAAATAGTGGAGATTTATGATTATTGCTCCGCTCCCTCGAAGGTAGCGAGATGATATACTTATAGGTAGCCTAAGTTACTCCTAGATTTTTTAGCTTTTTATAGGCGAAAGAATGATTGAAATCGGTCCGGTAGTTTCGGAGCCTATTCATTACAAACAAACAAAAAAACAAATCTTCCCTCTTAATAATATTAGTGTAGATTAGATATCTCAGCATTTTACGTTTTAGAACCTATATGACTACTTTACACGTGGGATTTGAACCGAGAACCTCTCGACCGTAGGGCTCTCCTAGCCGATCCTTTAAGCATACTACTTCTACTTTCAGTGGTGACGCCGTTGACCGGACTGGTGATCAGCCCTTCTGTATGGTCCATTTCACCCATTTCTCTTTCCTGCCTTTCCTCTGCCACACCATTAAGTCTTGGAGTTCCTTACCAACGTGTTTCCTTCTTCCTACAGTCCAGGGTCCTCTAAGCGGGGCGTGAGATGATGCCCTCAAGCTGAGTGCCACCAAGGCAATCAAATCTGCTGACGCGTTAACATGTACCTACGAAATGTACGGATGTACGGTAATTGGGCCGTACACTATGACAACCGGCACCGACGGCTTAACGTGCTCTTCGAGGCACGACCACGATATTCATATTCATGCATACAAATCAAAATGAAATCAAAAATTTGCATTTTTTATTTGCACTTCTTCTGTTGAATCGACGGCATTTTACAGTTGCCATCGTAGTGTAGTAATTTATTTGACGGAAGCGCTAGCAGCGTTAACAAATTACTACACCACGATAATTAAGTACTTTATTTTTAGTCACCTTTTTAGGTCCTTTACTTTACTTTACTTTGATGATTACTACACCACGATACTTACGGAGAGGGCTCGAGCATAGGTTTCGCTCTTCGCGAAGGCCCTACGTCACCTCGTATTTGTACTGAGCAGGGATCGAACTCACGCCTCTCGCGTTCACTACCACCACGCCACAGAGGATGTCCTTAACCATTAACCTACGTCAATTTAAATCAGTTTCTCTTTAACTTCTGATTACATTGTCTAATATTCATTCTAAATATTTATAATAAGAATTATTGTACATAATAAATAACAACAACAAAGTACTCTAGCGTTAATTACGCGGCGACATAAAAACAATGGCTCCCCTGTATCGGTGCATGCGAAAAGGTGAAGACACGGCGCCTACTTATTTGAGCCCGTCGGTGCCGGCAAGCCGCGTCGCGTCGCCGCCCGGCCGCTCCCGACGGCGCCCTGCGGTCCACAACACTGTAGGACAGCAGCCTTAGTACGGGAGGTAGCGGGGAGCGAGTATAACAATCTTGGCTTAAGAAAAAGTGACATTCTATTAATGGAATCGTGTTGAAGCGAGCCGTTTTCTTACTTGACACACTCCTCAAAAAAAAAGTGGGATTATAAATATTTGTAGTCACAAAGATTACATATTACGGGACCGGTTTCGCCAATAGAAATCACTAGAGCCCTTGGAGCCTTACCAACACCTTTTAAAAGTAATAATACAATCTTACTTTACTTTTATAGTGTGAATCGGGCTCGGACCGTTGTCGTTCGTCGATATTGTATACTGTATCTTCTTAGATAAATGTAAATTCCAATAAAATAAACAAATTTTATCAACTACAGTAACAGATACTGTTTGACCTAATTTAACCATATAACATTATTCTGATGGACGGGTTAAAGCTCTCTAAATACAGAAGTAAAGTAAGAGAAGAAGAAGACTAATGAAAACAGTCCTATTCCAAGGACTTCCATTCATCTATTCCGTATTCCAAAACCGCTTTCTGAATCCGCTCCGCTCATCTAAGTCCCGCCCCTATTCCCAAGAACTTCACTAATGATTGCTCATGATTTATTTGAGCTGCTTATTTTTATCCTCCACTGATTCTGCAAGCTGATGGAAACATGAAAAGGTGTACATCGGACATTAACTTCTTCATTTTTTAGGTTCCATATTGAAACAATTGTCTCTGGCTAGTCTTTTTTGTACACAATGATTTTGTTTACAAACTGTGTGAAGAAGCGCGACCGGTTTTTCTGTCGAATCGACGGGATTTTTGAGTTGCCATCGATCGTTGTGTAGTAATTTGTTTCACGGCAGCTCGAGCATAGGTTTCGCTCTTCGGGAAGTCGACCGGTGGGTAATATAGGGATGTTGACTAGGTCGTCTGATTCCTTCCAATACTGGTTGATATCATGATTATTACAAAAAAATATGCATAGCAAAATAATATGTTGCTTGACTAGATTGAAATTACAACTTTTTATTATTTACCTACCAAAAGTTTCCCGAAAGTAGTTAAAAATAATAAACAATAAAGTTACATACGAATGTTTTTTTTAAACCTTTTAGATTCCTTATTTAAATTTCAAATGAAGTTTTTTTTATTAACTACACGCGTAAACATAACGTAGACCGAGACGAAATCGATATTTTCTTAAGCCTTTGTATTTGTACTACGTGTATCGATTTTGTTTAGAGCGTTTTCGGCTCGAATAATAGGTAAGTACAAGTTTCAAAATAAAATATCTTTCAAACTATTCGACGTTGAAATATTTCACTTCAGCAGTTCATTATATTATTGTAAAGTGGTTACCAATTTACCTACTTAGTCAGTCTGTTGGCGTTTCTTGTTAAATGTTGGCAAAGGATTCATATAACGTTATCGTCGAATGACGGCAGATTTTTTATTTATTTATGGCACGTCAATTTCCCTCCCCCTCACCTGATGGTAAGCTGAAGGCAAAGTCAGGAAAGAGGGCCACCATTACAAACACGTACAGTGTTACAATTCAATTTTGAATAGTATTACTAGCATTAGCGTTCTGATTTTTTTACAAATAAATATTTCGATGTACTTAATGTCGGCAATCGGGGTATTTATTGCTATATTTGCGTACCACAGAACCCAAAATTAGTCGTTTTTATAAGTTAGTAAACTGTTTTAAAAAGGCTCATAGCCATAAAGGGCATTCGCATCGGTTATTTCATTAAAAACCAGACATAATATTTGCGAATATGCAGTTATCCAAATAGGATAATTGTATTCGTCAGCTGTTTGATATGCTGGTCGAGTGTGTCCATAACGCTAAGGGTATTGACTTGCTGATACGATAATGTTCACTGCAATAAAATGTTTGTTATTGGTGGAAATCGGTGTGTTTCTTGAGTACCGGTGTGAATAAATACATTTTTTTAAAGGGTAGCGATGTTTAAATAAAATATTAATATAAATACAAATAGCAAAAAAAATCCCAGGTTACCATGGCACACACTAATGACTTTTCTGTGCTTTTCGAAGTTATGTGTGTATTTATCGCAGGCTTATTAAGTGCCCGGTTAATGGCTATGGTGAAATGTGGGTGCTAGCACCTCTGCCTACCCATTCGGGGATAAAGGCGGGAGTTTATGTTATGCTATGTTATGTTTTTTTATTTTTACACTAATTAGGCGGTATTTACACAGAGTTTTATGGCATAGTAACCAGCTCGATATGTTAGTTACTTTACTATTTATTTAAGATTTTGAACAAGACCATCAGCATGTCCAGTTTCGTATACTACTAAGATAGCAAACATAAGTTTACAACCAGTCGGTTGTATTTATTACAACGGCGGCGGCGGTACCCGTGGGTACTTAACTCGTCAATGAACGCTTGTAACACCAGAAATATCACTCATGCGTTATGACATGCAGAGAGGAAGAGAAAAGGACGACAGCTCATAGCAATTCAGACATTCTTATCAGGTAGCGTATGGCCAAAAGGTTTGATTATACTATCGAAAGGTTTCGAGTTCAAACCCCGATAATTTATAGTTGTTTTAACATCATAATAACCTGCGTAACAGATGCGAATAACACGTGCCTATTACTGTCAACAGGACAATTTTGGGTGCCGTCTATTTGGTAGAAACTTGATACTCCGAAACCTATTTGGGATAACTCACTTCGCAGAAACTTCTTTAGTCGATCATTTATTAGGCATTAAAAATATTTGACATAAATATTTTTAGGCATAATGTGCTTATGACCGAATTTAGAATGGCATACATTTAAGATAGTAGAATTTTATTTGGCATAATTACCTTTGGCATAGTTAAAATTTTGTATAACTTCATTTAGCATAACGTTCATTTAGAGTACAGATTATTTGGCATAATTTGACTAGGCATACTATAAAGAGCATAGAATTTCAATTAGAATAATATAGATTGGGTTACTTTCTTCTTTAAAAATGGGTAGGTTAGGTTAGGTTAGATCTGTGACCCCAACAGCGCGAGCCGAGCGAGCGAAGCAAACGTGCCGTGGTAGCGGCCGTCGAAGCGCCAGAATAGATAGTGGTCTACACCCCGACACAGAGTACCCCGACTCGGATAGGTTAGGTTATGTTAGAACTGCGACCCCAACAGCGCGAGCCGAGCGAGCGAAGCGAGCGTGCCGTGGTAGCGGCCGGCGAAGCGCCAGAATAGATAGTTGTTAACACCCCGACACAGAGTACCCCGACTCGGATAGGTTAGGTTAGGTTAGAACAGTGACCTCTTATGCCAGAAACGAGCATGCTCTCATAGGCAAGGATATAAAAACCAAATAATTATCATTAAATCAACTTTTATTTATTATATATTACTAAAAAAAACAATTAAATCAATCAGAAAACAAAATTAAACTAATCTTATATTAGCTCCTATTGCTTTCAGATACTCAACTTCTGTGTAATCAGACTGCGAATCAAACATTATGCGAAATGGGTTCTACTTTTAAATAGTTATTGATAAGAAATATATACCAAAAGATGAATCTGGTTTTGAACTTTCTGCGATGTGATGGTTATACATTGTGATTATTATGGATACAAAAATTATGCGTACAGATGATTCTGACTTACAAAATTATGGGTTTCAATGTATGCAAAATGAGTTTATGCCAAACGATATTCTGCGAAAAGAGGTTTATGCTATTAGTTGTTATGCAATATAAAATTATTACTTAAAAAGTTCTACTATATGAGGTGTACCCGACAATTTTATTTGCCTTGCATAAAGTCACAGTTTTTCACATTATCTCAAGAATCAAAGAATCAAGAATCAAAGAATCAATTTCATTTATTCAGTTTAGGCACATAAAGAGCACTTATGAATGTCAAAGTTTTACAATAATTATGTACCTACATTTGTCAAAAATATTATAATTCATAATAAATTAGGATACTTAGTAAATAAATCATTAGAAAATGATTCTTTCGCTGGTTCGGTAGTTAAATCTCCTGAGAAGAGACCAGCAAGAAACTCAGGTAGATTATCGTTATTCTTTTTAATATTTAGTTGTTTATTTATAATAACTGGGTGCAAGAGCAAGAGATTATTATGCCCACGCATTTTTATCATCAAGATATTCGTCTACTTTATAATAGCTTTTTTTAGTTAAAAATTTTTTCAATTCTATTTTAAACTTATCAAGTGGCAGGTCAGCCAAATCCTGAGGAATTTTATTATATATTTTTATACATTTGCCCACAAACGAATTACTGACTTTATGAAGCCTTAGTTTCGGTATCGCCAGTTCTGTATCTGCTGGTTTTTCTAAGTACCTACCTTAGTAACCTAAGGTTACTGTGAATTTCTTAATCGAAAACTCAATAACACTACAACCACCCCACGGATACCACTTCCGCCAAAATGGAGGTGATTATGTCGGACTCGAACCGACTAAAACGCACGCCGTCCATGGGTCCTTAATTGCCGGCGGTGAGATTATACAAGAAATACTTTCGCACCCCGGCAGACCCGGGGACATCTCTTTTGAGATGACCCCCTTCCCCTACACACAACCTGGAAATAGAACTCAGAACCCGCACAAAGTTAATTTACACAACCCTTCGCTTTCGAAATGAGAGGTGTATTAGATTGACATGGTCATTTATACATTCACTGTTAAATTCATCGGAATATTTACCATGTTTGTTTATTTTGTTGAATAACCGATATTTCGTACACCGTGTTCATGGCGCTTGCAACAGTGCCGAAATATCGGTTATTCAACAAAATAAACAAACATGGTAAATATCCCGATGAATTTACCAGTGAAGGTGCATTATGTGTACCATACGGTTCCACATGCTGTATCAATGGCCAATATATAAAAAGAATCAATATTAGGTGAGTGTAGTTGTTTATAATAAGAGCGAGCAATCTCGCGCCGCGGCGGCGCCGTCGCCGGCGCCGGCTGCGCTGCGGACAGAGGCGGCGCTTTGTCGTGTGGCCACTACACGGGCGGGGCTTGGAGCGATAGCGGGTATTGCACAGAAGTTACAATCAAGAGGGCTCTGCTGTTATGCTTGTGTTGCCTAGCCTCTCTTTTTGACCATTGTGCGTGCAGGGTTGCTGGCTAGAGCGGCCTGCCCAGCTCCGCCCAGAAACGCAGAAGCTTACTGGGGGCTTCACAAGTTTCGCGGAGCGACCACACTGTGCCGAGGATTTGTGATCGTTGGGGGGCTACTGCCTCGCCCACGTAATACTGAAATCAGTATTACGTGGGCGGACGTTTCCTCGGCAACGAAGCAACCCCTGCAGAGGGGGCTGTCTGTTAGAACGATGGTAGAGTCATACCTACTTCGTGCCTGAGTCTGTGTTATTTACACAAAGTTATCTAATTTTGCGCCAGTAATAATATTTTTTTTGGTTAAGTCCTTCAAGGTAAACATCTTCACTTATCAGAAGATGAGATAGAAATCAAATAGACTAGGTATTGCACCTTGCCTAGTGGTAACCTGATTTAACGAGCTTCCGAGCAGTAAATGATTTTTTACTTACTAAAAAATAAGAAAGGAATTAAAAAAGCGCTAGAATTTATTTATTTATTGGTAGCGCACGTGTTAAAAATTGTTATTGGAGGTGACATAGGAGTAAGGCTTTATTTTGAGTGTTTAAATTGGGTGTTTATTCACCTCTGCTCAACTAACCCAAACAGCAATGTGGTTGGTTTATATTATGAACACAAAACAGTCTAGTAAATATGAAATAGCACTTTGCAAATTTTTATTAAACATCACAGCATTGTTGCATACCAGCGATAGCTGCAGAGATTCTTGGGCTCTAGTCAAAATGCATTCGTTCGGAATCTACATTCGTCATCGCTGTAAAAATGTATGGGAGTGACATTTGTTGTCAAAATCGGATCGCGTGACATTCCGACAACAAATGTCACTGTATGGACAAATGTCAATGTATGGGACATTTTCAGAGCGATGAAGAATGTAGATTCGGAACGAATGCATTTCGACTAGAGCCCCTTGTCTATTTTATTTCATGATCTTATCTATACAACTAGACCACAAGCTCGTAGAATCGCAACTTTCGTGGCCCACGCGCTGCTGTCCAAATGTTTTTGAACGTTTGCATTTCATGTTATTGTGACACTATTATATAAATTAGGGAAGATTTATTGACCCTCGCGTAACGGGGGTACGCTACATCCCTCGGGACTTCCGGCTCTTGCCAATGATTGAGTAAAGAAATATTGTAGATAAAAATATTGATGATTTCATCTGGGGCATTAGTGATGCGATTGTCTAGACGTATGACGTTATTTTATTGAAACTGTAAATCATATCGGAATAATGTAGTTATTGACATCATTGTAATAGTATCTAGTGGAGACCGGTTAACTAAATGTCTAGTTACTCAGACCTTGTTGACCCTAACTGGAATGTGAAGATTAAATTGAGTTTATATTTTTAAAATCACCGCAGTGTGGAATCAAATTTATTTATTTATGGTTACACAAAATATATTACAATAATAATAGAATAAGCTATGTTCCGCCGAAATTTTGAATTTAAACCTTAGATATATAAAAATAGGTATACCTACATGCCAAATTCAAATACTTAAGTTAGGTAATTAGGTCGAAATATAACTTAAATACAATTAGGTAATACCAGATCAAGAACGCTTCTAGTAATCCATTGATAGCAAATTAAATACGGTTCGAAATCAAACTCAAATTCAAAAATCATTTATTCTGGTGGGTATTATCAACAATATTTTATAAATTTGTGAGCAATTGGACCACCGGTTCGAAACGCAGCCCCGGACTAAGAAGACTCCGGCAAGGAACTCAGCGGGTTTTTCTTTGTTTTGGTCTACTTACAAACACTTATTTAGTCTAGATACAGAAATTTGCTTAGGTAGCAAGTTGAGTAAAGACCTTATTTCCAGACTTATTATCATCCAAATAATCCTGGATTTAACTTCGATCCGACGCGATTCCATCGATAGAATGTCTCTTTATCTAGAAGTTCTGACCAGGAGCGCTTTAAGCAGTTTCATCGGCGAAATAAATGTTTAAATAAACTATCTAAAATTATCATCAAATATTTACACGATGACGGTTTTCTTTCAATTAAAAATGAGTCAGTTGTCACGGAAATGGGGTAACTGTTACATTCTTAAGTGATGAATTTGTAACAGACCGTGAGTTAGTAATATCACAAGTAGGTATATTGAGACTTTCTTCGTATCGATTACAATGTCTATTTGAGGTATTTTCAAATCCCTCCCTTTTTCCCCATTTACCATAGATAATGAATGGAAGAAGGTTATAGAATTAAACTAAATATTTAATATAGTTTAAGACCCATGGTAAGCATAGCTCATCTAGCTGCTGTTAAGAACCTAGAAACATTCTTAGATACACTTTTTTTGTAAACATATTATGCATAGAAACACCGGTAATGCAAATATTCATATTCGTACACACAAATATTTGACTGAGCGGGAATCGAAACCGCGCCTCTTGAGTAGCAATCGCGTTCATTACCACCACGCCACAGAGGTCGTAAGGCAAGTCGCAAGGCAACCTAAGTTGACGTTCAAGATTCATTTCAACAGCTAAGTAGTAAAAAAATGGAAAAATGCAACTCATTTTATATTCAGGCCATCAAAAAGACTGCTCCTGGCTTGATGGTAAGCAGAGGTGCCGTACAAAGCATGACGATCACCTATACAGTACTATTCTGGAACGGTCTGTACGGTCCTCACCCTGACGGCCTCGACGGTTGTTTCTTCATGCCCCACTGCAGGTAGAAGGACTCAGTGTGCGGTTATACAATTCCAGGACTTAAAGGTGGACATACAAAAGTGTCGCTAAACCGCTTTTATGAAACGGCCAGGTCAAGAGAGACACCGCACGTCATCTCGGGCCTCAAATGGCGGGCTGTAAGAAGGCAATAAGGCAATTCAATCCAGCACACTGAGGTACAAAATGTAACGGAACGCGATTGGGTAAGGTTAGGTACTTTAGGTAGGATCGTAGTAAGTTAAAGTTCGTAAGTAATTTAGACCGTCTGCTGCGTCATGCGCATCACGCGTCGGGCGTCCGCACTTTGCGTAAACGTATTTTTGCACGAAATAAGTAGGTACCTACCATTAATTTTGCACGAAACAGGCACATCTTCATGGTACAACTAATGATTAGGTATAGTTATTATAAATAAAGGGTTAATTAGGCTAACTTATTTAGGTTAGATACAAATAGTTTCTTCTTCAAAAAAAAAGTTCAAAAACTTTGATAGGTATATCTCACTTTGACTTCCATAACCTCCAAGTAGTAAAAGTAGTTTTACAGCATCTAAAACATCTCAATTAAAACCTGTTTTTTTCAAACCCTATATTTACTTAAGGCGAGGTTGCAGTGAGACAAGTAGGTATTTTACGTCGCCTCAGTACCTCAGTCCCCGCAGCCGAATCGAGTGTAATCGACGCAACGCGCGGGCAGCGCGGGCGGCGCGCAGGCGCGCGCCGTCGTATAGTATAACCCGGTACGCGAAAAGTTGAGACTCGCGTTTGTTACAAAAACTAAGAAACTGGGATGGAGTCCTAAAGCTGACAAAGGGTGACACCTAAGACCTGAACATATAGGTCATAGGCCACCGTGACCCTCTTCGCATCAGGTGGGCCGTATGCTTGTCTGCCACATAAGTGATATGAAAAAACATGTTGTTCTGGATAAAGGGAGGGTGGTATTGATTGTAAGAGTTCATCGGAATACTCACTATAGGCTACGTGTACCTTTTTCACTTACATGAAAAAAAATCACTTAAATTTAACATACATATTTTTGTATTTTCATTTCATTGGAACACATGAACATACAGAAAAAATAAAAGCGTCTTCAAAAAACAAAACCTATTGAAAAGTGAAACAAATAAACACATTACCACTTCTTTGCGTCGCGCAGTCGGGTAAAAAAGACATTTTGTGCTGCCTACTGATCTGTTAGTAGATAGATAGTTAGTAGAAAATGCACGCCGTCACATGCAATCCTAAAATCAAGTCAAGTTTCTTTCAACTTGACTGGCATTTTAGGGTTTAGGTTTAGGGAGACGCCTAAGATCGTGTGAAGTGGAAGAGGAAGAGCCGGAAGGCGGACCCTGAGCTCCGAGTTCACCTTGGTCTTGGATGCAGTCAGGAAAATAAGTCTCTATGAGGATGGTGATGATGAAAACGCACAATTCAAAAATTTTCAAATATGATATTATACTCTCTGTTTGTAGCACTAGAGCCAGCCTCAACTAGATTGGATTGATGCTGATGTGAAGCGATCGAAGGAACATGGTTTTCTTTATTTTCTTTCTCTTCGTTCAAGACGATGCTTCTAATAGGCATACCACGGATATGCCTTGGATCAACTAACTCCGGCAACAGACTCTTCATATAAAACTGAATTATTCGTTGTTCCATTTTATCGGTCCAGAACTGGTCAACTCTCTCTATATATTCTATATACACTCAGGTTCTGTTTGAGACACCCATAAACCAAAAATACACATTTTGCGCCCCGTCACATACAACTGACCTTGAATTTGGTAAAACCAATTACTATTTTTATTTATGGTAAATTGTTAAATTGGATTTTATTATTTTCTAGAGACTTTTCTAAACCATTTTTTGACGCAATCAAAGAGCACTTGACTTCGACAATTTTGTCATTTCCAACAAGACCATCTGGAGTGGCTCCAATAAAAGGGTATTTGCGGTCAATAAAAAGTTCACACTGATCTATTTTTATGTTTTTCTGTTGTTCCATTTGCTGTCTGGAATGTTTCTCGTTTTCGATGCCGTGAGCTACTGAAACCACTTGGTTTAGATTTTTTTATATAGGATTATTTTTTACTAATGGTGCACTATCTATTGTAACTTTTCGTTTACAAATGGGACCGAAGTTTGAAGCTGTTGTTATTTTTTTTCTTAGTTCGAGCCATTTACTTGAATCTCTTTGTAAAATCGTTGATCGTTCAATACGATTCCTGTCTGCTGTTTCATCAGGTTTATGAGATATTTTTTTTTACAAGTTATATAATATTCAAATATGTCACAGATTTTAGTAAAAGTACTGATAGTTACGTGGCAACTTTCAAACTAGAATTAGAAACGTCTACGGGCTGTTCAATAGAAGCGGCTTTTCATCTTCTCATTGCAGCACTGTAACATAAAATATGTATAATTATACTCAGCCGCGGTAGCCTACTGACTAAGGCAATCTATTCAATAAAAAATAATAACTCCGACCAACTACTGACGTGAACCCATTTGTAATTTAGCTAAGAGTTAGGGGCTAAGAAGACTAGAGTCTAGAGTCATCAATAAAAGCCCACCAAAATTTTTAGAGCCATAGATATAGACTAGTTATTCTACACCAAATTCAAATTTTTATATACCTACTGTACATTTTTTATACAGTGGCACAAAAGAAAAAATAAATAGACATAAATTAAAAATAAATTACTTAAATTAAATTGACAGCACGATTGTGCGAGCGAGAGAAAGTGATAAGCTCCGCCATTTTAGAATTCTTCCTTTAATGAACCGAGTTATACCCATTTTTTCAGCGAAACCGAATTTACGTAATAACGTGCGGGGGTGAAGCTCGCAGAAACAAACAGCACACGTCCTACCTTGAACGCGCCTCGGCGGGTACTGACTCAACTGACTGACCGCTGCGAGTGCTCAAATGCAAAGATTTTGAGGTTTTATAAATTTTTGAAAAAAATAATAATTGCTTGATAAAATATAATTTTACCAGTCGCTAGATATTTTTATGCTCTTTATAATGATATCAATCTCGGCATTATTTGATGATGGCGTCTTAGTGTAAAACGTGTTTGAAATATCGATTTGGAGCGTTTTAGACCCATGTTTGACGCTAATTTCTATCGTGGCAATTATCATGAATCGTGTTTCTGTTTTCACAGGACCCTAGAAGGTATAGTCTATTTTATGAATATGCATTTTATTTGACGCAATTTGCTATATTACTTGATATCCAGACGTTTAAAAAATTTAAAAATTACTGCAACCTGGCCTTAATTAAAGATAGGTATTTATAGCGCACAAATTAATTCTAAACCATTCACACCAATAAGAACATATTAACCGATCCAAATTATTTTTATTGTCAAGAATCATGCGGACGAATGTGACAACATGGCGCCCGAAATTGGCGCCAAAAAGTAGCGTCGTCGGTGCGGGCGGCGCGACGGCGGGCAAAGACGTAAACAATTCGGCCTCTGTTAATAATTTTGTTATGTTTTACTATTGATTAATTATTTCTAATGGTGTTTGATAATTATTTGATACTTGATTGAAATGCTTTTGATGTTTATTGGTTATTTTCTCACTTCTACATAAGGTGTGACTTATTGAAATGTTATATTATTATGTTAAATCTAATTATCTTAAATTACCGTATTGTACAAGGTAAATTAATCAATCAAATATTTGCACGCCTCACTTGGCAGAATATGCAGATCAAGAAAAATTTAATAAGTACCTGTTATGACCATATTCTTGGAAATAAACGTTTCTTTCTTTCTTTCTTTCAGATTGGAGGATATAAAGATGAGAGGTTTTGTATTGTCAGTGGGATGGTCGAGGACTTAAAGTGGAATGTAACCTTTGGCCTCTAGACGAAACGACATTCTATTGATGGAATCGCGTCAAAGCGAACAATTTGCTATCAATGGATTACTTGACACTGTGGTGATTGTTATAATAAAAATATGAGAAATTAAATATTTCGAGACGTTGTTTTGTAGTCAGATTATAGACCGCTACGACATGAGAGACGAGACGATATATAGCCGCGGTAGCCTAGTGGTATGGGTAATGGACTGCTGAGACGAGGTCTCGGGTTCGATCCCAGGTTTACCATGGCACACACCAATGACTGCGATGCTTTTCGAAGTTATGTGTGTATTTATCGCAGGTTTATAAGTGCACGGTTAATGGCAATAGGCTCGCCACCTATTACATTGGGACCTAAACATAAACTGGCGAAATGTGGGTGCTAGCACCTCTGCCTACCCCTTCAGACGTGAGAAAAAATTAATTGGAAGCTTTTATCAGTTCCCCCGCCGCGTTATGCTGCTAATAGTATGCGGAACAGTGCATAACCGTGTCTCCAAAGATATGTAGGTTGATGTCCACAACCTAAAACCACACAATATTAATAAACAACTATGTTATTGAAACGACAAAGTGCAACATTGTATATTGTAACTGTTTATTTCGGATCATAAAATCACGGTTTAGTTATTTGTGAACGCAATAGTCTGCAGTGCAAAGATTGTTGCCAGTGTCCGACTTTTTAATACAGATTATTATATACAGCCCAGGGCGGCTGATGGAAATGACACTTGGGTAAAAAGTACCTACCTTAAAATTATTGTAGATCGAGAATTTTACTAAAAGAAGACTTCCTACACAGGACCAAATATTATTTTTATATACTTATATAACTAGCTGTTGCTAGCGGTTCCGCCCGCGTATACTTCTGATCCCGTTTCCGCTGCTCCATAAAACCTTCCGCAAAGTTCAAGGAACAAATAAGAAGAAGAATTAATCGAATTGGTTCAGCCGTCTTCGAGTTATGCGCTTACCAACATATTTCACGATTCATTTTTATATAATAGATAATTCAATTTCTTCAATATTTAAAACTAAAAAAATTAAGAAATGGGTCTTCCAATCTTCTTTTTCTTCTTCTGTCAAATTGAAGGCTTTTCCACTCGTAAATTCTGTATTCCCAGTGTGCTAAGATCATCCGGTGTGCAGGTATATGGACCTCCAATCAAAAGACTTAAACGCTCACAGCTCAACGCTCACGTGTGAAGTGAAAGTAAAAGGATTACTGTTTTTTATCCAATACTTGCTTTAATTGCAGTAAACCTGTGATGATAAGTGGGTCTCTCTAATAGCGGGTCCAGTGTAACAGGTTCAATTCCAGTACGGCACAAATGTTTGTTGACTCGAAAATATTTTTTATTTGACATACAAGTTGAATACCTACGGTTGAAATTCCTTATAATATTTTTGTTTTTTATTATATAGGACTCGTCAATTCGACTTCACCTCGCCTGATGGTAAACTGTAGGCAAAGTCTCAGGAAAGAGGTCACCATTACAAAGAAGTACAGTGTTACAATTGTGACGCTTAGCTTGACGGCCTAATCAGATGCTTTTTCACGCTCCGCTTAAAGGACCCGGCACTGTAGGAAGAAGGAAACACGTGCGCCGGTAAGGAATTCGAAGACTTAATGATGCGGCAGAGGAAAGACTCACCGAACCGCTTGGTTTTTGATGGAATATTCTGCACCGTATGCGGGTAATGGCTGCCTCCTGGCTCAGCGGGCGAAGTATGCACCGGCTGTGCACGAGGTTATGGGTTTGACCCCCCACAGGACAAAAATTAGTGTGATCCTCAAATAGTTGTTCTGAGTCTGGGTGTACTTTGTGTCTGTTAGTTGTATGTTTGTAAAGTCCCCCGCGATACATGACTTGTTCCAAGTGCGGGAGTTGTTTAAAAAAAAGAAAGAAAAGGTTGCCAGCTTTTTTTTTTCAAGAAATAAAGTATATTTACGTCTCAGAAGAATATTGAACAGTATTTTTGAAAGATGAATAGTATTTTATTTACTTAGGTATTTGTAATTATTGATTTAATGGTTTTAATACATATTTTTTGAACTTCACGATGTACTTTTAACTTTACAGTACTTATTATTTTATTTTTAGTGTCATGCATTTGGTTCTAAAACAGTATTTTGGATACTTTATTTTTGGTCAACAGTAAAAAATAGGTATAATGGGGTGTAAAACAGTTTAATTCTGTTCTTAACAGTATGCAACCCTATATTCGGGTGACATCTAAGCCCTGCTCGTGTTGTTCTGCATAGTAAAGGAGAGGGTTATTGAAGTTTCGTACCTACATAAAGTAAACAAAAAACGCAGTCAAATCAACTAAGATGTATCTCATCGCCAGCACAACATTCTCGACAGCCAACAAATGTCAACAACTTTATTACACTACCTGTACCAAGTATCAGACAAATACAGAGGACACTAATATATTGTTTTATCATAAAAACAGAGTATTTGGCTGACGGTCCCGACAACCAGACGCCCGGCGCGGACGACAGTCGCCATCTTCTTTCTGTGAATCATTCATGGGAATAATCATAGTGAAACATTTTGTTTTTAAATGTTTTGGTTATTTCATTGAAATGAAATCACTTTTTATGGGTTCTATCGGTTTAACTTTAACTGGTGTGCGGTTTCGGTCAACTAGGTTACAAGAGAGTCGAAGAATTACCAATTAGTTAAAATCGGCATAAGGGGTGAAATATTACCTAGGTACTAGTGTGTCATCTTTCTCTGAACCTTTTCCCAATTCAGTTGGGGTCGGCTTTCCAGTCTAACTGTGATGCGGCTGAACTTCGATATTTTCCGTGAAGCGACTGCCATCTGACCTCCACAACCAATGGCGATATCGGAGTTCTAAGTTAGACTGGTTGGTGGGTGGACCTAAGTACTAGTGTGTAAGGAGCATTGAGTGTGACATTGTCGATTTTTTTGTGTACTAAGTTGATATAATAAAATTTAAAAAACCCCCGACACTAAAATTACCTCCAAAAAGTAAAAAAATATAATTCATGCGTTGTCGTGTCGGGGGCCTCTAACTGGTGAAGCACTCCCCCATGTTTTGGAGACCAGGTCTCCCGACACGAGAACCTATGATTTTTTTTAACTTGTTAGAAGTATTTTATGTCGGCCATCTTAGATCGATTTTCATCATACATAGCTAAGAACACTCCCGACTAATTCAGCTTTCAAATAAAAAAACTACATCAAAATCGGTTTATCCATTCCGGAGCTACGATGCCACAGACACACACAGACACACACTCACACACACACACACACACACACACACACACACACACACACACACACACACACACACACACACACACACACACACACACACACACACACACACACACACATGTGAAACTTATAACACCGGAACACCGCCGTGGTTTTTCATTAAAAATTGAAAAACAATGAGGAGTATAAAAATAGTCTGTTGGTATGTTGCATACGTAGAATGAATGATATTCGTTTAGTTTTATTATTAGATAATAATATTAGGTAGATATAAACAAGTCAATGAAATAAATTAAATGTCAAATTAATGCTATTAAATTTAATTAGGTACAATGATTTAGTAATTAATTAAAACTGTAATAAATCTGTTTATCGGGTCATTTTTAATTGCCATTTAAATGTTTTTTTAGGTTCATTTTTATTATTATTTAGCGTCTGGGTTTTTTTTTTGTTTTTAAACAGTTTTTTATGTGTTTGTTATGATAGTATGTTTTTATATTACTATATTAAATAAATATAGTACGAATCAATGATTTAGGACAGGGAGGTTAGGCATGTCGGTAAGAACCGTTCTTTTTTTTTTTTTTTATACTACGTATACGCGCTGCCCACCCTGAAGGGAAAAGGGGGAGAGCTGGAAAGGGGTGGGGAGGCTAGGAAGGGGAGGGGAAGGAGGGGTATAGTGAGCTCTGGCTACCCTACTTACCGGCGGGAACACAACACGATGGTTATTAAACCCGCAGTCTTCTGTGGATAATAATAACCTTGTGTTGTTTCTGGCGGTGGGCTAGGGTATCCAGAGCTCACTGAAGAGGTTTTGTGTTGTCAGTAGGAAGACCAAGAAACTTTGCTTTGTCTTCTGCACTGCCAGCACAGATACTCTCTTAACCTTCACTCTTCAGCCCCCCCCCTCTACAAGACCTCTGATGTTGCAAGCGTCCATATAAGCCACGGTTACCACTTACCATCAGGTGGATCGTGTGCTTGTCTGCAACCTAAATGGTACAAAAAACAATAGATGACCTAAGTCAAACTTTACCTACAAGCTAGTACTGATTGGTGACTATCTTCTTCGATTTGGGAAGCCTGACAACAATGTCAAGTCATGTCAAGTCAAAGCTTTTTACTCAATGAAGTGTAACATGGTTATTTATCACAGACGTCAGTATTTTATTTATTATCAAAGTCAAATTTATTAATAATGAATTTACTACTACTTCCTACGCGTTAGTGGAGAAGAAATGACGAAACAAACACCATTTTCGGCATTTTGAAAACGTGGTCAATAGTCAATAGTCAAATTGACGTTTTCAAAATGACCTAGGAACTACATTTTAAAGAAATAAGTATAACTACTACAAATGGATATCTGATGACAGTTGCTTCACGGAAAATATCGAAGCTAAGCCACATCTTAGTTAAACTAGAAAGCCGACGCCAACTGAGTTGAGAATAGGCTCAGAGAATGATCAGTATAATTCTGCGGTCAGCCACTGAATTTATATACATATAAACATACATAAACTCACGCTTTTATCCCCGAAGGGTTAGGCAGAGGTGCCAGCACCCACATTTCGCCAGTTTATGTTTAGGTCCCAATGTAATAGGTGGCGAAGCCTATTGCCATTAACCGAGCACTTATAAAGCTGCGATAAATACACACATAACTTGGAAAAGCATCGAAAAATCATTGGTGTGTGCCATGGTAAAACCTGGGATCGAACCCGAGACCTCGTCTCAGCAGTCCATTACCCATACCACTAGGCCACCGCGGTTTTTATATTTGTTTCCAGTATAATACATGGTTTAACTGCATGAAAGCCGATCTAGTTACGTTTCATGTTTTATTCAGAATGCTTCATCAATATTTCGTTAAGTTGATTTACGAGTTCGCAGGATGCAACAATCACGCTTTGGGAATCAATCGTATCGATAACTAGACGAGTAACTGTACACGTTTCATGAATGGTTATATTTTAATATCTATTAATACGTGAAGCGAATTTTGGATTCCTATTTTACGAAAATTGCGGGCACGTATAAGAGTGAGAATTGGCATACTGATAGTTTATATGCAAGAGAAGTGCATAAGCCTAATTTTTTTCTTAAATTCATACATACACATATGCTCACGCGCGTAATCCCCGAAGGGGTAGGCAGAGGTGTATTAAACACCCCCATTTCGCTAACCATAATTTTCAGTCCCACGTAATAGGGGACGAGCCTATTGCCGCCAATGGGGCACTTCGTAAACTTCTTAACTTTCTTTCACTTTCTTAAATTATTCAATAAAATACATTTTTTAACATAAACTTTACGCACACTAAAACCATTTTTCACACACACACACACACACACACACACACACACACACACTCACACACACACGCGTGCTTCTGTCGGTGTCTGACCACACCATCCCGAGACGAAAACCTACGCCAGAGTCTCATCTATTAACCATCAGGTGAACCGGCCAGCAGTTAATTTTATCTTAGGTCTTAACGATCTTGGTAGAGTTCATTTTTTGACGTTCATTCATTGACGGCACCTTGCCTGATGGTAAACAAGGGAGCCGTCCACAACATGGTGGCTGCCATTACAGGAGCTGTCTCTGAAACGGCAGTCTGTCACCCAGTACCCTGACAGCCTCGGCAGTTGTTATTTCCCTGCTTAAAGGACCCGGTATGTAGGATGAAAGGAATATCATTCTGACTACAGATTATATATAGCTATAGGTAGTGGTATCATGTAGTTGCCCTACAAGTCTCTGTAGGTCAAGCGCATAGTTGCCTCGTGCCAGCATCGAACCCGTGACAAATCAGGGCCTCGGCATTCACCATGCTCTATCATAGATTTGAAGAGCGTATCAACTTTCACTGCAGAAAATGAGTGGTTACAAGTTCGATGCCAGTTGAATGGAAATCCTTGTATGGCTATCAGCAATTTGGTATGGGTTATTATCATCAAAATCTAGAAATTAGATAGGAAAAAGTGAATTCCAATTGGTGATCTTTCAGCTGGTAAAGCTTTAATCGCTGAGCTAAATGGTTAAGAGAGCTTTTGTGCTATTAGGGTAATTTCGCGGTATTACTAGTGATAATACAAAACCTCTTCGGAGAGCTCTGGCTACTCTACTCACCGCCGTAAACACAACATAAGGTTATTATTAGTTGCAGTATTCTGTAGGGCGGAGGTACTTTCTCAGTTTGTTTGCTCAATTAGGACGAAACATACCGACATGTCCTATCTCCGTCATTGTTCTCATAACATCATCATTCTCTGCACCTTTTCCCAACTCAGTTGAGGTCGGCTTGCCAGTCTAACTGTGATATGGCTGAACTTCGATATTTTCCGTGAAGCGACGTGAGGCTAGGAAGGGGAGGGGAAGGAGGGGTATAGTGAGCTATGGCTACCCTACTTACCGGCCTTACCTACACAACACGATGGTTATTATGACCGCGGTCTTCTGTAGTGCGGAGGTACTTCCCCAGTTGGACAGCTCATTTCGGACGGGAGATACCGTCGTGTCCTACCTCCGTCTAACTGCCATATGACCCCCACAACTAATGGTCCAATGACCAATGGCGATATCGAAGTTTCAAGTTAGACTGGGTGGACTGGCTCCAACACTACCCATAACGACTGCCATAGATGTTTGTATGGCAACCGGAACCGACGGCTTAACGTGCTCTTCGAGGCACGGCCAGACCAGTGCAAACAGCCATATTCATGCATACAACTTTTTGCACTGTACGGGGATCAAACCCGCGCCCCGTGTATAACAGTCGCGAGCACCACTAACACGCCGCATCATTGTTTTCATAACGATAATAATCTTTTCTTTATTTATCTGAAACGTATAAGTTTCAGCGCTATGTCTTACAAGAGTTTTTGTTCTAAATATTCCTGCCATTCGACTTGCTAATGAGTGCTCAGAGGTGCGAAAGAAACGTGGTGATCTGATACCATCAATCCTCATCGATGTGAGGGCGCCTTTATAGAACGAATGCTGAAATAGAAAATGAGAATTACAAACAGACATTACAGGAATACAGGATATTATAACTAAATTTGTTTGAAAAATCTTCATACATATAACGCACTAAACATAACATAAACTCACGCCTATATCCCCGAAAGGGTAGGCAGTGGTTTTAGCACCCACATTTCGCCAGTTTATAGGTGGCGAGGCTATTGCCATGAATCGGGCACTTATAAACTTGTGATAAATACACACATAACTTCGAAAAGCATCGAAAAGTCATTGGTGTGTGCTATGGCAAAACCTGGGATCGAACCCGAGACCTAGTCTCAGCGGTCAATTACCCATACTTCTAGGCTACCGCGTACACTACACTAAAGCATTTCCTAAATCCACCCAGTTCATTGTAAAGCTCCGATAGCTTTTTTTATACCACTGACATTACAAAAAATGCGGAAGTCAATTTCCCATGACATATGCCGCTTCCAAAATACACCATAGCTCCCCATTTTCCGCCCTCTGCAACATACATTTTAATCAAAGATCCAGATGAAATCGGGACTTCCACATTTTTGCAGTCGGTTAAGTATTAACAAAATGGCTTCCACGATTCCAAATAATATTCTAGGACAAACTACACAACGACATCTAGACCCATGGTAAGAATATTTTAACTAGCTTGTGTTATGGGTTCAAGAATGCGGATAAATATAGGTACTTAGATACTTTTTTTTTGTAAATACATACATATTATACATAGAAACCCAGACCAATGCAAAAATTAATGCGCACAAATATTTGCACTGAGCGGGAATCGAACCCACGCCTCCTGCGTAGCAGTCGCGTTCACTACCGCCACGCCACGGAGGTCGTCCAAATTATGTCTTAATTATAAGTTAAAGTTATTTTGAATTACTCAGATTGCATCAATGTTCTGAGGCGTCTTCGAGTCGCGGCTACTCGCCAAAGGTGACCGGTCTATGGCTGTTATTCCAATTATACATACTTTGTTTCCATCTAGGCTTGATTTTTAATTTGCCATTAAGCGGGCTCTTATAAACCTGCAATAAATACACACATAACTTTGAATAGCATAAAAGTCATTGGTGTGTGCCATGGGAAAACCTGGGATCGAACCCGAGAGAGACCTCGTCTCAGCAATCCATTACCCATACCATTAAGCTGCCGCGGTTTATTGCATTGAGCAGGGATAAAACCCGCGCCTCCTGCGTATCTGTCGTGTTCTCTACCGCCAAGAGAAGGCTGTCGTATTAACATAACATAAACTCACGCCTTTATCCCCGAAGGTGTAGGCAGAGGTGCTAGCACCCACCTCTGCCTGCGATAAATACACACATAACTTCGAAAAGTATCGAAAAGTCATTGGTGTGTGCCATGGTAACCTGGGATCGAACCCGAGACAGCGTCTCAGCAGTCCATTACCCATACCACTAGGCTAATGTTTGTTTTAATGTTACCAATAACGAAATATAAAAGTTATATTAATTTGTCAGTTCCATGGGCGAGTGCGTCTGTATGAGGACATCACGTCGGATGTCGAATAATAAAGTAACGAACTGTAGATTGGCAGCGATCTCAGTGTTGTCAGCGCGAGATGTCTGATATGGACGTGTTGGCATTAAAATTTATTGGAAATATTGGAATATTATTTACCAGCTGTTCCGACGAATTTCGGTGTGTAGAGGGAGCAGAATGTAGCCTCTTAATGTAGGTACTGACAAAATAAAAAAAAGGAAAAGAGGAAAGAAAAAAAACCCGCTGAATTTCTTGCCGGAGTCTTCTCCGTAGGTATTTCGAATCGTTGGTCCATTAATTTGCTAACTAACCTATAATATTATTATTAATTCAGATGTGTAAGTGTCGTTTAGTGGTCTACACACATAATAAATGATTTTTAATTTCAATTTTGACTAAGGCTCTATCAACCAATTTTGTGTTTAGATGACATATTATTTATGATAACATATTGTCCGAAATTCTCCTATATAAGTATAACTATAACCATCTTTAGGGCGAGCTATGGGTCAGAGCGTTTCCCCTGTAAGGGAAAGGTCGCGGGATCGAATCCCATCGAAGCATTCACTTTTACCTATCTGAATTTGATTCGAGCAGTCAGCACACTAATTTCTTTTCAAAATTTTCTGTACATTCAAATATATTGGTTTTAGTTGCCTAATTTTTAGGGTAAATTATCTGGCAACCCTGATCACATAGGTGACCGTCGGCTTGGCACCGGCCCGCCGCGCTGACGCGCCCGCTCGCCGCCACTCGGAGTCGCGGCTCCACCGTGCAGGGGATGCTCTCTCTCGAGGGTGGGTAGCATTGGAAACACATAGTTATTTTTGATAGGGGCTTTATATTTATATCTTTTGTAATAAACTGTGAGCTTAGGAACGGAATTATGACATACGTTGTATGAATGGAGAATGAAGGTTGGTACGGAATGATGTTGTGTTGTAATGATTGGTTTTGGATGCAACATTCAGAACATAAATTCAACTATTTAATTATTTAATCGTAGTTTTGTTGTTTCAAGTTCAGTGGCGACGCCGGCTTACCTTCGCAAAGATGGTAGAGCTGTATAAAATTAACTAATTTTTTTTTTAAGTAATTGCAGACTAATCAATTAAACACAAAATTATATCTTTACTTTTCGAGATTCCCACACTCTCAAGTCCCGTTCGGACTGGACTCGTAGGAGACCCGAGACCAGTTCCAGTACTCATGAAAGACTCGGAGGTACCGTCCGAATTTGGTGAACAATGTCAACAGTAATTAGATCTATCATGGTGTGCGCAAAGTACCTAACTCAAGATACATGTGTTAACTGTGTATTACCTGAAATAACACTTACTGTGGTCATAGCTTAACGATCTCTGTAGCTTGGTGGTAATGAACACGACTGTTACGCAGGAAACCCGGTTACTATTCCCGATCAGTGCAAATATTTGTGTGCATGAATATGAATATTTGCATTTTTCTGAATGGTTTTATGTATTATGTATGTATTCACAAAGTATGTTCATTCGCATTCTAGAACCTATAACACAAACTTGTTAAGCCATGCTTACCACGGGTCTAAGTGGCATTGTGTAGATTGTACAAAAAAAGAAAAAAAAGAGTTGATTCAACTCGGGAGTTCTGCACGAAATCGTACGATTGTTCACACAGGAACAGCGATGTGTTTTGTATCGATACTACATGCAATACTGTTCAGCACAAGACAGCTCTGCACAACCCTCATTTGAGCTCTCGATATGTCCACTTTTTAAGGTGTGAGGTTCACAAACACATTTGCGGTATCACGAATCACGCATCATGGAAAGAAGGCATTTCTGTTTCTGATACCCATCTTACACGTTCGTTCTAGTAAATGGGGGGTCTCGTGTCGTATCTGCGTCCATAATCTCTCGTCATAAATAAATTATAATCGTCTGTTCATAAAACATTGCACCGTGGAAACCCGGACACAAATTGTAATAGTATCAAATCAACCTGCATTATTGAGCAGTCCGACTGGGGAAGTACCTCTGCCCTGCAGAATATCGCGGCTAATAATATCCTGTACAGTTTCCAGCGGTGAGTAGGGTACCCAAAGCACACTGGAGAGTTTTTATACTGTTAGTGGGAAGGCCAAATTTGTCAAACTCTCTTAACCTTCACCTGCTTCCTTACAGCCTCTTCCCTTTAGATCAACACGAGTTGAACCGAGGTGTTACCCTTGTATGGTGCAAACAGTCTTGAGGTATGTAAATGAGGTCGTACGAAAACGATATTTGATAAAGGGTCGAACGCGGCCGTGGGGCAAAATTCGTACCACTTTTTCGCCTGTCTTAACTAAATAAGTATTATTCTTTGTCTAAGCCTTGTAGGTACACCTACATAAAACTTATCGAAATAAAAGCCTTTGTCCAAAACATAATATCTATTGATGTCATGTCGGGGCTAATTGTACCTCACAAGGTATACTACTTATCACAGTAACCCCCAGTGGTAGGCCATCTGCCGTGGGTGCCCGGCTGCTCGGCACCGACCGCCGCGCCACAGAGACGCGCCCCATTGCCGCCACCCTAGGATAACATGCAAGATGCGTCTACTTACAACTGCCATTGTGTAATACATCTGAACAACACGAGCATGTTTTTCTTTGCATTTTCTTGTTATTTGATCTGTGAAAAAGATTTATTGGTTAGTAATAAAAAATATAATGAGGTTTTTTTTTAAATTTGGAAGGTTAACACTGTTGTTGTGGATGAATTGGGTTATGCTCAAATATTATAGAGTTTAGATTTTCAAAATGGCTACGCATTTGAAAATAGAATGCTCTGTTTTTTTCTTAATTTTTTAGATTATTGACAAGGGCAACTTAACCCAAAATTCTTTTCTTGTTATTTCAACGAAATAAAAACAAATGTTGCAACTACATAATCTTGATTCAACATACAATATTATAAAATGTAAAACCTAAGTACGAAATAAGTCAAAATATACTCCACCCGTTACGTCGCAGGCTGAAATTCGCACTACTTACAATCTCATTCAGTTTCATTCACTAGCTCCGTTCACGAGTGCATAAATAGCGCGATTTTCCGCGTTTTCGCGCCATTCCCGTGCCGACCGGCAGCAATGACACGCGACGCCATATTGTCGAATATACGAATTTGTTCACGACAATACGTAAACTTATAAGATAATGTAAACGATGTTATATATTTAAATGATTGTTATATTTTGGACTTGTGAAGGTTTTATGTGCATGTTGAAAATGTTTTTATGGATTTTAGTACATTTATGAGGTGAGTTTTCTAAAAATCTTAACTAATATGAGAACGATTATTTATTTCGTTATTTTATATACATTGACATGAAATGCTTAAATAGTTCTGGTTTTATTATTTAAGTTTTTTTTTGTTATTTTTATGTGTTTAACGCTTTTTTTGTTTCAAATTGTGTTATGTACTATATATTTTTATAAATAAAAAATGTATATAGTAAGTTTTGTTTTATTTTACTTTTTAATTTGCTTTTCTTTTGTGTTTTTTAATTGTTGATCAATGAAAGCGAAGTAACTCCACCTCGATTTACAAATTATATCATATCGAATTTTGCTATTAATGTATTAATTACCTACGTACGTTAACAGCAGATTCTGTAGAATTCTGTAAATCAAAAATTCTGTACAACTTTACATACTTTATAAGTAACCTTTCTATTGTGTAACGGTAGGTAGAGACATTTCACCAGTTTGGCATCAGGTTCAATTTTCGGCGGCAAAGTGTCACTATGGATTTCAGACAGAACATTTTCTAGAGCAGGACATAAAGCTCCCAAATGATAGACACGAACGGAGAACATAGAATTATTGAAATGTAGAGAACAAGATTCATGTTAATCTTACTTTTCTAATTGGTGATCAAAGTGCCCCCCATTAAAAAAATAAGCCTTCCCGAAGAGCGAAACGTATGCTCGGGCCCTCTCCGTGAGTAGCGGCGCTGCCGTAAAAAAAATTACTACACCACCATGGCAACTCAAAAATGCCATTGATTTGACAGAAGAAGAAAAAATAATTATTATTTTCGGCTTCATTCTCGCTACCGAGGCTATCATCTCCGCGCCCAGAGTTCGCATATTCCTCCTATTTTTGATTTCACTTATACCTATGTCTTCTGACCTCTCAATCCCAAAAGAAAAGCCGTCAGTCAGCTGTACCGGGTTACAGGTCAAGTTAACTGAAAGTCCAAAAATGGCTCCTAATACCCATTTAAAAAGACTGAAAATACCTAAATCTCATTTAAAAAAACAATCAAAGATTTAAAAATCATACTTACCTTCCGGAGGCTTTTGGATCAGAATCAGGTTACATGCAATTGTCTGTTACGTTCTCAAGCCTAAACCACTCAACCGATTTTGATGTAATTTAAAACGGATAGGTTAGGACTTGAGAAAAGATACAGGCTATGTATGGTTGTGATAAACGCGGGCGGGGCCGCGAGCATGATCTAGTGTTAATAAATACTTACCAAGAAGGTAATTAATTCGAAACAATTCAACGCAGATGTTTTCACATTAAACTTTTTTTAATGTGCGAATTATGCATGGCGCCAGGAAATAGGTACATTATTATTATCTGTGGTGAATGAAATAAGTTTGTTTATCATTCAATTTATGCGATGTTTTTCTTAAAGTTTTTACGTTTATGTATTATTATGTGCCATTGTTGAAATTCCCGTGTAAAGTAGGTACTTATTTAATGCTGTGGTTAATATAATTCTTCTTCTTTTTCGCACTAGACTTTGTTTCATTATCGGGGACGGCCTTCATTGTCCTCATCCTCCATTTAGCACGATCTTGTGCTTCGTCTGCGTTGATCTGAGCATTTGTGAGGTCCCTTAGGAAGTGTGCCCAAAGTGTGCGTTTCGTGCTTTTACCATGTGATCGTCTGGGCATCCTTGTACATGACCATACCATCGCGAACGCTTTTCCTTAATTTTGGCGGCGATGTGGGCAACTTTGAAGCTCTCTTTTATGTACCTACTCATTTCGTAAGTAGTTTTTATTAAAATATGGGGTTCTTTAAGAAGGGCATTAGAAGGCTTCTTCAGGGTCGGCAGCACGAGTGTGACGACTTTGATGTTGCAAACGTCCATACGCCACGGTAACCACTTTCCATCAGGTGGTCTGTGTCTGCCAACTAAGTGGCATAAAAAAGGTGAGGACTTATTTTTGCTGTAGGCGTGCCTGACAGTTTCAGCCACTGTTGTAGGTTATATTGCAACGAGTTCCGCATCGCCCGTCAACTTCAATTATATCTTCTTTTCCTTATTACTCGTCTCTTAAAGGTCATTAATTATCATTCTCTGAGCCTATTCCCAACTCAATTGGTGTCAGCTTTCTAGTCTAACTAAGATGCCAACTTAACTTCAATATTTTCCGTGAAGCGACTACCATCGGACCTCAGCAACCAAATTGGCGATATCGAAGTTCGGTAGTTAGGCTAGTGGAACTTTTGAGGGCTCCAACTACCCGTAACGACTGCCATAGATGTTTGTATGGCAACCGGGACCGACGGCTTAATGTGCTCTCTGTGGCCAGACCAGTAGCACTAGCATGAACTCCTATCGAAATCGTAATGTAAAGGTTTCGAGAGAACGGAGCATTGTGATTGGCAGTCAGCCTCTTGTGAACCTGTGTGCGTGTGTAGCCCGCCAATCGCAATGCTCCGTTCTATCGATACCTTTACATTACGAATTCGATAGTATTTCGTGCTAAGGCTACTGACCAGTGCCTTACACGGTACAGTACACAAATATCTATGAACAACAACGGTTCGAGTCCCAATCACTCTATGAAAGTAAAGTAAGATGGAAATACTATAACTTTTAAGAGGTGTTTGTATAAAAATACTTTTTTCATCGTCGGGTACTTAATTTTGAAAATCGTGGTTAACTCATTGACATTACGGATGTAGCAAGAAGCTAACAATATATAATGGGATGTCAAACCGCCCCCATCAAAGCAAGTAAAAGACTTCTTACCAGTATATTTTTGTAATGGATTTCCGCCAGGTAACAGTAAAGTATATCGTATCAGTAAAGTTGCTCTTGAAATTACCCTTGAAGAAGTCAAGAAGAAAGCTTCGTTCTATATAATAGAGACTAACAAAGGTTCGACAAAAAAATATTCGTCACTCTGCAAGTTTTTAGCAAAGCAATTGAATAAATTTTAGACTATGTTATTGTTATGAGGTTCAATTACATCATAAAGATAAAAAATCTAAATAAACGAAGTACCAACTGATCGGGTTTGACGCATTTGGTGCACTTCTCAACTTGTACACCATGCTCAAATGGTGCACTTCGCAACTGGTGCACTTCTCAAATGGTACACTTCGCAATTGGTGCACTTCTCAATTGGTGCACTTCGCAAAAGGAGCACTTTTTAAGATGAGTGGAGATTTTGGCAAATTGTCTAAAAATGAAAGAATCTTTGATTTTGCGCAGGTAATTTTCTTAAAAATATAATCAACATCCTTTCAAGCGGGTACACACCTACTTAAACTTAAATAATTTTCAACATTAATGTAAAAAGTCACTCGAAAGTATGAAATATGACAGAAAGATTTGTCTACGGCAAAATAATTATAATAACTTTGTTATTATAATAACTCACTTTGTTATTATAATAATATAATAACAAAGTGATTATATGTGATTATATAAAACAAACATACAATTTGCAAGTACTTTTATTAGGTGCTTTTATTTTAGAAATAAATGAATTTTATTTATTACCTAACAATAATAACTATAACTAAAAGAAGTACATATTAAATAAAGGATATTATATCATGTCTTTATTATGATACCTTTTTTGTTGTAGATCTATTTTTTCTTACATAATTATATTTTCATTATAGCCGTGTCATTTTTTTTAAATAATAAAAATTTTTTTTTTTTTTTTTCAAATATAAAAATGTTGCAGTGATTAAGTTACGTTTAATTAAAATAATTTTTGTTTTGTTATAATTATTTGGCCGTAGACAAATCTTTCTGTCATATTTGTTTATTACTTTCGAGTGACTTTTACATTATATTGAAAATTATTTAAGTTTAAGTAAGTGTGTACCTACTTGAAAGGGTGTTAATTGATTATATTTTTAAGAAAATTACCTGCGCAAAATCAAAGATTCTTTCATTTATAGACAATTTGCCAAAATTTTCACTCATCTTAAAAAGTGCTCCTTTTGCGAAGTGCACCAATTGAGAAGTGCACCAATTGCGAAGTGTACCATTTGAGAAGTGCACCAGTTGCGAAGTGCACCATTTGAGCATGGTGTACAAGTTGAGAAATGCACCAAATGCGTCAAACCCAACTGATCTAATTGGAATGTGAATAACCATAATCAGGATTGCGAATTCTATACGTAAGGTTCCGAATTCTATTTCCCTACCTTGCAAGACTTTTAAGAAATTCTTCTAAGAAAAAAAATTTAGTACCTAGTCCAAAGCCTGTCAAAGAATAATATTGATGATAATAATATTATGCACACCTCACACACAAAGTTCAGAAAATTTTGAGTGACTAGCTATTATCCTCGACTTTGCCTTTGTAGATGTAAGTTACCGCGACCAAACATAGCCTACTTATGTCTTTCCTAAGCTCCTTAATGCATCTGTGTAACTTAATTTTATTAACTTATCTTCAGAAACGACAATCATTCATATACATTTTTGTACCCTATATGAATCCCATTAGCCCCTTTTATGTAAAGGTCCTATTACTACGTCCTTTGCCAAAAAGCTAGTTCATCCATCTAGAACGGTTCAGTGGAATAGGTGCAAAATTGTAACAGACAGATAGACATAGCTACTTTCGCATTTACGTTTTGTAATTCTGTTTAATGATGGTTTTAATAATATAGAATGAATGATTTTTGAAGAAGAATTTTTGAATTGGATTTAGAATATGGATGTCCTTTCTCAAACTTTAGACTATCGCTGTAAAAAAATCATTAAAATTAGTTCTGAAGTTTTGGTAAACGCAACAGATAATCAGAGGTATTTTCACATTTACAATATTATTCATTTGTGGTTAATACATCAGTGCCAACTGCTTACCTCCTAGAACATGTATAGGCGTGAGTAGATTCCTAGCGAAGTGACGATGCTGTATGAGAAGTGAGCGGCACGCAACGCGTTATCTGTCACTTTATACGTTTATTTTGTTGATGTGTCTTTTAGCTCCGCGCATTCCGACCATAAGAGGCCAAAGATTCTGTTAAAAACAGACGTGATGATGCTCTGGGTTTTGGCTAGTTCTTGCCTATGTTTTTATAATCATGGTATTTTTTGATTGAGCAAACAGTTCGATAGTAATCTTAACTGTCGTCTACCCATGTCTCATTTGGGTAAGAGGAGCGAGGAGGTGAATGAAGGAGAAAATTTTACTAATATGGATAGTATGAATAAGTTAAAAAGGGAGTGGTATTTCAATCAAACATTCATATGGCCATTAAATAGTCCTTAACCTCAGTAATTATTACAAATTTCTTAAAGGATGACAAAAGAAGAAGAATATTTGACATTGGAAATCATCTTATGGAAGAAGATTGGATTATACACAACTATGCTTTTGATATACTTTAGCAAAGCGATTTATCCCATCACGATAAATTTAATGGCTTGTTAAAGAAGTGCTTAATCTGGATTCAATTGATGCAAGACCAAATTATGCGTTAATTCAACTAGTATGTGGTAAAGAATATGAACTGGGGTCCCTCAAGGTAATAGCTAGGGCCCTGCAGTTATAGTCCTATACACTGTAATACTGCAACCTAATTTGTTTTATAACTTGTTTGTGACCATTTATAACTATTGGGAAACCATGTTTTTCGCAAATAAAGATTCATTTTCATTTATAACTGATCGTTCCTGAATCTGTTTCTATATGTTGGAATGTTTGGACTTTGTATGTCCTCTTGTTTGTTTGCCTCCGGGAGGCACATAGCGACAATCTATTATTTACTTACTAAGTGGTCTATCTGTGTGAATTATTTTCTGTGTGGATTGGGTGGCGCCGCACGCACACACGCGCGCGCACCTGACGCCGCCGGTGGCGCCAGCCGCGCGAACCCGCCCCCCTTCTCTGCTCATACCCCCGCAAGACTGCCAGACAATATAAACTCCCGAAAATGTGGGAGATTTGAAAGTTGATGACATTGCATTCACTTTTTATAAGATGTTTAAAGTACTGTTCAGAGAGAAAAAACTAGCAAATTCTTATTACTATCTAGTGTAATATTTGTAATTAGCCAAAAGGCTATTTTAGTTTCATTTTTACTTAGATTGTTGGGAAAAACTTAGGAATGTGAAGAAAGTTTACAGTTTTCAGAACTATCATCGTCGGTTATAACTGTGTCAAGTTCATAAATGACATGATTAGAGCTGTCAAAAAATGAACGATTAGAATTTTCTGGTCAGATAAGAATGACTTTTAGGGTATGTTATAAGGGACATTTCGTTTGCGGTGTTGTAGCACCGAGGCGCGTCAGTGCATGGTGCGGTGGAGCGGTCGGTCTGTCAGCGGCGTTAGTCGAGTGGCCGCACGCGGCGAGTGATGTCGTGTCGCCAGCGTGTGTGTGTCGCGTGGCGCGAGAGGCCGCGCGACTTGTGACGGCGGCGGCGGCATGTGATGTTCCGGAGGCGTGCGCTGCGGCGGCGGCTGGCGGCGGCCGGCGCGCCCCCCCTGGCGGACGACCAGCTGCGGCGCCTGGCCCGGGCGCTGGATGCGGGCGCCGCCGGCGTGGAGTGCGTGCCGGCCGGTCACGCCGCCTCCCAACTGCGACTCGCGGTCACCCGCGCCTTCAGGTTCCCCGAGCTGCGAGACACCAGCGAGCTGAGGCGACTGCCCCTCTGTTCCGACCAACAGTGCTGCAACCCATACCACTGGAGTCGCCTCTGCAAGCCCGGTACGTGACGTGATTCAGGACGTTGACCCGTGCAACAAGTGCATCGAGTAAACAACTGAACGTCCATGTATACGATTCTTGAAGTCAGTGCGTTGTGCTCTGTGCTTATTGAGTTTGTTTTTCTGAACGTGCTCTATCGCAGATTGCGTGAATGGATTATCAAAGAGATGAATGTGATCCAGATTTGAATAATTACCCTTCGGCGATTTAATTGGAAGTGTGTGGTCGTTTTCTAATACATCATAACTTCATGTAACCTAACCCATTTTCACTTACCTTAATTACAATTTGAGGGACGTTACTGGTCGGTGAACAATTTTGAATATAACTTCCTGTGTTAATAAGTGTTTTATCTACATCTAGATGCTTATCAAGTTTCTTAGCGATGTTGATTTCTTCTGAAGTTATGTTTCTTCGTCCAAGTTCGTCGGTTCACGCGGGTTGCACCAAATTATCAGTGCGAATTGTTATCAGTGTATTATCGCTACTGTTTGTTTCTGTATCTACAGTTACGTTCCTCGTGACGTCAGCTGATGGTCGGCCATATAAACTACTCGCGTTTGACACAAGTACGATATGTAATACCAACCCTACATTAGATTGTTAGTGTAAACATTAGACTTCGGCATTCTATTTATAACTGTGACATCAGCGGTACGGTAGTTTCTTGGACTTCATATTTGAAATTTCAAAGGTCAATACTTTCCTCTATAACATCGTTGTTACCATCTTGAAGTTGGACGCTACGTTTTATAATAATTTGTGAAAATTATTAATTTAGTTTACTGAATTTAAATTCTAGATTGTGGGTAAAAGTAAGGTTTTATGTATGATAGGTATTACTTATAATTCCGAGCGTGTTGTTGTGTGTCGGGGTGTGTGAGAAGCGGCTCGCCTAATCTGTCGTGGCGAGGGTCACTCGCTCGCGATAAGTAGACAAGGTCGCGGCGCCGGCGCCGCTGTGCCGCGACCGGCGCCGCGCCACCAGCCCGTTAACTTTTTAATTCGTCAGGCGATGGCATTACCGCCGTCAGCCTTTGTTAGGTAAATAACTACAAGTTCAGTCCATAGAGTTTCTTGTAACCACCGGTCTATGATATCACTCGCATTCATTTTAGGGCGTGTACGTTTTTTATACTTTGGTTTCTATGAGACAATTAACGAACACTTTAGTGACGTCATTGTAGTTATAATTTATGTAAATTGTCTTTTACCTAATCGCGTCTTAATTTAGATGTGATCGGAACATGTTTTTAGCGCCTTACTTTTCTTCTATAATTAATTGTGATTGGCTGTTTTTAAAATACCGAAACGGTCGTAATGTCAACTTATTTTTTTATACTTTTTGCAAGATTAACATGACTAAAAGTCTTTGAAGAGTCATTGAGTAAACTAAAGTCTAGTAATGTAAATATATTTCGTGCTACCTTCATCTGAGAAAAAACGAACTTCGTATAGGTATATTAATCTTGGCAAATGCAAAGATGTCTCATCTCAATTCAAAAAATAAGAGGTGTTACTGAATGTTAGCTAGTAAGCATGTCTCTTTATCTAATAACTATATTGCAGTCCACTGCTAGACATAACTCTTCCCAATATGCACCCTTGCTTCCTACCCTCCACGTTCCACATCCAGTTTGTCCCTCCATCACTTAATAAAGTTAACTTCCAATAAATTATTAGAGGCGAAAGGCTTTATTAAAAATGTCGGCTTAACAAAAAACAAACCGAAATGTGAAATTACAAAACAATTTTCCCGTCGCAGCGCAAGAAACGAGTTCCGAAGAGTGTAGGTTTTGTCTGCTCATAAATACCTGCCCACATGCAATTACATATATGACTTATCAGTGACATGGCGCTTGGAATCAGGCACTTAAGAAGCTAATTCATCTTCGATATTTTCATTGATTTTCATTTCATTTTGAATATTTCAACCAAATTTATCCAGAACATTATAAATCGTCAATATGTCCTTGATTCCTACAAGTGTAGTTAATCCTGGGCTATAGTTTCTTCAAGATTTATTTGAAAGTTTAAATTATTACAAATTCCAAGTCACCAGAGCTACCTACATTGTTGTCTTTTTATTCTTCTTCTTCTGTCAAATCGACGGTATTTTTAAGTTGCCATCGTGGTGTAGTTAGTAATTCTGTGATAATCACTGTGATAATCACTGTGATACCTCTATTCAGTATAGTTTACTTGTCTATTCCCATACCTCTTTCATCCATAATCTGTATGATCATAATAAAAATCCGAATTATAGTTAAAAATACTTGAAATATCATTATTGTATGTTTTCATGTAATATACAAGACAGAAAACTACCACAACAGCATTAAAACATCTACAAATAACAAAAACTCTTCCAAATAGGGCTAGTTGGGTAACCAAAGATTCACTCGTGTTCAAACTAATGATTGACCATGACATCGACTCACGCGCAACATCGCCTACTTACAACTACGCCCACCAAGTATCTCACTACTGTCATCGTGGGTGTGTTGACAATGCCTGTTAGCATATTAATTAAGAAGAAAGCTGACTGAAAAAATATGAATATTTATCTTCCTTATGAGGTACTTATCTTCCTATACCAAGATCATAAACCAAGAGTCGATATAACTGACGTTTTCATTCGAATTGCTTCAGAAAGGGTTCTGATAAGATTTTATATCCATTTATTCCATTTTCAGGACTGTAGTGTAATTCCATAAAATAGTGGTAGACTAAAAACGATCCTTGATAAATACCAATGCATTTAAATCGTTATTACTTACTATAAAATGTACGCGATGTTACATCAAAACATGACTAATGCTGTATTAGACCGTCTAGTCCTTTTGCCGTTCACTTTCGCTACAGAATAGCCATAAATGGATTTCAAATTGGTCAAATCAGTTTTGCACAAGCGTACAAGTTGTGTAATTTTATTTATTCCATTACACAAGATTACCATCCTGTATTAGAGAAATCCTTCAGTTTGATCTACTTTTGGAATGAAGACGTTTAGGAAAGAAAGCGATATAGTTTTTTGCTCATCTCTCTTCTGTGCAATTTTCGTACATAAACCTGTTTGATTGTATATTTCTAATTTCATTAGTGTTTATAGTATACTAATGAAGAGCTAATCGTCTAAGTGGAAACTTCCGAAGCCCCGCACCTGGCTCCAGTAGGTCGATCCCGCAGTCGGCATCTCAGGTGCACTTTTTTCTCCGTCTTGTGTCGCGACAAGTTTGCGTCGCCAATGTTTTGTCGACTTTCCCGTCATGTTCCCACACTGTACATACTAAATATAGTCCGTATTATTCCCTGCATGTTTGATTTGTTGCATACCAAGTACTAACTGATACATTGAACCTGTCACGTCGAAATCTTGAACTACGACCAAAATATCGTCTCAGTCATTGAAAACTATTTCCAATTAGATTCTTATGAACACTTTTTAAATCTAAGTAAACATGTCATTAACATATTTAATGTTATTCCCATACACTAAGCCTCTTTTATAAACTCCAGTATTGCGGGTAACGATTTCGGTTTTATGATCCTTCGCGTCGTAATATAACTCATCGTAAATTTAATCATCGATATGTTTATTGTCGGACACCTGCGCCGCGACTCTTGATACATCACCTTTTTTCGGTTTGTCTGTCGAGACTTGTTTTTGCTCAACCCGAACAGGAAATCCTCGAAGTGCAAGTCTAGATTGAAAGCATGCAAACTATTCACGGACATTAATTGTGCTGCTCGCCGGTGGCGCGTGTTTGGAAATCATAGCCAATCACGCTGAGTGGGCCTCTATTTATTAATGTTTTTATGTGAGCCGTCAGTCTTCGAACGGCCGCTGCTGGTGGGAAGAGATGGATCTTTATCTTATCTAGCCCGGCGTCGGCACGACGTCGCTGACTCACGGGATCAGCGATTATAGCGAACGCACTACCGCGAGGCACGTTCGCCGTGACGTTTTGACGGTCTGTCATCTCATGCCCATTACGGAAATCAGTCACCCACATCCGGCAATTAAACCCACATCCACGACGGACAAACATTAACGGAGAATTCTAACTACCATTTACAAGTAATTTCGTGCCCACACGCCATTTCACCGGTCATTACAAGTGGGGTCCAAAATTTAATGATGTCGTCTAGATACCAGTATAAGAATCCATCTGTTGATGTTAGCGACGCGTCGGAGGCGGCGGCATGGCCGATATTTATTTAGCCATAATTGCTTGTCGGCTGACTGGCGCCGGCGCCGTGTCGCGCCGTATGCGGGACGAGGCGCGGGAGGCGAGGGCGACGCGGCGAGCGCGGGCCGGGGAGCTGCGCCGGCGCAGGTACGCCTGCCACACTGCGTAAGCTCAACTCGATTTTCGTGATTCGGTTTTTTCTCGTTTTATTGTAGTCTGGTCATGTTTTTGGGTTGCTTTGTTGAATTTGTGAATGGTTCTCTTATTATGTCCGCCTGAGAATAAATAGGCTTACATTAAAAGTAGTTTACAGCTAACCTTTTTATGGTAGACTATAGCTCGTTGTTTACTCGCTAGTGGAATGTGGGTACTAAGTGGTAATTCTACTGGGACTTAGACATTTTGCGATAAACGATCGATAAGTAATTAATCTCAGTCGAATTTACTTTCTGATTTGATATTATGAACAATACCTACTATAAGTGGTTATAGACATAGTGTGTCACAAAATGGCCCATTGACTGGCGGCACCTGTGACAGAACCGGTTGCTCCCGACGGCGGCTCTTGCGAAACTGGAAAAATTGCCGTCTTTTATTACATACGCGTACTCAGCGAGGACGTGTCACCAATCGCTCATTTCACTGCATGCTAGGAGGTCTTTTGACCATTGCTATGGACTTTACATCCTTCACTTTTCATGACATGTTTTCATAATCTGATGTCATTGCATCTAACATTTCTAAATTCCAATAGATTTATAACAGTACAAGAGTATTAATAAGAATATTTTCAGGTACTTAATTATAATCTTGCAAATGAGTAGTCTATAAAATTTTGCCCTAGTTTGGAAGTTCAAATAATTATCCGTTGGAATTATCGGCCCTTCGTAGCCAGATAATCATTAATGAATCAGTCCCCTGTGCATCAAAATGATATAAAAACTATTTGGTGATAGTCACCTGAGTCACACTAATAAATATCTTCGTAATGTTACTCGTATTCCGTTGTCGGCACGGCAGGTTATCGCTTAGAAGGGGCCTTTCTGGGCATCAGGTGAACCGTTACCAATCGGATATAAAATATTGAAATCAAATTATTATTACCAAATGCTGCTCATTAATTCTTAATCTTTCTTCTGGCCACCTGTATGGTTTTAAATAGATTTTTGTCTTTTAAAATTCGAGACAAAATTCTTTATTGGTATGAATTTTCTAAGTAAATCACATCATGACTCCGCGTGTGACCAAACTCGCTGTCGGGGTCTTTGTAGGATCAACATATTTTGAAGGAGATGATCCCAGAATTTCCTAAACATTAAATATTTGGCCAATATGTATGCTATTTAACTTCCCTGTAATAGTTTCTTATGCAATTATCTTCAAAAATCAGGACCAGAACCGGCTATGATAACTTCTCAAATGAAAATTGCAAATTCCTTCTTTTCTTCCTGGTGTACTTGTAAAAAGTATTGCATACAAACTTGCCCATGAATTGTTTCTTAATATTTATTAAACTTTGGAACCTATCTCACGCTACGATTTCATTGAATGTTTCTACTTAAGCCACATTTAATGAGTGTTAATTACCAACAGAGTGCCGGTGGCTGAATATAATATCAAATATGAATGACTATAGCTCTAGTCTCTATAATTGGGTGCAATTTGTCTTTAGTCCGATATAAGCCCTTTGAACTTTTTAGTTGTGCGTGAATACATTAAATTTCTAATTTATCAATATTTACTATGTTTATTTTTCTAGTGACACGTTATGGACAGTCATTTATTGATCTTTATTGAAATAAATGTTAATTTATATTTCTGAATTATTTATGAACATAATATTCAAAAATCTATTCTTCATAAGTAAAGTTTGATTTATAATTAAATGGCTTCTCATTCTCGATAAGGTCTAATTCTAATTTATGGTCTTATCAAAATCAATTTTGATCCTAGAACGTTATTACTTTAATCTCACATTCCATTCTGTTATGTTATTGGATTTTATAACCTCAAATTATTTGCCTTGTGGTTCCGCTTGTATGTTAACTAAATAGAACCCCCCGGACCGCCTCACATCTTCCTATTGAGATACCTCCTGGAACTTTTTTACATCTATCAGTAGATTTACACTCTACAAAAGCGTCTCCTTGTGTGTGTGCTTCATCAAATATTTTAATAGACTCTATATCTAAACATTCACTTGCCTATACATCTATAATACTAAGCACGTTTACAATCCCGACACCAGCATTGGCCGTAAGTGCGTTTAATTTTCTTGATCAATCAACACCAGACTATTCGCATCATATAAATTCACTTCGTATTGTACACACGTCACTCGTCTTCCGGCCAGAATAGTGCCGACAAGCAAGGTCTACTGCTGACATCTTACGTCAATGAGGATGGCGCCATCTAGATTTTATGTTGTTAACACATTAGGAAGTTATTAATTTAATTAGGCATACATTCAGGTGAAAAATTCGCATAAGTTTCTTCGCCGCCAAAATCATTAGGGAATTTTGTATTATGATGAATGCCTGATATTTCTTCTGCCTATAAATTGCTAACAATATACCTGTTTCGTTTTGAAACTATGTGTTCAAAACTGTCTAGAAAGTTATTCGCAAATTTAGATTCTGGCGATCTTGAAAGGCTATAGGAATGAAACTTCATTTTATTGTTGCATATTTTTTTTAATTTTTGATATTGTATTTGATGATCCGACTTCCTGAATCCTTGTGTACGGTGTCTAGGGTTTATCGCTGGCTGGCGTGGGTGATCGCGACGCGCGGCCGCCCGGCGCCACTGCCGGCGCCACTCGCCATGTTATAATTCGGGCGGGCTATTTTAGTCGATTCACACGCGCGCGCGCCGTTCCGTGCGTATAACTGACTTTTTTTGAATTTCACACATTTGTTACTAGGTTGGGACAATTGGGACCTTAATTTTGAGTCTCTTGTTATATTCATGGCAATTTGTTAAACTGATTCTTGTGCTCTAGTTTTAAACTAGTTTATCTTTTTAAGTATAATTTACCTTTGACTCGATTGTGTTCTCATAAATTATGAACTAATGCGTAGGTTTATCTATTAGCGTGGTCTCTATTTTATTTAGAAACTCATAATGCTGTGATTTATAGATTCATTTACGTACATGTATGTTATAAAAAATCGTCCTTTTCTAGATCAAGAATTTAATAAACGTTTTCATTCTTTCTCTTAGCATACTGCAAAGAATGGGACTCCTCTTGAGTATTGCCCTCCATTGATAATTTCAATGCCATCTTTGCTCAATGAATTACTCATTATTACCTTTACTACAGTGATCATCATCATTCTATTAATCACGGTTGTGGCTAAAACCATTAAGTTTTGGTATTTCTTACCAGCGCTCGTGTTTGATTCTTCTACAATCCCGAGTCCTTTAAACGGGTCGTGAAAAAACATCTGATGAGGCTGTCAAGCTGAGCGCCACCATTGTCTACGTGTTTGTAATGCTGACCCTATTTCCTGAGTTTGCCTTCAGCTCACCATCAGGCGGCGTGAAGTCAAACAGACGTACCCTAAATTAAAAATCATCTTTCATACCGTTTATTTAGCTTCGTACATCTTCGTCATCACTGGTAGTGAGACCATTACTGCAGTATCCCGCAGTTCAGAGTCCACAGATCTCTGGCATACTAGTGTTGTCATTTACACTTATATTCCTGGGATTGTGTGTCTTTATCCTTGAGACCACTACACGATGGAACGTTGTGACGTGCTTCTATACTTTTCTGCCAGATTTATGGTGTATTAAAGTGGATTTATTGATTGTTTATTGTTTTTTCATATTTGAATTGCTCAAATAATAGACTGAGATTCGTAGTTTCTGTATATTTATCAACGTAAACAATATATTTGTTTTCTCTAATGACTTTATTATAGATGCTTGATTGTGTTTTTAAAAGTCGTTATTTGAAATAAATAAGTTCAATCATTTTATTCTACAGAATTTGACCACTGTTTATCGTAAATCACGCAAAATTAAATAACTATTTACGTTTTTTTACTCTAGTAGGTAGGTAGTTATATCGTCAAAGTCTAATAGCGATAAAACCAAAAGTGATTTACTTGAAAGTCATCATAAAATATTACCTAAACGAAATAAAACACTCATTATTTGAAGTTAGTTAGAAAACCTTTAAAAAAGCGGATATGCAATCGCTCAAAGTCTTATCGTGAGCTCTGGAGCATGACATCATACATGAAAAGAAAAACAAGATACAAAGTAATCCTGCAATACTTTTAAAGATAACATTTTGAGAGGCTGAACGAGAAAAAAATTCTTGCCATTTTTATGTGACATTAGATAGATGCATTGCGTCGGAGACAGCATCATTCGCTCGCAGATTAACGTCATTGATACGCAATGAAATTTAGAAAACATGAAGCCAACAGTATAGTACGGGGCGTATATCTTGAAACTAAAATGTTTTACGCAATACGCATTTTTGGATATATTTTGAGGACAACACAGGATGCTACGGTGATGAATGAGCTCAGATGTGCCATTCAAATTATATCAAAACAATCTGTGTGCACTGGGGCACTCGTATAATACGATTTGAACTTTTATATTTTTTATTGAAAGACATAAAAAATAACACCGTTTTACTGCTGTTATTCACTTTCCATCGTGTTAAGCTAAATAAAACAAAAATTTCATGAAGAAACAAGAATTTGCAAGATGATGCCAAATCAAAAAATTGCCAAATCGTAATTTTTTCATGCCAATATATAGTGAACCAGGAGAACAGTGGCCTTCGGCTTCGGAAGTGTTCCCCTTACACTCTGTATAATATGTCTCGATAGGTATACCGAAGTAAGCTTTGATCTGAGGACATTGTCACACACCTTTCTAAGTTGGCAAGGTACTCTGTTTTCTTGTTATTCTTATACACGTTACATTCTCTTGGATTCAGTTGCGTACGTATTGTTGTAAATATAATGATCTGTTTATTATTTGTGCCGTTATTGAGGGGACGTAGTAAGCCTTCCCGAAGAGCGAAACCTATGCTCGGGCCCTCTCCGTGAGTAGCGACACTGCCGTGAAGAAGAAGTCGTTATTGTTCTTTATAAATTATACATACAAAGGTCAATTTATCTCTTTTCTTGAGTCTCTTTTTGCACAATCCTCGAAAATGTGGGTACTTGAAAGTAAAAAGTTACTTGGAACCAAAATGTCAATTTTGACAAAATTTTCTGTACTTGTTCGAAATTTACTAAGAAAGATTTGTATCCTGGTTGATACAAATGATTGTCTGCTTTAGCTTATAACCTGTTATAGCTTTGAACCTTTGAAAAACCAGAGGCGTGAATATATTCGCTATACTGTAAGAAGTATGACTAGTAATTACAGTTTCCTGGCTTCTAGATAATCTAACAGGAATATTGCATCAAAGACATTAGCTAGCAGGTGGAAATATCTTGCTAAAGCGGTTAACCTAACTTGTAAAGACTTGTCGATGTCTGCAAAAGTTTCTTATATAAATTCTTTTAATCACACCTCTATAAATTCGAAAAGATGTATCTTTGCTTACTAAGCATCGAATATTGGTTAAAAAGCTGAACTCTTATCATTAAACAGGTATTGATTCAGTCCACTTTACGGCCAATAATAAGTTTTTTACAGAAAATTTTAGAACAACCAAGAATCATTTATACGAAGAAAAGTAGTTGTTTTCTTTACAGTTTGGTAAAAAATACTTTTAATTTAGTACTTTTTTGATGATCTAATGGCCTATTAAATAAATGACATTTTAAAGCGGTGGAAAAAGATAAAGAAAGATAGAAGGAATAAAACATATTTATTGTAAGCACAGTCAAACACATATCGCTTGACTGTACCAAACACATATCTTATGGCAATAATAACAATACATAAAAAAATAAAAGAGAAAAAACAATTCAGTAACGCAAACAGTAGGTAACGCAAAGAACATTCGAAAACTCGATGTATTTTACTTGATCAGTCTCTGTGGCCACCGCTACCTGTGCAGGTGACACGTAATCATTAATAGCTAGTAAAAAAAACCATTCAATAAGTTGCGGGGGAACATACACATTTTCCAATCTCAATCGAAATGATTTTTCACTTACTTGCTATCAACAAACGTTTTGCCACCAAAGCAGTCGTGTCGTCTACATAAAGACAATTTTCCAGAAACTCACATGCAAATTCTCATAACAATTTATTATTATGAGATGTGGTGCTAACTGCAGGAAATGTTCATTTAGCGCTTGGACGCGATTTTCAATATATTTTATGACCGTCGTGCTGTTATTATTAACATTTCGCTATATCTGGCGCCATTCAGTAGAAAGTTTATACGTTCATTGTTTGTCATATTTTGTTCTTTTTCTTTGAATAGATCTCCAACTACGGGTCACACTGTGTTAAGATTCTCGTTAACCTTTCCAGTTAAGCTAATTTGTTGTATTACGAGTGGGTTTTTGTACTGTATATATTGATTTGTGTTTGGTATTGTTATGTTATCTTCTATTCTCTTGTATTTTTCAGTCTTCCCTATATTCTTCTTCATTACTAGTCTGATTTGAGTTTATAGTTATCACTTTATTCTATCACTCAATGCATGCTCTTTAATTATGTCATGCTGAGTACACATGTTTTGGAACTCAATCTAGAACCGAATCTTAAAATGATATCTTGCAAAATTTTGATTATTTTCTGTTTTGTGTGCCAAATAAATAAATAAATTAGAGGTGTCTACGTATACTAGTTTATCTGACAACGATTCTCGATGATGAACGCCCAGAACTTCTATAACCTTAGAAAAGTGCCTAGTTATAACTATAGCCATTTCAACCTTTTCAGCATTCTCTTTACCTGTGGGTTTAATTTCATTAGTTCCCTCAGTAACAATATCGAAACATCAAGAATCCAATATAACAAAGTCAATAATTTTCTAAACAGAACGATGAATCACGGCATATTTACAATTTGGTATCGCGTTCTGCGCCGGCGCCGTTTACACATCTATATACGACTGTACTACTTACATCGATACTTCGTTACACTGTATTTCTGTACAATGGCTGCTTGGCAGTTTGTTTTATAAGCTTATTCTAAGTCTTCTCATTGAAGTACTGAAGTATTTTTATAGACTGAATTGGTATCAATTATGATTACTGGCAGAAATCAAAATTCAAAAATAATATATTCTGTATAGGCCATTAAAATTCTTCCTACAAGTTCCTTCAAGCGGGGCGTGAAAAAGCATCTGATGAGGCCGTTAAGCTGAGCGCCACCATTGTAGCACTGAAAGCGTTTGCAATGGTGACCCTCTTTCATGAGACTTTGCCTTCAGATTAACATCAGGCGAGGTGAAGTCAAATTGACGTGCCATAAATAAAAAAGAAAAATTAAATGGCACTTACAAAATGAAAAATAAAAAAAACATTATACATTAGTTGGTAAATGGACTACCGGAGCGGTTCGAAACGCGGCCCTAGCCTGAGAAGACTCCGTCAAGTAACTCAGCGGTTTTTTCTTTCGGTCTATTTACAAACATTTACTTAGTGTATATCATGATAACTGGCCATTTAATTTCATGCCTTTTTCAACACTGTCTCATGTTTGTTAGACCAGTCGACCCGCTAGAATGGCGCTTAGATATATTTATAGTTGTAAATTGCAGCTTACATTGCTATTCGAGGGACATAAACTTGTAAACCATTGCAATAAACTAAGAAAACAGGCTTATTAATAACAGTACCTTCTAATAGGCTAACTGTTTTGCACTGATCAAAGCAATTGAATAATTTTTTTCATATTTATTATCAGAGTCTGGTCGATATCGCAACATATACTATCAATAGAGCAATTGACGCGAGGGACTGGCCAGCCTGACCGGTTCGGTAGTTACATAGTAATCGAAGGACAAACTGACAACCTACGGTATTTATTGCTATAGATTGAATGTTTAGATTAATTACACATGCCGGGCCTCCATACGCGCCTACTGTAATACTTATCTACCACATCAGACGGCATTCCATCATGCGGTCATCAAATTTAAACCCTACACTAATTATAACAGAATTCATTCTTCAATGACAGTTCTGTCTAATAATTGAAACACGATATAGCACACCGTCCCACTGAAATCTAAACCTTCCCTCTTCGGCATTCGACATAAATCAATTTACACATGTTACAAGTTTAAGCTTAGAAACGAATGAACTAATGATTTCTAATTACAGCTATTAGAAAACTGCGCTTTATATCAATCGCGACAGAGTCTTGTTTCATTTAATGATGTATGGTGTTTATGATGTAATAGTCTTTAAAGAAATTTCAGTCACGCCACGCTATATATTTAGGTATATGTGGTAGTGTGTTGTTGTAAAATGGTGATATATCGATGTCATCAGTGTTTGGATTTCAATTTTACGCCTTTTAGTTAAGGTTTCATTTTGCTGCATATCATTGGCAAATTTGTAGTGTGCGCAAATATTCATACGGACATTAAGTACAGCTGCGATATTATTTATATCTGCTAGATGCTACACTAGGCGTTTAGGGTCATTTACTTTTGCATTGCACACTCTTTTTTCAGCTGCAGTGTGTTGTGAGGGATGTGATTCACCAGAAATATATTTCATTGTACTAATAGTAATCGCATTGTTGTCGACAAATCTACCAATTTCGATGATTTTTATGAGATTACTGCTCAGTATGTATGTAATAGATATTGATATGGCTCGAAAGATGATCAGATGTAGTGACAATCATTGAAAAAGGGCATTCAATGGGCATGAAAAAATAGACGATGTTTGGACAAACCTACACCATACTAGTGAGGTTGTACGAAAAGTCTCATAACAGTAAACTTCGTGAAGTTTGTAAGAAACTGTATAAATGGCCAACTACCTTCTCTGCAAGAGAAAGATGTAAGTGTATATATGTATGTATGTGTATCGATCACACCACGTAGTAAAAAAACAATAAAATTCTCACCGAGTCATGTCACACCTACCGAAATTCCGAGATATCATCATTCGTTATGCAGGTGCATGCGCTGACAATTGTTTTGAAATTTCTTGTGCAAACGCCATTAAATACTTCCGAGAACGGCGCGCAAACTATACATCATAAAATCATATTCAATTCAGTGATAATGTTCGTATAATTTGTATTCATAATGTCCAGCGGCATCGATTCAGTTGAAAAACAATGTTGACACGTCCGCCGCTTGCTGGCGCCGAATTGCAAATGACAATTGCACAATTCACATTTAGAATTCGAAAATACTAATGGCATTCGAAATTCTATGACCAATAACGCGTGCATGGTAATTCGTAAATGGAATGAAGCGCGTTCCGAAATCAAACGACATTATTTTAAACGTTTCTTTGGCGCATTTCATGTGGTAACGGTTTTCTTTAACTTTTGATGAGGCTTCACAATATTTAACTGGAGGACTATTTGATTATACAAAATTACAGGCAATGACAGCGGTGTCCGTGCTCTTGTGATGCACATAAAATGTGGTTATACGAGGTCAAAATATAGGTTAGTCATTATTCAGCCCGTGATCAAGGTTCGATTTCACGGTTGGACATAATTGCGGGCGGTCTGGGATCGTTTTTACCTGATCCGGTTACGTGTTGTTTGTATTAAGTTGAATTTTACTTATTATTTTTTGGCGGAGACGGGTAACGCGGTTGATTAACGGAATACAAAAAGATCAGACCGATGTTTTTGCATTCTTTAGTCAGTTTTTCCGATGAATTGGCTTAGTTATTGCTTAGGAACATAATTTTATAGTTATTAGTAATTAGAGGGACAAAGTATGAGAAAGTGACAGAGTATATGATCCGTGAAACGATTTCTATAAATTTGTCTGATATTGCTGTCTGTCCTAAAATGTGCATATTAAAATGTATTTGTCATTTTAGACTCGTTAATGCGGGAATGAGGAGACTGGTGCTCTACTTACTCTATTAATTTTATTGATGATGATGTTATATACATATAAACCTTCTTCTTCAATCATTCTATCTATTAAAAACCACATCGAAATCAGTTGCGTAGTTTTAAAGATTTAAGCATACAAAGGGATACAGGGACAGATATATATATATATATAAGAATTGTTTTATACTATGTAGTCCTAGAAATATGTATGAATATTTCAACTATCTTCCTATTATTGAGGACCGTACGATTAGTTGTAAATGATACAATAGATAATTGTGGAACTATTTTATTTATTGATATTCCTTTCTCTATCTTTACAGAAACCCCTCCTCCACCCTACAGTCGGTACGTGATGGAAGAAGTCAAACCTAAAGGTAAGAATCTATTTAAGTTCTCCAATGTTAGTTGTGGAGATGTGAACTTTTGGAGAAACTGTTTCCAAAAGTTCCTGGACACCTTAAGATCTATAATCTTTTGACAGCCTCTTTAACCAAAAGTAATATAGCCTTAATAGCCCAGCAGCTTCTGAGACTAGTAGTTGTATAGTAGCTCATAGGATTATAGTTTCAGATGGTCCAGAAAATTCTGGAGCCTACTGTACTTATATTAGCTAATGTCCGTGTCTTCGCACTAATCTCCAAAAAATCTCTGTGCCTTCTGAACAAATCTTATTGTGTTTTATTGGTCAGTTCTTTGGAATAATTATTAGCTACTAGCTGACCAGCCCAACCTTGTTTACGTCCTAAAAGATGTCCACCGTTTTTTTTCCGCAATTTTTTTCATTCCTGCTACCTTTTGGTCATAACATGAAGTTATATATACATGTAAAGGGTCCTATTGAATTACTCTATCCATTAAAAAAGCCGCATCAAAATCCATTGCATAGTTTCAAACGAGACGTAGTAAGCCTTCCCGAAGAGCGAAACCTATGCTCGGGCCCTCTCCGTGAGTAGCGGCGCTTCCGTGAAACAAATTACTACACCACGATGGCAACTCCAAAATGCCGTTGATTCGATAGAAGGAAAAGACTAGGTAATGACGATTTATAACATCATTTACAATTGGTCAGGCGGGCAATATGACATGATAGAACAGAACGGAGTGTAGCGGGTAAAACCATATTGCATAGTTAATATATTATAATTATAAAGTACAGTTATTGAAAATTCAGACATATATCTTGTTGTTATTTGATAATAAATCAATATAACAAGGATTATTGGTTCTCAATGCTAATAGGAGCAATCAACTGGTTCTTCTGCGTAAATTAGCGATTAAAACGACATAGTTTGTGTTTAATTCCATTGCATTTAGTTTTACCTATCAGCATCATCGTAGCGTTAATGCCTGTTGCATCTGAAGCTAGTCACCTTGTAATTTTGGAGTCTGGGGTCCCTTTTTTTCTCAGTCTAACTACATCAAGGCGGAACTTCGTTATTTTACGGGAAGCGACAGTCATCAGGGGCTCTAGACAAAATGCATTCGTTCCGAATCGTCATCGCTATGAAAATGTATGGGAGTGACATTTGTTGTCGGAATCGGATCACATGACATTCGACAACAAATGTCACTCTCATATATTTCCAGAGGGATGACGAATGTAGATTCGGAACGATTGCATTTTGGCTAGAGCCCCTGGCCTCCACAACGTATAGGCGATATCGAAATACTGCAGTGAGATCAGTTGTTGCACTTTTTGGGACTCCAACTAACGACTGATGAAAGTTTTCGACGACATTCTACACAGAGTTAACTAGATCTAATGTAGTCTAGGAACTCCCTGCTGTGATCTTCAAGAAGGGTATTACAATGTTTCTACAGCGTTTCTAGTGCTGGCAAACGTACCTACTTAGACCACGGTGACATCTTTCCATCGGAGGACCGTGTGCTTGAAAAAGGTTAACTAGTTTGTGTTATGGGATCATAACACATACATACTTATTAAGATATTTTTTGTCGATACATAAATATTATAATATTCATTAATTGATCTTCAACCAACTTCAAAAAAGATGAGGCTTAATGATTTTTTTTCATTAAGTGCATTATATTCTTATTGTTTAAATATTTTATTATTTAATCTAGTCCAGTAAGAATTATAACGTTTTAAAATCGTAGCTAAACTCATAGAATGAGTGACAAAAGTCGGCAGATCGTGGAATACGACCACAAGGCGGCGCCGGCGCAGCTTCCTGGAAATTAGGGATCTCTAGACACGTTTAATACGAAATTTTATCGATAAATTTTTCTTTATGATATTTTTAAACTATCGCGGTGTATAATAATTCGGGACTTGTATTAGTTTGGGTGTTTTTATGTATAATATGTATGTATTTACAAAAAATATATGTATCATTATCATAGCATCTCAGACCTTCACCTCAAATTCCGGGTTCCACTTTCCCACTACCAATATTGTAAATAAAAACTTGAATAATTATTAATTTTTTTTTATCAAAAACGTGATACACATATTCCGACAAAAATCTCATGTTTACATAATATCTGTCATACAAACAGATAATGTATGATAAGTGTAGCAAATATACTTATCTCGGTTAATTAAATAGTATAATTAATAGAGGTCCGCCGCGCATGCGCGAACTATGTAAGATAACAAAGGAGTTTTGATATTGCACTGTTTTCGTTACAATTACTTTATGGAATTACTAGCAATCATATCGTTTCAGAACTTATAACTCATGTGAATTTAATTTCTATTAATTATAACACATTGACACTATATTACAATTAATTCTGCTATTGAAAATAAATAGTAATACACAAAAAAACTTATTCAAAACATCGATAAATATTACAAAGAGCACATCACTAGTGGCTTCCGCGCATCCCCACCGGGCCCGGCGCATTCCAGCGCCATCTTTAAACTACATTATTAATGCCTGCGCCCGCGCTGCGTATACGACGGACTTTTGACTTTTCACCGCGAGGCACCATGCCGCTCGCCGTATTTGTTTTTAATAAAGCCCTCATGGGATTCTTGGTGATGTTTCCGTATTATTTTTTGAATAATAGAGATTATTATATGGACTTATGGATTATTAGGAGGACGCGTGCTGCGTTAAGATGGTTAATGAAGAGTTTTTTATCATTACTCGAGGTCCTATTAGATTTCTGGATATGTTTATAGTAATGTTACAACGGTTTAGTACCAGAGTTGTGGGGTAGGATATTTGCAATCTTAAGTATCTCAAACCCCTGCTCTCGTATTATCAGAACCTTTTGAATTTGTTCATTTTATGTTTGATACGTTTCTTTTGAAACTGTAGATAGGCAGGCTACCTACTGTGAACCTGTGTGTGTATGAAATCCGCCAATCGCAATATTCCGCTCTCTCGATACCTTTAAATTACGAGTTCTATAAATTATTGTGCTAAGGGCACTGATTTCTGATTGGTATCTCTTGAAAGACACTAAAGTTTCTAAAGAAACATATCAAACATACAATGAACAAATCTAAAAGGTTCTGACCTATTGTATGTACGCAGAGTAGGTATATGTTATTGCTAAAAACTGTATAGTTAGCTCCTTGTTAAGAGAATATATCTCATCAACGAGGTACCTTAATTTGACTTTTTTACTCTCCAATCTTGAAATCTTAACCCTCTTGTCATAATCCTCTTCCACCACTTTAACCTTCACGAGCAGAATTAAAAAAAAATACTTCCTTATCATACTAACTGGCGCCAATCTAATCACATAACAATTTTTCACATTCATAAAAGCTAACCCTAATTCCCCTACCGCTATTAATGTAAAAATGCAACCCTTTACTGGCTGTCATCCCGGAAATCCCTGCTCAATCAATGCCAGGGTGCGAAATCCAACAGTTTACGGTTGGGATTCCCTTGCAACGTTCATCATAGGATTTCCCATGGCCCGCCCCTCTTTGTCGCGACAGGGCGATCACATGTCAGCAACGCCAATTATGATCAAGATTGTGGGTAATGCTAATTATTGAGGGGCTTTTAAAGTTGAATTTCTGTTTGTTATATTATAAATTATAATAAGTATACATACATACCAGGGGTAGCCAAGAGGTGTATTAATCACGCACATTTCGCCAAGTTTAGCCTATTGCCGCCAAACGGGCACAATGGCGAAGTTTAAATAGGTTCAAAACTGGAGCCTGGGGTTTAAAAAGTTTTTCCTTTTTTGACCTTTAAGTTTATTATGCTATTGCTATGCTATTATTTTCAGAACAATACTATATGCACACTCATTTTTTTGGGGCATTTGATATAAGATCGCTTTAATATACCTTACTCGTACATATCAATTCTACAGATGGATGGATGGAATCAATGTATTAGCGTTATTCCTGGTTATATCCAAAGCTTGCACTTTGGAGACCATAGTTCTGTTTCTGTTTGCTTATCTTTTTTTCGTGCGCGAAATCGCTACGGATACTAATCCAACCGGAACCGGTGAGAGAGGTTATGTCGGACTTGAACCGACTAATACGCACATCGTCTAGTCACCGAGTATGGAGTGGACTATTTGCTTATCTAAGCTTTTATAGAAGCAGCTGTGTTATGTCCTCCTAACTCCGAAGGTAAATCCTGTACCAGAGTATTGCACCGGCTTATAAGGACGCTCTGAATATCACACATTTGGTAATATTTCCACCTCCCTAATATTTGAAAACCTGCAATTCTTAACTTTATTCATAACACAATTGTTTTTTTTTTTCGGTGACGTCATCACTTAAATACGTCGAAGTAAACTGATACGTTCGAAACCCAAAAGCGACAATTAATATGACCCTCTTAGGTATATCAAAGCACTTACGATATCCTGTTACAGAATGGGCCCTAAACCCATCCTTCGCCAGATAGGCCTGACATTCACATTCCGGTCCCACATAAATGCACTTCCCCGAATCCATTCATTCCTTATTTCACTTATAACGCATTTCAAACTAATATAAACCTTAACTTAAAAGTTTAAGTTCGAAATTTCGATGCACCGTCAAATATTTGACGTAAAAAACTTTTGTTGTTCTATTTTCGACTTTATTTTTTTGTTGCAAAAGGTGGTTATTCAGTTGGGCGTGGTGGTACGTTTGAGTGGTGATGGGATTTCGGCGTGTGACAAAGCGCGTGTCCATTAATGTTATCGTGCCGGTATCGTTGCGTATCGAAGCGCCGGCGCACTATGGGACCAAACAGCATTTTCCATCTCATAAATGGTTTTGACGAAAGTCGTAAATCCATAGATCCTTTCATGGTTTTATACTCTCAAAGAATGGAACTTGTGAAATAATTACACAAAAAATTTAATTGCTTAGGTCTACGTTTATAAATTGAACCTCAAACATTGGGCATAAATATTTTCATGAAAATTAAATTACCGTTAAGGAAGTTTAACACAAAATTATTCGGAAGTTTTCCAAGGAAGCATATTAGTTTTATACATCATTAGATAGCTTAAAATGTACACTTTGCAAATACGTTCAGCTTTTCTTAAAAAAAGGATCACTTTTATTTTTTTTGATTTTTTTTAGTGAAGTAGAGAAAAAATCGATTTTGTTTCTTTCAATTGGAGTTTTCTATTTTACCGAAAGCAGCCGGTGTTAAGTTAATCACTCTAATAATGACCTTACCTATTCAGTAATATGAGGAATAAAAAAACAGGTGCGCGTTTTTTGCGCCAGAGGTGATTTAGAAGCAATATGTCAATCGGGGGTAAAAATCCCAAAATATACAGTTTTTCCTTTTTGCTATGAAATATTAAATTCAATTATTGTATTTTGATGTAATCATACAAAAACAAATAAATAGAATACAAGACTGTTCCCTTGGCACTTTTGTTACGCACCTTACCTTACGTACCTTAACCACAAGTATGATAAACTATATTACTACGGAAGATCTATTTATCTGTTGTGGTAATTTATTACAATCGGTACTGATTTCACATATTTCGATGAGAACTATCATAATCAATTGTCCCACGGTTTTTGCACAAGGCACCAATATATTGGTCCTTTATATATCCGTGTTTTCATCATACAGTTCATCAAAGTGTTCAGATACTTCGTTTCAATATCAATTAACAGACAAAAAACATACAGTATCTAACAATGAGTGAATTCGTTTGTTTTCGACGCGATATTTGTGATCAAATAATAAATGGAAAAAGTACTTCAGACCTCAGACAATATTTGTTGAATAACTTTCAATTATCAGAAACTGACGTTAACACTGTAATAGAGAGTATTCAAAAAAATCTAACATCGATTTGCAACCAGAAATGGCAGAAAGCCCAAAGAAAGTCAGACAGGTTTGAGAGTCTATACTCAAATTGGTTAAACGGTGAGTTTAAAGTACCATTGAATTCTTGCAGTACCTCAACATCGGAAAATTCTGACTTGAATACTTCTGGTGATCGTGGCAGACCAACAAAACCATATGATGAGTGTTCGGAAAATACAAAAAAACGAAAAAATATGGAACTGGTCCAGGAGGACATGTCCCATTCCATAGAATGGGACATGTCCGTAACGCTTATGTGCAAGGTTTACGATCTGTGGGTGAAAATGACGAAGCGTCCATTGTGGCTATTATCAGAAATAAGGAAAAAGAAGAAAAACAAGTAATTTTACAAAACATAATCAATCCAGAGAATGCACTTTCTTTTACAAAAGAAGAGGCATTGAGTATGTGTGTTGAAACAGATCTAACCAAAGCCCAATATGCATACCTAAGAAAAAGGCTCGTTGATAAGAATTTAAGTTCTGTATTGCCTTCGTATCAAATACTAAGTGAAGCAAAAAAGGCTTGCTATCCGCCTGCATCTAGCATAACGGTGACAAATATAAGCGCAAAAATAAATCTGCAAGACCTCTTAGACCATACAGTCTGCCGTATTATAAAGACAGAGTCAGGATCAATAAACCACAATCGTCTGAAGCTGTTCACTAAATGGGGATGTGATGGATCCTCTGGGCAAAGTGAGTATAAGCAAACTCTACCGTAAGAAAATGAACAAATATCGGATGCTAATTTGTTTATAGTGTCCCTTGTACCACTGCGACTAGTAGACGAAGAAACTACTGCAGTTATATGGCAGAACACTACATGCTCATCTGTTAGATATTGCAGACCAATTTCATTAGAATTTGCAAAAGAAACACCCGAAAAAACTACATCGGTTGTCAGTGAAATTGAGGCCAAAATTAATCAATTGATTTCAACTCTTGTGGCAATAGACGACAAAGTCATCGAAGTTAAACATGAACTGTTTATGACAATGATTGATGGGAAAGTTGCTCAAGTGTTAACGAACACAGCATCCAGTGCTACCTGCACTGTTTGTGGAGCAACCCCCAGACAAATGAATGATCTTTTAAAAGTTACAACAAGAGTTGAAAATGAAGATGCATTTAAATATGGATTATCGACACTACACGCATGGATAAGATTTATGGAGACAATTCTCCATATTTCTTACAATTTGGGTTATGAGAAGTGGTCTGCAACAACTCCAGAAAACAAGCAACTTAAAGAAGACAAGAAAAAATATGTCCAAAAACGTTTTCGAGAAGTGCTTGGTTTGCACATTGATAAACCACGTCAAGGTTCCGGTAATAGCAATGACGGTAATACGGCAAGGAGATTTTTCCAAAAATACCAATGTTCTGCAGGGATAACCGGAATAGATGAAGAATTAATTAAGAGATTATATGTGATTCTTCAAACCATGTCATCGGGATTCCCTATAAACGCAGAAAAATTCGGCCAGTACACATTGATAACCGCGCAATTGTATGTAAGCAAATATAACTGGTACTACATGCCATCTTCGGTCCATAAAGTACTTATACATGGTGCTAAAATAATAGAGCATTATGCAGTTTTGCCTATAGGACAATTATCCGAAGATGCCCAGGAAGCCCGAAATAAAGATTATAAGAAATTTAGGTTACATCATGCTAGGAAGTGTTCTAGATCAGCAACAAACGAAGACGTTTTGCATATATTTTGTTATATACATCTGATCCATATATATCTAGTTTAAATAAACCCAGTTTTTTAATATCCAAAGAATTATTTGACGAAGCTAAAGAATTGTTGGAAATTGAAAGTAATGAACAGGATACCTAAGCGCTAATTTGTTTTTAATTTTTATAATGTAATTTTTAGTAATAATAATAATAATAATAATTTAGTTTTAAGCTTATTTTAAGTAAAAGTGTAACATTTAATGCTATTTTATTCAAACATTATAATTTATGTATGTAATTTCGTATAACTTTATTTTTGACATTTTTTTACGAAAAATATATAATTCTTAAAATGATGATGTTTACTATTTTTTATTGCCTAGACATTCATTAAAACGTGAAAAAAAATTCAAGGAGAAACACCTCAAAACAACAGAGTTATCGATTTTTGAGATGAAAAATGCCGGTTCGTCCCATAGTGCGGCGCCGAGTGACACAAATAAGGGTTATTTGTCTTTTGTGTGTGTGTGTGTTTGTGTGATATACTTACTTAACTTTATCCTTTTTAAAAAAACATGTGTAGTCTTGTCCCTGAAGAATGAAAGAGTTTTTTTTAAATTTGTTTATTTATGGCTCGTCAATTTCACTTCACCTTGCCTGATGTTAAGCTGAAGGCAAAGTCTCATGAAAGAGGGTCACCTTTACAAACAGCTACAATGGTGGCGCTCAGCTTGATGGCCTCATCAGATGCTTTTTCACGACCCAGTAGGTAGAGGTATTTCATCCATATTTTATAGATAATTCTTTTTTATATAGGACATGTGAATTTGACTCCACCTCGCCTGATGTTATGCTGTAGGTAAACTCACAATTATAAACACGTACAATATTACTATGCTATGGTGTCGCAAATGCTTTTTCACGCCCCGTTTAATACCCGGGACAGTAGGAATTTAATCTTTTCTATCTGAGATAATACGAACTACATCTCTATAACTATTTATTCAATTATAAAGTAATATGTATTATTTAAAAATACATTAAGTTATATTTAAATTTTTAGAGTCGTTCTCAATATTACTGGCAATAACCATACAGATATATTTTACTTAACTTTTTATTACAGGGTTTTCAACTCTCCCCTAATATTTTTCTTAAAAAAGAACAGTAGTACAAGAATTCTCAATAGATGATTTCGCGATTTACTTAATTATTACTCTGCTTAAGCTTCTGAGAAGCAAACCGATACGTCTATCAGTGTGAATAACAAAATCACACCAAATAAATAGCAATAGAACCGTTAAAATTGTGTAATGTCAATATTAATAAGTATTTATCAGCGTGAATCTCTCATATTTCATCAGTAAGTAGCCTTAGCACGAAATACTATCGAATTCGTAATGTAAAGTATCGACAGAACGGAGCATTGCGATTGGCGGGCTACACACGCACACAGGTTCACAAGAGGCAGACTGCCAATCACAATGCTCCGTTCTCTCGAAACCTTTACATTACGAATTCAATAGGAGTTCATGCTAGTGCTACAGTTGAATTGTGACACGAGGTTCCAGAACTTGTAAACAAGCGTCGCGGGTGCATCATCGTGTAGCATTTGTGTGTCAGCTGCGAGAAGGCTTTTAAAGCGGACGGAGACGGGACGAGGACGGGAAATAACAGAGTCAGAAAAGTTGCTTTCTACGTAGAGCCGATAGCAATATTCAATGAAATTAAATGTGTGCAGTTTGTAGCCTAAAATTCGGTGATATTTACAAAATTTACCCTGTAAGGGCAAGATCGCGGGTTCAAATCCCGTCAAAGCATTCACTCTTTCCTATTTAAATTTGAGTTAAACTGTCATGCTGATTGCTATTCAAAATTTTCTGGACATTATAATGATATCATATGTCGAAAGTTTATCCGAATATATGATAACAAAATTAATCTAATTTCAGTGGATTTAATTCATTCTAATAATCATACAATTTATTTTTGGGAAACTGTTTTAAAACCTACATTACCTTAACCTTATCATAAAAAATTGCAGTGATAGTGGTCGAGTGCAGTTATATTCTCGACCAGTGATAGTCGTCGTGGAGTGTAAAGGGTCCCGCGGCGGTGTCATTGAGCTTACAACTATTCGGTGGGATCGACCTACCGAGAGTAGGTAGTACCGACCATCGCACGCGCACCACATACTGCCACATACTTCGCTCGTTCCTCATTCTCATACAGTAATACCACAGTTCAGAACAGATTCTAGTTGAACAACTGGAGATTGAAAATTGTTTGTTTTATATTTTGTGTTACTAAATTAATTGCTACCGATACGAATTCAAATTCTTCAATTCTTAATGATTTTTATCTAAAACCTTTCTATTCTATAAGCGGGTTGTATGTGGTGTTCAAATTAAAACTAAAACCATCTATAGTCCTTCCTACAGTCCCGGGTCCTTTAAGCGTGAAAAGCATCTGATGAGGTCGTCAAGCTGAGCGCCACCATTGTAGTACTGAACGTGTTTGCAATGGTGACCCTCTTTCATGAGACTTTGCCTTTAGCTTAACATCAGGCGAGGTGAAGTCAAACTGACGTGCCATAAATTGAAAAAAAAGTTTTTAATTTTTGAAGTGCACACAAAGCAGTTAAATTTGGAAATCAATTCTGGGGCCCGAATCTGTAACTGTTAAAATCGACTACCACAATCTTCCTGCTAGTAATCGAACTGTTTGGACAATGATTAAACTGTTAGACTGACTCAGATGGTCGAAATGTTTCGACAATTTTTATCCTAATTTTCAGACAGTTATTATTAGAATTATGTGATATGTCAAAACAAACCACAAACGATATGAAACCTTCAGTATTACTCATAAAGTAATTGAGTTATGTTTCATACATTTCCAATTAGATTTTGACACTTTTGCTAAGTTTTGAAATCACGCGTTTTAAGAATGTAATCTAACTGAATCGGCTTCTCAAACAGATTACTTTCAGGCCGAGTTTACCCAGTAACAAGTTGTATATTATAATATTTAGTCACTGAAGCATGTTGAAATAATATTGTTTCTAAGCAATAGAAGGTCGTTTATTGTAAACTTCCCTACACGTGTAATATTCATTATACAAACACAATAAATGCGCGTAGAGCCAACTGTACACATTGGCTCCCATTCGCCAATATTGTTCATAGAATTTATATTAACTCTTCTTTACTTTATACGAACGCCAATTCACAGATTGCATCCAAAGCTTGTATTTTGGAATACGGAGACTGCTTTCTCATTACGTATAAATCACAACACAACTGATTTCAACCCTGTAGGCTGCCAACCCTGTAGAAACCGTCTAATGCCTTTTTTGAAGAACCACATATTGTAGTCGCTTGAAAAAACCAGAGCAGAGAGTTCATTTCATAACGTTCACACTACACAGTGCGCACTGATCGTGATGTGTAAGTATGAACCCTGGGGTCTAGATGTAAATGGTGGTTTTTTAGGTATACTGTGACTCCATGGCCCTCATTGCTTTACGTTGAAACAATGTGTACAGCCGGCACAAACGGAATAGTTTAGAATTATCAACAGCATTGTGAAATTACTCTCATAATAAATTAGAAATTGTTTCTTTTGAATTCATTATGAATTTGGAAGGTATTATTTCTGTATAACCAATTGATATAACTAGTGTGTGTTTAAAAATGAGATTTGATGTTCAGGGGAATTATTATTCTGCTTGCAGTTTAGGGGCCAGGATTTGTTTTCACAGTCCTCTGTTTGATTTGACTTAACGTCCCTTATGGGAGAACCTAGCACAGGAGCACTTCGATATCGCCAATTTGGTTGTGGAAGTCCGATGGCAGTTGCTTCGTGGAAAATATCGAAGTTTCAGCCGCATCTCAGTTAGATTAAAACGCGACCCCAACTGAGTTGGAAATAGGCTCAGAGAATGATGACTGTTATATGTATATCCTACTAAAGTAAATAATTAATTTATAATATGCGTAAATAAAAATAATTAGTTGTATAGGTTATGAGCACTGTTCGCGACCTTGATTCCATCGCCAATATGATAATATCAGCCTTACGCACCGTATATGATACGTACATACTTACATATATAATTATTGGTTCAATCTACGATTAAGGATGGGGTCAACTGTTTTTTTTTAGTTATCAGACGCTAATATGGCTTGTCTGAGCGTACCACAGTACAGAAGTCCATCAAATCAAATTAAAAATCATTTATTCTGCATAGACCAGTAAATGGCACTTACAAAACGTCAATATCAACAATATTTTACTTTTTTTTTACATCGTCACGTTTACATTTACAAAACACCATTCTACTAATTTTTCAACCTTATTTAAATATCACTGAGATTACAAAAAATGCCATTAAATTTCAGACTCTACTGCTATGCTGTGAAAGTTTGAAATTAAATGGCATCTTGCAGAGTAAATGAAGCGATATAACGAAGTTTTTCATCCATTCTCTGAGCCTATTCCCAACTTAGTCTCGGTTTTCTAGTTAGGCTAAGATGCGGCTGAAACTTTCGTGAAACGCCTGCCATCGGACCTTCACATCCAAATAGTTAGGCTAGTCGGACTTTTGAAAGCTCCAACTACCCGTAAGGACATTCATGATGGGGCCGTCAAGCTGGTGGTCCATTATAACATTGTACGTGCTTATACTCAATTTATCATCAGGAGAGGTGAAGTCAAAATGACGTATTCTAAATAAAATGTTTCTTCAATGGTTCCCAAAGGTTGTTAACAGCTACTAAACGTAAAATAAATACTTAAATACGTAATTTTGAAATTAGGGAGAAAAAGTTACGGAACTCTTCGTTTACCAACCGTATTATTATAAGATACATCGCGTGCCACTATTCTATCCTAAAAGTATTATAGACTTAGATAAAAATCTATAATTACTACAGACTATTTATATATAGCCGACAAGAGATGAACAGCGGCGCCAAAACCCACTCGATGGCGCGATCATCAAATTTTAAACATAGCTTTTATGTTTAAATAAATGCAAAATTTATGGCGAACTTTAATATTTTAGCTATCTGCGACAGCGGAGCTGCTTGCGTTCAATATTTTATTATAGACAAACTATGCCTCGTGGATTCACGTGTCTAACTTTGTGGGATATGGTGGGCTAACGTCATCTTTTACCTGCCTCTATCTCAATTAGGAGTCTGTGCAACAAGTCTTCTTTCTACTTCCTCCTTCTTTCTACAGTCCTGGGTCCTTTAAGCATTTGATGAGGCCGTCAAGCTGTGCACCACCATTGTAGCACTGAACGTGTTTGCAATGGTGACCCTCTTTCATGAGACTTTGCCTTTAGCTTAACATCAGGCGAGGTAAAGTCAAATTGACGTGCCATAAATAAATAAAAAAGTCATTCTCTTTTGTTCATTCGTATCAGATGTCATTTTCTCAGTCATTCTTCTCATTAGCTATTTGGGATAATTGGGATCTTTGAGGCTTAAGTCGACCTTACTGCTAACCTGCTGATTGGTAGACGAGAATATGGCGCTAGCTTTTCTTCTCAGAGTTTTAAGGTTAGACTGTAGACGCGGCCATAAAGTTTAAAGCGACATCAGGAGGAAAAAGAACATAACTAAATCTTCAAGTTTTGGATGCAACGAGATTTGAACCTGAGTTGTATGGGTTTCACAGGGCACGAATCTCTTAAAAATATTGGGGCCCCAAATTTATTCATTTGGTAACTTTAAGGTATGTTAGTATTTAGTTATTAGGAGAGATATGTAAGGGGCTTCATTTCGTGGACGCTCAGACTGTGTAATGATATCCCTGACGTGGTTTTCCAAAGCGACTACAATATGGAAATCTTCAAGAAGGACATTAGAAGACTAACAGGGTTAGCAGCTCTTGTGTTTCGACCCTGATTTGTACATGTCTATAGCCTATGGTAATCATATCGCATTAGGTGAGTGCTTGTCTGCCACCGAAATGATATAAACCAAAATCTAAAAAGTCTACTTCGGACTTAATTTTTAACTCAACTATAGTATTTTATTTCAGAACTGAAATTACTTCACAATTATTGATGCAATGAATATATTTTAAACGAAAATCTAGCTTTGAAAATCTAGATGCGTATATAAATCATTACATAATCACCAGACAAGCAAATATCGGAGAATATAAGGACTTATCACCTCAAAGAGGACCTCAAACCAAATTAAATGATCGCTTACAACAAGTTTATACATATATATAATAAATTATTATACATATAGGTACCTTCAGACACACCTGGCCCCGCTCGTGTGTGCGCTTGTGATGTCACTTCTAGAAAAACTGGTCGCGACCATAACCATTATTATTTTTTTATACACATGTTGTATAATTTATACACGTTTCAACTCGTACGAAAAGTTATTGATTAAGATAAATATGCTATATTTGAATATGATCTGTTTGAGAATATAGTTTTCTGAGCTTGCTTTGTTCGGTACCAAAGGAACGCTATAATCAGAGTAGACTCAATTTTTCTTATACAAATTAAGTACCTAACTCGAGAGTCATCAAATTCCGAAATCTGAACAACATGAAACCATTTCTCAAACCAGAAAATCGGTTTACAAGACGCGCAATGTTTTGTGTGAAAATTCATGGAACGGCTCTGCGCAATACTTGTTAGATCTATGAAGCACTCAACCCTATCTTTCTAAAAACTATCGCTCAAGATGAAAAAGACATATAAGTGTATTCACCGAATTTAAACACGAACAGACTAATAAAGATCTATTTTAAAGAGCCAATTAATAATTAATATACTCTCTAACCATTACCTACTTGGGGTTGCAAAATACAGCCTGTGGAATGTCCCTTGAGAGATAATAATAGACGTGAAAGATCTCCACAGGATTGTTAACTTATTTTAGTTATATCACATTACTATACTACAATATCTTTGATTTATCTAATGTGAATCTGTTTCCTTGTCCTCCAGATCACGGAGAAAGTACAGAGGATGCCAGGAGGACGGATCATGAGCGGCTTGTCACGGGCTCCCTGGCTACTGATGGCGAAGGTAACTACTGATTTTATATAAATATGCCTATTTTATATAAGGTTATTTCTATCCTACTTAATTCTAATAATATAAATATGAGTGAGGACAAATGGATCGACGCACCATGACTCTTCCACGCAAAACGGCTATACAGATCTGGATGAAACTTTGTATGGAAATAGATTATAGCCTGTAATAGCACATAGGCTTTACATTCTGGGTCTCAGTACTTGTAAGGTAGTTTGAGAGAACGAAAATGGACGCTAAGGCAAGCTAGTAAGTATTTCCCCTGTAACGTATAAACGGATTTACTAGCAGATTTGCATGTGTAAATACAAAGCAGCCGTTTGATTCCCGGTGGTGATAAGGCCAACCCATCTCTTCCAGTAGTTATCGTAGAAAGCGACTTAGGGATAGTCCAGGGACCTAAACTCATTGTTATTACACCGCAATGTACTACGACGGCCTCAACAGATGATTTTCCACGCCCCACTTAAAGGACCCAGGACTCCTATAGAGAAAGGAAATACGTGAGCTGGTACAAGACTTCGCCAAATAGTTTGGTTGTTGAAGGAATAGTTTGCATCGTATTCAGGTGATATTTAAGACCTACACGTGTTGGCCTATAGGAAAGGTGAGGGTGGGACTAGCTGAAAGAGTTTATAAGAACATTTGCCATAATAAAGGCGATAGAAAACCGCCAGGGTGGCTATGTGTATACGTAGCTGCATCAAATGATTCGAATAAGTAAATAGCTGTCGAAAATACTTGTTTCATTCGTTCTGTTTCGCTATTAATCCTCGGATCACTGGTTACCAAGGATCAAGTTGGATTATCTGATAAAACTCATGAACATCCTTATCTACTATTTACTCATTGCTTTAATGATCTGAATATTAGGTCGTTATATATGAAATTGCCGTTTTGTTTGAAGAAATTGGAGGAAACCCAATTTTCAGTACTAACATTTTTGCATTTTTTTTTTTAGAAAAATACATAAAATTAGGATTTGTCATCCTAATTTTATGTTTTTTTTTGTGTATGAATGAGACAACATTCAGCAAACAGCAACTTTTATAACATTTTTAAAAAGTGACAGCTGTAAAAAAGTAGTGTTTTTGAAGATCGAATTTAATTGTGAAGAAATTTAATAAACAGTTGTAAAATCTTGAAATCAACTTTAAAACAAAATATAAATAATGGAAATAGCTATCAAATTACAGCTATTTCCATTATTTATACACATAACTTCGAAAAGCATCGAAAAGTCATTGGTATGTGCCATGGTAAAACCTGAGATCGAACCCGAGGCCTCGTCTCAGCAGTCCTTCACCCATACCACTAGGCTACCGCTCCAATAAATCCTTTTAGTTATATTTAAGTTTGTCCTAATCTTTGCTGGTGGTAGTGGTTACTAACCTTGACGATCGATCGCTCGCCGACAGCCGGGCGCCAACCCCACTCCACCACACCGTACCATTATTTCATGGGATTGGTATTGTCTTGATTTTGTGATATAGGAATTCATTGGAATCGATTTACAAAATATTTAGCTTCGACACATACTGTAATAATTTAAAAAATCAAAAAAACCTTCAAGCGTTATCTGGTCTGGATTTTAAGAACCTTCTGATTCTTAAGTACTCTTCTATCTAATATATAAAAATCAGTGCCCCTTTTTGTTGTAATTTTATAACTCAAGATCGGGCTCACCTATCCAAATCAAATGTTCAGGCTTTGTTCGGACTATTTTGTAGATAGTTTATGTGAAGTTTGCAGAAAATCGGTCGAGCGGTTTAAACATACTATGGGCGAAGCTGGGGCGGGTCAGCTAGTATATATATATAAATCAATCGCGAAATATGTTGGTAAACGCATAACTCGAAGACAGCTACACCAATTTGAGAAATTCATTTTTTTATTTGTTTCTTGAACTCTACGGAAGGTTTTTATGGAGCAGCGGGAACGGGATAAGACGTCCAAGCATTAGGAACAGGATCAGAAGTCCACGCGGCGGAGCCACTGGCAACAGCTAGTATAATATGTTAATGCTTAACCCAGCCTAGTCTGGACTAGCTAGTCGGTAGTCTGAGGAGTCGACTATTCGCTTCACAAGTGTCCTAATGTTAGGGGCAGTATATTTAAAAAGAAAATTAACCCTGCCAGTAGTATACGTAAAGTACAAGGTTCTAGTGTAGAAAATATCGATCTGTGACAGTTTGCGATCAGTAAGCGTTCGATTCAAGGCTAGGCAAAGTTGACGTCACAGTTACATATACGTAAATATGGTTACGGGAATTAATGCTAACGAAGGTATTACTTACTTTCAATTTGCTGATGATGACCACGACTAGTCGTACGACCCTTCTTTCGTTCTATTTTTGTTTTAATCATGATTAGTTTGTCACGGGTGGTAAGACTGCACCCTTAACATAACATAAACTCACGCCTGTATCCCCGAAGGGGTAGGCATTTATGTTTAGGTTCCAATGTAATAGGTGGCGAGCCTATTGCCATTATCCGATCACTTATAAACCCTGCGATAAATACACATATAACTATCGAAAAGTCATTGGTGTGTGCCATAGCGAAACATGGGATCGAACCCGGGACCTCATCTCAGCAGTCCATTACCCATCCCATAGGCTACCGCGGCTATTACCCCTTACGGCCCTTGCATAATCAAGGGTAATCCCGGGAAGTGGGAAGTACGCAATCCCCCGGTCTATTATTAACCTGTCACGGGGCTAAAATATTGAAGATGATGTAAATCTAACAATATTTTAGCCCCTGACATCACAGTTCCAGTGATTTGGCTGTGAATGACACGAAGAACATGCCAACTGACTAATATCCACCAGTAACCGAACACTACTGGTGAAAGAAATCTATTGTTATGCCAAAATAAAAATATATTGATGTTTCTAATGGAAAATTTCTATTCATCGATTTGGAAAATGATATAATGTTGTGTTTATGTTGTTGACTTCCTTGAATGCTAGTATAGAGAACCAAAATTGCATACATATATAACATAAACTCACGTCTTTATCACCGAAGGGGTAGACAAAGGTGCTAGCTCCCACATTTCGGCAGTTTATGGTTTTAGGTCCCAATGTAATAGGTGGCGAGCCTATTGCCACGAACTGGGCACTTATAAACCTGCGATAAATACACACATAACTTCGAAAAGCATCGTAAAGTCATTGGTGTGTGCCATGGTAAGACCTGGAATCGAACGCAAGACCTCGTCTCGTCTTGGAAATATTTAGCTCACGTGTTTCCTTCTTCCTACACTCTTTTCACGGGTCCTTTAAACAGGGCGTGAAATACCATCTGATTAGGTCCTTAAACTGATACACCATTTTAACATGGTAAGTGTCTGTAATGGTGACCCTTTTTCCTTAAAACTTGCTTACCCTTTTATCAAGTTTCCAAATTCACCCATAAAGGGATAGGCAGAGGTAATTCAACACACATTTTACCAACAGATATCTTTATTTTTACGCATTTATGAGTAAGAAACTTAACTATAAATTCTCTCTCTTTCCAGAACGTCAGAGCTGGGAGTCAGAATGGTGCAGACTAGCATACTGGGAGCTAACCCAGCGTGTGGGTCGCCAGTTCGGTGTGCGGGTGAGGGCAGTCGACGTGTTTGGAGGTGGCGGGGGCACGTGCGGTTCTGGGAGGCACGGCTTGTGTTTGGACGCGCTTGACCAGAGAGGAGATGCACCTCAAGCTGAACAGGTAAGATCTCAGAAATATACATATATATTGAATGAATCTGGCGTATATAGTTCGCTAGCTGAACCTCGCAAATTCGTCTGCGTGACTCCGTTTTTGCAATATTTTCACTTATGATTCGCACCAGCTGGTTGTAGCATGATGTTATTATACATATAAATGACAAATACGGGTTATTTATGACAAAAGCTTGGTTGGATAATTGACGTCCATGGTAATAAACTACTTATATTAAAAACACCGCGGTTGCCTATTGGTATGGGTAATGGACTGCTGAGACGAGGTTTCAGGTTCGATCCCAGGTTAACCATGGCACACACCAATGACTTTTCAAGGTTTTTCGAAGTTATGTGTGTATTTATCACAGGTTTATAATTGCCCGCTTAATTGCAATAAACTCGCCACCTATTACATAGGGATCTAAACATAAACTGGTTAAATGTGGGTTCGGGGATATAGGCGTAAGTTTATGTTATGTTACTTATATTATTATTAAATTATTTAAAACGTTTACTAATATTAACTATCGCAAATACTCCAAAGTGTCTCAAAAGATAATTTTCAAACGGATTGCTACATTGATTTAGAGGAGAATCGGCCGATAACCTTTGATAACCCTGCATACATCGCCCTCTTTGTTAGGCCCGATGTGGGATCTTATTGAAATGAGTTGAAATCTTATTGCACACCTATTAAAACGTACTATATATTGCTATTTCACAAAGAAAATAATAACTTGTGTGTGTTCCGGAAAGCTGATAAATATACATATTGTAAGCTACAAAACTTCCTTCCTGGACAGTTTGAAAAATAAGTTGTATGAAGTGATGTAACTGAACAACTATTAGTCTTAGAAGCTACTGGATAATAGATCTACTTATTAATGTAATTAAGTTTAGGATTCTACTTGCATGAGTTTACTTATCACTACATATAACAAAGTCGCGTTCTCTGTCCCTATATCCCTATGTCCTTATGTCCCTTTGTATGCTTAAATCTTAATAACTACGCAACGGATTTTGATGCGGGTTTTTTTATCAGATAGAGTGATTGAAGAGGAAGATTTATATGTATATAACATCATGCTACAATCAACTGGTGCAAAAAGAAAGTGAGAAATGTTGCAAAAACGGGGTGACGCAGACGAAGTTGCGCGGGTCAACTAGTTTTCTTATAAAGAAGACAAGACATTCTTCAGCCTTCTATATTACTGTGGTTAAATTATACTTAGGCTGTCAAAGGATTATAGATCTTAAGGTATCCAGGAACTTTTGGAGCCCACTGTATATATACTACACGCCTTTCTCTCAGGGGTGAATGAACACCCATATTTCACTAATCATTGTATTCACTCTTACGTGATTACGGTGATCCTATTGCACTATACCGAACGCAATTGTTGACTCGAGTCACGCATCTGAGGCTGAGTCAGGGCTGTATGTCTGTCTGATGTTAAACTTGAAATACCTACATATCAGTTGAGAAATCAAGTAGAAATAACATACCACTGACCGAAGCTTTATAACCTTCGTAACTAATTTTAAATTTTTCTCATTACAGGTGCGAAAAACAAGAGCGAAAATTGGTCTAGGGGTGACCCTATCTCTAGAATCTGACGGCGTCTGGCTATACAATCGTAGCGAAGAGCCAGTTTTCGTCAGCTCCCCGGCTTTGGACGCGGCGGCTGCCAAAGCCCTACTAGTCTGGAGAGTCGCTCCTGGCCACTGTCTCTGCGTCTTCGACCCTGCGTGCCCTCCACCGGCAGTCTCCCTCCCCCATATCGGGCCTGTAGATCCAAGGTCGGTGAGGATCTCCTTCGCGAAAGGCTGGGGACCAAAGTACTCAAGGAGGGATGTGACCGCGTGCCCCTGCTGGCTCGAGGTGTTATTAGCACCCCCCAGCTGACGTAAATAGTGATGCGGATGTGGTTATTTTGTGTGGTTATTTGCTATGAGAGAGAAAGAGATAGGAGAATACATATTTAAGAAAATTTTACGAAGGATGAATGACGATATTATTTATTATGTTTATATTTATTTGTTTTTTATTTTAATGTCTTACTTTTCGTTTGTCTCAAAGCAAATAATCACACAAACATTTTTTTGAACAATTATAGTGGATAAAAGACCATATAAAAGTGAAGAACAATTTGAAATACTTCAGTGGATTTTTGTTTATCAGACATTTATTATAATATTTTATTATTAAAAAAAATACATTCAGAAACATTAGCGATTGTTTAAGTTAAGATATAAAAATGAAGTTTAACATCAAATTATTAAAAAGATTATATTAATTGTTGAAATATTTAAAAGAAATCAATAGAGATCAATTTTATTTTAATTGAACAATTTCTGATGTATCTGAGTGTACGTTACGGTGTATGATACACACTGTATAATACTTTTACTTCTCTTGTTACAATCATTATACATATTCATATTTGTTATAATTATGGATTTGTTACTTAATTTATTCACTTTTACCGTTACTATAACAATTAATTAACGGAGAAAAGTTATATAAATATTTGTACTGATAAATTAATAGACGCCGTATAAGTTTTGACAGAAAATTGTAAATTTTCGCAGCGGCGACATTTTAATTTCAAAGTGAACATTTTAATTTATTAGTGAAAAATATTACTCAGTCATGTTTATTTCAACAGTCCATAAGCTTGTATGAATTGAAAAAAGATCGATATTATACTATTTGTATGATTTTATACATTGTATATTAATAGTATAAATATCGATAATAGTATAAATATTTAAAAGTCATTTTTTACCATAATATTGTAAATAGCAATTGGTGATTACGGTTATGTATTTATAGGGGCCTTTATATGTGATTCAGTAAATGATCTATAATTATAGAGAATAATTAAATGTTTCTCCGAATATACAGCTGAGAAAAATCTAAAAGAAATTGTTACGATGTCATTAAAATTATATTCAATTATCACCGCATTACCATTTTCATATCACCATCACCATTTTCACTGACTAATATTATCACCGATTATACAATTATAATCACTCTCATTATTAAGCTACACTCTCAGATTGGAGTTAGCCAATTTTAGTTGTGGAGTATGTTCCCTTCATTTTCTTTGGATTTTTTTCACATGTATGTATTTAACACCTTGAAATTGAGGCCTTAAGTTGTATAATGTATAGTAAACTATACAAATTTTCTAAAATTGTACATATTGTATAAACTCGGTTTTAAGACAATGCGAGACTGTATATATAATGATACATATATGTACTATATAATTAATTATTTAAATATGCCTTACCTTAGCATATAATTTATTTAAGAGTTAATGTATAATTTCAACTTTTTTTTACAAAATGTATACATTGTATATGACACAATTATCTATTGGAGAATTCTTTTTAAAGTGAAGAAGGCTGTGTGAAAAGCATTTTAATAGACCTCAAATGAAGAATGAAAAAAATATTAATGTGGGTCCAATTTTGAGAAAATATGGAATTCATTTCTGTCTTTAAATTTTTTTTTAAATTTGGTATCACAGTGTAACCATTAAAGTGGTCTCAAAGTTGTTCATAGATTATATATACACTTTTTTTCTCAGAATTGACTCAAACGTATCTCAGTCTTTGTGAGTTATGGGAGCAACTTCGCTTGTAAACGTTATTTAGTTTAAAAGAAAGATCTGCCGATACAAAAAATATATAAAAGTGCAATCTTATTGATTTTAATAGTTAATAAAACCGATAAAATGTGCCTTGTGTTGTATTGAAGTAATATTAAAACTTAACTTAAAATTGTAAGTCAATCAGTCAATTTCACTCTGGCCTATAGACTCCTATACATTTATATACATACATAATATACAAGGTGTTAGGGGAACGTTCCCGAAAACGAAAACAGGAGATACCTACCACGGACAGGTTAAAAAATTGGGGCCATTTTTTAATAATAAATAATAAAATAGTTTATTCTCAAGCTACAGGGGTAATTTTTTTTTATGTAGGTACAATGATTTTTTAAACTCTTCAAATATTGTGAATTATACTAATAAAACCCACCAACAAAAATGATGCGATCAAAAAAGGGGGCTAATTCTGTTAAAATGGTAGAGTAGAATATTATCGTTTTCAGGAGCGTTCCCCTAACACCTTGTCTTGATTTTAATTGTGAGACTACTGACCACTATGACATATATACCATCTCTAAAATTGTAATGAAACGATATGTTCCGAGTTCATTTCCCGAACTGAGCAAAGTATTATTGAAGGTTTTTGTTATGAAACTAGTCAGTAACTGCTCGAAGAAAAAAAAGTGTCGATTGACGGTAATAGGCGTTGTTCTTATTACGTGGAACCGATGAGAGCTTTAAAATGGGTGTTAGTATACTTGTAGCAACACCTTCGGGAATATTCGGGATGTCGCTGATAAAAGTAATATAATTTTCAGTAATGAGGGTAGGCAATACGAGTGTGTGGTGTGCCCCTGATGTTTCAAACGTCCATAAGCCACGGTGATTACTTTACATCAGGTCGGCCGTGTGCTTGTCTATCACCTTAGTGGTATAAAAAAAAACAAATCGTTGAATGGTAGTTTTGTTACGCCATAGTGGTCAATAATCCTAAAATTCTCGAATTTAAGGGTAAAATCGCTTACAAAAGTGGTTGGACAATAAGAATAAAATCTAGTCTATGTAGCAACCTTGCTTATTTCGTTAGGTATCAGTGAGCCGGGCCCTTTTAGGGCCATAAATGGGGCAAGAAATTAAAATTTGTTATTCTAGATTTTCAAGTAAATTATGGCTTATTTGGATATTTTTACAGAGTTTATATGGGGCAAAGTTATCGGAGTAAAATTATTGGGGTAATATTATTGAACGCAAAATTATTTTGACAAAATTATTGGGACAAAATTGTTGAGTTAGTTAAATAGATTTGCAATATACGAAAATTATAATATACGAAACAAGGATTACAATGAATAATTAAAACGGTATTGATGTTGAAGATACATTTCTTTTCACGATGTTTTTAAAAGGCTTTAAGGCCATAATTTACTTCAAAATCAGCTCAAAAAAAATATTGTACATAATGCGAAATGGCAGCTTGTTCACAGTTAAATGTACCACTGCAGTCACAAATGCATAATTTTGAGTTACTTATTAATATTTTGTGTTAAAGCTGTTTAGTCATTACATTTAGACTGATGTAGCGCCTTAAACAAAATATATTTTTACATATTTTTAAAAATGTATTGATAAAAAATTAAAGTAATAACAATTTCAAATTTCAATTTTTCTTCCTTCAGAAAGACCACTTTTAAATAAAGAAATAATAGAACAGCAGTTACATTATGGCGGTAAAAACTCTTGAGTCTCTTAAATAAATGAAAACGTACGTTTCATTTTTTGAAGAGACTCAAGCTGAGCCTACAAAGTTTTGCTGTAGGTGGGATACCTTTTTGAAAATATGTAAAAAGGCTAAAAATAATAATATAAAATGTAATATGTAATGTAGTTATAATCGTTCTCCCTGATTCGCCGGTAAAATGTTGTGTTCGACTGACAACGGATGAGATTAGGATATGGTAATTTATAAATAAAAGAGGAATATTTTTAAATGTTTAATGGTTTTATTTATTGTCTTAGTAATAATAAGTAACAAATGAGGGTAGATGGTAAATAAAGGAGTGACTGATAGTGACGTCGAATAGGAATGTATGGAAGAAACCGAAGAAAATGGATAATGTGCGACCCGCCGACCACAAAGGCAGGTAGACAATAATGATGAATATGAAATAAATAAGTAAATAGTTATATACAGTATCTATTACATATGATATTTACAAATTTACTTAAAAAAATAGTTACAGCTCACACGCCGCTGTGAAAGTTTTAATAATAAGCTCTTTATGAAATTAACACGATACACAAATTAATAACCGACGAATACCTACTTAGGACAACGAGGTCTTAATTTATGACCTATAATTATTAGGTCTATCCAATAAAGAAAACTAATATAAAAAATATCCACGATAATCGTGAATTGCGTTTTCATGAAATTATATACACTTATTGACAAAATAACAAATCTTGCTAAGGTTTACCTATAAATGTAGGACCCTATACATATGAACATAAATTAAACTTAGTTACAATTAACAACAAAAGTTTCGTTTACATTATCACTAATACAATTATAATAATTTTCATTCTAATTTCTTGAGATTTGTATTCTTCACAAACAGGCACGCTGAACCACACGCTGAATAAAAAAAGAAGTTTATCAAAATTGAGAAAAGCGCCATCTATTTATGACTTAATGTACTATCAAGTCTGTTATCTCACAAGTTAGTTCTCCGTGATAACTACACAATATAGAAAAATAATTGTTAATGCTTTTGAAGATATTTTATACATTTAAGTAATAAACAAAAATACCTGTGAGAAGGGCGCCAATAGTAAGGAAAGGCGGAAGACATCCGTAGTCTATGAGAGCGGGAAAAATAACAGCACCAATGACAGTGCCACATCTACCACTCATCAGGAATGTAGCCATTGCCATTACTCTGAAAGAATCATGCGACCTTTAATAATTTTAAATCACTACATGGATTATTACGATTACTTAAAAACCTACGACGGATAGTGTCGCCATCTATTAAAAATTTGTAAAACTAAACCTTATAATGGTAACCTTTGAAACCACAAATATCATCTTCGGGATATTGTTGCAGAATTGTGCATCAAGTATTAAAGTGACCCCAAGATACTACCCTGGGGAACTCCTGCTACATTGATTTCGTATCAGATGATAATTTATTCAACAATTACACGATTAAACAGTGCAAATGGTTTTCAACTTACTAAAGAGATATTCAGCCATCCCAAAAATTGGTATCTAATGCCGTAAAGATTACAATTAAGTAAGATTACGGTACAACTATGTAATCAAAGGTATATTAAAAATTACAAGTAAGTGTAAGTGTATTTAATGAAGAGTTTATTGAAATTGTTTTGCATTTTTTGATTGTGGTGTTACTATTCAAAATACTGGTAGCAAAATTCAAAGATATGCATATTTTTTTAGGAAATTTAGAAACACGGGCGAACATACTGAGGTATACTCGGATACTCAGCTGTAGAACCGATGAAAACTGCCAGCTGTTTTGTCAAAGGACTAAACACCATGTGGTTTTAGTCGGTTTTGAATCTGACATAACGAAGTCACCGTCAGCACTAGTCGTTTAGTATGCAAGAAAAGGTATGAGGATACAGAAGCAGGTAAGCAATTTTTTTTTATCAATGTCAAGTTTCCCCATTTGTTAGTTCACAAAACAACGGAAGATAGATGAGTAAGTAGTGAGTACCTACCTAAGGGAAGTAGGAAATAGCTCTACAGTGATGCTGGATAGTGAAGCTCCGCACAAGGAGGTCAGTGCTTGCGCTGAAGTGACCATAGCCATCAAAGCGAATGCACTGCTTCCAAGAAACGGCATTAGGATTATTAAAACTGCGCTTGCGATGCCGCAAAAGCTTGCCACTATCTTCTTGCCACATCTGAAATTTGTAAAAAGAATAGACATTTTAATGAAATTTTGAGGAAAAGTGAATATCTGACCATTTGAGCTACTAGATCAATTCCAATTTTAAATTGACTTAAAAAAATATGTATATTCATACCTCAAAATTTCAATGTGTTTCAAAGTGATCAAAAAACAATGTTTAAAAATAATTGACAAGTCGTTCATTGTTGACGGTAGTTCGAAAGATTGTCGATAGATGACTGCAACGTCGCGTCGTGCCGCTAAAGGAGAATTTCGAATTCTCTAGACGTGGTCTAGGTAGCTCAAGTGATCAGAGCATTTTCAATGTGGGGTTCTTCAAAAAGGAACAAGGATTTTTTTCGTTATTTCAGGGTCTAATCTATCATTGTTACCAAATTTCAGTTACGTTAAACCCTTAATTTGTGATTAAGTATCTAATTATCTTTTATTTTACGTTATTAATAAGTGAGGTTTAAGAGGAAACACTAAGGGCGAGAGAATTGAAAAATAGGTATTTGTAAAATCTATTGCTGTCGCGCAGTGCCCGAACAACCGAGCTATCAATATGTGAGTGGGACTGTCAATGTGTGCGTGGTACGCCGCCCCCACGTCCCGCACCCTCCTGTGCCTGTGCGCACTGCGCTCGCCACCAAGTCTTTCTTTCACTGTCCGGACGAATGCTCTAATCACTCAGCCAAGGAATCGTTACAAGAAGCGTCGAATTTATCCAATACCTACCTCTTACGCGCTGTATAGCTAATGTGAAGACATTACCACCCTCACACGCAATGCAATGTCTTCCCAGATCTTTGACTATCGATGAAGATGAAATAATTGCTATTTATCCTATTACTTTTACTTTTTTGCATTCACAATTTATTTGAACAGTGAACAAAAGTAAACGATCGTGGGTTCGAATCAGAGCTAGGTGTGAGACAGGTCGTTTTTTATCAATAATTAAATTTCAATGATAAAAATTGTATTGTGAAATTTATTCACTCTTTACGTCCATTTTGCATAATAATAAGTAGTCTAGCTATTATAGTCTCACTAGTATCTAAGTATGCTAAGCCCAGTGTTTTTAATGAAATAATAAATAAATTTATTATTTCTACAGTGATGAAAACAAAGATAATTCAAGTATTTTATCGCAAATGCGTTAAGTGCTAATGGAGGTAGGACATGACGGTATCTCCCGCGCTAATTGAGCAGTCCGACTGGGGAAGTACCTCGCCCTGCAGAAAACCGCGGCTAATAATAACTTTGTGTTGTGTTTCCGGCGGTAAGTAGGGTAGCCAGAGCTCACTAGGGAGGTTTTGTGTTGTCAGCGGGAAGACCAAAGGCTGACTTGTGCGGGCGTGAAATGTTGACGTGGTGGTCAGGGAGACCCGGCGAAACGGTTAACCGCTGGCCACCCGCAGGCTGTACGGTTCCCGAACCTGGGGATTACTTAATCTCCGCCCCAGGAGGCTGAACCAGCAGCCTGTGTAAAGTTCCCGGTGCTGTAGTCGTGCCGGAGAAGGAGACCGGAGTGGACCCGGCTGCAGTACCCGGGAGGGGACCGGGGGCCCTTCCGCCCACCGCGCCAGCCAGTCACATAACCCTAATATGTCAGCGGTGGCGCGAAGCCTTGCCTTTGTCTCCTGCGCTGCCAGCACAGAGGCTCCCTTAACCTTCACCCCCCCCACTCCCACTCCTTCACAAAAATGGTCAAATCAATAAAGAGAAACATTCCTCCAGCTATTAACTCCACTATGCAAGTGGACTTTTGCAACATCAGGGGCCTACACTCAAACCTACACGAGGTCCACCACCATCTAGAAGCCGCGAAACCGACGTTGCTCTTTCTGACGGAGACTCAAATATCATGCCCTGCCGATACGGGATATCTAATGTACCCTGGCTACAAACTCGAGCACAATTTCTTGAGTAAAGCCGGGCCGTGCAAACATCCCTCGCTCTGAGGTGGAGGAAAGTCGCGAACAACTTGTGTCTGAAATCGAGACTACTCTCACCAGAGTATCCGATTGGGGACGACTAAACCTGGTCCAATTCAACCCTACTAAGACACAAGTATGTGCATTCACCGCTAAGAAAACCCCATTTATTGTGGCGCCCTAATTCCTGAACACACCGCTCACCATCTCCTCGAGTATCGGGATCCTTGGTGTCGATATCTCCAGCGATGTCCAGTTCCACAGTCACTTGGAGGACAAGGTTAGGCTGGCATCAAAGGAACTAGGAGTACTTCACTGCGGAGCAAAGACTCCTTCTTTATAAGGCACAGATTCGGCGCCACATTGAGTACTGTTGTCACCTCTTTGCCGGGGCGCCTGCATGCCAGCTTGACCCATTTGATTCGGTACAACGGCGGGCGCTGAGGATCGTCGACAATCCCATACTCTCAGGTGGTGTGGAACCTTTGAACATCAGAAGGGACTTCGCCTCACTGTGTGTGTTCTACCGCCTGTATAATGGCCTGTGTTCAGAAGAATTGTTTGACATGATGCCCACACCAACTTTTTATCATCGCACCGCTCGCCATAGAGAGGGAGTTCATCCTCACACACTACAACCGGAAACGGTGCGCACTGTGCGGTATGAAAGGATTTTCATCCCGCGCACGCTCAAGCTGTGGAATGAGCTCCCTGCCGTGGTTTTCCCAAGCGACTACAATATGGGGTTCTTCAAGATGGGCATTAGACGCTTTCTTCAGGGTAGGCAGCACGTGTGTGACGCCTCTGGTGTTGCAAACGTCCATAGGCCACGGTGACCTCACAGCACACGGCCCACCTGATGGGATCAGGTGGGCCGTGTGCTTGCCTGCCACCTAAGTGGTATAAAAAAAGCTTCCAAGAAAAATCGAGAATTATTTGAAGAAAATGCAAGCACATCTTCAGAGTCTGATTTTGATCTTTTTTTTTATTTATTTATTTACTAGCTGACCCGCGCAACTTCGTCTGCGTCACCCCGTTTTTGCAACATTTTTCATTCCTGCTCCGCTGCGACCTGCGACCTGTTGGTCGTAGCATGATGTTATATACATAAAAACCTTCCTCTTTAACCATTCTATCTATTAAAACAAACCGCATCAGAATCCGTCGCATAGTTTTGAAGATTTAAACATACAAAGGGACAAGAAAAATAGGGACAGAGAACGCGACGTTATTTTATACTATGTAGTGATTTACACACTATGTAACAATTTTGAAATATTGATAAAAAATTATGTAGAAAAAGTTCATCAGTTACTTATTACCTTTCAACAATAGAACAGCACAATAATCTGATAAATGCACTTCACGCAAAATATCGATATCGATGAACAACACTAAGATATCGATAAAATTATCGACTAAGCTTCACGTCACAAGAGTGTTTGTATATGTATTAGTCCGCGCGTCCCCAACCTCAACCCTTCCTCCGCAGAGTGCGATAGAGACAACTGCAGCTTGGACCGAAAATACCTATTAAAAGTGCGTGAAATCAACGTTTCGTACTCCCCTGATTTCTTCTCCAAAACTTAACCGATTCAGCTACTTCTATCATTAAAAATTAAAGAAAGGTTTTTGGCGTGTTCCTATGTTTTCCTTTTTTTATAAAATCTATTTGAATTTGTTTACTGAATGTTTGAACACAGCGGAAAATCTGGCCAATTTTTTAGGTATTTGAAGGTTCATAACTCTTTTAATAAATAATTCATGAAAAAAATGAAAACATAGGAACATGACAATAGTGGCCATAGATTTTTAGAAAAAAAAAATATTGCTCTACTAGTATTATCCAGGGAGAAAACAGGGGACTACGTTTGTATGGGAAATCAGCCCTAGTGTTTCCTCTTAATAGATGTTCTACAACATACTTCACTTACTTTATATTCTTTAAATTGAGTTTATTTTGCTTCCCAGGCCTTCTTCAGTATTATAAGCCATCAAGTCTTTCAAAACTCACCTGTTGACTAAAATCCCTCCAATTCCATACGTGAGGATGGACCCGGAACCGACTGCAGCACTTTGGAGGTAGGTCATCATATCTGTGGCTATGGGAATACAGGTCTCTTCCACGTCCGTATGGTTGATAGGTGCGATGGCGGAACATAAACTATTGGCACCAGAACCAATCATAGCTGCTAGATGTGGATACCACAGACGGATTGTGTTAGACCTGCAATTACAGTAACTAAATTAGTTTTTGATGATTTGTTGGGTATGATCACTATAACTGTGGAAATATTTTGATGATATCTATAGTTTTTTTTTTATACTACGTAGGTGGCAGACAAGCACACGGCCCACCTGATGGAAAGCGGCGACCGTGGCCTATGAACGTGTGCAACACTAAGGGTGTCACACACGCGCTGCCCACCCTGAAGGGAAAGGGGGAGAGATGGGAAGGGGTGGGGAGGCTAGGAAGGGGAGGTGAAGGAGGGGTATAGTGAGCTCTGGCTACCCTACTTACCGGCGGGAACACAACACGATGGTTATATAGTAAAATATAACTTACCCAAACATACAGCCAACATGTATAGAACACATGAGAGCCAGCCACTTAAGATGGGGTGGTCTGAACAGCGGTGCTAACTGCGCCCAGCCCCCCCTCAGAGCCGCTACGCCTCGGCCCTGCTGCTCAGTCTTTTCTTCTACTAAAACTTTCACCTGGAAGTAGAAAAATATTTATCTGTTTTACTACTTGTACTTCAGTTATCGGTAGGTCCGTTTTGGGGTGGTGGTCCAACTACTTTGTCCAATCAGTTGGATCACGGGCCTACAATAGGGGTGGTGGTCCAACGAAAAAAAATAGATGGACTATGGCACCTTATCTTTGACCCGTGGTCCTGATTGAAATTTGACTGTTGTTGGTTTTGTTGTTTGTTTTGTTCATCATTATTTGCTTACTAGCTGATGCCCACGGCTTCGCCCGCGTGGAATTTTGTTCCCGTTCCCGCAACCCTTGGGAACCTTTTCCCGGGATAAAAAGTAGCCTATGTGTTATTCCAGGTTCTAATCTACCCCTGTACCAAATTTCAACCAAATCAGTCCAGCCGTTTATGCGTGAAAGAGGAACAAACATCCATCCATACATCCATCCAAACAAACTTTCGCCTTTATAATATAAGTAGGAAGTAGGAAGTAGGAAGTAGGACTAGTAGGATAGGACTGTCTATAAGCATCATTATTTATTATTAAGTATGCAGGTGGTAACATATTTAGGTACTATCAAACGCAGATACAGAAATAGTGGAGTCATCCATATCATGATATACACGTATTTTAACGCGGGAGTAGGTGAGTATTTTCTGTACGAGAAAAAAACCTTATTAATTTTATTCTTACCGGAAACTCTTCAGCTGGTTTCCCCGTGTTACATCTGTATATAGCCCTGAAGACGGCCATAGCTTCTTCGTTCCTTCCCCGTGACATAAGGAATTTTGGGCTCTCTGGTAGGAAGGAGAACGCCAAGCCAGTCAGAAGGGGAATGAGCGCAGTTGCAAACAGGAAGATGTTCCACGAGTGAATTACTGTAATAGGAAAAAAATATGTTTCAACTTTATTAATTGGTATTAAGAAATGATTTCTATAAATTATCTAGCTTAGTTTCTCAAAGAATAGGCCTTAAGGTGTTCAGGCATTTCCAGACATTTTTTTAAATAAATTTCTTCTACGAAGCGGGTGTAGGTCGATATTTACTATGAAGCGACTGCCATTTTTAACCGACTTCAAAGAAGGAGGAGGTTCTTATTTCGTCTGTATTTTTATATCCACAACTCACTGACGATATCAAAGACCTTAAATAAGATCAGTCATCAGTTTTTTAGGGGCTCCACCTATCGAAACTGATTTAAAGCGAAGCGAAAATTCTTGCAAGCACGGTCTCACTGTCTTATGGTCGACAATCCTAAGATTCTCCTGGCAAGTATTAGTTTTCCTTGCCATGTGCTAACTTTATCGCTTATTACTTAAGTACAAGTCTATTATGTATTCAAATAATGAAAGTTTTACTTAGGCATAATTAATTGAATTCTATTACACTCACCAAAATAATCTGTGACGTAGAAATCCATATTCTTAGTGAGAATGGCCCAGGCGAGGAGAGGTAGCGTAGTATTCGCAATGGTGTAGAACATACTCGATAATAGAATCACTCGAGCCCTGAGCTCTGTTCGGTGGAGTTCTGCGAGGTATGAGATCAGAACTGCAAAGGGTCCGTTGAACCTGAAAATATGGAAGACAATTGAGCATGAGTTCTTTTCATGTATATTTGACAATGTAATTAATTTGACAGATTTCTTTTCGCATACTCACAGAAATCCACTAGCGAATCGCGTCACAAGGAGCATGGGAAAATTCTGGCTCATAGCTGCAGCCATCTCGACGAGACCAGAGCAGAAGAATCCCCACACCATTATCTGCCGTCTGCCTAACGTGTCTGATAAGAACCCCCACATCAACGCTGATGATATCATGCCTGGAGACAATGATGTTGTGGTTAAGTAAAATTACCCTATTCATGACAAGTCATTCGATGATTTGAGTGAAATCAAAGATGGACAAACCATGTCCATCTCAATTTTTATCTTGCTCGCTCTAAATTTCCAAGTCTGACCTCTGTTATATTGAGAAGGGTAAGATGTTAAGCCATTTTTATAGTTTGTTGAGAATACATGTTTGGTTTCAGTAATTAATCTTTAAATAATGACATAATTTTAGTGGTTTTTGAAAGAAAAGCAAAACAATTCAACAGCTGCTTATCGTCTTGCTATAGTTCGCCAACGGTAGCGAGAAATGTTATGAGTCATACGAGTAAACAAACATATTTTGATACCTAGCCGTGGTTTTGTTAGTTTTTCTACGGAGCTAATTACTTTGCTGTCTCATATATATCATACTAACATTGTACGAGCAGTGACAGCTTTGTGCCTTATGTATTGTTTACGAATATGGTGAATGACGGATGAGTGAGTGAAGAATATATCTCTGATTGTGTTTGATAATTTAGCGCTTAAGCTTGGTAAACGTCGGATTCTGAAACCATTACCGGAATCCTTGTCAGACACTTCCAGGGATAACAACTATTATGTGTTTTGTGCTCATGTGTAATTCCAGACTATAATAATAATAATAATAATAATAACTAACTCTGAAATATAACCTTGTGGAAGTTGAGGTACCGTATTATAGATATGTTCCTGAGCCAGTTCTGGAAAATAGTCATATCACATTGTACTGGGATCGATCTATCATCACTGATAGGACTGTTGTAGCCAACAAGCCTGACATTGTGGTGATAGACCGATCCGAGCGCCGAGCATTGATTGTTGATGTTACCATTCCTCATGACGAGAATCTCGTGAAAGCTGAGAAAGATAAACAGGTTAAGTACTTGGACTTAGCTCGCGAGATTGTCGACATGTGGAGTGTTGACTCAGCAATCATTGTGCCGATAGTCGTGTCAGTCAATGGACTGATAGCGAAGAGCCTCGATCAACACCTAAAGAGGCTCGGGTTAGACGGTTGGGTCAAGGGCCAGATGCAGAAGGCTGTGCTACTAGATACGGCGCGCATCGTGAGGAGGTTCCTTTCTCTGGAGCCCTAACCACCGGTAGCTTGATCCCTGTATCCGATACCGGTGGCACTCTGTTTTTTTATATTTTTAAATGTATATATTGTTTTTTATTGTTGTATATTTATATTTAAAAATGTAAAAAAATATGAAAAGTGTGAATAAATTGAAATAATAATAATAATAAATGTCTTTATTGTACACCAATATGAAAAAAATACAGAACAAGTACAAAGTAACCATGGTAAATACAATTGGCGGCCTTATCGCTCTGCGGCAATCTCTTACAGGCAACCATAGGATGGACAGAAAAGCAGGAGAAAAGTGTTTCTGGGCAGTTTGGTGCGCAAAAATATTATATGGAGAAAATAATAATATCTAGTCAAACACAACACAATATGCAACATGTACATATACACATACCTACATACACACACCTATCACCATACACACATACATCCATACACACATAATTAGGTATACACAAATAGCATACATATAGACATAGGTACCCGCTATTGTTTTCAGCGAGTACCCATCCCAACAATAAAGAAGAAAGAAAGAAAAGAAAAATAATAATACTACATAACTACATACATAATAATAATTATAGTTCTCCATTGCTGTCAGAGGAATAAGTAGTACTCCTTTACCAGTCTCTTGAATACAGGCAGAGACTGAGCACTCCTGATAGTCACTGGCAATGCATTCCACAGCCGAGCTGCTTGGACCGAAAAAGACTTGTCGGCAAAGTTGGTGCAATGACTTGGTATTTTCAACCTCAGATTCTCCGATGATCTCAAAACCCTAGAGTGCGTGTTATGCAAGAATTCAAATCGTCGTTTGAGATAGGAAGGAGTTAAGGGATTAAATAAAATATTGTATAAAAGAGAAAGAATATGAGCATTCCGGCGAAAGCGTATAGGTAACCACTTGAGCTTTTGTCGAAATTCAGAAACATGATCATATTTGCGTAGACCAAATATGAAACGTATACAGAGATTTTGGAGTCTCTCAAGCTTGTTAAGTTGGTCTTCGGTGAGATCTAGATAGCTGGCATCAGCATAGTCGAGGATAGGGAAAAGAAGAGTTTGTGCAAGCGCAATCTTCGTGGCAGTAGGCAGAAAATTTTGAAGCCTACGCAGGGACCCCGATGCAGCAAATATTTTGCGCTTTAATTCTTGGATCTGTGGACCCCAAGATAAACAATTGTCCATTAGTATTCCCAGGTTTTTAACCTTCTCACTATAAGGGACACTTACCCCATTACAAATCACTTGTGGGAGAAGTGACCGATCTACCTTGGTTATCATCCTAGGGCTACCGACAAGAATGACCTGCGTCTTACATGGGTTAACCTCAAGACCGTACGAGGTACTCCAGTTGCATATCACTGCTAGGTCAGCATTAATGGTATTAATAGCTTCTTTTAGTCGGTCCGGTGGGGCCCGAGAATATATCTGTAGATCGTCTGCATAGAGATGGTAGGATGAAGATAGTTCGTTGGTGATTGAGTTTATGAAAACTGAGAAGAGTAAGGGAGAGAGAACGCCGCCCTGCGGTACGCCAGCAGTCGTTGCACACCAAGAGGAAGTAGCATCCTTGATACAGACACGCTGTCGGCGACCATACAGGTAACTATGAAACCAGTCAACCACAGTTGGAAATATGTTAAGAGAGCTCAATATGCCAAGCAGAATGTCGAAATCAACGGTATTGAAGGCATTACTAAAGTCTAACAGAGTTAGCACTGTCAGTTCACCCTCCTCCATACCTGATCTGATATCTTCCGTAATATGAACCAATGTAGTAGTAGTGCTGTGCCCAGGCCGGAATCCAGATTGTAGAGGATTCAACAGCGAGTTTTTAGTGAGGAAATTATTGAGCTGTGTGTGAACAAGTCGTTCAAGGACCTTGGAGAGAAAGGGTAAGATGGAAATAGGACGATACTCAGAGAAAGTGGAAGGATTTTTCTTTTTAGGTATAGGGATTATTTGGGCATCTTTCCAAGCGATAGGAAATGTATTACTGGCTATAGAGTAATTCAGGATATGGCAGATGACGGGAAGGATTTCTTCGATTATAGGGTGGATCATATTACGGCTGACACAGTCGCTTCCTACCGCGTTGGACGTTATTGACATGATGCTCTTCTTGACATCACAAGCCGTGAATTGACTAAAAAAGAATGGAGAACAGTTGGGAGTCGAGATTCTTGAAAGATGCTGTATTGTGTTTTGTTTTGTCATTCTATCTAGTTTTGACGACGATGAGAAATGTTGATTAAGTGAATCTAGATTTATGTGGTCAGGGACCGGGTCTTCGTGAGATTTGCCTACTCCCAACGTCTTTAGAAACTTCCAGACCTTTGCCGGATCTCCGTTCTCTACAGAGGTATGGATATATCGGCGTTGTGCATAACCTATCTCTGTACCATATATTATCTGGATCTATTCAGCCGTGTTTGAGTAACAAACGTCCAACATCTAAACAGCCTTACAAAGTGTCACATTTATAATAAAATATCATCATTCCCTGAACCTTTTTCCCAACTCAGTTGGGGTCGGCTTTCCAGTCTAACTGTGATGCGGCTGAACTTCGATATTTTGCGTGAAGCGACTGCCATCTGACCTCCACAACCAATGGTCTAATGACCGACGACAACCGGGACCGACGGCTTAACGTGCTCTCCGAGGCACTTATAAACCTGCGATAAATACACACATAACTTCGAAAAGCATCGAAAAGTCATTGGTGTGTGCCATGGTAAACCTGGGATCGAACTCGAGACCTCGTCTCAGCAGTTCATTACCCATACCACTAGGCTACCGTGGCACATTTATAATAAAATAGTTGGATGGTAATTCTCCTTGTGAAATCGGACGAACTTATAAGTCTTGGAATATAACGCACGTGGTATCATTATATGATAAGATGACAGAATCTGTCAGCTGCTTAGAAAATAAACACAAATATTCTTCCTTTGCTTCGATAACATTGTTCTTCTACACACCTATCAAATATAATGTGCACAAGTACACAATATCACTCGATTTCTATCACTCAGTGTACATAATATCACCAGTTTCCATCCAAATATTGTAATAGTGACGTATGACTTATGTAAAGATATTTTTGCATGACGTTAAACATTATTTGTATGTTATGGACTATTTTCATTCGTTGTTTCATTCACTTACTATATTTATAATGGAAGGTAACTGTTTTTAAAAAAAAGCTATAAATAGGTGGTGAACGTGGATCTCGCATTTGACACCGGTTACCATCTCGATACGGTATAATAAATTAAAATACTTGCAGTCTACCGACTCCATGTATAATACACTGTCATACAGAAAATCTAACCATATTCAATTACATACATTGTGAAATTCATTGCCAGCGAAGTTAGAACTTTAGCTAGATAAATACATACATTAGTTTGGCGTCACACAAGGTACACTTTTGGGTCCATCTTCATTTAATGTAAACGGGTTATGCCTGATACAATACATTTATAATATACGTCATAGGTTGACTTTAGACGGAAAACCAAACAGATCAAATAGCTGACACCTATTCATAAAGTTATATTAGCAAAGCTTAGCATTGTTTGACTGTGATAGATATCTAAATTATAATGAAAACAAAAGGTTTGTTCGTCTAAATTTGTTATTGTGATATAGTAAACATACAAATATAGGTCATCAATATCGTTTGATATAACCTTTTTATTTTTTAAGTGTCACCACACCCTCGACAACTTCCTCATTGACGTAGTGGTCGTATTAGTAGTGATATCAGGATTACTAATACTATTTGATGTTTCTCATATTATTGCCTTCTTCTTCTCTCGTATCGAAGGCATGGTGTCCTGCTCTTATTTACATTCTCAATGGCATAAATATTGCCAGAAAGAGTTTTACTTTAGTACTTTACTTTGTAGTTTTAGTACTTTATCGCTTGAAATTATTACTTAATTTGAAGTTGATGCTAATATGGACTAGTTTAAGTAAAGGCAGTAATAATATCTAAATAAATGAAAAACTAGTATTACAATAAATCAATGTTAGAGTTCAATGTCGTCAATTCGACAGAAGAAGAAGTTCAATGTGGCTCATAGAATTGACAGGTATCTTACAGGCAACCATGGGATGGAGAAAAATATAGTAGAAAAGATTAGGGTCAGTTTGGTATACGTAAATAATAATTTAGAAGTCTACCTATATGAGATGACCCATCACAATATAATTAAATTCATAAAGTAGTCTTACCTCCATACGTCATAGCAGTGATCGTTCCCATATCTAATAGACTCAACCCCATATCGCACTGCGCTCTAGTGAAGATGTAACTAGCAGCACTGGTGACGGAGACCGCACTCCAGAAGGCAGGAAGCGTGCACAGCATGAGAGCAATGTTGAATTTGCCATAGCCGGTCGCGGCGATCGCACTTTCGAAGTCCGAAGCTTCAGGCTCTGTAAATATGTACAAAGATACATATATACATTATAAATATATACATTCTCTTGTTACTAACTTGGAAGAGTTTTCACCTAGAAACAAATTTGTCACAGATTCAATTTTCATTTTGGATGTTGATTTTTCCAACCTGGTTATTACTTTTTCACATGGCCCATCAAAATAACTTCACCTCGCCGATAGTAAGGTAAAGATAAAGTCCGAGGAAAGATGGTAATCATCACATACAATAATTATGTTACAATGATGACCCTCAGTTTGATGACCTCATCAGATGCTTTTTCAGGAGTATAGGAAGGAACAGGTGTGCCTTACCACTTTGTGTGAATAACTAATTTAAATAAATCCAAAATTCGAATGAAAACTATAATAATAATATGATCTCTGAGTGATATTCCCACAAGATCAGAGTTACATACGTGGGTAATACCGCGACGCGATGATAGTGAATAATGAAAAAATGCATGTTAAAATACTAAACGGAACTCTGATTGAAGAATTACAAAGTTTGGCTAGCTAAAATATGCCAATAACATTGATAAAAGCCAAAACGTCTCACACAAGTCTGGTTTTAACCCAAAATATTGGCCACATGCCAGTGATCCCAGAGCTTTGATTTTAACGTTACCTAAATGTCACTCAGCTTTACTGCTTTGTTCAATTTTAATATGACTGAATAGTTCCCGGCATATATATAAATGAAACGAGGAACTGGCGCGCGTGGCTTGATATGATAGAATTTATGATTCGTGGATTTGAGCTCCTCCACGCTGTAGTACCCTGTGGTATCCTGAAAAGACACCTCAAAATGCGTACTGTGTATATAGTGAAAGTACATTTTATGACGTCACTAGGAGGATAAAGAGGAAAATATATGCTATATGGAGATGATAAATAACGTAATGTTATTTATGGAATTATTGTAAATGCAAACCTTTGTGTACAAAATGTATTTGCAGAGTAAAGGTACAATATTAATTTAATAACTAAATGGAACTGTGCTATTGGCAATGCTATTATCAAGATATGGTTTGTATTCAATTTGTGGTGAAAATAATATAAATATTTTTGTAATTGCAAACGAAAATTGAAATGAACATAACAACATAACATAACATAAGCTCACGCCTATATCCCCGAAGGTGTACCTAGGCAGAGGTGCTAACACCCACATTTTGCCAGTTTATGTTTAGGTCATAAATGTAATAGGTGGCGAGCCTATTGCCATGAATCGGGCACTTATAAACCTACGATAAATACACACAATACATGATTTCAAAAAGCATCAAAAAGTCATCGGTGAGTGCCATGGTAAAACCTGGGATCAAACCCTGAAACCTCGTCTCATCAGTCCATTACTAGGCTGCCACTAGGCTACCGTGGAAGAGAAATAAAAAATGGAACTATAAAAATCTGATTACCTATAGCATGATCCAATATTGAAGTGAATAACATCCAAGAATATAATTAACAGTATCGACCAATCGATTGCGAAAAGACATTAAGCAGTCGGTGCCATTAGACAAGAGGTCATAATAATATTACGGAGATCGATCCTTCCGTCTTATAACAGTAATTAAACACTATAGATAGATCAGGCATTACGAAATTTTAAGGACAATTGACTAAATGTTCAATGGAACTTAAGGTCGACAACTACACGCAACTGTGGTGTGTCTATTGTTTTACTGGAATACAATAAGACTATCAAAGCAAACACGAACACGAATTATTAAGAAACTACAAACTGAGTACACCAATATGATACATCCATGATCAAAGAAAAGAGACAATTAGGAAATCTCATCTATGACAATGATGGAGATTTTGCAGGAGATATTGCAACCTGTTGGAGTAGTACCATCCATCGATATGATACGAATATGGTAGGTACTATGGTCAATTAAATTTAAGGGTCCTTCCAAATTTTTTTCCTGGGTTCAATAAACGGGTCTTAGATGTCAAATCGATAACATCTGAGATGGTGACCATTACTTTCTAGACATCATCAGCTGTGTAGTCAAATTTCTGAACCCAAATATGAGGCATATAATTTAAAATCTTCTTAAGACCAAAACCAATAATCTAGGTCCTACCTTGAGCTAGCTTCTCCAAATTCGATGACGACAATCCCGTAACTTTAAATAGATGGTCGTGGGGAATTACTTCTTTCACTCCCGTCTCCTGTGCTTCACACTTCACCATTTTGGATTTTGTATTCTTCAACTTAAATGATGACTACAAGGAATTCCCATTTCCTTGTTGATTCTTCGCGTGTTCCCGTGGACCATTCTCAAAGCAATGAGGTAATAGTATTATCGCTTCAGTATATGTTGTATCATAAAGTTTGTATAGGATTTTGTGGGTGTGCAGAACCAACTGCGTATCGGTATGTACACAGCTACTAGTTCAATGTATATTTGATGATAACACTTGTTTTTAAGTGTGACTTTGTCTGTTTTTAGTCGTTGTAGAAATCTTTTGTTATATTTTTAACTGGCAATTAATTTATAATTTATGATGTGCAGTTATCATCAGTTTTTAGATTAGATAGTGGTTTAAACTAATCTATGTAAATGTCTGTGTACTACACGACGTTGATAGACATTAGGTTTGCTTTTACTATTAGTGCCAGTTGCCTTCGATGAGAGTTAGTTGCCAGTGTACTTTTCATATTTAGGGCACGTCAATTTGATTTTACTTCGCCTGATGCTCAAGGCAAAGTCTAAGGAACGAGGGTCGCCATTACAAACACGTTTAGTGTGTACTTTGAGAATTATGATGCAGTTGTTCTGCTTACTACTGAGCTTGGTTCTTTGTCGTGGAAGCCTTTCGGTACGAAATAGTTATGCCAGAGACCGTAGAAGGAGTCTTCTGGGTATCGTGAAACGGTAGTGATAAAAGATTTCAGTCGAAATTAATGCATCTTGTATGGGCAGAGATGTGTTCGACTGTTACGTCCCAGGTTTGATTGACAAAATTCAAAATTTATTTATTCTTTATAGACCACTAAACTGAACTTACAAAACGTCCATTACATTTAAGTGTAAAGTTTTTGGAGAATATATCTGTTTGGTATGGGTATTTCAAATGCTTGTTTACTAAATGTATGTATGTAAGCATGTTTATCCACATTCTAGAACAAAGTTTTTCATATTACCAATGCCTTGTTAGTCTATATGTCACACTGTGAATCATATCTCCCAGTACAAATATTTATAATTCTATCACTAGAATAACTACAGTTAATATAATTGTTCGTTTGCATGTTCTAGATGAAAATGACATATCTGTTTAGTAATAAAACACCATTGCATACCAACATCATCTATAGTTTAACCTATTGAAATAGGCGTTACATGGCGACAATTCATTATATCATTCTGCAACCTCCGATGTCCAAGTCGCCTCCGCTCATCATGGCTGTGCGGGCCCGCAGTCTTCTCCAAACTTGTTCCGCCGTCTCCTTCTCGAGCATTACTTGCTCACAGAAGGAGGCGCCGGCAGCCCAAGCGTTTGCGCATCGCGTGAGCAATGCGGCGAGCGATAGAACCCGCACTCCTTATGGCCACCAATAGGACCCGCCTCGGCGTCTCCCACATCGGACACACGATCAGCGTATGCAGCCCCGAGTTCTCGCTCGCATCACAGTTATGGCATTCGGACGTTGGCTCCTTCTGGATCCGCTGTAGGTAATTCCCAAAGCACCTGGTGTGGACTCTCTCATGAAGGGTCTTACCGATGTTACTATGGCGTGTGCCCTGCCCCTGTGGAGGACTGGTATTCTGAATGGGACTATATTATGTGGTATTAAGCCATTGAAAATTAAGTTATCTAGCATGAGAACTTTCATTTTGCGATTCATGATTAGTAATTGTTTAAAAATCCAGCTTTATTTCACTTTATGTCGCTGAATAATAATATAAGCGCATCCGTTTCCATTGTCTCTCTACATTATAGTTACTATGCAATGTGTGAACATGTAGAATCCACAATGTACGAGAAATCAAAGATAACGCGAAGAAACTAAAGGTTATTTATAGTACAAAGCCATCGGGTGATTTTAGAGAATCATATGTTTGTTTTGCTTATTATGACCATACATTTCATTCTGAGCAAGACTAACTTTTAGGCAACGATTTTATCACTTATATTGTCAAAGAATCAAAAAGAACTAATGAAACAATTTTGTTTATTTAGTTTAGGCACATAAAGAACACATATGAATGTCGAAATTTTACAATTTTATTTGTCAAAAATATAAAAAAAAAGTAAATACATATATCATTTGAAAATGAATCTTTCGCGTGGTTTGGTAATTGGATCTACTGAGAAGATACCAGCAAGAAACTCATCTCAATTTCGGGTTCATTACTTGCAGAGGAGGTAGTGGCAAATGCGAGTCAATTTTTTTTTAATTTTTCTTTAAAAAAAATTAATATTAGCAACCGAAATCACTAATATTCCTCTTAACCCCTCTAGTTGGAGGGGTTATGAGGAATATTAGTGATGAGAGAGAGCTCAATGGCTTGTGTTAGGAGAGGGTTCACGTCGGTAGTGTAATAGCCAGTATTTGAACCTGGGACTTCGCGATCGTAAGGCCGACTCCTTAACCACTAAGCTACTGATGCTATATTACTTGTTATTACCCGCGGATTCACTCGCGCAAAGTTCTGATCCCTATAGTAGACAAACACTGACACAAGATTTTTATATCGATATTAAAAGCTTGTAAAGACGTTAGAATGTTGTTGGTTACTCAATCACGATCTAACGGCTGAACTGATCTAGCTGATTTGATTCAGGGATAGAGTCTGAAATCTGGAATATCACATAGACTACATGGAATAGGTCCAAATGGGCTTCAGGGGCTGGAACTAAACACGAAATGAGACCTCCAGGCGACAACTAGTGAAAATGCTTGATGCCATCTTAAAGATTGTCCAGCTTTAAGAGAAAATTATGGTCATATTAATTACACATGATATTTAGAACTCTTACTGTGTACTATCGTGATATTCACACACAATCACGATTGAATCATGTATTTTGAGTTTGATTGATATTTAATTAGCTTTTAGATATATTGACTCAAGAAAAACATGGTTACAGGTTGTTACAATAATAAATAGTGTTTCACCGATAACGGAGTGTAAAAATATATGGAGGTAATATTACTAGCTGTTGTGTAACATACATACTTCTTTGTAACATGCCGTGTTTCGAGCAAAAAATGATTACTTACTTACTCACTGGATTATTCCCAGTAGTCCCCTCTAGCTCTGTCCTCCGGGGTGACAGCTGGGAATTGTCTTCCCAGTTGTCACCGGGGTGACAATTTGTGCCGACTGTTCCCTTTCCCTTTCCTTTCCCTACTCACTTACTTACTTACTACACTCATACATAGATTTACATGGGCGTGGATTCCATAGAGTACAAAAGGCCTTAAGATAAACCTTACCCCACATGACATTGTATTATTAAATTTTCAATTCTTTCTCTTTGTTAATCGTGTGAGTTAGTTAGTTGATATTTATTATGTATGTACGTGTACTTTACTTTGAAATTAAAATACGATAGGTACCTATAGATATAGGCGTTACTTGGCGGAAATCCATCACAAAAAAATATATATTGGGGGAGGGAGGGGGACCCCCCACTCACCCACGGTTCAACAATCCAAAGAAACAATAGCAAATTGCAACACGAGGGTATCTTCAGGAGCTCGAGAGCGTTATATACCTATATACTTACCTTACCTTTAGGCAATGTGAAGTCTAAAAAATGTAACTACACCGGTTGTATAATGCGAATTTATTCTACTACTTTTTTGTTTTCCTGTGCGAAATCCCGACGGATACCAATCCCTGACTCGAACCGACTAAAACGTACGCTGTCTTTGGGTCTTTAGTTGCCAGAGGTGAGATAGTAGCGAACATATCACTAGCACCCCGGCAGATCCGCGGCCCTTTCTTTCGAGATGACCCCCTTCGGAACTTTATTCTACTACCAGCCGTACTACCGTAAATATGACGGCGCGTTGACCCACCAAAGTAGGTATTAAATCAATGACATTGAAGCAACAAAAATAAGCGGTCAATGGTCTTCTGCTATCTACGTATTACGAATGCACACACGAGTCTCGTGCGATAATGTGTGTTTATCTCCGTAATGCCTAATAAAGTGTATTAAGAAAATTTATAACCATCATCATCCTGTCCTATCATTGCCGCGGTAGCCTAGTGGTATGAGTAATAGACTGCTGAGACGAGGTCTCGGGTTCGATCCCAGGTTTTACCATGGCACACACCAATTACATTTCGATGCCTTTCGTAGTTATCGTTCGTAGTTATTTATCGCAGGTTTATAAGTGTCCGGTTAATGGCAATAGGCTCGCTACCTATTACATTGGGAGCCAAACATAAACTGGCGAAATGTGGGTGCTAGTACCTCTGCCTACCCCTTTTGGGGATACAGGCGTGAGTTTATGTTATGTTTATGTTATCAACATCCTTGATATTCCAAGTCGCATCTGAGGTAAAATTACCTACCTATTAATCCGGCTATACTTTTATCAGTCTAACCTCTTCAATCCACTGGCTAGATCAAAGTAGGTATTGTTATTAAACTAAACTTCTTGTTCATCCTAGCGTAATGCCAGTAGCATCCGAAGTCCATCCATAGCGTGGTGGTAGTAAACGCAACTGCTACGCAGGAGGCGCAGGTTCGATTCCCGTTCAGTGCATATATTTGTGTTCATGAATCTGCATTGGTCTGGGTATTTCTATGTTAACCCGTAACGCAAGCTAGTTAAACTATGCTTACTATGGGTCTAGGTGGCGTTGTGTAGATTGTCCTAGAATATTTATTTCGGGTCTAACTGCGGTTAATGAACGTCAGTATATTTCGAGAAGCGATTGCTATCTGACCTCCACAACTTATTGGTGATATCAAAGCATTGAAGTAAGTTCAGTTGTTAAACTTTTTCTTGGCTCCAGCTACCCGTAACGGCTGTCATACATGTTTGTATAACAACCGGGATCGACGGCTTAACGTGCTCTTCGAGGCACGACCAATGCAAATAGATATGCATATAAATATTTGTACTGAACAGGGATCAGAACAGTGCCCCTTGCGTAGCAGTCGTGTTCTCTACCGCTACGCCACAGAGACCTAAACAATGGAGAAAATATAGAATGATGTACTTAAATGTAATATTTATTTCTACCTAGAATATTCCATCAAGAACCAAGCGATTCGGTGAGTCTTTTCTCTGCCGCACCATTAAGTCCTGGAATTCCTTACCGGCGCACGTGTTTGACTCTTCCTACAGTTCCGGGTCCTTTAACCGGGCGTGAAAAAGCATCTGATAAGGCCGTCAAGCTGAGAGCCACCATTGTAGCACTGAACGTGTTAACAATGGTGACCCTCTTTCATGAGACTTTGCCATCAGCTTAACATCAGGCGAGGTGAAGTCAAATTGACGTGCCATAATTACCAATATTACAAGCAGTTACATACCTCTAGGGTCTAAATAGTGACATGTAGAGTAGCCTACACTATTTATTTATGAAGTAAATCTCACGGCCTTCGTGGTCTGGGTCAAGTGTACTAAAAAGGAACAAGAGAAACCATAGCGATGGAACTGATATAGCTCGCCTTGCGTCCTACCCTTCATATTGCGTCGCGGTATGTTCGGACTCGCGAACAAAGTCCAGCGGGAAAGACAGCAAAACAATCGCAAACAAGAAGGACATTCAACAGGACATCAATTATTGTAATACTTTTACATTCATAAGTGCTCTTTATGTGCCTAAACTGAATAAATGAAATTTATTCTTTGATTCTTCGATTAACAAGACATAACAGGCGCTCTGTAGAGGTCCTGAAGATGCCTCGTGTAGAGGCGAAACACGTGTCGAGGTTTTTTCTTCCGACTTGCGGAATATTGCACATACGACATCATATTTTCTCGAGTAAGAAGTCTTTTTCTTGCTTTGAGGGCCGCGGTTTCATAGTGTTTATCTAACTTATATTATTATTAAACAATATAACAAAATTGGAGGAGGGTAAGGCGTCCCTTCCACCACCTTGGGGACCCAAGCCAACCTCACCTGCCCGTGGTGCCCTCTGCCGACCAACGAACGAGGCTCTGGCTACCCGCCAACCCGCACTGGACCAGCGTGGCGGGTATACGGTCCGAAAACCCCCCAAGATGTTGGTGTGCACCAAACGGCCCCAAGTGCCCGGGGGCTCCAGTCGCAACACTGACGCGCCTGACGGGCGTCAGTCGAGCGCTGGGGCCAGGGGTGCTAAGAATCACCGGGCGGGATCCCTCCGTCAGACGACCAAAGCATGCACAATGGACAACCGATGCAAACGTAGGTTGTCACTGGTGACACACAACATCTGCACAATGAGGACAGACGAGAAGCTAGCAGAGCTGGAAGAAGAATTGAGCAGGTTGCGCTGGGACATCATTGGGTTATCCGAAGTCCGAAGAGAGGGAGAGGACACAATAACCCTGAAGTCTGGCAACCTGCTCTACTACCGGGAGGGCGACGAGAAGTCGCAAGGTGGTGTCGGGTTCATCGTCCATAGGTCCCTCATAAACAACATCATATCCATCACGAGTGTGTCGAACAGGGTCGCGTACCTGGTACTCAGAGTGTCCAAGAGATACTTGCTGAAGGTCATACAGGTTTACGCACCGACCTCGACACGACCAGATGATGAAGTGGAGGCTATGTATGAGGACATTAGTAGAGCCATACATGCCTCTAAATCACACTTCACTATTGTTATGGGGGACTTCAACGCAAAACTGGGTACGAGAGGTGATAACGAGTTGAGAGTGGGGCAATATGGGTATGGGAGGCGTAACCGAAGGAGTTGGAGGCTGGCCGACTTTCTTGAGAAAGAGCGACTCTTTATGATGAACTCTTTCTTCAAGAAGCCGCCCCACAGGAAATGGACCTGGATGGGCCCCGGTGGTCGTACCAAAAATGAGATCGACTTCATCATGACGACGCATAGACGGATATTCAATGATGTCTCAGTGATCCATAGGGTGAAAACCGGAAGTGATCACCGAATGGTTAGAGGCACATTGAATATTAATGTTAAGCTGGAGAGATCCCGTCTGATGAGGTCTACGCTCCGACCTAGAGCTTCCCATATACAGTACCCCGAGAGCTTTCAACTCGAACTTTCGAATCGCTTCTCTTGCCTAGAAGAATGCAGTACAGTGGACGAGATAAATAACAGGTTGGTTGAAGCTGTTCATTCAGTGGGTTCCAAATTCTTCAGGCCCCGTCGAAGAGATAGACCACAGAAGCTCACCGATCAGACCCTCAAACTCATGGCCGAACGACGCTCTATGAGGCTGCAGTCTACCAATGACGCTGAAGCACATCGGCAGCTCAATAGACGTATCCAGCAGTCTTTGCGACACGACATCCGTGCCTTTAATACTCAATGTATTAAAGAAACGATTGAGCGAAATAAAGGCTCCAAAGTGTTCGCAAGAGACTTGTCTATTGGGCAGAGCCAGTTGACAAAGCTGAAGAGGAAGGACGGCAGCGTCGCGTCGACTAAGGCAGATGTTTTGGGGGAGATCGAGGGGTTTTATGGACAGCTTTATACCTCAGTCACTAAGCCTGCTACTGATACGGTTAAAGATCCAAGAGCCAAGCTAACCCGACACTACAGCGAGGATATCCCGGACATCAGCCTGTACGAGATTAGGGTGGCCCTCAAGCAGCTTAAAAATAACAAGGCACCAGGAGAAGACGGAATCACTTCGGAACTTCTGAAAGCGGGTGGAACACCGATACTTAAAGTCCTTCAGAAGCTCTTCAACTCCGTCTTATTCGAAGGTACTACGCCGGAAGCATGGAACAGAAGCGTGGTGGTCTTGTTCTTCAAGAAAGGTGACAAAGCCTCTCTTAAGAACTACAGACCCATCTCGCTTCTGAGCCATGTTTATAAGCTGTTTTCGAGGGTTATCACGAATCGTCTCGAACGCAGGTTTGATGACTTCCAGCCGCCCGAACAAGCCGGTTTCCGAAAAGGTTATAGTACCGTAGACCACATTCATACGCTGCGGCAAGTCATACAGAAGACTCAGGAGTATAACTTGCCACTATGTTTAGCGTTTGTGGACTACGAGAAAGCCTTTGATTCGATCGAGACATGGGCAGTGCTACAATCTCTCCAGCGGTGTCATATAGACTACCGGTACATCGAAGTGCTGAAGTGTTTGTATAAAAACGCCACCATGTCAGTCCGAGTACAAGATCAGAGCACAGCGGCGATACTGTTGCAGAGGGGAGTGAGACAAGGAGATGTAATATCTCCGAAGCTCTTCACCAATGCAATGGAGGATGCCTTTAAGCTACTGGAATGGAAAGGTCTCGGCATTAATGTTAATGGCGAATACATCACTCACCTTCGTTTTGCCGACGATATCGTGCTCATGGCAGAATCGCTGGAGGATCTAAACACAATGCTCGACGACCTCAACCGAGTCTCTCAACAGGTGGGCCTCAAGATGAATATGGACAAGACCCAGGTTATGGCGAATGCTCATATTCTAAGGCCCTCCCCAGTGTCAGTTGAAGGCTCGACCCTCGAAGTTGTAGACAAGTACGTCTACCTTGGACAGATGGTCCGATTAGACGGATCAAACTTCGAGGCGGAGGTCAATCGTCGAATCCAACTCGGCTGGGCAGCGTTCGGGAAGTTACACAGCGTCTTCTCGTCCAAAATACCTCAGTGCTTAAAGACAAAAGTCTTTAATCAGTGCGTGTTGCCAGTGATGACCTATGGCGCCGAGACGTGGACCCTCACTATGGGCCTCATAAGAAAGCTCAAGATCGCACAGCGAGCTATGGAAAGGGCTATGCTCGGAATCTCTCTGCTAGATCGAATCAGAAATGAGGAGATCCGCAGACGAACGAAAGTGGTCGACATAGCCTACAGGGTTAGCAAGCTGAAGTGGCAGTGGGCGGGGCACGTAGCAAGAAGAACAGATGGCCGTTGGAGCCAAAAGGTTCTTGAATGGAGACCGCGTACCGGTGACGAAGTAGACGAAGCGTGGGACGGCCTCCTGCGAGATGGGCGGACGACATAGTCAAAGTCGCGGGTACCCATTGGATGCAGACCGCCTCCAACCGGTCGGATTGGAGGTCGATGGGGGAGGCCTATGTTCAGCAGTGGACGTCTTGTGGCTGAAATGATGATGATGATAACAAAATGGACAGATAATACTAAAATTCACTGTGGTCTAACTAAAATTAAAATGACAATGATCTGATGATGATTATGAATAATAATGACGAAAATATTGTAATATATCTTGTGGTAACTGCAAACCTACTGCAATCTGGATAAGTGCCGGAGTCCTTCTAAGTGCTGAAATTATAGATAGGTAATCGTATTAAGTAATTTGATGAACATTATTTATGTACATAATATTTTTAATTCTCAGTAACGCAAACAAGTTCCATCAAATGTGTATTTTTGGAAATAATTATATTTTTCTGCTCACCGTACAAGAGTAAGAGAAATTTGTGACAAAGAAGCCGAACAAAGTTGATTGGTAGAAACACGCGGCTTTCGCATGACAGTGGGGGAGGGACAAACATACATACATAAAATATAAACATGACTTTCTCCCTGTGTGGTAGATAGAGATAATATCCCACCACCTGCTTATGTTCTTATATGTTTCAGGAACCATCAGAACTGAACAGGAGAATACCTCTATTTTAGGATGGACAGCATCTAGAGAAGTGTGCCATCATTATGACGAGAGCGAGAACTCGAGGTTGCACATACTTTTTTTTTTTTTTTTTTATCGTGCGAAAAATCCCCACGGATACCTCCCCACCGGAGCCGGTTGGGAAGGTTATGTCGGACTCGAACCGACTAAAACGCACGCCGTCTTTGGGTCTTTAGTTGCCGGAGGTGAGGTTGTAGCCAACATATCCCTCTGCACCCCGGCAGACCCGGGGCCTTCTCTTCGAGATGACCCCCGTCGGGTATAGGGACCACGGTGTCCCCAACTAGCCCCCGAGTATGGGGAGGCGCATTTTGCGCCGCCGCCGTGGCCTGCTTCTGCTAGAGTGACAGGCGGCTCCACCCGTCACCCCCAGGCCCGCGCTCATGGAGGACGGAGGTCATTCTGCGACCTCCGACGTCCGAGAGGTTGCACATACTGACCAGTAGCACTAGCATGAACTCCTATCGAATTCGTAATGTAAAGGTTTCAAGAGAACGGAACATTGTGATTGGCAGTCTGCCTCTTGTGAACCTGTGTGCGTGTGTAGCCCGCCAATCGCAATGCTCCGTTCTGTCGATACCTGTACATTACGAATTCGATAGTATTTCGTGCTGAGGTTACTGAAGCCTAGCGTTGGAGACGCTGACACTAGTCCTAGTGGTGGCCCTAGGTGTAGGAGTTCTTTCGCTCGCCACCTTGTTTACGGTGATGGGACAATGCCCTAACATAACATAGGTTGCCACCATTTCCTTCCGCGAGCAAGTAATTGTCGAGAAAGAAAGAGACGGTACGGGTTTGCAGTAGACTATTTTCGGTTACATAAGATTTTCACTCCAAGAGTTTAAAACCTACTCGGAAAGTGATACGAGAGATATCATCGACCCCCAGAAAAATGTCTTACGTAATTAATGAATAAGCTCAATATTAGTGCCACGATATATGTGTGAATTGCTAGCTACAATTATTGCTAATCTATAACCATCAGGCGCTATGCCTTAGTTCTATAATCTCGAAGTACTAACTGAATTATTCTAGAAACCATATTAAGAACATTATTACATAGCATTGTTTGACGATTCAATTAGCTAGGAAATATAATTTGATAATGAAAATTAAATACTAATCTAAGCAACATTCACCAGTAATACAATTGCAATACATAATTGATAACACACTTGTACTTCTCCACTGTATTTATTATTGTACCTAACCGTTTTCGCCTTGCGACTTTTTTAAAGGTTTACACTGACAGTCATTTATTGAATAAAAAATATAAATATTAAAATATATTCTACGACAATCTACCTAACGCCACCTAGACCCATGGTTAGTATAGTTTAACTAGCTTGTGTTAGCGGTTCTAGAATGGACTTATTTAAATAACCCTATTCCCTCCCACAGTTCTATTTTATTTTTCGTAAGATTTGTAAGTCTAAAAAGTAAAATAAAGGACCAGAAGACTGGCCCCTTAGGACAGGAGCATAAGCATTGCCAAACGTGGCAATGCTGCCAGTCTTCTGGGAACGTTACCACATGAGGCATGCGATGCGGAGGAATTCCACGACGCGTTTTGTGTCTTTGTTTTGTTTAATTGTTATTTTATTTATAGTTAAATTTAATAAATTTATACGATAATAACTGTATTTTTTACAATATATAATCTTAACTAGCCGACCCGCGCGACTTCGTCTGCTTCACCCTGTTTTTGCAACATTTTTCATTCCTGCTCCGCAACTGTTAGTTGTAGCATGAAATTATATACATATAAACCTTCCTCTTTAACTATTCTATCTATTGAAACTAACCGCATCAAAATCCGTTGCGTAGTTCAAAAGATTTAAGAATACAAAGGGACAAGAAAAATAGGGACAGAAAACGCGACTTTATTTTATACTATGTAGTGATAGTGAAGTGATGATGATAGTGATAGTGATGATGATGATAGTGATATGTATATAATATAATGTTAATATATACATGTGTCGTGTAAGACAAGCGTAAATTCAAACAAATTAAACATAAAAAAAAAACAATGGAGAAGATACCTAGTCCATTACATAAGGGAAGGAAAATTATTAATGTTTATTCAGAAATTAACCTTAGATCATGTGTTTTATAGCTAGGTGATACAAAAATGGTGCTAATAATCTCTTACTTATAAAGTTAGGTGCTAACATGGTGCTAACCTAATAAGCCATGTGTTATGATTTGTTTAGTTTTTCGTGTACTTTTGTAGGACCTCTGTGATGGCTTAGTGGTAAGGCATTGGACTACTAATTCTGAAGCCATGGGTATTTTTAGATCAGTTAAGATAAGATAAGATAAGATAAGATAAGACAAGACAAGATAAGATAAGATATTATAAGATAAAATAAGATTTATTTGCAAAAACATGTGTACAAATAATATACATAAGTTAGCAAGTATACAGAGCTAAAGGAGGAAGTCTTAAGAATCTGATGAAAATGTTTATATAATGCCTATAGTCCTATCAACAACTAGTCTTATCCCGAACCATCTTCTACATAGTCTGAAATCAATATATCAGAATCTCAATCTCAATATCACTCTACAAAAAGCAGCCATATTGAACACAACATGTAGAAATTGTTAGGAAATTCATGCAGCTAGACGGAAACACACCAATATAATACACACCACACTCTGCATTTACTTGGTTTAGACCACAGAGTATGTAATATCCCGTAAATGCGAGCTGAGAAAAAGAAACAAAAATAATATTAATATTTATTGCCATATCTACAATTGAACATTACAGTTTTATATTTTTTCATTACATAAAGCTATATCACTAAACTTAATCTAGTAATATAAGTATATCACTAAACTTGAACTGTTTTATTACTATATTCCTAGTGAGATAGTAACGAATCGTTTTAAAGCTTACTTATATGTTATAGGTAATGGTTATGTACCGTGCTCACGCTATAAGCTATTAAATTTAGATATAAACAACACATATATTGGAAATTCCTCCGTCTTCTAGTACTCTCTACTAAATCATCTGAGAGCAGATGGCTAGACCAACGTCACACAATAAGATACTGTTTACTACCCATCTTTGACAAGTACCAACGTTATATTTCAAACAGGAAATCATTATTCTATATTCATAATGGAAGAAAAGTGCATAAGACAATTTTTTTTTAATAAATTGTCCACACACACTCTAACACGCGCATGTCATTTACGTGTTCATACATTTTTTACACTTATGTAATGAGAAAACATACAGTCTCATTGCCTTTGAAAACTTTAAGCGGGGCGTGAAAAAGCATCTGATGAGGCCGTCAAGCTGAGCGCCACCATTGTAACACTGAACGTGTTTGCAATGGTGACCCTCTTTCATGAGACTTCGCCTTCAGCTTATCGTCAGGCGAGGTGAAGTCAAATTGACGTGCCATAAAAAAAAAACTTCATAACGGACGGTTAAAAAAAGATGCATAAAATTGTAAGGAGGTTTTAACTTATTAATGGGGACCTTGTACCTCTACCTAAATTGGGCGGATGGAGCTTATGGCATTATACCTTTATCAATATTCAAACTTATAATTTTTTCATTAATTATGTTTGAATATCAAATAAGTAATCTATTAATATGCCAAATTTCATCCAGGTTTGCTCTGCCGTTCTTGTGTAATTCACAAACAAGCATTCATATATTCTTGATAATAATTTAGGTGTTTCAGAGCGTTTTAGCTAGACGCCTGATATTTCCCACAAGTCTAATCAATACCGGATCGGACCCATGACGCACATCATTAATGATAAACATCGGATCAATGTAAATAAACAACGGTTTCCTGAAAACGCTTTATTAGTTTCACAACTTCACAAGTATTTGCACACATACATTCATACACAAACAGTGTGTGAGGAAATTGAAAGAGAGAGTTGTCTTCGCTAGTGTTTAAGTAAAGTGCTCGAGAAGTAGGCGGCGTGTTGACCTCCGTCCTGCATAAGCGTGGGCGGGGGTAGGACAGGTGTAGGCGCCTGTCACCCTAGCAGGAACAGGCCGCGGCGGCCGGAAGCGTGATGCTGCGTGCTCCTCCCTATCCGAAGAAGGATGTGGTCGCCGTAGTCCCCGTAAGAGCCTTCACTGGCCCTGGGTCAGCCGGCGTGTAAGGGATATGCCAAAGGTTACCTTACCTAGGGGCCCAAGACGGCCGTGCGGTTTTGGTGGGTTCGAATCAGACATAACCACCTTTGCTGACTGCTGACGGGAAAAAAGAATAATACTTTCTGAAGTTTCTATTGCAATATGTTGGGTATTATTCACTTAAGTTCAACGTTTCGGCTATTTTTTATCAGCTCGGTTTTACTTTTACTATGTGTACAGCCGAAGAGTGGATCACCCTGCTCGAATCTGTGTTTCCGGATAGCTATAACTTGTAAGTCTCCAAGACTAGAGTGAATAGGTTACTTCTAGGCAAGCGTACTCCACCGTCGAGCAGATCATCACTTACCAACACGTGAGATGGTGGTCAAACGCTATCCTATCTAACAAAAAAAATTCTTGGTTATTTTCACAGGTGACAGCTACCTGTCCTTCTGGTAGTCCTGGAATTCCTTCCTTGCCAGCGCACGTGTTTCCTTCTTCCTACAGTCCCGGGTCCTTTAAGCGGGGCGTAAGCTTGTAAGCTTAAGGCAAATTCTCTTTCCTGAGACTTTGCCTTAAGCTTACCATCAGGCGGGCTGAAGTCATACTAACGTGTCCTAACTAAAAAACAAATAAATAAAAATTGTATAAATAAAAACAAAATAAACTGTAACAATACATACATCTACATCTACGAATATGTTTATACTTATCAAAAACCGGTATTTTTCTAGAATATGTGTTGAATTGTGTGTAACTTTAAGTCTGATGGAAGTCCCTTCACGGAAAATATTGAAGTTCAGCCGCATGTTAGAGAGACTAGAAAGCTGACCCCAACTGAGTTGGGAATAGGCTCTGAGAATAATGACATTTACACAGCATTCAATACAGTACATTTTTATAAATAATACATCACACTCAATGAGACGTTTTAAATTACGGCCTTGATAAGCACACGTTCAAGTAGCCACTTTACTGCAGGTAGACCATGTACTTGTTTACTGCCTAGGTGGTACAAATAAGAAATCACACAGCAAATTTGATAAAATCGACTCGAACAGGAATACATAGCTCGCACGTCAAGAATCGATATTCTTGTCATTTATTGTGATGTTAATAGCATGGACGTTCATGGGAACATCTGCACCAAAGCACCAGTGAATGACGATCTTCGTCGATATAGAACAGCACTTTCAGCTGACGCAAAGTGACAGGCACGGGTTGCCAAAGATCGTTTGTTACTTTGTGTCTATAAGTGCTGATGCAGATCAAAATTAGATCATAATCTTTACGGTTATGATACATCCCTCGTCTACAAAGGTAAAACTTTACTGGTTATACATACGGTGCAAAAATAACATAACATAAACTCACGTCTAGAGGTGCTAGCACCCACATTTTGCCCGTTTATGATTTTAGGTCTCAATGTAATAGGTGGCGAGCCTATTGCCACTAACCGGGCACTTATAACCCTGTGATAAAAACACGCATAACTTCGAAAAGCATCGAAAAGTAATTGGTGTGTGCCATGGTAACCTGGGATCGCACCTAAGACCTCGTCTCAGCAGTCCATTACCCATACCACTAGGCTACCGCGGTACTACATCCCAAGACTTAATGGTGCGGCAGAGGAAAGACTCACCGAACCGCTCCGTTCTTGATGGGATATTAATTTTGCACCGTATGCGGGTGACATCTAAGACATGCACGTGTTGTCCTGTGTAGGAAAGGAAAGGGTGAATTAATTGGTAGAGCTCGTCAAATTGACAATATCGAAGTTAGGCACGATCCTAGTGTTATATGGTTAAAATAGGTCAAACAGTTAACTTACTGTAGTGAATTTAATCATTTGCTTAATTAAGTAATTAGAATTTACACTTACACCGTACACAAATATCGTTGAAGAACAACGGTAAAAGACAGAATCGTAATAAGAAAGTAAAATTAAGATGTCGTCTGATACTCTCCAAGACGTTAATTGGCAGTGCTTGTGCGGCTAAGCACGTTATTAATTTCCTTGCGATTTACATCGCAAAGCAAGAAATCGGGTTTTTTTTTCCAAATTTATTTAGCTACCACATTTTTTTTACGAAGTGCACGATTGGCGCCAATTGCTCGCCCCCTATTACGTGGGACCGAAAATCATATTTGGCGAAATGTGGGTGTTTATTACACTTCTGCCTACGCCTGCGTGGATTACGGGCGTGGGCACATGTATGTATGTCTTTTAAGATGTGATGGTAAGACCCCAGGTGGCCAACGTAAAACGTAAGGTTATTAAGCCATGCCAAATATATATTAGCCTTTTGTAGAAATAAAAACAAAATAAACTAAAACAATATATACATCTACATCTACGAATATGTTTATACTTATCAAAAACCGGTATTTTTGTAGGATATTAGTTTGAATATAATTATGTGTGTAACTTCTTAAAATTTTTTCTTTCTTTATATTTGACGACCTCCGTGGCGTGGTGGTAGTGAACGCGATTGCTACGCGGAGGCGCGGGTTCGATTCCCGCTCAGTGCAAATATTTGTGTGCATGAATATGAATGTTTGCATTGGTCTGGGTGTTTCTATGTATAATATGTATGTATTTACAAAAACAATGTATCTATGTATGTTTATCTGCATTCTAGAGCCCGTAATACGTGACCATTAATAACCCATCTTGAATGGGTTATATAAACTCAAAACCTTCTTCTATCTTACTTTAAAGGGAATTATATCAGCATCATCCTTGCGTAACGGGGTTTGCTTTTCCAGTCTGACTGATTTGCGGTTGAATTTCGATAATTTCCGTAAAGCAACTGCCATCTGGCCTCCAATATAGGTATAGGTGATATCATAGTACTGCAGTTAAACCAGTTGTTGAAGTTTTCAGGGCTCCAACTACCCGTAACGACTGCCATAGATGTTCGTAAGACAACCGGGACCGACGACGGCTCAACGTGCTTTCCAAGGCACGAATAGCAAAGATTCTAGATATCCCTCTAAAAATTACCTTCAGAGTTTTTCGCAACTACTGTTCATGACTTCAGATCATAAATCGTTTCCTTATCGGTGACATACTGAAGGAAAACCAGTTTCTAATCATCAAAGCAGCATCTCGTTACTTCCTTATATTGAAAGTAAATTATAGAACTGTAATACGACTTACCTTAGTTTTCCTCGGTCTTCCGAACTAGAATGTCGTATCTGTCTTAGAAACTTATGTGTTCATTTAATTTATTTATTTAATTTCAATGAGTGACTTAAAGTATGTATAACTAATTGTACAATATAAATTATACGTAAAATTTCATATTAAATAAATGAAAAATAAAATAAATATGAGACTTTATTTATTTTGTTGAATTCTAATGTTTCATTTTAAACTAAAAGTTGAATTTAAATTACTTTTATCGAACACTTGTGATGTTTTAAATAGAACAAGGTTAATTTAATTTAGGTAGTGTATTATTAAGTGAAAATAGTTTGGTTAAGTGTGACTTGGTGTTAAAAATGTATTATTTTATTGAAGATAAAGATAAAGGTTAGTGTTTTTTGTTACTATTTTTTTACTATTACTGTTAAGTGTATTATTGATGTATTTTATGTGTGGCTACCATATTTTACTTCACCTCGCCTGATGTTAAGCTGAAGGCAAAGTCCCGTGAAAGAGGGTCACCATTGCAAACACGTACAGTGCTACAATGGTGGCGTAATAAGGAATTTCATGACTTAATGGTGCGGCAGAGGAAAGACTCATCGAACCGCTTGGTTCTTGACGGAATGTTCCGTTTGCGGGTGACATCTAAGCCCTGCACGTGTTGTCCTGTGTAGGAAAGGGTAGGGTGGGATTAATTGGAAGAGCTCATTAGAACATTCACTATGGTAGAGGCAGTAAAATACTGGAAAGGTTCGAGGGAATTTTTGACCTCTGGACCCCTAATAATGCGGATCGCACGTCGCTGCAACCTGTCGAGAGCATCTACGTCTATAGATTTTCCACTGGGAGTATTATATCTATGACTTTAATAAATCTAGACCGCGGTAGCCTAGTGGTATGGGTAATGAACTGCTGAGACGAGGTCTCGGGTTCGATTCCAGGTTTCAGTTTTAGTCCCAGGTTTAGGCACACACCAATGACTTTTCGATGTTATTCAAAGTTATGTGTGTATTTATCGCAGGTTTATAAGTGCCCGGTTAATGGCAATAAGCTCGCCACCTATTACATTGTGAAACATAAACTGGCGAAATGTGGGTGCTATAGCACCTCTGCCTACCCCTTCGGGGATATAGGCGTGATATTATAAAAAAAAATATTTTGACCACCAGTGTATCGACGCATCCACATACCTTTACCACTTACTGACTCTTAAATTATTATTGTTCATCTCATGTTAAGTTGCCTATTTTGACAATAGTAATTAATGTTACAAGCCCACCTACTATGTTATAGATTTAAGTAAATTAGGTAAACCTCACGGGCGGAGGCGCTGTCTGATGAAACACAGGGTACAAGGTACAAGCCTAGCTCAGCAGCAGATGTTACTATTCATTAGATTAAATTTCTCTGTTGCATTTTGTTTTATTTGTTCCAGTAATGCGTTGAAATATTGTTATTTTCATATGTAATGTTCTTAATTTAATGTTCTTATACCTTACTTTTTGTCTACCTTGTTATACCTTACATTGACCGATGGTCGCTGGAGCAGACGAGTCCTCGAATGGAGACCGCGAGAAGGCAAACGGAAGGTAGGACGCCCCCTAGCCAGATGGACTGATGACCTGAAAAAGGCGGCTGGGACAGACTGGATGCGGAAGGCAGAGGACAGGGAGCAGTGGAACACATTAGGAGAGGCCTATGTCCAGCAGTGGACTGCGATATGCTGATTGATTGATTGATACCTTACTTTATTCTATACTGTTGTGTGCCCGCAGCCCCGCCCTTATGGATGTCGATTATCGTGCTGTACGACTCTACTCGATTCTCTAATTGCCTCTCTATACTACTTCTCCTTGCTGTCATGACAACGGAAATAGTTAACAATATTAGTAGTGCTTGTATGTAATTAATGTCTTTGCGATTTACATCGCATAGCAAGGAAACGGGTAAAAAATTTGTGTATGCATGTTTAAATTTATTCTTAAATAATGCCATACGTAGGTTAGTCAAACTGAATGGAAGATTATCAAATATTCTGATACATAACATAACATAAACTGACGCCTATATCCCCGAAGGGTTAGGCAGAGGTGCTAGCACCCACATTTCGCCATTTTATGTTTAGGTCCCAATGTAATAGGTAGCGAGCCTATTGCCACTAACCGGGCACTCATAAACCTGCGATAAATAACACACATAACTTCAAAAAGCATCGAAAAGTCATTGGTGTGTGCCATGGTAAAACCTGGGATCGGAACCGAGACCTCGTCTCAGCAGTCCATTGCCCATACCACTAGGCTACCTCGTACACATTCTGATACACATGCAATAAACATTCCTTTTAAACAGATCTATATATGGTTCAAACATAAGTCAAACCAAAAAGAGAAGGACAAGTAAACCCTGGCCTCAGAGGTGAAAACCTTGCGGGAATTGAACTAACGTCCATGGGTAGCAGCTAAATGCTCTACCGCTAGAGTGCGTTAGTTTTTTATCCAACAGCCTCAAGCCACAAGGCTACAGTTTAATCAGACACAACTAAAGTCTATATAATAAATAAATAATTAAATATACTTATCTATTGATTATTGTATAGCATTGTTTATTTGAAGTATCGATTGTTGATATTTAATGCAAACAATTTTATTTGCAAAGTTATTGACAAGTTCAAATAATGTCGCCTGTCTTTATTTCATTGACTGGTCATACTGTGGTCAGGGATATGCTATCTACTAACTGATTAGGAGCATGACGTCATGATACAAAATAATGAATTGTATTCAAATGGTCAAAAGCGCAATTGTTGATATGCCAGATCCATAAATAAACTCTCTCTCATAAACTCACGCCTATATCCCCGAAGGGGTAAGCAGAGGTGCTAGCACCACTAGCACCTACATTGCTCCAGTTTATGTTTAGGTCCCAATGTAATAGGTGGTGAGCCTATTGCCATTAACCGGGCACTTACACACATAACTTCGAAAAGCATCGAAAGGTCATTGGTGTGTGCCATGGTAAAACCTGGTATCGAACCCGAGACGTCGTCTTAGCAGTCTAATTATCCATACCACTAGGCTACCGCGGTTATTAATTTTGTTAGTCCTTCAATCTGATTTTATTTCAATAATACAGTTCAAAAATATCTAGAAAAATATTCTTCCAGACTTCATTTATGTAAAGAATAACTTGCATAACAAATATATTCAGAACCACATCTGAATCGAAGTCATTCCCTTTAAATAAAACCCACAATCGCGTTGTCACTGCATTATACCAGAATTGGGCCCCAATTGCACACGATATTTCAGTACTGCACGGCCACGGCACTGAACATTGTACGTCACAGAGAGACGTCCAGTCCCGCCTAGACCGCGACACGGTTCAGTCGCCGCCCAACCAATGCCTCCAAATTCCCGTTCCCGAGTGAAATTAAAGTTCGAAATATAAATATATTAAGTACCTGACTTCATTTAACAAATGGGATAAATAACTGCTAGTGTTTAAATTTGGAACAGTGACTTTATTTAAATAAACTATTAGTACATTTAGTAGTGATAATTTTTTTTGTGATTATAATTTTTTTAAGTGTGATATTAGTTTTAGAAACATTTTTTAGTGTAAGTTTAGTTGGTTAGTATGGAAGAACAAGGAGGTGAGTTATTTATTTTTTTATAGATATTAAAAAAGAACTTTTTTTGGCAAGAGCTCTTACTGCCAATTTCTTTTCTGACGGTAAATAACATCCGGTAAATTTCACAATAACAGGAAAATTTACCAAAATAATATTATTTTCATAATATTTCTCACTATTTCTTCATTGTGATATATATGAAGGTTTCGCTGTTAACAATTGAAGGCGTATTGAAAATGGCTACGAGAAAATGATTGACGTCATACTCACTCCACCCTGTTGCTTTTTTAATTAGTTTTAAATATAAATAAATGAAACGGGATGACTGGCTTTTTTACCGTGTAGTAAATGAACATTCAAACTAAATATACACTAGCCGTGATGTACTCATTTGGGACATTTTTAACGGTAATTAAGTCATGACTCTTTTGGGGCTAATCCAATAATGGATATTAACCTTTGTTACGTATTTTTTTTTTTTTTTTTTTATTTATTTATTTAAGGTCGCTTTTTAACAACTCAGGTCATTAACGACCACTTTAACAATAAGTAATCTATTATAATACTACAGTATCTTAATTCTTACATTAGTTCGTAAACATTAATCAATTTCAGAAAACTTAAAGTTTGCATACATCCTTTCTGATTTAAACAGTCCTGTAATTTAATTGGAATGTTACATAGTTGTTTCTCGTTACGGTATGCTGTACATTCTTCTAATAGATGTTTGACGGTCACATCTAGTCCACACTTGCATTTATTTCTATTAGATTTAGTAATTAGGTGGACATGCGTCCAATTTGTGTGTCCAATACGTAAACGGGTGATTATCACTTGATCTTTTCTACATGTAAAATCATTAGGGGATTTATCAAATATAGATGTTCTTATACTATGTAGCTTTGTATTATTTTCTGCTTTCCAATGACGGTCCCAAGTAACTTTAATTCTATGTTTAAAATATTTTTTTAGCTCGTCTGGGGTTGACCTATTTGCTTGCCAATTTTCAGTTTCATTTATTGCTTGCTTCGCTTCATTATCCGCTTTTTCATTACCCACTATCCCTTGATGACTTGGAATCCATATAATTTCTAATTTGTAGTTATTTTTAAGTAGGTTTATAATTTTTTGTTTAATTTCTATAATTAGGGTATTTGTATTATTTATATTCTGTAAGGCTGTTAAACATGATTTGGAATCAGTATATATTATATATTTATCTACATTTGTATCACTATTTATCAGTTCTAATGCTTTAAGGATAGCTATTGCTTCACAACTAAAAATGGTATTATAATCTCCAAGTCTATAGCGGTAACAGTAATTGTCATATACTATTGCACACCCCGACTTCCCATCCTTAACTGACCCATCTGTATACAAAATCCTACAATCGGAGAACCTACTATTTAATTCTAAGAATAATGTCTTGTAAACGTATTGAGGAGTATCTTCCTTGTAGTTTTTTGATAGTTCAAGGTTAATAGGCAGATCTAAGCTTTCCCATGGGCCAATCGTGAGTAATTTTTTAATAAAAGTTTTAGGGATATTAGAGTTAATTTCATTTAAGTACTTAGTTGTTCTTATTCTCAACGGTTGTGATAAATGCGGCTGTAGCACATATTCTGTATTCACAGCTGTTGTTTTATTATAATTATGAAAAGTCGGATTATCGGGTTGAGATAATATATTAATAACGTATAGAATAACTAGTTCCTTCCTCCTATATTCTAAAGGCATTTCTCCTGCTTCAGCCAAGATACTCTTAATAGGGCTTGTTCTAAAAGCACCAATGCTTAATCTAAGGGCAGTGTTTTGAATGCTTTCTAGTGAACTGAGTGTACGTTTTTTTGCTGAGTCATAAACTACGGATCCATAATCTATTTTCTGTCTTATTAAGGCACGATATGTGTTTATTAAGCACTTCTTGTGGGATCCCCATGATTTGGAAGATAGGATTTTTATTATATTTAACCTCTTGTAGCATTCAGATTTAAGCTCGTTTATGTGCGGTATCCAAGTCATCTTTTTATCAAATGTTAATCCTAAAATTTTTAATTTGTTAACTTCTTTAATGCTATGTTTATTTAAGTTCAACTGTATATTTCTGGTTTTAAATCGTTTATTAGACATGATCATAAATTCAGATTTAGTTTTTGAAAATTTAAAGCCTGCTTTCTTAGACCAGTCATCAATGACATCCAAGGTATTCTGTATGAGCTTCAGCGTTGGTTGTAATGATCTACCGCTACAAATTATGGTTAGGTCGTCGGCAAAAAGAAGTCCTTTGACCGGTTTTTTAATAAGTGAAAGAACATCGTTGATGGCTAGCAAAAAAAGAATTACACTGAGTACCGAGCCTTGCGGTAGACCATTTTCTGTGCGGACAGGGTTAGATAATGTGTCATTGATTCTTACTTTTATTGATCTATCCGAAAGGAAGTTTTTAATGAACGCTAGGGCGTTTCCTTTAATATCAATATCATGTAATAATTTTAGTAATCTGTGTTTCCAAACCATTTCATACGCTTTCTCAATATCCAATGCGACAACAACTATATAATCCCCTCTAGCAAAGCCATCTAGTGCGTCACTTTCAATATTAATTAAATGGTCTAATGTGGAACGAAATTGTCTAAATCCATACTGAAATGGCGACAAGTATTTATTTATTTCAACATACCATCTGATTCTTTTACTAATAATTTTCTCAAGTAGTTTACATAGATTACATGTTAAAGAAATAGGTCTGTAACTAGTTTGTGAGCTCGGTACCTTTTGGGGTTTTAATATTGGGATTACTAAGGCTTCTCTCCAGCTGTCCGGAAATACATGATCTTTATATATATGATTATATAGTTGAAGTAAATACTCAAGTCCCGTCATTGGTAAATGTTTAATTAAAATATTCGGTATATTATCTGGTCCTGGGCTAGAATTACCAATTTGTGAAAGTATTACAGTCAGTTCGAACATTGAGATTTCTTTGTTGATTGGATTAGAATTATCCTTAAAGTCAAGATTTGTGTCAGACTCTTGTCTGGTTTTATATTCAATAAATAGGTCATCGTAATTATTAGAGCTAGAATTGGTTGTAAAAGTTTCAGCTAAAAGGTTTGAGGTTTCGATAGGGTTAGATGTAAATGTCCCATCAGTTTTTTCTAGGACTATTTCATTGAATCTAGTGCTGTGGTGGTTTAGTTTCTGAATCTTCTTCCACACATCACCGACGGGGGTTTTGTTTGTAATGGATGACACCCAATCTTCCCAATACCTCTTTTTATTTTCTTTAATAAGTCTCCTATAGTAAGCTCTTTTCTTTTTATACTCAATTTTATATATTGATCCGGGGTCATCTCTAGCATATCGTTTAAAGAGTTTTAGGGCTTTTTTTGTTTCTTGAACAGCTGTTTTACACTCATCAGTCCACCATGGTAAATTATTTTTTCTAAGGGTACCAGCTGTTTTTGGTATTGCTTTGTCAGCAGCCTTAAGAATGACTTCAGTAAATTTATCAACCACATCGTTTATACAGAAATTTGAAAATTGATTTGCAGGTACTAATTCTGATATGTTTAGGTCAAAATCTTCCCGAAACATGCACCAATCTGCTTTATCAAACTTCCATTTCTTAGGTAATTTAATATTGCCAGATAAATTATGATTTGAAAAATTTGATCTAATAGAAATTGGGTAATGATCACTGTCATATAAATCGTCTAGGGCGTTCCATTCAAAATATGACGTTATATTTTGTGAAGCCAAGGTAAGATCTATATTGCTTGTGAGACCGGTATGACTATTAAAACGAGTAGGTTGTCCATTGTTTAATAGAAATAAATTATCATTTTCGTCAAGCCATTCAGCAACTAGTTTACCTCTAAGATCACATTTATCTGAACCCCAATAAAAGTGATGACTATTGAAATCACCTAAGATTATCATAGGAGATGGTAGCTGGCTAATAAGATCATTTAATTGTTGTTTACTAAGAGTGCTACTATTGGGTAGGTAAACATTACATAAGGTAATAGATAATGGAAATTTTATACGTATTGCAACTGCTTCTAAATTTGTATTTAATACTATTTCTTGTGGGATTGTATGAGGTTTAATAAAAATAGCTACTCCTCCACTAGCCCTATCACCTTGCTTTCGATTTTTGTGAAAGTTTGTATAACCTGCAAAAGAAGCACATTTATTTAAAGAAAAGTTAGTTTCCTGTAAACAAATGCAAGTTGGACATAATTGGTTTGATAGTAATTTGATATTTTCAATTCTTTTATAATAACCATTAACATTCCACTGTAGAATATCCATAGCAACTAAATATTATATAAGTTAAGTAGATGAAATAGTTAGGTATTTAGCTTTCAGTTGATTGATCTATATATGCTATATCTGTGGTCACAATAGGTGTAGGAGAACTTAAAATTTCATGTAATTTCCTTGACAGACGTGAGCACCTATTTTTTAAGCTTTTATTCATTTTACAATGTAATTTATTGCACATTTTAATAAGGTCCTTAATATTATCAGTATATGAATATGCCAATTCTTTTATGTTTTGTTTACCGCGTGCATTATCTAATAAGCTAATGAATTGATCTAGATTAATTGGGAATATATTTTCGTTATTCAACACCTCCATTTCATTTTCAATATTTTTCCAAATTTCATCTTCCGCCTTAGGGTCAGATTTTTTCATTTTCTTCTTTGTTTTTGTTTTTATTTCCACATCTTCCAATGATATGTTACTGCCAGTTTCATCAGTTTCAAGTTCCATTTTGTCCGCCTCTTCTTCTTGTGTGTGTTGTGTTGTAATAATTGTTTGTGAGGTTTCAGTAGTTGTTGGTGAATGTAATCTTTTTATTCCTTGTGAAGTAATTTGTGTTGGTTGTGGAAAATTTAGATTCACAGAGGGGTTTCTTATAGGGTTATTTTGAGGCTGGGTAACTATTAAATCGTCATGTCTGTCAAATATATCAATAATTTCTTTAGCTGTGCTAATATTTTGTGGGCAATTCTTGGCTAAATGACCCAGTGTGTTACATGTAAAACATTTTAAAGCATCCGTAGATGTATAAATCCAATAATTAGTGCCTTCAAATGTAATTTGGAATGATTCTGGTAGACGTGCGACATCTTCTGGGCTAATATATAATTGTCTTCTGAAACTTAAGATATGGGAAAATCCAGGGTCGCTAACACCTATTTTCATAAATGTAAGTGGTGACATTATTTTTATATTTAATTCTTCGAATCGTTTTTCAATTACGTAATTTGGTATAACGGGACAGACATTTGATAACACAATCCTTTTATTTCTCGTTATTAAAGATTTAATTTCAAGAATATTGTTTTTGATAGTTACCTCTTTCTTTTGTTCGATAAGGTTATCAGCTGTTTTTTTCGAGTCCATATAGATACATACACGTCCATTCGAAATTCGTGATATAAACCGAATTGACGTTGGTGGTGTAATTAATGATAATGCAATAAGGTACTCCCTGAGCGTTATTCCGTCGACTGAGTCCAACACGATGGCTTGGTCCTTTTTAGGGAAACAAGTGGAAGATGTAACGTTCGCATAACTAGACGCTTTAGGTATTGCTTGTGACATTGTGGTTTGCTGGAACATTGGGTTATTTTGAGACGTTGAGGATTCAAACATGATTAATTAAAGGGGCTCCTGTTGCCAGGAGTTACCCTGATAATGAAATAACTTTATCCGAATAATATTCACGTGCCGCGTAGTAGGTAGGTATAAAATGCAATGACGGGACGGACGGAGTGAGCCACGCGCGTTCGCTGTGACCGCCCGCGCGGCACTCCTTACGTATTTTTATTTATTTGTAATCCTATTTATTAATGACTATAGCAGTGCCCGTGACTTTGCGTGAACTTTGATCTTTTTTTTTTTTTTTTTTTATCGTGCGCAAAATCCCCACGGATACCACCTCCACCAAAACCGATGGAGGTGATTATGTCGGACTCGAACCGACCAAAACGCACGCCGATCATGGGTCCTTGATTGCCGGAGGTGAGATTATACAAGACATATCTCTCGCACCCCGGCAGACCCGGGGACATCTCTGTTGAGATGACCCTCCTCCCCCAATGCGGGGACCATGGTGTCCCCATCTAGCCCCTGGGTATGGGGTGGCATTTTGCGCCATCGCCGTGGCCTGCTTCTGCTAGGGTGACCGGCGGCTCCACCCGTCACCCCCAGGCCCGCGCTCATGGGGGACGGAGGTCATTTTGCGACCTCCGACGTCCGAGTCGCCTCCGCTCATCGCGGGCAGTGCGGGCCCGGAGTCTTCTCCGGACCCGCTCCGCCTCCTCCTTTTCAAGCATTAATTGCTCGCAGAAGAAGGCGGCGGCTGCCCAAGCACTCGCGCATCGTACCATCACCGTGAGCAAGGTGGCGAGCGAGACAACTCCCACCCCTAGGGCTGTCACTAGGACCCGCCTTGGCGTCTCCCACGCCGGGCACTCGGTCAGCGTGTGCAGCCCCGAGTCCTCGCTCGCATCACAGTGATGGCACTCGGACGTTGGCTCCTTCTGGATCCGACGCAGGTAATCCCCGAAGCACCCGTGCCCGGTGATCACCTGCGTCAGCCGGTACGAGAGGCTACCGTGTGGCCTCTCTAGCCAGTCCCCCATGATGGGTCTTACCGCCGCTACTACAGCATGCCCTGCGCGTGATTGCCCAAGTCGTCGTTCCCACTCGGCTACCATGTCCCCGTGGAGCTGGGACTTCACAGCCCGGAGCTCACTAGGCTCGGGTTCATGTCCCCGCTCCCGCGCCTCCTTTCGATACCGATATAGCACCGAAAGGGTTCTCGCATCCAGGATCCATGGTATCGATCCGGCGAGGAGACTCGCTGCGTCGAAGGATATCGTACGGTACCCCCTGATGACCCTGATGGCCATCGTGCGCTGCGGGGCGTGCAGTTTCTGCACGTGTCTGGCCTTCAGGGTCTCCGCCCATACTGGGCACCCATATAGGGCCATGGACCGTACGATTCCCGCGTAGAGTCTCCTACAGGAGTCATCCGGCCCCCTCATGTTGGGCAGCAGCCGTGCCAGAGCATTAGCTGTGCTCTTCAATTTGGGGGCCAAACTTCGGAGGTGCTCCCCGAAGTCCCACCGGCCGTCCAACACGAGCCCCAGATACTTCATCTGGGGCTTGATGCCGATGGGGATGTCTCCTACTGTAAGGCTGGATCCCTCTGGTGGCACGCGCCGAGGCCCATAAAAGAACATGGCCTCGGTTTTATGTAGCGCCACCTCGAGACCCAACCGCCGGATCCGTTCCACGACTTGGGCAACCGCGGTCGTGGCCTTCGAGGCCGCTTCGCGATGTGTAGCACCGTTCGCCGTCACTAACGTGTCATCTGCATAACACGTGACGGCGGCACCGTCACCGAGCTCACCGCGAAGCGCCCAGTCGTATCCGATGTTCCACAGGAGCGGCCCCAAGACCGATCCCTGCGGAACACCGCACGACATTTCTCGCCGACCGAGACCGGTCGCAGTTGGGTAGATGACAGCTCTCTCTGTCAAGTACGCCCCGACTATGCGGCGAAGGTAGAGAGGCACTTCGTGATACACGAGTGCCTCCCTTATGCAACTCCAGGGCAAGGTGTTAAACGCATTGGCAATGTCCAAGGACACCGCCAACATCACCTCGCCCCGAGCGACCGCATCCTCCACCAGAGACCTCACGCGCATGATGGCATCCACCGTGGAGCGCTGCCGACGGAAGCCATATTGGCTGTCCGCCAGGTCCGGCCCCACCCCAGAGAGGTGCTCGACGAGGCGCTTTGCAATCACTCTTTCAAAGAGTTTGCACACCTCGTCGAGCAGCACTATGGGCCGGTAGGCGAACGGCGATTCTGCCGGGCGCCCCGCCTTTCGAATGAGGACCAGTTTCCCTGTTTTCCACACTTTTGGAAACTGGCCCCGCTCCAGGCATGCGCTGAGAAGTCCTCTTAGTCGGGGCTCGAGAGCGTCTTCCCCTAGAGCTAAGACCCAAGCTCGGCCTGGAATACCGTCGGGTCCTGGGGCGGTGTTCTTGGCCTTAAGCCTACGCACCGCCAGCTCTAGTTCTACCCAACTGACCTCAGGCACGTCGTCGTCATCCACTCTGGGTGCCGTAGGCGACCGTGGTGGTGGAGTCATTAGCGGTGGAACATGTTCCACTGCTCGCGCTGGGAACAGAGAGCAAACAACTCCTCCGAGCAGCTCCGGCTGGAGACATTGACTCAACGGCGGGGCCCGGGGGCGCAGCTTGCCTCTTACCATAAGGTAAGGCCGCCCCCATGGGTCCCGCTCCAGTGTCTCCAATAGCTCTTTATGAGCCGCGGCCTTGGCCTGCTTTATTGCTGCTCGGAGGGCCCTTCTGGCCTCTCTGTATCCCTCGTGAAGCTCCAACACTCGGGGCTCCGTATCTGCGCGGCGACTACGCCTCCTATGGAATCTGGTCCACCGGCGGTACGCGATCACGCAGGCCTGCCGTAGCCCCGCGATCTCCGCTGACCACCAATAGACCTGACGCCTTGGACTATAGGGTGGAGCCCTAGGCATAGCCGCATCACAGACACGTGTCATGGCCTCCCGGAACCATACCGCCTCATCATCTATATCGACAGGCCTGTCCGGCGCAGGGGCCCAGGCCTGTATGATGGCGGCCTCCAGGAGGACCTCCCGATTCAATCGCTTAAGCACCCAGCGTGGTTCGCGTGGGGTCGGCGTAACTGGCGTGTCATTCAATGGAGGGGAGACATCAAACCGAATGTATCGGTGATCCGACGCAGTCTCCTCCTCCACCACGACACGCCAGTCCCGCACACGGCGCAACAGCGAGGCGCTCGCGAACGAAACGTCCACAATAGAGCTACCCCTCGCGGTCGCGAACGTGGCAACGGCCCCGCGATTCAGGAGAGCTAGACCGAGTCCATCGGCCCAGCTCTCCAGTGCCCTGCCTCGCCCGTTCGTGCGTCGGGAACCCCAGGCCACAGACCAGGCGTTGAAGTCCCCGAGCACAAGAACTGGGTGAGGATAGCAGGCATTGACGACAACGGCAAGCTGATCCAGCGAACGCCGGTAGTCAGATATGTCTCGATTCGGCGAGAGGTATACGGCCACGACCGCAATTTCCCCCACAAGTGCCGCCACGCAGCCATGCCCTCTTGCAACGACGGCAAGGGGAGGACTGCCTGCAGCAGCGTTGTGCACTAATGCCGCCGACCCATCCAGGTCGGTTTCCCAGGCAGGCCCGAGAAACCGATGTGTGTATGGGTCGGCGACAGCAGCGACATTAATTGACCACTGTGCCATGCTCTGGAGCAGAAGTGCCTGAGCATCGGCACCGTGGCCCACGTTCACCTGCAGGATGCGGAGTTGAGGATCCATTATGGAACCCTCTCCTCCGCACCTCGCCGCGAACTGGAGGCGGAATGCCGGCCTCCCGGCTTTGGCTCCCCTCCGGTGCAGGTCTTGCTGCCAACCCTATGGTCGGCTGGTTTGCTACCCGCTGCACATCTAAAACAGTGCAGCGGAGCCTGACACGTGCCGGCCTTATGACCGGGCTGGCCACAGCGGAAACACCGGTCACCAACCGTGATCTCCGCCGTGCACTGCACCCCCACGTGACCCACCACCAGACATCTGAAACACCTGGATGGTCGGGCCTGCAGGAGCCGTGCCTGCACCCTCAGGAAGCCTCCTAACAGTAGACTCCGCCGGTCGGCAACTTTTTGGGCTGCCACGATGGGGCAGCCGACAACTGCCGCCCCCTGTCCACGTCGGCCGAAGTGAATTGCTCCGACTTTTACTGCATCCAGGGGGCAGCCCCCAGCCTCCGCCACGGCAAGCCTAAGCTCTTCGGCCGTAGCGGATACGTCCAAGCCTGTGATGCGTATCTCCGCACATTTGTTGGGCCTGGACACCCGGACGTCGGCTGCGTCCAGTGTTTCCCTAAGCCTAGCCGCTAGGGCGTCGGCTTTGGGGCCACTGGTGGCGCCGGGGACCTCCAAAAGCTTGGCGCCAGTCCGTGTATCCTTGCACTTGACACCGGATATCTGGAGGTCCTCGAGATCGATGCCTTTCACCTTGCGCATCACGTCGACGTACCCCATGCCCCTTTCAGACGCCTCCGCCGTCAGAGTGACAACGACGGCCGTCGTTCGGGGGGCACGGAGCCGTCTCGGCGCTCCTTCCACTGCGGCAGCCCTTGCCCTTCTGGCCTTTCGGGCTGCCTTCTTGGCGGCATTCCGCTTCCGTTTCTTGTTTCCGACTACCTTCCATCCGCCTCTCCATTGCCACCATACAGGCTGCCCATGGCTCCGAGTTACCTGGCCGAGTTGGCGGAGTCGGTATTACCGACGTCTGCGCTGGCTGCACCGACTGCACCGATTGCGGCGGCAGCATCATCCGTGACGATGACCGAGTTATCCGCCCCTCCGGCATACCCACCACTGTCTTCTTGAGCCCCTCAAGCTCAGCTGCCATCCGGGCCATTTCCCGGCGGAACTCGGTCTCTCGCCGTCGAGCCTCAATTCGCTCTTTGCGGATCGCGGTCAGCTCCGCCGAGAGAACAGTGTTCTCCTCGGAGAGGGTGTGCAAGCCGTTTAGTAGCTGCTGCTGTTCTGCGGATGGGAGCCCCTGTAGTCCTTTAACAAGAACTTGTAGGGACTCCACAAGGGCACTGGTCGTTCTCCTGCTGAGGTTTGACGCCGCCGATTTGGAGGGTCCCGGCGGCGCCCCTGCATCGTCTGAGGTCGGAGCCCGGGGAGAGTGAGCTCGGGAGGCAGCCCTCTTTCCACCTCGCGTTATATGGCGGCCAACCAGTAGGCTGACCACCTTAGGCGGAGGGGGGCGCAGATGCTCGTCAGCACTAGTGCTGCCGGAGGACGAGTCGGTATTGGTGAAGTCCAAATCCGACTCGTCCTTCTGCGGACGGGGCTTCTTCCGCCTCCGCTTTTTGGCCGGCTTAATCTGCAGTCCTGGTAGAACAGGACTGATTGCCCGGCTCCCTTCGCTGGCGGTGCCGAACTTCTCCAGCACCGCCGAGACTGACGCGACCTCCGCGTCTTGGCGCTGCGCGACCTCCGCGCAGACTATTCGCTAGGTTGGGGGGTTCTTTTTGGTTTAATTGCATCCATATAAGTCCCACGAGTATGAAACGATTTACAAGCACTTCCCGGGTGACGCTCATTCCGAGAAGCGAGGTATATACTGTGGAGGTCCCCTGGTATCCACAGGTTTTTACGACTTCGCTGTCGGGTTTTAAAGACTTTCCTTGTCGTGGGCCGGCCAATAAAGGCAAGCCCCGCGTCCTCCGAGGTCACGGCTTCCAGAGTGTGGCTAGCACTCTGGTCATTGTCGATCACCCGGAGATTACGCGACGCGGGAGAGCAGCCAACACTCCCAGCTCCAACGGTGGCACTAGTGCCTGCCAGCCCCTGCGCGAGCAGTGGGCCAACCCGTCCCTTGATTCCAAATGAATCACAATGTCTCTCCCCTGTCCCCTCTAAGATCAGAGGGGTACTGGGAGAGGCGACGACCGCGAGCCTTGCAGGCCCGCCATACCACGACCCCCTCGTGCAATGGGGTCAGCTGCCAGGTAATTCGTCAACGACCAACAGAGCTCCTAGAAGTTGAAGTCTATTGGCCGCTGTCCAGGGTGCACCAGCTTCCCCGCATCCGCTCCCCAGGACCGTGGTCCAAAGGGGGAAGAAACGGGGAAGCCAACGTGGAGGTTACCTGACGTCGCACCCCGCGTGAACTTTGATCTGGATGTTTTTTCTAATAAACATCAAAATTCCTGTACATACCTTTGCTGCACCATTAATACTTGAAATTCCTTACCATCTCACGTGTTTAATAATTCCTACAGTTATCTGATGAGGTCGTCAAGCTAAGCGCCACCATTGTAACACTACTTTTTTGTAATGGTGACTCTCTTTCCTGAGACTTTCTCTTACCATCAGGCGAGGTGAAATCAAATTGATGTGTCCTAGGTAAAAAACAGACTAGTACATTTTTATGGCTGTCATTGTCGAGGGAAATAATTTATTGGCTTATTTTTATTTCGTGGCGTTTGAAACCCAAGATGGCGTGTGGTTTCAGCCAGTTTGTGTCCGACATAACCGCATGCTGATTAGGGAGAAGGAGGTTACTCCTGGTGACTTCTGTACAAAAACTTATTCCTTATAAAATTAGCAATAATGTGGTCATAATCAGCCCAGCTACCTTGGAGATCAACAGGAACAAACATGCATGTTAGGCATTATATTTTTTTTATTTTTTTTTTCGTCGCCGTTTAATGCACCTGTCAATAACTCAATGTTTAGTCCCATTACGATACGATACGTTTTGAAAGTCTACGTAACTAAAGATTCTACGTTAAGTTTCTACGCCGTAGCTCTGTAGATTAAGAGGTCCCGGTACGATAAACGAAAATAGGTACCTACTGGTTTCGATTTTATTAATAGACATTCAAATGTTGTTGTATAAAAATTCTATAATTAAGTACCCAACTCGGGAATCAAACGCAGAACAATTACATAACATAACATAAACTCACGCCTACATCCCCGAATGGGTATATACCTATTGTATAAAATATATACCCTTCGGGTTGTATAAAATATATATATATATATATAGGTTGTATAAAAAAAAATAAAAAAATGGTTAGGCAGATGTGCTAGCATCCACATTTCGCCAGTTTATGTTCAGGTCCCAATGTAATAGGTGGCGTGCCTATAGCCATTAACCGGGCACTTATAAACCTGCGATAGTATTTATCGCAGGTTTATACACATAACTTCGAAAAGCATCGAAAACTCATTGGTGTATGCCATGGTAAAACCTAGAATCGAACCCGAGACCTCGTCTCAGCAGTCCATTACCCATACCACTAGGCTACCGTGGTTATAGACCCCAAATAGACTTCACCGAATTTGAAATGGCTGATATTTCAAATAACACGATAAAGAAGTGATTTGGTACTTTTAGGTGGACATTGACGTCCCTACAATATCGAGTTCTGTCAAAGTTGATAATGGTTTATAAAAAACGGTTCACGGTTCGTATATTCTGTCAATTTCCACGCCTAGGTTTTATTTTTTATTTAAAACACGTACCCGCGGTATATACGAATTTATTTGTTTATTTGTTATGCGAATGAAGTTTGTTTTGTTATATAGATGGTCTACTAAAAATAGTCGTGTTGTTTTATCAACCAGGTGTTTAATATTTTTTAGTACTTTGTTATTCTGTACTTCTCTTGGGTGCTTGCCATAATCACTGCTATTGGCATCTGGTGACGAGAGCGATATGTTATAATTATCTAGTATTTGTTTTGATATAGGGAACAGGTCGAGTAATATAAATAACTAGCCTATGCCCGCGGCTGCGCTCGCCTGGCTGTCAGTGGTTATCGAGACCTAAGCGCCATCTGTGCAACTCAAATTCTATATTACTAATCATAATTCTGGTTCTACTTAACCGATTGCAATCAAACAAATGTCAGATTTTAAGTTGGACCAAACCTCTTCAAACAAAAAAAATCGCATCGAAATTCGTTTAGTAGTTTTTGCGTCCATCGCGGACAAACATAAACTTTTTACAATTATGTAATATTACTAACTAATGGACGCGGCACCGCCCGCGTGGCTGTCAGTGGTTATCGCGACCTAAGTGTCATCTGTGTAACTCAAACTCTATATTACTAATCGGTTAAGTAGAACCAGAGTTATGGTTCTACTTAACCGATTGCAATCAAACAAACGTAAGATTTTAAGTTGTACCAAACCTCTTCAAAAAAAAAACCGCGAAATCCGTTCAGTAGTTTTTGCGTCCATCGCGGACAAACAAACATTTTCCAAGTATATAATTGTATAGATAGAAGATGCGTCTAATATCTCTTTCGGGGTCGTTTCGCGATGTGTAACACCATACGCTGTCACTAAATAATACTATACTGCTCTCTCATTTGTTAAAGAAGGAAGCTTTATTACGAACGTTAGAGATAAAAAGGAGAACAATGATTTATTTATAATGCGTATAATGCGTATACTACTCAGAAATGCTTTTAAAAAGATAAAAAGCAACACGTGCTGCGTATTTCATGCATCTTTCTTATATACTGCAATAAATTATAACATTATTATAGAATCATTTAAGAAAAAATATCAACTTCGAGAATGAGTTCTGTGGGCCGTACAGTCGGACCACGTGTTCAGAGGGACTCAATCAAACACCATCTAAAGATGGATGCTTTCTGTAAATGGTAATATATCTTGAACTAGCTACATCAACGGATGATTGAATTGTATCAACAATTTTAGATCTAGATGAAGAACCGTCTACTAACGAATCAATTTTATAGACGGTGTGAAATCTGAATTAAGCACGTTCTACAGAAGGATGAGTTCTGTAGACGGTGTTAGATCTAGATCAAGCACTGTCTACAGACGGATGGCTTCCGTATATGATGTTAGACATAGATCAATCACCGTCCATTAACGGATTAGTTCTGTAGATGTTATTACATCTAGATCAAGCACGGTCTACAGATGAATGAGTTCTGTAGATAGTGTCAGATATAGACAGAGACAGAGCACCATTTACAGAGTTTATTTAGTCTTTGATATCAATGTTACTAATTTTTAATTGTGTAATATTTTGTATTCATGCTATATTTTTATTCTTAACGAAATCTGCATAAATAATTGTGCCCTTAATAACTGTTTCCTCAAAAAACGGAAAGAGATTTGCTGTGAGGGTTTTTGATTATCCAACATAGACGATTTCTGAAGTAAGGTATACTAGGATTATTTAAACTTGTACCATCATCTCTGTGCCCTTGTCCCAATCACTTGGGGTCAACTCAGTCACTCCTTTCTTTGCCGTATCTTCTTTCACGCAAACCGTCCATCGTTTTTGTCCATCTTTCATACAATCATACTTTGAATCTTTTTTACAATACTACATATTCATTTATCTATACTTATAATAAAATTATTATAAGGGGCCCTTATAATATCCATATTATAAGGGGATGATTAGTGATCGATACTGATTCCAGAAATGCAATCAGTAAATTTTTTGTCTGTCAAATCAAATCAAATTGATTTAATCAATATTTCTGTCTGTCTGTATGTGCAGGTTTTAAGTTATCAAACATATTACTTGACCTTGTATATTTTAATGAACATTTGAATTTTGTATCAGTTATCTTAAGAATTCAATATTTAGAGCGTTCACTCTCGATATTGAATTCTCGAGATAACTGATTAGGTACCAATTCGATGATTACGACGAAGTTCAACACACCCACTTGTTTTGACTATCTATGCGACATATTGTCAATGTTATCTACTGTGGTAATATTAACATGCAGGATTTATTTCTGACGATAAATCGATGATTACTTTGATGTTATTGGTGCTGTGGTTCGATTCGTTTTCATAGGCTGTTTGTTTACTGGCGGAAGGAGATCAGTCACCTTCTATGACTCTATTACATGACAGAGCCTAGTGGTATGGGTAATGGACTGCTGAGACGAGGTCTCAGGTTCGATCCCAGGTTTCACCATGGCACACTTCAAGGACTTTTCGATGCTTTTCGAAGTTATGTGTGTATTAATCGCAGGTTTATAAGTGCCCGGTTAATGGCAATAGGCTAACCACCTATTACATTGGGATTTAAAACATAAAACTAGCGAAATGTGGGTGCAAGCACCTCTGCCTACCCCTTCGGGGATATAGGCGTGAGTTTATGTACCTATGTGTATTTCTGCCACTTACTCTTATAATAGTAACCGTATCATAATTTGTCTGTCATATATGATAATTACTAGAAATATCTTATCCTATAATTATCAAATTACAATGCAAACTTTATAAACAGCGACGAAAATGCTAAAAACAGACTCAAACTAGTCTCAATTAGTCTACGAGAAATAAAATATTCGAAGGTCATTTGAACCATAGCTAAGAAGTTACTAAACTAATACATTTTAATTTATGACGAAGCACAAAACATGCAATTCTAATGCCAGGTATACACTAACCGAAAAGAGCGAACGTCCGTCAACTGTTACGCGCCAGCAAAAATATTTTTTACTCATAACGAATTTGAGACACATCATAGCACTTAAAGCTGCAATAAAGTTTTTCTTTAATTATAGCCAGTTACTATTAGAGATATCGGGATATTTACCATGTATTGTTATGATATTCGCACCGGCACTGTTGTAAGTGCTATCATCGCTGAGGAATCGAACCCGATATCTCTAACAACCCAAACAATAGTCGACCCTGGGAGAAATTGAAGCAGATAATAAAAGCAAAGACTGTGTTTTTAATCAGTAGCATGAAGTGGTAAGATCACATTTCCATGCCACGGTTTTCGGGTTCCGTTGTGTTTGCCATGCAGTGATTTGATATCATGCAAATATTTCCGTAGTAGGTATTTGTTGTACAACCGGTTATTTGTTGTCGTGACTAAACATCTTTTTTCACTCAGCACCACTGATTGTCCACAAATTGTACTGTCACCCTAACAATTACCAAGAATCAATATATTGGAATTTATGAGATGAACTCTGTTAATTTATATTGACTTTTATTTGCTTGGTGTGTACCCGGCGTGACGTAAATCAATTTATATTTACTTGTTGGTCCAGTAGTCACATTAATGACAATTGGTTATACGCATAGGTTCACGCCTGTGTAGAGCTAAAACAAGCATAGCTAACTAGCTGTGTTGCGTTCTTGAATGCGGAAACATACTTAGATATTTTTTTAAATTCTGTAACTCAGTTATCCGCGCACTCCCTTTGTGAGGGACTGGGCACGGGTTCGAGTATCATCTGAGCATTAAATTTTTTAAATCTAAATTTGATGACTCAAACTTTTATTTTTCTATCTTAGCACTCTAAATGTGACAACGTTATGAGCAGAAACTTTTATAATGATGAAAGTCTAACAGATAAAAAAACTAAATCAAAATCCGTCTGGGAATTACGATTTCACGGACACACACACACACACACACACACATACACACACACACACACACACACACACACACACAAACACACACGTGAAACTTATAACACACCATCGTTTTTACGTCTGTGCTTAAAAACGCTTGGTATTATGATAAACATGAATATCCAATAAAGTTTCGAATAGTTACGCATGATAGTAGATGATAGTCATAAGTATCGGACGTAGATACGAGTCCTACACGATGTATTGCTAATTAAGTAGACAACTTTATCTGACAAATACTTAATGTAAATACAACACTGCGATAGGATGTATTAAGATATGTATTCGTAGCCGACCGCAAACGACAACTGCAGACTTCGACTTCGAATTCGATAGTATTTCGTGCTAAGGCTACAGGTAGACAAGGCTTGGACAGGTGTGGAGTAGGAATGAAAAATGTTGCAAAAACGGGGTGACGCAGACGAAGTTGCGCGGGTCAGCCAGTACCTAATAAAGATAAAAAGATACAAAACAATTAACTTATTAAACAACTAGTCTACATTACCCAATATTTTGTAACAGTACAGTCATTGTACGATTTGCTGACCTCATATTACTATTAACTGGTTGTTACCCCGACGTCAGGAGTGACCCAAACATATTATGATATCGAACGACGTTCATATTCAGATGTTGACATAACCTCTCCCAATATTGTTGTCGATAAAAAGTTGAATCACCGTTTGTCTTTTTCTTATAAATAGGTCATGTATATAGCAAGAAGAATAAATGGCCGTTGGGGCTGAAAGGTTCTCGAATGAGACCGCGTACAGGTAGACGACATAGTAAGGGTCATAGGTAGCTGTTAGGTGCAGGCCGCATCCAACAAGTCGGCTTACAGTCTAATGGTACTGGTGGTCCGGCGGGTCGATGAGAGAGACCCTATGTCTAAAATGATGTAGCTATTTCATTGACCCGAAGGAGCTATTTCAAGCCTGTAGGAAACTCAGGGTCTGTAAAGATGCGAGGGTAATACCCTATTATGCAGCGCGGGCCTAGGGGTTACGAGTGACTGCCTGACACCCTAGCAGAAGCAGGCTGCAGCCACGGTAGCCTATGGTTAATGGACTGCTAAGACGAGGTCTCGGGTTCGATTTCAGGTTTACCATGGCACACACCAATGACTTTTCGATGATTTTCGAAGTTATGTGTGTATTTATCGCAGGTTTATAAGTGCCCGGTTAATGGCAGTAGGCTCGTCATCTATTACATTGGGACATAAACATAAACTGGCGAAACCTCTGCCTAACCCTTCGGGGATATAGGCGTGAATTTATGTTATGCTATGTTATGTTATATTAATATTTGTATAGGATAGTATCAACAGTGGAACATTCCACCACTCTACTCGTGTGACTGTGCCACAATGTGGTCGTCATACTTTGAAAGTGGAGATTCAAAACAAACCTTCCTATTAGTGATAATTGATACCTACTGCAAGTGTTATGATGTGGTTCAATTCAGACATAACCGATGTGCTAATACCATGCAGCCTCTGTGGCGTGGCGGTAGTGAACGCGACTGCTACACAGGAGGTGCGTGTTCGATGCCCGCTCAGTCCAATTATTTGTATGCGTAACATAACATAAACTCACGCATATATCCCCGAAGGGGTAGGCAGAGCTGCTTGTACCCACATTTCCCCAGTGTATCTTTAGGTCCCAATGTGATACGTGGCGAACCTATTGCCATTAACCTGACACTTATAAATCTGCGATAAATACACACATAACTTCGAAAGCATTGAAAAGTCATTGGTGTGTGCCATGGTAAAACCTGGTATCGAACCCGAGACCTCATCTCAGCAGTCCATTACCCATACCACTAGACTACTTCGGTTTTGTGCACGAATATGTCCATTGGTCTGTTCGTGCCTCGGAGAGCACGTCGAGCCATCGATGGTTCCGGTTGCCATATGAACATCTATGGCAGTAGTTACGGGTATTTAGATCGCTCAAAAGTCCGACTAACCTAACTACAGAACTTCGACATTGCCAATTTGGTTGTGGCAGACGGATGGCAGTCGCTTGACGGAAAATATCGAAGTTCAGCCGCATCTTAGTTAGACCAGAAAGCCGACACACACACATACACACCAACAAACCAATCCAATTCATCATAGTGACATGTGTGCATACAAATACATCTCTAGTTACAAGTGCCCAGGAGTGGTCCACAAGGAATATTTTATTTAGACTCACTTGTACTATTTACGTCTCGATTGTACCAGCTGAGTTAATTAAGATGAAGAAGATAAGCTTATTCTTATGCCATAATTTTACTAAATGGTACAGATGGTACAATTATTCTATTAATAAATACTTGACTAATTAAATTAAATAACTTTTTGAATTAATTTGAAAATTCAAGACACATTCAGGTATAACTGCGCAAGCCAAGGCAAATATATGTTAATGATTTATTTTTGTTGAATACCATGGTTTTTCATTTCAACACTTTAGACTGCATTATTACGTGAATTATGCTATTAAAAGGGGTTTAAAATCATGGCACCTACCAAAAACAAGACAAGTATTGCGATAAAAAGTAATCCAATTTTGTTTGAATGTTCAGTAGTATTCCCTGTTTTTTTTTTGGGAGCGTTCCTCTGACACTCTGTATAGTATATGGTCCAGATCTGGATTTGTCCGCATATATCCAATTGATTTCAGTTGTGACAAGACTTGGATATTTCTGTAAGTAATAAGCTGTACACATTACAATTTAAGTTGATTGGTGTTGATGTAAGTGGGTCGGGATTAATTCGAGATGAAACCAATTTTACCGCTTCTATTCGGTGTCAACCGTGTTCTTAATTATTTTGTTTGTGTGTTGCTTTTGTTTTGCGGCACTATTACGTGGGACCGAAAATCATAGTTGGCGAAATGTCTGTTTTTTTTTGTCACACCCCACATTTCGTCAACTATTTCTTGGAGCGACACTGTCCATCACTTAAGATTTCGATGCGGGGCCAAATTATGTAGAGTGTGTCCAGTTTAGTGAACCTAAAAAAAACAAAAGATAAGAACTACTTTGTCAGCGAAATATGCTTGACTAACATAGTAAAAAACACAGATATCCGAGTGACACATAACACACAACCACATGATTTAAGCCGTAATAGAATTTGGAAAAAAAATAAAAATTTTATACCACTTAGGTTGCCAACAAACACACGGTCCACAAGTATTCAACAACAACAACAACAACAAGTATTCAATTACATTCACTGAATTTGCGCAAGTATTAGTCAATAGTCACGATGACCCATTAACAGGTTGACTACAACTCCATTGTAGATAAGCTCTCCAAAGCGACCTCGGATCTCAGAGTGCCGCAGCTTTAATGCGCTATTTGTGTACGTAGCCTTATCTTAAACAGCCATTGTAATCTGATAACCACCATCCTTGAAAGCTACGATGGTTAGGTACTGTTAAATAGGGCGTATTAGAGAGACTAGAAGTTTTCTACAGGGTAGGCAGCACTAGTGTAACGGACCTTTATTATCGTGCGCAATATCCCCCAAATACCACCCCTACCAAAATCAGTGGCGGTGATTAAATCGGACTCGAACCAACCAAAACGCACGACATCTATGAGTCCTTGATTGCCGGCAGTGAGATTATACAAGAGATATCTCTCGCACGCCGGCAGACTCGGGGACATCTCTTTTGAGATGACCTTCTTCCCCTAATGTGGTGACTATATGTTCCCTGAACCCTAAAGAGGTTTTGTGTTGTCATGGACATACGTTCATATAAGTATGTCGACCTCAGTGGCGTGGCGGTAGTGAACGCGACTGCTACGCAGGAGGCGCGGGTTCGATTCCCGCTCAGTGCAAATATTTGTGTGCTTTGATATGAATATCTGCATTGGTCTGGGTGTTTCTATGTATAATACCTATATATATACTTACAAAAAAAGTATCTATGTATGTTTATCCGCATTCTAGAATCAGTAACACAAGCTAGTTAAACTATGATTACCATGGGTCTAGGTGACGTTGTGTAGATTGTCCTAGAATATTTATTCAAGTATATCCAGACATACAGATATTAATCGAAGTGACGTCACTAGTTCAGATAATATATTTGGAGTGTTCATATAATTTCACGAGCGAGGTTCGTCAACCTCGGCCATGCGGCTGTCGCGACCTAGGCGACTGTCATTGACAAAGATCGTGGTCAAAAATAGTTCGTGTTCCATTTCTTGCTAGGTGAGTATGTGACAAACTATGTATAGCATATTAGTGGCAATGAACGACAGTGCTAAAGCTTCTAGAAGGATTATGTGTATACTAGATCAGATATTATTTAGGTGTTTTGCTAAAGCTTTCGGGTTCAAGCCAAATTTGCAAAGGACAACGCGTGCAGGGCTTAGGTGTCACTCGCATACGGTACAGAATATTCCATCAAGAACCAAGCGGTTCGGTGAATCTTTTCTCTGCCGTACCATTAAGTCCTGGAATTCCTTGCCGGCGCACGTGTTTCCTTCTTCCTACAGTCCCGGGTCCTTTAAGCGGGGCGTGAAAAAGCATCTGATGAGGCCGTCAAGCTGAGCGCCACCATTGTAGCACTGAACGTGTTTGCAATGGTGACCCTCTCTCATGGGACTTTGCCTTCAGCTTAACATCAGGCGAGGTGAAGTCAAATTGACGTGCCATAGATAAAAAAAAAAAAAAAAAAAAAAAATTAACCTATCTTTTGTTGTACTCCACTTCCCGATCTCAGATCGCCCGTAATTTATTTTTCCTTTCATTTTTGTTATATTCTCGTCCTTTTGTATCGGGTTTCATCATACTTTGATTTTTTTTATTTCAAAAATAATCGACCCTGGTCTAGATAGACAAAGTAACAAATCAAAAGAAAATATTATGTTTGGAGAGGAAAGGGAACCTAACCAACGAAAACAAAACCAATCCTGATAGGAGTGGAAATGCCATCGGCTCGACAGAAGAAGAAGTAGCATTTCATGGGAAAGGCCTATGTCCAGCAGTGGACTGTCGCGGGCTGATGATAATGATGACGATAATGATGTAATAGGAGGAATTCGTGGGCCTAAATAACATAAATGTATATCAACTACAAAAATTGCACAATAATAAAAAATCGATTTTTAAAATCAACCACCTTAACACGACATTAGGATCCGTCATAGTTCTTATCTGTCACCTATGTCATTTCCCTCAAAAGATTGTATGAAGAATCATTCGGTCAACAGTTCATTCATTCGAGCAACACATTGTAATAAGCAAAAACAATTTTGTTTAATTGTTTTAATTATAGTCACATTTGAATTACAAGTGTTACGTTATCAATTTTCGCGGCCATATTGTGTTAATTAAGTAATTGGTTATTATTGTACTGTTTACTATGCAAAAGTTGTTTATTAATAATATTACAGGTTATTGTCATAATATGTGGTTAAAAGGTTACTTAATATTATTACTGCTTCAGTAGTACAGAGAGCCCAAGACACAAGAAGTCATAATAATGACCTCAATGTTGCACCACAGGGTCTTGTATAATCATGATATATGTCTTGTATAATCTCACCTCCGGCAATCAAAGACCCATGGACGACGTACGTTTTGGTCGGATCGAGTCCGACATAAACACCTCCACTAACATTGGCGGAGGGGGCATCCGTGGGGATTTTGCGCAAGATAAAAAAAAGAAAAAAAAATGTTGCACCACAGTTTACACTTTGAAATATGAGATTCATTTTGCTTTGATTGATGACTTGTTGTGACCGATGATTGTTTTGGAAGTAACTGCTATCTGCCCTACTAACCCTAGAAGGAAACGCCAGAACTTCGTTCATTGCTTAGCAGGTGATCCCATTAACATTGTTCAAACCAGTCTGATAATTTAACAACTAGAATTTCATTAAACGTCGGCACCCATTCAAATTATTGAAAGAAACATCCCTATTGTTAGATTGTCTTGGCTTTCAAGATCTTCAGATCATACGTAGGTTGAGGACAATATCACGGTCCACCTGAAGTGAAGTGGTTACCTCGACCTATAAACGTTTGCAAGATCAGGGGCGGCGCGTGTTCGCAAAATGACCTTCGTCTTCCAAGAGCGTGGGTCTGGGGGTCATAGGTGAAACCACCTGTCACCCTAGCTGAAGCAGGCCGCAGCGGCGGCGCCACAAAGTGCTTCTCCCCATATCCGGGGGCTAGATGACAACACCATGGTTCCCTCATTAGGGGAAGGGAGTCATCCTAGAGAGATGACCCCGGATCTGCCGGGTTGCGAGATATATGTATTGTATAATCTCACCTCCAGCAATCAAAGACGCGTGTGTTTTAGTCGATTCAAGTCTGACATAATCACATCCACCAACTTTGGTGGAGGCAATATCTATGGGCATTTTGCGTACGAAAAAAAGGTCCGATGCCCTTCTTGATTTCTCAAGCAATATGGGGTTACCATATTGCTTGAGAAATCCACAGCAGAACCTTCATTTCACAGCTCCATTTACTCCACTGTTGTACTTCTAAAGAAGCCTGTATGTGTGTGTCTTAAATTCTTTTTAAAATTTAGAGAAAGGAGTCAAAGAATTAAGAATGTTTGTGAACTATTTTCCTGTAAATCAATCTTGATTAATGGCATCAAAATAAGAAGTTTGCACATAAACCGCTAGGCAATGATAGATCGTGAACAGCTTACAAACACAGACCACATAATCATATATTAACGAATGTACCACCCACCTGTTGCTTTCTGTGTAGACTGCGAGAGAGCAAAGAACTCTTATAATCTAAGCTGAAATTCCTAAAACCGCGGTAGCCTAGTGGTATGGGTAATGGACTGCTGAGACGAGGTCTCGGGTTCTATCCCAGGTTTTACCATGGTACACACCAATGACTTTTGGGTATTTACGAAGTTATGTGTGTATTTATCGCAGGCCCGGTCAATGACCATAGGCTCGCCACCAATTACATTGGGAACCAAACATAAACTGGCGAATGGATGCTAGCACCTCTGCCTACCCTTTCGGGGATATAGGCGTCAGTTTATGTTTTGTTATGAAATTCCTAAACGTTTTTGGTTAACAGCTACTACATTAAATATTGTAAACAGCCTCAGTAGTTAACGCCACTGATACGACAAGACAGGCAAGCACACGGCCCACCGGACGTAAAGTGGTTACCATGACCTATGGACGTTGTAACACCAGGGGCATCACACTCGTGCTACTGACCCTGTAGAGGGAATGGAGAGATTGTGTGGGAGGGGAGAGGGAATAGGGTGAACGTTAAGAAATTATCTGTGCTGTCAGTGTAGAAGACAAAGCAGGGTTTCCATCACATAGTGGTGACAATTAAACCCTCAGACTTCGGTGAACTCACTTGCTATCCTACTCACCGCCGGAAACACAACACAAGGTTATTATTAGCCGCGGTATTCTGTAGGGCGGCCGAGCCTATTGCCATTAACCGGGCACTTAAACCTGCAATAAATACACACATAATTTCTAAAAGCATCGCAGTCATTGGTGTGTGCCATGGTAAACCTGGGATCGAACCCGAGACCTCGTCTCAGCAGTCCATTACCCATACCACTAGGCTATTTACAATAATATTATGTTATCGATAGCCTGTAATGTTTATCGGATATACTAACGTTTGGCAGCAGTACTGATGTATTTATGTTTTGTTGGCAGAGAGTAAGGAGCGAATGCAGCGCGCGCCTTTCGAGACGGCCCTGCACCATGCCGGTAAGTGCATAATAATAACATACGTATGATAAATACCAGACACAAATATAATCTTGTTGTCTGTGATAGTAGATTTCATAAAGTTAGTATTTTTTTTCAGGGTAACTGTAGGTATACGCTTTTAACAAGCTCTATAATGAAATTATAGATTTACCTATAAATAAATTGAAAAATATAATTTAAGGAAAGTTATGCCAAAAATGCTATTATAAAATTAAAATTATTTGAATAATAAACAGGCCTGGAAATGAGCTATTGTTCAAGCAAATTATTGTATCTAGACTAAAAATTTGTAAATATTTGACAAAAAAAAGAAAAGCCCGTTGAGTTTCTTGTCGGAGGCACCCAAGAGTTTTTAATCGGGTGGTCCATTTACTAAAGTAATCTATAAATAGGTATATTTTTAATTTTGATAAATTTTGTATTTAAAATTTTGGGTATTCGGACAGGAACCTTTATCATCACAAACATAAACTCACACCTATATCTCCGTAGGGGTAGGTAGAGGTGCTAGCACCCACATTTCACCTGTTTATGTTTAGGTCCCAATGTTACAGGTGGCGAACGTATTTCCATTAACCGGCCACTTATTAATTTATGATTAAATAAATAAAGTACAAATCAATGTATACTTACATGTATATATACACTTCTAGTAAATATATAGTAGTTAGTATGTATTTAAAAGAAAGGAAACCATTTATATTATACTATATACAACCATATTATACTCCCCTTTATAACCTGTAACATCGAAATCTTACATTTTGAAGAACCAACTGGAAAACGGTAGTAAAAATAATAATGAAATAAAAACCAGTGACATAGATGAGTTCGTGTTAACATTATATCCGACATAACAGGAGGGTGGAGTGAGAGGTTCTATTTATAGCCTCCAATAAACCAAATTAAAAAGGTCATTCCCGGCAATCAATACCGTGGCTTTGGCTTATACTATCGTACGTCGTGACATAGGCGCGGTAACTTTCGCGGGCATTTATTCGATTAGGTCACAAATTAAGAGGTTGTTTATTGATTCGCTCTGTAGCGGTTCTAAATATGTAAGATTTCGATGCTACAGGTTATAGAGGAGAGAATATATTTGGTTTCTTTTGTAGAGAGTTCTCTCTCTTTGTGTAGAGGTGAAACATGTGTCGTGGAACACGTGTCGCACTTGCGAAATACTGTACATAATCATATATATCCCTTCGGGTTAGAAGTCTTTTTACTAGCTTCGAGGGGTGCGGTTTGGCATTCCTTTCTGTGACAATTAGTAATATTTTACCGGAGTGTAAGGTTCCCTAATAAGCATTTTCCCTCACAACTCGGTTAACGCTAGGCGATCTATAGTTTTATAATGGTCCCCTTGTGTATGGGACCGCGGTATCCCTAAAAAGTTTGCCTATATGTTTGATCCATTTTCAACAGATGTTGTCAAATGTCCATTCTTTGGAAAATAATGAATGTGGCCAGATTAGAGGGGTCATTTACCACGTAAGTAATATTTCATCTACGTTTCTTGTGACCTACTCGTACTTTGATTTCAATTTCATAAATATAAAATTTTAAATGGCTAAGCTTCTAATCGACAGCATATACCACTATTTTTAGATATTAATTTTTTTGGCACACATTACTTATAGGTCAAAAAAATAAAATTCCTGTGAAAAAATTACGAAAAAAAATTGCGGTCTAACATAAAATTTAAATTACTCTTTCATTACGATATTTCTTTCGGCGCATTTTTATGCTTTTCTCGATGTTTCACGACTGAAATAATTATTTTGGTTCATTGACTTGCGCCTACGCAACTGGTAAATGACGTCACCCACTTACGTAGACACAAAGAAGGCCCTGAAAAGGATCTTTCAAAGATAAGATTAAGTTCAGATAATTATGATCAACAAATATATCTGACTGGAAAAAGTAATTATTTATTAAATATAATCATATTTAGATTTCATTTAAAAAAATGTAGGCGTTACCTGGCGGAAATCCATGACAAAGAATTATATATTGGGGGAGGGAGAGGGACCCACCACTCACCCACGGTTTAACAATTTCAACAATAACAATAGCAAAGAATTATTAATTGTCACAGAAAGGAATGTCAAACCGCACCCCTCAAAGCACGTAAACAGACTTCTTACCCGCGGAGAGATGTTGTCGTATGTGCAATATTCCGCAAATGCGAAGGACAAACCTCGACACGTGTTTCGCCTCTACACGAGGCATCTTCAGGAGCTCTCAAGCGATGTTGATATTGAAAAATATACAGAATAACTATACTAGTAAGTTGGTAGTTAACAATAGTCATTATGAACTAAGTATAATTCACTACACAGCCCTCTTCGAGTTACGCGCTTAGCAACACATTTCGCGATTCATTTTTATTTTATAGATAGGTGGAACTTTATTATAACAAACTGTCGTGGACATACGACTTTTTCCCCCTCCTAAAACACATGGAACCTTCTTCCGGGAATATCATCAGGAATTTATCAGGGTTCATATATTATTCCAGACTCTAATTTATATTCGCACTGAATTTCAGCCAAATCCGTTCAGCCGTTACAGCATTATTGAGTAACAAACATCCAAACAAATATGTTGAGAAACTTTCATATTCCTTTTCGTATACCTTCCATAATTCAGGTAGTTCATTTTGACTTTGACATGACGGACTCGCACTGCTCAATCAGGACAGATCCCCCATCCTAACTGAGCAGTCCGACTGGGGAAGTAGCTCCATCTACAGAATGCCGCAGCTAATGATAACCTTGTGTTGTGTTTCTGGCCGAGAGTAGGGTAGCCAGCAGAGCTCACTGGACAGGTTTTGTGTTGTCAGTGGTAAGACTGAGTAACTTCGCTTTGTCTTCTATAATGGTACTGAATTTCTGCCAAATCCGTTCAACAATAAATTCAGCATTCAAAAAAATTATACATTCAGCATTGACCATCTAGATACGCCACGAACCCTCATAATTTAGTTCATTTTACTTGTACAGATACAACTGCCATCTGCCCCCCGAGATGTTTGTGGGCCCCATGACCCTGTGAAATGACAATATTATTGGATATAATCATAAGCCATGTTATATATAAGAATATGTCACAAATTCTGATAAAAGCGTACAGAAGCACCGCCAATAAGCTACTAACTATAAACAACACTTTCAATATCTAGAGTACTTGATTTATTACTCTTGTAACATCCAAATCATCATCATCCTTGCGTTAGGCCCGGTCGAATCGGAAGCTTTCACCTCTAAACCCGGGGTCCGCTTTCTGACCTTTTTTTCCCTTCCACTTCGCATGGTCTTGCGCATATGGGTGCGATATAGAAGCTCATTGGTACACATATCATCCAAACTAGGACTTCTTGGGTCTACCTCTTCTTCCAAGGTCCGGCGGAGTCGGCATGGCCAGATATTTGTCACCCTCGTAGCCAGGTAACCTTGTAAGTTCTTTAGTCAATCAATAATACAATTAGTGAAAATGAACAGATTATCTGAACAGTTGCAGAAAAACGATATCTATATAATTTTGTACGGTGTGTCCTTGTCTGAATTATTTAGAATATCCTTCCCCATGTCCCATCCTTCAAGAAGGGCAATAGAGGGCTATAGGGTCGGCAGCATGAGTACCACGTCTGGTATTGCTCATAAAGATTTTATAGATTAATTACCGCGAATGTGACATGTGACACTCTTGCCATACGGCAGCCGAATGGTAAGATGGATATGTTGTGTGTGTGTGTGTGTGTGTGTGTGTGTGTGTGTGTGTGTGTGTGTGTGTGTGTAGGATGGACAGAATATGAAATAAGTGTAAGGGGCTATTAGGGGCGCCATCTGAAAACCAGCGCCTCGTATACCATGGTGTGCGAAGCATATATGCTGAGATGGTGGTCCATTTATGTTCGCTCGATGTTTTTTTTTATACTACGTAGGTGGCAGACAAGCACACGGCCCACCTGATGGAAAGCGGCCACCGTGGCCTATGAACGTGTGCAACACTAAGGGTGTCACACACGCGCTGCCCACCCTGAAGGGAAAGGGGGAGAGCTGGGAATGTACTGTAATAATTACAAGACCAATTAACTGTTGTAAAGATCTTTGTGCTTTGAGTGTTACATGAATAAACGCTTTCTTTCTTCTGCTAATAAAGATAGTTTAAAATGTTGAAATTCAATACTGATATACAAACATATGGTGTAGCCTAGCGAGTTTATTTTGGCGTTTGCGCATATCGCAAATAATTAACCTAGTTTTTTTTATTATGTTAAACGTAATGAACGATTTTTATACCTATATTGTGCTGCCTTTGCCTATCCCAGTGGGGAAAAGGATTTCAATCCACAGGCTGCAAAAATAATGACGCAATTTGAGCGAACGTAGAGAAACTGTTAATTTTTTTTACATAACATAAACTCACGCCTATACAGGTAGAGGTGCTAGCACCCACATTTCGCCAGTTTATGTTTAGGTCCCAATGGACCACGTAATAGGTGGTGAGCCTATTGCCATTAACCGGGCACTTATAAACCAGCGATAAATACACACATAACTTCAAAAAGTATCGAAAAGTCATTGGTGTGTACCATGGTAAAACCTGGGATCGAACACACGACCTCGTCTCAGCAGTCCATTACCCATACCACTAGGTAACCGCAGCCTTTTTTCTATATTTATTTAGCTGCTAACTTTTATTTTTCATATACCAATTTATTTTTAAAGTGGCCGAACAAGCTTACGTGGTACTGAAAATCATAGTCAGTGAAATGTAGGTGTTAGAAACACCTCTACCTACCTCTTCAGGGATTACGGGCGTAAGCAATGTATGTATTTAATGGATGATTCTTCAGTTTCTCATGAAAAAATTACGGTTAATGATCAACAATTACGTCAGAATAATTACCACCACAGTCTTCGTAAATAAATTTCGTAAATAATTTCTTTTATTATCCAATAAATAAAGCCAACCTTCAAAACATAATGTATGAATACTATTTCACCTTGGCGGAGAAAACAATGTGGATTTTGCGCACATTTAATTGTACATAAAGCTAGATATTAACGAATTGAGAGTTAGCAGTTGCGCACGCGCATCCCTTGACAGACGTGTTTACATTTCATTGTTATTAGAATTGTAAATCTTTTTAACCATTTGATATTGGCTTTTGTTGTTGTGTAACGTTGCACAGATATAATGTGGGCGTGTTTTTGAACCAGTGATAGCGAATAGTTTTGTGGTGAATCAAATAATACAGCCTGTATATTTGTGGAATGGTATACAGCTGTGTTGTAACAGGCAGAGCTATTTTAAGTCCTGTGTTTTTTTTTTCAAAATAATGATTTTTTTTTAATCGAGAAACTTAAGAACAAGTAGACTAACCTGGTAATCGGTACTTTATGTACCTACTGGTCGCACTTGTTAGTAATAAAGAATAATTACATACCTACATACATATTAGGCGGTAGGCAGAGGTGTATTAAACACCCACACTCCGCCAACTATGATTTTCGGTCCCATGTAATAGGGGGCGAGCCCATTGACGCCAATTGGGAGATGTAAAGAAAATCATTATATCAAAAATATATTCCTAACCGAAAATATTGTAGCTAAATAAATTTGGAAAAAAACTACCTTTGCTGATTTCGGCTTGCTGATTTCGGCGGGGGTGGTTATCTTAGAACTTTCCACACGGGGGAAAAAAGTAATAGTTTCGCGAAGGTCGGGTAATGGCTACACTGGCTACTAGTGGAAACACAGAAATGGACAAACTTGTACCGAAATAAATTTTTCTAATATGCTTTCTCTTAAAGCGTATAAAAAAAAATTACATTCACACAAGTACAGGCATGGATAGCTCATTGATTGAGTGGTAAACTAACCAAAACATGTTTTTCGTTCAAAAGGATCCACATGTGGATTGAAGAAGTAAATTAAAAGTATCCAAAGATCCACATGTGGATCTCGTCTCGTACTAGTGGAAGGAGGCATCATTATCAGACTTATCTGTTCTTCTGCCCGTTTTTGCTATATGGTCATTGAGCGCAATGACCACGGATACCACCCCCGTTCGCGCCGGTTGATGTGTTCATGTCAAACTCGAACCGACTAAAACGCACGCTGTCTTTGGATCTTTGAAATCCGGAGCTGATATTACAAGGAGTATATTATTGGAGCTAGTCCCTCCGAAAATAACACACCCAAACATATTCACATACGATTATTGTACACTACAATTAGGTAATGACTCGAAAAGAACTTGATATCTTTGCATCATTACAAAATGATCCATTTTATGTTAGGTCGCATGTAATGAGCGTAAAGTGTGCCGGGATTTTCCACCCCAAGGCTATTAGGGAAACCCATGGACATCGCTCGATATGTTAGCCATTGTATAAACATTTCTACATATATGTATATGAGAATGCGAAGAGCTCATGGGGTGAAACGACCCGTATGTTGTTATAGTTAATGTGTTTTGAAAATAATACTCGTATGTTCAGTTGAGGTATCACTATTTTCAATACAGATATTATGTATCAAGAATCTTGTTTTTACTCCCGACTGCGTAAAATCGACGGAAAGTTTTAAGTTTCACGTGTGTGTGTGTGTGTGTGTGGGTGTGTCTGTAGCATCGTAGCTCTCGAATGGATAAACTGATTTGGATGAATGATGAAACTGAGTATTTAATTATTTATTTATAACTTTTTCGAGATATGTTTGTGTCGGAAGTTTTTGAAATTAGTATTGATATTCAATTGTTGTCACCATCATCGTCTTAATGTTATGAAGATACCGTTCTTTCTTTCGTTTTTGCTTGCTTAAGCTTTTAAGGGAGAGACTGCCATCTTAACTATCTTCTATCCTAGACGGGTTGGTACAAGGTTTAATTTTGAGTTTTCCTTCTCTCGCAATGATATCGTCGGCGTTTTCCGTTAGGCGCTTCAAATGAGATGGGATGGTCGTAATCAGGGCTTGTTTACCGGTTAATGTATCAAACCGGTTTCAGTGTAAGTACATAAGAGCGTTTCATTTAGGTTTGACTCTACCTTAACCGATAAAAACCCTTTTATGTTTGAACTCAATTTACCGGTTTTGATTTCGCTCTTACCGACAACATCGATGCACCATTCACATTCAATTCGCGCGGACTACATGTGTTATCCACTAGTACAAAATTTCAATTTTCAAGCGTAGGGCTAAAGTGCTTCCATATTTTAAAGGAGTAGTGAAGGTCACCAAAGTGTAGTGCGAGCGTCGTTGGTCGCGTGCCTCCGGCCACTTGGATCGTGGACTGTATGCGCAGTCCATTTTCAATTTAATACAATTTTTTTTAATAAAATTTATTTATTTTAATTATCAAAATATTATAAGAACAGTTTTTCTAATCAAATATTCTATTGATAAATGATATTGGTAAAAATTCTATTGATAATGGCATGTATTAACTCCCTATAATTTTAATTATATATAATACTAGCTGTTGCCCGCGGCTTCGCCCGCGTGGTTTTTTTTTGACAATTACCTACTCATTTTTGACTCATTATTATTATTAGCCCACATAGTTATTTAATTATTATATTGCATATTTTATAACCACCTTCGGTTCGCCGACGATATCGTCATAGTTGCGGAGTCGCTGGAGCAGCTGGGCGAAATGCTGCACGGCCTAAACGAATCCTCTCGACGCGTCGGCCTTGGTGTAAACTTGAACAAAACCAAGGTTATGTTCAATGAACACGTTATACCGAGACTGATTGCCGTCGAAGGGGCCACACTCGAAGTTGTTCAACAATATATCTACCTGGGGCAAACCATACAACTTGGTAGAAACAACTTCGAGAAAGATCTAGCCAGAAGGATCCAATTGGGCTGGGTAGCGTTTGGCAAATTGCGTCGGGTCTTCTCCTCCCCCTACAACAATGCCTAAAAACAAGAGTCTTCGACCAGTGCGTTCTGCCTATTATGACTTACGGTGCCGAAACGTGGATATTGACGGTGGGGTTAGTCCACAAATTGAAAGCCGCTCAGCGGGCCATGGAGCGAGCTATGCTTGGAGTCTCTTTGAAGGATAAAATTCGCAATGAGGTCATCCGACAAAGAACTAAAGTTACAGACATAGCTCGCAGAATAACCAAGCTGAAGTGGCAGTGGGCTGGCCACATCTGCCGGAGGACCGATGGTCGCTGGAGCAAACGAGTCCTCGAGTGGAGACCGCGAGAAGGCAAACGGAAGGTAGGACGCCCCCTAGCCAGATGGACTGATGACCTGAAAAAGGCGGCTAGGACAGACTGGATGCATTAGGAGAGGCCTATGTCCAGCAGTGGACTGCGATAGGCTGATTGATTGATATTTTATAATGAACAAAACTAAATCACAACTTCTGTGTCTTAATTATGAAATAAAAATAAGACTCCCAATAATGCAGATCGCATGTCGCTGCAACTTGTCGAGAGCATCTAATAAGTACTTTGCGGAGCCATCCCAGAGATGCGAGCAGTATTCCACGCAGGAGCGAATTTGTGTCTTGTAATGAAGACACCGCTGCTTCGGCGTGAAAAAACGTCTCACTCTGTTCAGGACTCCGAGTTTACGAGAAGCTGTTTTGATGATGCTCTCGATATAGTTCTTGTTCTTCAGTTTGCAGCGAACATCCATACCGAGTATATTGAGGTTATCCTGAAATGGCAGTGGCGTGCTCTGAAGAGTGCGATGAGGAAGGAAAGTAGAGAGCCAGCATTTACCTGCAGGAACTCCGAAGCTCATCCATCACAAGGAACGCGAATGCGGCGCCCCTGCAAGAAGCTAGCAACCCAATTGCACAGTCTTGGAAGCAGACCGAAGGTTGGTAGTTGGCTAAGAAGCGATTTGTACCAGACTCTATGGAAAGCTTTAGCGATGTCCAGGCTAATAGCCAGTGACTCACCATGCTTGTCCATAGCCTCACCCCAAAGATAGGTTATACACCGCAGAAGATCACCCGTTGACTGTTTCGGCCTAAAACCTTATTGCCGGTCAATGATCCTCTAGGTGACGCATGAGCTGTGTGTTGATGAGGTGCTCAAAAACTTTACACAGCACTTAGGTGACGGCTATGGGTCGATAGTTGGCTGGGTCTGAGCGATCTCCCTTCTTGGGAATCGGCTGTATATTCGCCTCTTTCCACGCCGTCGGCACTACTGTACCCGAAATGTGGGAGAGTTGGTACAGCCGCGTGAGCATTGTAGACAACTCCGCTGCACATTTTTGAAGAACCACCGCTGGTATACCATCCGGACCACTGGTTTTCCGGACATCGAGTGACTTCAGTACTGCACGGACGTCGCGTTGCCTGATACGGATATCAGGCATTGCGTGGTCACTGTTGGGTGGTCGGTGGCTGCATACCACAGTCCTCGATTCGGGAGTTGGTCGTAAATAGATTAACCAGAAAAATTGTTTTCTCTTGCGGCTCATGGGCCAGGGATCCATCAGGGTTGTGCAGGGGGACGGGGGAGGGGCGGGGGCAGGGTAGCTGGGCTGCCGGGCTGGTAGAATTTAGCTTGCACGGCTCTGGCCAGTACCCAGTAGCCACGGCTGCCCGTGGGATGCACCACTAGTTCTTGACCAATCTGTGCTATGCGCTGGGTATTTTGCAGCCTACTCAGCGTTCGGAAACCGCTCCTTCGCCTCATCTGCCGCCTGACTCAGACATTCAAAGAATAGTGTGGTCTCGGCATCTCCGGTATGGCAACGGTAACGGCACACATAGATTTGTCTCGTACAGCTATGGTCTACGTGTACCCACGGGACAGAAAAGGATGGGTCCTCAAGGCAGCGCAAACGACGACAACAAACATCCGCCCTAACAAACACGCACTCCCCGGTTTTGGCACGAAAATTTTCCTTTGGAACATGGCCGGGGTAGAGCAGGCAGGTGTCGTCATGCGGCATATTTGTGTCTCCGTCAGAAAGAGCGTGGCTGGTTTCGCCGTCTCTAGTTGTTGGTGGACGGCGTTGAAGTTTGCATGGAGCCCACAGATGTTAGTAGACTCCACCTCAAAAAGCGAGCTAGTGGGAGAATAAAGAGCCGCTGTGTTGCCATAATCTCTGATATGTACTGCCATGGTAGGGGGTAAGAGAAGGCGTGAAAAAAGAGGTGATTGTCGTGGCAGCACCGCGTGACAAAGCGCAGGAGATTGGTTTTATCTGTGGTTGTGGGGCATGGCGAGAGCCGACGCGCCGAACGGAAGTTGCCTGAATATATGGTCGGCGGGTTCCCACATCCGGTCACCAACCTGCACGACGAACCATTTTAGTATTATGCGCGGCCTGGTGAGGCAGTCTCCCAGGGTGGTTAGCCCCAGTTGAGCCTCTGTACCTACTATGCCGCGAGCGGCCCGCGACACCAGTTTCTACGGGTCTCCCTGCTCGGCGGGTCACCCCGCACCATCCCCACCAAACTACGCCAATACCCACTGGTCCCACTAATGCTGCGACTACCACCACCTCTGCCCGGCTATGTACTTGCTGACCCCTGAACGCAATCCAACCGAGGTTGCTACCCACCCGGTCAAAATTTATGACAAATTTATTCCATCAAATTTCTACCACCAGTAGTTATAACGTATTTTACGCCGCATCCTTCGATTAGACATTTCTTTCGTTCAAGTAATCAAAATAAATAACTATATATTTTGTTCTTTCTCTTATGACCCATTCTTTACTTGAAAACCCTAAAATAATTAGGAGCAAAGCTGCGAAATTACCAATAACTTAGCCCACTTTAAGTTAGCAATCGTTTAAATAAATGCATCACTCTCTGAACAATTACAATTTACAAGCAAGTTAGTTCAAGCGATGCCGACGCGGGTAGGTACGTGTCGCTCTGGATTAAACCGGTTTATTAAGGTTTTAGTATGGTTCCCATTCTGGTTTCGCTCTGAATGAAACCTTTACTAAAAACAGGTTTAACCTTTATTAACCGGTATTTTCTAAACCGGTTTCAAGCCCTGGTCGTAATATTTTCTCTCCATCACCACATGGATATGTGTACTTTTTTATGCCACTTAGCTGGCAAATAAGAACACGGCTCACTTGATGGAAAGCGGCCACCGTGGCCTATAGACGTTTGCAACACCAGGGGCGCTACACTCGTCTTCCATATAGAAACCTTATAATGCCGTTCTTGAAGAACCCCATATTTTAGTCGCTTGGGAAAACTACGGCAGGGAGTTTATTCCACAGCTTGAGCGTGCGCGGGATAAAACTCCTTTCATAAGTCCTTACACACCTTTTCTTATCGTAGTCTTATCAGGTCGGCGTCGCTTTTCGAACCGGTGATTCATTTGCTCACTGATCTATAAAATGTTATTGATATTGATGTTTTGTAAGTACTGTTTACTGGTCTATACAGAAAAAATGATTTTTGATTACATTGATTTGATTTGATTTGACTTCTATAATTCATTCATTGTTGATGTAATTAGTGACGTTGTTTGAAGCCAAATAGGTAAACTGTAATGAAGCTATGAAGCTTTATATTTATGTGGCAATAAAGTGTCTAGCAGCCGTTGAAATACGTCAAACTGAGTGTATTCATGGAATCTTTAGCTCTAGACTGAAATGACATAAAACAGAATGAAATGACCGCCTTTAGTAGCGCAATGTGGCACTTTATGTGCCATACGTAATATTATAATGTCAGGTTATAGATAGAAGTTGTGAGAAAAGAGCGTTTGTCTGTCTCTTATTCAACTAAACTATGTGTTGTTTTATAAAGTAGATTAAAAATAGCATACGTGTTTCCCTTTTACGATCTCATGCGACAGACCCTATAGAAACCTTTCAATGCTCTTGTAGAACCCCATATTTTAGTCACTTGAAAAACCGCACCAGGGAATTCATTCCACAACCTGAGCGTGCGTGGGAAGAAGTTCCCTTTTATACCACACATTGCGCACTGTTTTCGGTCGTAATGTGTGAGGATGAACTCCCTGCGTATGGCGAGCGTTGCGATGACAGAAGGTAGGCGTGGGATGCCCACGCCATGCCCATGTCAAACAATTCTTCTGAACACAAACCTTAGGTTTTTATGCGGGGTTCAAATGCATTTGATTATCTTCTATCTTTCCTATCGCGTAGCTTGACGGATTCGTAGCATTATGACATCTATATTATGGTGACTGTGATTCCTGAAACTTCAAGTTTAGATTACCATCTAGTAAGCTGTATTCATAATGGTCTGACTCTCATAATGATGTCTGCTATGAATTGATATATATGAATTGCAACATCTGCTAGCTCCGTCTACGTAAACTATGTCACAACTACCATTTTAAGACACCCCACGATTTCCTTTCGATCATGGGTGCTGTCTTTTCCTTAATTAATTTCCATGAAATTCAATCAAAAGTGGTTTTATATCAACGTTTTCTTTTGTCCAAATCTCCTTTCTTCCCTCCAACTTCCCTGCAACTATCACTGCTGACTTTTCTCTAATAAATTACGATAGAATTCGATCAAAGTGCTTCTACATCAATGGTTTCTTTTATCCAAATATATACAGCATCGTTCTCACATCCCATTTCCCGACGAAATATAATTCAATTACCAGCTTAAATGACAACGATATTCACATAAACACTACATCTATGAAACGAGTCCACAAACAGATTCAAGGCAAACCAAAGACAGTGACACTAATAATAGTGCCCTCAACCTTGGTGACGTCATGCCCAGCCCCTAGTTAACTAAAAGCTTTACCGTAATGACTTGTTACACCCATACTAATATAATGACGGGAAGAAAGGTCAGCCTTCAGGTGGAAGATATCAGAACTATCCTCTCTCTTTGTCTTTTAATTGGCCTTTGATATAAATAGAACAGTTACAACGGTCATGGTTGGATGGGATAGTTTTGTCTGCATTATGGCCGATATAGTCAATTAAGTGATGTTTACAGGGGAGTGTTATATTGTAGATAGATAATGGTGTTTAGTATACAGTCCTTCGTTATTGTCTGTCCTTGTTTAAATGATTACTATGGATGACGTAGCGGTAGTGTGTTTGATAGATAAATCAGAGGTAAGGGTGATGACTGTTCAGAGCTCAGTTTATGTTTCTCACTCAGGTGTCAGACAAGCACACGACCTTCCCGAGGTAAAGTAGTTCCTGTGGTTTATGGACGTGTGTACCACCTGGGGCGAAACACTCGTGCTGTCGATCATATAGAGGGAAAGTGGGGAGGCATGATGACTTAGAGAGTTTCCGTGCTGTCAGTGCAGAAGACAAAGCAAAGTTACTTGGTCTCCTTACTGACTATACAAAACTTGACCAGTGAGCTCTGGCTACCCTACTTACTACGGGAACACAACACAAGGTTATTACTAACAACAGCATTCTGTAGGGTGGAGGTACTTCCCCAGTCGGACTACTCAAATACATCAAAACTCAACTAACAGGGTATGCCGTCATGTCGTACCTTCGTAAATCCATTTTATCGAAGAATATTTTTTTTTCTTACAAGAATATTAGCAATCGAAATCATTAATATAATTTTACTTCTAAGCCATCCAGCTAAGTTCAATTGTTTATATAAGGAGTGGGTTCACCACGGTAGTGTAATGTTCAGGTTTCAAAGTCGGGACCTTTAGATCGTTCGGCTGTCTTCTTAACCACTAAATATACACAAACACAGTACGTATAATATCTATAGATTTTAACCCACACCAGGGACGAAGGAGCCCTCTTCAATAGATAGTACACTTCTACCTACTTCGTCTTTGATTTGCCGTTGTAGGTCTAACGTAATGAGAGATGGTTCAACATTATAATAATTACAGATTTTCACACAATATCTTTGCTAAAACCACGTCTTGTTTGCCCTTGAGGTGTTACCGAAAATAGGATTACCGTCAAAACAACGTGAATACGATCAAAGCGCTTTGTTATATTGATCCTTTTGATGTATTTTTTTAAGAAATTAACATTTTAACGTCAAAATAATTCCGTCTGGTTAAACTTGTATGTTTGTGCAGTTTCTTCAAACGTTTGCTTATTGTTCTTAAACTTACAGAAAAGTGAAAATTGTTATTAGTTTGCTAGCAGATTTTTCATGTAATTTTATCATCGAGTCCTTGAGTGAAGATCGCGAATAGGCAAATAAAATAGACATTCTCAAACCAAAAAAACTAATGGTCTGAAAAATAAAACAAATGGTATAGTCAGCGAATTGGTGAAAACACAGAGAATTTAGGCGGACTCAGAGGGACATGCTTAAAGTTTCTTTTTGTTATAGCTACCAATACAGGGTGTAAGGGAAACAATCCCGAAGCCGAAGACCCCTGGTAGTACTCCTGGTACACAACATATTGGCATGAAAAAAAGTAACGGAAAAGCAATTTACTCACTATCGTATCGTAGACAAATGAAACGAAAAGTTCATAAAAAAAGCAAGTAGTACCATCTTGCAAGTTCATGTTTAGTTCATTCAGCATTACTAACACGATGGAGAGTGAATAATGCTAGTTACACGGTAAAAATGGCGTTGCCGTAATTTTTTTAATGTCAAAATATTGTGTACCTTGAGTACTACCAAGGGCCTTCGGCTTCGGGAGTTTTCCCATTACACACTGTATGATGTAGACTCCAATATAATATCACATAGTGCTCAGGGGCGGAGGTGCTCTTTATAATTAGATGCGCGACGGGGCCTCGCTATGCAGATATATGTAGGTTACTATACTTAAGCAATTTCGAAAAGGAATGACGTCCCATTACAGGCCTATCGCTATAACCTCCCTACTCTCGAAGGTAATGGAGCGTGTTATAAACACACAGCTCCTGAGATACCTTGAAGGTAACGATTTATTGAGCGACAGTACGGCTTCCGTCATAGTCGCTCAACCGGTGACCTTCTTGTGTATCTCACAAACCGCTGGGCGCAAGCCATCGAGAGTCAGGGTGAGGCACTGGCTGTCAGCCTTGACATAGCGAAGGCCTTCGATCAGGTCTGGCACAGAGGTCTCCTAGCGAAGTTGCCATCGTATGGACTCCCAGAGGGATTATGCGAATGGATTGCCAGCTTTTTGTCCAACAGAAGCATCCAAGCCGTCGTCGATGGCAGTTGCTCGGACCGCATGGACATAAACGCTGGTGTCCCACAAGGCTCCGTCCTGTCCCCGACCCTGTTTCTGCTGCATATCAATGATATGCTGTCTGATGACGCCATTCATTGCTATGCGGACGACAGTACCGGGGACGCATATTACACGGGCCGTGCAAACATCCCTCGCTCTAAAGTGGAGGAAAGTCGCGAACAACTTGTGTCTGAAATCGAGACTACTCTCACCAGAGTATCCGATTGGGGACGACTAAACCTGGTCCAATTCAACCCCACCAAGACACAAGTATGTGCATTCACCGCTAAGAAAACCCCATTTATTGTGGCGCCCCAATTCCTGAACACACCGCTCACCATCTCCTCGAGTATTGGGATCCTTGGTGTCGATATCTCCAGCGATGTCCAGTTCCGCAGTCACTTGGAGGACAAGGTTAGGCTGGCATCAAAGAAACTAGGAGTGCTCAACAGGGCGAAGCAGTACTTCACTGCGGAGCAAAGACTCCTTCTTTATAAGGCACAGATTCGGCCCCACATGGAGTACTGCTGTCACCTCTTTGCCGGGGCGCCTGCATGCCAGCTTGACCCCTTTGACTCGGTACAACGGCGGGCGCTGAGGATCGTCGACAATCCCATACTCTCAGGCGGTGTGGAACCGCTGAACATCAGGAGGGATTTCGCCTCACTGTGTGTGTTCTACCGCCTGTATAATGGCCTGTGTTCAGAGGAATTGTTTGACATGATGCCCACATCTACTTTCTATCATCGCACCGCTCGCCATAGGGAGGGAGTTCATCCTCACACACTACGACCGGAATCGGTGCGCACTGTGCGGTATGAAAGGAGTTTCATCCCGCGCACGCTCAAGCTGTGGAATGAGCTCCCTGCCGTGGTTTTCCCAGGCGACTACAATATGGGGTTCTTCAAGAAGGGCATTAGAAGGTTTCTACAGGGTAGGCAGCGCGTGTGTGACGCCTCTGGTGTTGCAAACGTCCATAGGCCACGGTAACCGCTTTCCATCAGGTGGGCCGTGTGCTTGTCTGCCACCTAAGTGGTATAAAAAAAAAAAAAAAAAACAAATTCGTTGCGATATTTCAATCGTTATGGGGGAATCCCATGAGAACCAGCCAGTGTTTGTTATCCAATAATTTTTATAGTGTTGTTTCTCACGCGATGGTCCTTTGAATATAATATCACATGAATGTTTATGAACTGTGTTTAGAAGATTACGTGTATAAGCTGTGAGATGGGTGATGAATTAAAGAAGTTTTCTTATGATTCAAGTTGGAAAAGTTAACATGAAAGAAATTCGGGTCTGAGGGTGACATGTGGAGCCACCTATCCTTCTTCTAATCTTGATGTTGGGGTGCGTACTCTGGAGTTATCACGGACACTTTAATACACAGAAGCTAGATGGGGACACTATGGCCCTCGTACCTGAATGGAGCATTTCAAAAGAGTGACCCAGAGTCTGCCAGTGCGCAAAGGATATGTTTTATTTATGGCACGTCAATTTGACTTCACCTCGCCTGACGGTAAGCTGAAGGCAAGGTCTCAGGAAAGAGGGTCACCATTATTAACACGTACAGTATTACAATACTGGCGCTCAGCTTGACGGCCTCATCAGATGATTTTTCACGCCCCGCTTATCTCACCTCCGGCAACTAAAGACCCAAAGACGACAAGCGTATCAGTCAAATCGCGTCCAATATAATCTCCCCAACCAGCTCCGGCGAACTTTCTGTAAGGATTTTTCGAATGATAAAAAAATAAGGACAGCTTGTGTCCCATAGCTCTTGATAAGCCCCCATACAGCCGAACCTATCTATACATTGAAGGTTATTTTATGTTATTACCCGTCGTCATAGTTGAATTACCTGATATCGGTCAAGTGCTTTAAGCTATGTCAATATATTACTAGCTTCAATATCAATAGTCGCGTGTATACACCAACCTTGTTCATTTTGAAAGAGTGATTACGCTGAAACAGTGATAATTGAGATAGTTTCTGTGCTAGGAAACAAAATAGGGTTTCTTGGTCTTCCCACTGGCAACATACAACCTTTCCAGTGAGCTTAGGCTACCCTACTCACCACCACACAATACAAAGTTATTAGACGCGGTATTCTGTAGGGCGGAGGTACTTTCCCAGTCGGACTGCTCAATTAGGACGGGCGATACCGTCATTATTCTATCTAAAAGTAATTAATAAAATCTTGATAGCCCACTTTCCCATTAATATGAACAAAAATAATATTGCTGAAAAATATTTCATATCAAAGGAAAATTCCTATGAATGCCGACATTTCAATTTACGATAAATTGCTTCGTTTATGAGTTACGACTGCCGAGCTACCAAACAACTACGTATATTTTAGTATTTACAGATTTGTCAGGCGTTCCTTATTAAATAGGTATTCAAATATACTCGCGTTTAGGCTGTGGAATGACCGCCCTGAAAACCACATTTCCCATGCACTTTCAATATGGGGTTCTTCAAGAATGGGGTTCATCGCATTAGAAGGTTTCTTTTGGGTTAGCAGCCTGAGTGACGCTCATGGCATCATATGGGTCGTGTGCTTGTCTGTCACCAAAAACTTCAAATCTTTCTTCAATTTGACGACCTCTAGAGATACCTTCCTAAATGGGTTGTTTCGTATTTATCTTCCTAAGACGAATCTCATTTCGATTGCGATTCATCCGGATTTCTATTTCGCATTGTTCCATCGGTATGTTTGAACAGAGCAAATTCCCATATCATTAAATATATTGAGAATTTTTATTTTCAATTAACTACAATTTTAATTTGTTTTATAACATTAGTGAGAATTTTTCAAAACAAGTGAAACTCAATTGAAAAAAGACTTTCTCTTTTACGACATTTGGCTGCAAAATTATAGGAAATTATTTTTTCAGTTGTTCCATTGAGCTTAACCTCGCTTAAAGATTACTACAAGGAATCATCTGACATATTATCTGTTTCCTTATTTATAAAAGTATTTACCTAAGTGTTTGCTGTACAGTAAACAGTACGGGTAAATAAATCTCAATACTTTGACACAGAAAGTTGCTTACTATGATATCACTCACATATGACATCATCTCATCCATTCATATACTATCGTGTCCTTCTGTCTTTCTTATAGTATATAGATGTTTCTAATCTTGCCATAGTATAAGATACGATCATGCTATCAATTAGCCCACTGCAATGCACTGCTAGACATAGACCTCTTTCAATGTGCTCCACAGTAAGCGATCTTCCGCGATGCGCATCCAGTCTGCCCCTATTTCAGGTCATTCATTCATCTTGCTTGGGTGCGTTAAGTTCTTCTGCTTGTGTTTCTTCATCTCGTTTTCTCCATCAACCATAAGTACTTTGACAGATGCGACAACCACATTCCCACTTCTGTTTGCTCACTCTGTGAGCTATGTCGATAACTTTAGTTCTGCCAGTAATCTTGATTCTTTTTCAGAGCTTGAAACTTCCCTGAGTAACTATTTCAATTGTATTTGTGAGTAAAATAATAATGAGTACGGACGGATGCAAGTAATCACAAGATGTATCTTACTAATAGACATTTGCTATTTTTGATGCATCGAAAATATAATATGGCGGATGTTCATAACATTCATTGTGATAACTTTCTTTAATTTGTACGAATTCTTGGACAATGCGAAACTCTTTTTATTCTGATTGAAATTACACCAATAGTGCAGATTCTTTTTAATGGATTAGGATAAGCTTTGAACCAGCAACCGGTCCCTTTCTAAGAGGAATGCTCCATCCAAATTCTTCTATGCTTAAGTATGGAACCATCAGTAGCGAGGGTCTCTGTTACCGAATTTCTGCAGAGTTGCTCTGCAGAAATTGGGTAACAAAGTAAATCGAAGTAGACATGTTTTAATATTACATACTGTATTAAGAAATACTATAACATAATGGATTACCTTATTTGTGATAATATTAAATTATCAATTTAATTCTTATATTGTAATTTTATTTATTTTTGTTATTTATTTAATGTAAAAGCTGTTTTCATTTCATACGAGTATAATATTATGAACTTCTATTGATCAAGTTTGCCTGAAATAAAATTTATTTCATTTAATTCAAAACTGAATCTGTTGTAGAATGGATCTGAAAAACTATATTTTGTATAAAATTCCTATGGTTTTTCTATGACAGGTAAGATTTTTTCCACTAGCTTCTTTCTTAATTTTATACCTTCGTCACTGGGACCCATCTTTTGGAAATTCTAACAGAAATGAACATTGCTTGTAGATGTTTTCTTGTTTTCCGATTTCAATCAACCGATCCAATTTAAATAAAGAAAGTGAAGATGGTTTATAATTCTTCCAAAATTTCAGGTAGCCATTTTTTAACGTAATTTATTATTTTTCACCTCGAAAGCAGATCGAGAATAAAGACTAAAATGTATGATATTACCAATGTTAACCTCTAGAAAAATGGTTAAAATGACCCCATTTGTTTGTGAGTTTTGTACGTAAGCGAATACTTGTAACTAGCAACACACACCTAGGGTTATCGAACGTTACAATACAGTTAGATAAGGTAGTCTGCGGGTGACAGATGGTGCCACCTCTCACCCTAGCAGAAGCAGGCTTGGGTTGGGTGGCTTTTGAAAAAATGGCTACACGATGGTTCCCACATCCAAGATGACCGGACATCCCCTTGGGTCATCCGGTGTGCCAGGGGGAGAGCTCAGGCAATCTTTTATATCTTTTATATCGTGCCCATCTGAGGGGTTTTCATAAACCCAGGTGGTTTACGCAGATAGAAGGTGGGAAAGTATCCTAACACTTACGCCAATTCCCCTGAAAATTATGTAGTTATATAACTATAGACGACCTCTGTGGTGCGGCGGTAGTAAACACGATTGCTACTTAGGAGGTGCGGGTTCGACTTTTTTTTATCGTGCGTAAAATCCCCACGGATACCCCCCGCCGGAGCCGGTTGGGTAGGTTATGTCAGACTCGAACCGACTGAAACGCACACCGTCTTTGGGTCTTCAGCTGCCGGAGGTGAGGTAGTAGCCAACATATCCCTCGCACCCCGGCAGACCCGGGGCCTTCTCTTAGAGATGAACCCCGTCGGGTGTAGGGACCACGGTGTCCCCATCTAGCCCCTGGGTATGGAGAGGCGCACTTTGCGCCGCCGCGGCCTGCTTCTGCAGGGTGGTGAATATTTTTGTGCTTGAATGTGAATATTTGCATTGGTCTGGGTGTTTCTATGTATGTAAATATTGTATAGGTATACAAAAAATATCAAAGTATGTTTATCCGCATTCTAAAATCTAACACAAGCTAGTTAACCTATGCTGACCATGCGTCTAGGTGGCGTTGTGTAGTTTGTCTTAGAAAATGTATTAAATAAAATACCAAAAAACATTTTATTACTATTTTAACACTGGCATCCCTACATACGCAGTTCAACTTTCTAAAAACAAGCATTTAATTTAAATTTAGAACAATAAATATTTACAATCAGTCAATGGTGTGTGCTGTTTTAAATATTTTCTTTAAAATAAAACAGTGTTCAGTGTAATGTAAGCGTGCGCGGGCGCAGGCGGTTTGCACTGATGGGTTTATGGTGTTGTTCATCGCATGTGATGATATTTGTATAGGAATTTAATGCAGTAAATGATAACAGAGAAACTATATAGACTATTTTTATACGACTTATTAGGTGGCAAACAAGCACGCGGCCCACCTAATGGAAAGTGGTTATCGTGGCTTATGGACGTTTGCTGCACCAGGGTTTCCCACAGAATTTTCAGAAGTTCCCCAAATAGGACGGGAGATACCGTCATATCCCACTTCCGTGGAGATATTTATCTATCCCTGTACCAATGTTTAGCCCAATTAATTCAGCCGTTTCAGTTATAAAGTGAAGTAATTAAATATTAGTATGATTAAAATATTTTTTTAGCGATTTCAATCACAATTCTAATATCAAGTCTTATAATAGATTCAAACGAATACGAGTACCATCATTATACTAGTGGTAGCATTGATGTTGCATAGAAACGGCAATATCCGGTTAGAAGTATTGGATGTGTGTCGTAAAAGGAACACCTATATCAAGCGTGTGTCGTTTACGGACAATTCTCATGTGATATCATAAGATCGACGCCAAATATGGCTTCTGTGACATTGACATTGACATGTTGACATTGCGCAATATAGTTCATTTAAATAAAGAGTATAAATATTATGATGACATTTAAAGTATCAAAATTACTATTCAATTTTATGTATTAGCATCATCGTCTTCATCATCATTATCATCATTATCATCATCATCACTATCATCATCATCATCATCATCATCATCACCATCATCATTTTCATCATCATCATCATCATCAACATTATCATCATCATCATCATCATTGTTATCACAGCGATCATGATAGAAAGTGAGCTGAAATGCAGTAAAAAATATAGTGACCGTCATTTCAGATGTTGTCCAGTATTGCTAGGATGGTGATTCCTACCTTGACGGCCTCCTTTCCTGTTTATCTTCCCTTGGCTTTTACGCGAGAGACTGCCATCTGATTTTCCAACTCTGAGTAGTAAGCCTGCGCCAGAGTATCATTCGCTAATCAGGTACTGAGTTGTGGGGTCCCATCCAGTGTGCTGGTGCTAAACCCATATCATAAACCCTTTTTTTGCCCTCGACGAAGTCAGCGCGAGTGGTTATATCGGACTTGAACCGACTAAAACCGCACGGCCATCTCGAGCCATCAGTTGACGAGGGTCGGGGCGCCGGTGGCATATCCCTCACGCCCCGGCTGACCCAGAGCCATTGAAGGCCCCTTTCGGGTGTGGGCACATAGGGAGGAGCGCGCATCGCAATCAGATCATAAAAATAATTATTTATTATTTATATTATTTATTTATTAATAGGTACATGAATAATATTTACATTCATCAGCGATGTAAACATTAATAAAAAATCTGCACTGTGTGGATTTGAGGTTTGAATATTCCCGTCTAATGCTAAGAAGACTCTCCAATGCAAAAACATCGATGAACATGTTGAAATAACGACGAAATAACAAAAATGCAAAATAATTTAAATGCTACCACATCTCAGGGTGTAAGGGAAACACTCCCGAAGCCGGAGGCCCCGGGTTACGGATAAGAAATTTTTTTTAATTTTTTTTCGTCTGATACTCTTCAAGACGTCCAAGACAACCTTAGATTATATCTCCACATATAAGGAGTTCATTACCTGCTTTGAGACGTGCGGTTTGGCATTCCTTTCTATGAAAAATTAGTAATATTTCACTATTGCTATCGTTGGAATTTCCAATGTATTTGGATCATGTAACGTCTTCTTCAATATCTTATCTTATATGGGAGTCATGTTTGGGCCCGATACACCTCAATCAGTTGCATCTAATAACGACAGATTCTGCTCAACGCCACGAAAAGGGCGTTAAAACCACCTTAATTAGGACAGCGGTGTATTCTTAGCATGCGGTCCATTTTTGTCTCCTGCCTTCAGCGGTAGTACATCTGGTGTTGCGCGTGCGTCTATTAATTTACTTGTACTATCAGACTAGTTGAATGATAATGATAACAAAAATGCATGATCATCCTAATCTATTACTCTCGCACATATCTATTATCGCGAAATATGTTGGTAAGCGCATAATTCGAAGACGGCTGGACCAATTCGAGTAATTCCTTTTTTTTTTTATTTGTTTCTTACACTCTATGGAAGGTTTTATGGAGCAGCGGAAACGGGATCAGAAGTCCAAGCAGCGAGAATGGGAACAGAAGTCCACGCGGGCGGAGCCGCTGGCAACAGCTAGTTTATTATAAAATAGCTGCGCCTGCCACTCGGGCTTCTTACTTGGGACATCACTTTTTATTTTAGATGATAAGAATAATTATATACCAAATTCGTGGTAGAATTACACAGGGTCCATCCTATGGACGTGCGCAACACCAGGTCACACGAATTGAAATACATTGTAATGCCTTTCTTGAAGAAATATATACATTAGTTGCTTCCAAAAACTACAGCGAGTCAATCTTCATAACATAACATAACAACATAAACTCACGCCTATATCCCCTAAGGGGTAGGCAGAGGTGCTAGCACCTACATTTCGCCAGTTTATGGCTATGTATGAGCCTATTGTCATTAACCGGGCACTTATAAACCAGCGATAAATACACACATAACTTCGAAAAGCATCGAAAAGTCATTGGTGTGTGTCAAGGTAAAACCTGGATCGAACCCGAGTCCTCGTCTCAGCAGTCCATTACCTATACCACTAGGCTACCATCTTCATACCAGTAACCAATTAATTATACAAACACATAATAAAATCAATGCGTATCTAATACAATTTTTATTTACGTCTGGTAAATGATCTGTCTAAGTATATATTAATATTCCATCAGTCGTAAACACGTTTACAGCTGATCGATGTAAATAACGGAACACTGGGAAGTAAAAACGCGCGTTAAACTGATCATTAAACTCGGTTTACGACTTGTCACAGATGACAATGAATGCTGTCATAGAGAGGTACCTAAGCTACAAAAATGCAACTGTTTTCGAAAGGTTCATCTTTCGATGGTTTGATTTTTATGGCGTGTATGATAAATATCGTAGCTTGCACTGTCTAAACGCTAAAATGTCAAACGATCGAAGATGGATCCGAAGTCCGGAACGAAACACTTTCGGGGTAGCTAAATGACTGAAACATCAACGTATACGAATATTTTGGTTTTTCGGAATAAGGCCCCAGGCAACAATAAGTTATAGGCAACACGCCCGGATACATAAATTTTATAAAAAAGTCGAGTGTACGCCGATCCTAAAAGCTAACGAAACACGTAGACTTTATATTATTTTTACATTATTTAATACATATTTATATTTACGTTGACGTTTGACAATAGATTTATTGCTCTAAACATCAAATGTAATATAATGTAAGAAAATGAGTCATTCGAAAGTGATATATGGAGCACGACGCTACTCCATTTGTTTAGGTACTTAAATATAGGTAAACAAGTTTGTGGCAACTTTTTATATAAAAAAACACATTTTAAACAAATAAACTAGGCAAATTTGACAACAAACCAACTAGTGTTTGATACCGATTTTTAGTTTTTAAAATGTATGCAGCAGAAGAAAAGTATTGTATTAGGTATTTTTTTTTTTTATCATATCACGCCTATATCCCCGAAGGGGTAGGCAGAGGTGCTAGCACCCACATTTCGCCAGTTTATATTTAGGTCCCAATGTAATAGGTGGCGAGCCTATTGCCATCAACCGGGCACTTATAATTTTTTTTTTTTTTTATATTATCACGCCTATATCCCCGAAGGGGTAGGCAGAGGTGCAAGCACCCACATTTCGCCAGTGTATATTTAGATCCCAATGTAATAGGTGGCGAGCCTATTGCCATCAACCGGGCACTTATAAACCTGCGATAAATACACACATAACTTCTAAAAGCATCGCAGTCATTGGTGTGTACCATGGTAAACCTGGGATCGAACCCGAGACCTCGTCTCAGCAGTCCACCACCCATACCACTAGGCTACCGCGGTTATCGGTATTAGGTATACTGAGTTTTTAAAAAGACACACCAGAATTGTTTACGTTTATTTAAGTAGGGGAGACCTAGGTGGGTTGACACAAAATTTGCATTTTTGATAATAACTCAGCTTCAGTGATGTCTATTAGCTAGTAAGTTCTCTCATTAGAATGGGAATTTCAACACGTATCTAATTACCAGAAACAATCAGTTAATAATAACTTCAAGTTGGAGAAAAATTTAATTTAAGTGAACAATTCCGACTGTTTCAACTCTCCTATGGACGAGGTAAATTGAAACAGGGGTAAAGGTGAGTTGACACATATTTAAACGGTCGGTTTTAACTGAATAAAATAAAAAATAAATCAGCAATCATCTTTATTGCGTATGTTTGGAATCTGTGATGTTTTTTCTTTCAGTGATCTTTAATTTACTATTGGCTTTTTTTCTTTAAGTGCCTCTTGTTCAGGCGTGTCTGTTAAAAAGGTTGATTTAACTTTCCTTCTATTCTGGCTACCTTCTCTAGGTAAATAGGCTTTTGGTAAAGGCCTGATAAAATATGCGGATTGGTGTGATGGACCTGCAACAGACGACGACGTGGAGGCGATTGTTACCTACATCTATGGAAATAATAACTTCTCCCATCAGTAATAAATCCGAAATTAAATCTAGACTCAATTTGGTTCATTAATGAAGAGGTCACTTCAGCGACAGGATTTTCTAGACTTTTTTATTTGATGTGACTTCTTCATATTTATTAATTCAGTCGGTGCAATAATTTCAGGAGTATTTTCTCTCACTCTCTGAACATCATTATATTTTACATCATTACTTATACATATTTTACCTCTTAAACTTACGTCCTCAACAACGCAAGAGGAGAGAGATCTCCTCTCTTTTTTTCTTTTTTCTTTTACTTATTTGGTATGATGAAAATAAGCTAAGTTACCTAAGCTAAGCTAAGTTGAAACAACCGAGGTGAGTTAAAACAAGTTGTTTCAACTTACCTCACCATTATAAAAACCGACTATGGCTTCCGTATTAACCATTACCCATGTTCAACTTAAATATTTCTACAAAATAACGTTACATAATAATACTACATAAAACACACTACGCTATAGTTACACAATCAAAAACCTATATCTTAATACCAAATAAATAAAATTTCTCGAAAAATACCAAAAATCCTTACTTTTCGTACAATTTTGCGCATAGACACGATAACTCCACAACCGCTCGCCGCAACGCCGCGACTTGTACCAATACCTCGTCGTGTGCATCGAAACGAATCAAATGGCGCCGTTGTATTTCTTCTAGTGCCTATACTACCCGAAATATTGAACTTGTGTCAACCTACATCTGTTTCAATTCACCTCGGTCTCCCCTACCTAAGCAAACGGACTATATTAAAAAAATTGACGATTTATTTAATGTTATTTGGGTCAGACAGCCATGTGGTGACGAAGAAAGAATATAAGTATACTCTACTTCATCCGAAGGGTGTCGAAAGAGGCAACTAATGGAAAAATATACAGACGATATCACTGCAAGAGAAGGATCACTTGAAATAAAACCTTTATGTCCATTCGTCTGATCAGCGCAGAAACAGTAGACCAAAGCCTTCCAACAGTGGGAAAGACCCATGTCCAGCAGTCGACTGGTATAGGTTAGTGATTGAGTCAGAGAGCAGTCAATTAATGAATGAACGAGAATCCAAATCAATGATAAGTGATTCCGAATAACAATAAATATATTTGCACTGAACGTGGGTCGAACTCGTGCTTCCTGCGTAGCAGCTGTGTTCGCGCAGAAGCTGTCAGTAACTTATAATAGGTGTCGGGAGCTGAAGGCATTTTTAAGTTGCTATCGTGGTGTAGTCATTTGTTTTACGGCAGCGCCATTACTGACGGCGAGGGATTGGATCTCTCAAGGCATTCTCTTAAATATGTAATCAACTAAACTCCCCGAAAAGTAAAAAACAGAATTTCACATTTTAGTGCTTTTCAGCGGTAACTTTACAATGACGACTCTAAAATCATAAATATTTTAGCAATTTGATACTGTATGTAATAAGCGTCAGATAGTTATATTTCACGCAGGCGCTGCAATGTTTTATACCAAGAAAAATACCAACAATCATATCAACATTAGCTTAGCACTTTGCTAGTTATAAGAATACGCACGTACATACAACTAGAATAAGGAGCTCACTGGATAGGCTTTGGCTCAGTGGGAAGACCGAGAAACCCTTCTTTGTTTTCTGCACTGACAGCACAGAGACTCTCTTAACCATCTCCCTTCTCCTTACCCTGTCAGCAGTTCAAATGTGACGCCCTTAGTGTCGCAAAGGTCTATTTTGCCACGGGGACCATCAGGTGGACCGTGTGCTAGTCTGTCACCTAAGTCGTATAAAAAACATAACTATTTTCCACCGCATAAGACTAAAACAAAATAATGAAACCATCTCAAGATAATATTGTGCGCGGATGGCTACTGAAATAGCCGCCAGTGTCCGCGGCTAGGTCGCACGATAACGTTGGTTTGGCATGGTGACAATAATGATACCGACTATATAATTTTCTACCAAAATACCACGAAATAAACCTCATTAATAACAACAAGTGATTTGCGAGGTCGTGTAGCTAGGAGAATGCGGTGCCTTGGGCGGAGGTCACAGAATGATCTCTGTTCCCCATGAACGCAGAACTGAGGCTGAGAGGTGTACCTGTCACCTTAGCAGGAGCAGGAGACAACAGGAGGAGAGAAAGATGTGGACACCGTAGTCACTCCCGAGAGGGCCTTCGCTGGCCCTGGGTCAGCCGGGGTGTGAGGAATATGCCAGAGACTATCTCACCCTCAACAACTGATGGCCTGAGATGACCATCAGTGGTTGAGTGATGGTCATCTCAGGCCATCAGTTGATGGTTTTGGTCCGTTCGAGTATACCACCCTCGCTGACATCGGAGGAGGGTATCCGTGAGGAGTTCCGCACGGGGAAAAAAGCCAGAATGTGAGGTCTATCATCGCATTCTTTCTTTTTTCAAAAAGAAGAATCCCATTTCTTTGGGTAGAACACAAGGCGACTAAGGTATGAATTATATAAAAAAGTTAGGACTCAATTATGGTTTGATTTTTTTTATATAGGTAGGGCATGTCAATTTGACTTCACCTCGCCTGATAGTAAACTGAAAGTAAAGTCACAAGAAAGAGGGTCACTATTACAAACACGTACAGTGTTATAATGGTGGCGCTCAGCTTGACGGCCTCATCAGATGCTTTTTCACGCTCCGCTTTAAGGACCCGGGACTGTAGGAAGAAGCCAACACCAGGTTATACGCGCAGCATTGTTTTTTTGGACGGTGACGTCTATCGGGTTTGCTAGTGTTAGTCATGCATAAATTAATGTCACTTGATATTATTCAGATTATCACGGCCGCGGGTCAATATGGCTGCGAATAATGCGTAAACAATTATTCTGTACTAACAGGATTTCAGTGTGTTTATATTAGAAGGCATTGATTGACCTCGATCTTCCAACGCTATAGAGAACCTTGATGGTTGCTTTAATATTTATTTAGGTATCTGATATAAATTGACAATTAGAGTTGCTCAAGCTGTGGAATGAACTCCCTGCTGAGGTTTTCCCAAGCGACTACAATATGGGTTTCTTCAAGAAGGGCATTAGAATGTTTCTACAGGGTACGAGTGTAGCGCCCCTCCAGATGGGCCGTGTACTTGTCTGCCACTTAAGTGGTATAAAAAAAAGAGTTGGTCGTGATCCTAGTAATATCTTTTCTAGATGATACTGAATTACTTCGATTGGTTCTTCAGCAATATAAACAGATGAAACGTTACATCGGCTTAACGTGCTCTTCGAGGCACGACCAGACTAGTGCAAGTTCTCGGCAAGAAGTCTTTTTACTTGCTTTGAGGGGTACGGTTTGGCATTCTTTTCTATGACAGTTAGTGAAATTTGGTATTGGTATCGTAGGAATTGTTAAACCGTGGGTGAGTTGTGGGTACCCTCCCCCATGGTATATTATCATTTCCTTTTTTCACCATGTAGGTAACAGCTACTGCAATATCTTATCATAAAAATAAATATTATTAAGTTTAGTTATTAGTTTGGATCCACTAAATCTCTTGGAATTTTGACCCAATAAATCCTCACCTGCTACTTGTTTGCTGAAAAAATAAGAATGAAGACAACAAAATCTATGTTTAGTACTTGTGTGCAAACAAATATACCGAAATAGACGTGGTGGAGCGAAGTCCGAAATCGCTGTGACATCTTTGAATACACAAGTAGATACTATGACGTGTGCCGTTGTTTATTCAAGCTGAAAACAGTGTTCGACATAATGAGAGCTTACATTTTGTCAAATTTATTAACCGACTAGCCAAAGGGGAGGTTCTCAATTCGACAATTATTGACTGTTTTATACATTGTAAAATGTATTATTGTTTGTGTATTTAGTTCTCAAAGACCGCGGTAACCTAGTGGTATGGGTAATGGACTGCTGAGACGAGGTCTCGGGTTCGATCCCAGGTTTTACCATGGCACACACCAATGATTTTTTGATGCTCTTCGAAGTTTTGTGTATATTTATCGCAGGTTTATAAGTGCCCGGTTAATGGCACTGGGGACCTAAGCATAAATTGGCAAAATGTGGGTACTAGCACCTTTGCCTACTCCTGCATCGGATTCGAAAGGAACGTCCGAATACCATAACTGTTATGCGAACGAGGACTGCATAGGGGGGCTGCATACGCTGACCGGGTGCATGGCGTGGAAGACGAAGAGGCGGGTCCAAGTGGCGGTTCTGAGTGTGGGAGTTGTGAAGGTCCGATGGCAGTCGCTTCACGAAAAATATCGAAGTTCAACCACATCTTAGTTAGACTAGAAAGCCAACCCAACTGAGTTGGGAATAGGCTCAGAAAATGAAAATATGATTTAATTGAAAAAAAAAGCAAACATAAGTTCCTATTCTCAAAACTCTGACCTTTTAATTGATCATTTTGTTAACAAAATCCGCCACCAAAGTAGTTACACAATATACCCAGGTATCCACTAAGCCGGCTAAGTATCCACAAATTAGATTAGCGGCTCACCAAACTGAATCCAATTAATCGGGGTGGCGACACGACGGCGAGACGCACCCGACGTGTGATGTACTATAGTGTTTCTGCTATGATTTCACTGTATTATTAGTTTGACGTCGGTTATTGCGTGAGTGTTAAATGAAACGTGTTTAAGACTTAATAATGTGGAAGGATATGTAAAAACTTCAGGATGTAAGGAACAGTCTGCCGTTTGCCGGGGTGCGAGAGATATGTCTTGTATAATCTCACCTCTGACAATCAAAGACTCATGGACGGCGTGCGTTTTGGTCGGTTCGAGTCCGACATAATCACCTCTACTGACTTTTGGTGGGGGTGGTATCCGTGGGGATTTTCCAAGCGAAAAAAAGGGTGTCAAGGATACGCTCCCGAAGCCAAAGAGATCAGTAATTCCCACCCTCCCCTTTCCTACACAGGACAACACGTGCAGGGTTAAGATATCACCCGCATATGGTGCATAATATTTCATCAAGAACCAAGCGGTTCGGTGAATCTTCCCTTTGCCGCACCATTAAGTCCTGGAATTACTTACTGGCGCACGTTTTTCCTTCTTCCTACTGTCCCGGGTCTTTAAGCGGGACGTGAAAGAGCATCTGATGAGGCCCTCAAGCTGAGCGCCACCATTGTAGCACTGTATGTGTTTGCAATGGTGACCCTCTTTCATGAGACTTTGCCTTCAGGCGAGGTGAAGTCAAATTGACGTGCATTGAATAAAAAAGAGGCATAATTTATCCATGGTGATTGAGTAACGCACATTTTAAATATCTGCACAAACATAAACACATATTTACTCTGATTTGGTAGACAGAACAGCGAAAGAAAAATCTTACCAACATGGACGAAGGGGCTCTACGGCGTAGTTCTGAAGCTACAGCTACGGGTAGTTGGAGCCCTCAAAAGTCCAACCAGTCTCACTTAGAACTTCGATATCACCATTTGGTCATTAGACCGTTGACTGTGGAGTTCAATGGCAGTCGCTTCACGATAATTTCGCAAATTAGATGCATCACAGTTAGACAGGAAAGCCGACCACAACTGAGTTGGTAAAAGGTTCAGAGAATGATGGGTAGCTCTACAGCCATACAGTCATCTAGTGTTCACAGGCTCTTGAACTGTTAGTATGTTTATTACTACCTTGCTCCTGAACACTGTCAAGGCTCCAAAGACAATACTAAACTCGTATGACCTTCCTTCGGTAATTTATTACGTAACATTTAACATTGCTTCGATTGGCAATAGTTAGATCAAGTGAGTTCAATATTGAACCAATTCAATTTTATTATGTAGAAATGATTTTAATAACACCATGACGATTGTGATTCGAATACTCTGGATTTGATGAATACATTTTATGGAGCTTTATTAAGATCTTCAGGGCTTAAGACATTCTTACTTGCTGGTCGTCACGCCAACGGTTTAATGAATGAGTCTCTGTCACAAACCGCGGTAGCCTAGTGGTATGGGTAATGGACTGCTGAGACGAAGTCTCGGGTTCGTTACCAGGTTTTACCATGGCACACACCGATGACTTTTCGATGCTTATCAAAGTTATGTGTGTATTTATCGCAGGTTTATAAGTGCCCGGTTAATGGCAATAGACTCGCCACCTATTACATTGAGACCTAAACATAAACTGGCGAAATGTGAGTGCTACCACCTCTGCCTACCCCTTCGGGGATACAGGCGTGAGTTTATGTTATGTTATGCTTTGTCACAATCTTTCCTGGGAGTCTGGGAGCCACTTGCGTAAAGTTCAATAAAACTAAATTATGTAACAAATGTGGGAGGACAAGGAATGTGTAAAGTATAAGCAGTGAAGGGTACCGGTACTTTAGCTGAAATTATAATAATACAGTAGTCTGTAAAAATGGCTGGAATTAGTAAACCAATGTTTGCCATAATTTTAAATGCCATAATTTTATATGCCATACTGGTAATTGCCATAATTTCATTAGAAATAACGTTTCAGTTGCCATAATCGTGAAATGACATAAAATCACTTTCACTAATTTCATTGGTCATAATCGATCAAGTGTCATAATAATTAAAATCCATAAATGTATTTGCCATAACTTTCGTTTTCCATAATGTCAATTATACGACACAGATTTTTTATTCACAATTAAACCTGAAACTAAACCTCATATGACGTCTACTAAATAAGCTCGACGGAGCCAGCTCCGCGGGCTCCTACTTCTGGGTGGTTTAAAAAAAAAACCACGAAGACTAAGACGGGAGCTCCGCTTCGCTTCTAACCTAACCTATCCGAGTCGGATTGCACTGAGTCGGGGTGTTAACGATTATTAATTTTGACCTAACAATATTATGTATTATTTTCATAATTATATCAAATTTTGATTATGCCAAGAGTCGATTATGAGATGTGTTACTTATGGAAACTAATTATTATGATATATGTTGTTATAGAAAGTGATTTTATGGCAAATAAACGTTATGACTGTTGAGTTGTTATGTCAAACATTATTAGTATAAATGATAATAGTACAAGTAAATATTATGGCAAATGAATTTATGGAAAACGAAAGAATACCACTGGCCAGTACCTAGGTCCTTTTGTGAGATAGTAGCCAACATATCCCTCGTACCCCGGCAGACCCGGGGCCATCTTTTTCAGTACGGGGTATGAGTAGGCGCGGTTCTGCTAGTGTATAGCCGCTCCACCCGTTATTTCCAGGCCCTCTCTCATGGAGAACGGAGGTCAACCATGCCACACTGATAACGAAAGTATGCTTAAACATTTTTATTTTCTGCCTTCCAGGATACGGCTGTTTCCAATGGATGCTGCTCATGTCGTGTGGCGCCGTTTACGCGGTCTGCGCGCTCAGCACCACAACGCTCAGCTTCGTACTACCGGCGGCTGAAAATGACTTCGACCTGTCATCTAAAGACAAGGGCAGGCTCACTGCAACACCACTTATTGGTAAAATACAGATTAATTACCCTTTTTTGTACATTTAGAACATTATGTTTCCGGCGACCTCTAAACAATCACGGGTCATTTAATAGGGTGAAAAACATAGACATGAATAAATAAATAAAATAAAATTTTATTTTTCATTTTATTTACGTATGTCACTTGCACACTTTGTTACTCTACTTTATGGTGAAATAGCTTATGTCAAACCTGTTTGAAAATGAAATTGAGAAATGAAAATTAAGTGCGCCATTTTCCGGGCAGAATGGGGTGCAGACAGATTGACGAGCTTTTTATCAAAGAAAAGAAAATGGACCCAAAATTGTTTATTAATAAATCACTGTAGTCAACAGTATAGAGGAGAGAGAAAATGAGAGAAGAGAGATAGAAACCTAGATTACGCTTTAATGTGAGCATAGGCTCATAAAAGTTAAGAAACAATAAAAAATTAATAACGACTAAATTTAATAAAGAGCCATCTAGCGGCACGTTCAGTAAACACTAAACTCACGTCAGTCGTAGACTTGGTACGAATGTTGATGTAATATGAAACATTGTTTCTTCAGCTATTAATACCAGTGTTGCCAACTTAACGGATTTTCCGTCAGATCTAACGGATTAGGGTACAGCGTTGACGGGATAAAAAATGATTTAACGGCTAGCGGATTTTGTTAACGGAAACTAGTTTTGACTGAGATGGAAATAAATTAACGTTTTGTTGATAATATTTACCTTTGCTTTAGTATTTTTTATACTTATTAACAATTACAGGTTAATAAAGAACATTTGTCATCCTTAAGAGATACAAAAGAGTGGATTTAAGTGAGGCTACTATTGAATTTTAGTAAAAATTAGGGCATATAAAGATGCAAATAGTACGGATTCAGTAAAAAAAATCTATTTTTCTTTATGCCTTGCTGTAAAAAGGGTTGAAAAGAAATGGTGAAATGTGTTTTTAATACGATTTACACGATAAAGTCCTAGGCATGGTAGGAACGATGCTTACATGAAGTCAGTTTTCTTCTAAATTTCTATACCTAAAGCTTCCATAACTACGGCTATGATAAGGGACACGAAAAGGGATGATGATCTTAATTTTATATTAGCAATTACCCGCGGCTGAATTTTGAAGCCGTTTCCACAGCCTATGGGAACATATTTCTGGGAATATGTTCCCTTTTCTTCTTAACTAGTTTTGTCTGGAGACAACAATCTATTCCGCTCCAAATTTCAAAGGTTCAGAATTTAGAGCGTGATTAAATAACAAATATCCAAACATTTGCGCAAACTTAGCTTAGCTTCTATTATTTGACGGATTTTATTGACGGAACAAAAAATGTATTTAACGGATTATTGACGGAAAATATGATATGAACAGCGGATTTTGGAAATAAATGTTGGCAACACTGATTAATACAGTCATTCAAACCTTTGAACTGTTCCTGTTTGAACTATTTGATACATCTGCCAAAGTTTCCGAAGTATTGTCACTTGTCAAAGATCCAAATGCGGTACTAGATACTGACGTACATGTGAGGGAATTCGTCAAACAAATTAGAAGTATCTTTAATCAGGGTCAAAGAACGCTAGGTGGACAAAGATGAATGTGATTGTGATGATCACTGCGTAGTAGACGATGTGGAGCAAGATTCTTTTCAACGAAAATTAATTATGTGGCTTTAAAGTTAATATTGAAATAAGAAATAAAGGAAATCTATTTAGATTGCGTAACACATATATATATATATACAAGTGATGGGGGAATATAAAAAGAATTAAAAGTAACATTTAATAAATGTGTATATGGCCGCTACTGGAAAGGAAACCAGCGTTGTAATGTTATAGGCACTTTGTACTATTGAACTACATTCAGAATAATTATAATATCTTTCTTTTCGAAAATTAGTTTTCTTCTCCTTCCTTTATTCTAGTGGGGTAAAAGAGCGTAGGTTAGCAGTGTGAAGATATACCGCCTAGAAAAGTGATCTTAGTTTTTCGGACTTTACTTAGACAAGAATAAAAATACATCAATGGTAAATTCTTAGGGTAATATTATAAAAAATGGGAAGGGAGTATGTACAGTTAAACACTTAGTGGAGACCATGAGAAAATAATCGGAAGGTAGGACGCCCCCTAGCCATATGGATTAACGACCAGAAAAAGGCGACTGGGATAGACTGGATTCAGAGGGCGGAAAGGTTGATTGGGAGTAGTAGTGGCCGTTTAAACACAACACAACGAAAAGTCTGAGCTTATTGCTACAAGCGTTTAAGTACGTTTACAAGCATAAGCTTATTTTGGTTTAAACGAAACCGACGGCACGCTTGTTTCTAGGTGTGCACTGTGCGCAGGTATGTTATGATGTACCTACTGTCGCCGACCGCGTCGCATTGCACTGGCGCGCGTCGGAAAATAGACTATATGGATCAAAAATAAAGTCGTAAATATAAAATTTTGTCAATATGATTATGCGGTTAAATTGAATATAATTTGACAATATAGATTTAAACGTGTTTAAGACTACATTACTTCAAGTCGTATAAATTTTCGTTGTGTTGTGATGATTTTTAAGCTTTATTTTGTTTTATGCTTTTTAGTACGCGGTTCGCTGTCGGCTTAAAGCGATCGTCCGTGACGTTACGTATGTACCTATTTCGCGAGTTTTCGAGTTCGAATGCAAGTTTCGTATTTTAATTAGGTATCCAGTTTAGTAGTTTATAAACTTATTGTATATAGTTAGTGTTCAGTGTATAGGTATAATTTTAATTGTTAATATAGTATATAAGCATAATAAAGTGTACAATTTAATAGGTATAGCGTAGTTATAATAAGTGTAAATAATATAAGAGTATAATCTAGTGTACCTATATAAACAATAGATACTGATAACAATGTCTGTGTTCAAAATTGTTAATATAAAATAAATATCTCCAATGTTCCAACGACTAATTTACTATTATATATTAACACAATTATTTATTCAGTAAAATAATAAAACATGTCCAATTTACGTACGTTTATAGACGACTTATTAAAAAAGCGTTTTAAGTGAAAAGCACTTTTTTAAGTCTGCTTACAAGCACAAGCTTAAGCGTATTAAGCGTTGGGACAATAAAGCCGTTTATCACACTACTAATTGGGAGATGCTTCTGTCCAGATTTGAACTGCAATAGACTAATTGATTGATTGACTGTTAAAAACGAATGTATGTTAGTTAAAACCTCACGTTTTCTTAATTTTTGCAGGTATGTGTGTAGGCTCCTACTTCTGGGGTAACCTGGCAGATGCAAGAGGTCGCAAGAAGGCCATCATCGGAGCCCTACTGCTGGATGCGATGGCTGCTTTCCTCTCTTCTGTAGTTCAGTCATTCCACGCTTTCTTAGCTTGCAGGTACCTGAAATGAATTGTTGCATATGATTTTAAAACGGGTAATAAACGGATTTACAAATGTTCTGATTAAAATAATCCGTTTATTTCTAAAATTGAGTCAGTGATTTGATTGTAAAATATATTAAGTTCATTGTACAGTGAATTCCAAAAGTTCTTGGACAATTTGAAAGTAAAATTGTATGAAATGATGCAACTACTCATGTACAAGTCTTATTATCTACTGGATAATAGATCTACTTATTTATGTAAGTTCAGGATACTACTTGCAAGGGCTTACACATTTTCTTATACTAAAAATAGACTATGAAAGACGTGAATTAGACAAAGCGAAAAATAATCCAAAAGCTCTCTGGAAAACAATCAAAAACATAACACATACACATCAACCAAAAACTACACCTACAGAACTGTTGAAAATCCGCGAGAGTCCTAGTGCTTCGGTCAATGAAGTCTGTAATATATTAAGCAACACGGGAAAAAATCTAGCCAAAAAGATTTTAACACGATCTCCATCATACACACCACAGTCCAACAATTCAAATCCTATAAACACCTCCCAATCTCCTCCGTGTAACTCACTGGTACTTCTGGACGTGGATGAGTCTGAAGTGGAGACACTCGTTCTCCAGCTGAGAGACAATTCTGCTGTAGGTTGGGACGGAATCTCACCCTCAGTTTTAAAACACTGCCGTCAATCATTGATACCACCTCTGACTCATATACTGAATGTTTGCTTAGGTAGGGGCATATTCCCGAATGCCTTGAAGAAGGCAATAGTTCACCCAATCTTCAAGGGTGGTGACAGGGGCTGTGTCGAGAACTATAGGCCTATTTCAGTCCTAAATTCAATCTCGAAAATATTTGAGAGAGTACTGAGCAAACGCCTTAAGAGCTTTTTAGATAAGCAAGGAATTATCTCTGACAACCAGTACGGCTTCCGCTCAGGTGTTTCCACTGAGGATGCAATTATGGACTTATCGCAGTCAATTGCTGGTTTTCTTGACAAGCAAACGAAATGTCTAGGGATCTTTTTAGACCTTTCCAAGGCGTTCGATACAGTCTCTGTCCCCATACTTATCGAAAAACTTGAACGAATTGGTGTGAGGGGTATTGCATTAGATGTTTTCAAAAGTTACCTTCATAACCGTTACCAGAGAGTTAAAGTAGACCAACACCTCAGTGATGAAGTACTAGTTACATATGGAGTCCCGCAGGGAAGTATACTCGGCCCCACTCTGTTCCAAGTCTACGTCAACGACCTCTGTAACATGTCACTTCCTAACATCAAAATTTTTGCTTATGCTGATGACACCGCGATTCTCGTTTTCGGTTCCTCCTGGGAGAGTGTTAAAAACTACTCGGAACTTGCACTTAGTAAAATATCATCCTGGCTTGACCATCATCTACTTACTCTAAATGTTAAAAAAACTTGCTACGTCCCTTTCGCGTTACGCCAAAATACATTACCATGCAAATCCTTCTCCATAGCTGCTCATAATTGCGAGCATCCAACATCTCCATGTACATGTCCGACCCTAACTAGACAAGACGACGTAAGTTACCTCGGAGTTCGAATTGATTCGGGTTTGAAATGGGATAAGCATCTGGATACAATCACAACTAGAGTTATAAGACTTATACACATCTTTAAGGCACTTCGTAACTCAGCAAAATATGATACATTAAAAATGGTATACTATTCCCTATGCCAGTCAATAATAGGATATTGTATTCCAGTTTGGGGGGGAGCTAATAAAACTAGCTTTCTGAAAGTAGAAAGAGCTCAGAGAACTGTACTTAAAGTCATGACACGAAAGCATTTTCGCTACCCAACTACCCAGTTATACTCGGATTGCAAAATATTAACCGTTCGTCAACTTTATATTCTTAACTCCATAATAAGGAGACATGCTAGTGTTCCCCCTTCCGACCCTAACAAAAGAACTAATTACCCGTCTTTAGCTAGCCATCGAACTGCATTTGCGAAGCACCAGTATTACATACTTGGCACACACTTGTATAAACAGATCCATAAAAATCTTAATATAGTCGATCTCAATAAAAACCAGCTAAAATCCACCGTGACTTCCTGGCTCCTAGAAAGGGATTACACACAAACAGAGTCACTCTTAACTTTCATATCTTAATAATAGATGGATAAATTATATCACCCATACATAACAAACACAAACACACATACACACACGAACTCATACACACACACACACTCTCATACACACACACTCTCATACATACACTCAGACTTAGTCACATAAACGAAAGAAACACTCCACTCCATGCTTTTTACTAAAATAAATTCAGTCAATCTAGCCAGACACTGCCTCTTAAGATACAGGTCGCCTTAGTTTAAGAGGCAGGGTTACTACTAACTGTTAACACAATATTCTAGTAAATAATAATTATAACTCTGTTAAATTACACAAATGTAATTATTCTTATGTAACTACTACTGTTGTTTATTGCATTGTGTTTCTTATCGAAATAAATTATTATTATTATTATTATTATAAAGAAACAAGGCATCGATCTAGTTTATTTTATTAACGCTATCTACTGTTACTTTTGGTTAAATTAGACTAAAGTTGTCAAAGGATTACAGATCTTATGGTGTCTAGGGACTTCAGGACGCCACTGTACATACGATCAACGTTTTGATAACTTATGTGGAACAATATCGTTTACTGGACTAGCAAGTTTTGAAATGAATTACAATCGTTTTTTTAGCGTATAGTAATGAAATTAGACAGCTTTTACCAGAATCATCATTATATTGGTTTGGTCTTGATTGGCCCCGATTTTGCCTACTAATAGCGTGATAACGCGATATTACAAAACATAAATAATTTTGAAGGTAGTCCAATACGAGGGGAATCAAGACTAAGGCACTAAATCTAGTATCGATTTTAATAAAGACCAGAATTTGGTGAACTTTATGTCAAAATCACTTTTATTTCTATTTGTACCATTACCTGACATAACTATTTATTATAGACTTGGGATTTTTGCAGATTTTTCTCTGGTTTCGGCATCATTGGTGCCACCGGCCTGGTCTTCCCTTACTTTGGAGATTTCCTCTCGCTCCGGCACAGAGACGTGATGCTGTGCAGGCTAGAGGTGTTCTGGACTTTTGGCACAATTTTGTTGCCAGGTAATAATATTCACTAATTAGAAACCGCGCAAATAAATAAAACTTGTACCCACCCGACAGGTCAACATTGGAAAATGTCTATATCCAGCAGTGAACTGTGATTTAAAATAAACTAAATTTAAATGAATGTATTTTGTTTGTATAACTAATTAAAAGAAAATAATAAGTAACTTAAGACCGGGAGCAATAGTGCACATTGGGAAAGATTTATATATCCAGCAGTGGTCTGCTATTGATTGCATAATTTTGAAATTAATATGTTTATTAGACTTCAAGTCAAATGTTTAATTTTAATCACAAATATTTATACTTATTGATACTTCAATTTGCTTGACAACTAGCTATACTATGAGCGTCAGCGATATTAGGAAGGTCAGTCGGGATGTTATTGGCAATGACATGCTGATGATGCTACGACTGCCAATTTAAATACCCATATTGTAACCAACAACAACACTGACATTCTTTATTTTAATCGTGTACAATAGTCTGGATTATCTAAATCATTCCTATTTTGAAGGCAATTTGGATCAAATTTATTACAAGTTTAAGCCTATTCAAAGCTAAAAGTTTGTAGCTATAAATGAATGAATTTAAAAGTGTCATCAAAGTTTTTCTTTAAATGGAGTCAACAAATGTCTGTCAAAAGGAAAAATTAGGGTTCACTATTTCAGAAATCATAGCATTAGGAATACCTGTAGCTTTATCTTTTAAAACTTGAAAGTTACCAATACAAAAAATGAATTTTAAATATTGTACCTTCCAGGTATCGCATTCCTTATAATCCCGGATGCGAGGTTTAACTGGTCCGAGGGACCTACCTTCTTCTACACGTCGTGGAGAGTGTTCGTGGCAGCTTGTGGTATCCCGTCTCTCATGGTGGTGCTACTTCTCATTCCGTTTCCTGAAAGTCCAAGATATTTGTTGCATGCCAATAAAGCTGAACAAGCGCTACAGGTCCTGCAGAGGATATTTGTTGTGAATACTAAGCTACATGAGAAAGACTTTCCGGTGAGTTTCAGTCATTTAGATTTATCTTTTTAGCTGTGGTGACTCTAATACTGATCTCACTTTCATGGCCTGCATGAACTTATTGGTGGGATAAGTGTAGCATCTATACTATTATATAATTGTAAAAAGTTTATGTTTGTCCGCGATGGATGCAAAAACTACTAACTGGATTTCGATGCGGTTTTCTTTGTTTGAAGGGGTTTGATCTAATTTAAAATCTTAGGTTTGTTTGATTACAATCGGTTAAGTAGAACCAGAGCTATGATTAGTAATATAGGATTTAAGTTGCACAGATGGCGCTTACGTCGCAATAACCGACAGCCACGCGGGCGGAGCCGCAAGCATAGGCTAGTATGTATATATTTTTGTGTTTCCTCTAGAGCCCTAATGACTAGACGGACCAATTAGCAAATAATTAATGGGTCCATCCTGTTATCAATAGCAATAAGTTTTTTCAACTGCTGGGTTTTCTTTTTTTGATAAATCATCCTTATTTCATCAAGACTTTGTTTTATGTTACTAATATTCGCAAAATGTCCAATAACGAGGCTGAGCAGCTGCAAAGTAATAATAACCGTATGGCCAAGTGTTATGATACATATTTGCACGCATTGGTTGATCACGTGGGCTTGCAGGTATTTAACTAAGTTAGATCGTCAATTTTCCAGGCAATAGCAGTGTTATCGGTTCCAACTATTAGGTACCTTATCTGTGCCATTGTCTCGATGGCGTAATGTAGATGGTCTTAGAATATTTATTTTATTTATTTATCTATACTAAATTCTACTACTAAGTAATTAAAATCATCGTTAAGAAGGTCAAATCATCGTTAAATCTATACTAATATTATAAAGAGGAAAGATTTGTACCTATTTTTGAATGTATGTAATGAATATGCTCAAAAAGTACTGGGCCGATTTAAACAATTCTTTCACCTCTAAAAGGCTACAATATCTAGGAGTAACATAGGCTATATATCATCACGCTACCATACAAGGGAGCGGAGTAATAATCATAAATCTCAATTGATCCGGTAAATTTCTATACATTGGCGCTAATATTTCCGTTGTCATGACAGCAAGGAAAAGTAGTATAGAGAAGCAAGTAGTGAATCGAGTAGAGTCGTACAACGCGATAATCGACATCCACGCGGGCGGAGCCGCGGGCAACAGCTAGTATAATATATAATAATAACTATTACAATCTTATCAATATTCAGGTGGAATCTATGATAAGCGCTGATGGAGATGAAGAAGAAGTAGTATCAGCAGACAACAACGGCAATGAAACCAAAAGTCCATTGACATGGAGTCAGCGCTGGCAGTCTTTCTGGGTGCGGAAGAAGATGCTTGTGACCCCACCCTATATTGGACTACTTGTGCTGTGCTGTTTCGTCGACTTTGGACTTATGTTCAGGTAAAAAACTTTACATTTGAATTAGTTCTTTTTTTATTTTATTTTTTTATTGAGCATAGGCTTACGTTTGACCACTATCTCACCTGATGGTAAGTGACGATGTAGTCTACGATGAATCACGCTGCCTAGAAGGATCCTATTCACACGTGACTTGAATATTAGCTGATTATAGCTTTCCACAAACCAAATTCGGGCAGGGAATTCCACTCCTTAGTTCTCTTTCATTCAGTGCCGTTTATTCGTTCACCGTTCACTCATTTCGTAATTATCATTCCTTTTGATTTAATAAAGGAATCGTCGTCTGTAGTTTAATAGTTCCTTTGGTAGGTCGGTCTAGGTCCAAATGTTAGTCTGAACATTACCAACGTGATCTCACTTCTGTCACAATTTTAACACTATTATTTTATCATTTCATAATGAATTTTGGGAGTGTTTGAAACTAAATTTCTGGACATGTATTATTTTCGATCATATAGTTATACGATTGACCAAAAGTTTCGAAGGGAATGCTATTTATGATCAAACAGGGAAGTATTGTTATACCCTCTTACTAGTAGCCTTAGCACGAATTAGTATCGAATTCGTAATGTAAAGGTATCTACAGAACGGAGCATTGCGATTGGCGGGCTACACATGCACACAGGTTCACAAGAGACTGCCAATCATACTGCTTTGTTCTCTCGAAACCTTTACATTACGAATTCGTTAGGAGTTCATGCTAGTGCTACTGTTCATGCAGCAGCAGCTGGTCGGTGTTTTAGTTTAATTCTTTTCCTTCTCCATTTAAGAAAAGAACTTCTACGTAACGTTAGTTTGGTCGTAAAGTTCTTATTTATCTACTTCTGTTTCAGTTACTACACACTTATGATGTGGTTTCCGGATCTCTTCGAGCGGTTCAGTCAGTTCTCGTCATTATACCCTGAGGCATCTGCAGGAGTCTGCGAAGTATCACTGGCTCTTACAAATAACTCTGAAGTTATTGATAGCACAGTTACTGCTATTATGGTAAGTGTTTGGAACGGTACACGCTATAAAGCTTACATGTGGAAAGCCAGAGTCTCATATTCCGTTTTCATTTTGTTGTTTTTTATACTGTGTTAGGTAGTACATAGATAAGCATACGGCCTAACGTATCGAACGTAGTTATCGTATCATAAACTTCATGGTGATCATTCGCAGATAGGAAATTCCGGTATCTCCCGTCCTAATTGAATAGTACAACTGGGGAAGTATCTCCCAGCCTACAGAATACCGCGGCTAATAATAACCTTGTGTTGTGTTTCCGGCTGTAAGCAGGCTAGCTGGAGCTCACTGGAGAGGTTTTGTGTTGGCAGTGGGAAGACCGAGAAGCCCTTTTTGTCTTCTGCACTGACAGTACAGACACTTTCTTAACCTTCTGCCCACCTCTTTTCCCCTTCCTCTTCGTCTCTATATAGTCGGCAGCACAAATGTGACGACCCTGCTGTTGCAAAGGTCCATAGGTCACGGTAACCACTTTCCACCAGGCTGCCAACTATATAGGAACCTTCTGAGTCATTATTAGAGAACTTTTTTTATTGAAGTCATATTGGCGCTAATTGAAAAAAAAAACACCTTAAAAGATCACAGCAAAAAGTTCGTTTAGTTTATTTTAGTTTGTTTTCATATAACTGTTTTGAAAGCGGCTGCTGTTTGACCTCCTAAAAGTGTGAGTTTGTCTACTTCTCGAAATTCAATCTACTGACTAGTAGAACGCTAATATCCACTTCATAAAAATGAATTTTGCTTAGCGGACAACCCAAAAACGGCTATTTTATTACCTCTGCGAGGTCTCCTGAAGTTTCAATATAATGTTTTCTAGTAAAACAACGGTCATGAAAAAGGAAACCAATACCACGCAGGCGAAGTCGCAAATCTCAGCTAGTAATTAAATAATTATGTGTTTTGTTTCATTACTAAAACGCTTTATTTTTCCTTCTAGCATAGATCAGCAAATCTTGACGATAAAGTGTACATCCACACATTGATCGTAGCTCTCAGCTGTGTGCCCACCGCTCTGTGCGTGGGCTTGTCCATAAACTTCGTGGGCAAGAAACCCATGCTTGGTGAGTATCTGAGAGATCTATTTTAATTTAGTTCATGTTTGAAGAAAGAAAGAAGAATTTGGAGACTGAAAAATAGAGAGAGAGAAAAATAAAAAAGAAAATAAAAATACTTCACTTCTAAGATCTTGAGATATAGAAAAACCGTACTAACTTTAATTTTTTTTTGATTATTTTTTGCATAAGTCCTGCTTAGATCTCCCAAAAATAGTACGTGTTTTTGACGGTCTGCTCTTCATCCAAGTGCCAATGTCATCCATTTTTCTACTTGTTAGTATTTTGACTAGTTTTCAACGAAGCTGCTGTCAATTCACCTCTAAATCGAACAGAAAAGCCTACGTCAGAAGCTCCATAGTTTAATGTATCAGCTTCCAGATTTAATCAGACCTAAAGATGCCCTTTTTAATATTTGAATGGTATAATCACTTTTGACTGGTCTTTTTTTTCAGTTATGATGTTAATAAGCTCTGGTCTGGCCGCGCTTGGGTTGAACCTGGTGCGGTCTTCGCTAGAAAACCTGATCCTGTCCTGTGTGTTTGAAGCTATAGTGAGCTGCACGGAGGCTGTACTTTTCTGTGTTATTTGTGAGATATTCCCCACAAAAGTCGCGTAAGTACATTTAGGTGTTTTACTTTATATAAATGATGGCTCTTGTCTCGCTCAAGCGCTAGGTTGTAAATAGATTGCAATTTAGGAACCTGCTTTTAAATTAAATTATTTCCACCCACTCCACAGTGTTATTCTTTCTAATCATTCATGATTTACCAGTATGATACAATGCAACATAATATTGATATTGCTACTTGCTGACATCAAAAAGTCTATTTTTAACCCCCGACGCAAAAACAATGACTATGACAAATTTCGAATCCAAGATGGCTGCCACCACCAACGTTTTTTATTTACTAGTCTGTCAATATGGATACATATCAAACAAAAGGTCTTGACAAATTCAATCTAAAAAGTACAAAATAAAAATGTAGATAAAAAAAATTGTATTTGGCGGTGGCGGGCATATTCAATTACCATCCTTTCATTTGACATCCATATTGAGGGACTTTTACAAAAATATGTAGACATATTCAGGCGACGGCCATCTTGGATCGATTCTCATCAAACTTAGCCAAGAACACTCCCGACTAATTCACCTTTCAAACAAAAAAAAACTAAATCAAAATAGGTTCATCCGTTCTACGATGCCGCAGGCAGACAGACACACATACACACACACAGACACAACTTATAACACCACGTTGTATTTACGTCAGGGGTTAAAAACAGGACTAAATTTTTTTTTTCTACAGCGCTACAGCCATGGCGGTTACTGTGATGTGTGGACGAATCGGTGCAATAGTGGGCAACGTGATCTTCGGTGCGTTGGTCGACAAGCATTGCATTGTACCCATCTACATGTTTGGAACTTTACTTATAAGTAAGTTGTCATATATTTAGTCATTATCATTAGCATTATCATTGCGTTAGTTCCTCTCGCATCCGAGACCTTCAAATCGGAATCCGAATTCCGTTTTTTCCAATCTATCTGTGACGCGACTGAACTCCAACATATTCTGTGAAGCGACTGCCACCTGATCTCCATGACCGATCTTATCGTAAACCAGCTGTCGGATTTTTTAGGTCTCCAACAACCAATAACCACAGCAATAGATGTTGGCAATCATAATCGACGGCTTAAAGTGCTCCTTCGGGATAGGGGTCTTCATATCTTAAGAATGGTCATCCTAAATCCTAAATGTCACCAGGTTATTATTGCTTAACCTTACAATTTGTAACTCACTCCTGGCTAAGTGGTAACCCCACTTAGCTCTACACCTTGATCATCGAATGAAATCTTGATCATCGATGGCGTCATCAAATGAAAAAAAAGAAATCAAATAAGAGCAGTCATAATAATTTTTACAAAAATCTAATATATAGAATTTCCATGTCACAATGTTAGTTACCGTACTCCTCCAAAACGGCTTTACCAAATTTTATATGCGTATTCAGTAGGTCTGAGAATCTGCTACTATTTATTTTCCATACCCCTAAGTGATAAGGGTGAATAACCCTTCAGTCAGTTCAACAGTCAAAAAGGGGAAATAGGAATGCATAGGTGAATAGGAATCAATGGGTCAATTTTAAATAATTTCTTTTACTAATTTTCAAATAAGCCTGTTATCAGATATTTGATGATTATGTTATTACGATGAACTTGTCCAAAGTTTCGCTTGAAAGAAATTAACTACAGAATTTAGCTGACCATTTTATTCCTATTCACCCTTGCATTCCTATTCACCCCGTTTGACTGTATCGGTTTATTCATATACTGCTTTATTTGTTTCAGCAAGTGGCCTCCTTTGTATAATACTCCCGAAGAGCACGCGTCCTGAGCGGCACCCGCAGTGATACCTTAGATCGTAGTGTTATATTTTTATATTAATAAAATAATTATAATCCACATACTTGTGAGCTTCATTTATTATAGAACCTTCTTGGACGTTTTTCAACTCGGATTTACCCTTAAGGTTTAGGCATGAGTTAAAGTGAATATAGTTATCAATATTAGGGAGTTCATCTTGAGGGTGATGGGTGGAGCCGCCTATCACCCTATCACCCTAGCAGAAGCAGACCACGGCGGCGGTGCAAAGTGCCACCCCATACCCAGGGAAGAGGGACATCTCAAAAGAGATAGTGCGAGTCTGCCGGGGTGCGAGAGATAATAAATGTCTTGTATAATCTCACCTCCGGCAATCAAAGACCCATGGATGGCGTGCGTTTTAGTCGGTTCGAGTCCGACATAATCACCTCCACCAGTTTTGGTGAAGGTGGTATCCGTAGGGGTTTTGTTACGACCGAAAACGGTGAGCACTGTGCGGTATGAAATGAGCTTCATCAAGCTGTAGAATGAACTCCCTGCTGTGGTTTACCAAGCGACTATAACATAAGGTTCTTCCAGAAAAGCATTACAATGTTTCTACAGGGTTGGCAGCATATGTGTAACCCCATTAGTATTGCATACATCCATAGGCCACGGTGACCTCTTTCCATCAGGTGGGTTGTGTATTTGTCTGCCACCTAAATTGTTACTAAGAAACCTAAATTATATATTACAAAATAAGATATATTAATTTCTGGATAAATGTAATTATATGACATTGTTTACCGTAGTGCCATTAGATTGTACCATTGATGATCCCTTGACAGCCTCTGTGGCGTAACGTAAGTGAACGCGATTGCTACGTAGGGGGCGCGTGTTCGATCCATTTGCACTTTGACCTGGTCGTGCCTTGGAGAGCACGTTAAAAGTTCAATAATTAGTCTAGCTGCAATTCTTTGATATCGCCTATATCCATAGTTTGTGGAGGCCAGATGGCAATTGTTTCACGGACAATATGAAGGTTCGCAACGTAGATAGACTGGAAAAAATGCAGCCCATGGATTTCTAAGTGACAGCCTCAGGTACGACCGGGATTAACGCACGGATGATGATGATAATGTTGTCCTTGTATCGTGAGCAAATATTAAAACGACAAACAGTTGACATAACTTTGATAATGTAATCAAAGTGAAAGATCTTTTATAACACAGTTAAGAATAAATACTTTGAATAAATATGATAAGTATGAGTACAAGATAGTTTGTTTCTTTGAATAAATAGTAAAGCTGTGGTTAATGAGTCGATCTTACGATCAAGAGATTTAGGGTTCAAATTCTAGCCAATACACTAACGCGGCGATGGGACTTTTAGCAGACGAAATTTAGCTCAATGGAAGGTGTTTCGTTTTTCAATTTCTCAAAACAAGGGTGTATAACATTCTAAAGATATCCTTGGAGCCCAAATATGTAGATCAGTGCACCTGCTCATCAAAGGATCAAAACTGTGGTGTAGACTTTCTTTTCGAGATCAATCGACGTCGCAATGTAAAAGTCAACCAACTTATAGGCTAAAATTTACTTTTGAATTTACAAAGATCCTACAATTTCATGTTATGAGCTACGATGGGGCTGATATGACTAATAATAACCAAAACCCCTCCAAAAATAGAGATAAAATATTATGTAGGTATTTTAATCGATATAGAACAGGTAGACTGTGAAGCAGATAAGATAAACTTTGACCCAGAAGGTATTGGTAGAGCTTTGTATAATAATTCTGCCTGGTTTCTGGACAATTTGAAACTAAAATTGTATAAAGCGATGCCACTACACAGCTACCAGTGTAAGAAACTACTGCATAATGGGTCTACTTATTAATATTTCAAGTTTAGGATACTGGAGAATATTGAGTGGAGACCGCGAAAAGACAAACGGAAAGTGGGACGCCCCTAGGACAGATGGACTGATGTCCTAAAAAAAGGTGGTGGGGGCAGACTGGATGCGGAGGGCGGAGGATTAGGAGCAGTGGCGCACACTAAGGGGAGAAACAAGACATCGATTTAGTTGATTTTGTTAACGGTGTCCATGTTACTTTTGATTAAATTAGACTTAGGCGGTCAAATGATTATTCATCTTAAGATATCCAGGAACTATTGGAGTCCACTGTACATAGCATTGCCTATAAGTTTTTGAATCAATTGAACTTACAAAGTGTAGATAAACATTAAACTACAAGAAACCCGATTAAATCCTCTATTTGAAGAGACTACAATAACGTTGCTTTGTTACCATAATATATTATATTTATTAACATCAGTGTGGATATTCTGAAAAATCATAATGTACACATAGGTAAATTTTTGCGCTCAGCAGGTAAATTTACAACGATATGCTTCCAACTTTTCATCATTAAACACAAAATATCTGATAAACATCAGGCTTAATATATTCTTTCATACAGATTTATGTCCTGATATGCTATCGGCATACGAAGAACCTTTGTTGACTGCAAAATTATGCTACGTATTTGTATGTGTACTTAGTGATAAAGCCGAGAAGTGAGAGTCGTGAATGGAACCAAGACTAACGGTAAGATGATGATAAGTCAGTAATAAAGCAGGGAGCACATCGTCGAAAAGGGGGAGGGGAAGGGGGGAAGTTTAAGAGAGTCTCTGTGCTGTCGCTGCAGAAGACAAAGAAGGGTTTCTCGACCCTCTCACTGACAACACAAACCCTCTCCAGAGAGCTCTGGCTACCCTACTTACCGCAACGAACACAATACTAGGTTATTATCGGTATTCTGTAAGGCAAAGGTACTTCTCCAGTCGGACTGCTCAATAAGTACGGGAGATACCGTCATGTCCTACCTCCGTAAAATCAAATTTTAGATAAAATTTAATAGCACTACATATTTCAAAGTCTTGAATTGTTCTTCGCTGTTGGACTCAAGCCTTATACAATCAATTGTTATACAATAATGATAAAACTAACTCCTAAATTGCACAATAGTCTAACAATCAGATGTAATGTAATGTGTTAAAAATATAAAATATAAGCATTACAGTACAATACTGTTCTTAAAAATTATTTTTTTGCCTCTGGTGGTAGCTACAGCATAATTATAATTTTAATTCTTTATGATGTGTCCAAAGTGTACAATTTGTTGGTGAATAATTAATTACATGTAGATCTTTAAATTAAATAACAATGGAATCTAAATACGATGATGTAAAAATTGCTACTGTCATTGAAAAATGTGATAATAGTGTTACAGAAGAAAAAATATACGATTATGAAGATGCTATCGACATCGTTGGTGAGATAATAGTATTTATTGCTTCTGAGTTAAATTTTAGCGTATATGTCTAAATTCTCAGTATTTTCCTCACATAATGGAAATCGAATTGAAATTCCCAAAGTTTGGGCTATTCGGCATGTATCTTTTATTTATTATTGAATATATACAACATTTTTCTTTCTTTCGAGATGTTTTAAATCTACAAATTCTGGTTTCCTTTTTCTATATAAACTCATTTGACACTATATATTTTAATGGATATTGTCTTCCCGATTAACATCATTGTTGCTGTTTTATTTTCATTATATATTTTGTCATTAAGGGTATTAACGACATGTAATTATTTTATTATTACATACTATGTTTTTGATTTCTACTGTAGCGACTTCTACATCTGATCATAATAAGGACATTTATCTTTGAAATCAAAGAAACGAATCAGTTGATTTTAATTACTTTAATCATATACCACATCAATGCAGTTTCGAAATATTATGCAATTAAGATGACTACTATTAATACAAACCGTATCAATAACATTTAGAGCATGTCTTTTGAGCCAAATACTTATCCATCAACCGGCGACAGCTTAAGGACTTTAAATCATACTATTATGAATATCTATTTTTCAGGCAGTGGGTGGTATCACCGATATATGATGGTTGCCCTCAGTTTTGGGCTGTTAGGGATGGGTATAGACGTATTTGGTTTCTCAATCATCGTCACGGGCAGCACTTGTGACTTTCAGCTAGAACTGTGGCAGAAGACTATCTTGCTATCTGTGCCTTTTATTGGTAAGTTTATTCATTTGAATAAGTTAATCTAGTCGAAATATAAATTACGTCACATTTTTAACAAATTTAGAGAATCATCGTTTCTAATTATTCACCTCTTTCATTAGAGCAAAGCTTTTCCCCTGTCAAGTTTACGTGTCGTATTTCATGTGGGATTAAACATCTAAAGTGCTCCTGTATGTTGGACTCATTATCTTTTTAGGGCCGCTACTTTTTGTCATCATCATTATAGTTAGAAAAAGTAAGTATGTAATAAGCTTCAATAGAGTGAAATTTGTAATATGTTAATTTCCTGAAAAAATGTTTGCTTTGCAGGGTCTTTATTGATGTCAATACCTTGGGGATTTATTTCTGACACCCAAGGTAGGAGAAAAACTTTACTTATTGCATTATCCGGCGGATTTTTGTCGTCATTAATAGGTGCCTTCTCTTTCAACTGGATTATGTTAGCTGTATTTAAAGTGGTTAGTTCTATGTTGTGAGTATCGCCTTAAATATTTTACCATAGAATTTACTACTTGAATATATTTCATTTTTCAAAATTATTTTTGAAATAGCTGCAGTGCCACACAGCCTACGGCGTACGCACTACTCGGCGAGAGTAGTTCTAGAAAGCTGCGCGACTTCTACTTGCTCATTATAACGAGTGTACTGCTTCTGTACATGACATGCTATATGGGTGAGTTGCTTTCAAATTAAGCATTTGTCATCATCATCGTCATTTCAGCGATGTTCGCAGTCACAAAATTTGTTCATTCTACTCTTCTTGTTGGGCCTGTAGCGCTTTTATGTAAGCGACTGCTATCTGACCAAATAATCCCAAAAGGAATGCTGTAAATACGGTAAACTGTATTATCATCATCATTTCAGCCATAGGACGTCCATGCTAAACATAGGCCTCCCCCATTGCACTCCAGTTGAAGTCGTTCTGCACCCAAAGGGTATCCGCAACTTTGACTATGTCATCCATCCTTCTCGTAGGAGGCCATCCCACTCCTCATCTACAAATACGTGATCTCCATTCGGCTCCAACGGCAATTTGTTCTTCTTGCTATTCACCCCGCCCTCGGCCACTTCAGCTTGCTAGCCCAGTAGACTATATCGGCAACTATCATTTGTCTACGGATCTTCTCACTTGTGATTAGATCTCGCAGAGACATTCCGAGCATAGTCAATCAAGAAACTGTAACTGGCAGTTATTCTAATAAAAAATAGTTACGTGTAATGAATCTGTATTATGTTATAAATGTTCTCTTTTGACATAATTATTATCTCAAATTATAATTCTACTATTTATTTTGCATTGAAATTGACATCTCAGATAACAATTTAGTTGTTTTAATTATATCTGACAAACATGGTAAGCTTATAATCTTAGAATAATGTGTTTGCTGATGGGCGTACGCGTAATGTCGCCTGATGTTTAGCAGGTTGCTCGTGAAGATACATTAGGTCTCAAAGATGTTGATAGCTCCTTATATACCCCAATTTTTTTTTTGTCTATTGAAGAAAAAGTAATATTATCCATGTGGTGAAGGAGAAAGAATATTAGCATTCCATCTCATCCGAAATGTATCGTAGAAGGCGACAAACGGAAAAATACGCAGACGATATATGTATAACTGTGAGAGATAACTTTAAATGAAACTCTGTACCAACTCGTCTGACTAGCGGGGAAATAGAAGACCAAAGCCTCCGAATATTGGCAAAGGACTATGTGTACACCAGAGGATTGCGATAGACCAATTGATTTATTGCAACCACAAATTAAAGACTGTTATCGATACCTATTCAAATATTTAACTACTTTTTAATTTTATTTTTTTGTTAATAATTACAGTACCCGGCTATTTCATCCTACAACTAGACTTCGACTTGAATCTAGGATCAATTCACTTCACTCCATGGAGACTATTGGCAATAGTTTTAGCTTCCCCTTTAGCCATTGGATCTACAATGTTGTACTTTTGTTGTGAAAGTCCCAAGTTCTTACTTGGAGCTGGTCGTGAAACCCAAGCCCTGGACAATTTGAGAATAATATGGGCTATGAATGGTGGAAAGAAAGGAGAGTATCCTGTAAGTACTAATTCATAATAATAAATTCAAAATTAACCAAAAGTAGCTACTCACATTTGAAATTAAAACCACGCATCCACTAGGTAATATTAGACTAGGTAACATGCAACATATGAGTTCTTTTCTTTTTTCTTTTTTTATTTATGGCACGTCAATTTGACTTTACCTGATGTTAAGCTGAAGGCAAAGTCTCATGAAAGAGCGTCTCCATTGCAAACACGTTCAGTGCTACAATGGTGGGGCTCGGCTTGACGGCCTCATCAGATGCTTTCTCACGCCCCGCTTAAAGGACCCGGGACTGTAGGTAGGAAACACGTGCGCCGGTAAGGAATTCCAGGACTTAATGGTGCGGCAGAGAAAAGAATCACCGAACCGCTTGGTACTTGATGGAATATTGTGCACCTCTGCAATATGATGCTCAAATAGGTCAGTAAAGTTGCATTTTATGATATCTAACACATTGTTTGTTTCTGTGTGGATACCATGCTTTCTGTGTAGATACCATGCTCAAAGGTTTTCCATACCACATCGCGTTTGGCATCAAATGTTATCCAGTGGAGACATTATTCTCATATTTTAAATCATTCAAATCAAAATGTTTTTTCCTTCTTGATAAAATTACAGATTTCACCGCTGATATCTACATTCATTTAACATATTATTGACGACTGATCATTGGACCGTTATTAAACAAGCGCGTTACAATAACGGCTTTAGTAGGTAGCATCCAATTTATGGATAAGAGACCTTTTTTCAATACATTAAAGTTTATTTTCAGGTACATCGTGTAGTTTTAACAGACAATTCAAAGGTTAGAGACAAGAACATTGACATATTGTCGTCTCTGTGGCAACAGACTGTGCCATTGTTCAAACCACCGCTGTTGCGGACGACGTTGCATTTATTTTTTATTACTTTTGTAATATATGTCATGTAAGTGTGTATTTATTATCACTATATAGTATAAAACAAAATCGCTTTCTCTGTCCCTATGTATGCTTAAATCTTTAAAATTTATGCTACGGATTTTGATGCGGTGTATTTACATTTCGCCAACCATGATTCTCGGTCCTACGTAATAGGAAGTGAGCCTATTGTTGCTAATCAGGCACTTTGTAATAAATGGGTAGTTATGCCGAAAATAAATTTCTAACTGAAAATGTTACAGCTTATTAAATTTTGAAAGAAGTTCTTGACCCGATTCCTTGCTATGCGGTGTAAATTACAGGCAAATTCAATACGTGCTTAGCCGCACTACCAATTAACGTCTTAGAGAGTATTAGACGGTTCTATTTGCGGATTAGAAATCATGGTACCTAACAAAATTGACATACTGTATTACAATCAAAAGGAGTAACGCAATTTTGTTAAACTGTTCAGTAGTAGGTATACCCTATTTTCTCTTTTTTTTCGGGAGCGCTCCCCTAACACCCTGTATAAAAATGGAAAAATTCGAGATCCGGGTCCCGGTCCGGGTGTGACAGCAGAGACTCCATGCAGTCCAAGTCGCACTTGCTTTCGTATCCTACCTCTTGTACAAAACGATTTCAGTGTTGCCACGACAAAATATTAAAAATGTTAATAACCTTTACAGTAACAATTGTTGGGTGATGTGGCTGCCTGCCGTGGTGGAAGCATTCAGTTCTGGTATCAACTTGAATGTTACTGAAGGCTCCCAAAGTCTGTGCAGCATTATTTCACGATTATCCACTCATAACTCGATAGCTACTGAAGAGCCAGTGAGTAACATTAATATTATTTTGTTGGCTGACGAACGCTTTTTCATATTTAGCTAACAAACAAATATAAAATAATTCGAAACGCACCGTTTTGACATAATTCGATACTCAGAGTCATCAGATTGCAGGATGAATCCTGCTCTCTGTAAATGTCCATTTTTCTTTTTTTACTGTGAGGTATTTTTTTATGAAATTTTGGTTTCATTTAGCTTTACTGATGAGATGGAGAGTAAACGGTGCGAAAAAAATAAAAAAAAGCAAATAAAAATTACCCATTGGATGCAAGCCGCCTCCAACCGGTCGGATTGGAGGTCGATGGGGGAGGCCTATGTTCAGCAGTGGACGTCTTGTGGCTGAAATGATGATGATGAAATAAAAATTAAAAAAAAAAGAATTGCTTTCCCGTAATTTTTTTTTCATGGCAATATGTTGTGTTCCATGAGTCCTACCAGGGGCCTTCGGCTTCGGGACCGCTCCCCTTACACCCTGAATTACTCTCTCTACTCTACTTACTCTATATATACTCTATTTAAAAAAGGAAACATGAGTACCTACACACGATTAAGAAAAAAGAAATATACTAAACTGTGTTTCATTATTTTTCAGATAACCTGTTCACATTCAATCCAAACATTCACTTTACTGACCGGTGTCTGTCATGGCGTTCTCTTTGCCAGCATACTTCTCTTGGTATCCAAATGGGGGCACAGGAAGAAGTACTTATTGATCGCATTCCTCGTGGCCCCCATGATTTCAAGCATATGGGCAGTGTTCAACCAGAATAACATCGGTAGTCTCCTGTTATTTGTTGGAATGACGATGTCTAATATATGCATAGGGTTAATGTTTGCGTTTTATGTGGAGATGTATCCCACTTCTTACAGGTAAGACAGGCTATTATTTGTTAGAATATTGTTGCATTATTTTTCATTGGACACATAAAGATTCAAAAAGCCATGACAAAATAATGATCTATCTGTCTATGGTCCCATACTTATTCCAGTGCGACAATGGACATGTCGATTTTGGAATATGTAGGTACTATGAGTTACAGTTATAGTTGTAACCATTAGTTACTACAGCCTCATAATCTGTGCTAAACCTAAATAACAAAATAGTTTACACACGGCAAGAGGGCTGATATACGAAAATTCATTTTTATAAATTCTGTATAGATCATTGTATTTCTGTATAGAATTTAAAAATAATATTGAAAGCGAGTTTAGCAAATGAACCGCCACCGCCGCGCCAGATCGAAATTCGGCCGAGACCTGAGAAGACTCGGAGAAGAAACTCAAGGAGCTTTTCATTTTTTGGTCTATTTATTTAGCTCAATAATTTTCATGAGTTGAGTGAAAAAATCATTTCTATTCTTCTTTATCATCTAAATATTCTTGACTTTTATAATCCAGAGTCATCATCCTTGTGCTATCAAAGCTGTATTACCTTCCAACAATGGTGAACTTTTGGCATCAACAATTTTGTTACGAGTATCATAATGTCTTTGCCATGATTGCCGAAATGACTAAACATTGTTACTCGTACTTACCTACACACAAAAATAATCGCAATTAAAAAAATGGTTTTAAATTATCTGCTACCAGAAATGCATTGTATACCTACTTATTTTTATTTCATAATTGTTTATGGTCTTCCAGAGGTATGGCAACATGTTTGGGCGGCATGATGGGCCGGCTTAGTGGTGTCGTTGGAGTCAATCTGCTTGGTGCCTACGTCATGACTCACTGCACTGTAACCTTCTATGCTACTGCTATCATACTTTTGGGTAAGATTATTTGACGGATATTTGACCTGGAAAGTAGAATAGGGTCACCCTATCTCTTCTTGTTGGTGTCCTAGAAGGTGACTAAGGTATATTTTCTGTTAGTCCTCATTTTCCGCTAGTCGCGTCTTATGACACTTGTATGACATGAGGTGGTATTCCTTCTGCGTCCCCACACAGATAATATGAAGAGAATATATTGGGGGAGTGAGGAGAACTTGCTAACCCACAAGGTTTAACTACCAATGTTAGCATTAGTAAAATATTACTAATTGTCAACAAAGCTCGACACGTGTTTCTCCTTCAGGACCGCTACAGAGCAAATGTTCAGACCGCGCGTTGTGTGTTGTTCGCATTTGCGGAATATTGCATTTACGAAATCATTTCTCCTCTGTTATGAAGTCTTTTTACTTGCTTTAAGAGTTGCGGTTTGGTATTCTTTTACATGACAATTAGTAATTGCTATTGCTATCATTGGGATTGAAAGCCTCTGTAACGTGGCGGTAGTGAACGCGACTGCTACGCAGGTGGCGCGGGTTCGATCCCCGCTCAGTGCAAATATTTGTATGCATGAATAAAGCTATTTGCACTGGCCTGGTCGGCCGGTTCGGTTGCCATACGAATATCTATGGTACGTTACGGGTAGTTGGAGCCCTCAAAAGATTAACTTGGTCATGGAGGTCTGATGGCAGTCCCTTCACGGAAAATATCGAAGTTTAGCCGCATCTTAGTTTAGACTACGATGATGATATCGTTGGGATTTTTAAACCGTGGGTGAGTGGTGGGTTCCCCTTCCTTCCCTAATATATTTTCACGTAATGGATTTCCTCTTATCTTATGTTACGCAGCAATCATTGTAACACATTTTTTTTTTGTTCCAGCTGGTATAATAGTGTCTTCATACTTCCTTCCGTCGGGTAGAGCGACCAAAGAGGAAATAAAAGGGATTGTAAATAACAATAATAGCAAATATTAATAATAACTGAAGGTTTAGTCTGTGCACGAATAACTACCAGAAGTATACCATGAGGGATGGTACAATCCACATTATGTTGAGCGTGCCACCAACCTGGCGAATGCATCATGAGGAGGTTCCTTTCTCTGGTGCCCTAACCACCGGTAGCTTCGTCACTGTACCCGATACCGGTGGCATTCTGATTTTTATATATTTTTAAACAATTGTTTCTTTTTGTAACAATAATATTTAAAAATGTAAACAGATATTAAAGTAATTTAAATAAAAAGAAATAATAATAATAATCGTTTATTTTTCGTCACATACCTATATCAGACATGTGACAGTTTGATAATGAACAGTCCGATGAAACGACCTCCTTAGTGATATAAAATGGCTGCTGCCAAAACAGTTCCAATGGAGATCTTCTCGTGTATGCCACCCACATCTGGAGCCAGGCCATTGAGAAACGTGCCCGCGGGTCAGCATGGGTGAGATCCGGGGCCATGGTTGAACGGTAGAATTTGGCCTTGCTTGAAGTCTCTGATTGGGGAACTTGGTCAACTCCCATGCACCAAAAACCCAGTCGTGTCTCTTCTCAGGCAAGCGGAGCCAATTCCAGCTGAACCCCACGTTCCTAGGTGTTCCCGTACCGATAACCGACTGCCTTGAGCTTCTTGGCGTTTCGCTAACACTAATCACCGTTGATCCAGCAAATGCTAAATTAGCTGCCAAATAGCTGGGCATCTGCTGCAGCGATCATGAATTTTTTGGTATGTTTAAGTATATAGTATCGTGTTATCAGTGTATAATATTCTCTCAATATTAGTAGTTGATGCTGTGGTAGATAGATGTCACTGCTATCAAACGACATTAAGAGATAAAAAAAATCTCTTATCTGGCGGTTATTCACATATGTTTTGATATGTTTATCACCCGCTGTTGGTGTTCATATGTACTTTGTATTAAAATATTATATGTATATGTATTGTTACATTTTTTATACATATTTACAATTTTCAAGTACGTATATTAACGTGTTCCTAATTGTTGACAATTAGCTGTAGGTTTCTGTGTGTTGCCGATCTTGTGTACACAATCACTGGAGTGACGCCCTGATCATCAGTTACAGCACACCATATTGCCTTCGTTTCTTTCGAGTCAAGCTACGTAGATGTGATTTCTATGAGGTGATGTTTCTCTTAAAGAGCGTGCATCTATGATAACTCCTGAGGAGGGACTTTGCCTCATTGTGTGTGTTTTACCGCGTATACCATGGTATGTGCTCATATGGTTCGACATGATGCCCACAACTACTTTTTATAATCGCTCTGTCATATACAGGGGGATTATTCTTACACATTACAACGTGTAGTATGAAAGGAACTTCATTCCGAACACGTTCAAGTTGTGAAATTAATTACTGTGGTTTTCCCAAGCGACTACAATATGAGGTTATTCCAGAAGGGCATTGAAGGTTTCTACCGCGTAGGAAGCGCGATTGTAACGCCCCTGGTGTTGCAAACGTCTATAGACAACGGTATACCGATTTCCATGAGCAGAGGCGTTGGTTTATCTTTAAAATATTCAATGACATCATTGGATGACGTAACGATTTGGGTGGGAGGAGTGAATACTCTAGCTTGACAGTTATCTGGCCACAGACTGCATAAGTATTTTGTCATCGGTGGACCTTTTTTGGGCTGTGTATAACATGTGGTATTATCGTCATTTAAAAAACGTATAGTACATGCCAGTGTACACAAACCTTTAACAGTAATTTTGAACTATATCAGTGGTACAGTTAACTCCCAAATCAAATAATGGTTGTCAACGGTATATTAGTTACAATTGTTAGTATTATAATATAAATAATGGCATCGAAGTGCTATGAAGAACCAATAAGTACTATTAGTGAGAAAAGTGAAAATAGTGTCGAAGAAGATAAAATATACGATTATGAAGAGGCCATCGATATTATAGGTAAGAAAATATTTCAATTGCAAATAAATTGTTTAGAAATTTATCTAGATAGGACACGACTAGATATAATTAGAACGGGGGATGTTCTAATTAAGCAGTCCGACTGGGGAAGTACCTCCACATTGTCGCGGAAGAATCATTTTCAAATGATTTATTTACTAAGTATTTTATTTATAATAAATTTTAATATTTTTGATAAATGTAGGTAGGTATATAATTATTGTAAAACTTTGAAATTCATAAGTGCTCTTTATGTGCCTAAACTGAATGAACGAAATTGATTCTTTGATTCTTTGACCTTACAAACTAACGCGGCTAATACGTAGCTTACGCGCGCGAAATGGGAATTTGAGTGTACCGAGTTACTCGGCTGAGTACTCGGTTAAAATAAAATTGAACTGAGTAATACTCGGTACTCGTTACTCGCCAAAAGTGTTACAGGCGCATCCCTAATCAAACATAACATAACATAAACTTACACCTATATCCCCGAAGGGATAGGCATAGGTGCTAGCTAGGCAGCACGTGTGTGCCGCCTCTGGTGTTGCAAACGTCCATAGGCCACGGTGACCGCTTTCCATCAGGTGGGCCGTGTGCTTGTCTGCCACCTAAGTGGTATAAAAAAAAATAGCACCCACATAAACTGGCGGTTTATGTTTAGGTCCCAATGTAATAGGTGGCGAGCCTACTGCCATTAACCGGGCACTTATAAACCTGCGATAAATACACTAATAACTTTGAAAAGCATCGAAAAGTCATTGGTGTGTGCCATGGTAAAACCTGGGACCGAACTCGAGACCTCGTCTCAGCAGCCCATTACCCATACCACTAGGCTAACGCGGCTTTTTTCTCTATCTCTATATACTTATCTATATAGGCTATAATCAAAATATGTGATTTTACAAGTATAATATTGTAATCGAACTCTTGCCATTTACAGGTAATGGATGGTACACTGTATATTTAGTGTTAGCCCTCAGCATCGGACTGCTCGGCATGGGTGTAGACGTGTTCGGCTTCTCAATCATCGTCACGGGCTGCGCTTGCGACTTTCAGCTGGAACTTTGGCAGAAGAGTGTGCTGTTGTCTATGCCGCTTATTGGTAATCTTTTTTATGTATTGTACATACATACATACATTTACCACGTCCATAATCCCCGAAGGTGTTGGCAGAGGTGTATTAAACACCCACATTTCGCCAACTATGATTTTCGGTCCCACGTAATAGGAGGCGAGCCTATTGCCGCTAATCGGGCCCTTTGTAAGAAAATGGGTATGCCGAAAATAAATTTCTAACCGAAAAAATTGCAGCCAAATACCTAAATTTGGAAAACCAAATACCTAAATCAATTCCTTGCTATGCGGTGTAAATGGCAAGGAAATTAATTACGTGCTTAGCCGCACAAGCACCACCAATTGACGTCTTGGAGAGTATCAGACGATTTTTGATTTATGTACAAAAAGTCCGATTCTTTTTTAAATCTATGCCCAATAACTTGAAAGCGGTTAAGTTTGGAGCGGGGTTCCATGTTGAAATTTGTCAGAACTAGTGGGAACTATCACTCACTTCACTCCGCCAATCGTTATATTCGGTCCCATTTATTGGGAGGTGAGCTTATTGCCGTATTCCGGGCACTATTCTTGATTCGAGCCATGCATCAGAGGCTGAGTCTGGAACAGCCCTAACTCTTAGCCGCCTTATGGGACATCTCATGGGAAGAGATGAGATGACCTGGAAAGAAATTCTACTCTGTTTTATTTAGTGTAGTTGATGTTCAATCTATATTTTTTTATACAACTTAGTTGCAGACAAGCACGCGGCCCACCTGATGGTAAGTGGTTACCGTGACCTATGAGCGAGTGTAACACCAGAGGAATAACACTCGTGCCGCAACCCCTGTAAGAACAGAGACATTCTGTGTCGTCAGCGCAAAAGATGTAGGATAAGCCTTTGGTTTTCCCACGGACAACACAAAACCTCTCTAGTGAGCTCTGACTACCCTACTCACCACCGAAAACACAACACAAGGTTATTAAACGGCGATATTCTGTAGGGTGGAGGTACTTCCACAGTCGGACTGCTCGATTGGGACGGATATACCGTCGTGTCCTACCTCCTTCCTTCTTTTTTTCAGGTCCAGTTGTTATGTCAATACCTTGGGGTTACATCACCGATACTCAAGGCAGGAAGAGAACTTTACTCATTGGGTTATGGGGTAGTTTCTTGTCTTCATTCATTGGCGCTTTTTCTTACAACTGGATCATGCTTGCTGTGATGAAAGTGTTTAGCTCTATGTTGTAAGTATTGGTGTTTTCTATATTCATTTTAGCGTTTTTTTCGGGTTGCATTCATGGAATCCTACCTTGCACCTTAGAACTCTGGACCCACTTACTCTTTCTCCTTTTTTTCAATTTAAAATATCTTAGATTTTATGGTACCTTATCGCGGTAGCCTAGTGGTATGAGTAATGGACTGCTGAGACGAGGTATCGGGTTCGATGACAGGTTTTCCCATGGCACACATCAATGACTTTTCGATGCTTTTCGAAGTTATGTGTGTATTTATCGCAGGTTTATAAGTGCCCGGTTAATGGCAATAGGCTCGCCACCATTACATTCTGACCTAAACATAAACTGGCGAAATGTAGGTGCTAGCACCTCTGCCTACCCCTTCGGCGTGGGTGCGACTGCCCAAGGTCGAGTGGAGAGCCTGCATCAGAGTCTGATTCTCACTTTTAAACTTTCGCGTTGCATGATATATGGTTAGCGAAACCCGGGTATTAACGCGATTATATGTTAAATACAATAATTTACATTTTGATTTGCTTGACGTTTCGGTCAGGTCCTGGGTCCGTTAAGTGGGGCGTGAAAAAGCATCTGATGAGGCCGTCAAGCTGAGTGCCACCATTGTAACACTTTACGTGTTTGCAATGGTGACCCTCATTCCTGAGACTTTGCCTTCAGCTTACCATCAGGCGGGGTGAAGTTAATTGACGTGTCCTAAATAAAAAAAGACACAGCATGACTTCGTCCCTACCGTAGTACTACGGGCTTGAAAGACTGTTATGGACTTGCTGTAAAGTTTTTCACACTCATTTTAAATAAATATTTCTTTAAATAGTTGCAGCGCTATGCAATCAGGAGCGTATGCTCTACTCGGTGAGAGTTTCTCAAGAAAGGTCAGAGACTTCTACATGCTCATCATGACGAGCGTCCTGATGCTGGACATGACGTTCTATATCGGTAAGTGGCTTTTTTGTAATCATTCGATCGTCATCATTATCTGAACCTTTTCCCAACTCAGTTGGGGTCATTGTTAATTTTATTATTTGACATTGTTAATTGAAATCGCCGAGATTGACTGTTACTAAGCTGTGCTTGAGTCCTGAATCATGTATTGAGGAATGACCGGGTAGTCCCGTGACATGACAGGGTTGAGGTTGGGTATGCCCCATCTTTTGAAATTGAGTTTTTTTTAATGACAATCTTCACAATGCCACCTAGACCTATGGTAAGCATATTTTTAACTAGCTTTTGTTATGGGTTCTAGAATGCGGATAAACATACCTACTTAGATACTTTTTTTTTGGAAATACCTACATATTATAATTAGAAACACCCAGACCAATGCAAATATTCGTATTCATGCACACAAATATTTGCACTGAGCGGGAATCGAGCCCACGCCTCCTTTGTAGCAGTCGCGTTACTACCGCCATGCCACGGAGATTGTCACATTACTTAACGATATTAAAAACTGAGAAAGTATCAATGTATTAAGGAGTAAACTTAAAGCATATTTGCATACCGTTTAGGTTTACTTTTGAATAGTGTTTGTACGTACATGCAATTTAATGTCTATTGACATTCCAGCTCGCTAGATGCAATGTTACTTTTAAGAAATATCAATGTATCTCATTCTAAATGAACTATTGTAGTTCTTATGAGAAATAAAGTTTCTTTAAACCAAAATATGTTTTCTAATTTCTAACATTTCTCGTACCTACAATGCGCGTATAGAAATGTCACTTAGTGCAGTACTAATGGACGATAAAACTCAATCCAGTGATTATTGCCTGGTACCAATAAATACTCCACAATGGTTGACTTGGTGATGACAGGATGGTCAGTGTAGAGTGTCGTAACATTGCAGTGTGGAGTTAAAAGAAAAAGAAACAAAAGCCTCCATGAACTGATTTTCTCTGATATGTTGCCTTTTTCAATTCCAGTACTCGGCTACTTCATTCTCCGACTAGACTTCGTTATTAATCTTGGCCTCTTTGACTTCACTCCCTGGCGATTACTGACAGTAATCATGGCGTCTCCTCTGGCCATCGGAGCGATATTGTTGCACTTTTGTTACGAAAGCCCTAAGTTTCTGGTAAACGCTGGTCGTGAACAACAGGCTCTGAAATACTTAAGAATGATTTGGATTAAGAACGGTGGAAAAGATGGAGAGTACCCTGTAAGTATTAATTGTTTCATAAACTAAAAAAATAAAACTCTATAACCGAAAAATTTCGCTTTAATAAGATTTAACAAGCTAAATTAGCCGTGGTCGTAATTCACTGTTCCGTGGTTGATGATTTGTTATTCATACTATTTCGGGACAAGTAAAATTGAATAAATTGTATATATTTGAAATGTACTAATTAAGCCCTTTTCAATTATATCAAACACGGCACATTTATGTCAAATTATTTTTTTAAAACAGCACTTTATGTCCGCTAGAGGGCTCCACATAATATTAAGTGACGAGTCATTCAAACCTCATTTCAAATTTAATCCTGTAAATAAACTCCAAGCACATCTCACTCCATAGCCTGCTGGATGACTTTATGTGAACTAAACCAACAGTGTCCACGTAATAAAAGTTACAATAATTGTTTAAAAATTTCAGTAATAAACTATTATATTTTCAGGTGAAACGAATTGTTTTAAGAGAATATTCAAAAGCCAGAAACGAGTACATTCATTTAACAAAGTCCCTGTGGGAACAGATAGTACCAATATTCAAACGACCCCTGTTATGGAACACTATGCACTTGTTTTTTCTAACTGCGGTTATTTATAGCGTGTAAGTAAACTTTTATGATGAATGCCCGCGGCTCGTTCCATGTAGCTGTCGGTTATCGCGACCTTAGTGCCATCTGTACAACTTAAATTATATATAACTAATCATAACTCTGGTTCTACTAGCTTAACCGATTGCAATCAAGCAAACGTAAGGTTTCAAGTTGGACCAAGTCCCTTCAAACAATAAAAACCACATCGAAATCCGTTCAGTAGTTTTTGCGTCCATCGCGGACAAACATAAACTTTTTACTATTATTTTTGTATCTCATTTTATGTGACTTAAAAATGCCACCGATTGGTCAGAAGAAGAACAAGGCCCTCAATATGAATACCAAAATGAATATCATACAATGAATTACGTATCAACTTTTAAGTAAACTCAATTCTAACTTTTCCAGCAACAATTGTTGGGTAATGTGGATGCCTGCTGTGATTGAGGCCTTCAGTTCTGGTGTCAGCTTGAACACCACTGACGGTTTCCAGAGCCTGTGCAGCATTATCTCAAGCCTATCAACTAACAGTATAGCTGATGATGAAGTAAGCAGGACGATGTTAACTATCGACTATCTCGAATAGATTTTAGGGTAGTATTTAAATAAGTTTCGCATAAAATTTTTCGTTCGAATCGTGATTGCAGATTGTATAACAAAGTTATTTGATATGTTATCTTAGTGTGGACAATATTCCCGCGATCGGAGGAGGTTACTCGGGCGTTGGAGGTCGCAGAAAGACCTCCGTCGTCCATAAGTACGTGTCTAGGGGTGACGGGTGGAACCGCCTGTCGCCCTAGCAGAAGCGGGCCGCACCAGCGGCAGCGGAAAGTGCGCCTGCCTCTCCTCCGGCAACTAAGGAACAAAACAGCGTGCGTTTTAGTCAGTTCGAATCCGACATTATCTCCCCAACCGACTCTAGCGAAGGACAGTTTTGGGCGTGAGAAGGGGGTATCCCTGGGTATGTTAATATAATAAATTCAAAAGTAACTTAGTCTGAGTTCAACCGGGAAGATGGTTTTCAACTGGCGAGTGTCTGGCACCCGGTGATTCGTAAGTTCACAAAACCCAAACAAACGCCATCTCCAAAAACCGTGCGAGCCGATACAGTGAGTGTTGTGTGTCGTGATCGAGTGCAATGTGAGAACGCGGACAGTGGTAGTGGTGACGCGCGTAGTAAACGAGTAAGAAAGAGGGTAGACCGATACGGTTGGCCTCAATAACAACTAGCTCGGCGGTCATCAGTACACCGTGATCATGGCGCTTGCAACAGCGCCGAAATATCGGTTATTCAACAAAATAGACAAACATGGTAAATATCCCGATGAATTTAATAGTGAATGAGTAACTTAGTCTGTCTATATATGATTAAATTTTGTATATAAATAAAGTAGAGCATGGGGAAAGACAAAGGCTATCAGAAAATATTACTATGGAGAGGTCCACCACTCACCCACGGTTTAAGTATCCCGACGATAGCATTAGTACATAATTACTAATTGTAATAAAACTTCATAGAGACAGAAAAAGTAGTAGTTCCTGAAGATGCCTCGTGTAGAGGCGAACGCGAAATACGTGTTGAGGTTTGTTCTTCGCACTTGCGGAATATGGCACATACAAAGTCCCATCTCCTCGGATAAGAAGTCTTTTACTTGCTTAGTGGAGTACGATTTGGGATTCCTTTCAATTTTCCCTTCTTAGTATTACTTATGACTTGATGGACAATATTAAAATCATTTTTTTTACAGATTACCTGTTCACCTTCAATCCAATTCTTCACTTTGCTGTCCGGTATCTGCCACGGCGTGGTCTTTGCAGGGATCACTCTTCTGATATCTAAGGTGGGAGCCAGGAAGAAGCTCCTTCTGATCACGTTCCTCGTGACCCCCATGCTGTCAAGTGTGTGGGCCGTGTTCAACCAGAACCATCTACTCAGTCTTCTGTTGTTCGTTGGAATGACGATGTCGAATTTGTGTATGGGAACGCTGTTCGCTATTTATGTAGATATGTATCCTACATCTTACAGGTAAACTATTTATATTATTATGTTTTATAACATAACATAACATATACTCACGCCTTTATCCCCGGAGGGGTAGGCATAAGTGCTAGCACCCACATTTCGCCAGTTTATGTTTAGGTCCCAATGTAATAGGTGGCAAGCCTATTCCCATTAACCGGGCACTTATAAACCTGCGATAAATGTTTTATATAATATTTTATTACGGCAAAGTACCGCTTGGCGGCAATAGACTCATTGCCTATAATATTAGAGAATAAAGATATTTTTTATTGTGCGCAAAAGCACCAGGGATACCACCTCCGCCAAAATCGGTTGAGGTGATTATGTCGGACTCGAACCGACCTAAACACACGCCGTCTATGAGTCTTTGATTGCCGAAGGTGAGATTATATAAGACATATCTCTCGCACCCCGGCAGACCCGGGGACATCTCCTTGAGATGACCCCCTTCCCCTAATGTGGAAACCATGATGTTCCTATCTAGCCCCCCGACATAGGGAGATGCATTGTGCGCCGCCGCCCGGCCTACTTCTGCTAGGGTGACAGATGGCCGTCACTCCCAGGACCGCGCTGATGGAGAACGGAGGAATGACCTCCGTTCTCCATCAGCACGGTCCTGTAACCTCAGACGCCCAAGTCATCTTCGATCAACCGGCCTGGTTCTCTTTGTCTCACATTTTTTTTAAATAACCGTTCTATGAAACTTTTTCATGTTGCATGCTCGGGGCCTTACGCGATACGGGCCCCTAGGCAATTGCTTACTTTGTCTAAGGGATAATCCGGCCCTGCTAGTCACATCTATATTATTCTTGATGGTTGTTCTAGGGGTATGGCAGCATGCTTAGGTGTGATGGTGGCTCGAATCAGCGGCGTGGGTGGCGTCAACCTGCTCGGCTCCTACGTCATGACCCACTGCACTGTCACTTTCTATGCTTCGGCTGCGATTCTTCTGGGTAAGAACATTATCTGTTTATTATAAAAAACCGCATCTAAATCCGTCGTGTAGTTTTAAAGATGACCCGCGCAACTTCGTTTTCGTCACCCCGTTTTTGCAACATTTTGCATTCCTGCTCCGCACCTGTTGGTCGTAGCATGTTGTTATATACATATAAACCTTCTTCTTTTATCATTCTATCTATTAAAAAGAATCGCATCTAAATCCGTTGCGTAATTTAAAAGATCTAAGCATACAAATGGACATAAGGACATGAAAAATCGGGACAGAGAACGCGACTTTGTTTTATACTATGTAGTGATATCTTGGTGGAGACTGAATACAGTCCCTGATGTGGTTTTCTTTAGCGACTACAATATGGGGTTCTACTGGGTATTAGAAGCTTTCTACAGAGTCAACAGCATGAATGTGATGCCCCTGGTTATGTATACGTCCATAGGCCACGCTCACCGCTTTCCATGAGGAGAGCCGTGTGATTGTCTGCTGACCTAAGTGGCCGAGCTAGATACGTTGCTAGGCTTGTGCAAACACACGTAAATGAAATTTGTACAAGTCTCTTCCAACACTGCATGTTACAATATATTTGCGCAAGCCTAAATTTGCGCAAGCATATTGTAACGTGTGACCACTATTATTAGCCTAGCGTTAATCAGGCGGGAAAGTAGCTCGAGTAGTTTTTAAGCGGTATGGCAATTAAATATCTGATCTGAACTGATCCTCAAATTTAGATTGCAAAAAGTGAATGCTTCGACAGAATTCAAACTCGCGATCTTTCCCTTCTCTTACAGCTCAGGAATCATTCGGAATTCTAGTATACAACCATCTTTGGGGCGATGACAAATCGCGGGTTTGAATTCCGTCGAAGCGTTCACTTTTTTTGATCTAAATAGGATTTGATCAGTCAGCAAGCGAATTGTTGAGACAAAGTTTAATAAAATCGTATGTAAAAACGTGCATTTCTCTTTTAATACCACTATATATACTATTTTCAGTCTTGTTCAAATGTAATAAGGTTAATATTAATTACTTAACACTCAACAATGCCCAAGGAACCTCTAGAACTAACATACCTAAGCACCCCGAGCTGTTTCGTGCAAATATATAGAACAGCGTGTGCATTATTTGCACGAAACAGCAGACTGTGTGAATCCTTGTGAAGTTTTAACCAATGAATAATAAAACCATTGTTCATTTTAATTTTATACAATTATTGTTTCAGCCGGAATAGTAGTGGCAGCGTACTTCCTACCGTCAGATAAAAGAAACAATAAATAAAAATGACCTGATTTTTTTTATATTCAACCCGTCTACACCCCGCTGAATGGTAAAATACTAGGAGATTCTGCTGCAGAAGTCGTCCTAAGCAGAAGTTGAAGTTGTCAAAAGTAATCAATTAGACTTCTTTCCCCCTGATCTTGACCTAAGCTGAAGGCAAAGTCTCAGAAAAGCGGGTCATCATTACAAACACGTCGAGTTGTTACAATGGTGGCGCTCAGCTTGACGGCCTCCTCAGATGCTTTTAACCCCCCCGCTTAAAGGACCCGGGACTGTAGGAAGAAGGATACACGTGAGTTGGTATGGAATTCCAAGATATCATAGTGCGGCAGAGCAAAGAGCCAGTAAGCCGCCTGATGGAATATTCTGTATAAAGAAAGGTATATTTAGAATTTGTTTTGTTTTTTTAAAGTAGGTTTGCTGCTAGTATTGCAAAATAATTGGAAAACAAAAGGAACTTAACCGTAAAAACTCATGGACGTTCCTTTATAGTCTTCATTAATTACAACGATTATATTTACGACTCGCACATTGAATTAGAGCACATGTCTACTGTCTACACATTATAATGAGACAAGCAATAGAGCCCTTTTTTATCGTGCGAAAAATCCCCACGGATACCTCCCCCCCCCCCCCCCCGGAGCCGGTTGGGGAGGTAATGTCGGAATCGAACCGACCAATACGCACGCTGTCTTTGGGTATTTAGTTGCCGGGGGTGAGATAGTAGACAGCATATTCTTCGCACCCGACAGACCCGGGGCCCTCTCTCTCGAGATGAGCTCGTTCGGGTGTAGGGACCACGGTGTCCCCGTCTAGCCCCGGTATGGGGAGGCGCATCGTACCATCGCTTCTTACCAAATATAAGCAGTAAGCAAAAATAATGTGAACCTTATCGAAGATTCTTGATTTCTGGAACCCTAAACTGTATCCCCCGATTTTGTAATCATTCGCTTTTTTTACTAAGACCCGTGGTAGCCTAGTGGTATGGGTAATGAACTGTTGAGACGACGTCTCGAGTTCGATCCCAAGTTTTACCATGGCACACACCAATGACTTTTTAATGCTTACGAAGTTATGTCAAAAATTGGCAGAGGAAAGACTCACCGAACCGCTTGGTACTTGATGCAATATTCCGCACCGTATGCGGGTGACATCTAAGCCCTTCAAGTGTTGTCTTGTGTAGGAAAAAAGAGGGTGGGTTTAATTTGAAGAGCGCATATAACCAGTCGGATTGGAGGTCTATGTTCAGCAGTGGATGTCCTGTGGCTAAAATGATGATGATAATTTGCAATGTAATTTAATGCAATTATATATCAATAAATAAATATATGTCACCACAGGCGTTGGTAGGGCCCCATAAACCACATTGGTGAAGCCTCAAATTGTCTTTACTGAAAATGTGGTTGCGTAAGATTCTACTAATGTAATTGTTAGATAATGGTGGCTGATGGCCTTGTATGGAGCAAGACAATTAGTAAAAACGATCATCTTAATTTAAAATTAAATTGGATCAACAGAATAATTATGTTTTGTGAACTACTCATAGTGGAAATCTTAGAACTGTTTTGGATATTCTTACTTCTAATATTCTGGACTCCCATTTAAAACAATTTATAATCAACCTACTCACAACATAACACAAATATACATTATATCTACACACGCAATTCTGTGTACGTTCAGATACGATAACATAACATAAACTCAAGCCTATATCCCCGAAGGGGTACACAGATGTGCCAACACCCACATTTCGCCAGTTTATGTTTTAGGTCCCAATGTAACAGGTAGCGAGCATATTGCCGTTAACTGAGCACTTATAACGGACGTAGGTAGGAAGGTGACGGAGGTAGGACACGACGGTATCTCCCGTCCGAAATGAGCTGTCCAACTGGGGAAGTACCTCCGCCCTACAGAAGACCGCGGTCATAATAACCATCGTGTCGTGTTCCCGCCGGTAAGTAGGGTAGCCAGAGCTCACTATACCCCTCCTTCCCCTCCCCTTCCTAGCCTCCCCACCCGTTCCCAGCTCTCCCCCTTTCCCTTCAGGGTGGGCAGCGCGTGTGTGACACCCTTAGTGTTTCACACGTTCATAGGCCACGGTGGCCGCTTTCCATCAGGTGGGCCGTGTGCTTGTCTGCCACCTACGTAGTATAAAAAAAAAATAAAAAAAAAATGAACCTGCGATAACATGACATGACATGACATAAACTCACGCCTATATCCCCAAAGGGGTAGGCAGATGTGCTAGCACCTACATTTCACCAGTTTATGTTTAGGTCCCAATGTAACAGGTGGTGAGCCTATTGCCATTAACTGGGCACTTATAAACCTGCTATAAATTAGCACATAACTTCGAAAAGCATTGATAAGTCGTTGGTGTGTGACATGGTTAAACCTGGGATCGAACCCGAGACCTCGTCTCAGTAATTCATTACCCATACCACTAGGCTACCGCGGTGGTAAAATGGACATTTAATCTAACATCATTAAAAAATTATCTTAAAAACAGCCAAGTACACTTATTATTTTCTTATTAGGTTATGTATACATCAGGAATGATAATTTTTGGTACCTGCCTATCAGGGGGAACAGGCGCGAGGCGGAGATACTCGTAGCTACGCCATTGTATATATTTTAGTAGTAATCACCGACCCAATTTATAATCTTGTGTATTGTTCCATTTAAGATTATTATTATTATCGAAGACACGCTTTATACAACTATCAAATACTTAAATGACATTTAGGTAAGGATCTCAGCTCACTTCAGATGACTCTCCAAAATATTTGTCGATATAATTATGTGTGTTTTTGAGTAATTATTTTGTGTTGTCAATTTCTGATGATGATTTTGTTTATCAATTGCACTTGTAGTGTGATTGCCTTGGACTCCAAAAATCTACGATATCTACCTACATCTTTATCGTAAATTTTACCTTACCTGGCAGAAATCTATTACAAGAAATTATATATTGGAGGATGGAGGGGGACCCAGCACTAACCAGCTTCATCTTAACAAAATGACATCTTGGATGCGGCCAATAAGTTTTCTAATAGGTATTTATAGCGTTCCTCAAGACGCGTTAGATGGCGCAGTCGGCACTTTTGGTAAGAAGTGTGTGGTGTCACATCTAGTGTTCCCTAATTTATGGAAAAACAGTACTTCGATTTTCGGAGCATTGCATACTTTTTCAGCTTAAATCAGCTTTGTCCACATCAAATCTTAAATAGATTAACTATTGATTTCGTAGTATAATATCTTGTGGAATCAAATGTACCAAAAGTTATGCTAGCGCCATCTCGTGATGATTTTGAAAACCAACTTCTGTGACACCTACTGGAACACTGCTCATTGGCATTTATACCTGATTCGCATAATCACCTTTCAAAATTGACATCACGTTTTGTGACATTAAAAAACGTTTATGTACTCCATTAAAAGTTTTTATTATCAGTTGTAATAGCAGACAAATTGTTCAAAGCATCGTTCTTGACATCGTATGTGTATAAATGTAATAAAATAATTTGGGTAAGATAAGTAAACACGTCATACGTAAAGTGTCTGTATGAATTCCAACTGAATTCATTCTACTATCTCACCTCCGGCAACTAAAGACCCGAAGACCAGAAGAGATTAATATAACCTCTCTCACCGGCTCCGATGGGATTGATATTCGTAAGGATAAGAAGAGAATTCCATTTGGCATTGTGTCTGGTTATTTAGGAGACGAAATTTTTAGCTTTCCATGTAATGAGCGTGCGAGTCCTTCGTGCTGCAGGGAGAGTAACCCAGACATACCCTGAGACTTGTGACATAAATTACATATTCGACGACGTACCACTTAAACGTAAATTAATGCATGCCTTTAATTCTCGGAAAGAATGATTCAAATACAAAAATCATTTCTTCTATATAGACCATTTATACAGTACTTACAGAATGACAAAATTAAAAACATATTAAAAGTTAATTTAGCAAATGTACCACCTGTTTGAAACAATAAATGTTGTGTTACAGGAGTACTGCTAGGGGCCTTCGGCTTCGGGAGTGTTTCCTTACACCCTATATATAGGTTCCTTACACAACACAAAATATTAAATGCTAATAAAGGCAAAGAAATAAAAAAGAAAAAAAAAAATTACTATAGTAAATGCCTTTAATATTTTCCATAATTCGCTGTCATTTTGATTTCGAGTTCTACCAACATTCCTACTGCCCTTCGGTCTTAACCTTGTACAAGTTAATAATATTATTGAAGGAAATTGCACAGAATGTGATTCATTTTAACGTAACCGTATCCCGCTGCACTTTGTTTAAACTTTATAATAAAAACAACGATGTTTTGATTACAATCTGTAAGTAAGTAAAACTGTGTAAGTTTTGGTATTAACACCGTTTGATATCAATATTCGTCATTCAGTAAGATTTATTTCACCGTTCAATTAAAACAAATCAAATCATCATTTATTTCAGATACCAGAACCCACAAAAAAATGGTGAATCTCATGGTAATTTAAACTAATACAGGGCACTAGCTTAAATACCCTGAGGTTTACCAATTTTTTTTAAAAAAGGCATAACTTATAAAATTTTCAGGTTAAAACTACTCTAGAAGCAAATAAATCTCTCCGCCTACTTCTAATACCAAGGAGATGTAATTATATATGTATCTAACAGCTGTCGAAAGATCGATGGCCGGGTGGTATCATAAGAAGTAAGATCGAGTAAAATTTTACTGCCACTTCACTCAATGCGTGTGATTTTTTTTTTGTTATGGCACGTCAATTTGACTGCACCTTTCCTGATGTCAAGCTGAAGGCAAAGTCTAGTCTAATCAAGGCAATAGTATTATTAGGTTAGTATAGTCTCAGTTTTTGCGTTAGTATTTCATGATTTATTGTTACTAAAAATAATATGATAATACAACCAGTAGCAGTCGACATGGCGAACACGCATGCTTGTTATCTCGACGCATAGCATTTTACGACCAATTTTGTTCTGTGTGTAAATCCGTATGCAATAAAATGGTAAACTAAATTAATATATTTCAATGAAAACGAACTGGGAAATCATGTTAGCTTCCTCTGTACTTGACTTTCATTGTGATGCTGTTGGCTTGTGACCACGCTGACAAGACGGGATAGTACAGGGCTTTGTTTGCAGTTTTGCTTCTTTGGCAGTGGTATTGTCTTCGGAATACTGGATGCGGAAAGCGCGAAATTCCGTCTTTGGGTCTTTAGTTACTGGACCGATATAGTAGCAAATATATTCCTCGCACGTCGGTAGACCCTTTTCCCTCCTTTCTTTTTCGAGATGACCCCCTTCGAGGGTAGGGACCACGGTGCCCCCGTTTCTAGCCCCCAGGGGTGGTGCATTTTATACTGCCCGCCGTCGCGGCCCGCTACGCTACTGCTAAGGTGACAGGCGGTCCATTGCCACTTTAGCTTGGTTATTAAAAAAATCTTACGAATATACATAACAATCAGAAGGTTGACATATGCCCTATAGTAATAATAACGGTCGTATGTAGTACTTATTAAAACCGTGGTCTCATGTCGGTGACGTCACGCCCCTTCAAGTTATATAAGTGTTATGTGTTACATGACAATATACTTCGAATGTACCTGAAGTGAATTGCACATAAAATTTTCCGATTAAATTATACTCTCTTATCTACCATACATGAATGTATAGGGGTATAACATATTTTTTATAGCATCACGCCTATATCCCCGAAGGGGTAGGCAAAAGTGCTAGCGCTACATTTCGCCAGTTATATTTAGGTCCCAATGTAATAGGTGGCGAGCCTATTGCCATTAACCGGGCACTTATAAACCTGCGATAAATACACACATAACTTCGAAAAGCATTGCAGTCATTGGTGTGTGCCATGGTAAACCTGGGATCGAACCCGAGACCTCGTCTCAGCAGTCCATTACCAATACCACTAGGCTACCGCGGTTCGGTATTAAAGTAGGCGTTGTATGGTGGAAATCTTTTACAAGAAAAATATATTATGGCGACCTGCTCTGTAGCTCTGTAGTGGTCATGATGATGCATGTAGAGGTTTGATCTCGACACTTGAGGAATACTGCACATCGAAGTCCTATCCTCCTCGAGTAAAAAGTATTTTCATTTGCAGTGAGGAGTGCGGTTTGACATTACTTTCTATGACAATTAGTAATATTTTATATATATTTTTAATCCGTGGGAGAGTGGTGGATAAGTCATCATATATTTTTCCTATTTTCGTATAACAACCTGAAGCCGTGGCTTATGGAGCCTTAATGATCAATGCTTAGAGGAGTATTTACTTTGCCTTGCAATTTATAATAACTTAGTTGGGTACTTACGGTGCCCTATGGACGTTTGCAACACTAGGGCACATTTGTGTTACCAACCATATAGTGGGGAGAGGGTAGGGGAAGAGGAAGGTAGAAGGTTGAGAGAGTCTCTGTGCTGTCAGTGTAGAATACAAAGAAGGATTTCTCGGTCTTCCCATTGACAACGCAAAATCTCTACAGTGAGCTCTGGCTACCCTACCCACCGCCGGAAACAACACATTTTTATTATTAACCGCGGTATGCTGTAAGGCGGAGGTACTTCCCCAGTCGGACTGCTCAATTGGGACGGGAGATACCGTCATATCCTAACTCCGTCAGATATTACGTAGCTCCATTTATATGGTAGATATGTACGTGCATTAAATAGTTAGTACAACCTATAGATATTTTCACAAATATGTGCGTAATTCCAGCACCATAATATTTTAGCTTCAGAGATTGTGATTCATATTATGTTATACCTAGTTCAGTTCTAACACCTGCATCGCCACTCAAACACCAGATTACACAATTCTCACTATAGTTTATAATAGCCATTGTTTGATAAAACGTTTGCAGCAAATTTTTGCTTTCACTGGCGTTTCTACCTACCTATGAAGGGTTTAATTATCATATAATTAATCGGCAATTTCATAATGTAAAGACCTATTATTACTACTTTTGGTGGTGGTAAGGCCTCTGATTATGAGAATACCTTCATGCATTCCAGTCATACAGATTGACAGATAAACATTTATATGCAAAGAAGTGATTTAAAGGACGTTGTTTTTTTTCCTTTTGAGATGCGGAACCCTAGAAAATGCTCTATCCAAGTGAAATATATAATGTCCTCTCACTCAAAGAAACCGTGCGCGTCCATGCGGCACAATCGCGTTAGTTTCTCCGGCTCAATTATTTAGTAAAGGTACAATTCTGTAGCCGACCGCATACGACAACCGCAGACGCATGCAACAGATTAGATATAGAAGTATGAATTAGATGGTGAATATTCATTACAAGATAATATATAAGAGAAGGGAGGGGATAGCAATAAAAAAATATTACAAATTGTTATAGAGGGGACGTAGTAAGTCTTCCCGTAGAGCGAAACCTGTGCTAGGGACCTCTCCGTGAATAGCGGCGCTGCCGTGAAACAAATTACTACACCACGATGGCAACTCAATAATGCTGTCGATTCGATAGAAGAAGATTATTTATCATGGAAAAGAATGAAAAACCGCATCCATCAAAGCAAGTAAAAGACTTCTTAACCGAGGAGAGAGGTTGTCGTATGTGCAATATTCCGCCCGTGCGAAGAACAAATCTCGACTCGTGTTTACACTAGACATCTTCAGAAGCGCTATCGAGCGAACCTACAAATACAGCGTACCGTGTAATAGGCTTGAATATGATATTATTGTTTATTGTTTTAATCCCTTGCTGATTCTCAATGGGGTTGTTTACCGATATCGGTGATTAACAAGTAATGTATGTCAACGATTGAACGGATTGTGGGACTGATATTTTTTTTATTTATATGGACAATATGTTCCTTTGGATAACGTAACTATACCTTCAGCTTAACATAGGGTGAGGTGAAGTCAAATTGATGTGCCATAACTAAAAATAAAAAATCCGTTCATCTCTTGGGAGTCGTTCTACATTTCGTCAACCAGAACCTTTCGGATCCAGCGGCCATCTTTTCTTCTTGTTACGTACGGTCATCTGCAAAAATATGTAGTATACACTTTGGACCCTTGTCACAATAATAAATGACAAGTTATCATTATGACATGAAACAGTAAAATTCGACAAGTTTAATGTGAAAAAGTTCTAAAACGTATACATATTATTGCAGGTGACTGTACAAGCAAGATAACAGTTAAACTATCATTTGAACAATTAATCTGTTCGATCGTTTAACCTGTCATTGCCAAGGGTTACACATTATTAATTATTTTAATTATCACATTAAACATATAGCCAATACAATAGGCAGATAGCTTACATGCCGGTCGTGTTCGATAAAGTAAATATTATTTTCTATTAAGTCGTACAGACGTGTAGAGTGGCCGCTGTGAACGTGACGTTCTTAAAATGTGTTTTATTCAAATAAATTCACGAATTTCAGGGGTCACAGCGTGCCTAGTGAACTATTAGTGTTATATTTATTTATTATATTATTTTATCTAATGTGATATTTATTTTTAGTAATTTTGTGATTTTGAGTTCTATTGTTCTGTGATTTTGACACTGTGCTGAAGATTTTGAACGAGTAATTTCAACGATTTTATAATTATTATTGTGAGTATTATTTTTATTGTTTTTGTAATGGTTTACGTATTTGTGTTCTGCATAAGTGCGATTTGGTTAACGAGTAAAATAATTTGATATCAATAAGTACTATATACGTACTGTACCTATATCTATTTTAATAGATATTACATACATACAGCATATGCTCACACCTATTTCTCTCCGGGGTAGGCAGCAGTGAATATTCAACTTCATTTCTCAAACCATTATATTTGATCCCACATAATAGTGGGTGAGTCTATAGAGATTTGAAATTAATGAATATTTTATTGAAAAAAAATTGTTTTCGTAGTTGAGGAAACAAAATATCTATGAATAATCTTAAAATTGTTGTTACTAATTTATTTATTCTTATAATTACAACTACAGGTATATGGTACGTTATGTTTGTATAGCTGAGTTACACTATATCTTTAGCCTTGCAGCGTGCAATGCTTGTCATTAGAAATTTTGAAGTACAAGTTTAAATAATACCTAAATGTCATTACGCGATAATAATAACATTCTTAATTAATACATGTTAGTTGTCATCTGCGGGTTAACAAATGTTTAGTAAATGTAAAACGTTATTATGAATATTTAACTATAACAGAAATAAAAAAAATATATTTATTTATAATAAATAGGCAGATATATAAAGCTAAAAAAATATTTGGTCGTACGAGAAATTTATTTCCTATGAAATATGAATACTTATATATAAACTTACTAAAAATTTTATAGCATATTGAAAACCATCATAAACTACGCAGTAACATTTAACTGTTATAAAAACATATAAAATATTTATATGTTTTGTCACTGATTGTCCCCTGCTCTTTGCCAAATATAGGTGACGGGTCACGTCTCCCCTGGGAAACAAGGAGATATTGATAGTGGTCATAGCTCCCCTAGACAGGAGATATCTAACCCTTACATTTTTTAATAATCATATTGCATTCGAGTGACAGATGAGATGACGTCTCCTGTCAAATTCGAATCTTCCTTCCTTCCTATTAATAAAACCTAGTCTTTACTTATGAAATTGCCGAAATTTTCTTACAAATTCATGAGTTCGTTATTCCTGCAATATAATAGGTATTCCCATTATTTATATTTTGTTTCAAAGTTGATTTCAAGATTTTACAAATCTGCAATAAATTTAGTTTTTATTAGCCGCTTGATAAATTAAATTCGGTCTTCAAAACAATACTTACTTCCTAAATGCTGTCCATATTGATGATGAATTTCATATTACTTTCTCACAGCTGACACTTTTCAAAAATGTAATAAAAGCTGCTGTTTGCTTAACGTTGTCTCATTCATACATAAAAAAAAAATCATGAAAATTGGATTTGTCATTATACTTTGTAAAATGTAGCTTGGGTCCTATGACAGGCTGTCAGTGAAATCCCGCACATGAAGTATTGAATTTTCTAATAGTGAATGTAGTAGCTGTCAATGCCATACTTCATGGGCATACCAAGCTAATTAGTGATGGGCGATGAATCATCGTGACCACATACTATAAACTATCCATATTTTGAATAAAGCTTAATTTAAAATAGAAATTAATATAAGAAAAAATAATTAGAATTTAATCTTATTGCCTAATACCTAATATTTTAATATCATAATAATATTTATATTTCAATATACTTGATCCTAAATAATATTGAGTAAATAAATTCCTGCATTCAATCCATCAACGCCCTCAACCTGTTTTGGATTTTGTAAGAAGACACGCCGTGTTTGGCTCTTGGGCCATGATATAGGCATAAGATACACGCGCCAACATCTTGTTTGATATGAACTTCCACTGATCCACTCCAGTCATTCTCATCAGTACGAGTGCCGACGCCTTGTATGCTACGTATATTCCGTTCTCATTACAATTAAATACATATATACAATTGAATTAAACCTAATTATATGTAACATGCTTCAATAATAGCTGGTAGTATCGATATTTTCATCGAATTTCGGACATCCCTATGAACCTTATTTTGACATCTGTCATAGGACCCAAGCGATATTTTACAAAGTATAATAAAAAAATTCTCCTCCAAGTATTTTCTAATATTTAAATGTATTTGTTATATCAGCTATCCATATTAGTAGTAGGAGTTTCATGATTTATACACCCATAAAATATTGACACTAAGAAATAAAGCAACAGGACTGTATAGCCCAATTACATATTCTAGAATACAGATACAAACTCAAAATAATTGTATTGATAAGGAATCAAACCCGCGAATCTGTAAGCAGCTGTCAAACGTTCTATCGTCACGTCAATTAATATAAGTGGCAACATGTTTCATTTATGTAGTTATTAGAGTGCCGCGAATGTTACACGTGAGAGGGTCACGTGAGAAACTCTCGCATGAGAGGAAGCATACATTATTTTTTTAAATATTCAACGCACCAATTTACTACACATTGTACAGTAAGAGAAGAACTATAGGATACGGGTGACCTTTCCATATGTTGACAATGCTAATATCGTGGTCCCTATTTTGACGGCTTCAACAGATGTTTTTGCACCCCGTTTAAAGATTCTAGGATCGGAGAACTACGGTAGTCTGTAGGCGAGGATTGGGTCTAGGAAACGTAAATAATATTTTTTTTTATAATATCACACTTATATCCCCGAAGGGGTAGGCAGATGTGCTAGCACCCACATTTCGCTAGTTTATATTTAGGTCCCAATAGGTCCCAATGTAATACGTGGCGAGCCTATTGCTATTAACCGGGTACTTATAAAGGCCGGGTACTCACGTCCGAAGGGATAGGTAGATGTGTATTAAACACCCACAATTCGCCAACTATGATTTTCGGTCCCACGTAATAGGGGGCGAGCCTATTGCCGCCAATCGGGCACTTTGTACAAAAAGGGCTTCAACTACCCGTTATTCCTTTGACCTCTGCTAATTTTCTATTCTTAGTATTAGGTTAGTTCCTGTCATTAAAAAGTCCATGACAAAATACTCGCTAAATGGCAATAGAGGTCCCCCATTTTGGTGGTATCCTTAGTTAGCGAAATGTAAGTGTTAATACAGTTATATTAAAAAAAAAACTCTCGCGTAAGATGTGAAGAAAAAACTTCCGACCGTGCGACGAATTCAGGCAAATTGCTGACAGAATAAAGTAAATACAAAACAGGAAACAATTACTGTGTATCACATAAACACAAAGTTTACAATTGGTATGTGTGAGTTGGACTTGTAGCCTGAAGGCTCCATATACTTTTATCCTAGTGCTAATCTCGGTCGCGTCTAAAGCTTACACTGCGAAGTCTAGGGTTCGTATATTCTAGTTAAAATGGGGGTTTGACTGAACTTAAATATTTTCTTACAATCTTTGTCCGATGTTAAACCGTCCTATATATAAAATGCAGATTCATTTGATCATAAAAACGCATCTAAAAAAATAGACCGGTATGTAAGGAAACAGAAGAAAATAAAGGAAATAAAATTTCCAATAAGTATTATTTTATTATTGTAATGAAAATTGCAATGTTTAAAGCAATTAGTAGGATGCTACTGAGCCACGGTGCCACATTCATTTTTTTTATTTTAAATTCGTAGGTAATTTTTCAAAATTTTTCTTTTGCTTCCTCTCACTAGTAAATTTAATGAAGTATTTATGACCAATGAACTCATAGTATATACTAATCAATTGTAAAAACATTAGTTAACTAATTAGGTTAGTTATTATTAGTGAATTAACTAAACCGCAATACGCCGTACCGCTGTGTAGTTAATGCACTAATAGTTTTAATAGTAAATTTGAATGTTGGCTGGTTGCTAGATGCGTAATAGATTCCTTTTTAGGGTTCTATTCCACAAAGAAAAAATGGAACCTTTACTTAACCTTTAACCAATCATTTGGTTGTCCGTTTGTGTGTCTGCCAAGATTTTTTCCAGGTAGAGAGATATTGCTAATTTTTAAATGATATAATTTATTTTTTGATATTTTAATCATGGCTTATCGTGATACCTAGTTAGCTAGCATAGATATAATAAATTATTTAGCTACCGAATACATTAAACAGTTATATCTACATTCCGCATAAATGCTTGCTTCGAAAGACTACTGGATTACTGGGCCGATTTCATAAATTATTTCATCATTGGAATGCTATTACTCTGAGTAACATAGGCTACTCTTTACCCCGATATTCCTACGGGAACCGCGGATGAAAACGCAATGTGTGACCAGTGTTCCTTAAAGTGAGAGAATAGTCTCTATTTTTTGTACTGTTGATTGATGGCACTTGGTGGAGCTGGAGGAGGAGGAGGAGAGAATATTCATTTTGGTATGCTAAGTATGGCACTCTCAGTCTCTATGGCAGGGCGTTGATGAATATGACCGGCTACCCGAGGTCGCGCGTTCGATGAGCGATCTTTGGAAATACTTGTATGCATGTATACGGCTATTCGCCAATACAAATAATAGTCGTACCTCAGAGAACACGTTAAGCCGTCAGTCCCGAATGTCATACTAACATCTATAAAGTTACAACTATTCTAACTGCAATGGCAGTGGCAGTCCTTTCTAAGAAAATATCGAAGTTCAGCCAAACCCGCAGTTTAACTAGAATATACGAACCCTAGACATCGCAGTGTAAGCTTTAGATGCGACTGAGATTAGCACTAGGATAAAAGTATATGGAACCTTCAGGGTACAAGTCCGACTCCACGGTGAAAATGCGTCTCTCCACATTCGGGGGTTAGACTGGGACACCGTGGTCCCTACACCTGAAGGCTGTTATCTCGAAAGAGATGGCCGGGGTCTGCTAGGGTGCGAGGAATATGTTGGTTACTATCTCACCTCCAGCAACTAAGGACCCAAAGACGACGTGCGTTTTAGTCGGTTCGAGTCCGACATAACCTCACCAACCGGTTCTGGCAAGGGGTTTCCTTGGGGATTTTTCGCACTATTGCACCTTGAAAGACATTGCATAGGAAATGTTGAGGTGGCCCTAATTGTGATCTACAGTCTCTGGGCGTAGCGGTAGTGTATCCTAGGTATATAGGTCTTCGTGTATCTCGTGACTCAGGGTCAAAATATATTCCGAGAACTGCTGACGCAGTCTACATTGTATTAGGTTCAATGTTTAGTCACACAGTATGCCCGTGATCGCAATTTACGCATTCATTCATATTAATCAAGAATATTACGCCATTATGGCACTTCATTTAACTAATTGGCACTGTCAACAGTATTTATCTATTAAGAGTTTGACGTACATTATCGCAGTATATAGAAGATTCGGAGATCATGTGAAAAAAAACAGTGGAAATAAAACAAATATCCTGCTAAAACTTTATAATACATCAAATGTGTTAGGTACACATTTGATGTATTCTAAAGTTTTAGCAATGTTATGTTCTAAAATAATCTAGCTCAGAGCTAGGGAAAAAAGGACTAATAACTGATCTTTGGAACAGTCATATCATTCCTATCATAACCTATCCATAAATTGAAAATTGTATTGTGGAAAATGGTCGCGTTTCGAACCGGTGGTGTATTTGCTAACTAACTTATAATATATTATTGATATTTACATCAATTTACGATAGTGGCAAGCCGGATTAAGGAGCACATCAGGGCGGTCAAAATCAACGAGCCACAGAAATCGGCTATCGCTCAACATCTGTTGGAGGAAGGGATTCCTCCAACAGATGTTGATCATCTCCAACAGGTGAGAATCCCGATGATTCGTAAGTTCACAAAACCCAAACAAACGCCTTCTCCAAAAACCGTACGAGCCGATACAGTGAGTGTTGTGTGTCGTGATCGAGTGAAATGTGAGAACGCGGACAGTGGTAGTGGCGACGCGCGTAGTAAACGAGTAAGAAAGAGGGTAGACCGATACGGTTGGCCACAATAAGAACTAGCTCGGCGGTCATCAGTACACCGTGATCATGGCGCTTGCAACAGCGCTGAAATATCGGTTACGCGAAGAAATTAACAAACATGGTAAATATCCCGATCGATTTAACAGTGAATTTGTAAATGACCATGTCAATCTAAAATCATACAATGATGATTATGATGATTAATTATGGACTATAATATTAAAAGAAAAATATAGTGATTGCATCCTTAATTACTATAATTAAGTTCCGGCATGCCGCCTAGATATCGTTTTGATAATATAATTTAATACATTATAATATACATTATTATATGATACATTAACGAAGTACTATCATTTATTCTGTGACTACGGTAATATAAAATTAATAGGCGATTATCTTGAATAATGTACTTTTTATTGCTTATTTTATTAATAACTTGTTTAATTTGTCATCATTTATTTATACTTAGAATCAATTAGCGATTAGGTGCAGGTTAATTTCAAACTAATTTTTTATTCTGTCTCATGCTAATAATGTTTTTGAATACCTGTTATAAAGATGGCGTGTGATGTCACTTCATACAATTTCAGTATCAAACTGTCCAGCTTTAATGGATTCTGAAAGTTCCTGGATACCTGAAGATCTATAATCCTTTTTTTATTTTATTTGTGGCACGTCAACTTGACTTCACCTCGCCTGATGTTAAGCTGAAGGAAAAGTCTCATGAAAGGGACTTTGCCTTTCTTTGTCAACCTAACAGTAATTTAACCAAAGTTACCTAGATAGCGTTAATAAATTTAACTATCGATGTCTTATATCTATAAAAGAAAATAAGTAAACTCATGTAACTAGCATCCTAAACTTAATTATATCTATTAATAGCCGCGGTAGCCTAGTGGTATGGGTAATGGACTGCTGAGACGAGGTCTCGAGTTCGATCCCAGGTTTACCATGGCACACACCAATGACTTTTCGATGCTTTTCGAAGTTATGTGTGTATTTATCGCTGGTTTATAAGTGCCTCGGAGAGCACGTTAAGCCGTCGGTCCCGGTTGCCATACAAACATCTATGGCAGTCGTTACGGGTAGTTGGAGCCCTCAAAAGTCCAACCAGCCTAACTTGGAACTTCGATATCGCCATTGGTCATTAGACCATTGATTGTGGAGGTCAGATGGCAGTCGCTTCACGGAAAATATCGAAGTTCAGCCGCATCACAGTTAGACTGGAAAGCCGACCCCAACTGAGTTGGGAAAAAGGTTCAGGGAATGATGAATAAGTAGATCTATTATTCAGTAGCTTCGAAGAATAGTAGTAGTGTAGTGCATCGTTTCATACTTTTTTTTCTAAATGTCCAGGAAGTCTGTAACCCACAGTAAATCTGGAGTCAACTGTATATACAGCTAAAGATTACAGCGTGTCTTATATTCAAAAATAAATGGCTTAGATAGACAGCCTCTGTGGCGTGGCGGCAGATCCCTACTCAGTGCAAGTAAGTATTTGTAATACAAGAATATGGCTATTTGCGCTAGTCTAGTCGTGCCTCAAAGAGCACGTTAAGCCGTCGGTCCCGGTTGCCATACAAACATCTATGCCAGTCATTACGGGTAGTTGGATCCCTCAAAAGTCTGACTAGCCTAACTACACTTCGATATCGTCAAATTGGTTGTGGAGATCCGATAGCAGTCATTTCGCAGAAAATATCGAAGTTCGGGCGCATCTTAGTAAGACTAGAAAGCCGTTAGTTAGGCTCAGAAATGATGAGTCAAGCATATTCTTACTCTAAGAATTGCATATTCATGTAAAGACAGCTTCTTTACTGTACTATAATGGGTCACGTCCTGTAATTTGTGGCGGTAAATATGTAATTTATGGCTTATCATGCAATGACTTCTATACGGCTTGTTTAAACTGAAATGACACGTGGTGCGTGTACACATTCAACAACATAAATTTACGCCTGTATCCCCGGGTAGGCAGAGGTGCTAGCACCCACATTTCGCCAGTTCATGTTTATGTCCCAATGTAATAGGTGGCGAGCCTATACACACATAACTTCGAAAAGCATCGAAAACTCATTGATGTTTGCCATGGTAAACCTGGGATCGAACTCAAGACCTCGTCTCAGCAGTCCATTACCCATGCCACTAGGCTACCGCGGTTCATCTATGTAAAATGTGATTATATGTTTCATGAACTATAATAGTAAGAGAGTCGATGCCTAGTGCAAATACCAGTCTCCCACAAAGGGTTAAGCCTTAGTTGCACCACCTACCTGTTAAAGTAAGCGTTTACGTTAAATTTAACATTAACAGTAACATTGATTCTAGTGGTTTCTGCTAAATGTGTTGCACCAGTGTATTTAGTAGCTCGGTTAAAGGTATCTTTTAGATAGAATGTGACGTTAACAATTAACAGTAAACAGCCGAGCATGGCCAGTTACAGTTAGCATGAAGTTATGACGTCATTTTAACTATTGTCAAATGATGCAACCTGTTTTATACCTGGCCGGTACTTTAACTGCACTGTTAATGTTAAAGTAAGATGCAACCCAACCTTAGACTGTAATAGTTAATCAAAGTTTTTATATGAATAGATTTTATGTACCTACGTTTGTGGAAGAAAATGAATAAAGAATTAAGTATTTAAGGACCCAAATTCTAGAGCTAGTCAGGATTATATCTTTGCTTTGCGTTGGTAGCTTAGTGGTTAAAGAGTCGGCCTTACGGTTGAAAAGTCTCAGGTTCGAATCCTGACCATTACACTGAAGACGTGAATCCTTTCCTAATACAAGCTATTGAGCTTACTGGGAATATAAGTTATTCCGGTTGCTGATATTAATAACAAAAAAAATTAACCCCTGGTGCTGCAAACAACCATAGGCCACAGTAACAACTTTCCATCAAGTAGGCCATGTGCTGGCCTGCAAACAAAATTTTAACCTTTTATATCAAGCATTTTTTCATTGAGTGGTCTGTAATTCCTGACTAGAATTAGCTAAAAGTGGTTGAGTCTTCCCTCTACAAGAGAGGCCCCCCTATTGTCTCCGTTGTTCAGAGCACATCAGCACCCCAAAACCTGTAAGAACTTTTAAAGCAAAGGCAATGACATTGTAATCAATGTCATCCTCTATCTTGGTTACCAAAACCGCAATATACAACACACAATTAGCTCAGATTAAACAAAAAGCTATAAAATTTTCTTTGATTGATTTTATTGTTTGGTACGTATATGTGTAGTTTCGTCTGTATGTCGTGTGGAGTGTGTGCCGTGCATGTGTTTTATTGTATACGAACAAAATGTACGAACTCATAATTAAAACAACATAACATAAACTCACGACTATATCCCCAAAGGGGTAGGCAGAGGTGCTAGCACCCACATTTCGCCAGTTTATGTTTAGGTCCCAATGTCGCCTTTGGGACCTACTGCCATTAACCGGGCACTTATAAACCTGCCATAAATACACACATAACTTCGAAAAGTCATTGGTGTGTGCCATGGTAAACCTGGGACCCTCGAACCCGAGACCTCGTCTCAGCAGCCCATTAGCCAAACCACTAGGCTACCACGGTTCCTTCGTTTTTATGGCATATATTTTATTCAGTGATTCTCTCGCGCCGGATCGTACCCGGTGCAAAGGCTAGCCATGGCAATCTAGCGCGGAAATGTGGCCAGTGTTCTGGGCTCCTTTGCACCAGACACGACCCGAGGTGGGTTATTTACATGACAAAAGTTCGGCTGGCTAATTGACATCTATGTTAGAAAAAAAATTGAAAAAAAAAATTATTGGTGATTTGGTATATGAACATTTGCACTAGTCTGGCCGTGCCTCGGAGAGCATGTTAAGCCGTCGGTTCTGGTTGCCAGTCTATTTTTTACTTCTTGCTACATTTTGGCTCGTAAATTTCCTAAAGGTGTGCCGTGTGCTTGTCTGCAACCTAAGTGATAATATAAAAAAAAATGTGTGACACCACTTAAAAATATTTTTTTTATCAATGCCTATCTGTAACGCCTAATATTTTACAATAGCAACAAAACCCGGTTAGGGGCTTTATCACTAGGCTTAAAAATTATTTCAATCTTATTTTACTGTTAAAGTGATATTTGAACCGTTAGTGTGCATCAGGATACTGGTGTTATATGATTAAATTAGGTTAAACAGTATCTCTTACTTTTTCTATCGAATCGACGGCATTTTTGAGTTGCCATCGTGCCATTTGTTTCAAGGCAGCGACGCTACTTGGGGGCCCAAGATTAGGTTTCGCTCTTCGGGAAGGTTCACTACTTCCCTTCCTACTATCTCTCTTACTGCAGGGGATACCTTTGTTTGTATAATTTATTAGGATTTACACTGGTTTTACAAGATACAGTACACAAATATTGATGGACGACAACGGACCAAGTCCGAATGAAAGTATAGTAAGATTGAAATGATATTACTTTTAAAAGCCTTAAGGCAATTTGGCATTTAAGCTTTTAAAATTATAAAAAAAAAAATACAAAAATCGCAATGAAATCCTGCAACGATAACTTCCTAATTGGTCGGCTACTGACTAATAACCAAATAAATCGGGGTGGAAATGTTTTGAAATGTGATTTTATTTCAATGTGATTATGGTATACTTTTCATTGCAGACCAAAATGACAATCAAGTTACAGAAAAACAGAGACGCAGAAGATGGTTCAAATAACAATGTCCTATCAATCACAGCCAACGGTCACGAAGACAGGGTCTACACATATGGAGAAGCCATCAATTTAGCAGGTAATACTACCAAAAGCCCTATAGAATATACAGGATGTGAGGGAAATACTCCCGAAGCCGAAGGCCCCAGTCAGTCCCGACATTGCGGCATTAAAAAAATTACGGCAACGCATTTTTTTAAACCGTTTAATTTGCCTTATTCAGTCTCCATCGTGTTAGTAAAGCTGAATGAAAGAAAAATTTCGTAAAAAAATATGAATTCGCAAGATGGCGCTACTTGCTTTTTTTTTTGCAGTGACTTTTTTTATGAATTTTTTGTTTCATTTAGCTTTACTGTTACGATGGAGAGTGAATAATGCGAAAAAAAATGTAAATGTAAAAAAAATGGCCTTGCCGTAATTTTTTTAATGCCAATATCTTGTGTATCAGTAGTACTACCAGAGGCTTTCGGCTTCGGGAGTGTTTCCCTTACATTTATTTATTTTACGTAAAATGTAAAGAAGAAAATGAAATGCTTTAGACAGACATTAATATTATGAAGGTAAAGAGACATATTCCTTCATTACCGCGTTCCCCAATTTAAAATGTTAGTGGCACTTGGAACTTCGATATCTCCATTGGGCATTAGATCATTGGTTGTGGAGGTCAGATGGCAGTCGCTTCACGGAAAATATCGAAGTTCAGCCGCATCACAGTTAGATTGGAAAGCCGACCCCAACTGAATTGGGAAAAGGTTCAGAGAATGATGAGTGGCAGTGACTTGTGAGTAGTATAGAAACACTCTTAGTCACTGCAATATACATTTCTGTCAAAGTTGATAATGGTTTTTAAAAAACAGTTATATTTCAAGAGGATAGAGTTAGAAAGATAGTACAACCGTTTACTTTACCTATGTACAGCATGTTTAACAGATTATAGCTTTATGCTTAATATATCATGTTTCTCACCTCCAGGCAACGGCTCCTACAGTCTAGGACTTCTGGCAACCCTGAGCGTCTGCAGCCTAGCCATGGCAGTAGACATGTTTGGCTTCTCCGTGGTGGTGACCGGCTGCACCTGCGACTTCAATCTGGATATCAGTCAAACCAGCGTGCTGCTGTCCATGCCCTTTATTGGCAAGTACCTATTCAGTTGTTATCGACAACACGTGCAGGGTTTAAATGTCCCCCGCATACGGTGCAGAATATTCCATCAAGAAACAAGCGGTTCGGTGAGCCTTTCCTTTGCCGCACGATTAAGTCTTGGAATTCCTTACCAGCTCACGTGTTTCCTTCTTCCTGCAGTCTCGGATTCTTTATGCGGGGCGTGAAAGGATCTGATTAGGCCGTGAAGCTGAGCGCCATCATTGTAACATTGTACAGTGGGCTCCAAAAAATCCTGGAAAATTACATAAAGTGACCACTACATAACTACTAGTCTTAGAAGCTATTGGATAATAGATTTACTTATTAATGTAATTAAGTTTAGACTACTTGCATAAGTTTACTTATTTTCTTATAAGGAACCAAAACCATCGATCTACTTTATTTTATTAAAACTATCTATGTTACGTTTCGTTAAAACAGCCTTAGGGTGTCAAAGGATTAGGTATAGGTTATAAAGTGTCCAGGAACATTCGAAGCCCACTTTTCTTTGTTTGTAAAGATGAGCATCTTTCCTAAGATATTGCTTACAGCATCAGCTTGCCAACAGGAGAGATGTAGTCAAATTGACGTGTCCTATATTAAAATATGTACTCTTGTGTAACCACGTACCCATACCCATGTCAGAATTCGATACTCGAGGCTCGAGACCCTAACCACCTGCCTAAGGGGGGTTGAAAGTTACCTATACCTATTGTGGATCAAGCATAGCAGGATATAAATTATTTGGTATCGTAGTTTATTCCAAGATCTAATAGGCTCAAGATTGTTGATTCGCTTTCATGACAGACAAAATACAAAATAAGTAGCAGGGAAGGCGATCACGGGTTCCAAAATCCGTGCTTTTTATGCAACTGGAACTTAAAATTTCCACTATGTATAAAGCTCCTCGCCCATGGCGATTTCTTGTAGCTATTTTTTCGCATATCCGCATCAATATAGTACGAAAGTGATTTTGTAGAGATAATGTCGCCCGTATAGCCAACACGCAACATCATCATCATCATCATCCTAGCGCTAGTCCCGGTCGCATCCGAAGCCTTCTCCTCGGAGTCCGGGGTGCACTAGCCAATACGCAACAGCATCGCAACAAAAAGTCGCCGTGGGTTATCGTCCTAATGCTTACCTAGGACATAACGTTTAATGCGGAGGTTGCTCTTGAAAATATTTAGTGGACAATTCTATGCTAAAGGCTGACTACTTTGGCTTGCCATTGGCGGACTATGACGAAATCAAAACGGCATAAGGCCAGGGCCATTTGAGATTTGAATACATAACAATGTTTTATCACCTCTTTGGCCGTGTGGATTAGGGTAAAAGCCGGATAGTTGCGCCAGTGGGATACTTGCCACGGTTTCGAATACACTATGTTAGGGATGTAAGTGGCATTAGCGTTTTACTATAGTTGTAAGTACACCTCCCGTAGACCTCAGGGCTACATTAACCGTCACCATAGACGCAAGCGTTTCACTCGTGCAAGCGAGAATCTGCCGCGATGAATCTTCGACAGGTGTCGAACTTATATTGGTAAGTTATTTCTGTTGAATATTTTTATTACTAATTGTGGTTTCAATCCACCTTTTATTTCTTTGCGTGCATTAGGCTTTACATTGCAAAGTTTATTACATATTTTTGTAAAATAATTATTATTTATTTCGCAAATGAAAAGGGCACGTATCCGTATCAAAAAGGATAGTTGCCCTAGAAACTTGTGCGGATAGTTGCTCTGGGGGCAACTATTCGCAACTATAAATTCTTTCACGAACAAAGGCATATATTTTCTATTTGTGTTTTTTTATTCATTGTGGCTGTAACTTAGCTAGAATACAATAAGTATTTAGGTCGTGTGTTCTAGGCCCACCCGTGTCAGATCTTTTTTCAGATTATTTAATGTTTTTATTTGTATACCACTTAAAGTGGCAGATATGCACCTAATGGAAAGTGGTTGCCGTGGCCTATGGACGTACGTAGCCCCAGAGTTCATTCTACCCGTTAATAAAAAAATAATGATTATTTAAATTATTTAAATTATATTAAATTAATAATTAATTAACTTTTTAGGTGAGCTAAATGTCTCGTAAGTATCAGCGTAAAGCAGGCGTGGTGCCGCGTCACATAAGCTGGACGGAGGAAAGTTTAGGTCTTGTATTCCAAGAGTTGTATAAAAAAAAGGAATCAACTAAATATCGCGAATGTACGGGATGCCACGGGATACGGGGTATAATTTTGGACTATTTTTGTTATATTTTGTATAACGTTGATTAGAACTTAATAAAAGATTGCAATAAATAATAAAGACTGGTTGAGTAAATCGATATGAATTTGTTTTTCATCAAAAGTCATTGTGAGGCGTCTATCCCCGCATGAGGCAAGTATCCTCTGAAGTATTATTTACGTTAGGCAACTATCCGCTAGAGTGGGCAACTATCCTCTCTTTGAGAGGTCAAATAAAACAGGTTTTACTCAAAACCTATAATAACTACGTTCTTTACAATAGGCTTCTATAGTAGCTCAAAGACCTATAATTTGATATACACCTTGCAATATTCTTATTAAGCACATATTTCTTTATTATATAGCTTTGTTGAAAAGTGGCGCAACTATCCGGCTTTTACCCTAGGTTTGCGTTTAAACTTGCGGGCTATCGTGAGGTCATAAGTTCAAATTTTGGGTTGGGTCACAAGTTAGTCGTATGTTCTGTAAATCTAAAATTCAAAATTCATAAATTATTTATTCGGTATAGAACATTAAATGGCACTTACAAAACGTCAATATATTATCAATCTATTATATAAAAATGAATCGCGAAATATGTTGGTAAGCGCATAACTCGAAGACGGCTGGACCAATTCGAGTAATTCTTTTTTTTATTTGTTCCTTGAACTCCACGGAATGTTTTTATGGTGCAGTGGGAACGGGATCAGAACTCCACGCGGGCGGAGCTACTGGTAACAGCTAGTATTTTATAAATTAGTGAGCAAAAAGACCTCACTGCTTCGAAACGCGGCCCCGGCCTGAGAAGACTCCGATAATCCGACTCAGCGGGCTTTTCTGTTTTTTTTTTTGTCTTTTTACAATCATTTACTTAGTCTAAATACAGAAATTTCCTTGAGTACGCGACTGTTATGCAGGGGGCGTGGGTTCGTTTCCGGATTTGACTTTGGGAGCGTTTCCCTAACACTATGTATACTTACATTTCTAAACACTATTCACATTTCTATTTCAGGTCCTATAGTGATGGCGTATCCATGGGGCTATTTCTGTGACACGCAGGGTCGGAAGAAGAGCCTACTAGTAGCCATGTCTGTCAGCTTCGTAGTGTCAACCATAGGAGCCTTCTCCCCGAACTGGATCGTCATGGCGGCACTAAAATTTATTAGTACAAGTTTGTAAGTTCAAACCCTTTAGGTTTATTCCGCCTTCTGCATCTGAATGATATCACTTAAGGAAATTGGTTAAGACCACAGAACAGAAGAAACTAGTAGAAATGCGACACGAAAGTTTCAGTAGTGGAACCGATATCACCAAACTCACACATACCGTTAATGATATCGTGCATTACTAGTAAATAATTGCTTGGAGTGATGGAATTTACTACTACTTTTGTTGCCATCTTAGCTCAAATCATACTGGCACGCAAACACTATACTGACACGTCCTTTCTTATCAACCGTTCAAAATAGCGATTAATTTGCTATAAGTAGATAAAAAAGTATTTATGGCGTTTCATACTTCAGATCGAACAAGCTTGAATATTTACGAAAAAGTTTATTACTATTCTTACAAAAAGGTTCATATTGTCGAATTTATCCTTCGTTGCGTAAATACGCACAGCAATGACACGCGTGCACCGACTACATCACATTTCCACTTGTTTTTTGTTTTCCATGGTTCAGACCTATTTGAATTGTAAATATTCTAGGATAATCTACACAACGCCACATAGACCTATGGCAAGCATAGCTTATAACTAGCTTGTGTTAGGTGTTATAAGCTATCTTCTATGTTCCAGCTGTAGTTGTGCACAGTCAGCTACGTACACACTCCTGGGAGAGTCCAGTGCGGAGAAGGTTAGAGATTCCTACATGCTGGTGATGACTAGCGTACTGGACTTCAGTTTAGCAGCTTATGTTGGTAAGAAATGTAACAACATTTCAATATCATTGCATGACTTTGCATTACGATAGACTTCGGTACGAGTAGCAGAGTTCGTACATACGTCTCTACGGACCAAATGTACGAGCTTTGCTTTTTTTTATACAACTTAGGTCGCAGACAAGCACGCGGCCCACCTCATGGTAAGTTGTTACCGTGGCCTATGGGCGAGTGTAACACCAGAGGAATAACACTCGTGCCGCAACCCCTGTAAGAGCAGAGACATTCTGTGTCGTCAGCGCAAAAGATGTAGGATAAGCCTTTCGTTTTCTCACGGACAACACAAAACCTCTCTAGTGAGCTCTGGCTACCCTACTCACCACCGAAAACACAACACAAGGTTATTAAACGGCTTATTTATTATGCTTGTACCGAGGTGATTATTAAAAGATAAAGCTAAGCTCAATACTGCATATTGACTCAACTTAATTTGAAATTATATGCTATGATTGTTATGATAGAATAGTGAGTACATCCGAACTGATTGATAGTTATAATGATACTAATTGAATGTAATGGTGTAATAGCGCGGATCGGCATGAACCGCTGACCACGTGCAATACAACTATACGATGCTATATTTATTGTTACATTGTACAACATTGCAATATATTTAATAAAATTGTATTGTACACTTGGCATGTGCACACCATCACCATTCTCTGAATCTTTTCCCAACTCAATTGGGGTCGGCTTTCCAGTCTAACTGTGATGCGGCTGAACTTCAATATTTTCCGTGAAGCGACTGCCATCTGACCTCCACAACCAATGGTCTAATGACCAATGGCGATATCGAAGTTCCTAGTTAGACTGGTTGGACGTTTGAGGGGTCAAACTACCCGTAACGACTGCCATAGATGTTTGTATGGCAACCGGGACCGACGGCTTATCGTGCTCTCCGACACACGACCAGACAAGTGCAAACAGTCATATTCATGCAAACAACTTATTGCGCTGAGCGAGGATTGAACTCGCGCCCCGTACGTAGCAGTCACGTACACTACCGCCACGCCACTGATGCTGTCGTGGCATGTGCACACCAAGAACATAAAAATTTAATAATTATAATGAATGAAGCAGATTTCCACAATGAAATTGACTAGGGAACGATTATTTTTCTTTTCCACAGTGGTAGCATACTTCATCCTGAATTTAGACTTCAGTTACGACATGGGAAGTGGCTTGGAGTTCACTCCTTGGCGCCTCCTGGCTCTCATACTTGCCTTACCTCTTGGCGTTGGGGCTATTGGTATCCAGTTCTTCTACGAGAGCCCCAAGTTCCTGGTGAACGCAGAACGGAATGAAGAGGCTCTGGAAGCCTTGAGGAAGATGTGGCAGAGGAATAAAGGGAAAGGGGATAAGTATCCTGTAAGCATTCTTCTATTCTTTTCTGTTTTTAGACCCAATAGCAGAGCTCAACTAGCTAGTGTTATGGGTATCTTTGACTATATAAAGCTGTAGACACAGTATTGTTAGATAATATTTCGTTTTATAAACTGTTAATGAGTGTATGTTATGGAATGTATGTATAATATGTGTATACGACAATTTATATACAGGGTGTAATGGAAACACTTCCGAAGCCGAAGGCCCCTGGTATAACTCCTGGTACACAACATTACATAATTTTTTTTCGCTTTATTTACACTCCATCGTATCAGTAAAGTAAAAGTGAAACTTTCATAAAAAAACTTTACTGCACAAAAGACAAGTAGCGCCATCTTGCGAGTTCATGTTTTTTCATGAAATTTTTGTTTCATTAAACTAATTACAAATTACAAACACGATGAAGAGCGAATAACGCAAGCTAAACGGTATAAAAAAAAATAAAAAAAAATTTACGCGTTGCCGTCATTTTTTTCATGCCAATATGTTGTGAATATGATACAATATGAGAATCTCATTTTTTCAAAATGCGATTCCGGTTCCAAAATCGATGGAACTATTGCTGAAACCTATCGAGAACTGTAGAACTATATGAGATATCACTATATATGTTACATTTTTGATGACATGCTAGAATTTTTTTGTGAACTTAGCATCTCATTTTTTTAATACGATTTCGGTACCAAAATCGATGGAACTATTGCTGAAACCTATTCAGAACTGTAGAACTATGTGGGATGCCACTGGAACTCACGTTTTTTGGTGAGATGCTGGCAAATGAAATACCAAGTTCACATCATGACATGTTGCAATGTCACCAACTTCAGTGTTAAATGTGTATTAAACTTGTTCACAACTTGTTTGAGACTGTCTCAATACATTTATAAAACAAGTGATTGTGTTCTGGAAAGTTCCTACAAGTTTTTGACAAATCATCAACCAGTTTTATATCAAACATGTTTACAGATGGTTTCTTGGTATGAACGAAGGGTTAGTGACCACGTCTTGGTTCCGTATATCATTAAAGATAGGCACTGATTATAGACTGTTTTTGGTTGGATAGTTATTTATATATTAGTATATAAAATTGCTAGGTGACCCGCGCAACTACGTCTACATCACCCCATTTTTGCAACATTTTCCACTTTTTCTCCTCACCAGTTGGTTTTAGCATGATGTTATATACATACTAGCTGTTACCCGCGGCTCCGACCGTGGATATCGATTATCGCGTTGTACGACGCTACTCGATTCTCTACTTGGTTCTCTGTACTACTTTTCCTTGGTGTCGATATTAGCGCCAATGTATAGAAATTTACTGTATCGTATACTGTCGGTAGCGTGATGATGTATAGCCTTGTTACTACTAGATATTGTAGCTTTTTAGAGGTGAAAGAATTATTGAAATCGGTCCAGTACTTTCAGAGCCTATTCATTACAAATAAAAAAACGAACAAATCTTTTCTCTTTATAATATTAGTATAAATAAACCTATCTCTTCAATCACTTTATCTATTACAGCAGCAAAATTGCATCAAAATCCGTTGCGTAGTTTAAAAGATTTAAGCATACAAAGGGACATAAGGACATAGGGATATACTTATATAGGTACAGAGAACGCGACTTTGTTTTATACAATGTAGTGATGAGCAAGCTTTTAGACAATTGTTCATGAAGTTTACTCTCAACTTTATTTAATAATGGCGTTAATCATCTATTTAAGAATGACGTTCACCAAGGCCATCATTAAGAGATGGTCACGTGTGTTTGCGGATTTAGAACATATGTTTATAATAATAAAAATCAATCTAAATGTCTGTACCATTATTACCTGTTATTTTTCTATAAAATTATCATTATTATTTTATTAGTATTTGTGTTTATCATGTGTAGATGCACATGCCTCGGTGGCGTGGCAGCAGTGCACGCAACTGCTACGCACGGGGCGCGAGTTCGATCCCCGCTCAGTGTAAAAAGTTGTATGCATGAATATGGCTGTTTGCACTGGTCTGGTCGTGCCTCGGAGAGCACGTCAAGCCCTCGGTCCCGGAGGCAGTCGTTACAGGTAGTTGGAGCCCTCAAAAGTCCAACCAGTCTAACTTGGAACTTTAATATCGCCATTGGTCATTAGACCATTGGTTGTGGAGGTCAGATGGCACTCGCTTCACGGAAAATATCGAAGTTCAGCCGCATCACAGTTAGACTGGAAAGCCGACCCCATCTCAGTTGGGAAAAGTTTCAGAGAATGATGATGTGTTTATGGTTTACTAGCTCTTGCATGTAGCTGCACACGCGTGGACTTCTGATGCCCGTTCCCACTGCTCCATAAAAACTGAAAAGATCAAGAAACAAATTAAAAAAAATTGCTCGATTTGGTTCAGCTGTTTTCGAGTATCAATCTTAGCAACAAATTTAGCGATTCATTTTCGTTTATTATAGATTTCCATTCAGTAGCATCCAAACGAGTTGAAATCATAAAGTTATAATTACTAGCATAAATAGAGTAACAGTCTCCTCAATATTGTGTTACCGATTTTAAAATGTGGAATGAATTTAAATATGCACTTTTTATGACAACCGGCTATATTTGACAAATTCATAGGTTTATAAATAAACTAACTGCTGCCCGCGAGTCCGCCCGCGTAGATGTCGATTATTGCGTTGTACGACTCTACTCGATTCTCTACTTGCCTCTCTATACTACTTCTCCTTGCTGTCATGACAACCGAGATGGTTAGCGATATTAGCGCCAATGTATGTAAAGGATCGATTGAGATTTGTGAAAACTAAGTCTTGGTGACGCGACTGCTATGCAGGAGGGTTCGATTCTTGTTCAGTGCAAATATTTGTGCGCATGAATATGAATAACTGCATTGGTCTGGGTTTTTCTATGTATAATATGTAGGTATTTATAAAAAAAATATCTTAGTATGTTTATCCGCATTCTAGAACCCGTAACACAAGCTAGTTAAGCTATGCTTACCATGCGTATAGGTGGCGTTGTGTAAAACTACAGTTAACTACAACATTTTTTGTTTTGTGTGGTATAAGAAGATACCAGTCAACATTAAAATAATTTTGTAGGTAGCATTTTATCATTCAAAAGTGCTTAACGCAGGTATTTCCATCCTAAATCCCTTAACACAAGCTCTAAAAGTTAGGTGTAGAATATCGAGGTCGCAGAATGACCTCCGTCCTCCATGAGCGCGGGCCTGAAGGTGACGGGTGGAGCCGCCTGTAACCCTAGCAGAAGCAGGCCGCGACGGCGGCGCAAAAATGTGCCCCTATACCCGGGGGCTAGACGGGGACACCGTGGTCCCAACCCGAAGGGGGTCATCTCGAGAGGGCCCGAGGTCTAACGGGGTGCGAGGGATATTTTGTCTACTACCTCACCTCCGGCAACTGAAGATTCAAAAACGGCGTGCGTTTTAGTCGGTTTGAATCCGACATAATCACCTCCCCCGATTTGAGCGGAGGTGGTATCCGTGGGGATTCTGCGCAAGATAAAAAAAGGTGTGGAATATCGTAGATTTTTTTTTAAATTTGGCCTAAAATTTTAACACAGGCGTAAAATATTTACAGGTGAAGAAAATAATGCTAAACGAGGTGGGTAATGAGCGTCGTAAGGACACGTCGCTGCTGCGCTCTCTATGGGACCAGATCGTACCGTTGTTCAGACCACCATTGGTGTACAGGAGCATGCAACTGTACTTCTTCACTGCTGTCATATTTAGCACGTGAGTAGTCTCTTAATCTTCTCCCCTCCCCCTTCCTTCTCTTACATTTCCTTCCCCCCTTTTCTCTCATTGGTCGGCAGCACGAGTTCCCTGGTGTTGCAAACGTCCATAGGCCACGGTAACTACTTTCCACCAGGTGGGTCGCGTGCTTGTTTGCCACCTAAGTGGTATATAAAATTCGTTATCTCAGTTCAAGTACATAGAGAGCACATATGAAAGTCAAAATTACAATTTTGTCAAAAATATTAATAAAGCAAATAAATCATTTATTTAACTACTTTACAACAGGTGGGCCGCGTGCTTTTCTGCCACCTAAGTGTTATAAAAAAAATAAAGAAAAAATATCGTATTAACCAAATTTTAATTTAACTTGAATTATTAAAAAGAATAATAAAACATAATTACTAATATTTCCTCTAACCCCTTCAACTAAACTAAATAGCTTGTATATGAGAGATTTCACAACGGTATTGTCACGGTCAGGATTCGAACCCAAACCTCTCAACCGTAAGGCTGACTTCTTAACCACTAAGGTATTGATGCTTGAAGAAAACGTATGAAGAAAAAGTAAACAGACCCTAGGGTCGAAGTCAAAGCCCGATAATAATGACAATCATTACATGTTCCCATTTGTTTCCTGCAGGAACAACAGCTTCTTCATCTGGTTTCCCTACCTAGTGGAGAAGTTCGCAGCGGGTATGGTCACCACCACGCCTGATGATGAAGCAGGACTCTGTCACCTGATCGTCAGTAACTACAACGAAACTAAATCTATTGATGTAAGTATTTATAAATTTGGTTGCTTTTTAAATCTTCACAAGAACTGTCGATTTTCATGTGAAATAACATCTACACTTGTTAATTGACTCGTCAATGGTTGGGTGGTCAGACAGCAGTAGCTTCTTTAAAATGTGTGTATTGATTTGCTTACTGACATAATATAAATTGCAACTTGACCTTTGACATATCCATTTATTAATGACATTTTGATATAGAATTCAAAAAAGGACAATGGGCGGTTTCGTCCCAAGTGTTGTAACACTTTTCTACTTACATCATTTGAAAGATCTCAATGAGTGCTATGTTTTTTTGTATGGGCATAACTCCGTATCTCGTGCAGGGAAACTGTTATAGTGGTTTTTTTATTTCATAAAAATGTTAAAAATATCTTAATTAATTAGTCATTTAATAACCAACGGACAAAGGCAATTTAAAAAATCAAGTGGACAAATACCACGCAATCGACAAGGTAATGCCTACTCTAACTCAACGCCCCCTCTAACTGCCTCTCATGCTGCTACGACTTCAGATGCGACGATAATGAATACCTATATTCAAAATGAAATAAATCCAATTCATTATGTTCTTCAAAGTAATGGTTTCAGAGATTCAATATCAACCTTAGAAACTTGGGGCTACCAAGTCCACATGCCTCCGACAAAACTAAGAAGTGATAGCCAACTGAAAATGGTAGAAGCTAACAAATCAAGATTAGTCACAATCGTGAGATGGGTTGTAGAGGTGGCGAATGGGTGGATTAAGCGAGATATTAAAACATTCAGACAAGAATATTTTAATCGAGCAATGACGCTTGTATTTATTGACATACGCATCGCTGCTGCTCTTTTAAATACTTTTAGAGAGCCCGTAAAAGACCATCCTCGAGCTCACGAAATAATAGAAGTTTTAAATATGAGAATTCATATGGCCAAGATTCTAAGTGACTATGTTATCAAAAATAATATTAATCGACGGCGAGCTTATGCACTTTCCAGTTTTCCCAGAAGAAGACCTTTTATTAATTTCATTAGGAAGTTATCAAATGAAACTTGCACGGTCTTATTTTAGCGAACACATAAGAAATGGCATGTACACTATCAAAATATGCATAGGAGCTATTCCAAACATCACAGAAGGTATTCTTTTGAGCGCGCGGATAAAATTGCGACACGTATTTGGTAGAATTCATTATTCGTATATTTTGGATTTGGAATCTGTCATTTTTATACGATTGTTCATTGTGTTTTCTAATTTTGGCGCCAATACAATGTACAATATTTTGCTATATTAAAATGGAGTGGGGTGATAAAGAAAACCGAATCGCTGTGATTGCATTACACAAAGTTGGTATGGAGCCGAATGTAATTTTTAAAACTCTTCATATGCTTGGTATTAGTCAAATGTTTATGTACCGGGCTATTAATAGTTAAAATGAGACCTCCTCTGTTTGTGACAGAAAAAGATCTGGCCGTCCACGTAGTTTTCGTACGAAAAAGGTGGTCAAAGCAGTAAGGGAAAGAATTCGAAGAAATCCTGTCCGAAAGCAAAAGATTGTATTTCGGGAGATGAAGATGTGCTATCTTCATCTCCCAGAACCATGTCGCGCATTTTAAAAGATGACTTAGGACTTGCAGCCTATAAGAGACACACTGGTCATTTTTTAACTGATAATTTGAAAAAGAATAGGGTGGTAAAATCGAAGCAACTACTGAAGCGGTAAGCAAAGGGAGGTCACAAAAAAAAATTGTTTACGGATAAGAAAATCTTTACAATTCAGCAACATTTTAACAAACAAAATGACCGTATTTATACTCAAAGCTCTAAGGAAGCTTCCTAATTAGTCGACAGAGTGCAACGAGGGCATTATCCGACTTCAGTGATGGTTTGGTGGGGTGTTAGCTATGAAGGAGTGACTGAGCCATATTTTTGTGAAAAAGGTATCAAAACATCGGCACAAGTGTATCAAGATACCATTCTTGAGAAGGTAGTTAAACCCCTTAACAACACCATATTCAATAACCAAGTATGGGAACGTTTCGGACTTCATCAGAGCTGAAGACTGGCCGTCGTCGTCTAGTCCTGATCTTAATCCGCTGGATTATGATTTATGGTCAGTTTTAGAGAGCATAGCTTGCTCTAAACGCCATGATAATTTGGAGTCCCTAAAACAATCCATACGATTGGCAGTGAAGAATTTTCCCATGGAAAGAGTGCGTGCTTCTATTGATAACTGGCCTCAACGTTTAAAGGACTGTGTTGCAGCCAATGCATATTGTTGCCCGCGACCTTTTTGGATGAGATTATTGTAGATAACGACCATTATTAAAATAAAAGATACTATATACTAATATAAATACTGTGAAATGATAAAGAGACCGATTGTTGTATCACAAGTACCAGTGTATAAAGTGCATTGGTGATGGTACGATGCGCGAGTGCTTGGGCAGCCGCCGCCTCCTTCTGCGAGCAAGTAATGCTCGAAAAGGAGGAGGCGGAGCGGGTCCGGAGAAGACTCCGGGCCCGCACTGCCCGCGATGAGCGGAGGCGACTCGGACGTCGGAGGTCGCAAAATGACCTCCGTCCCCCATGAGCGCGGGCCTGGGGGTGACGGGTGGAGCCGCCGGTCACCCTAGCAGAAGCAGGCCACGGCGAGTGCGCAAAATGCCACCCCATACCCAGGGGCTAGATGGGGACACCATGGTCCCCGCATTGGGGGAGGAGGGTCATCTCAACAGAGATGTCCCCGGGTCTGCCGGGGTGCGAGAGATATGTCTTGTATAATCTCACCTCCGGCAATCAAGGACCCATGATCGGCGTGCGTTTTGGTCGGTTCGAGTCCGACATAATCACCTCCATCGGTTTTGGTGGAGGTGGTATCCGTGGGGATTTTGCGCACGATAAAAAAAAAAAAAAAAAAAAAGTGTATAAAGTGCATTGTTTGAGCCATACGTTTACATAAAAGAATATTCGGCGATAATTGTACCATTTTTACTTAAGTATATTTTTCAACTGTGTGTTTATTGATGATGATGATGATGAAATACGTGTCTAAAATAACGATTACTGTCTGGTGATTATTGTACTGTTATAATGGGCGTAATAAGTATGTGAATATGTAACATAAAATGTTAAAAAGTATGATTAAAGCATTTTTTAATACAATAATTCTTTTTTCATTTACAGCCCAAAACTTATGACCTGCACACAAATATAATAAAAACTTGAGTTATTTATTGTAAAAAAACTTAAGTGAACATGTTTAAACTAGTCGGAACATGTTACAAGGGTTGGGACGCAACCCATACAAAAGTGCCCATTGTCCTTTGAAAACCTGATCGACTAAAGTAATTAATTGCTAGTATTTGCACACCTTGAGACCGAATTTGGCTGTTTGTTATATTTATAACATAACATAAACTCATGCCTATATCCCCGAAGGGGTAGGCAGAGATGCTAGCACCTACATTTCGCTAGTTTACATTCTTAGGTCCCATTGCAATAGGTGGCGAGCCTATTGCCATTAAGACACTTATTAACCTGCGATAAATACACACATAACTTCGAAAAGCATCGAAAAGTCATTGGGGTGTGTCATGGTAAAACCTATGATCGAACCCTAGACGTCATCTCAGCAGTCCATTACCCATACCACTAGGGTACCTCGGTTACTTTGCTAGACTACGCTGCCCATAATTTAATATCTACAATTTTCGTTTCAGACATGTACCTCAACAATGGAGCTAAGCCTCGTTTGGTCAAGTCTAGCCCAAGGAACCTCATTCGTAGTCATCATGCTGGTCATCACCAGACTGGCATATAAGAAGAAGGCTCTAACAATGATTATTATGGTCGGGGCGGGGCTTGCATCATTAGGAGCTGCCGTCATCAAGGATAATTTAATCAGCTTCATAATGTTCTATGGATTATTGGCGAACGAATTATGTATTGGGATTATATATACGTATTTCGTTGATCTATATCCAACGTCGTATCGGTAAGTATATCATAATAATCGATTTGGAAAAGTGAATTCAGTCTAAAGGATTTGAACCCACGACTAGACCTTTACAAGAGGATTTTAGATTGACATGGTCATTTACATATTCACTGTTAAATCTATCTAATATATAAAATTCTCGTGTCACAGTTTTCGTTGCCATACTCCTCCGAAACGGCTTGACCGATTCTCATGAAATTTTGTGAGCATATTGAGTAGGTATGAGAATCGGTCAACATCTATTTTTCATACCCCTAAATGCTCGGAATGGAGCAGCGGGAACGGGATCAGAAGTCCACGCGGGCGGAGCCGCGGGCAACAGCTAGTATATATAAATATAAAAGCACAAAAACTTCAACCGGGAATAGATGGGTTTCAACTGGCGAGTGTCTGGCACCCGGTGATTCGTAAGTTCACAAAACCCAAACAAACGCCATCTCCAAAAACTGTGCGTGTTGATACAGTGAGTGTTGTGTGTCGTGATCGAGTGCAATGTGAGAACGCGGACAGTGGTAGACTAGCTGAGACTAGCTGAGACTAACTTTTAACTTGCCCTACAAAGTACGGAATCGTTAAAATAAAATACAACGCATATGTAGCTTAACCCACTGGTCGATTTTGTATAATTCCTAATATCCCTTTAATTTCTAGCGGTATGGCGGCTTGTATAGGCGTGATGGTGGCTCGTGCCAGCGCTCTGGGCGGGGTCAACATGCTCGGCGCGTACATCATGACGCACTGCTCCTCCATGTTCTACATCTGCAGTGGACTGATGCTGCGTAAGTATTTCCTTCAACTATCATAATCATTGAACAAAGATAGGTAGGCACTTGCCAATGTTGGTTTGGAACCTCCATGCGGTGCTAACAGATACGGTAGAACCTGTCTCCTCGCGTAAGCAGGGGAGACGATGCCACCTACGGCAGTCCCGGGTCCTTTAAGCGGGACGTGAAAAAGCATCTGATGAGGCCGTCAAGCTGAGCGCCACCATTGTAGTATTTGCAATGGTGACCCTCTTTCATGAGACTTTGCCTTGAGCTTAACATCAGGGGAGATGAAGTTAAATTGTGTCATAAATTAAAAAAGAAATTCAGATCGAGCTTTAGAGAGCTGCGCCCCAGTTGCATTTTAAACTTTACTAATATGCAATTAAATTCTAAAATAAAAAGCATCGCGTAGAGTGAATGAAATGATGTAAGGAGCTCTTATTAATTTTGAACTTTAAAACCATGTGGATAAGGCTGAAAATTGAATGACAGTTTTTGGTATGTCCTTGGTTGGACAATGGTCTAAAATTAGTAGAATCGGGGTCTCTTTCAAAAAAACGTAAAACTGTACCTACAGTCTTCCTATACAGTTTTACGTTTTTTTCGTATTACTAAGTACTAAATGTATTCTTTTGTTTGTTTTAGTGGCCGGCGGGATAGCATGCCTGCTACCACCAGACATAAGAAGAAAATAGTTAATTCCTAGAAATATATTTATTTATAAGTATCTAAAAATAAAGACTAAGTTATGCTAAGTAGAGAATATTTTTCATTCTTTCAAAGTTACATTTCACCTAGGGTTGCCACCATTTTTTGAACAAAAGATAGTTTTTTTCTCAAGTAGTAAAAATATAGTGCTTTTGAGAAAAAACAGTACACATTTATATTTGAGTCCTGTCGAAGCATTCGCTTTTTCCTAATTGCTATAAAATTTGATTACAATATCTCACCTGGTTAAAAACTGGTATCTAAAGACCCAAAGACGGCGTGCGTTTTAACATGGTTCGAGTCCGACAAAACCTCCCTGCTCCGGGTGGAGGATATCCGTGGAGATTTATCGCACGATAAAAAGCAGAGTAGCAGGTGTAGGGTTAACTAAGATCCTGAGAATCAAACTAATTTAAACATCAAACCATTGAACATTGAACCACCATTGTTCTTCTGTCGAATCGATGGCATTTTCGAGTTGCCATCGTGGTGTAGTACCTAAGAGCATGAGTTATGTTTAGTTAAGGTAAAGCGAGGTTCCGCCTAATCAAAACCTATTGGACAGTAGTGCCACGGGTAACTAAGCGGATCACGGTTAATTTTGTTGTATGCGTTCAATGAGCCAATCAGAGAAGTAGTGCCATGGGAAAGTGAAATTACCTATGACACTACTGGTAGTGTCAAGCAGTAGTGCCACTGGCAATGGACGAATTTGTTTCACGGCAGCGCCGCTACTCACGGAGAGGGCCTGAGCATAGGTTTCACTCGTCGGGAAGACTTACTACGTCCCACCATTGAATTTTAACATTGAACTACCTGATAATGGATGAACGAAACTTTAGCGCAGTGGATCCTCTCGAGTTGGGATATCAGAGTGCAGTGTGCTCTTAAAAGCCAAGTTAAGCGATACCTTAGTACTCCTTATACTAGAAGCGATCTAGACCAAACTGGGTTGTCACGTTTTACTTAATTAAAGTAAGCCTCGCATATTTGATTTGATTGTAATTAAGTCACGTACTTACAAATAGACTTCACATGTAAAGGGTGTAAGCGACAGTGCTAGTTCACTAGAAAAACACTTTTCAGTTTTTTTTTTTATCTATGGCACATCAATTTGACTTCACCTCGCCTGATGTTAAGCTGAAGGCAAAGTCTCATGAAAGAGGGTCACCATTGCAAACCCGTTCAATGCTACAATGGTGGCGCTCAGCTAGACGGCCTTATCAGATGCTTTTTCACGCCCCGCTTAAAGGACCCGGGACTATAGGAAGAAGGAAACACGTGCGCCGGCAAGAATTCAGAGAAATTATCTCAAAAAATATTATAAATACTTCAGAAACGGTTATGTAATGGTACAATTATAATGAATCACGTAATAAGTAGGTATTACTTTCATAGGAATCAAAAATCAAAAGTAACCGATGCATCTTAACATACACACATACAAACACACTAACATACGCGCGACACGCAACAAACAAACATGATCACGTCTTAATTCACGTGAGGATTTTTTGTGCATAAAACGTGTGTTTATCATGTTTGGCAGCATTCAATATAATAATAATACAATATCTACATACATAAATTCGAATTTAATCATTATTCTCTGAACCTTTTCCCAACTCAGTTGTGGTCGGCTTTCGAGTCTAACTGTGATGCGGCTAAACTTCGATATTTTCCATGAAGCCTAGAGCCTTAGACTGGTTGGACTTTTGGTGGCTCCAACTACCCGTAACTACTGCCGTAGATGTTTGCATGGGTACGGGGTCCGACGTTAACGTGGTCTCCGAGGCACGACTAGACCAGTTCAAACAGCCATATTCATGCATACAACTTATTGCACGGAACGGGGATCGAACTCTCACCCCGCGCTTAGCAGTCGCGTGCACTGCCGCCACACCACGGAGTCTAATAAGTATCGAGCTATTCGAGCTATCAGTTGCCGAAGGTAATTTTATTTCTGGAATATTCCAGAAGATCCCTCACGACCCGACTGAAGACCCTGGTTCGCAGAAGAAGGTGGCAGCAGTCTATGCGCGAGCAAGTCTCACCATCACCGTGAGCGTGACGGTGATCGAGAGAACTCCCATCCCTAGGGACACCACTAGGACCCACCTTGGCGTTTCCCATGCGCTGGGCTCTCAGTGAACGTGTGCAGTGCAACCCTGACCCCTAGCTCACATCACAATGATGGCTTTCGGGAATTATCTTCTACCCTCCATGCCCAAAGATCATCTGCGTCTGCCGGTACGAGGGGCCTCCGTGAGACCCCTTACTTACTCCATGATGGGTTTTACCGCCGCTGCCCTGCACTTGGTTGCCAAAGTCGTAGTTTCCACACCTCCATCTCCTGGTGGAGCTGGGACTACACAGTTTTGGTTTCTCCTGGTTCAGGTTATCGTGCCACTTCTTGTCCGCTACCTAAGTGGAACATATTGATGAGCTCTTCCAATTAATCCCACCATCCCCTTTCACTCGCATACGGTACAGAATATTCCATCAAGAACCAAGCGTTTCGGTGAGTCTTTTCTCTGCCGCACCATTAAATCCTGGAATTCCTTGCCGGCGCACGTGTTTCCTTCTTCCTACAGTCCCGGGTCCTTTAAGCGGGGCGTGAAAAAGCATCTGACGAGGCCGTCAAGCTGAGCGCCACCATTGTAGCACTGAACGTGTTTGCAATGGTGATCTTCTTTCATGAGACTTTGCCTTCAGCTTAACATCAGGCGAGGTGAAGACAAATTGACGTGTCATAAATAAAAAATAATAATAAAAAAAAAACATAAAAAAGTTTCTTGCAAATAACCTTGTGCCTATAAAATGATCAAATATCCTTGAAACATATCTAGATCATAGATATAATAATTTCTATAGGTACTTATTGATGTTTTCTTTCACAGTTTTTTTCTATTATGTTTTATAATCATCACGGCTGAGAGCTGATTTCGGTCACAGTAACGAATAGTCACGCATAAGTGCCATTTGATTTACTGTTTTATTGGACAGTTAATAGTTGCAAATATCGGATGTAATGGGCATACCCATCCATATTTGCATTAGGTGCGTCCATACTTAGGACGTTAAAACACACCTATGCAAACGATAAATAGTAGTGACATTTAGATAAGATTTTAGATTGTCATAAATAGTTTCAACTTAACTTAAGTACTTACGTTTTTTCTTATCCGACTACGGAGAAACCAAAGGAGTATATTGACCAGTATATAACTTCGTTTGATCCCTCATTACTACTAAACTACTCGTCAGAATTTGATAAATGATGTAGATGTAGTGATAATGTAGTGATAATAAAGATGTAGTGATATTAAATGTGGTGTCATAAACAAGTATTATAAAAAGTCATCAACCAAAATAAAATTCTAATAAATATAGCTGTATAAATAAAATATAGGCGTGAATTTATGTTATGTTATGTTAAAATGAGTTATGTCAATAATTATCGATTAACCCGCCCCATACTGTACCAGGGGCAAAAGTGCCCATGGTATGCTAAGCCTAACCGAGGTGCCAGGCAGAAAAATGTCTCTTTAAAAAGTAATAGACAAGAAAATATCAAAGGTAGCTTACGATCACGACTATTGATGACATTTTAATGATGCAACGTTCTTGCTATCCTTGATATTTTCTAATTTAACACGGGTTTAGCACGGTAAGTCGGGTTTTAGTTTTTTGCAAACTTATTTTTTGCATCATTTTGCATAATTCACTCAAAGACTTGGAAGTTTTAACTCAAATACAGTTCCCGTTATACATCTCGACTCCAAGTTACGAGAGAAATGGGGCGTTCATCGAATCTTTTGATAATAATCTACGATTTATATATAACTAGCTGACCCGCGCAATTTCGTCTGGGTCACCCCGTTCTTGCAACATTTATCACTTCTGCTCCGCACCAGTTGGTTGTAGCATGATGTTATTTACATGATAGATTTGGGACTCTTTTGTCCGCTCCTAGCCTCCCTTTTTGGGCCGTTGTGCGTGCAGCGTTATATTACCTTCGTCTTTAATCACTCTATCTATTAAAAAAACAGCATCAAAATCCGTTGCGTAGTTTTGAAGACTTAAGCATACAAAGGGACATAAGGACATAGGGATATAGGGACAGAGAACGCGACTTTGTTTTATACTATGTAGTGATAAAGCTTCTCCACCGTTGTACCAAAGTAAAAGACACCAAAAAGTAAACTTACACATGTACAATGGGCTCCAAAATGCATTTTACTTTTTACACTTCAAAAGTACCTAGACAATTTGAAACTAAAATTGGTATGAAGTGATGCCACTACACAACTACTAGACTTAGAAGCTACTGAATAATAGATCTACTTATTAATGTGATTAAGTTTAGGCTGGAATTACTTTCTTATAAAGGAACATTACATCGATCTGGTTAATTTATTACCGCTGGTGGCAAAAGTAACTTATAGAAGTTACTTTTTTTTAAACGGTTTTATTTAGCTCACCCCGTTTGTTTTATTATTTATTCTTGGGTCAAATTTAGTAATTCAAATTTCACCCTCTTCCTGTCAACCGATTAATCTGAAATTTTGTATACACTTTGGATTTTGGTGACAATACAATTATGTTTATTCATTATCATTATAAATCCAAGATGGCGGCCGCTACAAAATGGCGGATAACGTAGGTTTTATCAATCCCATCAATATGGGTATCAAATGAAAGGGCTCAACAAGCAGAATACAATATTCTATAAAAAATTGAAATCCAAGATGGCGGCCGCTACAAAATGGCGGATAACGTAGGTTTTATCAATCCCATCAATATAGGTATCAAATGAAAGTGCTCAACCAGTAAAATACAATGTAAAAAAATAAAAATAAAAATAAAAAAAAACTAAAAACTAGAAAATAAAAATAGGTAAAAAAAGCTTTTTAAGTTAAACTCAACGGTTGGTCAAAAGGTTTTATGCATACATTGCAATGTTTAAGATAAATGTACTAAAAACCAAAAAATAATAAAATAGATACAGTCGCGGGAATTATAAACATATGCATAGACTAGACTAAAATAAAACCGTGGGGCACGTCAATTGTCTACAAATTATCGACTTAATGTGCGATAGAAGAATCGTTTAATTCGTCGTTAGGCAGTTGGCCCGCAGACGGTGAGGAAATTACTTACTATTTTCTGACGTGCCCCACGGTTTTATTTTAGTCTAGTCTATGCATTACAACCGTTTAACTTAAAAAGCTTTTTTTACCTATTTTTATTTATACTACGTAGGTGGCAGACAAGCACACGACCCACCTGAAGGAAAGCGGCCACCGTGGCCTATGAACGTGTGCAACACTAAGGGTGTCACACACGCGCTGCCCACCCTGAAGGGAAAGGGGGAGAGCTGGGAAGGGGTGGGGAGGCTAGGAAGGGGAGGGGAAGGAGGGGTACAGTGAGCTCTGGCTACCCTACTTACCGGCGGGAACACAACACGATGGTTATTATGACCGCGGTCTTCTGTAGGGTGGAGGTACTTCCCCAGTTGCACAGCTCATTTCGACTTTTGCCACCCATGTGGTATAAAAAATATATTATGACTTTGAATTCAAACGATAAATATGAAGATAAAAAATAGCACAACGCAGAGTATTTTTCCCTGTATCTTTTCTCTAATCTGTCACAAACTGAATCTAATCTGTCTATCTAAAAGCTGCATCGCATCGTCAGCATCGGCCATTTATTTAGCCTAAAACAATCACATGTTTTGAGAGATGTCGACATCCAACCTTGTTACCATTTTGCTAGTGTTTATCTTCAATTTTTCTATTTTATCACGAGTTTATTAACCGATTGTATAAAAGGAAAATGTATTTAGTTTGTCTCAACACTGTTAATAAGTAAAATAGAGCCTTACAAAGGGAAACCGAGGAAAAACATTCAATGGCGCGGAGCCCTTTTTATTTAATTTATTTATTTATTAATTTATACATTGTATTATTAACAGCTATGATGAACAAAAATGTTAAATTGATTCTTTTGAATTTATTGCCGGTTTCGAACCGGTGCGGTGCTCCATTGGCTCACTAACATTATATTGTTGATAGAGAGAAAGACGTTTTGTAATTACCGTTTAGTGGTCTATAAAGAATAAATGATTTTTGAATTTTCACATTACATAACATAAACTCATACCTATATCTCCGAAGTGGTAGGCAGAGGTGCTAGCACCCACATTTCGCGCATAAACTATGTTTAGGTCCCAATGTAATAGGTGGCGAGCCTATTGCCATTAACCGGGCACTTATAAACCTGCGATAAATGCACACATATCTTTGAAAATAATCGAAAAGTCATTGGTGGGTGCCATGGTAAAACATGGGATCGAACCCAAGACCTCGTCTTAGCAGTCCATTACCACTAGGCTACTGAATTTTACATTTTTTGTTATAGAACGTAGATATTATTACAAAACTTTTGTAGCCTAGTGTCATGTCAGCATAGTAGATCACTCAAGAGGGTCTTCAATGACCCTGAGTCAGCCAGAGGCTACCACACTTCAGCAAGGGATGACCCCCGTGTGGTTTTGGTCGATTCGTGTCCGACATGACCAACTCGCGCTGACTTCGGCGAGGGGGAAACCGAAGGGATTTCCGCACAGGAAAAAATAAGGATCACAGGTTTGAATTCTGAACATTACCTACGATGTGAACCCACACATATTATTTGTTAGAATGCTCATAACTTTAGTATTTTTAGAGATTATTTTGGTCATTTCTTCATGTCAATTTGATTCTGCGCGCCTGATGGTAAGTTGAAGGCAAAATCTTATAATAGATCATTACAAACACGTACAGTGTTACAATTTTATTGTGGTACTCAGCTTGACGGCCTCATCAGATGCTTTTTCACGCCCCGCTTAAAGGACGCGGGACTGTAGGAAGAAGGAAACATATGAGCTGGTAAGGAATTCCAAGATTTAATGATGCGGCAAAGGAAAGACTTACCGAACCGCTTGGTTCTTGATGGAATATTCCGCTATGTATTACCTACAGTTTACAAAAACGGAAATTTATTCGATCATGGTACATACACATATCTACATATAATATATTATTTCATTTAATTTTGAACTCTAAATTTATGTTAATAAAAGCGAAAATTCATTTATCAGCTTATGTGATCTTAGGGTTTTGACAATTAGTAAAATGGGAGTCCAGATTACACCGGCCGTGTTCACACTGACTGCCGGGTCTACGGCCGGTGTAATCAGGTTCAGAGCATTTTTTGAGCTGGCTCTTCACTACATAGTATGAAACAAAGTCGCGTTCTCTGTCCTTATGTCCCTTTGTATGCTTCAATCTTTAAAACTACACAACGGATTTTGATGCGGTTTTTTAATAGATAGAATGGTTAAAGAGGGAGGTTTATATGTACACATCATGCTATGACCAACAGTTGCGGAACAGGAATGAAAAATGTTGCAAAAACGGGGTGACGCCGACGAAGTTGCGCGGATCAGCTAGTAGATAATAAAGTGATTAGAATTGTTAGGAACTACATAATATACCTACAAGGAAAACTGCATAGTATATTAACTCAGTGAGTTAACAACCGTATGACACTATCAGGAAAATCAGTGACTGTGAAAATTTAATGATGTGGCTTGTGAAATTTTATTTATTAAAATTCATTTACAGGTAATCCCCTATTCCACTCATCAAGTCATAAGCAGTCTTATATTATACATTACGAGAACAATAGTTACCGGTTTAGCTAGCGTCTTTTGTTTTTTTTTTTATTTTAATTTAGACAAGAACCTTTATGTTTTTGTAATGCTATCCTTGATGAATCCCATTGTAGGCGTTTGGGAAAATCACAAAACATCATTCAGCAGTCTTCTTCTTCTACTTTTTTTCTTAGATGGCATCATACCAACCCAATTTAGGGGACAATCTTGCCAGTGTCGAGTTTAGTTTTGTGATAAGTATAGTTGGAATGATTGTTGATGATGATGATGGTGATCATGATGATGATGATGACGATGACGGATGATAGTTGCCTTAGTAAAGTAGTGGAGACTTTACTAGAAGCTTTTCTTAGGGAGATTTTGACACCAACACGAAAAATCACAATTCACTACAATATTCCACTCTCCTAGACTTGTGTGCTTTGTCCAAGCCATTATGTCGAAAACTCCACCATTTTTAGGCATAAAAACTCGAATGCACACCAAATTTAGAAAATGAAACACTGAAACGCTATGACACTTCCCGCGTTCCCGCCAAAACTCCATTCAGCAGTCTTATTGGACTGTCAATAGAAATTAGAACCGTCTAGTTTGTCAAAAGGTACAACTGGCCATATAGAATTGTTCAATTTGCCATATTCCACACAATTTAAATTTATGCATAAAAAGTTTTTTCTTCAAAGATGTGTCACATTCATAGGCGACAGTCTCCTTCATTACCGCGTTACCGAATTAAAAATGTCAACGGCAGTAAGTTGTGATTTTTAGTGTAGAGATTGACGTCCCGGGCAGAATCTATTTCTGTCATTGCTGACAATGGTTTATAAAAATACGGTTCACGGTTCGTATACTCTGTCACTTTCTCACGTATGTCCCTCTAGTCACATCACAATGTTAATTGTCACAATCTGACAACGATTAGAATTTTGGCGGGAACGCGCAAAATGTCATAACGCTGCAGTTTCATTTCTACAATTTAGTGTAAATTCAAGTTTTTATGTGTAAAAATAGTGAAGTTTTAGACATGGAATATTATAGCGAATTGTAATTTTCGTGTTGTTGTCAAAATGTGTTTTAAAAAAAAAGCCTCTTGTAAAGACTCCACTACTTTGCTGAGGCAACTATCATCCGTCATTAATGATGACGGATGATAGTTGCCTCAGCATGTTGGTTGTCAAAGGTAATCTAGTTGGAATCATCAACAATAATTCCAACTAGATTAATGAATAAAATGTTACAAAATAAAATAAGACTTGACATAAAGGTTAGTTACCATGCCATAAAATCCCTTAAAAAATGACATCGATTAGGTATTGCTGGCATTATACATGAAAAAAAAAATCATAATGTCGTTTACCGCCCAAATGTCAAGCGTACTTAAAAAAATCAGTTGAAAAAGAATGTTGGTATTTAGTGCTTCAACAACGTTGATTCATACCTAAGTAGGTATGACATCGTTTCCATAAATTAACCACACTTCAATAGTCAATCACGCTACCATTATTGCGCGACTGAAAAAAAGAGGTGTAAAATAATTGTAGTTACAATTGACCTCATGGTTAGACAATACCATTCTTTGTAAGAAGGCGAATGTTTTTTATGCGTACAGTCGGGATAAGAAAAGTTATGACTTTATAATATAGACGATGTTTTTTATTGTATTTTATTTATTGTGATATTAGATAGTACCGCATTACAGGGTGTGAGGGAAACACTCCCGAAGGCGAATGCCCCTAGTAAACTACATATTGACATAAAAAATTATGATATGGCAATTTCTTTTACTTTTAATTTTTTTTATTCGCATTATTTACTCTTCATCGTCTCAGCAAAGCTAAATATAACGATAATTTCATAAAAAAAAACATAGCTGTAAAAAAACAAATGGCACCACAATGCAAGTTAATGCTTTTTTTATATTTTTTTGTTTTATTAGGTTTACTAATACGATGGAGAGTGAATAACACTAGTTAAACGGTATAAAAAAAAACAAAAATTCAAAATCGTAATTTTTTTATGCCTAATATGTAGTGTACTAGCAGTAATACCTCCGGCTTCGGGAGTGTTCGCATACACCCTGTATATTGACATCCTCAATTAATATGCCGCTGAGTTTTTTTTAAATAGCATCCAAAATTACTAAAATATTGCCTCTAACATTGACAAGCTCAATGACTTATGTTAGGAGTACGTTCACGTCGGTAGTGTAATGACCAGGATTTGAACCCTGTGCCTCTCGACCATAAAGCCGACTCCTTAATTATTAAGTTAACATATTTTTTTTCTTTTTTTTTATAAACTTTATCCCCGAAGGAGTAGGCAGAAGTGTTAGCACCCACATTTCGCCAGTTTATGTTTAGATCCCAATGTAATAGATGGCGAGCCTATTGCCATTAACTTATAAACCTGCGATAAATACACACATAACACTTCGAAAGTTATTGGTGTGTGCCATGGTAACCTGGGATCGAACCCGAGACCTCGTCTCAGCAGTCCATTACCCATACCACTAGGCTACCGCGGTTTTATTATCATATTTATGTATGTCTGTATGTGTGTTTGTCTGTCTGTTTGTATGTAATGTTACGCTTTCACGTTTAAATAACTGAACATTTTTTTATGGAACTTGTTACAAAGTTAGATTAGATCTTGGGAAAGGACATAGTTGGTTATTGGTCACGATAACCAATATCTATACAGGTGAAACCAGAGAAATGCTAGTATTCTTCATAAAATATTAATGACAGTTAAATGACAGACAATTAAAAAGAAGTAATATATATATAGAAGTAATATTAAGTCTTTATTGTTTAACTTTCACACTTTCATTTCAATTTTTATTTTATTACAATAATTAGTTTAGTGTATTTTCTTAATTAATATTTTCATAGTTAAACTAAGATAACAAATATAAATACTCCATTAAAAAGAAAATATTTTATTAGAATTATTTAATGATTATGATCCTTATAACCATAGCAATTAAATTGAATTTCGAAACGTGCCTGAAAAGAGTACGATCTAAGTACCAACATTACTTCATTAAAGAATAAATTTAAAATTGATGAAGGTTTTCTTACACCGACAGTACATTATCGTTTGAGAAAATTGCAGAATCGCGTTGACACGGCTTGATAACGTTTTGTTATGTGGCCTTCCGATCGTTGTTTTGACGAGGTAAGCAGTCGACCGCCGGTATTGTTAGCAGACAGACACGTAGCTACATTTAATATATATTTCAATATACTTAATGACGTTTAACAATAATAAGCGCGAAGTGTACATAATTGACTTTAAAAAAATAATTAAAAATACTTTTGTATATGAAATAGTTTATATTTAAAGTTTTTTTTTTTTCAAAGTATTAATTTTGTGATAATTGAAAGACTTTTCAAATGAATTTAAAAAATAAAAATAACTAAATTTTTTTTTTAATTTTTTTTGTTGTTAAAAGAAAATGGCTCCTCATAATAAAATGAAGTATGCCATCAAAAACGTAGCTGATATCGAGATGAACGCTACCAGACCTGATGAGAAGTCTACCTATAGCTACGAAGAGGCGTTGGAAATCACTGGTAAGTGAACTGATCCTGGACCACTTGATTATGATCCTTATTAACATGTCAATTAAGTTGAATTTCAAAACGTAACCATTGACCATTCATTGACCGCCACTGACAACTGCTTTAAATTTTAGTCCTTCAAGAAGGGCATTAGAAGGTTTCTACATGGTAGGCAGCATGTGTGTGACACCTTTGGTGTTGCAAACGTCTATAGGCCACGGTGACCGCTTCCCATCAGGTGGGCCGTTTGCTTGTCTGCCACCTAAGAGGTATAAAAAAAGTGGTTTGAATATAAATCATTGACAAGCGAAACTTGCATTTATCAGAGAATGTAATTATCTTTTTAAATATCGAGGAGGGAGGCGGAGGGTAAATTTAAATATAAATCCAAGTTTATGGGGTTGAAACCCTTGTCCCACGGCAGCCATCGAAAGGTTAATTCAAATAGTTTCTATGGATTAACTGATAAACTGTAGGTCTCGCAAAAACTAGTATCCTGATGATGGACGCTGAAGGTCTGAATCACGGTATATAAGTAATTTAAGATCGAAATAATGTTAATTTTAAGAGGTGATAGTAAGACCCCAAGTATCGATATAAATTAATAAGATGGCTAATTATTATAGGCGTGTATAAAATAACAAAAATCCATGCAATTTTATCGATCAAACGTAAAATATCGGTACTATTACATTACTATAATATTTATTACGATGATTCGGCACTTCCAAAAATTTCTATAAAAGTTCTAACTAATAAAAACAATCTGTGGATGCCTAATATTATGTGTTATTAGGAAAATTGAATCATGAACACCCTCGAGCAGATGCGTGGAGATGTTTGGTCCTTGGTAGTATTTTACCGTCTCTACCATGATGAATGTTCTGATGAGCTCTTCCAATTCATCCCATCCTCTCCCTTTCTACACACGACAACATGTGCAAGGCTTAAATGTCCGCACACGGTGCAGAATATTCCATCAAGAACCAAGCAGTTCGGTGAGTTTTTCCTCTGCCGCACCTTAAACTCTTGGAATGCCTTACCAGCTCACGTGTTCCCTTCTGCCCGGGTCTTTTAAGCGGGGTGTGAAAAGCATCTGATGTGGCCGTAAAGCTGAATGCCAACATAGTATCACTATACGTGTTTGAAATGGAGATCCGCTTTCCTAAGACATTGCCTCCATCAGGCGAGGTGAAGTCAAATTGACGCGTCCTAGACAAAAAAGGATATAATAATACTAAATTTATCCTTCTGGTGCATAAAAATCACCAATTTTTTTAATCTGAACACACTGCCTAATAACTAACACAGAGATTGAAGTCTCCCCCTCTTAACAAGACCTGGTAGAAATACCATGGTCAGACAATGTTAGTAGGATGGCCCTATGTCTCCTTAGCGAGCGAAATATTGGACTAGCTTTTTTTGTAATCTTTCCACGTGTTTGCTTCTTCCTACACAGTCCAGGGTCCTTTAAGCGGGGCGTGAAAAAGCATCTGATGAGGCCGTCATGCTGAGCGCCACCATTGTGGCACTGAACGTGTTTGCAATGGTGACCCTCTTTTATGAGACTTTGCCTTCAGCTTAACTTCAGGCGAGGTGAAGTCAAATTGACGTGCCATAAATAAAAACATAAAAAACATTTCTTCTAGAACTTACTACGCCGAATATTTTAGAGCCTTAGGAGAGATTTAAGAGATCTGAGAGAAAGGTGCTATATTGATTGTATAACGGCTTGTGCTCATAGAAATTATTTGATATGAACCCACTGCGGTCACATAAGCATAGACTTATTTTTTATCATTACATATCTACTAAATAGAGGTATCTACACAGATAGATACATACATATTTTTAATGGTACTATAACCGAAATTAAATTTTCTTACAACTTTTGAGCCGCAGGTAAAAATGTTCTGTACAAAATCGTTAGAAAAGTGTGCCGTCATACCTCCTTAGCGCGTACTCGCGTAAGATAATATTGCATTTATCTCGGTATGTGTTGCATTTACACGTATAGTTCATAATAAAATTGATTTAAAATTGAATAAGAAACCTAAAAAGTTCTAAAATTTGGACTAAATGTATTTTGACCTAATTTGAGAACTAACAATAATTAAAAGTCATAGTTTCTGTTCAGTTAGACAATAATTTGTTTTACAACTAGCTGACCCGCGCAATTTCATCTACGTCACCCCGTTTTTGCAATATTTTTCACTTCTGCTCCTCACCAGTTGGTTGTAGCATGATGTTATATACATATAAACCTTCCTCTTTAATCACTCTATCTATAAAAAACAGCATCAGAATCCGTTGCGTACTTTAAAGATATAAGCATACAAAGGGACATAGGGACAGAGAACGCGACTTTGTTCATCACTCATTAGATGATGCATATTTTTACAATAAACTTGTAAGTTTATGAAAGAATTAAATAATAAAATAAGGTATTGAGCAGAATTGACTAGAATCGGAAGACCTAGTCTACTATATAAGAGAAGATATTAATAATAAGAGTATTGTTAGAAAAGTTTGAAGTTTCAATATGTGTAGGGTATCAGGAGTAGACTTGTAACTAGGAAACTATCGATGGATTGCGAGAAAAAGAATAAGGAAAGAAGCAACTGAGATGATGTCTGGCAGGAAGTTGTAGAACAAAACGATAAATAATTAACACAAGGGCATACAGATTGATACTTAAGATCTCAGGGTTACGATAGATAGGTTATTAGAATATTGTGATGCGACTATCGTAGCCTAAGTATCATAACCTGTAAGCTGATTGGAAACTTGTACAGAAATCGGCAAGTAACTTGGCAAGAACCGTCAGCGCATCTGAGATGATTTTTGCGTCTCTTTTGCGGTAAAACAGACATGATTCAAAATAAATTATGGCATTCTGGTGAATGAATAGAATGACAGCACTTTTTGTGCCCCAAAGTGTATGATGCGAGAACTTACCCCAACTACTACACCTTGCCAAGTTAGATGCCGTGTACTTATACGGATTGTAAAAATAAAACATAAATATACATATATACATACATAATATGCTCATGCCCGTAATCCCCACATTTCGCCAACTATGCTCTTCGGTTCCACGTACGAACCTATTACCACCCATCGGGCACTTTTAACAAAAAATGGATATGCCGAAAATAAATTCCTAATCGAAAATGTAGTAGCTCAAATAAATGTGGAAGAAAAAAGTTTTGATCCGATTCCTGACTATACTGTGTACATTGCAAGGAAAATTACGTGCTTAGACGCACAAGCACTACCAATTAACGTCTTGGCGAGTAGGTATCAGACGCAGTAAAAAAGCTGTGCCAAAAAGGCTATTATAAAATCTAAGATCATTTAGATGATAAACAAGCTTGGAAATCAGTTGTTGAATCATGTTGCTACTCGAGTAAATGATTAGTTTGTTGTTATAAGTTAAGTATTAAAATACATTTTTCATGCGTTGGCGTGTCGGGGGACCTTGGATCGTTCCGAAAACATGTGGAAATGCTTCACCAGTTAGAGGTCCCTCGACAGAATAACCCATGAACAATTTTTATTTTTTTATTTTTTGGAGGTATATTTTGTGTCGGGGGTTTTTTAAATTTCAATTAATCTACATTATTTATTTAGGATCTTTTAGCTTACAAAGCCATACCATTTCTGTCACATCCTAAACCCGACTAGACTACCTACAGAACTTGGATATCGCCAATTTGGTTGTGAAGGTCCGATAGTAGTCGCTTCACGAGAAATATCGAAGTTCAGCCGCATCTTAGTTAGACTGGGAAGACGACCCCAACTGAGTTGGGAATAGGCTCAGAGAATGATGAAAGGGAGAAAAGGAAATGGATCTGCGTAAAAAGAAAAGTCTTGAATGCAATCGGGAGCAATGCCAATATAAGTTATTCTATTTCGCAAACATGAGTCATGACAAAAAAGTAAATACGTTGGAATCCACATGTGAAAACAATAGTATATACATAAAAACAACGATGTTATATTATTTATCTTTGCTTGTCAACCTCAAACCTGTTTCAAATCGAGGTTACGAGGTACGGAACCTTCATCAGTTAACCTCTACTTTTATCACAAAATAGAACATTATACCATAACAAAATGCGAATTTTATAGTATTTATATCGCAGAAAATAAACTATATAGGAAGTTTCTTTACATAGCTATAATCCAATCAAAAAAATGTATTTCATTCCACAGTAACTGTATTTGCTTTTTAAACATTTCCTAATTAAATTGGGGATTTACCTGTATGTAAATTTCAAAATGTAATTATAAGTGTACTTTACCGGAAAGGCAAAAAATCATCCAAGATAACTTAAATGAATGAAACGATCTTATAAATGAATTGTTCACTCCACTCATTTGGTAGTCAAACAAATTAGTGACTAAATAAGACTCGGCGGGGTTTTTGGTCTCTTGACTAAATCTTCTATGGCTGCTGTTCAAAATGATGCTTGTTATTCAATTTTTTTGGCTATTTGCTGTGTACATAGGAAAGCCAACAGCTGCTTTTGTGTGTGACCTTCCTAACGAGGCATGCTATACCGTATATTATATATATTTATATTATATAGTTTATTGTACAAGGCTTAGGTAGGCTTGAGATAAGCCGTAAGCAGATATACTGAAGGATACATTATGATAATAATGATCACCTGTAGTTGGCCTAAATGAATAGTCCTATATTTTAAAGTAGAGTGTGTGGAGACGCTTATCGAAGTATATAGAGTTTAGTAAAAGGTAATCACATCCGAAGGGGGTCAACTCAAAACCTAAGATTGTCCTGGTAGAGGTATGGGAGATATATTTGGGGTTATCTTCCTCTAGCAACTGAAAACGCTGCCGCGCTTTTTTTTCCATCAGATTACTTTATGATGTGGATTTATTATGATAACTAAAATTTCAATATCAGCATTACAATTATATTTGAATAGCTGTTACCCGCAGCAACACCCACGTGAACTTCTGATCCCGCTCCCGCTGTTGTTCTTCCTGGTAGTGTTCAGTTATGATATGACATTTAGCCTATGACAGTAACAAAACAATGAGACTTTTATTTATAAAAAAAATCAGTTCAGTAGATTTACCACCTTACCGCACATACCACATACTTTGCTTCCATATAATTACAATAGATGATTTTTATATTTTTTACCTCTTTTAAAATAATAACATAAACTCATAAAATCACGCCTATATCTCCAAAGGGGTAGGCAGAGGTGCTAGCACCCACATTTCGCCAGTTTATGTTTAGGTCCAAATGTAATAGGTGGCGAGCCTACTGCCACTAACCACGCACTTATAAAACCTGCGATAAATACACACATAACTTCGAACAGCATCGAAAAGTCATTGGTGTGTGCCATTGTAGAACCTAGGGGCTCAAACCCGAGACCTCGTCTCACAGTCCATTACCCATACCACTAGACTACCGCGCCTTTAAAATAATATTTATCTGATTTGTAGCAACTATTAAGTTTATTACTAATTGCTGTTATCTCACCCATGTCGTTAACATCCTCTTCAAAGCGTAACTAGCGATTTAATCTCTAATAATATAATTATTCAGAAAACCAGTTTTCAAACAAAACTTAAATACATTACATTATTGTATAAAATTCACACGGGGATGTATAGGTACTCGTAATGCGCTCCAGGAGTGCCTCGACAATTTAAAACTAAAGGTAGGTATCTATGTGAAGTGACCTCGAATATTAAGGTCAATATTTACATACGATATAGATGTAGGGGTCATCTGGCGGCAATGCATTACAAAAAAATATATATATTGGGGGAGGGACGGGGAGATCCACCACTCACCCGCGGTTCAACACTCCAACAATATATATTGGAAAGTCAAACCACCCTCTTCAAAGTAAGAAAAACAAAAAATCTCATTTGCTTGAGAGTGCTCCTGAAGATGCCACGTGTCGAAGTTCAAGTCCTTCGCATTAGCGGAATACTGCACGGTACAACATCTCCTCTCTGGTAAGATTTTTTGTTTTTCTTACTTTGAAGAGGGTGGTTTGACATTCCAATATATATTGTTGGAGTGTTGAACCGCGGGTGAGCGGTGGGCCCTCCTCCCTCCCCCAATATATATCTTTTTGTAATGGATTTCCGCCAGGTAATGCCTACATCTATATCGTAACTTATAGTTATAGTTGGATTGTTGAACCGCGGGTGAGTGATGGGTCTTCCCCCTCCACCCTTAATACATTTTTTTCAATACGTACAGTTAATATGTACGTTAATACATTCAGTTAAAAAAAGTAATATTTGTTTTTTTTTTTAAGTTCCGTGTATTGAAACCAAAATGTTGATTATAAAAGATTTTATGCATGTTCAAAGTGCAGTTGACGTGAGGTTTGTTTCCTGTCTGCATAAATAGTTCCAGTTTTGATAAAAATCTCAACTGTTTAGATTTAATTACTAATTTATAGTCTGTGTCTAGTGCGTATATGTCTAAGTTACAATACCTGTATTGGTGTTTATTTTCAATCTATACTTAAATACCTAATCATACGGAATTTCTTAGGTATAAAAAGTAGACTTTATCTTAAGTAGGTATTAACTGGCTAACTAATATGTTTTCTTAAATGTGAAAAGACATACCTACGGACAAATTATTTAAGAATATAGTGGTAGTAGGTATGTAATTAGATCTGGGTCTGGACCCAATCACCCAGATTGAGTCCAGACCCAGATCAAAATGTGAACAAAATATTTTTACCAATTATTGTCTGCTTTTGAAGTACCTAATATTTTACAATTATACATAATTCCTCCTCCAAATAGTAATACTCTCAGGCTCTCAGCCTAGCACAGTCTCTGTGACGTGGTGGTAGTGAAGGCGTAGGTTCGATTACCGCTCAGTGCAAAATTTTGTATGCGTTGACTATCAATACTTTTTTTTAAGTGCCCGATTGGCAATAATAGGCTCTCTCGCTATTAATTGGGACCGAAAATCATAGTTGGCAAAATGTGGGTGATAAATACACCTCTACCTACCCCTTCACGGATTACGGGCGTCAGCATATCTATGTATGTATGAATATGACTGTTTGCGGTTATAATCAGATAGTTGTGCCTTGGAGAGCACGTTAAGCCGTCAGTCCCGGTTGTAATACGAATATCTTTTAGATCGCCAATAGATTGTGTAGGCCAGATGACAGCCGCTTTATGGAACGCGACCGGAGCTAATGCTAAGATGATAATGGTGATACATAATTATGCTCCCAAGAAAGACACGGGCTGCCTCGGAAAAGAGTAGAATTTAGAACAATGGAATATTTTATTTTAGCAAGCGAAAGTGGCAGTGGGAGGGGCACGTAGCAAGAAGAACAGATGGCCGTTGGAGCCGAAAGGTTCTCAAATGGAGACCGCGTACCGGTAAACGAAGCGTGGCACGGCCTCCTGCGAGGTGGACGGATGACATAGTTAACGACATACGCATTGGATGCAGACCGCCTCCTACCGGTCGGATTGGAGGTCGATGGGGGAGGCCTATGTTCAGCAGTGGACGTCCTGTGGCCGAAATGATGAATATTTTAGACAGGACCGATGATAAGCTTTTCAAACCATACATCACTTGGGCATTGACCTAACAAAGACGACTATATCAGCAGTGATATCTCAAATATTTTGGCACAACTGAAAATCCCCTAGTTTATTTATCAAGAGTTATCTCAAATGTATCATAATTCCACTTGAAGATATCTTCTTCTGTTTAAGATTGACACAGAAAAACATTTTATCTGAAGATAAGTTACGTTTTCATTGTAGACGATTTAGATTATACAAATCACACAAGATCGACATTGACACGTTAACTGAATCATTGTTTTGACGGCTTGCTCTGGTTTTACTTGATTTTTCGAACTAGTTTGATGACACTGATTCATATAGGTAAGTGCCTGTCACGAAACTTAAATAAATTTCCTATTAAATCATTGTATAGGTATTAAATGAACATTATTACGTACTGAGCTATAGGTAAAGTATATGGATGTGTATTGTAACATTTGTTATTTAAAAACTTAGTTTATTAAGACCCAACTACCCAATTAAAACAACCAATGGTATATTCACTATGAAATATACACCAAGACTTGACATAGCGAGTTCATTCTGCGTAAATAGCAACATTCAACATTTCATGATAGTTTGAATACTTTGAGATAACTTGCACTTCAAAATATGTGAAAACTAACATCCTTAGTCACCCCAAATATGGGGAGCTAAAAAATAGTCGTAACGTCGTAAAGGAAACACTCTCGAAGCCAAAAACCCCAGGTGTACTGGTGGCATGTAAAAATAAATACATCAAAGCAATTTTTATTTTTTGTTATTTTCATTTTTTATACCGTTTCACTTGCGTTATTCACTCTCCATCGTGTTAGTAAAGCTGAATGAAACAAAAATTTCATGAAATCGCAAGACGGCATCATTTTTTTTTTCACTGACTTTACTGATACGATGGAGAGTAAACAATCTGAAAAAAATTGCTGATGCCAATATGTTGTGTACCACGAGTACTATCCGGGGCCTTCGGCTTAGGTAGTGTTTTCCTTGCAACCTGTATATCACAATAAAATGAATTGAAAGAAAAATAGAGGTTATGGCTATCGTGTATACCTACAATGGAAAAGTTGGGATAGCTCGAAACTGGTTAACAAAGTTTTATTTTGGCGTAACCCTTATAAAGGTCAAATAATGTTTATTTAATTTCAAAACGTATATCCGAGTCGTCTTTTTCTTATTTTTTTTTATACCACTTAGGTGTCAGACACGGTCCACCTGATGGGAAGCGGTATGTTTACAACTCAAACTCACGGTTTAAAACCAAAACGATCTAGTTGGCTTATTGTAGATTTTGACTACGGAAGACAGAATATATATGAGTACCTAAATGACGGAGATGTCACAACAAGATTTCTCTTTACAAAATCGAGTCGTCTGATATGGGATGGGTGAGAGAAGACGCGCGGGGGGACATCAAATCATACCTCGTACCCAGCGCGCCTGTCCCCTCAGTCTAAACCATGTCTAAACCCTTACCACTTTTTAGAAATCCATCTGACAAAAAACAGAACATCAGACATAAACGTGGACATAATTGTAGTTTGACTACTCGCCACTAAGCGCTACAAAGAAGTCTAGAATAATCTAATTATGTGCATAATGAAAATGAGATTTTTTTTTAAATCTATCGGTGTGGAACATAAATTATTTAGTCCACTTAAATAATTTCGCTGTTCAACGATAGATGGCCCAATTATTTATAATTTAAAATTTCAGTCAAATGTTCTACTTACTTATAATTAAAATATTTTTCATTAATGACCTCAAGCGAAATGATTGTACTGAAATTTTCACAGTATGCATTGAGTTATTAATAACTCTGATATATTTGAGACAAAATTACTTACATCTACTGTCCGCTTAATGATGCTGTTAAGACTTATTTTTTCTAAAAACGATGTTCCAGTGGTGAGTAGGGTAGCTAGAGCACACTAGAGATGTTCTGTGTTGTCAGTGGGAAGACTGAGAAACCCATCTTTGTCTTCTGCACTAACAGCACAGAGACTCTCTTAACCTTTCCTCTCCCCTTCCCTCCTCTTCTCTATATGGCAGGCAGCAAGAATGTGACGCCCCTGTTATTGCAAACGTCCATAATCCACGGTAACCACTTTTCAATCAGGTGGGCCGCGTGATTGTCTGCAGTAACGAGTAATTTATTCCTACTGTAGATTTATATCAATTATGCAAAGATACAAAGTAATTTTAAATAAATGTTCGTACACCTAGCAAATACAAGGACAACAACAATTATGGAGTACAAAATGACGTCATCCGAAGAATAATACCAACTGAACAAATCTTGAATTAAAAATATATAGCAGGAGAGCCAACGCATAATATGCTCTGAATTATTACTAGTACTAATGCTAGTATTTTGGTCAGGTTGAGAGATTTGATCCTATCGATTGACGTCATAAAAATACAGACTGTTATTTTTCAGATATTTGTCGGTTCCATTACCACAGATTATAATTATCTAATAAATAAAAACATACGGATCTAAATAATGTCATCAAAGGTCGGAACTCTAACGGATGCTCTGTAAAAAACGGTATTGTGTTTTTTATTGAAATGCGAGCCGGTCTCATCATTCTTGACGCTCGGCCTTCGCTACATAAAAACATACATTACCTGTATCATTGTATGACACAGGTAAACTCGGTACTGACACGTGCTACGCTTTACTTTATAAACTTAACTAGCTGACCCGCGCAACTTCGTCTGCGTCAGCCCGTTTTTGCAACATTTTTCATTCCTGCTCCGCACTCGTTGGTCGTAGCGTGATATTATATACATATAAACCTTTCTCTTTAACCAGTCTATCTATTAAAGAAAACCGCATCAAAATCCGTTGCGTAGTTTAAAAGATATAACCATACAAAGGGACACAGGGACAGAGAACGCGACTTTATTTTATACTATGTAGTGATGTAAACTCTTCTTCAAGAGTATAATCATATTGTTTAATAAATATTCAACACGTACTAGATAACAGGTTGAAATAAAACCACTGTTAAATTGCATTATATCGCGATTTAATTGAGATTAGTAACATTTTTTTCGACTTTTCGGCTGCGCTTCAGCAGTCATGGTCGCTGGGTGACTAAAGTTATTATCAGTTAGCTTGAAGGGTACGTTCTTAAAAGTGGGTTCTACCTGATTTATACTAAAGCAGTAGTTCTTGCATCAATCGTTAATCCAGGTAGCCGTCTACTCGGAGTACCGAGTCCCTTTATTTTCCAGTTTAAATGCATCGAGGTTGAACTTCGTTATTTTACGTAAAGTGACTCCCATTTCCCCTCCCTCCCCCAATATATTTTCTCTTGAAATTTATAAAACAATTACGAAGGTTTAAGAATTATTGAAAAGATCGTAGCAAGTGGAAACCTGTGGTCTCTGCCTACCCCAATGAGAAAGAGCCATTAAAATAACGTCTATGTATTGTATTTATGTTAAAAAGTACTTAATGAGTACTGTTTCAGAGGATTCCTTCATTCTCTGAGCCTATTTCGAACTGAGTTGGTTTCGACTTTCTAGTCTAACTAAGATGCGGCTGACTTTGATATTTTCTTGGAAATAACCATAGGACCTCCACAACCAAATTGGCGATATCGAAGTTCTGTAGATAGGCTAGTCGGACTTTTGAGGGCTCCAACTACCCGTAACGACTGCCATAGATGTTTGTATGGCAACCGGGACCGAGACGGCTTAACGTGCTCTCCGCGGCACGACCAGACCAGTGCAAATAGTCATATTCATGCATACAAATATTTTCACTGAACGGAGATTGAACCCGGGCCTCCAACGTAGCAGTCGTGTTCACTACCGCCACGTCACAGAGGCTTCTCCTTATGTTAAAAAGTGTATAATAAGTACTGATTATGAAAGGATTAAACTGATAATATATTCATATGTTAATCGAAGTACGTTCACCTCTAGCCCTAAGGTTACTTACGAGTAGTTACCGGAAACATAACATATTATCTTGTTGCAATAATTAAAATTACAATATATAAATGTGTGAATATTTTTCGTCAAAATATATAAATTAATTATTTCCGCATTGCTGATCTTGTGAGCATAATATCTTGGTTACAATTGCAGTCAATGACTTAATGTCTTTGAGGAATGTTTTTTAAATTTATCTACAAAACCCTACCAGCGGTAAGGGGTTCATTTAACACGATTACTGGCGGCTTACCTTTGCAGAAATGGCATGTATAATTTATATTCTAATAATAGCCATAATGCGTTATCTAAAACTTATTAGAATTGCAGATCAATCTGATATTAAACTAACTAACTAATTAATTAGGTCGAGGTAAAATATTATTTTCACCAACTTTCTTCTCCACATCTTGTAATTTCCTTGCGAGATTGGGAAGTCAGACAGCAGCCATTAAGTATTATAAACCACCAAAGTCGTTGGAGGTGATTATGTCAGACAAGAACCGTCTAAAACGCACGCCGTCTTTCTTTGATTGCCGGAGGTGAGATAGTAAAAGACATGTCTCTCGGACCCCGCAGACCCGGCGACACCTCTTTGAGATGACTCCCTCCCCAAATGTGGACCCATGGTGTCCCTAATGAAGATAATAATTTTTTAAATAACTTCCTTACTTCTACAAGTTGTGAAGTATCCAGATAATGTTTATTCAACTAAAAATGTCGAAAACTGGGCCACGAGTACTCCCACTACAGTGACTGGTGCGCAATACAATGACCCACAAAACCGCTGAACATGACACTCGGGAACTTCTGCGGCAAGTCAAATGGTTTTGTATATTTGAGATTACTCAAAAGGAAACTGATGGACTGGGGAACATTATATTCCGATTTCCCAGCTTCAGTGGTTAGATCGGTGATACATCAATTAATTAGTCAGAACTCAAGTCTGATACATCCGTGATTAGTGGACAGAATATAGAAATACAGAATAAAGAAATGTAACTAAATTTGGTGCTTCGACCGGAATCAACACGAGCACACATACTTTAAACGAGTACCCATAACATTTTTTCGTATTATGTAAATAATATATAATAATAATAGGTCTTTACATATGAGACAGCCTCCGTGGCGCATGGCGTAGAGGTGGAGCATCGAAGTTCAGCCGCATCACAGTTAGACTGGAAAGCCGACCCCAACTGAGTTGGGAAAAGGTTCAGAGAATGATATGATGTAGGGACGGTATCTGGGAAATGGCGCGCGTCTTGTGGACTTCTTACCATGCAACAGGTAAAAAGTTATGAGGAAAAATGTTGTGATAAAATTATGTTTTCGGTTTCGAGGACAATGTGTAAACTTTATATGAACTAATATATCAAAGTACGAAGAACGGGTTATAGTCAAGATGTGATCAAAATAATTATAGTCTTTACGGGCACCATTTGTTTTTGGACTGTCTTGTGAGGGTAGGGCGGGTTGCAACGAAAGTAGTCAAGCTAAAATCTACCAATCATAGAATTAATTAAATCAATTCGCGCGTGCCAGGGCATTTTTCTATAACGGTTTAAGTCCAAGATTCATGCCGACAAGTTCAGAATAACGTACAATGAAAAAAAAAACAAAAAAAATTGTTACCTAGATTCCTACTTATCGTTTTTTTTAATAATATTAGCAACCGGAATTACTAATATTTTTTTTTTTTTTTTTTTTTATACCACGTAGGTGGCAGACAAGCACACGGCCCACCCGACGGAAAGCGGCCACCGTGGCCCATGAACGTGTGCAACACCAAGGGCGTCACACACGCGCTGCCCACCCTGAAGGGAAAGGGGGAGAGTTGGGAAGGGGTGGGGAGGCTAGGAAGGGGAGGGGAAGGAGGGGTATAGTGAGCTCTGGCTACCCTACTTACCGGCGGGAACACAACACGATGGTTATTATGACTGCGGTCTTCTGTAGGGCGGAGGTACTTCCCCAGTTGGACAGCTCATTTCGGACGGGAGATACCGTCGTGTCCTACCTCCGTCAAAATATTATATATAATATTCCGTTTAACCCTTGTAACTAGGCTAAATTGTCTGTGCTAGGAATGGGTTCACGTCGGTAGTGTAATGGCCAGGATTCGAATTTGGGACCTCTCGATCGTAAGATCAACTTCTTAACCACCGACGCATTTTTATAAAATACCTAACTGTTAGACTATTATAAATATAACAACAAACTACTTAACCAAATAGGTGCAGTCGTTTTGAAGCAATAAGTTTACCAACATTAGTGGCAAATTGATTTTCATTTATATTGATATGTCACGCGTGGAAAAGTAAACACATTTTCTAAGTTAAATATATTCTAAGAATGTATGACAAAGAGTTAGTTTCTGTGTCATGGTTAAATAATATTAATATATATTAGTGGTATGGGTAATGGACTGCTTAGACGTGTTCTCGGGTTCGATTCTAGGTTTTACCATGGCACACACCAATGACTTTTCGAAGCTTTTCGAAGTCATGTGTGTATTTATCGCAGGTTCATAAGTGCCCGGTTAATGGCAATAGGTTCGTCAAATGAAATGTTCATTCGTGAAATGTGGGTGCTAGCACCTCTGCCTACCCCTTCGGAGATATAGGCGTGAGTTTATGTATGTTCAAAAGGCAACTGCAGAAAAGTTCTCGAATGGAGACAACGTAATGGTAGGCGAGGCATAAGACGCTGACCTCGAGATAGGCGAATGACATTTTCAAAGTCGCGGGGGCCCACTGGATGCAGCCCGCCACCAACCAGTCGGATTGGAGGTTCAGATATATGTAGACGTCCTAGGATGGTGATGATTTCCACATTATTATCTTAACGCAGTTCTGAATTGGTTAGAAGTTCGAAAGTATTTCGCTTGAGAGCGCTCCTGAAGATGCCTCGTTTAGATGCGAAACACGTGTCGAGGTTTGTTCTACGCACTTGCAGAATATTGCACATACGACAACATCTCTCCTCGGGTAAGAAGTCTTTTTACTTGCTTTTAGGGGTGTGGTTTGACATTCCTTTATGATATTGATTAAAACAAATCTCGCACACCCTGACTGACTCTGGTCCTCACCGGTTTTGAAGCCATCGGAAAGAAGGTGTACGCACCGCGCTGCCGCCTAGCAGTTCTCGTAATCTTGACTACAGAACAATACCTTGTTTATCGTAGATCATACATTATTCACGACTTATGTAAATCATTATCTACCTCTTCAAAAGGCTTCTACAATGAGCGGCAGAATAGCGTAATTAACATGTATTTTGCAGACAACTGAGAAATATGTTTTTCATTATGTACAGCTGTAAGACGAATCAGTGAGAAACAAAGTTGTTTTGAATCACAATGACGTACAATTAGCCGCAGTGGTATTGTTTAAAATGATTTATCTGAGGTGTGAATATAATTAGTGTACCTACCAGCAAATGATCCTTTCTTAACGCTTGTCTGCCATCTTTTAAAAATTTTAAAATCTCATCATCTTTTTCAAATGATTATAAAAATTTTGACAAATATAATTGTAAAACTTTGACATTCATGTGAGCTCTTTATAGGCCTAAACTGTATAAACAAAATTGATTCTTTGATTCTTAATCTAAGTGGTATTAAAAGACATCTGAAATGATAGCCCCCACCGGAGCCGGTTGGGTAGGTAATGTCGGACTCAAACCGACTAAAACGCACGCCGCCTTAGGGTCTTTAGTTGCCGTAGGTGAAATAGTAGTCAACATATCTCTCGCACCCCGGTAGACCCGAGACCCTCTCTCCCAAGATGACTCCCATCAGATGTAGGGACCACGGTGTCCCCGTCTAACCCCCGGGTATGAGGAGGCGCACATTGCGCCGAATCCTAAAACACTAGAATCGTTTAAAATGAAACCTTTAAAACCTACCCCTAACCCGGATTAAGGGCGTGTGCATATGTATGTATGTCTGTATGTCTTATCAGAGGGAACCTATCTATAGTTACAGATAATATATTAATTATCTTCAGTGTGGTAAGTGAGGTTAATTACCTCGTTCATTACAGGTGCGAACTGGTTGTAGTGCGATGAACTCTAATTGCACTTCATGATGTTAAATCTTTGTACATACACTCATATTGACAGCAGTTTTCCGTCTCTATAAAAAAAATAATCACTGTTAGGTAGAAACAATTTACACGTCAAAACACACATAAATGTTTATAAAACCAAAACTACTGATTAGATGTATGTATATAGTAGATGAATGTATAATATAGTTTCCTGACTATATACATTTTTATGGGACCAAATGGCAACTATTTTGCATCGAACTGAAAAAGGAACACGTAAATCGAATCAGTAATTTCCTCCTTTAAAATCCTTTTTGGAAGTCGGTTAAAAATAACGGCATGAATGTCGTTAAGTTAAAGTTGTGTGAAATAAGAATAGCCATCTGATACTCTCCAAGAAGTTAATTGCCAGTGCTTGAGCGGCTAAGCACGTTATTATATATTTCCTTGCGATTTACACAGCATAGCAAGAAATCGGGTCAAAAAAATTCCCAATTTATTCAGCTGCTACATTTTAGGCTAAGAATAAATTTTTGGCATACCTATTTTTTTACAAAGTACCCATTCTCTTTAACAAAGTTCTATTACGTGACAAAATGTGGGTTTTCAATATTATCTTTACCTACCTGTTCGTAGATAACCCGTGTGATCAAGTCATTGGTGTGTGCCATGGTAAAACCTAGGATCGAACCCGAGACCGCATCTCAGCAGTCCATTACGTAGGATGGATCTATGGTCTGAAATTAAAAGATTTTTATTTTTTATTTTTATTTTTTTATTTTATACCACTAGGCGACCGCGGTTCCGTGTCACCTTGTATACGAAAACTATAATATCTTTACTGTTAGAACTAATTTGTAGAACGTACTTTAGTACTTTAGTGATAATTTCCGTCTTTGTACCGAATCAAGGACATTTTAATAATGGTAATAAAATTGAGAAATGAGAACACGGTTTCCTTTACAATGTGGTTCATTTAGCTAAACGCGTTTGAAGTTATATTCTTTATATTCTTAACCCGGCCGAACGTTTGTTCGGCGACAGTACTGCGAAAAATAGCGGATCCCGGAATCCTAGGTGGCAGCTTCGGTTGGAGGTCGCAGAATGACCTCCGTCCTCCATGAGCGCGGGCTTGGGGGTGACGGGTGGCCGCCTGTCACCGTAGCAGAAGCAGGCCGCGATGGCGGCGCAAAAATGCACCTCCCCACATTCGGAGGTTAGACTGGGACACTATGGTCCCTACACCTGAAGGCGGTTACCTCGAAAGAGATGGCCGGGGTCTGCCGGGGTGCGATGGATGTGTTAGTTACTATCTCACCTCCGGCAACTAAGGATACAAAGACGGTGTGCGTTTTAGTCGGTTCGAGTCCGACATAATCTCCCCAATGGCGGGGGTGTCCGTGGGGATTTTTCGCACTATAAAAAAAAGGTGAAAGCTTTGGATGCGACTGGGGCTAACGCAAGGATGATGAGTCTGACTGCTCTATGTAAACATGTGGTACACTATTTGCTAACAGATTAGTTTGACTATTACTAATATCTATGTGTTATAACTATTACAATCGTTTACTTAATGTGTTTTAACATTTACTAGTTATTGCCGAACTAAACCTGTTAAACACATTAGTGGTTCATTAGCAGGTGACTTTTGTTATCACATGCACGTTTCCAACCTCGGAGAGATTAAAAATATTGAAAGTTATATTCACTGCAAGTACTTAGATAAATCGACAATATTCTAACGAAGCTAGATCTAAATTTTCCGTCGATATTTATTTACTTTTTATTAAATGCCTCTGGTGCCTTCACCCTCATGGAATTCGTTCCCTTTCTTCTTCACAGTTTTTCCATATTTTCTGACCGTTTGAACCTTCGGTGGACTACGATAAAGCTCTGTAAACCAAATTAACCTGCATCAACCCAGCCGTTCTCAAGTTTTAGCGAGCAAAACGAACAGCAATAATTTTTATAATCGATTATAAAGAAACTATCAAATGAGATAATGTAGGTACATCTATAACTTAAAATATACAATAAATAGGTATTCAGATAAATAGGTAAATAGATATTAAGCATTAGATAATTAATTTTCAAATTTGGCAACAATGACATACACAGAAGTGTTGTTGAATGTACATGTACAACTGTTATATTAATATTTTTCAAGATAACAAGATGAAAAAGCCTGCGCAGTATCTATCAATTAGCAGGGGAACTGACTTGCATGTAAGGTTGGCTAAGTGTGGTCTTTTCCTATTAATCTTCAAGGAAATCATCATTGCATCAATCGTATTTTCCTGATTGCATTCGAGGCCAAGGTGAACTTGGAGTTCAGGATCCGCCTACCGGCGTTTCCACTTCCACTTCGCACGATCTTGAACGTCCATGGGAACTGACCACTCGATCCAGAAAGTTCCACTCAAGAGTTATTGTGAAAGGAGGCCCCTATGGATCTCAATCGAGACTCTTGAGCCACTATCTCCAGGCCTCCTTCATGGCGGCTTTGACCGCCAAGCTGAGTACCTCGCGGACTACAGCCGTTTTTCTCGGGTGAGGTCTCTGATCGCTCGCCTTCCGCAACGGATGTACTGCCTCTGGGCCGCGTCGCTTACTGTACGCTGCCCTGCTAGGTGGGGACCACCATTAAGTCAAGCTAGGACCTCTTAGTCCTTCCTCTCCTACCGTTATCCACATGTCCTGGCGGTTACCGCAACCAACTTCAAGGAAAAAAGTTAATAACATTATCAATTTTCTCCCACAGGTCATGGAAAATACAACTACTTGCTGCTATGGACGTGTTTTGTGGTGATCATCGCCATGGGCACCGACATCTTCGGTCTGGGCATCGTGGTGACCGCCGCCACTTGCGACCTGAACATGACCCTGAGTCAGATAGGAATACTGTCTTCCATGCCTTTTGCAGGTAAGTTTAGTTGATAATATTTCTAGCTATTCAACTTCTAATAAGCTTCTTTTACTGAAATTTGAAGAGTAGATAATTATGTTCACTTTCTCAAATAGATTTGAGATTGGAAAATATGAATGTGTAAACATGGATTGAACCCTCGACTAGTCTCCTACAGGAAGAATGCTCTGACCACTTGTAGACCATGTCTGGACCATTTAAAATTATTTTTTCACCTGAGGAAGTGCCTTTGGATCCATCTACTAATCAAAATCGTGTCAAGATATTATCTTTTTCCAATTATGAATCGGTTCTAATATGCTATCTATTAGTCCATCACAGTCCACGGCTGGACATAGGGTCTCTCACAATATGAGACTTCGATCTACTGTTTGCAGGGTTGGTACAGGATTTTATTTCGAGATTTCCTTCTCTCGCAGTGATATCGTCTGAGTTTTACGTTAGTCATGAATAATTTCCGTAGTAAACTACATCCTCTGATAAAACTGTATCGCATTTAAATTTTCATTTTCCTCCTAATAAATAAAAATATAGAATAAGGAACTAAATGAGGAAAACTCAGAAAAAAGTGGCCTTTTCGCAATAGTCAACAATGTCAGGTAATCCTTGATATTAGACGATCCGGAAATAAATTTTGTAATAAACATGTAATAAACCTAATTATGATGTTTACTGGTGATAATAAACGCGACTCCTTCGCAGTTCGGATTCGATTCCCGCTGATTGCAAATACTTGCGTGCATGAATATGAATATTTGCATTGGTCTGGGTTCTCATGTATATCGACTTATGATAATGTTATGTAAACGCTTCTCTGCAATTGAATATGGAAAATTTCATCATATCAGCCATAGGACGTCTACTGCTGAACATAAGCCTCCCCCATTTGGAGGGGTTTTCGTACCGTGTCCTCGCCACGCTAGTCCAGTGCGGGTTGGCGGGTTGGCGCATGGCGGGCCTATCAATTCTAACAAGTTTAGCATACTCGCCTCCCCTACTATAGTTCTGATGTTGGTATCACATCAACAACTCATCCCACAATGGATCTTTTATTCAATAAATTTGCAATTCATTGTTTGCGCATCAGTGAATTGAAAAGGGAAATACGGTCACATTAATAATACATGAATACATTTAAAGACACGCTATGTATACCTGACTTAATTAGACTTCTACAAATCTCAATAGTGTGCATTATTTGCAATTTTCGCACAAAAAATATTTACAACAATTGTATTATAAGTATTTATAACTTGTCTGGCAAGGTTATGCATTCACATGAAACGTTGATGTCAAGAGATCAAATCCCTCGCTGGGTATTTTTGTTTGAATTATTGAAGACGAATAAAAATACGTAATGTGTATGTCAAGATCATGTTAATTGAAAAAGTGTGATCTTCTGAAATTCAAAATTAAAATTTCAAAAATCGTTCTTCCTATATAGACCTCAATCTGGAACTTACACAACGTCTATATAAAAAATATACTACAAGTTAGTGAGCAAATGGACCACCGCACCGGTTTGAAACGCGGCCCCGGCCTGAGAAGACTCCGGCAAGACTCAGTGGGCTTTTCTTTTTTTTTTTGGTCTAAGGGATTACAACCCCCTACCCAATTTGATTATTGCTTACCGACTTATTATCGCTTATATTTTTTATAGATGATTATAGCAACCGAAATTACTAATATTCTCTCTAACCCCTCCAGCTAAACTCATTGGCTTATGTTAGGAGTGGGTTCAAGACGTTCGCGTTAGTGTAATGGCCAAGATCTGAATCCGGATCCTCGCGATACCGTTCCAGATTCGATCTCTCAGAGACATACCGAGCATATCTCCATAATTCATATATTCAGTGCATAGTACATGATTCATAATTTAAACATAATTGATAACACACTTGTACTTCTCCACTGTATTACAGTGGAGAAGTACAAGTGTGTCATCAATTATGTATAAAAGTGAGCTCCACCAAGTGCCATCAATCAACAGTATAAATAATCATAATTTAAATATTTCAGGTATCATAGTAATGTCGTACCCCTGGGGCTACCTGTCCGACACGAGAGGTAGACGGCTGGTGCTCATGTACGCCATGTCGGGGAGCTTCATCAGCGCGGCCCTCAGCAGCCTCGCTCCAAGCTGGCAGGTTCTCGCTGCTCTGAGATTTATCAGCTCAGCCATGTAAGTGATATTTCTGATTTTTTTTATACCACATAAGTGGCATACAAGCACATGACCCGCCTGATGAAAGTGATTACCGTAGCCGTGGTGTTGGGATCAAGGGCTTGATGCAAAAGGCAGTACTACTCGATACGGCACGTATTGTGAGGAGGTTCCTCTCTCTGGAGCCTTAACCACCGGTAGCTTGGGTGCATGTACCGAATATGTCGTATTATTAACAAAAATCACAAAATAGTGTTAGTAACAATAACCCAGATACATAATTTGTGACTGCAACAATATTGGGACACTGTCTACATTGCGGGCAAGCGCACCCAGTGTCCCAGCATCGGACAGTTCCATTTATCGCAGAATACTCCCAAGAGGCTGTGTGCTCCGTATTCTCTGCATGAAGGATGCACTCTCTTTGCCAATGATGGCATGGAAGTCATCAACCCTCGCTTCCGCAAACATCGACACGCAGCAAAAGCGTGGAAATCTCACCAGCATCTTGAACGCATAAAGATAGCTTCAAAATTAAGTTGTAAAAGGCTGTGTTAATTCCTATCTTAATAAATAAATAAAAACTAAACAAATAGATAAAGAACTAACTAAGTGAAACGCGTATTAATTTATTCATGTCTTATCATATATTTATTTAAATTGTTAACAATCCAAGTGAAGTATTTCAACAAGATTACCGTCTTGTTCATACTTATGTATTTGTAAGATCCTTTGAAATTATACTATGTCATATAATGAATAGATCTAGGTTTATTTATTTATTTTTCAGTTCACAAGGCATTATATTATAAATACAATAGTAGAACTTAAGTGAACATGATCCCGATTCTACTTTTTTAAACATAGTCACACGACTGAGATCACAAAAGCTGCCTTGGCATTTTCGGTTTTATATGTATCAAAATGAAATGAAAAAGAGTTTATTAAGTACATCGTTTCATTCACTCTACACAATGTCATTTATTTTGAACTTCAAATGCATATAGGTAGAGTCCAAAATTAAATAGCACGTTTTGTAATCTTTGTTCTTTAACAATGGTTGTAATTTTTAAAAATCGAACAAGAGACTACTTTCTCTCGCAACTATAGCAGACATATGTATGTAGGTGTATGTATGTATGTATGTATTTATTTATGTAGGTATGCATGTATGTATGTATGTATGTATGTATGTATTTATGTATATGTGTATGTATATGTGCATGTTGTGTGTATGTATATGCTGTATCTATGTATATTTATGCCCTTTTATCTGGGGTATACGTCTCGTATACCTCCCACATCAAATTCGATGCTTCTTGTGCATTAGACTTTGCCACTCATACATCAATTCCTCTGTGCACTCCCAGGTTTGCTGGAAGAAAACTCAACTTTGAGTTAAGCTCGCCTTTGTACATCTCGACGGTCCCTACGTACATAAAGACATGTCGAAAACAGCATTTTTTTTTTAATTGCTTATTCGCTTTAGATTGTCCATATGCACATATCTACATAATTTTTTTTTCTAAATATGATGTATTTCACTTCATTTACAAATCGTATAAGGGAACAAGTATTACAATTACAACGAATAGGTAAGTGTCGTAGATGCGGATATCTATACATATAGTTTTGTACGCGGTGTTTTAAAATGTGCGCCACTCGGAACCACGCGGTTATGTTTGACTTAACGTCTTGTTCGATCGCGTGGTGAAATAAATTAATGTTTTGACGCCGTTTACATTTATTGGTGTGTGTTTTAGTTATACGTAGACCATGGCTGTACGAGTCAAATCTATGTGTGCTTTTACCGTTCCCATACTGGAGATGCCGAGACAACTCGACTCTTTGAATATCTGCGCAGGAGCGGTTTCCGAACGCTGAATTGGTATTTTTGGGGGACTTTAACGCCCACCACGAGATTTGGTTGAGCTCCTCCAAATCAGACCATACGGGAAGAGCCGCCCACGCGTTTGCTCTGGCTCACGGCCTGACCCAACTGGTACACGAGGTCACTAGGATATCAAGAGGGTCGGGCAAAGCACCCTTTTTGCTAGACCTTCAGCTGAAAAGCCACCCAGACCAGTACAATGTTTCGGTGCAAGCCGCTTTGGGCAACTCCGATCATTGTCTGGTCTGTTCCAAGGTGCCTATCATAGCGCCCTCACGACCAGTGCAGGGAAATCGGCGTCTCTGGCACTACTCGTCAGCGGACTGGGATGGACTGCGTAACTATTTTGAGTCCATTCCGTGAGTTGAGCGCTGCTTTGAACGTAAGGACCCATCGGATAGTGCAACTGCTATCGTCGGTGAGATCAGCCTAGGTATGGAGTACTATATCCCATACACTGATGTCACTGGTGCTCGCGGAGGGCGCCCTTGGTTCGGGCGCGAATGCGCAGAGGCTGTTCATCATAAACAGTCTGCGTATCTCGCTTGGGTAAGGGCGCGCCGTATGCACGATTCCAACATAGGGTACTTTAAGGCAGCGTACAACAAAGCCACTAGGGTCTGCAAGAGGGCTTACGTCAGAGCGGATGCGCATAGCACGGGTTGGTCTAGAACTAGTGGCGCATCCCACGGGCAGCGCTGCCTCCTGGCGACTGGCCAAAGCCGTGCAAGTTAACTTCTGCCAGCCTTCGCTGCCCCCTCCCGCCTGCGTAACCCTGATGGATCCCTGGCCCATGAGCCGCAAGAGAAAGCAAATTTGCTGGTTAATCTCTTTGCGACCAACTCCCGAATCGACGACTGTGGTATGCAGTCACCGACTCTACCCAATAGTGACCACGCAATGCCTGATATCCGTATCAGGCAACGCGATGTCCGAGCAGTACTGCAGTCACTTGATGTCCGGAAAGCCAGTGGTCCGGATGGTATACCAGCGGTGGTTCTTCAAAAATGTGCAGTGGAGTTGTCTCCAATGCTCACGCGACTGTACCGACTCTCCTACAATTCGGGTACAGTGCCGACGGCGTGGAAAGAGGCGAATGTACGGAATGTAGATTTCCAAGAAGGGAGATCGCTCAAACCCAGCCAACTATCGACCCATAGCCGTCACCGTGCAAGGTTTTCGAGCACCTTATCAACACACAGCTCGATGAGGCTACAAGTAGGTACTTATTATTTAGATGATAAGAAGATTTTTACTTAACAATAAATAGTTTTCATTTATAAACCTTGTTTAGTTAATAAAAAACAATCCTGATAATTTTATCTTAGAACATGTCTTTGTTTACATTTCAAGAACTATTGTCCTACCCACAATGAATGAAACCGCGTATAAAGCGATATGTCTCCATTGATGTATTTTTTATATCCATGGGTTGGCGATCTGACAATTTTAACCTATCCGTTTGAAAACAATAACATAATGCTACGTTTTCATAATACATTTTATTTAAATTTTATTTTAGACACTGTTTTCTTCTTTCCTGCGTATAAAAAGGTATCATAGACATGTCTGACATGCTTTGATTTTAATCTTAACGTAGAAACAGTCATCTATCAGTTTTTCCAAGAAAATGTAAGAAAAGAAAATATGTATAAATGCCATTATAAAGTTCCTAAAGCTAATAAAACATTGTAGAAAAAAAGTATTTATGATTGTATATAAAATTATTTCTAGAGCGGTTTGAACATAAATTACGCTCTCCTGTAAACCTCGGTTTTTGACATGTCTTTATATACGTAGGGACCGTCGATCTCGTCTCACTATTGTATATAGATATAATTTATGTGTACATGAAGAATAAAATAAATAAATAAAAATAAATAATTTGTAGAATTGAAGCCCAGATGGCTCAAAAATATAATGTAGTAAATGGTATAATGTAAAAAGGTAGGCTTGTTATAATACATAATATGGTTAGGTCCGACATAGAAATTTGAGGCCCAGAGACTGTGGCGTTAGCTTACTCAAAAAGGCTGGAACATCCGATGACCACCGCACCCGTAAAAGTCCAATAAGTTATAGGAGAGAATGCAGAAATAAGGCCTGTTAAACGAGAGTAGGTTTACTGAAATCAGAGATACTAATGGACGAATGAGACTGTTGCAAGCTTAAGGTTGGGCAGAAAAGTTAACAAAATAAAAAAAATAATTTAAAGAAAAACAAAAAACCCGACTGCCTAACTAACCTAACCTAACTAAAAAGAAAGAAACAAGCCCAGTAGTTAAAATTTCATACAATACTCACAGTCGGGGCCCCTTAGAAAGATGTGATTGGTAAAATTTAAATGAGCCCCATCGAAATATTTTTTTTTCATTTTGACAATATGGCGTCTGGTGGTCGCTGTGGTGAATTTTGATTACTGTCATGTCTTTAGTGACACTCGCAAGGTTAAGACGAATCGATTGAGGTAAGAATCATCAATGCGTTTAGGCTCTAGAACGCCACATAGAAACAAACATACATACATACATACATACATACATGCATACATAGACTGATAAACACAATACCCTCCTTTGCGTCGCGCAGTCGGGTAATAAGGATTTCGTTTTTTTATAGGACTTAGGTAGGGACTAAAAATAATGAAAACATATGGTTTGAATTTAGTTTTTACAGCAAAACTAAGATTTAAGCATTATTGGGTATAATCAGATGACCTTGCCATCATCCCTATTCTCATGTTTGCATCGTTAATCGGTGACTACGAACTAGTATCAATCAACCTTGACATAGACGATGAATGCGCTGAATCTGTATTGTCATTTGGTCGGCCAATGATGTCATCAAATAGTTAGTTTGGACTATCATTAGCTACCTATAGAATTACTCTTTTCTGTGCCAAAGATTTGTTTTATGTCTTTTGCAATATACAAATTGATATTATATTCATAAAACAAACTTAACTGATCTCGTAAAAATTCATCTAGATAATTTCCGTTAACATTAAATGTACTTACCCTCAAAACTACCAGTTGGGGTAGTAATTTCGAACTGGAACTGATTAATCACCACACCTGTCTGGAGTCTTATATTCCAAAATGAATAGTCCAAATGAAGAAGTTTCTTAGAATTTATTGTAGGTATCTACATAAATACATACACTCACGCTTGTTTCCCTCCAAGGTAGGCAGAGGCAGAGAATTACCACTCACATTTCATCATCCATTGATCCATGTACCGTGAGCTTATTGCCATATTCCGGGCATTGTTGACTCGAGCCATACATCTGAGGCTGAGTCTGATTGTATGATGGTAGATGGGATGGCCCAAATCTTCCTATGTAATATTGTACAAAGCGACAGGATAGGGTTGTTTAACATCAGACAGATATATACAGCCTACACTCAAATCAACACTAGTACCCGAAATACGGCAAAAGACTCACCCCCTATTACTTGGCATTTGGTCCCAAGTAATGATTAAATGACAAACAATGGTTAATGACATGTAGGTGTTAATTTTCCTCTTGACTACCCCGGAGAGATATAGTCGTGAACATAGTATAATTGTAAAGGTGTAAGGTAACTCATAAGGTAATCTTTCTTACTCCGATAGACACTAGTCCATCTGATCACCTTGATACCTCCATCTTATTTCAGGAATCAGGTACTTCCTTGTAGGTATTTGTTGCTATTAGCCCTTTATAGACCCGTTGTTTTTAATCTGTAATTAAGAAAATGTTATTATTTTCAGGTCCAGTGCTGCAGAATCAGCCACATACGCCCTCCTGGGCGAATGCTGCGGTTCTAAGGTCCGTGCGAAGTACATGTTACTCATCACCAGTGCTTTGATGTTGACTCCAACTTTATATTACAGTAAGAAATATTTTTTTAAGAATATGAAGTGCTATCTGTTTCGACATTCGTCACTTTTATAGTGTTAATTCCGGAACATTCGACAATCGGACCAACCTTGATCGGAGAGACTTGAACCTACTAATAACACAAGCTATTAAGCTTTGCTGGTCACACACACACATACGCTGTAGATATAGAAGATACTTACCTTACCTTACTTAGACCTTAAGGAAGATTTGCAGGTTTAGATTAAGAGAGCTTATAAGTGACCAGTGCAAGAGACAAATACTCAAAATAATAAATCGTAAATCTAATAAAATAAATAAATAAATAAACTGACACCTATGTCCCCGAAGGAGTAGGCAGAGGTGCTAGCACCCACATTTCGCCAGTTAATGTTTAGGTCCCAATGTAATAGGTGGCGAACCAATTGCCAATAACTGGGCACTTATAAACCTGTGATACATACACACATAACTTCGAAAAGCATCGAAAAGTCATTGATGTGTGCCAAACCTGGGATCGAACCCGAGACCTCGTCTCAGCAGTCGTTTACCCATACCACTAGGCTACCGCGGTTATTATATTATTATCTTTATTTCAGTAACGGCCTACCTCACAATGAAACTGGACTTCTCACTCTATCTCCTGGGTATAGTGTATAGGCCCTGGCGACTTCTCACCCTGTTGATGGCAATTCCTCTGGGACTGGCTGCGTTGTGCCTGTGGTACTTCAGTGAGAGTCCCAAGTTTCTTGCCAATGTGGGGAGAGGAGACGAGGCTGTAGCAGCAATGAAGAGAATGTACATTGTGAATGGCAAACATGAAGAGAAGTTTCCTGTAAGTAGTTGATTATGATTATATTTAAGCATCATTATATTAGTATTTTACGTACTATGTATGTAGGTACTACTTTGTCATTGTTTTTTGAAGTCTAGAGTACTTTAAATAAACAAAAATGATAGAACTCGTTTCATCATCACCTTACGCTTGAGCCCTCACTGAACGTCAGACTCTACTATATAATTCACAAGTTACCCACTCATTTTTTACGTCTAGCGGCAGTACCCAAAGCGTTACCACACACACAAGTGGTTACCCCAGCGTATGGACGCAAAACCGTGGGTGTCTCACTCGTGCTACAAATTCTGTAGACAGTAGTAATCCTGTAGACTGTAGTAGATGCTCTTCTAAAGTCTTTCTTGAAGAACCCAATTTGTATAAACGCTTGGGAAACACAACATACCTATCTTAGTTCTTAGTTAGCCATAGTTTCGAATTTGATCATCCATGCCCAGGTGCAAATTTCACCTTTAGATGAACACCCATAATGAGTCCATATTTGAACTATTAATAGCCAAATTAATACGTGATATAACTCGAATGAAACGGAAAGCCATTTATAGATCCGTGCTAGGAATAAAATATCGATTAGTAACTTTAAAGAAGGCAGACATCCGGCCTATGCAGAAAATAATTATTGTCATAAGTAAGATAATTATCTTAAACAAGACCCATCTTACAGGGATAATGCTCTGACCACTGAAGCTCCTAGACCACGTCCAGAGAGATTCGAAAGTCTACTTCATGTCATTGGGGCCAACGTTGGAGCTATCTACCGAGAATCCAATTTAAACATTGTTTTTATACATTATTGATAACACACTTCTAGTTCTCTACAGTATTTGGAGAAGTACAAGTGTGTTATCAATAATGTATAACAGTAAGTTTCACTAAGTGCCATCAATACTCAGTATAAATAATTTTTTTTTTAATTACATTCTTCACCCTTGTTTAATTAAATTTTGAGGCATTAATGTGATAACTTTTACAAAGCTATTTTAAATTGGAAATATTGAATATATAGTTAATCGCGATCAGTCTCTATCAGGAAGAATGCTCTGATTACTTAAGCTACTAAACTACGTTGTAAAAGAGAATTTCGAACGCTTTAAACACACATTTCTAAACATTTGCAAGTGTGTGAGTGAAAAAACGATTAATTGACAGTTTACCTAATTCCTCAATGTATATATATGTACCAAATACTACGTAACATATGTATCAACATAACACACACATTCAGATGTGGGATATTTACTATCTTTTTTGCTGACTATACATGCCCCTTTCTTCTCCTGTGCGGAAATCTCATCAGATACCTCGTCAGCGAAGGTGGTACCTATTACATTGGGACCTAAACTGGCGGATTATGGGTGCTAGCACCTCTCCCAACCCTTTCAGGCGTGAGTTTACGTTATGTTTTTGTCATGTCATATAATTGTTTGTAGATAAAGCAAATCTACTTGGACGACGCCAGCAAAGAAAAAGTAGGAGACTTCTCTTTCCGGTCCCTGTGGGTGCAGATCGCGCCGCTGTTCAAGCCGCCTCTCCTCTCCAGGACCTTTCTGCTGTTCTACCTCACATTCGTCACTTATATCGCGTAAGTTAGCCTATCTGACTGGTAGAAATTGAGCGTCTGCTACTCTACAAGATGTTAACTGGTAGTACTTGTGAGGCTAAGCATGTGATTAATTTCCTTGCGATTTACAAAGCATAGCAAGGAATTGGGTCAACATTTTCGGTTACCTTGACCATTGGACATAGTCTTCTCCTAATATCAGGACTGAAGATTTGACCAGGCAGATTGGATGTTCTAATCTTGAAGTGAGACCGTCTTACAGTATATTAAATAGATATAAACGACGACCTCTGTGGCGTGGCGGTATTGAACGCGACTGCTACGCAGGAGGCGTGGGTTCGATTCCCACTCAGTGCAAATATTTGTACATGAATATGAATATTTGCATTGGTCTCGGTGTTTCTATGTATAATATGTATATATTTACAAAAAAAGAGTATCTAAGTATGTTTATCCGCATTCTAGAACCCATAACACAAGCTGGTTAAGCTGTGCTTACCATGGGTCTAGGTGGCGTTGTGTAGATTGTCATAACACTATTAAGTAGATTATAGCTCATAAGTACTTGCTAAAAACTGGCGGGCTAGCACGGAAGGTATATTGACAGCTCGTGAAGTATTTGATTTGTAACACCATTGTAACATACCGTGTTTCAAACAATAAATGATTACTATATAGAGTCTAATGACAGGCAAATATCTCTGCCTACTCTAGAGGGAAATTGGTGTGAGCATTATATATGTATGTATTAAGTATGCATAAATTATATTTCAGAAATAATAGCTTCGCAATTATCCTGCCCACCATCTTGAATATCTTCTTTTCGTCGTACGCGACTAGTGTCGCCGGCGCATCTTTCTGCGACCTTTTCAAACTAAGCAATACCACAAGCACTGAAAGCGAAATCCATATAGAACAGGTACTTAATAATTTATCCTTTTTTAAATATAGCTAACCATAGAACATAAATTCAAAGTTTCGAATCGCAGTTTGCGCTTTAAAGCCGGCACTCATACGAGTAATTTTTTTTTGTTTCTACGAGAGCGAGTGCTGTCAGCCTCAAAACCTTTAGAGGGGCCCTGAACCAGGGCCTCATTTGTCAATCATCAGGAGGACCAGCTGGCTCTGCAATCCTGCACGAGTTTTTTTTTAATTGGAAAGAAAGAAAGATAAAGTTTATTTTGTGAAACTGCAATACAATATAATTATGACCAACATAATTATTTATAAAATAATAATAAATTTACTTATCCTCTAATATAACAATGAAATGCACGATGTTTCACATATGGCAACACTGTTTAGCACATGTCTCGTACTATAGTCTTCTTTGTTACTTTCTTTGTTTACTATTAAATCTAGTTTTTATGACTGAGTTTAGATCTCTTCTCTAAATATGAACCTTTGAACCTCCTTGTATAGTTTGACTTTCAAATATCAGACCTCTTATAAGTATGAACCGTTGAACCTCATTCTTCAGTTAGGACCTCTTCTATTAATATGAATCTTTGGACCTCATTGCTAATGTCCATTTGGTGCCAGTAAAAGAATATCATATAAGAGGCGACAAACGAAAAAATGTACAATCGATATCACTGCGTGAGAAGGAAAACTCGAAACATAGCCTTGTATGTATGTACCAATCCGGCTGGCCAGTGTGAACACATTAAGCCAAAGAACCCCAACATTTGGAAGACCTATGTCCAGCTGTGGACCTTTATAGAACTTCAAACTAGGTTTCTGTTTATTTTTTACCGTTTTAGTAATATCTAGCAATAATTTTGAATGTAACGTAATGTATTGATCTATTTCAGGACACAGTGAATTGTACCAACCCAATTGAAGACAACACGATATGGGCAGGCTGTGCCCACGGACTGTCCTTCTTTATACTTAACGCTCTCATCTCACAGTGCGCAAGTAAACGGAAAGTATGTATTAGTAGATTTTTCCAATTAGTTATCTCATTTTATTTGACGTTTCACAAATAATTCATTACCTGGAAAGTCGACCCCAACTGAGTTGGGTAAACGTTCAGAGAATCATGATGATGATGACTGGCTGGAGTCCTAATGACAGTTTAATTAGGTATTCATGGTTGTGTTGTATCCCGCAATATTATTATATCAAAGCCACACGGCAGAATGTGCTGTAAGTAACATAACATAACATACATAATATAAACTCACGCCTATATTCTCGAAGGGGTAGGTAGAGGTGCTAGCACCCACATTTCGCAAGTTTATGTTTTGGTCCCAATGTGGTGGTGGCAAGCCTATTGCCATTAACCGGGCACTTATAAACCTGCGATAAATACACACATAACTTCGAAAAGCATCGAAAAGTCATTGGGGTGTGCCATGGTAAAACCTGGGATTGAACCCGAGACCTCGTATCAGCAGTCCATTACCCAGGCTATCGCGGTTAGTATGGAAATATTCTAAACTTAATTACATTAATAAGTAGATTTATTATCCAGTAGCTTCTAAGCCTTAGTTGCACCAACTACCTACCTGTTAAAGTAAACGTTTACGTCAAATTTAACATTAACAGTAACATTGATTCTAATGGTTTCTGCTAAATGTGTTGCACCAGTGTATTCAGTAGCTCGGTTAAAGTAATTTGTTTGATAGAATTTGACGTTAACAATTAACACTGTAACCGGCCAAACGTGGCCGGTTACAGTTAGCGTCAAGTTATGACGTCATTTTTACTATTTTCAAATGGTGCAACCTGTTTTATACCACCGGTACTTTAACTGCACTGTTAATGCTAAAGTAGAATGGTGCAACCCAGCGTAAGACTAATAGTTATATAGTTTCAAATTGTCCAAGAAAATTTGGAGTCCATTGTAAATACTATGTTTCTTTCCAGATAATGTCCATCATAATCTTAGTAATAGCAGCAGCAGCGGCAATAGGCATTGACAGCACCGGGGAGGCGGTGTCCGGGCTCGTGCTGTTCTACGTGTTCCTCACCACCGCCATGGTCTTCGGAGTCATATCCTCATACTTCGTGGATCTGTATCCTACGTCATACAGGTTTGTTCTTCTATATGTTTTTATTTAAATATAATTTAAAAGCTGTTCCTAAAATACTAGAGAATTATAAAAACAAGCGATGCCTACGTTGACGGGGCCCCCAATAAACGGGGCCCCTATACTCGGAGCCGTACTACACCGGTTCCCTCTACACAAGGGGCCCCTAATTTCATGTGTAATAGTTCCTATTTTCGCGGTGTCATATTTTGTGGGTAGTAATAAATAATAAATTTGGTGACATTTCTACTATGTGATTGTAAATCTACCATTCTGATTACCAAATATATTATGATTCCCGTTTTATGTTTAGAAATTTTGCTGAATTCTACGAAATTTCAATTTTTCTAGGTTTATTGTCTCACATCAATAGTTACGTTTACGCTCCGTTCAAGAGATTACCGTTGTCATAGTTCTAGAGATTAATGTATTCAAACAAACGAAGCATTTTACTTTTTCGTAGACTATGGATTAGAACCATTAAGCCACCGTTAAGCAGTCGGTCCCGGTTGCCACACCAATATCTATAGCAGTCGTTACGGGTAGTTGGAGCTCTCAAAAGTTCAACCAGTCTAACTTAGAACTTCGATATCGCCATTGGTCATTGGAACATTGGTTGTGGAGGTCAGATGGCAGTCGCTTCACGTAAAATATCGAAGTTTAGCCGCATCACTGTTGGACTGGAAAGTCGACCCCAACTGAGTTTGGAATAGGTTCAGAGAATGATGATGGATTAAAACCATAATTATTATTACGATATTTTAAATGTGGTCTGTTTTCCAGAGGGATGGTGGCGTGCCTAGGGATGATGGTGGCGCGGCTGAGCGCGTTCGCTGGTACCAACATGCTCAGCGGTGCCATGACGAGTCACTGCACCACAGCACTGTACAGCGGCGCTGGTATTGTTCTCAGTGAGTTTTTGATTACTTACATTAATTAAAAAAAAAATTTAGATTATTCTATGCAGTTCTATTTAGACCCCAAGTAGACATATCTAGCATTATGTTATAGATATGTGCATAGAAATACTCAGATCAATGTAAATCAAAAAGGGATTTGAACCTGCGGCCACCAGTTAAGTAGTGGGGACACACCGCTGCTATATTTATTTGATTATTATCTTGATTATCGATTATATTGATTATCGGTGAGTCTTTCCTCTGCCGCACCATTAAGTCCTGGAATTCTTTGCCAGCGCACTTGTTTCCTTCTTCCTACAGTCCCGGGTCCTTTAAGCGGGGCGTGAAAAAGCATCTGGTGAGGCCGTCAAGCTGAGCGCCACCATTGTAGCACTGAACGTGTTTGCAATAGTGACCCTCTTTCATGAGACTTTGCCTTCAGCTTAACATCAGGCGAGGTGAAGTCAAATTGACGTGCCATAAATAAAAAAATAAAAAAATGTAAGCAAATATTTTTGTTTTTACATTCTTTTCAAGTATATGATGTAAATATTTGAAAGAATGCAGTCAGTTCTCTTCAGCAATTGACGTAAAACTAATATTGCCCAAAATTCTTTGCAGGTGGTGCCGTAGCAGCAATTTTCTTACCATCAGACAGTGAAATATTTAATTAATGTTAGTCATAAGAGCGTTTTCACAAACAGGGGTTTTAGTCGAGCTACTGCAGTGTTACAAAACCCTTCACACTACAGTATGACTCTACGTTATAGTAGTTCAAAGTATGGAACTTTAAAATATCGACGAGCTGTCACAAAAATCGATAAAACCACAAACATGACAGTTTCACATTAGGTTTTTTAATGTTGTTTAGATGTTTATTCATGTTTTACTAAGGGTCTATAACCAAAATTTGTTGGTGAACTCATTATATAATCTAGATTTGGGAGCTTACGTGTGTGAACTGAGGGACCCACTTAAAGCGATATATCTTTTGAATGATGTCTTTACAAACTCTAATATTCATTTTACAAATATTTCCACATCTTTTACTTAGGACTATTGTTAGTTTAACTGCAAAAATAAAAATGGGCTCTCAGTCCACACATACACCTAAAACACGAATAATACTAAACATACGGGTGTGATAAGTAACCCGGTTGTGTTTTCTTAAAGGTTACTGTCATTAATGATAATCAAGTGGTCTACTTTAGAATGCGTGTGTGTGTATGGACCATAGACATTAATAATAGGTACTAGCGTAAATAGACTCAGAGACAGTGTTACCTGATTTAAAATGTCAGAGGCAGAGACTGTACCTTTATTGACATCACTGCAACATCTATTACTATCAAAGTTGCCTACGGAGGTAGGACACGACGGTATCTCCCGTCCGAAATGAGCTGTCCAACTGGGGAAGTACCTCCGCCCTACAGAAGACCGCGGTCATAATAACCATCGTGTTGTGTTCCCGCCGGTAAGTAGGGTAGCCAGAGCTCACTATACCCCTCCTTCCCCTCCCCTTCCTAGCCTCCCCACCCCTTCCCAGCTCTCTCCCTTTACCTTCAGGGTGGGCAGCCTGTGTATGACACCCTTAGTGTTGCACACGTTCATAGGCCACGGTGGCCGCTTTCCATCAGGTGGGCCGTGTGCTTGTCTGCCAAGTAAACGTTTCACGGTTCATAAACCTACCAACTCCGTCACTTTCTTACGCTAAGGTTTTGTGGTATAAAGATATATGTCACTTGCATACTTTGTTCCTCTGCAGCCTAGTGTTATGGGTAATGGACTTCTGAGACGAGGTCTCGGGTACGATCCCAGGTTTTACCATGGCACATACCAATGACTTTTCGATGCTTTTCCAAGTTATGTGTGTATTTATTGCAGGTTTACAAGTGCCCGGTTAACGGCAATAGGCTCGCCACCTAGACATAAACTGGCGAAATGTGGGTGCTAGCACCTCTGCCTACCCCTTCGGGGATATAGGCGTGAGTTTATGAGTTTATGTTATGTTGTAATTTTATGATTTGAACCACGGAATTAAGATACATACTTAATCTTTCCATAGTATGGACAGTGCCGATGGTATACTTTACTTGCTTCATTCAGACTCCGTCCGTCTTTTTCTCAAGGTTCATAGTTCAATGTATGTGAATGACTGTGTTTTGGACGTATAAGACAGTTTTACCCCCAGTTTGCGAAAGGCTAAAATTAACTAATCGGCTGTTAAATCTCTTGTCAAGTAGCAATTGGGTTGCTAGAAGCATGATTTATAAATAGTTTAATTATAAATATATAAATAGTTTAATTTGATCATCGTGTCAGTTAACATAGCAGTTGTCCAATTTACCTGGAAATTTGTGTGGCAACCGCAATTTATATTTATATTTCATAAATATAAAATATAAAGAATAATATTAATATATACACAATAATATATTATTTTATATATTTTTTATTTATTTGTATTTTGGCCTGATCATCGTTTCAGAAACCCAAATTGATTTGACATCCTTTTTAAATTATTAGCAGTGTTAGTTGATCAATGGTTTGACGGGCCTTTCAGAAACCGGCGGTAAAACGTATATCTCTCTCAAAGACATTAATATTTAGCGTAAATAGAGCCACAGACTTCTTAATTGGCGCATAATCAAATTTGAAATGTCAATAACAGTGACTTGCGACTTTTAGCTTAATGTCTAGACGTCATTACCAAAATTAGCAATTTAGTTTATAAAAAAAATGTTTCATGGTTCGTATTTCTATAGATTTCTCACACTTATAGTCCATTTGGTTAGGTACTTAAAAACGAAAACAATCTTAGCGTGTCTTTTTAATATGTTTTGTTTAAAAACTCAGTATAAAAATACTTTTCTGCTTAGTAACGTATTTTGAAGACTAAAAACCTGTGTCGAACCACTAGTTAGTCAGTTAAGTAGTCTAGTTTATTTGTTTAACATGTGTTTTTATAAAAAGTTGCCACAAGATTGTTTACTTACTTTTTTTAAGTACCTTTATAAATGGAGTATAGGTTTTGTGTAAATATGATGTCACTCGCACACTTTGCTCCTCTAGGTATAACTCTATGGTCTATCCCAGACATAATTCAATCATTCTATTCTACAAACGTATTTGCACTTGTCTAGAGGGCCTGTTCAACTTAAAAGCGCTGCAATCGCTCGAGTTAAACTCCTATAAGTGAAAAATAAGTTACCTTTTAGTATTATTTATTAGGTTTATGTAATATATAAATATAACTGTAAGATTTAATAGTACAAATGAACTGCGCAAATAAAAAAAATAACGTTCTGAAAGAGTTTTCTTTTAAGATTAAACATAATACCCTACCCAGTATGTGTTGTTTGCTATTATTTATATTATTTATATTGTATTTTTCTATTGCATATTATTGTATTATTCCTCGAGGGTCAATTTCATTCCATTCTATTCCGAAGGGACACCCTCCGGACGTCTTCGGACGCAGACGATACCACTGCAAGTAAAGGAAAATTGATATAAAACCCTGTACCAACTGATCAGTATGAAAACAGTAGGCCAAGTCAGCAAAGATTAGGAGGCCTAAACGGATATTCACCACCAGAGCCGGTTTGGGAGGTTATGTCGGACTTAAACCAACTAAAACGCACGTCGTTCTTGGGTCCTTACTTGCCGAGGGTAAGATAGTAATCAACATATGCCTCGCACCCTGGCAGATCCGGGGCCCTCTCTTTCCAGATTACCCCCTAAGTATGAGAACCATTTAACTTCAACGTAGTGATTTTTAAGTACGCCATGTTTACTTTCAGAGAGAGCGCCTGAAGGTAACCTAAAGGCAAAGTCTCACAAAAGAGAATCACTATTACAAACAGTGGGCCACAAAAGTTCTGGATAATTTGTAAAAAAATTGTATGAGAACTCCCTAGAAAACTACTAGTCTTAGAAGCTACTGGATAATAGATATACTTATCAATATAATTAAGTTTAGGATACTACTTGCATGAGTTTACTTATTTACAAAAGAAACTATTTAGGGAGGCAAGTACCTCCGCCGTACAGAATACAGCGGGGAATAATAGCCTTGTGTTGTGTTTCCGTAAGTAAGGTAGCCAGAGCTCACTGGAGAGGTATTGTGTTGTCAGTGGGAAGACGGAGAAACCCTTCTTTGTCTTCTGCACTGATGGCACAGAGACTCTCCTAACTTTCTGCTCTCCCACTTCCCTCCACTTCCCTTCCCACCTCTTCTATATAATCGACAGCACGAATATGACGCCCCTGGTGTTGCAAACGCCCATGGTCCATGGTAACCATTTTTCATTAGGTGCACCGCGTCTATGTCTGCCGCCAAGTTGTGTAAAAAAGACATCTATAGTTTATTTTATTAACGCTGTCTATGTTACTTTTGAATTGAATTACACTCAGGCTGTCAAAGGATTATAGATCTTAAGATATTCAGGCACTTTTAGAGCCCACTTGTGGAGGAACGGGATGTGATGTCCCTCCAACCAAAGGGAGGATGCTCCGACCAGGCAAGGTGCCGCGGTCCAACGGGTTGGGTTGTCGTATGTATATTGTACCATCGCGAGAACTTCATTTTCGCGATACAGGATCCGGATTATCGTAGGAGTTACTCTTGCTGTCGCTAGATGGCGCTGGGTACATGTGGTATCGCCAAACACTGTATATTATATTAATGTTGTAATAAATGTTTTGACATCAACTCAAAATATAATAAGTCAAAGATTTTTCGGGGTCGGACTCGTGCTTCACCTAGGTTATTTCCATTTCCACCTGAGTGAAGCATAGCACGTATAAACACGTAAAAAGTGGTATCCGAACTCTGAGGTAACAGCTTCGGATGAGATCGGAATTAACGCACGGATGATGATGATCTTAGAATCATACAGGGAAGACCATTTAACTGCATCAGTGTACAGTAACATCATCAGTTGGAACACGGGAACCTATTAGTATCCGTGCTTCACCCAGATTGAGAACCTAGGTGAAGCATGGGTCCGACCCCGATATCTCTAGTACCTTGCATTTCATCCACAGAATGGAAAAAACTAGTAGAAGTGCGATGCAATAGTTTCAGTAGCGGAACCGATGTCGCCAAACTCACACACATAACTTTTAATAATGCCATGCATTACTAGTAAATAATTGCTTTGATTGGTTGTACCTATTTATATACTACCTGTAATGCCATATTAACTCAAATCATACGTACCTACTACTAAATGAAAACGCACTACTCTTTTTAAGGTAGCACTTTTTTTCAACCGTTCAATAGCGATTACTTTGCTATAGATAAAAAGTAATTATGGCGTTTAGTAGGTACTTTGGATTGAATAAGCTTGAATATTTACGAAAAAGTTTAGACGTATTCTTATCAAAAAGGTTCACATTGTCGAATTTACATAACACTTCCACTTATTCTATGTTTTCTATGATTTTATTATACCATCAATTTATTAAAGTAAACGCGTGATGTGTCGTGGCCTCGTATCAACAAATCATCTACTACATCGATCTGCAGTTGTCGTATGTCGTCGGTTACAGAATCATACCTTAATACAATTAAAGGCAGAATAATTTTGATGCCTACTAACAGTTGTGTACAACAATGTTAACTCATAATTACAAAGGTACAAACATTGTATGACAGCGATGCAAAGCTTCTAGAAATATACCATAAAAACTGGTTGTGTACACCATAAAATTGATTATAATTTGCGACAGCTTAAACCGTGAATACTTTGACTACATACAAACCATATAGACATAGTATTGTTAGCAAACTGCATCGCAAAAAGGGGGCCAGGAAAACGCTTGAAATGAGAGTATGATTATTTTTGATCTATACACTACCAATGTATATATGTCATGAGATGTATGAATGTCTCAGCTTGTACTAAAGAGTTGAGAGTTAGCAAGCTGAAGTGGCAGTGGGCAGGGCACGTAGCAAGAAAAACAGATGACCATTGGAGCTGAAAGGTTCTCTAATGGAGACCACGTACCGGTAAACGAAGCGTGAGACGGCCTTTTGTGAGGTGGACGAAGGACATAGTCTAAGTCGCGGGTACGCATTGGATGCAGACCGCCTCTAACCGGTCAGATTGGGAGTCGATGGGGGAGGCCTATGTTCAGCAGTGGACGTCCTGTGGCTGAAATGATGATGATGTACTAAAGAGTGTTGTGTTTTATGATGTCAGTGGGAAAACCAAGTTACACCAACACTACAGAAACTCTCTTAAACTGCACAACTCTCTCCTCCCTTCTATAGGATGGGTAGCCTATAGGATCGGTAGGACTGTTGTTGTAGTTGTTGTTGCAAACGTCCATGGTAACAACTTTTTATTAGGATCTGCCACTTAAGTCGTATAAAAAAGTTTTAAACCGTTTTTTACGTCACATTGTACTACCCATCTCTGCGTCTATAGAGTTTGTATATAGTCTTATCTCGAATAGGAGGTCAAGGGTTTTGTTTATCCATATTTAGTCAAACAACTTTATTGAGCGTCGTATATTCCAATTAAAATAGAAAACTGGTTTTAACTGAACTAAATTTATTACAAATTAGTAGGATTAAGTTTTTGTATGATTTACGTATACTAATGTAACGTGTAACGTATAATAATGTTGCTAGTTCAAAAAGAGGTCCAACACGTCTTCAAAATATAAAAATCGATTTGAATAAATTCTTGACGGATTTAAAATGAGGTTGTTCTTGTAATAATTCATACTAGGGAAGACCGCGGAAAGGTAAAAGAAAGATGGGATAGAATGCCCCTTAGTCAGATGGACCGAGGATTAGTAGCACTAGCATGAACTCCTATCGAATTCTTAATGTAAAGGTTTCGAGAGAACGGAGCATTGTGATTGGCAGTCTGTCTCTTGTGAACCTGTGTGCGTGTGTAGCCCACCAAACGCAATGCTCCGTTCTGTCGATACCTTTACATTACGAATTCGATAGTATTTCGTGCTAAGGCTACAGGAGTAATGTCGCACATTGGCAGAAGCTATAAAAACTCTTCATGTCATACTGTTGTTGATGACATTTTTTATTTCAACTTGTAACCTTCTCAAATATTGGTTTAACTGAATGGAAGTAAAATGTCACAATACGTCACAGTGTCATTGACTGCAATTTTTTTTTACCCAAACAATCACACCTACGTATGTATGTGTATGTGTCTATAATGCCCCATCTACACGTTGGCGAACACTGTGGCAAATGCATTTACCAACATGCATTGACAAACGAGTATAACTGAGGCTTGTATCTTGATTGATGTTTGACGAGTGTAGCGTATAAAAAAGGGGTGGCCGATTGTGGCGTATAAAAGGGGTATAAGTACTCTTGGAGTTGAAAGAATATAAAAGTTTATAAGTAAGCTACAATGAATCTAAGTTTTAAAATAGTGCTATCGGATAGTACTCTCGGTAGGTCAGCACTGAACCATTGGTTCAAGGACCTCTTAGAAGTTTGTAAGTATAATCTGACCATGGGTACCTCGGGAATGCTAATGAAAGATATCACTGACAAGTATATATAGTTTATATTATTAAACGAATACAGTTAACAATGGTGGACCTTATGTCTAGTTAATCTATATATTGTCCATCTCATCGGGGATGCACAGCACTCACGAAATATAGCCTCGGTGGCAAACGAACACACGCGACGCGGACGAATGGCCATGTAATAAGGAAACTTGGTGGTGAAATACCTCGTATCACGAACGATCGTGATCTGATGCCTGTCCAGCAACGCATCGCGCGCCGCTCGCCGTCTTCACTGCCTCCGTCGCTCTGCAACCAGCGGCTGCTCCCGGACCGTAGTGTAAGGAGCGTTATGGGCCAGGTGTCTCCTTGGCGTCACTGCACCCTTGCCGTAAAGGTGCAGCACTGACACAGCCACGTGCCAGTCCTTCGGAGGACACATCGACTCGAGGATAGCCACGCCGTCGCAGAAATAAGCGCGCCACAGCACGCCAGCAATCGTCGGGGTACGTCGCTGCGCCTACCACGTCACGATGAGGGATGATGGCCGGGAAACTCCGCGATTCATCGCGTTCAGAGTTCCCGTGATTCACTTAGCCATCTTGATTCTTGGTGATGCTTCAAGAGCCGGCACAAAACGATGCCTCTCGCTCGAAGTGTAAATCGTGAATCTCGTTCCAGTGTCATGCCAATTGACAGCTCGATGCCGGTATGGAACCTTGGCTTTTGAGCATTTTAACTATGCTAATAAATTATTCTAATACAATGGTTGTACTTAATTATCAAATATGACACCAGAAACGCAACCAAACTTGACAATGTTTAATTAAACAATGTAACGAAATAATACTTTAATTACATGCTAGGAGAGAACTAATTTGTAACTATGTGCATTTACGAAACGTGTTACGTTGGATAACAATTTATATGCGTTTAATTATAGCATGCAGATAAAAAATATTAGTAGTGGTTTTACACCACTACAATACCCCCCTTCGGAGTAAAGAGGATAACCCCTTATCCGAAGCAGCCGGGGTAACCGGAAAAAAAAACTTTGAAAGTCAATGAAAAGTTTTTTTTTTTTTTTTTTTTTTTTTTTTTTAGCTTACCTAGCCATGATTAAAGGTATAATAAAAAAAAATCTAAGTTGAAAAGTGTTAAAGATTAGCTTAACAATTTAACTTGACTAAAGCAATTACCTAATCTAAGAATTAAGTACTAAACAACAACAACAACAACAACAACACTGGGTAGCTAATCCAGTGAGTGAAGTATGGAATATACTAAAACTAAACTTATATGTAAAAGTCCACAACAGGTCCGGAATCTGTTGGGATATACTACAAGCAGACTATCCGAAGTCTAGAACTGCTTGATATCAGAAGGAGTTAATCATATCAGAGCGAGACTGATATGAAGAACAAGGAAACAAGTTTCTATAGACTGAGTCTAAGAAACTGTACTGGGAAAAACAAACTTATATTGAATTGTTTTCGAACCTGTAATGGTTGAAAAGCTATCAAACAAGTGTTGTCAGACCATATGATTAGTCCGAGTACAAAATCTATAAAGAAATTGTTAGAAATAACTATATTTAAGTGATAAGAATCACATAAATAATTTTAAGACTGAGTCTTAAAAATTCCAAGCAAGAAGAACTTATCATTCATTGTTTTGAAACCTAGAATGGTAAAAAACTAAGATAAGTAAATCCTAATGTATCCTGAGAAGTCCTAATGTATGGAGTGCACTTCCATAACATACAATCTTATACAAGTAGTACAAGTAAGTGTGATATCACAAAGAAATTGAAACTTAATTTCAATTGTTTTGGCCAAAGTACTGATCTAAAAATGATCAAAAAAGCAGATCTAGGATCTGTGACTAGTGTATTTACACAAGCAAATACCAAAAAGTCAAAAATGAAAATTAAAAATTTTCATGTCTGAAAAAATTTCTATCTTTGAAACTTCATTTCCATTACTGAGAAAAGAGTTAAAGACAGACAAACAAAAACACATTGCTGATGCGAAGCTATACATATGCAGGTACCAAAAGTAAAATGACATTGACAAAAAGGTCAACATTGTTTAGGCAAAAATAGATACAAACATACCAACACATGTACAGTCTCACACACTAGTGTTACACACCTCCTGGCGTTTTAATTATGTCCTTGACATGATATTTCCCTACAATCCCCGTGCTGAGGTCTTCTAAATGGTAAACCACATCGGATGGTTTGCCAACAACTTTACATTTGACAAACCTCGGTGCTAGCTTAGCCGAAAAGAACTTGGCTGCGTTTGACTGTACAAAATTTCGCCTCCACACAATATCACCTACGCTTAACCGGAGCTCTCGGCGGCGCAGATTATACCTGTGGGCGTTCTGTTTGTACGCCTTGGTCAAAGCAGTGCTCACACGTTGGAAAATATCAGCAAGGTCATTTAAGGCTTCAGCTTTAGAGTGCCTACTTGAGAGTTGAAGATCGTCTAACGAATCAGGTGTGCTGCCACGCAGTGTATGCAGTGCACCATCCGCGACTATCTCTCGACCTTTAGCCAAAAAGTATGGTGTATAACCAGTAGCAATGTTAACAGAAGTATTTAAGAAGAGCTGTATTTGAGGTATATATTTAGACCAGTTACGCTGATCATCCTCAACCAAAAGAGAGAGACAGGTTTGAACGGTTTGGTTATAGCGCTCCACTGTATTGGATTGAGGAGCATAATAAGCATTATAAAAAATTTTAGGTATGGAATGTTTTGTACAAAAAGATTTGAATTCCTTACTTTGGAATATAGTAGCGTTGTCACAAATGATTACACAAGGTGTGCCTTCTTTAAGTAAAATTTCAGATTCAATAAAAGATGTAACTGTTTTAGTGGTAGCAGTACGAAGAGGGTGGAGCCAACAAAATTTTGTAAAAACATCTACTATAGATAGAATATACACATGACCAGAATAGGATTTTGCTAAGGGACCTATTGTATCAATGGACAATGTATGCATGGGACGGTCAACCTTTTTCTGATTGGTCATGTAGCCATGTGGTATGTTATTTGAATGCTTATGGGACTTGCATTTATCACAATTAGCTACATAGTTTTTAATGTCGGCATACATATTTTTCCAAAAATAATTAGCTTTAATATTGGCCAGTGTTTTAAATGTACCAGGATGTATAGCTTTATTTTCATGATTTTCTTTGATACAATCCTGTACTAACTCATGAGGAATGACAATTTTCCATGAAGTGTCCTCATGTAGTCTAGATGATGGTTTGGAATATCTAAACAAAATGTTGTCTTTAATTAAATAGTTTTTGTGAAAACCAGGATTGGAAGTTACATTTTTAAATAATTTATTATACCAATCATCATTAGAAGTGCTACCCCCCGAGAATGAAACTGCATTTAGTTCTACTCGAGACAGGACGTCTGGTACAACATGCAAGCTACCTTTTCTATGTCGAATCTCAAAATCAAAACATGCTAATTGCATAGCCCAACGAGCCAAACGACCAGAAGGGTTGTTTAAAGTTTTTAACCATTTAAGACACATATGATCTGTAACTAAAATAAAGTGACTGCCTTCAATGTAAGGACGAAAATGATTTACAGAATCAACGACCGCTAACAGCTCACGTTCAGTAGTGCTGTAGTTACGCTCTGTCTTCGACAGGAGTCGTGAATGAAAGGCAATAGGATGCTCTATTCCGTCTATTTCCTGTGTTAGTACACTCCCAATACCTACTGACGAAGCATCAGTATGTAATTGAAAAGGTAAGGAAAAATCAGGACAAGCAAGCACTGGGGCTTGGGTGAGGGCATCTTTAAGAGCTAAAAATGACTTTTCAGCTTCCTCACTCCAAACGATCGCTTCTTTACCCTTCTTTTTACCTATTAAAGCTGTCATAGGAGCGACAATAGTAGAAAAATTCTTGACGAATCTACGATAATAAGAGCATAAGCCAATAAATGCACGAAGCTGACGGGCTGTAACAGGTGTAGGAAAGTCTCTTACACACTGTAGCTTTCTTTCATCAGTTTGTAAACCTTGTGAACCTACAACATAACCTAAATAATGCAACTGTGACTTACAAAATTCACATTTGCCATAATTAATAGTCAAACCAGCGTTTTTCAATGCTTCAAATACTTCTTCTAGAATAGATAAATGTTCAGAGAACGAATGAGTAGCGACTAACAAATCATCACAATAACCAAAGATCTTCTCACCGTATTTGTGATGGAATAAAGAGTCAATAAGACGCTGCATTTCGCTACCAGCGTTGGACAATCCGAAGGACATTCTTTTGAACTGGAACAGTCCTCGGTTTGGAACAACAAAAGCTGTCTTCTGACATGATGTACCGTAACCATCAATGTTGTCAGAATCAGAAAGAGCTATCTGCCAATAGGCAGCTGATAAATCAATGGAAGTCAAATAACGAGCTCCTTTAAGATTGTCTAAGATAGAACTAATATAAGGCAATGGATAAGAATCTTTAACTGTGACATCATTTAATTTTCTAGCATCTAGACAAAATCTGAGTGAACCATCTTTCTTAGGTGTCATAACAACAGGATTGGACCATGGTGATTTAGAAGGTTCAATCACATCCAGCGCAAGCATTCTGTCCACTTCTTCATTTAAAGCTTTCAGCTTAGCTGGTGACAAAGGATAGTACCTTTGTTTAATAGGTGGACCTGTTGTTATGATCCTATGTTCAATGATATTAGTTTTACCTAAACCTTTCTCTTCAGTAGAAATAGATTTGAATTTATTAATGATTTTGTTTAATTCAAGCGATTCTAAAGGTGAGAGTTCACTCATGGGAATAATAGCACAGACATTATCCTGTTGAGATTCATTGGTCCCATAGGATGACTGAATATTAGCAAAATTTAAATTTAAAAGTTTAAAATCATGAACAAAATCCATGCCCAAAATAAAGTCATTAGTAATATCAGGGACAACCAAAAATGATATATGAGAGATATGGTTTCTAAAACTAACTGGTATAGACATGCTGCCTATTACCTTAACCCTAGAACCGTTAGCACAAGTAGCTCCCATATCAGTTTTAACTAATTTGAAACCCAAGTGTAACAAATTATGATGGTAATTATTACCTATAATGGAAAGATTAGCTCCAGTGTCCAACAACCCACGATAAGTGTGGTTGTGAATAGAAAAATTCAAAAAAATTCTGTTGTCACCGTCTAAGGTTGAAATATCAGGAGTGACAGTACCAAAGTGTTGAGATGCTAGTTTATGCCTAGACACTCCTGAGCCAACTAGTTTTTTTGTTTAGCTGATTTAGATGATTTAGCTTTGATGTTTGGTTCACACTTAGAACAAGTGGAAGTCAATACACCCTTGTTGCCGCAATTAAAACAAACGATACCCCGTATAGTTCTACATTGTTTATATAAATGACCGATTTTCTTACATTTTAAACAAGTGGGTTTCCTATCAGATGATGATGATTGTTTTGTTTTCACCACCGTAACAGATTTATGCTGTTTACTAGATTTCGCATTAGAACTAATATGTGTTGAAATATTAGTATAAGCTTCATATCGTTTAGCTAATGCAAGTAATTTATCTGTATTATCTATGTCATTTAAAGCAAAAAGCTGGGCATAAGCTGGCAACATATTGTGTGTAATAATGTCCATAAGTGTATTCATAGGTAACGGATTAGCAAGCCTAGAATTCATAGTCAACATCTCCAGGACGTACAGATTAGCTGGTTGACTGGCAGACTGTGTGTGTGACCTAATTTTCTTTTCTAAAATGAAGTTACCATCACAAGATAAGAAAAAAGTTTTAAATTTAAATTCTAAATCTGCAAAAGAAGTGACTGAGTCTCGGATTAACCGATAGTAATCCAAGGCATTACCGCTTAACAAATCCGCGAAACATTTAACCACTTTAGTCTCCGATAAGTCTCTACTACGCATGTAATCATCAATACGCAAGAAAAAGTCGACTACATCTGAGTCACCGGAATATTTAATGTTCCAAGATCGTAAATTTTCATCGCGCACGACCTGCATGACTTTATCACAACGAGTAGTTAAAGGTGATTTACAGCTAGTACCATCATCAAGTTCTGGTGGCGTTCCGTACACATCTTGGTGTTGTTTCCTAAGAGTGACATTACGATGCTGATCATCAACAGCCAAAGGCTTTGAAACAGTTGGTTCATCAGCCATGATGAACAAAAAAAATGTACACAAAAGTTTATATGTGTAGCACAAAAACAGAAAAATAAAAACAAATGATTGCAGAATCACCCCATCAAATAGTGAAGAAACACAAAAATTAAACAAGCATCACCAATATCAAAACAATTTAGTGTATTCAAGTTACTAATGTTAAGTTTGTATGTTTCTCAAAACAATGAGTGACAATAAGACTATAAGAAGTCATAAATATAAGTTAACAACAAAATATTAAAGTTATTTGTTGGTGTGATTCAAACCGAAGTTGTAAATAGTTATAGAACAAATACTGTGTTTATTCTAACAAATGTTATCAGCAAATAGGTATATGAATGTTCACTAAACAATTGACAAGTAAAAAAGTTAGGTTAAGTATGTTCAATGAACTTATGTAAACAGAAACCATCAAAATATCTGTATTTAAAGTATAAAATATGTTAAATATATGGTTTAACATGGATAAACTAAGATATTCATATAGGTACAGATACAGTGAACACCATTTTATGTAAATTATAGCAAAAGTTAAGTTGTTTGATTTTGTCAAAACAAAGTCTTGATAACTAAGAAAAATTTCACCGAGATATACCAATGGTCAGTCAAAGGTTAAATTTAAAGTAATTAAGATTAAAAATATATTATTCGGGCGCCAATTGTAGCGTATAAAAAAGGGGTGGCCGATTGTGGCGTATAAAAGGGGTATAAGTACTCTTGGAGTTGAAAGAATATAAAAGTTTATAAGTAAGCTACAATGAATCTAAGTTTTAAAATAGTGCTATCGGATAGTACTCTCGGTAGGTCAGCACTGAACCATTGGTTCAAGGACCTCTTAGAAGTTTGTAAGTATAATCTGACCATGGGTACCTCGGGAATGCTAATGAAAGATATCACTGACAAGTATATATAGTTTATATTATTAAACGAATACAGTTAACAATGGTGGACCTTATGTCTAGTTAATCTATATATTGTCCATCTCATCGGGGATGCACAGCACTCACGAAATATAGCCTCGGTGGCAAACGAACACACGCGACGCGGACGAATGGCCATGTAATAAGGAAACTTGGTGGTGAAATACCTCGTATCACGAACGATCGTGATCTGATGCCTGTCCAGCAACGCATCGCGCGCCGCTCGCCGTCTTCACTGCCTCCGTCGCTCTGCAACCAGCGGCTGCTCCCGGACCGTAGTGTAAGGAGCGTTATGGGCCAGGTGTCTCCTTGGCGTCACTGCACCCTTGCCGTAAAGGTGCAGCACTGACACAGCCACGTGCCAGTCCTTCGGAGGACACATCGACTCGAGGATAGCCACGCCGTCGCAGAAATAAGCGCGCCACAGCACGCCAGCAATCGTCGGGGTACGTCGCTGCGCCTACCACGTCACGATGAGGGATGATGGCCGGGAAACTCCGCGATTCATCGCGTTCAGAGTTCCCGTGATTCACTTAGCCATCTTGATTCTTGGTGATGCTTCAAGAGCCGGCACAAAACGATGCCTCTCGCTCGAAGTGTAAATCGTGAATCTCGTTCCAGTGTCATGCCAATTGACAGCTCGATGCCGGTATGGAACCTTGGCTTTTGAGCATTTTAACTATGCTAATAAATTATTCTAATACAATGGTTGTACTTAATTATCAAATATGACACCAGAAACGCAACCAAACTTGACAATGTTTAATTAAACAATGTAACGAAATAATACTTTAATTACATGCTAGGAGAGAACTAATTTGTAACTATGTGCATTTACGAAACGTGTTACGTTGGATAACAATTTATATGCGTTTAATTATAGCATGCAGATAAAAAATATTAGTAGTGGTTTTACACCACTACACGAGGAGTCAGGAGCAGAAAGTTATCATAACATAACATAACATAAACTCACGTCTTTATCTCCGACGGGGTAGGCAGAGGTACTAGCTAACTAGTACTACATTTCGCCAGTTTATGCTTAGGTCCCAATGTGGTGGCGAGTCTATTGCCATTAACCGGGCACTTATAAACCTGCGATAAATACCCCTGCGAAAAGCATCGAAAAGTCATTGGTGTGTGCCATGGTATAACCTGGAATCAAACCCGAGACCTCGTCTCAGTAGTCCATTACTCATACCACTAGGCTACGGCGGTATACCGCGGTAAAGTTATATAAGACATATCTTTACACATAACGTAGACGTGAAAAACTGACTAAGTATATTATGAACCGTGAAACTTTGCAGAAATATATATATTGCAGTGACGTCAATATCTCTGCATTAAAATTCACAAGTCACTGATATTGCCGTAACGTATTGCCTACAGTGTTCGCCAACGTCTAGAGGTGACGTTATATGAGTATGTATGTGTGTGTGCGTGTGTGTGTACTTTTGAGTTTAATGAAATAGGTATATTATAATTATTTAAAGTACCTAATGATGCTTATAATGTTAATGATTATTTAAGTAATTTAAAATTTAATTGCAGTTTTGCAGTTATTTTTTTCTATTTACAAGCTTAGTTTAATTAGTGTCAAGAAATTTAAAATCTACAACTAGATAAACTAATATATAACAATAAAATGAAGTAGTTTGTCCGTCTGCTCATTGTTCTTAGGTGTGATAGTGACTTGTAATTATTCTTATAATTACATAGCATTATTAGTGGAATAATAGTAAAAATGAGCGGTGAGTAATGTAAACTACATGTTAACAGTTAAAAATATTTTTTTTCTCACATAAAACGTGACTAACAATTACACAGGGTAGGCAGCACGTGTGTGACGCCTCTGGTGTTGCAAACGTCCATAGGTCACGGTGACCGCTTCCCATCAAGTGGGCCGTGTGCTTGACTGCCACCTCAGCGGTATAAAAAAACAGCATAATGTTCATTCAGTCTGTTGTTTATCTCCGGTCATATACAGGGTTTAAAGCGAGAAGGGTTTAACTTTCTTCATTACAACTATTGTACATCACTAAAATATCATCCAGGGACAACCCTGGATAATATTATAATAAGGTACAAACCTTGCTCAACTTAATTACCAGATTATAGACACAATATGAGAGCAACAACCCACTGTCCTTCGGTCAACAATGCAGTTGCAATAAAGTTCTTTTATAACGTGTAGAATAACGTATCCTCATCTAAGTTCAGAATATATCTTTTTCTGTAGGTCACTTCAGTTCCACAATTAACCCTGATAACCCTAAAACTATTTGTCGTACATAACAGATAAATAAATAAATAAATATTCTAGGACAATCTACACAACGTCACCTAGACCCATGGTAAGCATAGTTTAACTAGCTTGTGTTACGGGTTCTAGAATGCGGATAAACATACATAGATACATTTTTTTTTGTAAATACATACATATTATACATAGAAACACCCAGACCAATGCAAATATTCATATTCAAGTACACAAATATTTGCACTGAGCGGGAATCGAACCCGCGCCAGATATAACAGAAATTTATAATATTTTAATATGTCTTTATTCAGGGACCTGAAGTTCCGAAAGAATTTAAAAAAATAGTCGGTTACACGTGGGAAAGATGGAAAATGAGTGGCGTTATAACACCTGGTAGGATTATGCACTACTATTCCATGTAGGCTGCCGGTACTGTGGAGTATATCACTATTGGATAAAAAAGTAAATGGAATGAAACGTTCACACTAGCTCTCTCCAATTCCACTATTACGAGTATATCGGTGAGCTTCAAAGCTTTCTTTGATAGTAACCTAAAATTTCAAATAAAATATGATAGACGATGCTATCAGGGAGGGTGCATTGAGGGTAAGTTTCAATCTATTTGAGCTACGCCTGGTCGGATCATCTAGATTAATACAATGTTCCATGTCAACAGTTGAATTCGGGTTATCCATGTTCAAGCGTGAACACTATATAATAACTATCTATAACTATCAACATACTTCTTCTTCCTCTTCTTAATGGCAATGTCAAGAGGTAAATGTAATACAAAATTATTAATGGCGAGACGCTAATGTCAAGTATTTCAAGAAAATTTGCCAGAGCCACGTTAGCCACGCCATTAAATTTGTTTCTGTGGACGCGTGGTTGGATTTTAGGGGGCAACTTTTTCTTGAAATGGCGAAAATAGGAACACTCCAACTTAAAGTCAAATTGAGCAAAAGATTTTTTGACAGGGTGAACGATCATACAATGAACTTGTTCCTCCTTTTCTCATACATTATGTATCACTATGACATCACTACATAGTATAAAATAAAGTCGCGTTTTCTGTCCCTATTTTTCTTGTCCCTTTGTATGCTTAAATCTTTAGAACTACGCAACGGATTTTGATGCGGTTTGTTTCAATAGATAGAATTGTTAAAGAGGAAGGTTTATATGTATATAACATCATGCTACGACTAACAGGTGCGGAGCAGGAATGAAAAATGTTGCAAAAACGGGGTGACGCAGACGAAGTCGCGCGGGTCAGCTAGTATGTAATATACTATACCTAACTATTACAATGCTATCAACCGTCTTGTATGTATCACGATAACTACTGTAAGTTTTTCTGAAAGAGTAAAATAATATAAAAATAAAACAACATATCAAAAATATTGCCAGGTTCAACGTCCTCCTTTATCAACGAGAACAGTGTGATATCATCAATCATCAAAGAGTTTTTAACATGTACTTTTTTAAAGTACTCATCAGTTATTTTCTACACATTAAATCGCACTTAAATCTAACCCTTACTTTGTTTTAAATAAATAATATAAATACCTATAATTGTAGTATTGTTATTATAGCTATTGATAAACTCTAGCCAAAACGCGAACCCTAGACTGGGAGGTGAAGGTCTTGGAAGCAACCGAGACTAACGCTAAGATGATAATGTATTGTGTACTAGCCTTGCGCCCGTGACTTCACCTGAGGGCCTAAGTAAGTAGCAATTCGTTGGAAGTCGTTTTTAACAGTCGTGCGTGTGCGTGTGTGTGTGTGTGTGTGTGTTTGTGTGTGCGTGTGTGTGAGTGTGTGTGTGTGTGTGTGTGTGTGTGTGTGTGTGTATATATGTGTATGTGTGTGTGTGTCTACATATGTGTATGGGTGTGTGTGCGTGTGTGCGTGTGTGTGTGTGTACATAGTTGTGACAAATTAATTTATACTGTATAAACCACTAAACGGCACTAACAAAACGTTAATAATATATTACATACATACACTAGGTACCTACATACATTTATGTTCACGCGCGTAATCCCCGAAGGTGTAGGCAGAGGTGTATTAAACACCCACATTTTGTCAACTATGATTTTCGGTCCCTATTGCCGCCAATCGGGCACTTAGTAATCTTTTCTAATAAAATACCAAATATAAATACTTTATTTCAATTATAATCTAGCCTTTTTGAATAATTAGCGTCCATTAACAATTCCATAGTTTTTATTAAGGCGAAGACACTTTGTTCATGTGTTCTTTGAAAGCAGCACTTATCACTACATTTGTTTATTTGCCACTAGATAACTAGAAAGAAAGAAGAAAGAAAAGCGTTTATTTTAGCGCTAACACCGATTATTACACAAATACAAGGAGGCGTGGGTTCGATTCCCGCTCAATGCAATTTGTGTACATGATTATGAATATTTGCATTGGTGTGGGTGTTTCTATGTATGTATTTACAAAAAAAAAGTATCTAAGTGTGTTTGTCTGCATTCTAGAACCCATAATACAAGCTAGTTAAACTATGCTTACCATGGATCTAGGTGGCGTTATGTAGATTGTCCTAGAATATTTTCACACCAAGATATTTGGCTGTATTAGAGTATGGAACTTGTTGCGAATTAATAAATATTGTGTTCTTTTATTAGTGAAGTCAACGTGAATCGATTTGCTTTCGTTAAGCTTAATTCGCCATTTTTTATTCCAGGTTAAAACTTGATTAACCGTTTATAAAAAATGGGTATGGTGAAAATAAATTCCTAACTGAAAATATTGCAGCTAAATTAATCACTACATAGTGTAAAACAAAGTCGCATTCTCTGACCCTATTTTTCATGTCCTTATGTCCCTTTGTATGCTACTTCTTTTAAACTACGTAGGTAACGGATTTTGATGCGGTTTCCTTTAATAGGAGTAGGAATAAAGAGGAAGGTTCATATGTATGTAATGAGCAACAGGTGCGGAGCAGGAATAAAAAACGTTGCAAAAATGGGGTGACGCAGACGAAGTTGCGCGGGTCAGCTAGCTTAGAATAAAAGAATTGATCTGATTCCTTGCTATGCAGTATAAATCGCAGGGAAATTAATTACGTGCTTAAGCGCACAATCACTACCAATAATTGGTATTAATGTTAATAGATTATATTAACCGCGTTCCGATCGGTGGTCCATTTGCTAACCAAGCAAATTGACCACAGTTCAAAACGCGACATCGGCTTGAGAGGCTCTGGCAAAAAACTCCGGCGGTTTTTCTTTTTTTTTATCTCCAGTGAGCTCTAACTACTAGTAAAAATAAAAATGTCTACGTATAAACTTTTAGCATGTTAATGGAGATAATAACATGGTTTTTAGATATTGTTTATTATATTAAATACGTACAGAGTGTGATCGCTACCAGTTGTTGCGGAGTATTGGTGTGACACACAGCCTCCAAAGGCGGACTCATATAGTTCTAGTTTACGTGCTGATAACTATAATAGTTTTGTGATTCAACTGTGATTGTTATTTTGGGTACGTATTATACACTTGTTTTAAAAAATATATACCTGTAGAAAAATATACAAAGCAATTATTGTAATGTCGGGATATGACTTAGTAATAATAAGAATAAAAATCTGCTGAAATATTTTTTTTATCAATTCTTAAATGTCTTACACGTTTTGGCCATTCTGGGCTCATTTGCACTAGACACGACCCGAGGCGGGTTATTTACATGACCAAGGCTTGGCTGGCTAATCGACATTTATGTAATAGATGAAATTTAATTCTTATAAAAAAAATCATAAATTAATAAATTTATTAACTCGTGAACATTTAAAATAAAGTCACCTTATTACTAAACAGTAAATAAAATGTTAAATTTATATTTATTTATGATTTTAAAAGTTTAACATAATTTAATGTAATAAAAAAAATCTAAAATAAGGTTTTATACTTAAATGCAAATTATTAAATCTAAATGTATGGATATTTTTGATTGTATATTGCACTGCATGTTGTTAAGGAATAAAACGTGACTTTATTAATATTATTTCCTTTATTTATTTTTAATACTATATTGATTAAATTTTTAAATACATTTCATAAAAAAATATAAATATATTTAAAAACATAAAAAATAGTAGCCCACCGGCATCGGGTACAGGGACCAAGCTACCGGGCGGTGGTTAGGGCTCCACAGAGAGGAACTTCTTCACAAAGCTTATTATTATTATTATTTCCTTTATTTATTTTTAACACATATAGATTACATTTTTAAATACATTTATAAAAAAAAAATCTAAATATATTTAAAAATATAAAAAATAGTAGCCCACCGGCATCGGGTACAGGGATCAAGCTACCGGTGGTTAGGGCTCCAAAGAAAGGAACTTCCTCACAATGCGTGCCGTGTCGAGGAGTACCGCCTTTTGCATCAGGCCCTTGACCCAGCTGCCTAACGAGAGCCTCTTAAGGTGTTGGTCGAGGCTCTTGGCTATCAGCCCATGGGCTGATACGACTATCGGGACAATGATTGCCGAATCAACATTCCACATGTCAACAACCTCATGAGCCAGATCCAAATATTTTATTTGTTTATCTTTTTCGGCTTTCATGAGGTTTTCGTCATGAGGAATGGTGACATCAACAATCATTGCAAGGCGCTCTAATCGATCTATTACCACTATATCGGGCTTATTGGCGACTATAGTCCTGTCAGTGATAATAGATCGATCCCAGTATAAAGTGGCACGACTATTTTCGAGAACTGGGTCGGGCACATACCTGTAGTATGGCACCTCTGAAGTCACAAGATTGTATTTGAGGGCGAGTTGCTGATGTACTATCTTGGCCACTTGGTTATGTCTGTGCAAATACTCGCCGTTGGCAAGACGAGAACAACCGGAAATAATGTGCCTGAGTGATTCTCCGGGGCGGTGGCATGCCCGACAGATGTCCACCGTACCGTCCTTCAGGATATACTTTCGGTAATTGTTCGTCATAACAACTTCGTCCGTAATTGCAAAGACAAAACCCTCGGTTTCTCCGAAAAGATCACCGAACCGTAGCCAAGATACGGACGCTTTTAAGTCTATATCGGGCCCATATAAGGCCCGATAAAACCGTCCGTGTAGCTCTTTGCCCATCCATACCTCCCTGCGATCTGCAGTACTAAGTACTACAGGTTTGCGCCAGTTCTCTTTAGCCAACGCAAGAGGGGTTAAACCATTGTCCACTGCAACCACATCACGGTGCATATCCGTGTTGGTATGTAAAAAAATATTCTCTGAGGTTGTATATCTCACGGTTATGGAGGGTCTTGACATTCAAAAAGCCACGTCCCCCCAATTTCCGTGGGATATACAATCTCATTACGGAAGATCTGGGGTGATGCATCCGAAATGTGGTTAACAGTAAACGAACTCTTCTATCCAGGGCATCAAGTTCCGTCTGAGTCCATCTGAGTATGCCGAAGGAATACGTTAGAACTGGCATGACCCATCCATTATAGGCGCGCACCTTATTACCGCCCGAAAGAAAGCTTTTTAGGACTTTCTTCAGGCGGCCAAAGAAACGCTCCCGCAATGCCTGTTTCATGCCAGTCTCAGGTATCCCTAATGCCTGCGACATACCCAAATATTTATAGGTTTCGGTTGAAGAAAGAGATTTAAGCTTAATGGAATCCGAAAGAATCAGGCTCTCGGATTCCACTATTCCACCTTTTTCTACATGCATGACCGTTTTTATATTATTATTATTATTATTACTAACAAACAATAAAACACTTAAGTGCTAATCGAATAACCCGCCCCTAATGGCTCCTGGTGGAAAGTTGACCATCATCATTCATAAAATGTAAGATGTCGCACCATTAAAACCTTTTTTTTCGTGCGCGAAATCCCTACGGATACCAGTCTCAGCGGAGTCAGTGAAAGAGGTTATATCGGACTGGAACCGACTAAAATACACACCGTCTTTGGGTATTTAGTTGCCAGAGGTGAGATAGTAGCGAACATATCCCTCTCACCCCGGCAGTATAATTTTTATTTTCTTTCAAAAAGCCGCGGTTGCCTAGTGGTATGGGTAGAGGACAGCTGAGACTAGGTTTCGTGTTCGATCCCAGGATGATGACTTTTCGATACTTTTCGAAGTTATGTGTGTATTTATCGCAGGTTTATAAGTGCCCGGTCAATGGCAATAGGCTCGCCACCTATTACATTGGGACCTATACATAAACTGACGAAATGTGGGTGCTAGCACTTATGCCTACCCATTCGGGGATATATAGACGTGAGTTTATGTTACATGTTTTCTTTCAGAATACCTAACATTACTAAGAATATGTGGTGGTGAAGCCCCTGATTATACAAGTATTATGATTGTCATGAAAAAAAAAATAATAATAAGCTACTCCTTTTTCTTCATGTTAGTGGCAACAAATAAAATAATATTAGATAGCTGACCCGCGCAACTTCGTCAGTGTCATCCCATTTTCGCAACATTTTTCATTCCTTCTCCGCACTTGTTGGTTGTAGCATAGTGTTATATACATATATAAACCTTTCTCTTCAACCGTTCTATCTATTAAAAGAAACTGCATCAAAATCCGTTGCGTAGTTTAAAAGATTTAAGCATACAAAGATACATAAGGACATGAAAAATAGGGACAGAGAACGCGACTTTGTTTTATACTATGTAGTGATTCCCAGCTCAAATCTCGTCGATGCTAACCACACTTTCCGTCGCTTCATTAAGGCGGCGATTGTGCAGGTGTAGGGCCATAGCGGGCTCGATATGGTGCAGTTATTAAGAATGGATTTTTATACCACTTAGGTGGCAAACAAGCACACGGTAATTCAATTTAGGCATATACTTTTTTTTTCAAAATGCTCGATTGGCGGCAGTAAGCTCGCACCCTATTACTTGGGACCGAAAATCATAATTGGCGAAATGTGGGTGTTTAATACGGGACGCCAAAGTTCGCATATATTTTCAACTCCGATAATTGGAAATCCGAAAATATTCTTCCTAACCTAACTACTCTGTCTCTAATGTTCATAATTTCGAAGCATTCAACTTCATAATGTCAGTAGCAATAAATATTATACTTTTATAAGTTTTCTACATTGTTTCAACATAAACATCTTTTACACTATTATTTCAAATCATATCTTTTTTGTTTAGATTACCGTCTTCTTTAATTTTATTTTCAGCGGTGTGTAAATTAAATTAAAGAAGATTCAAAGATAATAGTAAGTGTTCACAATAACACTTTACCCACTTTATACCATGGTACTATTTATAGTCATAGGTTTAGGTTAGGTTAGAACTGTGACCACAACACAACGCACGAGCTGGTTCTATACTTGTTTGTTATTTGAGTGACAATATTATGGTACCTATAATAAAAAACTGTATGTGTATGTTATTCATAACAATTTTTGGAAACATTAGTGTTATGGACATCGCCGGTAGCACAACTAACATTATGAATGAAAACTTTAACATGAAAAATTTTAGGATGAGTATTCAATTGGATTAGAAATCGTTAGGAAGAACAATTTCGGGTGAACTTTATGCGAGCCAATATGGAGCCGTTTAATACACCCCTGCCTACCCTTTCGGGGATTACGGACGTCAGTATTTATGTATGTAAGTAAACAAATAATTCGTTGCGATAATTCCCTGCAATAAATAAAAAAGAATAGAAAAAAAGAAAGATAAGAAAAAAGTCATTGGTGTGTGCCATGGTAGTACCTGAGACCTCGTCTCAGCAGTCCATTACCCCACTAGGCTACCGCGGTTTTATGTACGGTATTACGTGCGGGTTTACGTGCGGTACGAATTATGTATTTACTGTTATGTGGGTTCAATCCCCGTTCGGTGAAAATTTGATGCATGAGTACCTACCTAATATTACAATCGTACATATTAACAGTGGAAAATTTAGTGGTGAGTTACCTATGTGATTATATGTTGAAATTATAATTTATGTCATGTTTTGTTCACGACAGCTATAAACTTGGTAATTAAAACTAGTAGATACTACTCGAATACAAAAAAATATGGAAAAATACATTATAATTTATATTTGTAATGTGTTTATTATACATATTTATCAGCTCCATAACTATTTTGTCTACAAAGTGGCAGGAAATGACGGTATCTCCCGTCATAATCGAACAGTTCGACTGGGGAAGTACCTCCTACAGAATACCGCGGTTAATAATAACCATATGTTTTCGGCGGTGAGTAGGGTAACCATAGCTCACTGAAGAGGTTTTGTGTTTTCAGTGGGAAGACTGAGAAACTATTCTTTGTATTCTGCACTGACAGCACAAAGACTCTTCTAAATATCAGAATTGTTGTCTAAATATTCCAAGCTTTAGCATGAAGACCTATTCTTTGGTTTATTATTACAATCTAATAGAAAAGCCACATCACAAAACCTCTCGAGTAAGCTCTCAAGCTACCCTACTCACCACTGGGAACACAACACAAGGTTATTATTTGCAGCGGTATTCTTTAGGGTGGAGGTACTACTCCAGTTGGGTTACTCAATTGGGTTCAGAGATGATGTAATAGGTACCTAATCGTTATTCGTGACCTTGTTTTATTATTTTCGTACGATATTTGAACATTTATTTTTATTTTTAAATCACATAACTGGTTTAATATTATAGTATACCATTATAGGAACCATTTATTATATAAATATGTCATAATTGGTTTGAATTCAGCATTGTTTGTTTCTGTGTTGTGTTTATTGTTTTTCTTGTTGCAGAAAATCTTTCATAACATGCTTTGGAGCCTGTAAATTGCAAACTGTACATCGCGAAATGGGATACTTCACTACGGCAAGCTGTGGTAAGAAATATTTTTTTACATTTTTAGTGGACATAAAAGATATTAGTAGTATTGTATATCGTAAAATTATTGTAAATCATAATTTTTTTATGCTACATGTAGTATATCAGGAGTTCTACCAGGGGTTTTCGCTTTCGGGAGTGTTTACCTTACACCCTGTATAATTAAAATATAATTATAGTTGTATGTATCACCCCAGTATAAGTTGGAGGCTGAATACTTGAAGCTGTAGACAAGCTGTACGTCTATCTTTGACAGACGGTTCGATTAAACAAATCAAACTTCGAGGCGGAGCTCCAACTCGGCTATTCAGCGCTCGGGAAGTTACACAGCGTCTTCTCGTCCAAAATACCTCAGTATTTGAAGACGAAAGTCTTTAATCAGTGCGTGTTGACAGTGATGATTTATGGCGCCAAGACATGGACCCTCACTATAGCCTTCATAAGAAAACTCAAGGTCACAAAGGGCTATGCTCAGAAATACTCTATGAGACCAAAAATGGTCGACATATCTAACCGGATCAGCAAGGTGAAGCTGCAGTGGGTGGAGAGACCATATTGCAAGAAAAACAAAGTGAATGAGAGTGGCCGTTGGAGTCGAAATGGAGACCATGTACTGGTAGACGAGGTGTAGGATGGTCCTCCGCAAGATTGACGGATGACATAATCAGAGTCGCTGGTACCCGTTGGATGCAGACCGCCTCCTATCGATCAGATTATCGTTGGCGTATGTTCAGTAGTGGACGTCCAATGAAATGATGATGATGATGATGATGAATGATATATGTATTTCTCTTTCGTCCACAGTGAAGCTGTTTACATGCCTTTCACTAGGCAGTATATTTCTGGTGTGTGCTGTTCTCACCATCGTCCTGGACCCCATAGTGATTATATCTAAATATGTAAGTTATAATTGTAACATTGATAATATCATTAGCGGAACAGTTAGAGGTGTACGATTAGACCGAACTCCGATTCTGCTAATTTTTAACCATTCTCAAACCACTGAGATTACGAGAATTGTCATTAGATTTTCGGCCTTATCGATATAGGCTTAAAGTTCAAAGCTAAATCAAAAACTGTTCATTACATTTTTTCTTTCTCTCTCGGGTCGGGTGTGGGCCATTTCGTCATCCATTGACGTGTACAGAATAAAGTAAAAAAAACACTACATTAAAAAAAAAGACAATGAATGCCAAAACGACCCGCGCCCGACCCGCATACGCACTATGTATCGAGCTTAAGAGTACAAACTAACCTCACCTGCTACTTAGTGCACTTCTTCTCAATCTTTGGCCTACTGTTCAGTTTCCAAGCTGGCCACACGGGTCAGTACAGGATTTTATTTCGATTTTCCCTTCTATCCTCTCTTCTCTTCTATCCTTTCTTACTCTCTCTCTAACTCTACCCTTCGGATAAGCTGGGCTAGTAATATTGTTTCTCCGTTACCGATTTACACATTCAAATAACCATTTTTTTTATTACTAACTAGCTGTTGCCAGCGACTTCGCCCGCGTGGACTGCTGATCCTGTTCCCGCTGCTTGGACTTCTGATCCCGTTCTCACTGCTTCATAAAAACCTTCCGTAGAGTTCAGAACCAATAAAAAAAGAATGACTCGAATTGGTAAAGCCGTCTTCGAGTTATGCGCTTACCAACACATTTAGAGATTCATTTTTATATATATATATATATATATAGATAGACGAATCTATGAATTAATGGTGGAAAACTTTCGCTCTATCATCAACAGATGACAAGGCTAGATGATGGTACTACGATGATGGAAGCTCTGAGGAAGGAGGCAGACAGTGTACACCTGCAGGTATACCTGTTCAACATCACGAATGCGGAGCGGTTTGCCAGCGGGGAAGACGAAAAGCTCAGCGTCCAGGAAGTGGGGCCTTTTACGTATCAGTAAGTTATCCTTAGACGAAACAAAGTCATATCTTTACACAAAACTCAGGCGTGGGAAAGAGAAAGAGTCTATGAAATGTGCTCACGTTTTTTTATCAACATTATCAACTTATAACAACAACAAACATTACGTCTTGAAATTCCTTACCGGCGCACTGTAGGAAGAAGGAAACACCTTCTTCCTGCAATCCCTGGGTCCTTTAAGGGGGTCGTGAAAAAGCATCTGATGAGGGCGTCAAGCTGAGCGCCACCATTATAGCACTGTACGTGTTAGTAATGGTGACCCTCTTTCATGAGACTTTGCCTTCAGCTTAACATCAGGCCAGGTGAAGTCAAATTGACGTGCTATAAATAAAAAAGAAAAAAAAACTTTGTTAGAAATAGATATTGCAGTGACGTTAATGTTTTTGTACTCAGTCATAAATCACTGCCACTGACATTTCAAGTTCGGAAACTCGGTAATTAGGAGATTGTTCCTCTATTTACCTTAGTAATAGGAACTTTATGATTTGCATTAACTTTCAACCTTTGGGGTCGGCTTTCCAGTCTAACTGTGATGCGGCCAAACTTCGATATTTTTCGTGAAGTGACTGCCATCAGACCTCCACAACCAGTGGTCCAATGAACAATGGCGATATCGTAGTTCCAAGTTAGACTGGTTGGACTTTTGATAGCTCCGTGACGACTACCATAGATGTTTTGCTTTAAATGTACATTTTTTTTAAACTCCATAAATTGTGGAGAACAGCAGTTTAAAAATAACACCGACTATGTAGAAGTCTAAGTTATGTGTGTTTATCGCAGGTTTATAAGTGCATGGTTAGTGGCAATAGGCTCGCCACCTATTACATTGGGACCTAAACATAAACTGGCGAAATGTGGGTGCTAGCACCTCTGCCTACCCCTTCGGGGATACAGGCGTGAGTTTATGTTTATGATGTTATGTTATGTGGGAGTCAGGCTTATAATCCAAGGGTTCCATGCTATTATCTAGCACTCTATGCCTAAGGAACCGACTGCGGCAGCAACGTGATGCGAACTTCTCGTACCTATGGGCCACGCTGGGCCCTAGGTCACGGTAATACCATTCATGATATTATAGGATAGTATTACCGTGTTTCGATCATCGATACAGCCAGTTGACAAACATATAAATGGACACTGGACTCTCCATAATAGAATTCCAGTTTTTTTCTAAATAAACAGAAAATTTTCGCTATAATATATGTTAAACTTGATTGTTCTTTATTGTATAACATAAAAAACTTGAGTGAGTATCATGGTTTAAAATTAATGGAAACCAATTTGTATAAACCTTAAAGTTACGACATTAATGACAGCTAGTTTAATCTACACTAATATTGTAATGAGCAAAGATTTGTTTTTTTTTGTTATTTTGTTTGTAAGGCTCAGAAACTACTGGACCGATTTGAATAATTATTTCACCGTTAGAAAGCTAAACTATTCCCGGTGAACATAGGCTATATATCATCACGCTCCCATGCAAGAGAGCGGATAAATATTCATAAATCTCAATACATTCGGTAAATTCAGATACACTGGCGCTAATGTCGCTAATAATTTCCGTAGTCATGACAACAATTAAACAACCTGTTTTAGTTACTGCCAGTGAAAAGTTACAATCAATAACTAGTTTTGTTATAAAATCTTCAAGGAAGTGATATATTTTGATTCTCAAATTAACAGATATTTTGTTCGGAACTGGTTCATACTTAATATTGTTATGTATATTAATTATTGGTGTATGTGTGGACTGAGAGCCCATTTTTATTTTTGCGTATTTTAGCAGTTAAACTAACAATAGTCCTTAGTAAAAGATGTGGAAGGTGGAAATATTTGTAAAATGAATATTAGAGTTTGTAAAGACATCATTCAAAAGATATATCGCTTTAAGTGGGTGTGGTGTAAAAAAAACAATAAATATTCTTATAAGTTTAAAAAAAACTGGCAAGTAGAATCATATTTACATTATGAAGTAAAAAAATCGTCTTCATGGAAAAAACAAGACACGAAAAGCGAAAAATGATTATAACAGAGAAAGAATAACACACACCATTTTGATGGTGTTGTAAGTGACGCCTAACGGAAAAAATACGAAGATTATATTATTAATCGATTAATCTGTTAGAATTTGAGTCAGACAATCATAAAAATACCAGTCATAATTTTGACAGCGCAATCTCATTATAAAAATTCCGTGGCATATACCGTTAGACTGTAACTATCAAATCGGTTATATGATAACGGAAGATCACTGATGAAATAGACGTTTATATTCACGTCTTCGCTCATTCGAAAAGCCATTTATTCCCTCTCAGACCAACCTTACTACCAAGCATTTCCACCAGTGGGAAGGTTACACCTCTGTATTACCACCTAACGGCACTAACAAACTCCTTAACATCAAACGACTCCGGGAAGTGACTGCCATCTAACATCCTTTCCGCTACGGAAGCCCAGTCCACCGTCATGGAAAAAACCATAACTATATGCCTCTTTTTTAGTCCAGTTTCTTTTTTTAGACCAGTTTATTTATAGTCAATAACATAATAATTCGGTGGACGTGTCGTATAAGTAATAATTATGTCAGTTTTTATTTTTGCAACTCAGTCACACAATAATGGCTGTGGACATTTGGCACACAGATAGTTTATAACCTGAACACTATCCTATCTATGTTTAGATGCTTATTATCTTTTGTGATATTTTGTATTGGTAATATACATATTACATATACATATGTTCTGAAAAGGTCTTCCAATTAGTGCAACCCTCTCCTTTCGTGTAGGTACAGTAAACCTTAGACTGATGTCATCCACATATGGTGCAGAGTATTCCATCAAGAACCCAGCGGTTCATTGAATCTTTTCTCTGCCGCACCATTAAGTCTTGGAATTCCTTACCAGTTCACGTATTTCCTTCTTCCTACAGTCCCGCACCTTAAAGCGGGGCGTGAAAAAGCATCTGTTGAGGCCGTCAAGCCGAGTACCACCATTATAAAATTGTACGTATTTATAATGGAGAGCCTCTTTTCTGAGACTTTGAGGTGAAGTCAAATTGACGTGTGCTTCTCTTCTTTTTATCCCTGTAATAAGTTTCCATGAGTTGTGGCTATGGGATCATAATTCTATACGGTCAGAGCCCCGAAAATAACTTAATATTTGATAAAAAAAAATTGTTGTCGAAAACGTGATCAATAAATGTTAATTAGACAGACATACATATATAATTTATTTATTTATTATCTTCGATTATAGCCCTGTTCAATAACATAAAAAAGAATTTAAGTATGTACATATTTAAAAGGTCACAGTATAGCATGAAAAATACTGTTTTCCTCGATTTACCGCGGCGGCGAGCGATGCGTGCCCCGTTCTCATCATACTCGGGGCTCGATAAGGCGGAGGGCGAGGGGGGGGGGAGGGCATACCTCTTTAGAGATGGCACAGAATCGGCGGGGGCGTGAGGAATACGTTACCTATTATCTTTCCTCAATAAAACGGCCCCCCATTCACATGGCAACCGCGCCTGTCGGTGATTAAAGGCGAAAGTTTTCAATAGGAAATTCGGTGGAAGGAAGTTGTTACCTTGATCTAGTTTCTAGTTTATCTAATTTAAATAAGTCTACCATCTTAGTAGGTAGGAATCGTTTCATAGGGACCCCTCGCTCCTGCTACATAATTAGTTTTAAAATGTATATTAATTCCTATACGATCACCATCATTCTCTGAGCCTATTCCCAACTCAGTTGGGGTCAGTTGGCGACAAGATGTGGCTAAACTTCGACATTATCCGTGAAGCGATTGCCATCGGATGTCCACAACCAAATTGGCTATAGTTAGGCTAGTCGAACTTTTGAGGGCTCCATCTACCCGTAACAACTGCCATAGATGTTCGTATGGCAAGCGGGACCGACGGCTTAACGTGCTCTCCGAGGCACGACCAGACCAGTGCAAGTAGCCCAAATACATTCATACAAATATTTGCACCGAGCAACTGAGTAGCATTCGCATTCATTAACAGAGGCTCTTATACGATATGAAACTCATAATCGTGCCAAATATTATCATTTTAAGGGTAAACAACAAAAAACTTGGTCAATAGTTAAAGGTCAATGAAGATAATATGTAAGTATTAGATAATATATAAAGATATAACGAAAAAAATCTGTTACGACCGTGTTATCAATTGCGTATATACCTATCTGATTTCCTTGTTATAAATGCGTCATAAATAATAATAATAATAATAATAATAACCCCGCCGGGATAGCTTGTGGTGAGCTGCATGGTGAGTGGCGATACCACGGACCCTGATCCTCCCGAGAGTTCGGAGTTATTCTCCCTCACCTCATGTACTTGCCTTAATTGGCCGGCCATGAGTGGAGTCGCAAGAACGGAACCTATGACCTGAACGCAGTGGTAAACAGGTCGCGACTTAAAGTCCAGTCTGAGCATTTACTTTTTAATAAAATCGATTAGTAAGATATACTCACGGTTGATGTAGCTAGTTCACAACATAATAATTAACAGTAATAAAATGAAAACCTATTAACAGTTTATTAAGTTATCGTGAATCATTACGTATAATTTATGATAAAATGCATTGACTATGGCGTCTATCATACTTGTTAGGTATTGAGTATGCACGAGTAATTGTAGGGTATTGACCCAAAATGTACTCAAAATTCTCTACGCGCACAGTAAGCGTTTTAGGGCTGTATTTTTTTAAATTTTAGGACAATGTACATAACACCTAGACCCATGGTAAGCATAGTTTAACTAGCTTGTGTTATGGGTTCTAGAATGGGGATAAACATACTTAGGTATTTTTTTTCGTTAATACATAGATATTACTACAACACCCAGGCCAATGCAATTATTCATAATCATACATACCTACAGTTCCGGGTCCTTTAAGCTGGGCGTGAAAAAGTATTTACTGAGGCCGTCAAGCTAAGTGCCACCATTGTAACACTGTACGTGTTTATAATGGTGACCCTCTTTCCTCAGACTTTCCCATGTCTAGGTGACGTTGAGTAGATGGTCCTAGAATATTTATTTATTATTATTTCACTATCACTATCATCACTACATAGTATAAAATAAAGTCGCGTTTTCTGTCCCTATTTTTCTTGTCCCTTTGTATGCTTAAATCTTTAGAACTACGCAACGGATTTTGATGCGGTTTGTTTCAATAGATAGAATGGTTAAAGAGGAAGGTTTATATGTATATAACATCATGCTACGACTAACAGGTGCGGAGCAGAAATGAAAAATGTTGCAAAAAGGGGGTGACGCAGACGTCGCGCGGGTCAGCTAGCTAGTTATAAAATGTTGCGCACTGTAGTGATACCATTTTTTTCCAAACAGTCAGCTTAGTGAAGTTAGGTATATAATTTCCTGCAGCCATATATTTGACCTTGACATCCTCCAGTCACCAGCTCACCTTATGAGACAATATCATTCTAATTGTGCCTATTTACATGACTACAAGTAACACAATTTAGTACATAGAATCGAATGCTACAGTAATTGTCTAGTAATAAAATGGTAATTGCATGTTATCGGGGTTAATTATAATATATTATCTGATGATAAATGGATAAGGCATGTTGTAAACTAGAGGGACTAGGTTAGATTTTGAACGTGTTTGATTAGCACGTGTATTGGTTAGCAGTTAGCACGTGTGTTTAGGGCCGATGCTGACTGGCGACGATACAATTATAAATATTTTTTAACGTAAAAACGACATGGTGTGTATCTCTCTGTGTGTGTGTGCGTGTGTGTTTGTGTGTGTGTGTGTGTGTGTTTGTGTGTGTGTTTGTGTGTGTGTTTGTGTGTGTGTGTGTGTGTGTGTGTGTTCGTGCGTGTGGGTGTGTGTGTGCGTGTGTGTCTGTCTGTGGCATAGTAGCTCCCGAACGGATGAACCAATGTCAATGTATTTTTTTATTGAAAGCTGATAATGAAAATCAATCCAAGATGGCTACTGCCTCAGAATGGTGGACTACATATTTTTGCACAAGTCCCTCAATATGGATGTCAAAGGAAAGAGCTTGACTAGTAGAATACGATACACTTTGATTAATTCAAATCCAAGATGGCCTCCACCACCAAATAGCGAATTTTATTAGTTCGTCAATATTAAACGGATCTCAATTTAAAAACTATAAAATAAAATTTCCAAAACATGTATGAGTGCTCCACCAGTTAGAGGTCGCCCGACACGACAACGCATGATTTTTTTTTTGAGCTAAATATGCATTAAAGGTAGAATATAAATATGTACGACCAATCAAACCAATTATTTACTAGTAATGCATGGTATTATTACTAAATAATACCAAAAATAGGGTGTATGTGTGAGTTTGGCGACATCAGTTCCGCTATTGAAACTATTGTGTCGCATTTCTACCAGTGTTTTCTGTTCTGTAGTTCCTGTATTTACATTGTTTTCACTACACTGTAATTTTATAAGGTTAGGTTAGGTTAACCAACATAATTATTACAAATACAATGTAGTGTAAAAAATAAACTACAGCTTATATAAGATATTTACAACACCTACGTATATATGATAAACATTCCATCAGACTGATGTATTCAGTCCAGAAAAGAAAGACGAATTTGATGTATAGCTCGAATCAACAATAATGCCCGGAATTTGGCTATAATGTCATCCCCTATTACGTGGGACCGGATATAATGGTTGGTGACTTATCGGTATCGTCGGTAGCTTATTGGTTAAGGAGTCGGTCTTAAGATCGGAAAGTCCCGGGTTCGAATCCTGGCGATTACACTACCGACGTGAACCAACTCCTATCACAGGGAATATTAGTAATATGGGTTGCAAATATACTTTTTTTAAAAAACCAAAAGTAATCACCTCTGCTTACATAGGAGGGAATGGGCTTGAGCATGGATCTGAGCAGTGGACTCCAAAAAATTCCTGGACAATTTGAAAATAAAGTTGTATGAAGTGATGCCACTACACAACAACTAGTCTTAGAAGCTACTGGATAAAGAAACTACTTATTGATAGAATACTACTTGTGTTGTGTAGTTTCTTTATACCACTTAGGTGGCAGAAAAGCACACCTGATGGAAAGCGGTCACAATGGCCTATGGACGTTTGCAACACTGCATGCAGGGGCATTACCCTGTAGAAACCTTCTAATGCCCTTCTTGAAAGTCCCTATATTGAAGCCGCTTAGGAAAAAAGAAACAGGACATCGATCCAGTGTATTTTATTACGCTACTAGCCTATGCCCGCGGCTCCGCCCGCGTGGCTATCGGTTATTGCGACCTAAGCGCCATCTGTGCAACTTAAATTATATATTACTAATCATAACTCTGGTTTTACTTAACCGATTGTAATCAAACAAACGTAAGATTTTAAGTTGGACCAAACCCAAACAAAAAAACCGCATCGTAATCCGTTCAGTAGTTTTTGCGTCCATCGCGGACAAACATAAACTTTTTACAATTACATAATAGTATAGATAGATAGATAGATTCTGTTACTTTTTATGAAATTAGACTTAGACTGTCAAAGGATGGGGAGGGAGGAGGACTTTAAGGTGTCCAGGAACTTTTGAAGCCCACAAAGTACAAAGTTCGAATGATACATTTTGTCATTACAGGGAAAACCGCACGAATGAAGGCTTAGAGATCGACCACGAGGCAGGAGTACTTCGATATACTCCTCGATTGAAGGTATTTTTCCTGCCGGAGGAATCGATCGGTGATCCAAAGAAGATGGTTCTTACTTTGCCAAATCTTGCTATGTTGGTAAGTACCATTTTTTTTTCAAAGACAACTCTCGCACTAGGGAACAAGCCCTGTATTGCGGGAGACTTTGCAAACATACAACTAACGGACACAAAGTACACCCAGACTCAGAACAACTATTTGAGGATCACACAAATTTTTGTCCTGTGTGGGGATCGAACGCATAACCTCGTTCACAGCCGGCGCATTCTACGCCCACTAAGGCACAGAGGCAGTCATTAAACTACAACAATTTTATGAAACGCGGTAACTCCTTGGACAGTATTAATTATTGCTGTAATTATAATATATATAAGAGACTAGCTGTTGCCCGCGGCTCTGACCGCGTGGATGACAATAATCGCATTGTACAACTCTCCTAGATTCTCTACTTGCCTTTTATATTACGTCTCTTTACTGACATGACAACGGAAAGAGTTAGCTATATTAGCGCCAGTGTATAGTAATCTACAGGCTCTATTGAGATTTATGATTATTGCTCCGCCCCCTTGTAAGGTAGCGTAATGATATATAGCCTATGCTACTCCTAGATGTTGTAGCTTTTTATTAGTGAAAGAATGATCGAAATCGGTCCATTAGTTCCGGAGCCTATTCGTTACAAACAAACAAAAAAATCTTTCCTCTCTATAACATTAGTGTAGATGGGAAGACCGAGAAACTTTGCTCTCTCTTTTGCACCGCACTGAATCTCTCTCAAGCTTCATCCTTTTCCACTCTACATTATCCGCATCATGAGTGTAACGCTCCTGGTGTTGCAAACGCCCAGGTGGTGGTGGTAACCACTGTCCATCATGTGGCTCGTGTTCTTATCAGCCACCCAAGTGGCCACGCGTCTGGTCTCGCGTGAATACTGGTTACGACTTATGAAAATTTCCAGCCCCTACGCACTCGAGATACTGCCTCGCTCTGGGCAACTGATATCCCAAGATGGTCGCGCGGTTGTGGTCAGTTCGAGCCCAACATAACCACCCTCTTTGTAGCTGTGTGTGTGTAACTGTCACTATAAAATTAAAAACAAAAAACATGAACATACATTCCCGTGCCATCATTTCCAGGCGATAGCTTCCAAAGTATCTACGTACGGCTACCTGGCGAAGGTAGGGTTCAACATGCTGGCGACACGTCTGGAGAGCACCGCCACAGTCACGCAGAACGTCCACGACTACCTATGGGGGTACGACGAGCCCCTCATCCGGCTCGGCAACCAGTACCTACCCGGATGGATCTCGTTTGACAAACTTGGACTGTTGGATAGGGTATGTGGATTGAATACTGTGAACTTATTTTCATTATAAACAGTTAATACTTTTAACCATAAAGTCCTGAATTTCTTTACCGGCGCACGTGTTTCCTTCTTCCTACAGTCCCGGTTCCTTTAAGCGGGGCGTGAAAAAGCATCTGGCCGTCAAGCTGAGCGCCACCATTGTAGCATTGAACGTGTTTGCAATGGTGACCCCTTTTTCATGAGGCTTTGCTTAACATCAGGCGAGGTGAAGTAAAATTGACGTGTCATAAATAAGAAATAAATAAAAAAAAAACTTCTGTAACTATAACTGTACAGCTAGATGGTTCGGAGTAAAAAATGGTATCACGAAAAATTACTGGTGTTTTCCCAAGCGCCTACAATATGAAGTTCTTCAAGAGCTACATTTCTTTCCAAGGTTAGCAGCGCGAGTGTGAAGGACAAAACGGTATCTCCCTATTTATAACCTTGTGTTGTGTTTCTGGCGGTGAGTAAGATAACCAGAGCTCACTGGAGAGGCATTGTGTTGTCAGTGTGAAGACCGAGAAACACTACTTAGCACATTGTCTTCTGCACTGACAGCTCAGAGACTTTATTAACCTTGTCCATGCCCCTCCCCTTCCCCTTCTACCCACTTCTCTATATGGTCAGCAGCACCATTGTGATGCCCGTAGTGCGGCACACGTTCATAAGCCACGGTAATGACATTCCATGGACCGTGTGCTTGTCCTGTCACCTATAACCTATTGACCTGCAATAACTTCTTGTAACTGCCACATAGATGAGATTTGAAAAAGAGGTGTACCTACAACTACCGTTTGACAGATGAGGCTTTGACTCAAGCTTTACTCTAGAAGTCAGGAGATCGAAAGGCTTATCGACCACTTAATAGCCAAAGCAAGACACTTGTGTAACGAGCCTCTCCACTATTTTGATTGAGGCTCATGGTGATGAGTCTGCAAACTGAAATAGCTCCAATACAGCCAGGTCGCACCTAGCCCAGACTTTCGAAGACGAGGCAAGATAGTCCTGACGAGATGGGGAATGTGGGAGAGTAAGGCCGATTCGCAGAGAAACCGTTGATAATTTGTTAATTATTGTTATTATTATTACAGCTTTATGACGAGAAACAAACGTTGCGATTTGAAGTGAGCACCAGAAATGAGGATAAATTTATGATCAAGACTGCCAATGGAGTAGGAGGCCTGGCGATGTGGGGGTATGAGAGAGCGGAAACTAGGTAAGGATTTGACTGAATTTATTACATCATCATCTTCCTGCCCTTGTCCCAATTATTTGGGGTCGGCGCAACATGTCATTCTCTTCCATACATTCCTATCGGATGTCATTTCCTCAGTCACTCCCTTCCTTGCCATATCATCTTTCACACAGTCCATCCATCTTTTTTTGGGCCGACCTCTGGTTGTAAAGCCCTCTACACTAATTGACTGAATGATGACTGAATTTATTACGATAGCTATAAATTTAATTTTATTTGATTAGCTAAAAACTTATACCATGCCTAAATCATACCAAATTCCTGTTCCTTATTCACACTGGACTCATATTTTAAACAGAGATAGGATACGACCGTATCTCTGTCGTCCTTATTGAGCAAACCAACTGGGAAAGTACCTCCGCCCAACAAAATACGCGTCTAATAATCTAGGAGTGAGTAGGATAGCCAGAGCTCACTGGAGAGGTTTTGTGTTATCAGTGGGAAGACTGAGGAATTGTATGAGATGGTATCAAACCCTGCTTTGTCTTATGGAGTTGCAAAAGTCAATAGGTCACGGAAACCACCTTCCATCAGGTGGACCGTCTGCTTATCTGCCACCTAAGTTACCGATACATATTGTTATCGTTTCAGATCTCGCTGTAATAGTTTTACAGACACATACGAAGGTCTATGCTACCCACCAGAGCTGACACCAGAGCGCCCTATCAGACTCTACCGTAGCATCCTCTGCCGGGTACTAGACTTCGATTACCAGGGTCCCACCATGACGGACATTGGAGTCGAAGCTATGCTCTACAAGTTGAGTAACAGAACCTACAGGAAAATTCCAGAAAATGAGTGCTTGTGCAGTGATGGGATTTGCTATGACGGGATTTCAGATCTCTCCCCGTGTTTGTATGGTAAGTACACCCATAGCCTATTTTATACCACTTAGGTAGCAGAAACAGTTAGGTGGTGGTAGTGCACGCGACTGCTACGCATGGGGCGCGGGTTCGATCCCCACTCAGTGCAAAAAGTTGCATGCATGAATATGGCTGTTTGCAATGGTCTGGTCGTGCCTCTGAGAGCACGATATGCCGTTGGTCCTGGTTGCCATACAAACATCTATGGCAGTCGATACAGGTAGTTGGAGCCCTTAAAAGTCCAACCAGTCTAACTTGGTCATTGGACCATTGTTTGTGGAGGTCAGATGGCGGTCGCTTCACGGAGAATATCGAAGCAGTAACGAGTAAAAAAATCAAGACTTCATATTAAATAGTCTAATAACTCTTATGATAGATAGTGAACACCTCAATTGAAATATTTATAACTTTGTAATACCTGTGTGTTGCTCAGACACAAGACTAAAAATACAAGGATAATACTTTATTTCCTCGATAAAGTTTATAGTCATTTGAGACCATCTTTTAACTGCTCCAAATGCTGTATCTTTCCAGACTTGCCGCTGGTAATGTCCAACTCCCATTTTATGGATAGCAACCCGAACTTATACAGCAGGATCGAGGGTCTAGCACCAGATGAAGAGCAACACGGAAGTGAGCTGATCATTGAACCGGTAAGATGTTTAATCATCAAAATCCGTTGCTTAGTTTTAAAGATTTAACCATTCAAAGGGATATAGGGACAGATACCGCGACTTTATTTTATACTATTTAATGATAGTGAATTTAAGAAACTAATGGTCGATTTCAGACGATAGGCATGGTGATGACGACGCGATTCTCAGTGCAAATCAACGTATGGGTGCAAGATGTGGGCTTCAACTCCAAGATCAGCAAGTTCTCAGACATGGCGGTACCCGTCGGTTATTTCAAAGTCGTGAGTATTATCTGTAATAGCCAATTTACTTAATAACATAAGTTACCGAAGTTATTATCATTCCCCTAATCCCACCAGCTAAGGTAAATTTATTGTGTTAGGACCGGATTTGAACGCAGGTCCTCTCATTAGTAAGATCGAGTATTTAACCAATAAGCTATCACGCTACAAATTGCAGTTTTTGAAGCCACTTAGATGCACACAAGCACACGTCCCACCTGATGGAAACTGGTTACTGTGGCCGTTTGTACCTAACACCAGGGACATCACACTCCAATTCTGTTTCTCGGATTAGTAATACTATGGATTTTTAATTAATAGTACTTATTAATCAAATTCCGAAATATCATCATTCATACTTAAATAAACATGTTTTGGAATAGTCGGACTTTTGTATTATAATATTCGGAATATTGAATCCGGAATTGAGTATTCCTGAAATACTTGTTAGGGCGTGTGGAAGACCAAACATCCTATAGTCCATTTGTTGAGGTACCTACTTAAAAAACCTATACAATCTTAGTGTGTCTTTTTAATATAATTTGTTTTAAAACTCAGTATAAAAATACTTTTCTGCTTAGTAACGCATTTTGAAGACTACAAATATCTATCGAACCACTAGTTAGTCAGTTAATTAACCTGCTTTATTTATTTATATAACATGTGTTTTCATAAAAAGTTGGCACGAGATTGTGTACCATTGTTTAAATACCTAAACAAATTAAGTACATTGTGAGAAAACCACAGTATAAGCTTCACAGCGTATACTCCTAGACCTAATCCTCGATTTATTTTTCAGATACAGCCAAAAATTGTTGATGAAACAGTAGCAGCCCTACGGTTAATCCATGTCTACTCACCTTACATCCTACTAGCAGCTCAAATAATACTGCCAATAGCAGGTTTCTTTCTATTATTCTTTGCATTCAGAATTTTGTATTGGGAGTGGATATATCCTAGAAAAAAGGGGATGGTGCTGGACTTTCACACAAAAGAAATGGTAGAAGCAGGTAATAAGCTATTAAAGCAGTGATGTAGTTATATTTAGTTTTACGCCATCTATCGGGTTGTGAATTAACTAGTAAGACTATAAGAGCAAAATGCAGAAAAATGACACAGAATTTTAAAATAGGCATACTATGTATTTTAAAGATAAAACTATATGGTACTCTGAATGAAATGCATTAAGGCCAGAAAATGGAGATTTTAAATTAGCCCGTAGGCATAAAAAGTTTGAAAGCTGAAGAAAATAAATATTCCCTGTAGACAAATAAATTAACGCTTGGAAGCTTAAGGACGCACTGATATGTGTTCAATGGTCATCAATAATCCAGTGAAAATGTTTAATAAAATTTGCAAAGCAATTTTAAACTCTCCCTAGCCAAGTACTATCTTTAATCTTTGCCTCTGTTGTAATGTATGTACTTACATCATATGACGTCACTCATTAGTGTAGCATAATTTGAAAATTTAGGACCTACCTACTGTTTGCATACAGCGTCACAAGATAAGATACAGGTTCAATGCTGCTCCTGGCTACTTATGGTACACATGTAGCAGTAATAATAATTTGCTCCAAAAATTCTTGAAGGGACATAATATATAATAAAATTCAAGTTCTTCCAAATGTCATTTATTACCAGAAACAATTGTTATTATGGTATCAGATAGACTGATAACGAATGGTGGATGAGTGTATGTGTGTGCATACAATGTGTATATCCATAAATATAGATTTAGTCAGTACATCAAGTATAAATTTGGTTTCGCTGTTGCGGTTACGAGCCCATACGCCTCAAGAAATTTAATCAAACTTAAAGAACACCTATTAATAATTTTATGCTCCATTTTAAAAGTAGTTACCCTTAAACTTATATACAGTCAGCATAAAAACTTAGATGTTTAGCTAGCCTAGCTCCCGACCAGATAAAACGATTTCGATGTAGTTCTTTTTTGTTTGAAAGCTGAATTAGTCGGGAGTGTTCTTAATTCAACTTTAAATAAATATTTTTAATATAACATATTTTTTTATGAAGGTCTACATTTCAAGAGGTCTATTTCAGATGTTTTCTTGCCAATTATTAGGGGTTATTTTGCTGCTTGTATTTTTTGTGAGGTATGGGTTCGTAGGCCATCTTGCCACAGGATAAAAAGGTTCATATTTGTTTAGTAAACATAAAAATACAAACAGCACCAGAATAATGTATGAGTGGTCCGTTGGGAACAAACGAACAAAAACTATGTAAAACTGTATTTCCTCGTATATTTTGTATTGTACATAATGATCGTTGAAGACTTTTTCTGTAGACAATGTGGCTACAGAAAAAGTCTTCAGTCTGGTTCCTAGAATGTATTTTTTTATTAAGATTAAGTAGGTAGGTAAATAATTTTAATGATAACTTAATTTTACTTGTGAATAATAAATTATTTTTTACCATATTTTGTTTGTGTTTTAAACTACCAAGATGCCATGTTACTTCACACCTTGTGACCACTAGTTAGAGGTAAAATAGTAGGAGGGGACGCAGTAAGCCTTCCCTAAGAGCGAAACCTATGCCCTCTCCGTGAGTAGCGGCGCTGTCGTGAAACAAATTACTACACCACGATGGCAACTAGAAAATGCCGTCGATTTGATAGAAGAAGACTAGTTAATATGGCCTTTGACAACCTTGGGGTCCAGACAAAGTGACAGGAGTTTTGGCGGGAATGCGAAAAGTGTCAAATCGCTGCAGCTGAGTGTTACATTTTAAAAATTTGATGTAATTCCGAGTTTTTATGTGTAAAAATGGTGGAGTTTTAGACATAACGGCTTGGACAAAGAGAGTGGAATATTGTCGTGAATTGGTATTTTTCATGTTGGTGTCAAAATCTTCATAAGAAAAGCTTCTAGTAAAGTCATCATCATCATCATCATCATCATCATCATCATCATCATCATCATCATCATCATCATCATCAACATCATCATCATCATCATCATCATCATCGTCATCATCATCAACAATCATTCCAACTATACTCATCACAAAATAAAAGGAAATTCCCAACTCGACACTGGCAAGATTGTTCCCTAAATTGGGTTGATATGTTGCCATCTAAGAAAAAAGAAGAAGAAGAAGAACCTATTCTTTTCTTACGTAGTACTGTATTCTCTTTGGACAGAAAAGTAAATATTTTAGACTGAAAATATACTGCTACAACAACAATTATATCTGGTTCTCTAACATATTATATACTAACTGTGGTTGTATTGCCCGCAGGTCCACCCGCGTGGATGTGAATACCGCGCAGTGTTAAATAAATCTTTTCTAGCAATAAATATACCCTATGTTACTCAGGGCGAATGTAGCTTTACAACTGCAAAAGAATTTTTGAAAACAGCGTAGTAGTTTCTGATTGACATTACAAACATACCTACACGAAAAATACAAATTTTTCCTCTTTATTATAATAGTGTAGATGTAGACAAAGAGCTATTTATAATATAACCACATATTGTTGAACTAATTCATAATGAAGACAATAGTTATTTTCACCACAGCAGCTCAAACAAGTGAGTTTTGCTGCGTAAAAACAGTGTGCAAAATGCGATTTTGCTCACTCAGTGAGACAAAGTAGCTTTTTAATTATTTTTTTTAATTTTCGATAAATAGTGCCAACCATAGATTCAAAAAGAATTGTTCCGCGAATAACTTTCGAATTACATACACTGCACTCTGTCTCTTGGCCGTCCATAAAAAAGTTCGAGTGACAAACACAAGTATTTTGAAGGTTTTTTTTTAATTTATGGCACGTCAAAGGTCCTATTTCGAAATTCTGAATTTGAAAGATATTTGTAAAAGAATAACCATGTATTTTATTTACATTATTTAATAATTATGTAATGTTATTGAATACCAAAATAAGTAATGCATAAGTATTTATAATGATTACTATTATCAACATTTTGAAAAATAAAATGTCACGTACGCTGTTTCTGAACACACCTTAAAAATAACGGGTATAAAATTTAACTTTTAACTTTCAACTTTAAATTTGCAGAACAGCAATAGGTAATTAGATTAATTATTAACTTTTAAAATTTTCAGCATTATTTTAATTAATAATAGGTGTTCTGTTCTGTTAATAAGTGTTGCATTATCTTCTAAGTAATATTTCTTATGTGTTCTCGCTGCTGAAGTGAAAAGTAATGTGTGCCACACGAGAGCAAAATTATTTGCATCTCGTGCATTTGAATCCCTCACTACGCTCAGGATTCTACAGTAGAATCACTCGCTACGCTCGTGATTCAATCCTAGAATCCCTCGCTTGCTCAGGATTCAAAATCAGCACTCGCAGCAAAAAACAGTTTTGCTCTCTTGTTGCACAAATAACTATTGTACAACAAGTGAGCAAAATTGTTTTTGCTGCGAGTGCTAATTTTGAATCCTGAGCGTGGTAAGGAATTAATTAATTATCTTAAAAGCTAGTATCACGGAGTGGGCAAAATCGCATTTTGCACACTAATGTAGAATCCTGAGCGTAGTGAGGGATTCAAATGCACGAGATGCAAATTGTGTGGGCACACATTACTTTTCACTTCAGCAGCGAGAACACATAATAAATATTACTTAGAAGATAATGCAATGAACAGGAATAGGCAAATATTATGTTTATATCTACTAATTAATTAAAATGATGCTGAACATTTTAATTGCAGTTCTACAAACTTTAAGTTGAAAATTCAAAGTTAAATTTTATACCCGCTATTTTTAAGGTGCGTTCAGAAACAGCGTACGTGACATTTTATTTTTCATATGTTGAAAATAGCAATCATTATAAATACTTGTTTAGTTAAACAATATGCATTATTATTCAATAACATTACATACTTATTAATGTTTGTCACTCGCACTTTTTTAGGGACGCGGACGGCCAAGAGATAGAATGCAGTGTATGTAGTTCGAAAGTTCTTTGCGGAACAAATCTTTTTCAAATCAATCAAATCAAATCATTTATTTGCATCAAATCATGGTTGGCACGCATAATTAAAAATTAAAAAAATAACAATTAAAAAGCTACTTTGTCTCACGGAGTGGGCATAATCGCATTTTGCAAACTGTTTTTACGCAGCAAAACGTACGTGTTTGAGCTGCTGTAGTGAAAAAATAATTATTAACATGCCACTCTCCCCTTTTCATTAAACATGATTTTATTTCCCAAAAAATACCTACATTAATCTTATGCAGACACTTTCTCTACTTCAAAGTAGCTTATGTCTTCAGCAATGCCACACATATTTTTGCCCATCGCCAATTTCACATAGCCATCAATACCAAAGTCTTTTCCCCATGAATTCTTCACTATATAGTAAGGAATTTCCCCGGTTTTGTCGTACCCAACTATTTGTATTGCATGATCTTCACTGTCATCACTCCTCACACAAGCTCTTTGTATGATACCCCCGACGTAGTAAGGCCATATCTCAGCGTTAACAATTGCGACTACAGGTCCATGCAAAATAACACGCTGCAAATTCTCTTCATTAATATCGCAAATATGTGTAAAACCCTTGAGCCGAATTCCAATTTCATGCTCTTTTGACACCTGGCAATCCTCATTTCTCAAAGTCAAAGGGTAGTTCTTTGCACTGATGACGCGCCAGTCAGAAGTACAAGCCTCTAGCAGAGTTTCGAAAACGTTGATTCCTCTACATCCTTCCTTACCTTCCTTTATAAAACAATCCAGAATTTCTTGAATGCTCAAATCTTCATGTGCTACTTCTTGTATTCTTGCCATGGATTCCATCACTCCAGCTATACTGAATGCCCAGCAACCTGAACATTTTTTTTGATCCAAAACTGGACCAATCACCTTATGTTCACGCCAGTCCCATCTATCAACTACATCTGAATACGTGGCAAATTTGAATCTTTTGTTGATTGAATGTTTACACTTTTCCATTGTAAAATTAATACAGAATTTTGAACGGGTACTTTTTGGTAGCATGAATCTTGATATCTCTTCCTCCGACATATCAGCGAATTTCGTCAATCCAAATACAGCGTCTGTTTCATTAGCGTTGAGTTTTGCTATTTTTGTAAGGGAAGCCTGTAATATGGTTAAGCATAAATTAATGAAATAAAAATTATCTTAACTGCTATTCCATTAACGAGTGGAATCGATGGAAGTTCTTAAGACAATAGAAAGTGTCTCGAGACACAATACTGGGTAAACTCCTACTACCATCACTATCAAACCAGCGTTGGTCTAAACTAAACAATTACAGTAGGTAAAGTACAGAGAGTTGTTCGCTCTATGGTAGATCTTAAGGTGGAAACACATTATTGAACCGCGACACGATCCGATAGGTAGAACATGACGGTATTTCCCGTCCTAATTGAGTAGTCCTACTGGGGAAATACCTCCGCTCTACAGAATACTGAGTCTAATGATAAACTTGTGTTGTGTTTCCGGCGGTGAGTAGGGGAGCCGAAGCTCAATGGAAAGGTTTTGTGTTTTCAGTGGGAAGATCGAGAAACCCTTCTTTGTCTTCTACACTGACAGAACCGATAATCTCTTAAAGATCTCCCCTCCCCCCTTCCCCTTCTCTCCCTTCTCTATATGGTCGGCAGCACGAACGTGATGCCCCTTGTGTTGCAAACGTTCATAGACCACGGTATTTACTTTCCATGAGGTGAACCGCGTGCTTGTCTGCCAAATAAGTGGTATAAAAAATTCACGACGAGTGTTAAGTCAAATCAAATTGTATTGCTTTCTATAGACCATTCATAGTGTGATATTGCTTTCTATATCACACTATGAACATCCGACGCGACGCCAGATTCGAAGAATAACAACCTTAGCACGAAATACTATCGAATTCGTAATGTAAAGGTATCGACAGAACGGAGCATTGCGATTGGCAGGCTACACACGCACCCAGGTTCACAAGAGTCAGACTACTATTACGAATACGATAGGAGTTCATGCTATTGCTACTGTCTTCATCTGACACTGCAACTCGTATTGCTGCTACCTAATTAGATCTAGAAATTGCTAGTATGTCGGGGATGTCACGTGTTGGTAATGTGCACGGTGCATTTCGGGTGTCGACACATGCGGGTGACGGGTGGAGTCGACTAAGCAAAAACTGGACGAAAGTGCGCCTTCCTACACCCTGGGGCTAGACGGAGACACCGTGGTCCTTACACCCGAAGGGGGGTCATCTAGAAAGAGAGGACTCCGGGTCTGTCGGGGTATACCTCCGACAGCTAAATACCCAAAGATGGCATGTTTTTTAGCCGGTTCGAGTCCGACATACTACCCAACCGGCTCCGACGGGGGAGGTATCCGTGAAGATTATTCGTACGATAAAAAAGGGTGTTGACACGTCGTACCACATTGGGTTTTATCAATGTGTTTCTGTCTTAAGTGTCACTGTCACTGCCTCAATTAGTCTATAAGGGTAAAGGTTCATCCAAACACCATCTCCCACTGCATCCAACTTGCACTTTGGAGTCCAAGTTCGCACTCCCACTCCTTAAACTCCTTTCTGTTCCGATAACCGATAACCGTTTGACCCAATAACTCTAGGAGGAAAACCTATACTGGAGCCTCGTCATCAATCAGCACGTAATGCCGCATCTACATTTACGTAACATATTGCCGTGACCGTGGACGCACCTGTGCGTCCAGATTTGTAACATGAACAGCGGACCGCACAGCGTGATATCAAGACATAACGTTGAGTGTGGACGTAACAGCTTTTAGCACAGGGGCACACAAACTAGAGTTGCGCTGACGCGGTCATCAGTCGATCGATGATTGATAGTTTCATGTTTCATTTAAACTGGGCTATCACGCAGCTGATTACGCGACGGACACGCACTTCTGACTTGGTCAAGGCAAAATGTTACGTAAATGTAGACGCGGCATAAATGTCTTACAGCTAAGGTCGGTTTCCCTCCATAGGTTTTATTGGAGCTTCACAAAAACCATTTTTTATGTCACGTCAATTTGGCTTCACCTCGCCCGATGTAAAGCCAAAGGCAAAGTCTAATGAAAGAGGGTCACCATTGCAAACACGTTCAGTGCTACAATGGTGGCGTTCAGCTTGACGGCCTCATCAGACGCTTTTTCGCGCCCCGCTTAATGACCCGGGACTGTAGGAAGAAGGAAACACGACCATGATGTCTAAAAAGCGTATTATTAGCAATAACTTACCTTGAAATTCTTGTATCTCTCCTCATATTCATTTTTCGACAAGTACGTCTTATTAAATTTTGTGACGTAGTCTTTGAACTCTAATAGATCTGAATCTGCTACAACGCTACACGGCATTCTCGTTTTTGATGAATTGAATTTTGTTTTTACTAAAATAATCACATATAATATTGCGATTATTAGAGTAATTGTATAAAGGAATATTCGCACAAACATGTTTGGTATCCAAGTACTTACAGATGAGAACTGAACATTTTTCCTTAATTGGTATTTATAATACAATGCTCTAATTATATTGGTAATGACGTATGTGGAACACTATTGTTTGGGAGGACTTCCTTCTCTGAGCGGTACTAAATGATACCATTTTTAAATATTATGTATAGTGGGCTACAAAAGTTCATAGACTAGGATTTCAAATTAAATTAAAGTTATATGAAGTGATGAGTGGCACACAACTACTAGTCTTAGAAGGTACTGGATAATAGACCTAGGACTTAAGGATACTACTTGAATTTATTCATATCAAATTTAGATAGGATTATAAAGTGAATGCTTCGACGGAATTCGAACCCACGATTTTTAATTTACAGACCGCTAAGCCATGAAGCCTCGTCTGAATCATTTACGGCTATACAACCATTTAAAAATTTGTAACACACAGAAAAACATTACTTAAATATTGGATGTTCACAAGTAGGTACAGTCACCTGCAGTTATTATGTATAGTAAATAATTTTGTATAACATTTACCTTGATATTTTGGCGAAATTGCGGCGAATTTACTTTAAATTACTTGCTTGTGCTCTTTAAGTGCCTAAACTGAATAAACGAAATTGATTGATTGGTTGATTATATGGAATAAATGGTTATTGTATTTTGAATTTTGTAATGTATAATTTCTCTGATTTTTTTCAGTTGAAAATACAGAAGAATAAGATTTCATCTGAGGGTGCGCAAGTACAAGAAATCAAGCACGTGTCCGTGGTATCACTGACTGTGGAAAGGCAACTTTACACGGTGCGGACAACCACACAATAGGCTTGTATCCTGAATTTAAAAAATGGATTATTTCTGTAGCATTTTTATCAATTAACCAAAATTAAAAAAAAATAACAAAAATTTAAAACAACCATTTCCACAGTTTATTTATGCGATTTAAAAAGTGTATTTTTTGTATCGAAAACGCTCCATCACACATGGCGCCTTTTGTGACGTCACTTGTTGCGAAACCACAGAACAGAAAAAACTAGTAGAAATGTGATGCGACGGATTCTGCAACAGAGTCTATGTCACCAAACTCACACATAAACCGTGAATAATACGTTGCATTACTAGTAAACAATTGTTTTGATTGGTCGTATTTATATACTACCTATAACGCCAAATTATGTCAAATCATATTTAGGTACCACAAAAGAAAAACATACCTGACCGTTCCAAATAGAGATTTGATATCGATAAAAAGTATTTATGGGTTTGTAGCAGAAAGACAGATACGCAAAATCCCAGAAAAGCAAAATCCTAGATTGGCAGGAGGACAGATTAGTATGACGTTTCATAAATACTTTTAATGGAACAAACTTGAATATTTACCAGAAAGTTACGCATATCCCGCCTACTTCACACTTCCACTTGTTTTTTGTATTCCATGTGCGAAACATAATAAAATGTATATTACAGATGTTTGACAATGTCAATCTATAATACAACGAGTATTACAACTCAACGTCAAAGTAAATCGTGACGTCACACTTTCTGATTGGTGTTTCATGTCACGTGACTAAATGCGTATTTTTTTCAAACTTATTTTTTAAAAATAAAATTAATCTTTATTTTGTGTACTAATTTATATTACTTTTTGTTATCTATTTATCAGGAATAGTCATTAGGAACATATGTCAATACGATTAATTCTCAGTGGACACAAGCCTATTCTGCGGGAGCAGCGTTGGTCATCCTTCCGTTCGTTTGGTAGCCGCATGCGGCCATCCACAAGTACATTGTGCCTCTTACACCGGCTTTCCACGGTGTGAAGTTGCACGGACGCTTATGCTTACATAGACACGTGTACTATGACAAACATCTGCTCTATCTATCATGAACGAGGCAAATAACACGGTGCTACTTTCAGTATTTATCGCAGGTTATAAGTGCCCAGTTAATGGCAATAGGCTCGCCACCTATTACATTGGGACCTAAACATAAACTGACGATATGTGGGTGCTAGTACCTCTGCCTATCCCCTCGGGGATAAAGGCGTGTGTTTATGTTATTTATGCTACTTTTAGTGCATGTTTTAGTTCCTAGGTTTATCATAATGGCGTCAATTCCCCTACCTAAACATAATGGCACTAGCAAAAAACCATTTTTTGGTTTATCATCTATTTAAATTTGCATGCAATAACATTTTTCTTACAGAAACATAATTAAGTAGGTATGTGTTAACGTATTTGCCATGTGTTTATGCAGTAATTTGTGGTTTAACCTATGAATAATGTATTTATTCGTAGCGTTTAATACGCAATTGGCTAAAACATGCAGTGGGTATTTTTCACATAATTCTAATACATTTTTTATTTACCATTAGTTGGAGATTCCAATAGTGAAGTGATTGAGGATGATAGTTTAAATTTATATATTTTGCCAAAAAAAAAACCTACTGAGTTTCTTACCAGTGTCTTTTCAGACCGAGGCGACGTTACGAATCGCGCTGGTCCTTTTCAAAGAATCAAGAATCAAAAACTCAATTTTATTTATTTAGCTTAGGCACATAAAGAGCACTTATGAATGTCAAAGTTTTACAATAATTGTCAAAAATATTATAATTTTATAATAAATAAAATACTTAGTGCCTAAATAAATAATTTGAAAATGATTCTTTCGCTGGTTCGGTAGTTAAATCGCCTGAGAAAAGACCAGCAAAATACTCAGGTAGATTATCGCTGTTCTTCATTTTCTTTTTAATATATAGTTCCGTTTATTTATAATGAGTGGGTGCAAGAGCAAGAGATTATTATGACCATGCACTTTCATCATAAGATATTCGTCTACTTCATAATAATTTTTGCTAAACTAACCAATAATATACTTTTAATTATGACGTTAAGTGATGATGAATGGTCTTTACAGAATTAAATGACTTTTATATTTTAAACCAACTACTTATTTTCTTCAGTATCTTAATGATTGTTGTCATTGGTTGTACTTCTGGTGAATTGAGAATCTGGTGAATCGAGAATCTGGTAAATTACGAATCTGGTAAATTGCGAATCTGGTGAACTGCTTCTGAGGGTAGACAAATGACATAACAAGGACAATTACCATGGTAGTATGGGCCACCGTAGGATATTGGTACAACTTCAAAGTGGTAAACACAATAGCCAAAAATCATTTACAGTTGCCATTTTTAAAATCAAAACCGAGGTTACTAAGATTTTTTAGAAAATGTAACAATCTCATAAATAATAATAAATAATAAGGAATAAAAATATGACGTAAATATAGTGATGTGGCCTGTAATAATTAAAGGTTAGAGTGTAGTTGCCGGCATATACTTTGGCCCTGAAATGGGTTTACATGCAGAGTACGCGTCCTTGGTGTCTTCTTAGGATTACAAGGAAGGCTACAGTGGCGGAAGAGCTTAATCCACATAAAATATAATAACGTTAAAAGATATATTAATAGCTCCCCTCCCCTCCATAGTATATTTTTCTTATTACCGGAAGGAAACGGATTTGTTGTTGAGACGTCAAACTCGAGTTTCGTTGAAGTCTCCAGTAGCACTAACATGAATTCCTATCGAATTCGTAATGTAAAGGTTTCGAGAGAACGGAGCATTGTGATTGGCAGTCCTTCTAGTGAATAGTTTCTTAGATTAGAGTTGAAATTATCGGCGGTGGTTATACTTTGCTTAAATAAATAAGTAATATATTCACTTAATGTTTATAACAGACTGTATTTTTTCCTTGTTTACGGATGATTGTTAATCTGTGAAAACTTATCAATGGCCTTCAGATGCCCATTAATTAAGATTGTCATATTAATGTGTAGCTGTAAATTTTCCTAACGTGATAAAATAAAAAATAAAAAAATTGTCACCTGCTTCTAGCTTGTTTGAAATACAGTGACCATTGGAGTAGTCACCAGTAGTAATTACTTAGTATACTAGTTCCTTTCCACTAACGAACAATTTGATACACCTGTTTCGCTGATCTAAGATTCTACTAGCCCCCTCACTCAACGTGGTCGACATTTTTGGTAGTAAAATATGTAATGTATTGTGTTATAATTGTATACTTAATAATAATTAAAAAACCGCGGTAGCCTAGTGGTATAGGTAATGGACTGCTGAGACAAGGTCTCGAGTTCGATCCCAGGTTTACCATGGCACACACCAATGACTGTGATGCTTTTCGAAGTTATGTGTGTATTTATCGCAGGTTTATAAGTGCCCGGTTAATGGCAATAGGATCGCCACCTATTACATTCGGACCTCAACCTAAACTGACGAAATGTGGGTGCTAGCACCTCTGCCTACCCCTTCGGTGATAAAGGCGTGAGTTTATGTTATATATGTAATAATACAAACTAAAAAGACACTGACAGCATAATAGACAGTTTTATCAAACAAAATTAAAATGTTTCTACCTACCTTCGTGAAAATATATAAAACACCAACTTTATATCTTGCTAGCTGTTGCCCGAGGCTCCGCCCGCGTGAATATCGATAATCGCGTTGTACGACTCGACTCGATTCTCTTATGGCCTCTCTATATTATTTCTCCCCTTATCTACTTTCCATTTTTCCTTATTTTTTCATTTCTCAATCTCCTCTACTTTCCAATTTATAATTATATATAGCCTACATATGTTACTCCTAAATATTGTAACTTTAGATAAGTGAAAGAATTATTGAAATCGGTTCAGTAGTTTCGGAGCTTATTCGTACAAGCAAACAATCAAAAAACTACTCTTTCCTCTTTATAATATTACTAGCTGTTGTCTGCGGCTCCACCCGCGTGGATATCGATTATCGCGTTGTTCGAATCTACTCCATCCTCTACTTGCCTCTCTATATTTCTTCTCCTTGCTGTCATGACAACGGAAATAGTTAGCGATATTAGCGCCAATGAATAGAAATCTGTCGGATCTATTGAGATTTACGATTATTGCTCCGTTCCATTCAATGGTAGCGTGATGATACATAGCTTATATTATTAGTCCTAGATATTGAAGCTTTAGATTAGTGAAAGAATTATTGAAATCGTTTCAATAGTTTCGGAGCCTATCCGTTACAAACAAACAAACAAAAAACAAATCTTTCCTGTTTATAATATTAGTGTAGATAAGTTTTAAAGTAAAACCTTGGTTCAAAACTAAAATTCTGTTGGCTGAGTGGATTTAAAAATTAAAAAGATAATTTTATAATTATTTTTATCTTGAAGTATGAGATATCATTTATGGTCAATATTCTTTTCATTACAATAGTTGTCGTTATAACCTCATTAAGAGTCACAACAAGAATTATTTTTTTTATTAAAACAAAAACTACCCGAACCATGGGGTCACCTTCAGTTCAACGAGTTTTTATTCTTCGAAGTAATTTATGACCGACTTGCAGAAAAGGAGGAAGTTTTAACGTAATAAATAGAATCACAGGAATTCATCTATATTATATTACTAGCTGACCCGCGCAACTTCGTCTGCGTCACCCCTTTTTGCAACATTTTTCATTCCTGCTAGTCGTAGCGTGATGTTATATACATTTAAACCTTCCTCTTTAACCATTCTATCTATTAAAACAAACCGCATCAAAATTCGTTGCGTAGTACTAAAGAGTTAAGCGTACAAAGGGACAAGAAAAATAGGGACAGAGAACGCGACTTTATTTTATACTATGTAGTGATGTAGGTATATCCCTCGATCTAACCGCGGTACCCTAGTGTTATGGGTAATGGACTGCTGAGACGAGGTCTCGAGTTCAATCCCAGGTTTTACCATGGCACACGCCAATGTCTTTTCGATGCTTTTCGAAATTATGTGTGGTTTATCGCAGGTTTATAAGTGCCCGGTTAATGGCAATAGGTTCGCCACTTATTACATTGGGATCTAAACATAAACTGGCGAAATGCCTGCCTTCGGCGATATAGGCGTGAGTTTATGTTATGGTATGTTATGTTATGGTATGTCCCTCGATTTCTCCTTCATTTGTGAATCGATTTTGAAAATTATTTTCAAGGTAAAATTACTTATACTAAGACAGCTTGTAATTAACTGCTGGTTTCAAATCTCCCTATATTACATCAGCGTAACTTTCAACTATTGGGGGTATTATAAATTTCATGTGTCTGTGTGTGTGTATGTTTTAATTTATTTTTTTATTTACGTAAGTCCATTTTTTTGGCACGCCCTATGGCCCGAACGGCTTGATTTTCGTTTGATTCGTAGTGATTGTTGTAAGTGATACCAGGTATAAAAAAATTACTACAAAATCAAAATGGTGATTTTTTGGCGCCAAAATGAAAACCTTGAATAATTGGTACCGCCTTCTATGGGTTTTTTCAACGGCAGTCTTGTTTTTTTCATTATTTATTTATCTAAAATCTGAGAATTGCTGCTTAACAGACTAAATTATGGAATAATAATGTGATAATCCTATTGAAAAAAAAACATTTATGTATACCTAAGTAATTTTTTTGAAATAGGAGATTTAATTTTAATTATTTTTGAGTAGGTATATTTTATTTGCATAGTTTTGATTATTTTAATGAGTTTAATTAAGTTAATACCTATTCTAATTGCTTTTTTTAATATTTTGTTTATTTAAATTATTTCGAGTAGGTATATTTTTTTTATATATTATTTAGGTATACTTAATTATCAAATACAAGAAGGTATTTAACACTGAACTGTTTATTAAAGCGATTAATCATTGTGTCAAAACAAATTGTTATAGATATTGACATAATTGACTGTTGACTTTGCGTTGACGTGAGACATTGACGTTGACAGCTACTCATGACGAACTAGTCAACTCTGTTATCTGTGGATGTCAACGATGCGCAGATTGTCCGTAGATAACTGCAGCGCGTTCCAGTCCCAAATATATCACGCACTTAACTATACATGCAGCATGTCAATATCTGTACAAAACAATTTAGCAGGCGGTGTACCTTGTATGTGCCTGGACTGAAAGAGGCATATTGCGTGTTGTTATGTTTGGATTGTTACTTCTTCTTTGTGAATTACTCAAATCTTCATTGTGTTATAATTCGTCACATGCCACCGGCAGATGGAGATAAATAGTAAAGTAGGAACAGAAACTCACTAGTATTAAATACGTTGGGAATTAATTACTGTGGGAACTGCCAATGTTTTTCTCAGACTACAGTAGCGATAGTGATGAATATGTCTCTGCCTGTAGTAGCATTGGTTCCCAGAGCGAGCCCTCACTTGCTGAGTCTCTTTCGACCCAATTCTCTGATGTTCCCAATAACTTTAATGTTGTTCATATTAATGCTCAAAGCATTCCGGCTCATTTCCCTGATATGCTGGCAAGCTTTGACTGTGCGCATGTACACGCAATACTTGTTTCCGAATCATGGCTTAAGCCATGTTTGCCCACTTTAACATATACCCTACCAGGTTTCAAACTTATTAGAAACGATCGTGTGGAACGTCGTGCGGGTGGTGTAGCAATATATCTTCGCACACATATACAATATTCTATTTTAAGTACGTCACCGCAGCCACCGCAGGCAGGTGAACATATATTTATAGAGGTTGAACTCATGCACACCAAACTTTTACTTGGTGTTTTTTATTGTCCCTCTTCTAACATAAATTACTTCTCGTCTTTTGAACTTCTTCTAGACACCTTTGTGCCTGCGTACAGTCAAAGCATAATCATGGGCGATTTCAACACCTGCCTCATTAAAAACGACTCTCGCTCCTCTACTCTTCGGTCCATCGTTCAATCTTGCAATCTCTCAATCCTTCCTTCTGACACAACTCATCATGCTCCTCACCTTGCACCTTCTCTGCTAGATCTAATAATAGTTTCCTCCCTAAATCGTGTAGCGAAGCATGGTAAGTGTGCTGCTGATGAGTTTTCCTACCATGACCTTCTATTTCTATCCTATCAAGTACGCCCCCCTAAACTTAAGTCTAAAGTTCTACTGCAGCGGAACTTTAGTGGTATGAACCTTGACAGCCTGCGTCGGGATGCCGATAACTTGGATTGGGGTCCACTGTACAATTCCGGATGTGTGGACGAGAAAGTCACACTATTTACGTCTAATCTCACTCAGTTATATGATGTACATGCTCCGGTTCGTAGAATAAGAGTGAAACACCTCCCATCGCCTTGGCTTACCACTGAAATCAAATCTCTCATATCTAAAAAAGCGGCGGCCAAGTCGAAATATAAGAGGTGTCCTTCGGATACAAACCGCGATAAATATGTAGCCATCAGAAATCACTGCAATAGAGTGTGTAGGAATGCACAACGCCGATATATCCATACCTCTGTAGAGAACGGAGATCCGGCAAAGGTCTGGAAGTTTCTAAAGACATTGGGAGTAGGCAAATCTCACGAAGACTCGGTCCCTGACCACATAAATCTGGATTCACTTAATCAACATTTCTCATCGTCGTCAAAATTAGATAGAATGACAAAACAAAACACAATACAGCATCTTTCAAGAGTCTCGACTCCCAACTGTTCTCCATTCTTCTTTAGTCAATTCTCGGCTTGTGATGTCAAGAAGAGCATCATGTCAATAACGTCCAACGCGGTAGGAAGCGACTGTATCAGCCGTAATATGATCCACCCTATAATCGACGAAATCCTTCCTGTCATCTGCCACATACTGAATTACTCTATAGCCAGTAATACATTTCCTAACGCTTGGAAAGATGCCCAAATAATCCCTATACCTAAAAAGAAAAATCCTTCCTCCTTCTCTGAGTATCGTCCTATTTCCATCTTACCCTTTCTCTCCAAGGTCCTAGAACGACTTGTTCACACGCAACTCAATAATTTCCTCTCTAAAAACTCACTGTTGAACCCTCTACAATCTGGATTCCGTGCTGGGCACAGCACTACTACCACATTGGTTCATATTACGGAAGATATCAGATCAGGTATGGAGGGTGGTGAGCTGACGGTGCTAACTCTGTTAGACTTCAGTAATGCCTTCAATACCGTTGATTTCGACATCCTGCTTGGCATATTGAGCTCTCTTAACATATCTCCAACTGTGGTTGACTGGTTTCATAGTTACCTGTATGGTCGCCGACAGCGTGTCTGTATCAAGGATGCTACTTCCTCTTGGTGTGCAACGACTGCTGGTGTACCGCAGGGCGGCGTTCTGTCTCCCTTACTCTTCTCAGTTTTCATAAACTCAATCACCAACGAACTATCTTCATCCTACCATCTCTATGCAGACGATCTACAGATATATTCTCGGGCCCCACCGGACCGACTAAAAGAAGCTATTAACACCATTAATGCTGACCTCGCAGTGATATGCAACTGGAGTACCTCGTACGGTCTTGAGGTTAACCCATGCAAGACGCAGGTCATTCTTGTCGGTGGCCCTAGGATGATAACCAAAGTAGATCGGTCACTTCTCCCACAAGTGATCTGTAATGGGGTAAGTGTCCCTTATAGTGAGAAGGTTAAAAACCTGGGAATACTAATGGACAATTGTTTATCTTGGGGTCCACAGATACAAGAAGTAAAGCGCAAAATTTTTGCTGCATCGGGGTCTCTGCGTAGGCTTCAAAATTTTCTACCTACTGCCACAAAGATTGCGCTTGCACAAACTCTTCTTTTCCCTATCCTCGACTATGCTGATGCCAGCTATCTAGATCTCACTGAAGACCAACTTAACAAGCTTGAGAGACTCCAAAATCTTTGTATACGTTTCATATTTGGCCTACGCAAATATGATCATGTTTCTGAATTTCGACAAAAGCTCAAGTGGTTACCTATACGCTTTCGCCGGAATGCTCATATTCTTTCTCTTCTATACAATATTTTATTTAATCCCTTAACTCCTTCTTACCTCAAACAACGATTTGAATTCCTACACAACACGCACTCTAGGGTTTTGAGATCATCGGAGAATCTGAGGTTGAAAATACCAAGTCATTGCACTAACTTTGCCGACAAGTCCTTTTCGATACAAGCAGCTCGGCTGTGGAATGCACTGCCAGTGACTATCAGGCGTGCTCAGTCCCTGCCTGTATTCAAAAGACTGGTCAAGGAGCACTATTTGTCTCTCTGACAGCAATGGAGAACCATAATTTATATTATGTATGTAGTAATATTGTTGGGATGGGTACTCGCTGAAAACAATAGCGGGTACCTATGTCTATATGTATGCTATTTGTGTATACCTAATTATGTGTGTATGGGATGTATGTGTGTATGGTGATAGGTGTGTGTATGTATGTGTATTTGTACATGTTGCATATTAGGTAGCTTATTGTGTCGTGTTTGACTAGATATTATTATTTTCTCCATATAATACTTTTGCGCACCAAACTGCCCAGAAACATTTTTCTCCTGCTTTTCTGTCCATCCTATGGTTGCCTGTAAGAGATTGCCGCACAGCGATAAGGCCGCCAATTGTATTTACCATGGTTACTTTGTACTTGTTCTGTATTTTTTTTCATTTTGGTGTACAATAAAGACATTTATTATTATTATTATTATTATTATTATTATATTTTATGGGAATTATTTTAATTACCTATTTTATTTGATGTGATTCTATTGATGAAATTGATATTCTTAATAGGTATAATGACTTCAATTTAAATTTTATTCTTTGAATTTTTTTTTTAATAAGTAGGTAGGCATTTGTAATTAATTGATCAGGAATAAAGTTAAGTAATTATAATCTGTAGTGGAATGCTGATGCATGAGATACAGGACGGTCCTAGTTCAGGTGTCAGGATAACGAAATTTTGTTTAAATTCCATAGCCAAAAAAAGAAAATTGAAGATTTTTATATTTATTTCGTTAATAAGTATGAATGGCTTATGAAATAATTAAATTTACACACATACATACATATATTGCTCATGCCCGTAATCCCCGAAGGGGCAGGCAGAGATGTCTTAAACACCCACATTTCACCAACTATAATTTTCGCGCCCACGGACAGCGAGCGAACCTAATGCCACCATTCGGACGCTTTGTAATCCTAACCGAAAATTTGACAGCTAGATTAATTTGAAAAAAAAACAGACCCGATTCCTTGATATGCAATGTAAATCGCAAGGAAATTAATTACGTGCTTAGCCGCACAAGCACTACCAATTAACGCCTTGGAGAGTATCAGACGAATGAATTTAAAATTTAACTACACAAGAAAGGGACAAGCTAGTTAATCTATGCTTACCATGGGTCTGGGTGGTGTTGTGTAGGTTTTCCTAGCATTTAGGTGTCTTTTGAGGATAGCATATGATACTAGGGCGGTAAAAGAACTCAAATTCACCCGCCATACATGTTATCAAAATGATCTACGTCATCGTCAGGGAGTTGTTTCTCTCACTGTTTCGGCCATACATATGCCGGGAACTATATTCCACAGTACCACAGGTTGAATAACGAAGCACTGTCCTAAAAGAAAATATGATGTATTTAAAACATCTACACGTTCGAATCAACTTTTTGCACCACTATGTTATTCATAAAACAATAGAATTACTATAATATGTTCACAGTAGGTACTAAGTTTTGTACAAAAACAGCTGTAAATTACTGTTTTTATGCGTAAATCTATTCATAATAATCTAAATACTCCTAGACAAAACATAATTATATCATAGTCATTACAATTAACTAACTCCAAATTATATTTAGTTATTTAGTTTTTATTGGAAAACCCGTCTCGGCTACGGACCTTTTTTATAATTAAGTCGTTAAATTTTCTGATGACTTCTTCCACTTAATCCCACCCTCTCCTTTCCTACACACGACAACACGTGCAGAGCTGAGATGTCACCCGCATACGGTGTGGAATATTCCATCAAGAACCAAGCGGATCTGTGAGTGTTTCCATTTGAACCATTAAGCCTTGGAATTCCTTACCAGCTCACGTGTTTCCTTCTTCCTACAGTCCCAGGTCCTTTAAGCGGAGCGTGATCAGGCCATCAAACTGAAGGCAAAATCTCAGGAAAAAGAGTCATTATTACAAACACGTACAGTGCTACAATGGTGGCGCTCAGCTTGACGGCCTCATCAGATGCCCCAGATTTTTCACGCCGCGCTTAAAGGACCCGGGACTGTAAGAAGAAGGAAACACGTGTGCTGGTAAGGAATTACAAGACTTAATATTGCGGCTTGCGACTACGGTAACTAATGCATTTTGATGCACTTTATACCTTTATTGAATGAATTTAATTGGTATGGATCTCACGCAAGTGTTACCTACGTTGATCGCTGCATAATAGTTTATATATTATGTCGAGAAGTACTAGCATCTAGTTGGTTCGCAAACGTCTTAGAGACCACATTCTTTCAGCCAATGAGGTGATAGTCCGTTGGTAATGTTCTGTGAAATTTAGTGACAACTTTCATAATTAAGGTATTTATTATGATAATATGTAAACGGGAATTAACGCGATCATGGTATAGGTATATACATACCTTTTGAATGCCTGACGTTTACATATTATCATAATCATGGAACGCGAAAGTTTAAAAGTTAATAAGGTATTTATTTTGGAATTTGATTTAAATAGTGGTATCAGTGTGGAATATACAATAAATTTGACTCAAGTGGATGTAATGAAGGATTTTTTGTAATAAATATTCTAAGGTAATTAACACAACGCCACTAGACCCATGGTAAGCATAGTTTAACTAGCTTGTGTTGCGGATAAACATACTTAGATACTTTTTTTTGTGAATACATAACATACATTATTATACATAATAAACATTATCTGAGATAAATGCAAATATTCATGTCCATGCACACAAATATTTGTACTGAGCGGGAATCGAACCCAGGCCTCCTGCGTAGCTGCGTAGTTTTATTTTCAAACTGTCCATGATTTGTTGAAGCCAATCGCATCGTCCGCCTTTGTACAATTATTTTGTATTTGTGCATAAAGTCTGAATACATAAATAAATTAGTAATTGGCATTAGTTTTATACGCAATACATGCTGTAATAGTATTGTTTATATTGCATTACGTAATAAATAAGTGGTTACTCGATAATTACATCTTTATTTAACCGTGCAAAAAATCATAATGATCATCGTGATTTAAAAATTACTGATTTCACTCAGAAATATTTAGTGCTATTGTATGATACGAGTCGTCAAATTTTATAACCCGCGATCTATACCTTAGAGGGGCAATGCCCTGACCACCCTTCATCTGGCTATCGGCGACTCATCTAGCGGAAATCATATTATATTGTGGTTCCCAACCATTACCTCAAGATGGTTGTATCTGGAGAATTTCTAATGCTCAAGACGTGACTCCGTGGCTTAGCAGTTAGAGAGCATTAGGTTCGGATCCCGTGGTCGCAGAAGGGCCTCCAACCTCCATGAGTGCGGGTCTGAGGGTGACGGGTGGAGCCACTTGTTACTCGAGCAGAAGCAAGCGGCGACGGCGCAAAGTGCGTCTCCCCATATCGGGGGGCTGGAAAGGGACACCATGGTTCCCACATTAGGGGAAGGGGGTCATCTCATAGAGACGTTCCCGGGTCTGCCGGGGTGAGAGGGATATGTTGGCTTTACTACCTCACTTCCGGCAACTGAAGTCGGTTCGAGTCCGACATAACCTACCAACCGGCTCCTGTGGGGGGTATCCGTGGGAATTTTTCGCACGATAAAAAAAAAGTCGGTTTGAGTACGACATAATCACCCCCACCGCCTTGGCAGTGGTGGTATCCGTGGGGATTTTGCGCACAATATAAAAAAGGTTCATTTCCCGTCGGAGCATTCACTTCTTCCGATCTAACCTTACTATATTAACAATGGCTATATGCCTATCCAAAAACTGACCCAACCACATAAATACTGCACATGGTACAACATCTCCTCTCTGGTAAGATTTTTTGTTTTCTTACTTTGAAGAGGGTGGTTTGACATTCCAATATAAATATTGTTGGAGTGTTAAACCACGGGTGAGCGGTGGGCCCTCCTCCCTCCCCCAATATATATCTTTATGTAATGGATTTCCGCCAGGTAACGCCTACATCTATATAGTAACCTATTGCAGTTCACTGCTGGATAGTGGATACAGACCTTTCCTAATGTTAGGGGATTTTTATTAGGTATCATTTTTTTTAAAGGATATTTGCAACTGGAATTACTAATATTCCTTCTAAGCCAGCTAAGCTCAATGGCTTAGCTTCACGTCTGTTGTGTAATGGCCAGGTTTCGAACCTGGAACCTCTCGATCGGAAGGCCGACTCCTTAACCTAAAAAATATCCTTGAGGCTAGTGCAAGAGCAGAAATAATACAATTTTGCATTTGGGGGCTTCAGCCACGGGGGCATCGGTCACTGTGGGCCTTCGCCACGAACCTGCATCTTTTTATTATAGACATGTCATGATGTTATTTTATTTCCCAGGCTGATATGGCTGTATATTACTGTTCAGAACCCATATTATAAAAGCATAAAGTTATTCAAGAGAACCAGCGTTCGAAACTACTAAAATGGTGCTGATAACCAGGAAGACTTCGATGCCCATAAGTGGGCAAGTTACTGAAAGAAGTAAGTCTATGTTAACATTAGGTTGAGAACTCCTCGGACGAAGCAGAGAGACAGGAGACTGTCTCTGTGGCGTAGCGTTAGTACTTATATTCCAATGCCACGCAGGAGACGACTATTCTATCCTATCATCCTCCTTTTCCTCTCCCTCCTTTTCCTGCTTTTACTTTGCCATAGTCGGGTATTTAATAAAATACTCACATCATCTATCGTATAGTGTACAGATGAGTAATAGTATTTACGTTGTGGTATCGTATTGGGACTCCTTTTTCCGCACCTAGCCTCCCTTTTTGGGCCATTGTGCGTGCCACGTTGTGGTATATGTATCACATAATTATTATCAGGAACGCGGTTGACTGCTTAATTTTTTTGCAAGCCGGGGGCTAGACGGGGAGTCCGTGGTTCGTACACCCGAGGAGGGTCATTTCAAAAGAGATGGCCCTGGGTCTGTCGGGGTGCTAGGGATATGTTGACTATCTCACCCTACTAAGGACCCCATAACCGACATAACCTCCGAACTGACTGACTGACGGGGGTGCATTCGAGTATCCAGATTTTTTACACCATATAAGAAGCTTGTTATTTATCAAAAATTAGGTATGAAGTATATAATGGGGAGGGGAGGGGAGGTTCCACATATTGTTTGATATATAATACAATTTCAAAAGAAAACAGTATAGGTACTTTTACGCTTAAGGTATGATTCCGAAGCCGACATACGACAACTACAAGTGAGTGCAGCAAACAATGTGTCGATACCACACAAAGACAAGTTTGCTTTACATTGACGTTTTTATAATAGCCCGTCATTAGGTACCATAAGAAAATGTTAACAAAAAACCATTGCACAATATGTTTACATCATAGCGAAAAATATACACAAATAGTAATTCAGGATACTTACTGTTTAATTGAACGAAAAAATAATAATTGAACATTGACGTCATTCATATTATAATTCTTGGGTAAAACACATTACCAACCTCGTGCAGAGACGAAACACGTGTTGTCTGTTCTGCGCACTTGCGGAATATTGCACATACGACATCATATCTCCTCAGGTAAAATGTCTGTTTAGAATTTGTGATATCCAAGTATTATAAAGTAGACGAATATCTTGATGATAAAAATGCGTGGTCATAGTAATCTCTTGCTCTTGCACCCAGTTTATTATAAATAAACAGACTATATTATATTAAAAAGAAAATGAAGAATAACGATAATCTACCTGAGTTTCTTGCTGGTCTCTTCTCAGGAGATTTAACTACCGTTCGGCGAAAGAATCATTTTCAAATGATTTTTTTTTTTTTTTTTTTATTTTCTTTTTTTTATATTATATGTATATACTATATAAATATAATATAACTATATTATATTTATTTACTAAGTATTTTATTTATTATAAATTATAATATTTTTGACAAATGTAGGTACATAATTATTGTAAAACTTTGACATTCATAAGTGCTCTTTATGTGCCTAAACTGAATAAATGAAATTGATTCTTTGATGCTTTGATTCTTGGAGTACTCGGAATTTACAATTAGTTTGGTGTAATCACGCTTGGTTGTGTGTTATATGTTATACGGCTAGGTTTTATTTGCCCTATTCGTCATATGAGCGAATAACATAAAATACATTTTGTGCCGATGCATCAAATATGCCAAATATTTGTGATACTAGCTGCATATCACAAAATGTAATATAACTGTTTATGAAGTTTCGCTTGATAACGCTTCTAAAGCTGATTCGTGTAGTGGCGAAACACGTGTCGAGGTTTGTCCTTCGCACTTGCGGAATATTGCACATACAACATCTCTCCTCGGGTAAGAAGTCTTTTATTTGCTTTAAGGGGTGTGACTTGACATTCCTTTCTATGACAATTAATATCTAATGATTTGCTATTGTTATCTTTGGGATTATTAAACTGTGGGTGAGTGGTGGGCTCCCCTCGCTTCCCCAATAATATTATTTTTTTGTAATGGATTTTTTCCAGGTAACGCCTACTTCTATATTGTATATTTCTAACGTCCTCGGTCTGTATATCGGTTTCGCTTTCACGCTTAAACCTCCAAGTAAACTAATTTTGAACCAATTTGTTGCAAAAATAGACTAGACATAAAAGAAAGAAATCCGTTTATTTTATGTAAAACAAAATGACAATTGTTTGAGGTTATTATCAAACCCCATTTTCCCTACTTCCCATTTTCCCCGCTTCCCCATTTTTCCAACTTCCCCATTTTCTCAACTTTCACATTCTTCCCACTTCATTGAACACATTGAATGATATTTTTGTTACAGGTAGAATTTTGATAGCAATGTTACTGGCCATCGCTTGTCTAATTACTCCAATTATAATTGTAATCGTCGATCCTATTCATAAGATAGCCAACTTCGTGAGTATGTTCTTTTAATTTTTTATATTAATTTTGTAGAATTTATTTCTCTAGGTCTTATACTCTCCAAGACGTTAACTGGTAGTGCTTATGCGGCTAAGCACGTAATTGATTTCCTTGGGATTTACAAAAAAATCTTTATAAATTTATTTAGCTGTAACATTTTCGGTTAGGAATCTATTTTCGGCAATGGGCTCGCTCCCTACTACGTGGGCCCGAAAATCATAGTTGGAAAAATCGGGTCTTTAATACACCTCTGCATACCCCTTCAGGGATTACGGGCGTGAGCATATGTATGTATTTCTCTAGTCACTTATGTAAAGACAAGGAGAGGAAGATTGAGAGAGAAGAAAGAAAATATTCCACTGTCTCTCTTTCTGTATTAAAACTGTACAGTGCTCCTAGTAATATAAGTACATTGGTTGATGTTATGGGGCTTATGGTAATTAATGTAATTATATTTTGCTTTATTTTAAATCATGTGAAAAATCTCCATTGTTACTACCATGGCAGAGCCGGTTTCGAAGGTTATGTTGAACTCCAAATTACTAAAAAATACGCCATATTTGGCTCTTGAATTGCAGGAGGTGAAATAGTCACATATCCCTCGCACTCTGGCAAACTCAGGGCTATCTCTTGGAGAGAGTCCCCTTCGGGTGCAGGGACTGTCAGTGTCCCTATCTAGACTCAGTGTACGGGGGGCCAGTTTGCTTCGCTATTACAATTAATTTTGTTTTTAAATTAATTAATTGAATCATCACTAAATAATAAGTAGCCTAATGGTATGGGTAATAGACTGCTGAGACGAGGTCTCGGGTTCGATCCCAGGTTTATCATGGCACACACCAATGACTGCGATGCTTTTCGAAGCTATGTGCGTATTTATCGCAGGTTTATAAGTGCCCGGTTAATGACAATAGGCTCGCCACCTATTACATTGGGACCTAAATATAAACTGGCGAAATGTGGGTACCCCTTCGGGGATATAGGTTTGATATTATAAAAAAAAATATAAATATTATCATGTTGGGTGGTTTCCAGAACTTACGCCTCAAGCCGGGATCCTTTCTGTGTAACTTTCTGAGCACTGAGTTCAAGGGAGCTCGTATTTTCATCTACCCATTCAATATTAGTAACGCTGACAGGTTCATGGCTGGAGAGGATCCCAAGCTGATGTTGGAGGAAGTTGGCCCTTTTGTGTATCAGTAAGTAGTTTTTATTTACTTCTAGCTGACCCGCGCAACTTCGTCTGCGTTACCTCGTTTTTGTAACATTTTTACTTCTGCTCCGCACCAGTTGGTTGTAGCATGATGTTATATACATATAAATCTTCTTCTTCAATCATTTTATCTCTTAAAAACCTCGTGAAAATCCGTTGCGTACTTTTAAAGATTTAGGCATACAAAGTGACATAAGGACATGGGGATTTAGGGACAGAGAACGCGACTTTATTTTATACTATGTAGTGAATAAAACGTATGTGTTACGATCCCTTCGCATCCAAAGGGTGTCGTAAGGCAACTAGCAGAAGAATACGCAGACGATATCACTGCTAGAGAAGGAAAAGTCGAAATAAAGTCTTGGACCAACATGTCTGATAAGCGGTTTAACAAAAAACAAGTGGAAGTGTGATGTAGTCGGTGCACGCGTGTCATTGGTGTGCGTATTTACGCAACGAAGGATAAATTCGATAATATGAACCTTTTTGTAAGAGTACGTCTAAACTTTTCTGTAAATATTCAAGCTTGTTCGATCCAAAATATGAAACGCCATAAATACTTTTTAATCTATTTTAGAACAGTTGAAAAAAAAAGTGGTGGCCACTACCTTAAAAAGGGTGTTTTCGTTTAGTAGTACGTATGATTTAAGTTAATATGGCATTAAAAGTAGTAGTAAATTCTACCACTCAATCAATTATTTATTAGTAATGCACTGTATTAGGCGATATCGGTTCCTCTAATGAATCTATCGGGTCGCATTCTACTAGTTTTTTCTGTTCTGTGGTTTATACAGTAGGCCAACACTTCGCATATTGGGAGCGGCTTATGACCAATAGTGGACTGCGATGCGCACATTGATTGATTAATTGCGGCCATACGTTGGCTTGATGATCATTGATTACGAACTCTTGTACAGTAGGCTACAGATACTCATTAATATTTATGGTAGAACTTTTAAAAACATTTGAACAACGTAAAAGCCTTGCAAATAAGGTAAATCAAGTTTTTAGTATGCAAGAAGACAGAGACAGCTGTAACAAGGACTATGAAAGGTTGTTACGTATTTGTAGAATTTTGCCACTGGATAAAAAAGTCGAATATTTGATAGGATTATAGGAGTATATATACTATAGTGATGAACATAAAGAAAATGTAAGCAGTACATAATATGGTATAAGAAATTTCAGAAAAAATAGATCAGTTCAACCTCGTGTAACCAAGTACTATGGTGAAAGGTTGACAAAATATATAGTACCAAAGACATTTAATAAGTATGAGTTGTTAAAACAGAGTCCTAAAATGAGTAAAGGTGTGTTGAAGACTTGGTCCTTGATGGCCCTACGGCTGCTACTAGTACTGCAGTGGTAGCGGCCGCCAAGGCTTAACGTTAAATCACTGCTAAGCTTAATGGTGATGGTGTGGAAACTGTTTGAATTGAGAGCCTTTCGCCATCAAACGTCACAGTTTGGCATATTAATAAATAAATAAAAAAAATATAAAAAAGAAACATAGAAAAAGATCTGCCTGAGGCTATTGCTATTATGAGAACTAATTATCGTTATTGTATGCACGTAATATATGTGTTACTTCTTTTTCTACGAGTCGATGAAAATTATTACTGTTATTATGTGATGTGACCAGCCCAAAAGGTGGAACATTGAGGTCCTCCGCAGTCGCCTTATTCAAATTATCAGCTGTGCGGGTATTGTGGTACAGCAGACCCGATAGGATATGAGTCATTGTTTGTAGAGATGTGCCACAATCACGTTTCCACCCTCTGCATCGGGTAGCTCCATCTGTTAGGTACTTACTTACGTAGTAACTATTATCGCTAAACTAGGGTTTTGAAATGAATGCCTGGGATACCAGCTAATAATAAATAAATAAATGAATAAATATTCTAGGACAATCTACACAACGTCACCTAGACCCATGTTAAGCAGTTTAACTAGCTTGTGTCACGGGTTCTAGAATGCGGATAAACATACATAGATACTTTTTTTTGTAAATACATACATATTATACATAGAAACACCCAGACCAATGCAAATATTCATATTCATGTACACAAAATAAATATTTGCATGAACGACCCCGCGCCTCCTGCGTAGCAGTCGCGTTCACTACCGCTACGCCACGGAGGTCGTAAGCTAAAGAACTAAAAATTACTGAAATTACTTTCCTAATCTGTTATAACTACAGAGATCGTACTGATATTGTTTTCAGAGAGTATCGTTGGTATGAAGATATAAAAATGAGTGCGGATGGTACGGAGATGGAATCAACCTCGAAGTTTAGATCTGAGTTCGTACCTGAGGAGTCTATAGGCTATCCAAAAGATATCAATCTAACTGTTGCCAACTTACCCCTGCTGGTAAGAGATGAATTTATATAACGTATATTTTTAGATCCCGCTAATGTTAATGGTCAGCCATTTGCAGTCGCAGACATTGTAAAAATGTCAATTTTAGACCTTATTCAGATAGGCCTAAAGTTCAAAATGAAATGAAGAAGAGTTCCTTTCAATCTTTGACGACTGGAGGCTAGACTGAGCACCGTGGTCCCTATACCCGGAGGGGCTTATTTCGAAAGAGATGACCCCGGGTCTGCCAGAGTGCGAGAGATATGTTGGTTACTATCTCACCTCCAGTAACTAAGAACCCAGAAATGGCGTGTCCTCTAGTCGGTTCGAGTCCGACATAACCTGCCTAACCGGGCCTTGGGGATACCCAAAGTACCTACTACAAGTGTGCCGTCGGCTTGAGCGTTACCCCAACACCCTGTATATCTTGTCAATTTATTATTTGTGTATTTCAGAGTGCGACCAGCATATTCTCAACCTACCCCGGTTTCATGCGGTTCGTGTTCAGCAACCTAGCTGCCCAAATGGGTTCCAAAGCCATAATGAACCTGGACATGCAGAGCTATTTCTGGGGTTATAAGAACCCTTTGATCACGCTGAGCAATAAACTATTACCTGGATTGGTCTACTTTGACTCGATAGGATTACTAGACAGGGTAAGTGTGCTTGCATGAAAGTAAATGTAATGGCATCATCATTATTATCACTCAGCGATAAGCTGATATCTCATTATCAGAGACTGATGAGAGCTGATATGAGAGATTATTCTTTCGGTGGATTATTTCATTTTTCTTTCAATCCATGTTCACATAACTAGACAGAACTTCAGACAAAATGACTGAATCCAAGTGAATATTGAATCAGTGTTCAGACCATTTAATTTCCTTTCATTTCTTTAAATCGGAGCGAGAGAAAGATACCAAAAAATTTACCGATCCAACACATTCAATTTATATTCCGATGAAAAATGAAAGATGAAATTGAACATAAGGTGTATCGTCCAATATCGGCCTCAGTGACAGCCTCCGTGGCTTGGCGGTAGTGCACGTGACTGCTGCGCACGGGGTTCGATCCCCGCTCAATGCAAAAAGTTGTATGCATGAATATGGCTGTTTGCACTGGTCTGGTCCACCCTCGGAGAGCACGTTAAGCCGTTCGGTCCCGGTTGCCATACAAACATCTATGGAAGTCGTTAGAGGTAGTTGGAGCCCTCAAAAGTCCAACCAGTCTAACTTGGAATTTCAATATTTTTTTAATTTTGTTGCTGTTTGTAGTCTAGCCTCTTAAAATTTCAGTGGTGGAACCCGCTTGTGGGAGGCCACTGAAATGTGCTATTTGCTGGTGGTTAGGTGGTGGTCGGTAGGCTGGTGGCTTTTCCACGGTGATCGTTTGAGGCCGGCCGATCCACTACTACACTACTGTGCGCGTTACTAGGCTCACTTCCCAGAATTCTTTGCTGAAAACCTTATAGGGTAGCAGTCGTCTTGCATTATATCAGCACTGGAAAGTGAGCCCAGTCGGGTCACCAATATTGCGGAGTAGTAAAAGATTGACTATTTGACTGAATGATTCTGATTGAATGAATGAATATTCATTAATTACATAACCTTATATACTATGTCTTATTGCTAGTAGTGTATGCTGAGTACACTTTTCATTGTTATGGCAGAGGAGAGTGTGATTTCTTATTAGGTGTTTACGTGAGTTTTCACTTCCTTGTATAAATCACGCAGCTTACTCATGACTGCCATAATTGCCATTGGTCACTGGACCATTGGTTATGGAGGTCAGATGGCAGTCGCTTCATGGAAAATATCGAAGTTCAGCCGCATAACAGTTAGACTGGAAGCCGACCCCAACTGAGTTGGGAAAAGGATCATAAAATGATGATGTGTATTGTCCAATATCAACTTGAACTTTATAGCATGCAAAGCTTGTTCTTCGAAACACAGCTTCCGTTCTCCTAACCGACCTTATCTCCCTTGATTTGGATTCATAACTTTTACACTGCGCTCCTTTATTTAATTTATGTTTCATTAGCATCTAAAATATATTCTTCTGAGTTGCATTTGAGGCTTTCGCATTGGAAATCGAGTTCCACTTACTTGGTCTATGCGGCTATGCAAGTGACTATTGTCTGACCGTCGCACTGACCTTCTAAACGACAATCTAAACAATAGATGTACCAGCTAGTAGATGAGGGTCACTCGGTTCAGAAGATCTTTACTACATACTTTCGTACAGCACTGTAAGTATAACTAACGAGTAATTCTAAAAGTATGTAGACCCAACCTTTTCTGTTTCCAGCTGTATGATAAAGAAGCAGATTACAGAATACAAACCGGTGCTACCAGTAAAGACCGGTTTCGAATCAAATCAGTGAAGAAGTACCTGCGAAAGGGTTCTCAAGTCGGTGTTGGTGATATCCCAGTGAGGTAATGCTTTATTAATTGTTTAATATAGGTATAGTTATCGCCATGTATCTTGGTCATAAACGTATCTCAAAAGGTACTTATGTAATACGCTAAGTACGCATTTTTAAGTGCCTTTTGATGGTACTACGGAGTGCTACGAGGGCGAAGGAGTTCCGCGCGCAATGAAGCCTCGTTTCTAGTGCGAGACCTTAGCGACCTCAGTCAAGATGGTTGCCGTGAGCTACAAAGGCAAGTTACTAGATGCTCTCGATAGGTTCCAGCGACATGCAATTCGCATTATTGGGAGTCCTGAGGTCACGAATAACCGCGAACCTTTGCAGATGCGTAGATTATGTTGCGTCCCTGGCAGTATTTTACCGTCTCTACCATGGTGAATGTTCTGATGAGCTCTTCCAATTAATCCCACCCTCTCCTGTCCTACACAGGACAACAAGTGCAGGGCTTAGATGCCACCCGCATATGGTGCAGCATATTCCATCAATAACCAAGCGGTTCGGTGAGTCTTTCCTCTGCCGCACTAAGTTTTAGAATTTCTTACCAGCACTCTTGTTTCCTTCTTCCTACAGTCCCGGGTCCTTCAAGCGGGGCGTGAAAAAGTATTTGTGGAGGTAGTCAAGCTAAGGCGCTCTGAAACTTTGCCTTCAGGTTACCATCAGGCGAGGTGAAGTCAAATGGACGTACCATAAATGAAAAAAAAAAGATATATAGTACATTAGGAAAGGTCTATGTTCAGCAGCGGACTGCAATAGTCCAATTGACTGATTTCTGAAATCACGTACCTTATAAACGTAAATTCACTGAATCGTTCCCCCGCAGGCAGACCAGACCCTCGACTTGAAACTTACAAGTCTGTTAATTCTTTACATAATTGATAATACACTTGTCTCTACTGTGTTTATAAATAATGTTCCTAACCGGTTTCGCCTTGCGGCATTCTCAAAGGTTTACCTCTTCACTGACACTCAAGAACATTCCAATTCCCAAACATTACACTAATTAACAATTATTTTTTTAGATTTTTAGAATAACTGTCAGTGTAAAGGTAAACTTTTGAGAATGCAATAAACACAGTGGAGAAGTACAAGTGTATTATCAATAAAATTATGTATAAAAGTGAGCTCCACCTAGTGCCATCAATCAACAATATAAATAAATCTGTTAATGCATTGTTGCAGCGAACAAACCTTCATAGAAACCTATGAAGGTCTAGGTTACCCCCCAGAGCTGAGCCCAGACGTGCCCATCAACTGGTACCGAGTGCCAATCTGTAGGAGCTTGAACCTTCAGTATACAGGTTCGATGACTATGGTCTATGGCGGCGAAGGCCTAACGTATACTATAAGTAATAGAACGTTTATGAATGAAACAAATCCAGTCACGAAGGATTTGCACCCTGACGGTTTGATGGACATCTCTGCATGTTATTATGGTATGTGGAAATAGATATTTACCTTTTTTTCATATATTTTTCGGATTATCTTTTGTTCCGCCCTGCCTAATAAATACAATCACTACATAGTATAAAGTCGCGTTCTCTGTCCCTATGTCTACAATCACATAGTATAAAACAAAGTCGCGTTCTCTGTCCCTATATCCCTTTGTACGCTTAATCTTTTAAACTACGCAACGTATTTTGATGCGGTTTTCTTTAATAGATAGAATGGTTAAAGAGGAAGGTTTATATGTATATAACATCATGCTACGACCAACAGGTGCGGAGCAGGAATGAAAAATGTTACAAAAACGGTGTGACGCAGACGAAGTTGCGCGGGTCAGCTAGTTTAGTATAATTGATAGTTACTATCTTACAGGTCTGCCATTTGTCGCCTCCTTTTCTCATTTCCTGGACGCGGATCCCAAATTATTGAACGCTGTCGATGGATTGGTGCCTGATAGGAAAAAGTATTTAAATCAAATAACCATAGATCGTGTAAGTATCCGTACATCTTTTCCTTCTTTATCATTCATTCTCTGAGCCAATCCCAACTCAGTTGGGGTCGGCTTTCTAGTTTAATTGATATGTGGCTGAACATCGATGGAAGAACCCCGGATTGCGACGTGACAGCTTCAGGTGAGACCAGGATTAACGCAAGGAAGATGATAATGAGACATTAGTTCCTCCGTATATTTTTAGAGCTTGACTTAAACTCAAACATTGATTACAGAGAATTGGTGTGACTTTTAAAACAAAAGTATCCATGCAGCTCAACATAGCAGTAGCCGATGTCAGCTACAATAGAGAAGTGAGGAAGTTCTCCAATATAACTCTACCTATTCTTCGACTTGAAGCGGTATGTTACGTATTTTTGTTATGAACCTATTTTGATGTTCGCTGCTACAGACGATAGAACAATAGGATTTTGAAACTGAAAGTTTAAAACGATCTATATTCTTTGGATTTCATAACCACTAAGCGTCGATAGCTTAGAGGTTAAGGGGTCGGAATCGAGAGATCCCGGGTTCGAATCCTGCAGGTCATTACTTCCAATTTAAAATGTTCCTATACAACCAATCTTAGGGGCGATAGTGGGAGCCTTCTACCGACAATCATAAGTCACAAGGAATGAGTTAGTCATTTTTAAACATTGTGTTTCGATAACTCCGCCCAATGAAATTTTACAGAAAATTTTGAAAGGTAATTAAGTAGTATGATGAATGTTTAAATCGAAAGATAGGAAAACTCTTCGAGGCTTCGATGGGATCGAACCCGCCATCTTACAGGAATTTGATTTGAACAGTCAGCAACCAAATTGCTTATCAAACATTCCTGTACATTCTCTAATATTCCTTTTACAAAAAAGCCTCAAAGTGAGGCGAGAACAGAAATGGATATTTATAGATATTTTCTCTGTTTCAGGAGCAACCAGAGATGACAACGGACATATTGTTCCTATTCTACCTCGTGTACAAAATAGCACCTTGGATCTTAATCATTGTGGATGTAGCACTAGTAGTCATAGGCTTACATCTAATGACCTATGCAGCCAAATCAGTATACTTCAACTGGGTACAAAATAACAGAAGCATGATATTTGTTAACCCGCCGAACACAAAAACTCTAACGAATATAAAACCTGAAGTACCACTTTTGAATGACAATTTGGATGTGTAGTTAGTTTTATAAGTTTTATAACTACATTTTACAAGTGGCATAAGTCTTACCCTGGGTTGCACGTGCAGTTAAAGTACTGGTCAGGTATAAAACAGGTTGCACCATTTGACTATTGTTATAATACCGTCTTAACTTGACGCTAACTGTAACCTCAAATTCTATCAAAACTGTAACTTTAACCGAGCTATTAAATACTCTAGTGCAACACATTTAGCCAAATCATTAGAATCAATGTTACTGTTACTGTTAAATTTGGCGGAAACCTTAACTTTAACAGGTAGGTGGTGCAACTAAACCTTAGCATGGGTTGCACGATCTTACATTAACATTAACAGCGCAGTTAAAGTACTGGTCAGCTATAAAACAGGTTGCACCATTTGACAATTGTTAAATTGACGTCATAACTTGACGCTAACTGTAACAGGCCACGCTCAAACGTCAAATTCTATCAAAACATTAAAATCAATGTAACGGTTACTGTCAAATTTGACGCAAACCTTAACATTAACTTTAAGTTATAAAAATATGGCTTATTCAAAGAGTTGTGGAGCTATTTTGTACCGTTCGCGAAAGCCTGATGGATCCAAACCCACCAGAGCCGATGAAGAACTCGAACCGACTAACTCTCGCAGAGTTCCCCGTCGGCAGACGCAATGCGCTCAGATCTTTGGAGAAGGAGGTCATTTCCTAAGACACTAATAAGAATTCTTCAATGTAACACACATTATTACGAGATAAAGTATTATAATGTTTAGTTTTAAATTGTAGATTTAGTTATTGTAATATTATACTTTATGTTAAATTATATAATAATAGATTAAGTAATGTAAATATAAATAAAAGCTTTAACACCAGTACAAAAATTAATTTAAAACCAACTTCTTATTATTTTGTTGTTTTCTATGAATATGAAACAGCTTCTGTGGCTTGGCGGTAGTGAACGCGACTGCTATGCAGGAGGTGCGGATTCGATTACCGCTCAGTGCAAATATTTGTATAGTTATATGCATGTTGAATGACTATTTGCACTAGTCTGATTGTGCCTCGGAGAGCACGTTAAGCCATCGGTCCCAGTTGCCATACGAACGTCTGTGGCAGTCGTCACGGGTACCTAGTGTTGCAAACGTCCATATACCACGATAATCACCTTCCATCAAGTGAGCCGTGTGCTTGTCGGCCACCAAAGTAAAGTTTACGTCAATTCTATTTTCCACGTTTACTCATATTGAGGCCATGAATAAAGGTGTGGTGCCGAAGACGACAGCACACCACAGCAGCAATCACATTTTTCAATTCGTTGCGGCTTCTCAAAGAAGCTATTTATCATTATTGGAGTTTAACAAGTAACGTAAAAAAATGAGAAAAATGAGAAACCGCCGCGGTAGCCTAGTGGTATGGGTAATGGATTGCTGAGACGAGGTCTCGAGTTCGACGGTTCGGTTTACCATGGCACACACCAATGACTTTTCGATGCTTTTCGAAATTATGTGTGTATTTATCGCAGGTTTATAAGTGCCTCGGAGAGCACGTTAAGCCGTCGGTCCCGGTTGCCATACAAACATCTATGGCAGTCGTTACGGGTAGTTGGAGCCCTCAAAAGTCCAACCAGCCTAACTTGGAACTTCGATATCGCCATTGGTCATTAGACCATTAGTTGTGGAGGTCAGATGGCAGTCGCTTCACGGAAAATATCGAAGTTCAGCCGCATCACAGTTAGACTGGAAAGCCGACCCCAACTGAGTTGGGAAAAAGGTTCAAGGAATGTATGTATGAGAAAAATTTAAATATGTAGGGATAGACTGATAGTAGGTAGTAGACTCATACTCTTTTATTCCATCAAGTGCTGCGAGAGACATCTTATATAATCTCACCTCCGGCAATCAGAGACGGCGTGTATTTTAATCGGTTCGAATCTGAAATAATCTCTACCACCGAGTCTAGTAGAGACGGTATCCGTGGGGATTTTACGTACGGAAAAAAAGAAAAAAGAAATGTACCTACTATTAAGTGCGATCGGATGACGAATTAATAGAATAACCCGTGGTACTTCCACATCCCACGGAACGCACGCACCGAATTATGCAGTTTGCAATCGCTGCCCATCAGTCTAGATCATTTCTAGAATGCTAGGTCACCTCAAAAAACCGCTATTACGAATTGAATATTATGATTATATTTCATAATATTATCATACATACAAGTCTATTTTCATGGTACGAGTTACGTCTGTTGCTGATATATGCGGTCGACTTTGGACTCATGTCTTTAACATCATTGACAAGCAGAATAATGGCCATTTGATTAACGTGTGATAAAGAAAGGAAGTTGAATAACAACAAATAATGTAAAATGTATGTAGACAGTTTATTAAAATCCAATATGAAAATATAGAAATAATAAAACGTAAATTATTTAAAACCAGCGAACTTCGTAAAGTCAAATCCTTTTCTGCCCATGTGTTATTTCTAATCTTGTTCCCACTCAAAATTCATTTATTCTGTACACAACAGTAAACAGCACTTACAAAACGTCAATATAAATAATATATTATTATAAGTAAGTGAGCAAATCGACCACTTGTTCAAAACGCGGCCCCGGCCTGTGTAGACTCCGGCAAGAAACTCAACGGGCTTTTCTTTTTTTTGGTCCATTTACTAACATATGTTATATACAACACATAACTGTACATTCTATTCAAAAACTTTATACAAACCTTGGCCACACAATATCGAACACAAAACTAGAAAATTATTCTATTTGATGCAGTCGCTTGAAATAGATTTAATTGATTTGAAAAATCTTCATGCGTTTTCAACAACGAACGATTAATGTAACGCTTTTAATATGAATTAATTTTAAGTCAGTTAATCTTCTGATACTCTCCAAGACATTAATTGGTAGTGCTTGTGCGGCTAAGCACGTAATTAATATTGATGTAATTTACAACTGCATAGCAAGGAATCTGGCCATTTTTTTCCAAATTTATTTAGCTGCAACATTTTCGGTTAAGAATTTATTTTCGGAATCCCCGTTTTCCTACAAAGTACCCGATTGGCGGCAATAGGCTCGCCCCTTATTACGTGGGACAGAAAATCATAGTTGGCGAAATATGGGCGTTTAATACACCTCTGCCTACATCCTAGAATTATGTATTGTATGTTTCATCTTATTACAGTCTAATCTACGTTCGTTATAACTGCGATTAAAACCCATTGTCTAGGAGGATAACGTTAGTTAAAATAGAAGCTAATGGATATGTTGCTATTCAAGGTCTTAGTTACCTCTAATTTTAAGAACATCGTCATAATATTCAAACCTCTGTTCTTCTGAAGAGTCGCTAGTATCTGTGTCTGAGCTTGTATCAAGTCTTGAATCATGTCTATCATGCTCTTTCCCTGGCTTACTTCGGTCCCGGTTTTCCCACCGCTCTTCATCTTCTTTTATAATTCTTCTAATTTCATTCAGAGGAGGGTGGTCGTGTATCACCGGCTCGAAGTATGAATGCATTGGCACTATCTGCGGTATCTGCGGTATCTGCGGGTACATTGGAAGTGGTACAGGAACAGGGATTGGTAGCATTTGCATTTGAAACATTGACGGAGTAGTTTGATCTTCTGGTTTTTTAGTGGTTTGTTCTTTAGCAGTGCTTGTGGCTTGTCTTAAAGCCTTTGGTGCTTTCTTATTTTTATGTACCTTCATGATATTATTGTGATGTTTGCCCTTTACTGCTGAATCACCAAAAACTTCAGGATTTTTTGCGTACATATCAAGAATTTTCATTTTGAAATCCTCCGGTACTGATGGTGGTAATGTCTGTATTAAGCTGCCAAAGTGAAATGATATGCTTTTTCCAATAACAATGAGATGAATTACGATACATAATATTTCCATGGTCTATTTGACTTTTATAATAGTATCATGAAGTACGCAATTGATCAATTAGGTATTAAAATTGGTTTTTTAGTTACAAATAACAGTTTCTAACTAAGTGAACATATAAAACGGTGCTTCGACAGTCTAATCCAATAGCACTAACTGGCTAACTAAACCTCACTTTGAAGGTAAAAATAAAAGAAGTTATATGAAAATCAATTGTTTAGGTCTTAAAAGTAGTGCGACTATTGTTAGAATTATTTTGCGTAACTCACTCGTTAGCTATGTTGATCTTTGGCACTGTCTTATGTAACACGATATTTCTAATGATCCTCTTGTTGTGAGACTCGACTATTTATTTTATTGCATCTGCATTAGTTTGTATAACAATGTATCCTTTTGCCACTAAAAGTTATAAGAAAATTATCTAGGTATGTTTGACAGAATTAAAATGTGGCCCATTTTAATTCTGTCAAACATAGGTACCTAGATATATAACTAGAAAGTCTATAATATTTAAGCCCAGATTACAATAATGGAATTATGGTCTAAGTTATTCATAGTGGTTACATTAAACTTCATTTGAATTACTACTCGTGCCTTACTTGCTATGGACATATCAGCTCATTTGCTTCAACTTTTACACATCACAATACTCATTTATCTGCAGTTATAAAATCTTTCTCTTTTATTCTGTGCGTCTTTTGTCAATCTATCCGAGATTATACTTTCCGAGGACCATTTCGATTGACTTACTCAGTGCCTTTTGGGTTACATAAGTCCTTGAATGCCACTACGTACTTTTGTTTCATTTTTAACATTATGATATAAGAGTTCTAACACAATACACCATTATGTATAAGCAAAGTGTATAAAAGTGGTAGCTTATCACCCACGCCATGAAATCGACCAACAGGCATGTGTCGGTGCAGGAATGATTTGCGTAAGTTTCTTTTGTTTTTTTAATTTATATTATCCTTCTTTGATTAAATTTTGATCTTTGGAAAGCTGACCCCAACTGAGTTGGGAAAAAGGTTCAGGGAATGATGATTATCCTTCTTTGATTCCTTTTATGTATAGTATCATTCTGGGTTTATTAGTCTTCGATCTGTGTTATCTATAACAAGTTTATAATATTTTGATTCATTCTAATTTTTTTGAATGTTACTTTCGGAAGAATGTTATTTATAAAGTTATGTAACATAACATTACAGCCAAATATTGAGAGAACGCTTCAAGCTAATTTTTTTTAAACGTCCTTTTATTTTCGTCATTCCTTTGGTGAACGAATTATATATTTCGCATAATCTTGTTTCACTTTCACCGAATTTAGAACGAAGTTGATAAATTTGTCATTTTTTTTAGTACTAATTAAATAGAAATAATATCTATTTCGTACCAACAAGTAGGATTACCAGCTGCGATGTTTTCAATTGATTCTTTTCCTTTCAGGGTTTGTATCAAAAATGGCCTTTGATATTTGTGACTTTAACAATGGCAAATGCACAAATTCCAATGCCATTTCCTATGATGCCACAGTCACCAATGATTTTCATGATGCAACCTTCACCTAAGCCTCTACCCACGCCTAAGCCGATGTCACTACCAATGGCGATGCCACTACCAATGCCGATGCAAGTGGGCATAGCAATAGTAGATGATGATGCTGATAAGACGGAGAAACCAAAAACTACTATACCGCCAATGGACAAATCTAAGAATTTTCTAAAAGATAATATTGCTGTTGCTATCCCGATGCCTATGCAGATGCCGATGCAGGTGCCGATGCCGATGCCGATGCCAGCTCCGTCACCTTTTCTATTCCCAGGTATGATATTCTCAGTTTAAGAGAAGAACCGAAAATGTGATCTATATTCATCATTATACTTTTCTTATTTCTCGCCATTCCAACAGAAACATGAACTCTTACATAAACTTACACCTGTATACCCGAAGAGGTGGGCAATGGTGCTAACACCCACATTTCGCCAGTTTATGTTTACGTTCCAATGTAATACGTGGCGAGCCTATTGCCATTAACCAACCCATGATGGCCCAGTCATAAACCTGCGATAAATACACACATAACTTCGAAACGATGCTTAAAATTATCGCAGTTACTCATCAGTGCTCACACTGCAAAAATCTTAGCACTTGGAAGTTATGAAGCTGTCAAAACATAAATTATGTAGAAACATATTGATAAGCGAATATTTATTATGAAAATAATAATAATACATAATATATTTCATCGTTTTCAGGTCCAGCTCCCATGCCCTTCCCAGGTTACCCATCTAACCCAGGAAATCTTTTATTTGTCGTACCAAAGAGGCCTCGACACCGAAATAGTAAAGACGATTCAAGTAGTGAATCTAGTGAATCGTACAGCTGTGAGAAGTTACATTCAAGGAAAAGCAAAACAAGAAGAAATAAGAGAATAAAAATTAAACCGAGTAATTATGACATTTACAGAAGAAATAATAGACGTTTAGATATTGACCGTAGTGATAATGTAATTGCTAAGCCAGTTCTTCACTTCATAACCTCGGATGGGGAAGTGAGAATGAGAAGACCTTTGAATAAAATTGATGCTTCTATATTGATGGGTGAGGATAATGATTCAATGCAACATAAACCTGCAAAAGATAATGACTTCAGTTACAAACACAATCAACTCAGTTCAAGAAAAGATAACATTGTTAAGAAACAAGTCTCATCATTTGAACAACTAGATAAAAGCAACAAAAAACAAATATTTCCACGTGAAAATCTAGTTAAAGTCAGGAAAAAACAAGTCTTGTCATTTAGACATGCAGATAGAGGCAGAAAGCATCTTGTATTTAGGCCTCCCTCTGACATTTTAGTAGGAAATCTTTCAGTTTCGTTCGATACGTAAACAGTTTATGATTACATTTTTTATTTATTTAATTTTACAGAAACCTTTATTAAAAATGAATTGAAAAATCAATTGTTTCAATATTATTACACGCATTTTCACTTAGTGAATCCATAATAGAACAGAAATTATTATGATAGTGACACCAAATAATAATAGATTATTCATTAAAATTATTATTTGTCTGAAAAAATCCCTCAGAAATACAACGCCGTTGTTGCAGCAGACAGCTATTTTTTTAAACTAACTTTCAAATCACACTCTGTTCTTTTGTAAAATCGCTAGACTCTGTGTCACAATTTATTTATATTATTATGCTTTTATTTACTTTGTTATTTTGCACCCACCGTGGTGCTTCATCTACGTTTATAATTTACTAGCTGACCCGCGCAACTTCGTCTGCGTCACCCCGTTTTTGCAACATTTTTCATTCCTGCTCCGCACCTATTAGTCGTAGCGTGATGTTATATACATATAAACCTTTATCTTTAACCATTCTATCTATTAAAACAAACAGCATCAAAATCCGTTGCGTAGTTCTAAAGATTTAAGCAAGAAAAATAGGGACAGAAAACGCGACTTTATTTTATACTATGTAGTGATAGTGATGATTTATTAATTTATCTAATCGAAATAAATACATGCACGTTATGACAGCTATTAAAAATCACTGTTAAGTAAAATAATGTTAATTGATTGACGAAAAGGGATTATGTTGCGGTTCAAGGTCTTAATTACTTCTAATTTTAAGAACATCGTCATAATAGTCAAACCTCTGTTCTTCTGAGGAGTCGCTAGTATCTGTGTCAAAACTTGTATAACATCACGCTACGACTAATCACGTCTATTATGCTCTTTCCCTGGCTTTCTTCGGTAAGGGTTTTATCCACTGCATTTCGTCTTCTTTTATTATTCTTCTAATTTCATTCAGAGGAGGGTTCGAAATATTATTGCTCTATTTTTGGGCACTGGATACATTTCAAGTGGTAGCACTTAGTGATAGGTGTTGGTAGCACTTGCATTTGTAACTGGAAAATTTCTCGTACCTACTCTAAAATCGGGTTTTGCGATAGTTTGTTATTTAGCAGAGAATCTTTCTTTGGTACTTTAATCCTGACAAATGATTATCCAAAAAAAATAGGGTTTTTTGATTACACCTCTATAATTTTCATTCTGAAATCCACTGGCATTTATGTCAATGTTATGAGATGCTGCTAAAATCAAACATATCGTTTGATTTTAGCAGCATCTTCATCAGAATGATAACTATTTGATGAATAGTATTTCCATGATGTCGAGGAATTGCCTGTATGTCGACATAGCATAGCCCATATTTGATTTTTTCAATTCACGGTCGTTTTCCTCTGAGACTCTTAAAACTTTTGAACAGACGCTGCGGTTCCTATTTCAGGAACTCACTAATTTGGTCAATGTATATTTACCGTGCTCAATTTTAATCTACTTGCTCAGTGATTGTTAGGTTATATAGTACTTTCAGTTTGTTTTCTTTAAATTATATCATACACTAGACGAGTCAGCAAGAGCAAAACATAAATTCCAGCATGAATATGTCGGTCTATGGCCTCCGCCTAACCGGACCTGATGATCAGCTGACACCGAGTCGGTCTGTGGCCTTCGCCTAACCAGACTCGGCAATCAGCTGATTGTAGACCGAACTAGCCCAGTTGATATTGGGCTCAGCTGAACGGGGTCATTGACCCGTGATGTAGGTACTGCCCTAATTTCTGTGCCAGCTGGCTGATGCCTCTAGACCGGCTAGGTTCAATAAGTGAACCCTGTCCGTTGCTAGAGAGCTCTGTCTAATTGGACCGGAAGGTTACCGTAGCCAAAGTAAAAGAGAGAGCATGTGGAAACTGTTTTTATTGAACAAAATTGGTCTACTATTATACACAAATTCGTCTTTTATAACTACACGGCTTACAGGAGCTTACAACTAGTCTAATCCAATCAGCATTCTTTATTCTATTTACATAAGCAAACCTTAAATCTATTATATACAATTAGTTTACAAATCTGCCGTGCGGCGTGTGGCGCTGTTCTCGTGCTTTATAACGCGCCCCGTCGATTTCATATAAAACGCGGGTGCAGTGCCGGCGCGTCGCATTCCAGGAATTTCGTCGCTGCGTGTAGACGTGCTCGGGCTCCGCGTTGCTGCTCTGTTGTCGTATGCTATTTTCGTAAGTAAAGTGTGTAGGGCTTATGTATGTGTCCCTACATCACCCCCCTCTAAGAAAATCGTACATTTGGTCTTACTAATCTTCCTGTACGAGTCTTATAGAGGTCTTGCTGCTTGTTACTCACATTTGTTGTTGTAGATTTCCCGGAATTGGATGCACTTGATGACGTAGGGTCGTGAAGTATATTTGTTGCAGGCCTCGTGTCCCGAGATTGCGTGTCGTCTGTTGCAGGTGTTTCGTTATATACATACGCTGGTTTCAGTCTGTCTATAGATACGCATGTTTGACGATTTGGTAGTTGAATGGTGAATAACTTGCTATTTTGACTTCGTTTGATAACTTTATATGGGCCGTCATATGGTGGGGTCAACGGCCGTCGCACTGTATCATTCCTCAGGAACACATGAGTACAAGTTTCGAGTTCTTTGTATGTGAATGGCTGCTTAGATGAATGGGACTTTTGCTTCGGAGCTAGGGATGTCATCGTTTCAGTGAGCTGGCGAACGAATTCTGCGTCGTCAATGTTTGGCTTGGTAGGCACAAAGAAATCCGACGGAATTCGAAGTGTAGATCCGTATGTCATCAGTGCGGGACTTACAGATGTGTCTTGACATAGTGCTGTGCGTAGTAGTACTGTAGGTAACTCTTCACTCCAGTTGATACCTGCTGATCTGGCCATCAGCGAAGCTTTTAAACATCTGTGTCTTCTTTCTATGAATCCGTTTGCTTGAGGGTGGAATGGAGTTGTACGTATACGAGTGATACCAAGTCGTTGCATTAGTGTGCGGAATAGTGATGACTCGAACTGTCTGCCTTGGTCGGTTGTGATACGTAGGGGACAACCGAATCGTGCGATCCATCCGTCGTATACTGCCTTTGTCACTGTTTCGGCGGTGATGTCACGTGTAGGTATAGCTTCAATCCATTTCGTGCATCGATCTATCATTGTTACTATGTAGCGATATTCGTTTGATGGGCATAAAGGTCCGACGATGTCCAGATGAACGTGTTCGAAACGCGATGATTCTTGAAACTCACCAAGGGGACTGATAACGTGTCTTTGAATCTTTGATCGTTGACAACCGATGCATGACCTTGCCCAGTTGGTTATATCTTTATTCATCGTAGGCCAGAATAATTTGGATGTGATGAGTTTTCTAGTTGCGCGGATGCCCGGATGACTTAGTTCGTGTTGTGCTTTGAAGGCTATTTCACGAAAAGTCATTGGTAGGTATGGTCGAATGTTTGTTGTGGATATTTCGCACCATATGGATATAGGTTGTTGACCTCCGGGGAGACTCACTCGGGCGAACTTGAGGTTTGGTTGTTGTTTACAGGCTTCTAATTCTGTATCATTTTCTTGTTCTGTAGCTAATTTGTTGTAGTCGATTGTGTTGTTTAGTATCTCGATCTCCGAAATTCGTGATAAGGCGTCGGCGGCTGTGTTACATTCGCCTTGAATGAACTTGATGCTTGTGCAGAATTGACTTATGAAGTGAAGTTGTCTTTCTCTTCTCGGAGTGTCGCTGTTATTGGCTGATCTTGTGAGTGCGAAGGTAAGAGGTTTGTGATCAGTGTAAATTGTGAGTTCATTGCCCTCTATCAGTCGTCGTAAGCTTTTCACAGCGGTATACATTGCTAGTAATTCGCGATCGTATACGCTGTATCTTCGTTGTGTGTCGCTCATGTTTTTGGAGAAGAATGCGAATGGTTTCCATATGCCGTCAACCTTCTGTTGTAGTACAGCACCGATACCTGTGTCTGATGCGTCGGTGAGTAGGCATAATGGTGCGTTAGGTATCGGATGGGTTAATGTGGTTGCTTCGAGAATACTTTGTTGACATAGTTGAAATGATTTTTCGGCTTCGGGTGTCCACTGTATAGGTGATTTATCGTTTTTCTTCGCATTGTGTAGGTATTTATTGAGTAGGTGCTGATGGTTAGCTTGATGAGGTAGGCAACTTCGATAGAAGTTGATCATACCTAAGAATCGTCTTAACTCTTGCACTGTAGTTGGTTTTGGATATTGGAGTATAGCTTGAATGCGTTCGTTTGTAGGTTTGATTCCGTCAGATGAAACTTCGTAACCGAGGAACTGGATTTTTTTCTTGCCGAATTCGCACTTATCAATGTTGAGTGTGACGCCATATTGATTTAAGCGTTCGAGCACTCTTTTTACGTTGCGTTTGTGTTCTTCTTCGTTGTCTTCTGAGTAAATGAGTAGGTCGTCTATGTAGCAGTAACATATGTCGTCGAGGCCGCGTAGTACCTCGTGCATGAATCTTTGAAATGAAGAGCTGCTGTTTATCAAACCAAATGTCATGACTTTGAAAATAAATCCCCCAAATGGTGTGGTTATTGCTGTTTTTGGGATGTCTTCTTTTTCGATAGGTATACTGTAATATGCCATTAAATTTTCATGTCGAGCTTCGAGAATAGTACTTTTCCGTGCAGTTGGTAGGTAAAATCTTGTATTCTAGGTATAGGGTATCTGTCGGGAATTGTGACAGCATTTAATCTTCTGTAGTCGCCACATACACGTAAAGAACCATCTTTTTTCTTTACCACGTGCAGTGGACTGGCCCATGGGCTGTTGGCAGGTTCGCAGATGCCCATTTCCATTAATTTTTCGAATTCTAACTTGGCAGCTTTGTACTTATCTGGTGGTAATGGTCGCGGTCGGGAGTATATAGGTGGACCTTTGGTTTCTATGCGGTGAGTGACGTTATGTTTTGCAGTGGACTTGATAGCCATTGGACGTAAGATGTCTGGGAATTGCTTCAGTATGTCGTGATACGCGTGATTTTGGTTGATAACGTAAACTGATTCTTCTGTGCTGTTTATTTGAATAGTGTTCACGGTGAGGTCTGTGACACTATCGATAAGTTTCTTTTTATGCAAGTCCACCAACAGTTTGTGTTTCGCTAGGAAATCTGCGCCTATTATCGAAGTCTTGACATCGGCTACTATGAATGTCCATTTGTAACTCCTACGTAAACCTAAGTTGAGTTCTAATGTACGCTCTCCATAGGTACGTATTTGTGTACCGTTTGCAGCAAACAATTTATACTTGTCTTCTATAGACTGTGAGTATTTCTTGTTCCTTGCGGCTAATACTGAGATATCGGCTCCAGTGTCGATGAGGAATTTTTCTTTATTGTTTCTGTCTATTATGCAAAGGCGGTGGCTTTGATTTACATCGACGCCCGCCACATTCGATGTATTTCTTAGTTTTCCTGCTTTGTGTTTGTGTTTGTAACCCTTTTAGCGCATGGTTCTTCGCATTTACGAGCATTATCGCCGAATTTCAGATGGTAATAACATAACCAATCTGGGTCGCCTGGCTGCCGACGTGTGGAACGCGAGCGTGAACGCGCCCTTAAGTTGCGCCTATCGTAAAAGCGCTCGTTGCTACGTGGTTGGCGATGCGGGCTTTGCGTCGGTCGGAATTGGTTCGAACGTAAATCTGCTATTTCGAGCGACAGTTTCTCTATTTGTTTAGTGATGAAGTCGAGTTGTAGTTTGCTAACTGAAGACATGATGTTGTTTGTAGGTGTAGGTCTGTACACTAGGTACTGCAATCAGCTGTGCGAGCAGAGGTGCGTTGTGATACCGTAGGTATGTAGGTATCAGCTGTTCGGGTCGCCGGGGTCACCAATGTCGGTCTATGGCCTCCGCCTAACCGGACCTGATGATCAGCTGACACCGAGTCGGTCTGTGGCCTTCGCCTAACCAGACTCGGCAATCAGCTGATTGTAGACCGAACTAGCCCAGTTGATATTGGGCTCAGCTGAACGGGGTCATTGACCCGTGATGTAGGTACTGCCCTAATTTCTGTGCCAGCTGGCTGATGCCTCTAGACCGGCTAGGTTCAATAAGTGAACCCTGTCCGTTGCTAGAGAGCTCTGTCTAATTGGACCGGAAGGTTACCGTAGCCAAAGTAAAAGAGAGAGCATGTGGAAACTGTTTTTATTGAACAAAATTGGTCTACTATTATACACAAATTCGTCTTTTATAACTACACGGCTTACAGGAGCTTACAACTAGTCTAATCCAATCAGCATTCTTTATTCTATTTACATAAGCAAACCTTAAATCTATTATATACAATTAGTTTACAAATCTGCCGTGCGGCGTGTGGCGCTGTTCTCGTGCTTTATAACGCGCCCCGTCGATTTCATATAAAACGCGGGTGCAGTGCCGGCGCGTCGCATTCCAGGAATTTCATCGCTGCGTGTAGACGTGCTCGGGCTCCGCGTTGCTGCTCTGTTGTCGTATGCTATTTTCGTAAGTAAAGTGTGTAGGGCTTATGTATGTGTCCCTACAAATATGTGTTATATGGATCTTACGAGCCTCAAATGAGAGCACCTTGAGTGATTGGCTCGTGCTGGAAAGTGCTCAGTTATTTGACAAAACGAAAGAGATGCATACTGTGAAAAATTACATAACAATGATTTGTTGTAAGATCTCCGTCCGTCTTGAGTTCTTCTAATGTAGACGCAGCTTTAGAGTACCTACTAGTTCAAACACAATACACTATTATGTATTTGAGCAGTGTATAAAAGTGGCAGGCTATGAGCAACTGAACGAAATCGACAATCAGGCATGGTTCGGAGCAGGAATGATTTGCGTAAGTTTGTATTGTTTTAAAAATGGCTTTAGTTTTTTATTTTCAACATCAGTTTAATGAGACTATCTGTGTTACCATTAGTAAGCTTTCAATGTCCGAATTTACAGAAATTATTTTTAAATGTTCCTGTGTAAAAGTTTACACCCTACACCCTCAGAAGATATTTTATTTGAAACATGACGAACTTCAGTTTAAGTTCAGAAACTATCTACTAGTAGCGATGTAATATTTTTTAATTTTTCAGGATTTGTATCAAACATGGCTTTTGATATTTGTAACTCTGGCGATGGCAAATCCGCAAATCCCACCGCCATGTCCTGTAATTCCACAGCCACAAATGTTTCCTATAATGCGAGGTCCACCACCAGGGATCCAAATGCCAGGTCCTTCTCCAGTGATCCAAATGCCAGGTCCACCTCCAGTAATTCCAATGCCAGGTCAATTTCCAATGATCCAAATGCCAGGACCACCTCCAATGTTACCACCGCCACCTATGCCGATGGCACTACCAATGGTGTTGCGGGTGGACATATCAATAGATGATAAAGGAGGGAAACAAACAACTACTGAGAAACCAACGACAGCCAAAACTATTAAAGATAATCTTGCTGTTGCTATCCCAATGCCGATACCTATGCCACCACCGATGCTGCTACCGAAACCTATGCCACCACCGATGCCAGTTGCATCACCTGTTCTATTTGCTGTCCCAGGCATGATGTCCTCAGTCTGCGAGAAGAACAGAAGACACCCAAATTGTCCTCCGTGCCCACCATGCACCTGTAGCCCATGTACACCATCATTCTTTTCTTATTGCTCGATATGCCATCAGAAATGTCGGTGTAGGAAACCTGAAGATGTACCACGAATTCCACCACCTAAGGCACCAATTCCTCTTCCAGGTTTGTCAACTAGCATTTTGATTAGTAAAATTATTTGGAGTAGATACTAGTGGAAGGAGTTCAGTATAAAATTACAATTCATTTGTTATTGTTGTAGGTTAATCCGTGCTAGGTGCACTCATCGTAGCGATAAAATATCTTGACATTTGAAATTAAGAAATTTCATTAAGCACATCGCATGGTGAATTTTGCAACTAATGTAGAAATATTCCACCAACTATTATGATCACTCAGTTTGCTATTAGCGCTATCAGGATATCAGGAATTATGATAAATATCCTGATAGCACTTAACAGAAAATTGTAGAAGCTCCGTATGTTCAAAATCAACAAAATGTATTTGTCGTTTTCAGGTCCAGCTTATCCCATGCTCTACCCAGGCTACGTACCTTACGTAGAAAATCCTGTATACGTAGCATTCGTACCTCAGATGGCTCCACCCTTGGATAGTGAAGACTATAGTGAGTCGGACAGCTGTGAGGATTCTGATTGGAAAAGGAAAATAAGGAGAAGGATCAGACCGAGAAGGAAACCCAAAAATTATGACATTTTTAGAAGAAGTAACAGACTTTTTGGGGTTAATCGTAATGATGGTGTAAACACAAGGCCCTTTGTAACGTCCGGTAGACGAGTTAAAAAGAGACCTTTGGGTAGAACTAAACTCAGGTGAAATGTTAGGAAACAAGACTCATCATCTGATCACCTAGATAAAGGCTGGAAGCATCTCTTGTTTAAGCCTCCTCCTGACGATATAAGAACAGTCTATAATCAAGTTTTTTATTTGTTTAATTTTATAAAACTGACTTAGTAAATATGAATTAAAACTGAATTCGAATGTTTTATTATATTACAAAGAATTTTCATTGATTTTTTGAATCCTTAATAGAATATATGTCAGTATATGACGTAAGCAGTGTTACTAATAAATAAAACAATTTCAGTGAAAATGATCTCGAAGGGGGTCATCTCGAAGAGAGGTCCCCGGGGCTGCCGGGGTGCGAGGGATTTGTTAGTTGACAGTAAATTGACTTTTAAACCTCATATGGACAATGTAATAAAAAAAGCTGCAAGAATGTTGGGTTTCGTATTAAGAAATTGCAAAGCTTTCAGAAATAATAAAACCAAAACACTACTTTTCAACAACCTTGTTAGAAGTATATTGGAATACGGTTGTACTGTCTGGCGTCCGCACTATGCAACCCACTCGTTACGCATAGAACGCATACAGAAACGGTTTGTATGGCATCTTACATTCTCAAATGGCTTAACTAAGAAAATACGCTCATACAAAAATCGTCTTAAGTACTTTCGCATGAATTCCCTGGCAAGTCGTAGACTTTTAAAAGACGGACTGTTTGCTTGTAAAATCTTGAGGTCAAAAATTGATAGTCCCCAGCTCCTTAGCTTAATCAAGCTGCGTGTTCCGGCCAGGCTTCCGCGCTACTCGATCACACCACTTGTGCCGCCTCTTAGAAGGACTGTTCTAGGTGCCAACTCCCCTTGCTCGAGAATGTGCAGGGTCATTAACAGCAATAGCGATCGAATTGATCTTCACTTCGATTCTGTAGCAAAAACTAAATCTATCCTCTTGGGCTTACTCGATGACTGAACTGTTTCTGTAATTTATACTGTTCTATTGAACTGTATGAAAAACATAGTTTTTTTTTTTTTATTCTTTTATTATTAAGTACCTTTACTTTAGATAATAATATAGTGTAGTGTAGTGATAGCTTACTGTTTTAATATTATACATGCGGTGTTTACCTATAATTAATTGTAACACTATTACTTGTTTCTTTTTTTAATGTTCTTAGTGTAAGTATTTTTTGTTAACAATTGTTGGTAGACCGAAATAAATAAATAAATAGTTACTATCTCAACTCCGGCGACTAAAGACCCGAGTCGGTCCGAGTCTGATATAATCTCTTTCACGAACTCCGCTGAGGTTAGTATCGGTGGGGATTTCACGCACAGAAAAATAAATTAAATACTGACATCAGTCGTCCACAATCATTTTTATGAGGAGTGCTACTATGACATACATGAGAATATCCAATGATTGATAAATTGCGAGAGATATCTCAGTTTTTTAACAGTCCCAATTTTATTAAGAAGCACTAGTCACTTTGAGACACACATAGGGTTAAAATATGAATGATTTTTCACATTTTACATTATCAAATGCTGGATGTTGAATAACTCAATTCTATTGACATATTCTCATACCAAGTACACAAATATTTGTGTACTTGGTATGAGAATATGGTTCGAATACTGAACCAATGCGGTGATTCCTCTCCGGTTCTTTCCTGAGGTTAAGGATATCCATTGCGATTCAGCTAGGTAACGCTGTCAGCATTATTTTTGCGCCCCGAGCCTTGCGGGGTGACCACGGAGGACCGAACTATGACTAATTGGGTTTACATGGTCACAGATGTATTCTGTAAGTTTCTGTAAATCGGTTTGGAAAAAAATATATAAGATATTTAAATTTATTGGCATTTATACAAAAAATAACAAAAATCAATCAATTTATCGAGCCACATTGAAAGATATTGAAATATTACTAATCTTTTTGTTACTTGGAGGTTTAAATACTAACTCCTTGTTACTATTAACGAGTTGTTGCGCTGATCTCCTCATAACTATTTGCTTCTTTTCATGATAACCTTTATTGGGTACGTTTGCAGTTTCAGCGACCACTTTTAGTCTTGATTTCTCTTTAGAGTCATCACCAACCATAACATGTACTCGATGCACTGGTTGCGGACTCAATTCTTTTTGCAACAGTAAAGCTGCATCTTGCTTGCTCAACTGCCTTCTTAATTTAACGTCACCATTTTTAGAAATGTAATTAAGTACAGGTTTTAGTTCTTCCTGAGCGCTTTCATCGTTGGCTCTTCGGTAATATCTTCTATAAACACCATATCGCCTATTTTTCTTTCTCCTCCTTTTCTTTTTTCTGCTAGATGATGATGATGCCGATGATGATGAGTCCGAGTTTGAACTATCATCGCTATCTGATGATGAAGATTTTGATGATTTTGAAGATTTTGAAGCTTTTGATGATTCGCCGCTCGCGCTCCAAGCAGATGGATCCACTTTATATATGTTTGCAGGTGGAAATGGGATCATGATGACTGGTGGAGGACCTGGTATGCCCATGGGAAAAGGTATTGATAACGGAATAAACAATGTATAATTGACTTTAGGTTTTTCTGTAGTAGTGGTGGTCGTAGTCGTAGAATCATTCACTTTCATTTCGATTAACACTGGTATGGGTATGGGTACTGAGAAAGGTACAGGTACAGGAACTGGCATTTGTATTGGTTGTGGTGGTCTAGGTAACATTGGACCATATAGCATTGGGTATTGAGGTGCCGATAGTACCAAACTTACTAGTAATATTATTAGCCATTTGTGTATCATTACCTGAAACATTGTAATAACCGTGTATGATTTTAGATTAACAGTCATTTATACTTCCACTATGAAAATCAACGGGACATTAACTATGTCTAGGTTTTGTGATTTAACTGTTTTTTAGCGCTGTTACAACCTACCTAGTACCATTATTATACAGGGTGTAAGTGAAACACTCCCGAAGCCAAAGGCCTCTGGTAATACTCCTGGTACACTACATATTGACATAAAAAAATCCATTTAGCAAATTTTCATCGTATAAGGAAAGATAAATATAGCAATATTTTCGTAAAAAAGAACGTCTCTGCAAAAAAACAAATGGGGCCATAATGCGAAGTAGCCACTTTCCATCCAGTGACCCATGTGCTTGTTGCCACCTATGTGATGTAAAAAATAAATAAAATAAGAACTTAAATATAAAGTAAAGCAACTCACGCTTATCATCAGACTGTTATATTCATAAAAAGAATTTCTTTTCGGTTGTATTTCAAAACAAATTTTATTTTACAAGTAAATTGCAATACTACAACCAGTTTAACGATATGTAAATAATAGTTTTTATGACATGGGATAATCTGAAAACGGAATTCGTTTTCGTAATTCAGAACACTGATTTTATAATGTATATAATATATTATTATGATTTTGAGACGGATTCTAAGGATTTGACGTTCTACGGAACTTGAACCATCAGTCTTTTTTCAAATTCAACATTTTAGGAATTCAACTTTCTGTGCCTGGAGGTCTTATAGGGTGAATGCTTTGACCATCATGTTGGAAATTTTCCTGCATACAAAGTCAACATGCTTATTTAGCATCTATTATAGTATTGAAATCTAAACTGTAAACCTTTACACTTTAGCGTTGTATGATATATGGTTAGCCAAACCTGGGTATTAAGCCATGTATTACACGGTTAGTGCAACCTAGCCGAAACGTTAAACAAATCAAAAGGTAAATTATTGTATTCACAATATGATCGCATTAATACCTGGGTTTCGCTAACCATTACACGTATATTTATTGTTGATAACAATTAGCAAAAATAAACCAATAAAAAATCAATTAAATTGTATTCAGTATAAAAAATATAAATTATTTGGTGTCTATATAAGTTACTGTTGTGACCCATTGCCAAAAGCAACTCGTTCCCTGTTTGGTTTATTTCGTCGATAAGGATATTGTTTTTGGGATTCTTCTATTTCTTCCATCTCATTTACATCTCTTATTTCTACATTTTTTGGTTTCTTCTCTTTTACTTTTGGGATCTCTTCCTGAGCTACTTCTTCTTCTTCAGGTTCCTCTGTAGCATCCTCTACTTCTAGTTCTTTCTTGAAATTTATCTCTTCTTTTGCCTTAGACTCGTCCTTCGGTCCTAACCAATTACTGGCTTCATTTTTACTTATCTTCCTCTCGAAAATAACGTAGCCATCCTTGGTAACGTACTGAAGGATAGGTGTTAGCAATTCGCCCTTCTTTTTATATTTCTTAATGTGGTTCTGTTTGTTGAAGCGCCTGTATACTCCATACTTATTCCTGTCCCTATCTTTCTTGTGTGGTTTCCACCACCCTTCACGTGAATCATTAGATTCATCACCAGTGTCATCAGAATCATCAGTGTCACTTGAATCATGATGACGAGGACGCTTGTGTGGCTTGCGTGGCTTTTTGGGTGGATGCTTTCGGTGAGGTGGTTTTTTGTATGAACTTGGATCAGGTGAGTAAAAGGGCATAACAATGACTGGTAGCTTATGGGGCGGGCCTCCTGGCACTGGCATCGGCATCGGCATTGGCATCGGCACTGGCATTGGTAATCCATTTTTGGACGGATCGGCAGACATACCTATCATTCCTGGCATTCCTGGTACTGGAACTGCTTGGTTTGGCATACCTGGTACGGGAATAGCCTGGTTAGGCATTCCTGGTATGGGAAAAGCCTGATTGGGCATACCTGGTAAAGGAAACCTAGGCATTTGAATTTGAAGTGGAGGTGGTTGTTTATCTTGCCTGCGGTAGCCAGGGAACGGACTATCTGGTGGTAGTCCAAATGCCTCGTTATCAACATTTCTTGGTAATCTGCAATGCATGGGCAGCTCTTGTGGGAAATATTCTAGGTACTTTGGACATAGTGGTAGATCGAGTTTGTCCTTTTCAGCCAACGTTAATGTCAAACTAAGGAGAATTTGATAAAAATACAGTGGTCTCCTCATTTTTACCTGAAAAGGAAAGATTTATGTTTTGAATAACGTACCTACGCAACTTTTAAAAATATAAGACACAGTAATGTAATAAGTAAGACACTTTAATGATTTACTATCATCGGTGAAAACTACTGAAACTTTATTTGCAAGTGTAAGAAAGGTATAGAATAATACTTTTTCTTCTCTCGAATCGACGGCATTTTGGAGTAGCCATCGTGGTGTAGTAATTTGTTCCACGGCAGCGCCGCTACTCACGGAGAGGGCCCGAGCATAGGTTTTGCTCTTGGGGAAGGCTTACTACGTTACCATTAATAAAATACTACTACCTTTAATTACAAAAATAATGGTAACGTTATCTAAATGAAATCAAATAATGTTATTGATTTGTTAATTGTTTTACTTATATTATAAAAAGCTATAGTAGACTTTCACTATACACTTTGAGTTGATTTCACCAATGACATTGAATCGTTACTTCAATTTATTCAATGAGTTTCAAGAAATTATTAATATTTTTGCCAATCAGAACTATTAAATCAATGGTCTTTTTGACACAATTGAAGCATAATTATTTTTATATAGAATTTGGAGCCAACTTTAACTATATTTATACGTTATATTATAATATTGTCTTTTCTTCTTTTCTAGACATAGGATAATTATGGTCTCTTGCGTGATATCTCACGACTGGTAATAAAGACATCACTTCTTATTTTGCCTTTTCTTACTACACTTCTTATTCTACTCATAATATCATAATATCATCTTAAAACACCAGTATTAAATATTCATCGTCATCCCTGCATTAATCCCGATCCCTTTTTCCAGTCTACCTGCTTCTCTTCTAAACTTCCATATTTTCAGTGAAGAGACTGCCATATGACCTACACAACCCATTGGTGATATTGAAGTATAGCAGTGAGACCGGTTGTTAAACTTCTTAGGGCTTCAATTATTCGTAATGATTGCCATTTTTTATGACAACCGGGTTCATTATTGAATATTATTAGAAAAAAAATGACGTACCTGCAGTTTAAACTTCCATTGAGCAATGATGTCCAGGATCTACAATGCTGCTGCAGGCGCTACCGAGCCTTTTGTAAGGTGTTTCTGAACAGGTGTTGGTATAAGTACAATGGTACAGCATTGCACATAATATCACTATGTAACGCACCCACAATAGCGCGCCCATTATGCATTGCTATTGAAGTTTTATTTTTTCAATTGGAGATTATATAAATTTTACTCACTCCAAGAATTCTCTGATTAGTTTCTAATTTTTCTGTTAATTTTGTAATAATGCACCGGATGTTCTTAGGTATAGCGACAATGTGGTGTATCTCATCTGTCTGACCAAAAAAAAACTGTACCTGATCTTAAGTAGAAACTTTATTTGGATTATAACATATTGCAAATAGACCGACGAAATGTTCCGATTGATTTTCATAAGCGTTTGTGTATAAGTAATAAGTGCGTTCCAAAATAGAACAGTGCCATCTAGTGAGCATTTTTGGAAACAAATACTGTCGTGAACATTTAGTGTCTATTAGACTTAATAGTTTCAACATTTTTCTTATAATTTTTTCTCCATATATCTGGGTATATATTCCATATACGTTATAAACTACAAAGTTTTAACTTCAATTATAAATTTTCTTTTTGTTTTTATGTAGGACACGACCATTTGGCTTCACTGCGCCTGATGTTAAGCTAAAGGCAAAGTCTCAGGAAAGAAGGTTACCATTACAAACACCTACATGTTACAATGGTGGCACTCAGCTTGACGGCCTCACCAGATGCTTTTTCACGCCTCGCATGAAAGACCCGGAAATGTAGGAAGAAGGAAGCACGTGAGCTTATAAGGAACTCAAAGATTATTGAACGTAGGGGACGTAGTAAGCCTTCCCGAAGAGCGAAACCTATGCTCGGGGTCTCTCCGTGAGTAGAGGCGCTGCTGCCGTGAAATAAATTATTAGGTACACCACGATGACAACTCAACAATGCCGTCCATTCGAAAGAAAGAAAGAAGATTGAAATTAGAATTGGTAATTTATTTTTTCGTTCACTGTACATATAATTTAATTTTAATCCTTGAAAACTCTTTTACTGTACCTACTACTAAGGTACTATGATTACGGAATATTTATATAACTTTGTTTTCCATTTTCCACAAAACACATTGTGCTGTAACATTACACGGGTATTTATTGAGTCAAAATTGGATTTCCCTCACAATCGACACACAAATTCCTAACTTGGCTGTTTCATAATGACGTAATAGTTATTTGTACATAAAGGTATGTGTTTGAAAATTTTATATTAACATAGGAGAACCCTATATAAAAGTAGCTTAGGTGATTTTCCAGGTTATTCCTCTATGATTATTTATACTGTTGATTGATGGCACTTGGTGGAACTTATTTTTATACATACATGATTGACAACACACTTTTACTTCCCCACTGTGTTTATTATTGTACCTAACCGGTTTCGCCTTGCGGCGTTCTCAAAGGTTTACATTGACAGATATGAATCTGTTTCAAATTTTAGCCGTTCATATTTGTAAAAGGGGCGTCTTACTCGTGTAGCTGACCCTACAGAGAGGAGGGGAGGAGGACAAGTGAAGGTTAAGAGAATTTATGTGTTGTCAGTGTAGAAAACAAAACAGAGTTTCATACCCCCAAATAGTGGTCACAGCTGAACACTGACAATACAATTTCCCTCCAGTGAGCTCTGACTACCCTACTCACCGCCACAAAGACAACACAAGGTTATTATTAGCCGCGGTATTCTTTAGGGCGGAGGGATTTCCCCAGTAGGACTGCTCCATTAGGACGTGCGATATCTTTGTGCATCTTCGCAGTCTTTCATAGTTATACCTACCTATTAGTAGGTTTTTCTATAATAACCTCTATGTGGTGGAGGTTTTTTTATAAAATTTGTATCGTTTTGTAACAAACCAATATGTATCTAACATGTTCTTCCGTTTCAGATGAATGTTCACATGATATGTGAAATACTGCTGCTAGTGCTTGCAGCAGTAACAGCACAATATATGCCTCAAATACCTCAGATGCCTCAAATGCCTCAAATGCCGCATGCTCCATTCCCATTCTTCCCAGGACAAGGACAACCAATGCCCTTACAAATGCAACCAGGAGCTATGCCAATGATGCCTAATATGCCACATTTGCCAGGCATGCAGCCCCAAATGCGCATAAGCGGAATGAGCCCAATGCAATTACCATTAAACGGAGGTCGGTTACCAATGGTTGTTATGCCACATCATACTAAAAAGAATGAAAAGAGAAGAAAAGACTCAAAAAGGTCGAGGAAACGCAACCGCAAGCGAAGTAGAGCAGTATCTTCATCTTACGAAGAATCTTGTTCATCTGAAGAAAATGAATATCGGAACAAAAATGGTCTGAGGTCTTCGAAGAAAAAGAGACAAGAAATTTTGACGCCCGTTGTGTCTTATGTGACGAAGGATGGTTATGTGATTTATCAGAAGAAAATTAAAAAGGAAAAAGCGAAGGACTGGTTAGAGCTCTCGAAGGATCATAGTGAGGAGTTCTTTGAGAAGGTTTCAAGAAGTAAAAAACACCATGACCATCACGATCATTAAGTAGATTGTGGATATTTTATACTTTTACGTAATAATAAAATTTTGTTATTCGTTTTTTACCAACATCCTTGTCTTTTTTTTAATGATTGGCTGTTCTTGGTTACCCTTTTTTCGTGCGCGAGTCCTCACGAATACTCCCTCACCGTAGACATCACCAGTAGTCTTACATGTTGCCGCACCATTATGTCTTGGAACTTCGTACTAGTTCACATGTTTCCCTCTCTCTACAGTCCCTACAGTCAGTGAGGTGTGAAAACTCATCTGATGTGGCCATCAAGCTGAACACTACCATTGGTATGTGTTTGTAATGGTGATCCTCTTTCTTGAAACTTTGTCTTTCGCCTACCATCAGGCGAGGTGAAGTCAAATTGACGTATTTTAAATAAAAAACGATTTGAAAAAGAGTACCTAGGTTGTCTTCCACGTTCCAGGTTTTTCTAAGTTGTATAAAAAAAGATTCACCAGTCTATTAAAATGTTTTGCTGCCATGGACTTATCCGATATCAATATGGGTATTTGCCGTGGAAAGTTTTAGGTACTTAGTGATATAAGCACTCGTAACAGTGGCGGGAAAACAATGAACCATGTTTAGGTATATAAAGTCCATGATTAATTTCTTAAAACGTTCAATAAATTCAAACTTTTGAGTAGAGTTGGACATGTTAGTGTTATAAAAGTAAGTTATGTGTGTCTCTGTCTAGTATTAGCTAGTTTATTAGTTGTTGATTTTCAGCTACGAGTATAATAAAGTCTGTTTTATCGACAGTAATTGATCATAAAATTTTGAATCATTTATTAGATGAGTCTGGGTGACGCTTCCAATAGATTGTAGTGTCTATTTTTCTAATTTAATAAACGAATATAATAAGCAACGTCCAAAAAAATTGGTTGCCTGTAAAGTCGGTATACGGGCGAAAGTTTTACGTGACAACGACTTTGAGTGGTAAAATAATTTTAATGTGAATATTCATTCGTATAGTAGGAAGAAGGATGAAATAATAGTAACAATTTAAAACATTTATTTATACAAAGAATTATATTTAAAACATTAATTTATACAAAGAATCTCGCACTGTTATGTCTGTCTCTCTCGCTCTTAGGCGGGCTAACCATGCCCGAGTGGAAGGGACGCGTGCCTCTCACTCGCTCTCATTGTGAGCGCATAACGTGAGCGGAGCGTAACGCAGTTTCTTGAAGTGTCACCCGGCAAGCCAATTTATAAGACGTTGTCACGTCAAAAACTGCTATAGAGAACTCCACTAATTTCTTCGAAGGGTAGCTCCTTCAACTATTGTAGTCGGCTATTGGCTATGTCGGCTATTGGTTACGGGAGCCTATTGGATACCTCGGGTATGCGATACATAGAAAATCCACAGCCTATACAGCAAGCAGCTTATATGCATATGCATAGCGTTATTGTAATAATTCCTTATTAAGAGAGGAGGTGGTCCTATTAATAATTATATGTCTTTATACTAAATTTAAAAGTAAATTCACAGATGCGTGTTCTGAAACTCCTAATAATTCTCATGGTCCAAATGTGTGATGCGCTGAGGAGTTATAAGAATTGCAGGCGATGGGACATCACCCCCGACTCCCCCGAAGTGATCACCGAACAGGTACAACGGAGACTGTACTGGCCGTGGTCACCAGGGTACATAAGCGATAAACAAAACTATGTCTGGCCCTTGTATTTTTCTGGAAAATAGATGTTTAAAAAAAAAAAGCATAGCCTATTTTCTTACTTAGGTGCCAAGTGCCATCCCAAAAGCCAGGGAACGGTACTTTTTGACGGTATTTTTGTGTAAGTATAGGTAATCTGTTATTTTGTATTAATTATTATTAAAGGAATATAATCTAAATATTAAGAGAATACAAATCTTTCAATTTATCTGCGCTTGAGTTTTAACGAAGAGGTGGTATTGCATTATCAACATCATCGTCATCATTTCAGCCATAGGACATCCACGGCTGAACGTAGGCCTCACCCATCGACCTCCAATCCAACCGTTTGGTGGCGGTCTACATCCAACGGGGAGTTTTGGCGGGAACGCGAAAAGTGTCACAACGCTCCTGTGTTGCATTTTCTATATTTGATGGAAATTCGAGTTTTTATGTGTAAAAATAGTGGAGTTTTAGACATAACGGCTTAGACAAACCGCACAAGTGTAGGAAAGTGGAATATTGTAGTGAATTGTGATTTTTCGTGTTGGTGTCAAAATCTCCCAAAGGAAAGCTTCTAGTAAAGTCTCCACTACTTTACTGGGGCAACTATCATCCGTCATCATCATCACCATCATCAAGAATCCTTCCAACTAGACTTGACATAAAGGTCCTAGTTACCATGTCATAAAATCCCTTAAAAAAAAAAACATCCAACGGGTATCCACGACTCTGAATAAGTCATCCATCCATATTGCAGGGGTCGTCCCACGCCTCGTCTACCAGAATATGGACCTTCTTTTCTTCTTGCTATGTGCGCCGCCCACATTTCAGCTTGCTAACCCGGTGGGCTTTGTTGGTAACTGAGACGTCAGTAAAAGGCTGGTGTTAGCGACCGACTGGTTTATTAATATAATTATTAATCTACCCTAAACCACATCTAGATGTTTTTACTCAGATAGTAATGGAAAATAACCGACTTGACGTGAGTTATCGGTAGATTTTTTTATTATGAAACAGCAGACATAAACATAATCAATATTAGATAATGTGATCTACGTATGAGTTGATGAGTTCTGACCGAAACGGAACGGTCTCCGAATGAATTTGACAATTTTGACACTTATACTCACGTCAGCCGTCGCGTGACGAAGAGACGTTTATGGCGCTGTGCTTCGTACATTTTAAATAATATAAAAACTACCGGTTCTGTAGCAAAACTATTGTAGAAAATGTCCTTCATTCTAGAATTTGTAACCAAACAGTGCTGTGCCAATTCTGTGGGTGATTAAAGTGCGTTTTTATATATTTAAGTGAGATAGTGAAGTAGGGATCTTATTAACAGTTCTAAAGTTTTTGTGTTTTTTTAAAATGGATGCGTTCGAGGATAAAGATTGGAAGAGAAACATCGGTTTCCCGATCAACTATAGTCCCACAAGTTCTGACGATGAGTTGTAAGTGTTATTTTAAATATTTAATTAAACCAAATCTGATCTTTCATTTGGCGCCTGAAAACTTTTTGATTGACGTCTTATTTTTAATCTTTTGCAGTTATCAGCTCAGCAAAAGTTTTTTACTTTGAATAGTAATATTTTTCAATCTTTAGTACGATTGCGTCACAAAATTTCAGAAATATTGAAATTATTACCATGGGTTTATATCATAGATAAACTATTTTGATAAGTAAGTAACTACAATAATATCCACCGCCGAAATTATTTCATAAGAGTTGAAATTCTGAAAAAGTTAATGTGTGAACTAAAGTTTGTCTTTGGTACTCTCCTTGAATCACTGTACAAATTTTAAATTGTGGTTTCCTTTTTTACTTATTTGAGTTTCAAGTACTATCAACGACATCTTAAATTATTACTTCATTTGCGTATACATAATATTGTAGTTAGCTATTAAAATTAATCTGTTTACGTAAGCTACGTGAAAGATTTATTTTAATTGCATCAACTTTATGAGAAGCATGTGATAATAATTTTAAACGCCAAATTTGCAACTTAACATAACCTAGAAGATATTACAAGGCAGGTGTGTACGAACAGCTACGAGGTAGCAATTTATATTATAAAGATTATTTTCATATCTGCGAATAGCTATTACCTTTAGTAAATTGTACTATCAAAGTACTTCACATTGCAGGGTACATTTGATATACATTACGGGCTATTAAACCATAGATTATGTTATCACGACATACCAATCCACTTTATCAGCTATTACTTAGCCATGTCATTAACAGTAAGTGGTATTAAATAAAAAATGAACAAATTATGTGATCAGTAGGGTATAGAAATCTAATTGGAATTATCCAATAGGATTTCTACCTTGAATTTAGTTATGTAGTCAACGTGATTGCTACGCAGGAGGCGCAGGTATGATCCTCGCTCTGTGCTAATATGGGTCATGCATGAATATGGCTATTTGCACTGGTCTGTTTATGCCTTAGAAAGCACGTTAAGCTGTCGGTCCCAGTTGTGGACATCTATGGCAGTAGTTATAGGTAGTTGTAACCCTCAAAAGTCCGACTAGCCTAACTACAGAATTTTGATATCTCCAATTTGATTGTGGAGATCCAATGGCAGTTGCTTCATGGAAAATAAGTGCAGCCGTGCATTAAATTGGTCTTGATTAAATAAATGAACCCCAGAAAACTAGCCATAGTAAGTGTTCTGATGAGCTCTTCCCACTCGTCCCACCCTCTCTTTTCCTACATAGGACAACATGCGCAGGGCTTAGGTGTCATCCACAGATCAAGAATCTTCTGGAATTCTTTACCACCACATGTATTTCTTTCTTACTACAGTCTCTGGTCCTTTAAGCAGGACATGGCAAAACAATTTTTGAGGCCATTTAGGTAGGGACTGCACCCCTGCCTATGAGAGATAGTCAGGGCATACATCCATCGATCCTCCCCCAGCTACAATCCTATTATACATATTTAATACTTCCATAGTTTTTTAAAAAGACTTGTACAAGTACGATAATACAGGGTAAATGAGGCAGTTAAAGAAATCATTAATAATAATAAATATTCTAGGACAATCTACACAACGTCACCTAGACCCATGGTAAGCATAGCTTAACTAGCTTGTGTTACGGGTTCTAGAATGCGGATAAACATACTTAAATACATTTTTTTTTGTAAATACATACATATTATACATAGAAACACCCAGACCAATGCAGATATTCATGTTTCATGCACACAAATATTTGCACTGAGCGGGAATCGAACCCGCACCTCCTGCGTAGCAGTCGCCTTCCCTACCGCCACGCCACAGAGGTCGTCAAGGTCAAGGTTGTTAGTAAACAACAAGAACACCCTGTTTTTTCCTGGTTAGTGAAACAATGTTAAACCCAATTTCCATTAACTTAGATTGAACAATCTTTCAATAATGAGGAAATTAATTCAATCACTGATATTACATAATATTATTCATATTACATTATGAATCCAGTTCTGGTATGGTGAATGGTATTCTAGTCCCATTCAGACCTGTAAGGTCTAATCACACCTGCTGGGTAATAGATGTGACTGTGAACATAACTTTTTTTTATTGTGCGCAAAATCCACACGGATATCACCTCCGCCAAATTCGGTGGATGATAATTTCGGACTCGAACCGATTAAATCGCACGCCGTCTATGGGTCTTTGATTGCCAGAGGTGAGATTATACAAGACATATCTCACACCCCGGCAGACCCGGGGACATCTCTATGAGATGACCCGCTTCCCCTAATGTGGGAACCATTGGTGTCCCTATCTAGACCCCGAAATGGGGAGACGCACTTTGTGCCACGGCCTGCTTCTGATAGGAATAACAGGCGGCTCCACCCGTCACCTCCATACCCCGCGCTCCGAGTCCGAGTCGCCATTGCTCATCGCGGGCTGCCGAGCACGGAGTCTTCTCCGGTCTAATTACTGCCTCTTTTGAGGAAAGCACGTGGTAGCGGAGAGGACTCCTCTTCCAGGAGGTATCTTATTCCAAACAATTCACGGTCGCCACGGTCTCCTTTCTCTCGCGACTTCCGGTCAAGATGTATGCCGGTAAATACTACTAATGTAATTAATACAACTTGCAGTTTATTTGTCATTATTGACGTCACATTTGGAACCGACTGTTGTTTTTGCAAAGTCTACTTACCTACTGTTTGTGATATTAAATGAGCGTTCTACTTCCCGATACAAATAGGTACTTTGTATTTACTTGTTTATGTTTCCCAGGAAGGAAATACCCATGTCAGATCAGGGCTAAAAAGAAACTAGATAGGCACAATTATGATTTTACCGACTGATTTAACCGACATACCAATTCAACTTAAAATGATTACTATTCGCTCTAAACCTGGAAGGGACTATCGTCTCACCGTCCAGCCCCAACTGAACAGGAAGTCAGCATCAAAGTCCTGTGAGCCCTGTCCGTCAATGAACAGGTGGGCCAGCTTACAGATTGAATTGAGTTGGCCTCAGAAGTCTTGGTTGCAACAAAAACTAACTAATTTAAATTTGAAAATCAATCAATCAATTAGCCTATTGCAGCCCCTGGTGGACATACGCCTCTCCTAATGTGAGCCACTGCTGCTGATCATCCAACCTCCGCATACAGACTGTCCCGGCCGGCTTTTTCAGGTTATCGGTCTATCTGGCTAATGGGCGTCCTTGCTTCCGTTTGCCTTCTCGCGGTTTCCACTCAAGGAATCGTTTGCTCGAGCTGCCATCGCTCCTTCGTCAGATGTGGCCAGCACTACCTTCAGCTTGCTTATTTTGCTAGCCAGTTTCTTTCTTCAGTTCTTATTCGGATTCGAAAATGATTTTCTTTATTTTTTCGCAAACAATCTTGCGAAAAGGGTACCTACTATTTTATGACGGAGACTGGTCATGATCCTCATTAAAAATACGGTTTTTGTGTAAATCACACATATAATATATTAAGTTGGACCTTAAGGTAGGCATAGCCAGGCTAATTTAAAAGTAATAATAAACAAGAAGTATATTTAAACCTTGCAGCATTAAATCAGGAGACCTGCATTTTGCCGAGTGCAAATTTCTACCTGGTACGGGTTTTCATTTGGCACGTAAGGCGATATGAACGACCCAGCTATTGGAAATAAATACCAGATGGTATGTAGTAGGAATCTGTCGACTTCGCACAGGTCAGCGACCGAAAGTGACCGAAAGTCAGAAACTAGTTTTTTGTTTTTAATCAGCGTATATCATGAAGGTTATGACAAAAATACGAAATGAGGATATATAAAGTTTTTTTCTTTTGTTTGGTTTGATAATGTACTGAATACCGCCTCACCGTTATCATGGTTTATGAGAGCGTCTGAGTTCCAATCTCCCAACCGGGAACAGAATGCTTGCGCCAAAACCTCTTCCATCAGTCAGCAGGTGTATAATCCCATTCCGGCGGTGTCCCTCTCAGCCTCAGGAGGGACTTTGCCTGTACACTGTCAAACCCAAACCATAATCTGATTGTGATTGAAACACCTAGACCAATGCAAATAGACACATTCATGATCCTGAACATGTAATCTCTTGCGCAGGAGTCGCGTTTACTAGTACTGTGTACTTATTTAAATACATTTTACAATTCAACTGTATTAATTTAACCCGTCGTATTCATATACGTATGACAAAAGCAATCAAGGCTGCGAATCAAGTCTTGATACCGCACGAAGCCGGGGAAGCCCCACACAGACTTCCGACGGCGACGGCGGCATATTAAAAATAGCTGTATCGAAGCGGCGAAGAAGCGTGACGAATCGTTTAAGACTGTATTGTCGTTACAATACATTCGCGTTTTGGTTGTCAAGGGGCTAATTACATACGTTAAACGTGAAACTGTTTTCGAATAGTTTTTATTTTATTATGTTATTCAGCCGAACTCTCGTCTGGTTGTACCCAGAGCTTGTATTTTAAATTCCGGGATTCCTCTTCTACGAATTATGGTGACTTCCTCTGTATTCTGAGCGTGGTATGCAGCTTGTCCGCGATACTGCAGACTCGTTGTTCAATAATACGTCCATAAAACTTCGGTACGTGGAAATCCGGTGTGAGCCTGTCACCTCTAAGCATGCGACCGCGCTTAGGTACTTCGTTTGAAGAACAGAAAGCAACTGCGGTCTGACCATCGGACTCTGAGGAAAACCTGCGCCAGAGCCTGATCCGTTCATCGTCAGTGATACCAATCAGCCTTGGTTTATTTTGAACACGTCAATTTACATGATAGTAAGCTGCAAAGTCTCAGGAAAGTGGGTCTCCATTACAAACACGTACAGTGTTATAATGATGGTACTCTGTTGAGTCCAAGGGATGCTAATTAAAGCAAGAAGTTTGTGGAGGTGAAGGAAGGGAACCTTCACCTTCCCTTCCTTCACCTTCACAAAGTTCTTCCTTCTCACAGTCTTTCCTCTACGACACCATTAAGTCTTAGAATTACTGTCTAGAATTGCTTCATTCTTCCTACAGTCCCGGGTCTTTAGTTTACCTTTAGCTTATAATCAGGCGAGGTTTCCTCAATAAAAAGGCTGTCTACCATCCTCCTTGCCACAAATTGCTTCATTTTAGATTCGTACAGAAACAAAATGCAGAGGAAGTGAAAGTACGCGCGAATGTAAGTGAAAAGACAAACCCTATAGAACTTTCTAGACCCTTTTGAAGGGCAGCATACTATATGAAAGGTCATAACCTCGTTCGCATGGCCTTCTAGGGGTTTTTATCAGGCGCACCACATAATCTGTGTACATACCGTGTTGATATCAGTGCTGATAAGTGTATTTATGCATTTGTTAGTAATGGACCTGATTGCTACGTGTGACGCGGCTGTGAAATTACATGACGGCGTATAATTTGGTTGATAGTAGGAGAACATCAAGTATCTGAAACTGGCAATGAAATACTCAAACAGATAAACAGACATTACATATCAAATTTAGATCGGAAAAAGTGAATGCTTCCATTGGACTCGAACCCGCGAGTTTTCTCTTGCCCTCTGGGCCACGTTTGGGGCATTCGAAATTCGAATACAACCATCTTAAGGAGTGAGAGTCACTAACTAGTCTACCGCTAATCATACGAAGTATCGGTTACAATAAAAAGCTGTTAACTTCTCTATGTCACACCATTAAGTCATGTAATGCTCCGCCAGCACACGTGTTTCCTTCCTCCTACAGTCACAGGCCCTTCAAGCGGGGCGTGAAAAAACAACTAAGGCCATCAGGGTGGGGACCGCCGTAGCAGTGACATAACCTGTAACGGCGGCCACCATATTAGGCGTGGTGTAGTAAATTTCACGACCTAAACATAAAGAAATATTTTTTTTTAAACAATTAGTATGCTTATTGTTTCAAATCGAATTTAGATCAGAATACACTTCTTTCGATCTAAATTTAATTTGAAAAAGATAGCATAATAATTGATTAAAAAAAATACACATACATCATAGATACACTCATACCCTTATATCAGATGCGTGCGGTTTGATTTTATACCGGTGTATAAACTATGCTATGCGATGATAAAATTCGTTATTGAAACAAAATACTAGTTTTAGTAGGTATCAGTTCCCTGGTCCTGAATTTAGTGTGAACTGTATTTCAGGAACCTATACTCCAATCCTACTTTGTCATTACTCAAACCACTGGGATTACAAAAACTGCCATTGAATTTTCGCCTTTATGTGAATTATTCTTAAAGTTTCAAATTAAATGAAAAAGAGTTCATTACATCATCGTTCCTTCACTGTACACACGATATTGTTTAATTTGAGACATTAACAGCACATTTTTGTAATCTCATTGGTTTGAGAATAGTTGACAAATAGTACATATAATTTTGACAAATTTCAGTGATTAAATCTCTTAACTGTGTTTCACATATCAATCAAAATGTCATCATCAGAGTATGGTCATTATTTTTATCGATTCTATTGTTTATTAAAGAATCGTGTCTTTATGTTCACAGTTTTATGGGCAAGAGATTTTTTATGAATAAGAGATTTTATGGATACGACATTTCCACAATTTTATGGATAAGATGTTTTTTCTCATTAATGTTATATAAAAAATTATTACTCATCCTATATACTAATCATAATAATGCTTTAATGTGCTAATGCTAATACATATAAGGTTTTTGTAAAGGTATTAAATAGCTTATAATACATTATATCATGGTCATGCATTCCATAGGGTCAAAACAGACGCTGCATGCCCTACCCATATCAGAGAAACCTTAACCCATATGAGTTTTAGTTGAACCGCATACCTTAATGAAAAAGCCTATTAAAGTTACTGTAAAATATAAGTCCAGCTTCTTCTGTCTAATCAACGACATTTTTGAGTTGCCATCGTTGCGTAGTAATTTGTTTCACGGCAGCGCCGCTACTCACGGGAAGGGCCCAAGCATAGCTTTCGCTCTTCGTGAAGGTTTACTACGTCTCTTATAACTCCAATTCATATGAGTTTTAGTGGGACTGCATACCCTAATAAAAAAGCTTATGAAAGTTACTGTATTATTAACTTTATACAACCACAATGAATATATAATATATAATACAACAGTCCACTAATAAATCTATATTGAATACATAACATATAATAAATAACAATTAAATTCGCAAGGCTTATTTCTTGTACATTTCCATCTCATTTTTTCCCTTCTCCCACCAGCGACACCAAAGATGTGGTCTTCAGGAATCCTCGCCACTCGTCGAAGTACCTGCTCGCTGACTGCGGGGATGGCGCAGAGGCGGACCTCCTTGGAACCACTCCACCTCGCTCCAGAATCCGGGACAAGGAAAGAGGCAGAAAGTCAGTCTAGCTTTGTTATTTTGTGTGCTTCTATTGTATTTAGTGTCTGTTTTCACTATACTTTTCCACCATTAAAACACAATTATACCGATGTCTTTATTTCACCACCACACCTTTATTTCTTCAAGATTCTTTTGTTTTTTTGTGTGAATTATTTCTGCTTTTCCTTCTAAAGCTTGTTTAGTTATTGAAAAGGTAGCCATTGATAATAGGTCCATTTGGATTGGATGGATGGATTTAAATACGTTTGAAAATCCAAAACTGGAATACGTCTATTTCATTGGCATACATTTATTACATTCAGGAAACGATTTTGGAAGACGTCCACTCCATTTGGATAGTTGGACGTATCGTCGATGGCTACCAAATCTAATCAGGGGGGTTTACCATCTCTATCATTGTTATTTTAATCTTACATGATGAGTTTCATAATGTGGACCGGATCATCAGAACACTAACGATACGGTCTGGGTACTCAGGATACTATTATAGTGTTTTATTCTCAAACTGGCGCAAACAGTTTCTCTTATTGTAATTGATATAGGCATTTGTTTATTTTGTTACATTTTCTCTTGCCTTTCAAGATACAATGGTAGGCCGAATCATGCTATGAAAGTTCTTAAATGTGCCTAATCATCATTATTTCAGCCATAGGACGTCCATAGTACACTTTATCCTACTCGCTTTATCGCACTATACTTCGGAGAATTTTTAACCTTAACAAAAAAATTTTGAGTGTTTTGTTTATACTTGCTGGCTGAACCCGTGGGTACGTCACCTCATTAATGCTGAACATAGGCCTCCCCCATCGACCTCCAAACCGACCGGTTGGAGGCAGTTGTTATCCAATGCGTACCACCGACTTTGACTATGTCGTCCGTCCATCTCTCAGGGGCCCGGCCCACGCCTCGTTTACCGGTACGCGGTCTCTATTCGAGAACCTTTCGGCTCCAACGGCCATTTATTCTTCTTGCTTCGTGCCCCGCCTACTGCCACTTCAGCTTGCTAACCCGGTGGGCTATATTGGCAACTATTGTTTATCTACGGATCTCCTTATTTCTGATTCGATCTTGTAGAAAAATTCCGAGCTTAGCCCTTTTCATAGCTCGCAAAAGTACCTAAAGTAAGATTTAAATAATATTACGTTTTTTATGAGTTGGTGGTAAGGCCGTAGTTTCTTCCATTTCCATCTATATTTCTACTCTTTTTACTATCATTACATACAGATTCACCAAAATGTTACCGTGGCCTATGGACAAGTGCAACAACATGGCAGGGGCGTCACACTCGCGCTGCCTACGATACTGTAAGAATCTTCGGATGCCCTTTTTGAAGAACTTACCTTACTTACCTATAAATTAATTTTTAACCAATACTCATAAAAATTCAACTAATTTTCCTGTCGTGTGGAAATCCCCACAGCAGTGAGGTTATATCTCTGCGAACGTTAACCATTTGCAACTTGATGTAAAACGCCGATTTTGCGATGCGAATGTAACGTTGTATTTTTGTAAACGTGTTTGTGTATTGTGTGTGTATAATATGTAGTAATGTGCTTATTATTATGTACGCACGTGCGTGAAGTGACGTCATGGTGAAGGTTACAACCGAAAATCAGCTTGCTATATTTTTTTTTTATTATAATATCACGCCTATATATCCCCGAAGAGGTAGGCAGAGGTGCTAGCACCCACATTTCACCAGTTTATATTTAGGTCCCAATGTAATAGGTGGCGAGCCTATCGCCATTAACCGGGCACTTATAAACCTGCGATAAATACAGACATAAATTCGAAAAGCATCGCAGTCATTGGTGTGTGCCATGGTAAACCTGGGATCGAAACCTCGTCTCAGCAGTCCATTACCCATACCACTAGGCTACCGCGGTTTTTTCTATCTCATGTCTTTAGCATGTGATGTGTGATGTGCGATGAAAAGATGAAGTCCCATTTAATACACGCTCAGCAATTGATGTTCCACAGCCTCCTGTATCATTCATACCTACTATACGAGTGTTGGGGAACGCTCCCGAAAACGTAAATAAGTGATACCTCTACTAATTATTGACCAGTTTAACTAAAATAGGCTACTTTTTTTGATTGCAGAACTTCTTTCGGTAGGTACCTACTATAATTAACTATTTAAATAGCAATATTGCGTGAATCATGCTAATAAAATGGTTTGAAAATCATGGTACCTATAGAAAATGTATTGTGATGAAAAAAAACATAACATAACATAAACTCACGCATATATCCCCGAAGGGATAGGCAGAGTCGCTAGCACCCACATTTCGCCAGTTTATATTTAGGTTCTAATGTAATAGGTGGCGAGCCTATTGCCATTAACCGGGCACGTATAAACCTACGATAAATACACACATAACATCGGAAAGTCATTGGGTGTGTGCCATGGTAAAACCTGGGATCGAACCCGAGAACCAAGCTCGCAAAAGTACCTAAAGTAAGATTTAAATACTATTACGTTTTTATGAGTTGGTGGCGAGGCATACAATCCCGAGTCCTTTAAGTGGGGCGTGAAAAAGCATCTGATGAGGCCACCATTTGCCACCATTGTAACACTACGTGTTTGTAATGGTGACCCTCTTTCCTGAGACTGCCTTCAGATTACCATCAGGCGGGGTGAAGTCAAATTGACGTGTCTTAAAAAAAACTTACACGTCTTGGAGTAGCGTCTACGTTCTGTCGGAGTATCTATTGTGTTTGTCAATCAAGTTTCTTAGACAATTTAATTATTGTATGAAGCGAGAATGTTTAACAATGGAGTGTAAAAATATCAAAAAAAGTATTGTATCTATAAAAACAGATAACAACTCTGTTGTTAGAAATGTGTTCTCAGTACATGCGTTAATATTACTAGCGGAAATAAACTCGCAGACTCTTCACGTTACCGAATTTGAAATGTCAGTGAGAGTGACTAGTGACGTCCCTTCACTACGTATATATATAATATACCTAAGTATATTTCTGTCAAAGTTGATAACGTTTCATTAAAAACATTTCACAGTACTTAAATACTCTGTCACTTTCTTACACCTAGGTTTTGTGTAAAGATACGTATGTCACTGCCATTTGTTCCTCTAAGAATAACTATGGTTCTCATACTAATTTTGGAATGAAAATGAAGTCAAGGACTAGGTACTTGCTTGTAGCAGTAGATGTCACGCGCATACGGTGCAGTAAATTCCATCACGAAAAATTGTTAGAAATATTTTAAAATCCAAAATAAAAATAAAAATCAAAAAACATTTATTCTGCATAGATCAGTAAACGGCATTTACAAAACGTCAATATCAACAACATTTTATCAAATGCAATTGGACCACCGACGGGTGCGAAACGCGGCCCCGACCTATGAAGACTCCGGCAAGAAACACACATTTACATCTAATGGTGATCCTCGATTCTCAGGCTTTGGCTTAACATCTGGTGAGGTAAAGTCATATTGACTTGTCTTAATAAAAAAAAAAGATCTTTACAAAAACAAAAACGAAAAATTGCATTTTAATATCACAGATCGATTGATAGTACTATAGGTTATCACTGAAATACTGATAAGTTATCATTACATGACATTCTTCATATTGATTGTGTATAGATAATTTCCTTATAGACAGAAGTAAATAGGTTTTGACGCAGAAAAAATGTATAGTAGGATAAAACCCATTAAAATGAAAGGGAAGAGAATATAACGAAAATTAAATGACCTCTCCACTTTACAGAATACCGCGGCAAATAATAACCTTGTGTTGTGTTTCCTGCGATGAATCGCGAGATAGGGGGAAGTGATTGTTATAAGGGAAATACGATTTATCTTCAATTGCCGCCAAAATTATAAGTTCTCGCTTCTTACTTTGTGGAACCTGTTAATGAATGTAAATGTAGCTTCTGACTTTCGTAAGTTAAACTTTGTAACCTAGATAAGTGGTTCGGCGAGTCTTTACTCTGCTGCACCATTAAGTCTTGGAATTCCTTCTTCTTACAGTCCCGGGTCCTTTGGGCAAGAAACTCGTGAGCGTGATAAGGAATTCCAGAACTTAGTGCTAGTACAGAAGAAAGAACGATGGCTTGCTTACTTGACCCGGAAAGATTGGGAAGTCAGATCAGTCATTGGGTAGTAGGCCTATAGGTAGATATAGCCTTTTGGAGCTTCACCCGTTGGTTAGAATGTGCACAGTCTAACAGGTTAAGTTGAATGGGCCAAAGAGACACGCCAGAGACCTAACTATGGCCCCTCTATAATATAAATTATAAAAATATTTGCCGAAAATTGTTGATAAGTACGTAACAAGTCCTTCACAGCTCGCCGCGCGATTACAATACACTTCACACGGCTTTTATCTAAATGGATAGAGCATCAATAATCGAATACCGCTGTGCAAGTACGCCTTATACTGCGTCTATATTTTCGTACATTTTACCGTGACCGTGTCAGAAGTGCGTGTCCGTTGCGTATTCAGCTACCTGATAGCTGGGCTTAAGAGGAAACACTAAGGGCGAGAGAATTGAAAAATAGGTATTTGTAAAATCTATTGCTGTCGCGCAGTGCCCGAACAACCGAGCTATCAATGTGTGAGTGGGACTGTCAATGTGTGCGCGGTACGCCGCCCCCACGTCCCGCGCCCTCCTGTGCCTGTGCGCATTGCGCTCGCCACCAAGTCTTTCTTTCACTGTCCGGACGAATGCTCTAATCACCGAGCCAAGGAATCGTTACAAGAAGCATCGTCGCATTTATCCAATACCTACCTCTTACGCGCTGTATAGCTAGCCTTTATTTCATCAATGTGAAGACATTACCACCCTCACACGCAATGCAATGTCTTCCCAGATCTTTGACAATCGATGAAGATGAAATAATTGCTATTTATCCTATTACTTTTACTTTTTTACATCCACAATTTATTTGAACAGTGAACAAAAGTAAACGATCGTGGGTTCGAATTCCATTAGAGCTAGGTGTGACACAGCCACACAGGTCGTTTTTTATCAATACTTAAATTTCAATAATAAAAATTAAATTTTTTTTTTATACTACGTAGGTGGCAGACAAGCACACGGCCCACCTGATGGAAAGCGGCCACCGTGGCCTATGAACATGTGCAACACTAAGGGTGTCACACACGCGCTGCCCACCCTTAAGGGAAAGGGGGAGAGGTGGGGAGGGGGTGGGGAGGCTAGGAAGGGGAGGGGAAGGAGGGGTATAGTGAGCTCTGGCTACCCTACTTACCGGCGGGAACACAACACGATGGTTATTATGACCGCGGTCTTCTGTAGGGTGGAGGTACTACCCCAGTTGGACAGCTCATTTCGGACGGGAGATACCGTCGTGTCCTACCTCCGTTCAATGTCCGTTCAAACATTGTGAAATTTATTCACTCTTTACGTCCATTTTGCATAATAATAAGTAGTCTAGCTATTATAGTCTCACTAGTACCTATCTAAGTATGCTAAGTCCAGTGTTTTTAATAGAATAATAAATAAATCTATTATTTCTACAGTGATGAAAACAAAGATAATTCAAGTATTTTATCGCAAATGCGTGAAGTGCTAATGGAGGTAGGACATGACGGTATCTCCCGCCCTAATTGAGCAGTCCGACTGGGGAAGTACCTCCGCCCTGCAGAAAACCGCGGCTAATAATAACCTTGTGTTGTGTTTCCGGCGGTAAGTAGGGTAGCCAGAGCTCACTGGGGAGGTTTTGTGTTGTCAGCGGGAAGACTAAAGGCTGACTTGTGCGAGCGTGAAATGTTGACGTGGTGGTCAGGGAGACCCGGTGAAACGGTTAACCGCTGGCCGCCCGCAGGCTGTACGGTTCCCGAACCTGGCGATTACTTAATCTCCGCCCCAGGAGGCTGAACCAGCAGCCTGTGTAAAGTTCCCGGTGCTGTAGTCGTGCCGGAGAAGGAGACCGGAGTGGACCCGGCTGCAGTACCCGGGAGGGGACCGGGGGCCCTTCCGCCCGTCGCGCCAGCCAGTCACATAACCCTAATATGTCAGCGGTGGCGCGAAGCCTTGCCTTTGTCTCATACGCTGCCAGCACAGAGGCTCCCTTAACCTTCACCCCCCCCCCCCCACTCCTTCACAAAAATGGTCAAATTAATAAAGAGAAACGTTCCTCCAGCTGTTAACTCCACTATGCAAGTGGACTTTTGCAACATCAGGGTTCTACACTCTAACCTACACGAGGTCCACTACCATCTAGAGGCCGCGAAACCGACGTTGCTCTTTCTGACGGAGACTCAAATATCATGCCCTGCCGATACGGGATATCTAATGTACCCTGGCTACAAACTCGAGCACAATTTCTTGAGTAAAGCCGGGCCGTGCAAACATCCCTCGCTCTGAGGTGGAGGAAAGTCGCGAACAACTTGTGTCTGAAATCGAGACTACTCTCACCAGAAGAGTATCCGACTGGGGACGACTAAACCTGGTCCAATTCAACCCCACTAAGACACAAGTATGTGCATTCACCGCTAAGAAAACCCCATTTATTGTGGCGCCCTAATTCCTGAACACACCGCTCACCATCTCCTCGAGTATCGGGATCCTTGGTGTCGATATCTCCAGCGATGTCCAGTTCCGCAGTCACTTGGAGGACAAGGTTAGGCTGGCAACAAAGAAACTAGGAGTACTTCACTGCGTAGCAAAGACTCCTTCTTTATAAGGCACAGATTCGGCCCCACATGGAGTACTGCTGTCACCTCTTTGCCGGGACGCCTGCATGCCAGCTTGACCCATTTGACTCGGTACAACGGCGGGCGCTGAGGATCGTCGACAATCCCATACTCTCAGGTGGTGTGGAACCTTTGAACATCAGAAGGGACTTCGCCTCACTGTGTGTGTTCTACCGCCTGTATAATGGCCTGTGTTCAGAAGAATTGTTTGACATGATGCCCACACCTACTTTTTATCATCGCACCGCTCGCCATAGAGAGGGAGTTCATCTTCGCACACTACAACCGGAAACGGTGTGCACTGTGCGGTATGAAAGGAGTTTCGCCCCGCGCACGCTCAAGCTGTGGAATGAGCTCCCTGCCGTGGTTTTCCCAAGCGACTACAATATGGGGTTCTTCAAGAAGGGCATTAGACGCTTTCTTCAGGGTAGGCAGCACGTGTGTGACGCCTCTGGTGTTGCAAACGTCCATAGGCCAAGGTGACCGCTTCCCATCAGGTGGGCCGTGTGCTTGGCTGCCACCTAAGTGGTATAAAAAAAAGCTTCCAAGAAAAATCGAGAATTATTTGAGAAAATGCAAGCACATCTTCAGAGTCTGATTTTGATCTTTTTTTCTTTATTTATTTATTTATTTACACACTATCTAACAATTTGTGATGCTGATGATAACAATAGTGGTGAAATCGTTCAGGATGACCATTGGTCTTGCACTACGTGCATCTAGCAGACTTTTGATTTAACTACAATTATTATTAGTGTAATTTTAATATATTGATAAAAAATTATCAAGAAAAAGTTCATCAGTTACTTATTACCTTTCAACAATAGAACAGCACAATAATCTGATAAATGCACTTCACGCAAATATCGATATCGATGAACAACACTAAGATATCGATAAAATTATCGACTAAGCTTCACGTCACAAGAGTGTTTGTATATGTATTAGTCCGCGCGTCCCCAACCTCAACCCTTCCTCCGCAGAGTGCGATAGAGACAACTGCAGCTTGGACCGAAAATACCTATTAAAAGTGCGTGAAATCAACGTTTCGTACTCCCCTGATTTCTTCTCCAAAACTTAACCGATTCAGCTACTTCTATCATTAAAAATTAAAGAAAGGCTTTGGGCGTGTTCCTATGTTTTCCTTTTTTTATAAAATCTATTTGAATTTGTTTACTGAATGTTTGAACACAGCGGAAAATCTGGCCAATTTTTTAGGTATTTGAAGGTTCATAACTCTTTTAATAAATAATTTATGAAAAAAAATGAAAACATAGGAACATGATAATAGTGGCCATAGATGCAATATATGCAACAAGTTGTTACGTCCACACTCAATGTCGTATCTTGATGCTACGTTGTCCGGTCAGCTGTTCATGTCACAAATCTGGACGCACCTTTATGCGTCAATGGTACACGACTAAGATTGCACATGAGGCGGGTCCACAGAGTAGACTTTTTTGCCTTAATCATAGAGAAGAAAGTTTAGCAAAGAACTCTTTTCGAAAAAAGAAGGGAATCCGATGGTTACGTCAACGATTATAATAATTAACTTTTTTATTAAGTGTCCATATGAATACGCTGATCATTAGCCCGTTCTTACTTCAGGCAACTGGAAGTAAAATAACATATCGAAGTAGGTGTTGCATGGTTGAAAGCCATTATAAGAATATTATGGAGAGGGGAAAGTAGGTGGGGTAGGGTACTATTGAATTCGTAATGTAAAGGTATCGACAGAACGGAGCATTGCGATTGGCGGGCTACACACGCACACAAGTTCACAAGAGGCCGACTGCCAATCACAATACTCTGTTCTCTCGAAACCTTTACATTACGAATTCTCGAATTCATGCTAGTGCTACTGTATTCAGCTGTGGACTGTGATAGAAAGTTTTATTTTCATAATGGTATTTACCGTGACCACTGATGATATAATGTATAAATACGAGTAAACAGATAATGTTATCAGTGCTGTACCAAGCGCCCACACGCAGATGACTACAGCGGCCATTGTACAAATGCTCTGCACTTGACTTCGTGATAACCAACTTTCGCCATTGATATTCGTCATTAGAATTCGTTATTAGCTCTCGTGTTACTGATGAGGCAGTCAAAATGAGGGCTACCATTGTAAGCCTGGGTTGCCTTGCGGGGTGGTGGTCCAACTACTTTGTCCAATCAGTTGGATGATTTTTCAATAATGGTCATTTTATTATCTCCGTTCAATAGAAGCCATTTTCACCGTAATCGCTTACGACATTATTAATTGTAACACCAGTCAAATTTTAATCAGTTGGACCATGGGTCAAAGATAAGGTGCAATAGTCCAACTATTTTTTTCGTTGGACCACCACCCATATTGGAGTCCCGTGGTCCAACTGATTGGACAAAGTAGTTGGACCACCACCCTGAAACGCTGGGCTGCACGATCGTACTTTACCATTAACAGTGCAGTTAAAGTACAGGTCAGGTATAAAACAGGTTGCACCATTTGCCAATTGTTAAAATCACGTCATAACTTGACGCTAACTGTAACCGGCCACGCTCAAACGTCAAATTCTATCAAAAGATAACTATAACAGAGCTAAATACACTGGTGAAACACATTTAACCAAACCATTACAATCAATGTTACTGTTACTGTTAAATTTGACGGAAACCTTAACTTTAACGAAATGTGGGTGCTAGTAACTCTGCCTACCCCTTCGGGGATACAGGCGTGAGTTTGAGTTATGATTTGCTAGAACTAACATAGTTGGTTATTGTTACTAACACCAATTGTGTCTGAAATAATTATTAAAAAATAAACCTCATATGGCTTTCTGCCAATTCTATGAGAGTCATTAAAAAGCTTCGCGTCGCCTCATTCACGATGATCACATTATTCGGGTCACCAATGAGGACGACAAAGGTCGCGATGATTGGAGTCTCAGGGGCTTCCTTTCTGTCGGGAGATAATAACGTAGAGCCGTGTGTGGTCCTCCCCATACCCGGGAGAGGATGGTGGGGATACCGTGGTTCCCATAGACGATGGGGGTCATCTCCAAAGAGATGGCACCAGGTCTGACGAGGTGCGAGGGATATTTTGGCTACTATCTCACCTCCGGCAATTAAAAAATCAAAGACGGCGTGTGTTTTATTTGCTTCGAGTCCAACCATTTCGGTTTCAGTATAGTTGAAATAAAAACTGCGATTAAAGTAGTGCATTCTTTTTGTAGTTGAGTATTCGATTCGCGTATTAATTCCTGGAAGATTATTTTAATATGTATCCTTGCATTGAGTGACTAACTACTTAAGTAGGTACTAACTATAAGTTTCTTTGTTATTAAAATAAACAAACCGTAGAGGTTTTATGCACAATTTGTTTGTTCATATCATACGCATGTAGATAGGAATTTTATCGAAGAATTGCAACACTGCAGCTTTGCAGTGTAGGTACTCTGCAAGGAACAGTATAAGTACATTATAAATGGGGCTTATTTCCTCCGTGGCGTGGCGGTAGTGCACGCGACTGCTACGCACGGGGCGCGGGTTCGATCCCCGCTCAGCGAGTTGTATGCATGAATATAGCTGTTTGCACTGGGAGAGCACGTTAAGCCGTCGTCTGTCCCGGTTGCCATACAACATCTATGGCAGTCGTTACGGGTAGTTGGAGCCATCAAAAGTCCAATCAGTCTAACTTGGAACTTCGATGTCGCCATTGGTCATTGGAACATTGGTTGTGAAGGTCAGATGGCAATCGCTTCACGGAAAATATCGAAGTTCAGCCGCATCACAGTTAGACTGAAAAGCCGATCCCAACTGATTTGGGAAAAGGTACAGAGAATGGATGAAATGGCGCTTATCTTCGTTGTTTACCGAATACACTCTTCTTGGGCGTGGTAAATGGGATGCTGGATCGACTGGTCGCGGTAGAAACGACGATTTTAATGTAGATTTTCTTGTACATTTAATTTATTTATTTATTTATTTGTCAAACAAAACAAAACAATCAAAATTTTACAAGAAATCATTTTAAGGTTCCAGATCGAGTTCCAAAACATGTGTACTCAGCATGACATAATTAAATAACGTGCATTGAGTGATAGAATAAGTGACACTTGTAAACTAAAAATAATAAACAGAACAAAACCAATATGTAGGACAATTACGGTAGGACAAAGCGGCGGTAGCTTAGTGGTTAAGGAGTCCGCCTTACGATCGAGAGGTCCCGGGTTCGAGCCCTGGCCATTGCACTACCGACGTGAACCCACTCCTAACACAAGCCATTGAGCTTAGCTGGAGGGGTTCGAGGGAATATGAGTAACTTCGGTTGCTAATATTCTTTAAAAAAAAAAAATACGATATTAGGTTAATAATTTAGACACGGTAATGACTGCAATAAAGTAACATCAATTTATATCTTGGCTATAACCTGCTTAACAGTATTCTTGTATGCTGAGAAACCCCGGCTGAATATATCTATCTCTTAGCTTTGCTCATGTAAGAGCTCATTATAAAGACGACGCATTCTAACTATCGGGTTGTAAAAGGATGTGTTGTTGTAATTTCTACCTATCATAGTACACATTACAATAGGAGGCGTATATTTGTGTTCTGTCTGGTTAAACATAATACAAATATTGATTCATTCGATAAGCATTGATAAGCGCGATTAGCCGAACCACATTCGTAGATCAAATCAAAAATATCCGCTCGTAATACAAACACTTAGTCATTGTCTACACAGTTTGAATTTGAAGCAATATTCATGTAATATTATATGGTGAATGATGATATACCACATGACATGAGTAGGTACCTAAATAACATAAACTCTCATCTATATCCCCGAAGGGGTAGACAGAGGTGGCGAGCCTATTGCCGGGCACTTACAAACCTGCAATAAATACACACATAACTTCGAAAAGCATCGAAAAGTCATTGGTGTGTGCCATGGTAAAACCTGGGATTGAATCCGAGACCTCGTATCAGCAGTCTATTACCCATACCACTAGGCTACTTTACTTTAATCACTACATAGTATTAAAACAAAGTCGCGTTCTCTGTCCTGTTCTGAAAGATAGTTTCATGTCCTTATGTCCCTTTGTATGCTTAAATCTTTCAAACTACGGAACGGATTTTGATGCGGTTCTTTTTAATAGATAGAATGGTTAAAGAGGAAGGTTTATATGTATATAACATCATGCTACGACCATCAGGTGCGGAGCAGGAATGAAAAATGTTGCAAAAACGGGGTGACGCAGACGAAGTTGCGCGGGTCAGCTAGTTAAAAATGAAACACTCGTCCTTTTATTAAACGTGTGGCAACTTCAAGACGTTCCAGTAGGAAATGTAGCTAATAGGACAAAGGAACATAATTACATCCTTACAAGCTTACAGTACACAAGACAACAACGATAGCCTGTCTGGTGATATAAGTATTATACATATCTTTATATTGATTTTGGCAAGCAGAAAAGGTCACCAGTGTTCGACATGTATGTGTGTGTAACAATAACTCGTTTCCTCACTCACACACACCTACACACTTGCAAATTACAATTGATTCAAAACCATTCGTATTTATTTATCTTCAATCATCAGTTTACATTTTTCTTCAGTAATAAGAATAACTCATAAAATTCTTATTACTAGTATATGAACGTGGTTTTTGATGTCATGTTAGTAAGCCTTTGTGACCCCGGGGTTTATGGATACGCTTTTGAAAAGTTTAAATATTGTAAGGTTTTGAGTTCGGTTCCCAGTCGAATTTTACTTTTTGAACTTTTAATACACTGACGGACTCATAAACTGCATCAAAGTTCAGGTTTACTCTAAAAGGATTTTTTATAATAAGTATGCAAACTTTTTAGATTAAATTATATAAATATGGAAAGACTGGCTCTTAATCTTAAAAAAAAATTAAATTTAAAAATAGAACTGCAGTAAAACAAATGAATATAGCCGGGAAAAGAAAATTTACTTGTAGTATCAGATTTGCGTGTTATTTATAGCAAAGTTTTAAATTGATTCTCATTGATTTTTTTTGTTTTGTCAATTTAATTATTGTTACCAGCATAAATGTTGGGTTAGTTTTTTAACACATCGAGAGTTTTTGAACCATAATATGGATACTTCGTCCGAACAAGCGGCACAAATTGTAGCATTGGTGCGGGAGGGCTTGGATCAACGAACGATTGGTAGAAATTTAAATTTAAACCAGTCTACGGTTTCTAGAATATACAGAAGGTTTGTAGAGACAGGTTCTTACAGGAGGAGACGTGGTACAGGCAGAACTCGAGCAACCACAGGTCGTGATGACCGATTTATTGTTATAACTTCCCTGCGAAATCATTTCCTCACGTCAGTTAACATCAAAACCGAGCTTAATGGAGTGCGTGGAGTAAACGTGTGTGCACGAACAATAAGAAGAAGGTTAAAGGAAGCGGATATCACCCCTTTTAGACCAGCAAATGGTCCAAAGTTGTCTACAGCTCACAGACAAGCTCGCTTAAGATTTGCGCGTCATCACCTGAATTGGACAGAAGAGCAGTGGGCCTCTGTATTGTTCACGGACGAGTGTAGGACATGTTTATATGGTGCAGATGGTCGCAGAAGAGTCTATCGTCGACGTGGGGAGCGATATGCATGCGTTGCATTGAGGAGCGTGTTCCTTTTGGAGGCGGTTCATGTATGGTCTGGGGTGGCATATCGATGAACGGGCGAACAGAACTTGTGTTCATAGACATGGTCCGTCAAAACGGTAATAGAGGGGGTTTGACAGCACATCGCTACATAACAGAGATATTAGAAGATCACGTGGTGCCTTACATGGGATTCATAGGCGAAAATTTTACTTTAATGCAGGATAATGCCCGGCCGCATGCAGCTGCACAAGTTCAACATTATTGCGAAGAGGTTGGGATACGTACAATGAATTGGCCAGCACGCAGCCCGGATCTTAATCCCATCGAGCATGTTTGGGACAATTTAAAAAGAGCTGTATATGCGAGAAACCCTACGCCCACGACAGTGGCAGCACTAAGAACAGCACTTTCAGAAGAATGGGACAATATTCCGCAAGATCTTTTAAAAACCCTTATAAAATCTATGCGGAACCGATTAGAATCCGTAATAAGGGCACGTGGGGGTAATACACCTTATTAAAACACAAATAAACCCTTGCATAAAGTTTGTGTCTATTGTTAAAACCAATTTTTTAATTAAACCAATTTTTCTTAAATTTCTGTTTTTTCTTCAAAAAAAGTCTTAAGGTCCTTTCCAGTACATAAACTTAAACTTAAAGATATGACCCTACGCTGTTTTAAAGTTCACGAACCAATCTAGAGGTTTCAATTTAAATCTGTATAGAAAGTATGCATACTTGGTTAAAATATTTATTTCAAAGTCGTCTATTACTTTGATGCAGTTTATGAGTCCGTCAGTGTATTTGTATATCTTTATGTTAATTACTTACCTATTAAGGGAATGTTTAGGTAACATCACAAAAGTATCTTGATATTTTAGTTATAATTTTATAGCAACTTAAATCAGTAGTATTTTTATTATTACTGAGCGAGTATTGTTGCACACACATAATTGCATGAATGTTTCTCGTATGTATTGGAATTTATGCTACCCTCATTCTCATGATTAAAATAACATGATAATTTTAATTTTATCTGTCAACAATTGGATTCGTTGTGCTTTCCACACGGTTATAAACAACTTTTTTATTTATAAAAATGAATCAACAACTTACAACTATTATGAGAGCGCATATTAATATTACTTTGCATGAGCAAAATATTTCAATACATGAAATATCTCGAAAATTGAACATATCGGTAAGTAGTATTTTCTGCAATTTATTATTATGGAAGTTATTTGATTTTATAATCCTGGATAATCTATTATTTCTTCCAATACTAATAATGAACAAAAATATATAAGTAGATAAATTTTACAGAATTTTAACAAGGAATTTTATTACTTTATTTTCATTACAGATGGAAGCTGTGCAGCGGTGGGTGCGCCGATATGGCGATTCAGGCACCATAGACCCTCTTCAGCTTGGCCCCAAAGCCTTTGCCTACACCGATGCGTGTTCTTTGCATAAAGAGGTGGCCCGTGTTATGACCACCAAACACCATGTTACATTGCAAACAGTAAGGAACCATCTTCGGGCGGCTGGGATCAAATGTCGCAGACCAGCAAGAAAAATTTTGATGTCGGATCTTCATCGTCGAAGTAGGTTAAGTTTTGCCAGGGACTATTTAAATTTTGACTGGTGCAACAATATAGTAATATTTAGTGACGAAAAATGTTTTAAATCAGACAAGGATGGACCCAAAATTTTATGGAGAAAAGCAGGTGAGCGATATTGCCAAAAAATATTCTACCGTGCAGGTCTAGTGGTCATATTACTTTAGGGTACCGGGGTTGGATGTCCTCGATGGGTCCTGGTGGGTTGGTTGAAGTAGGTGCTCTTATTATTATTATCTCTGTTTAATTTACATTGTAAGTCTGTATTTTAGTGGTTTCAATTATACTTAGGTATATATACTCCGGTATAGATAACTTGGAATAATTAAAACCACTATATACTTACTATCTAATATATAGGCAAATTTTAGCAAATAAATGACTATTATTACTATTTATAATAAAAGTTGGAATATGTTGCCCCATTTCTTCGCACTAGTGCCTAGGAACTAAAAGATGTAGGTAATTATGTGGCATCATTTTCAGAAATAAAGAAATTGAACTGTAAATAAGTGAGTGATGTTATTGTTAACGAAATGAGAAGTTATTATATTTGCATATAGTATAATTTCTATACGTTAACATGGTGATTCACTACACTTTAGTTACTGAAAGTTAATTAGTTTACCTGCGTCCATACTTGTCTGATTTAAACATCCAGAAGGATAATATTGAATAACCTATACATTATATAAAGAATGTTTAATGTATAAACCTAAATGTATTGCACTCGGCTACGCCCGCTTGGATTTCAATTATCCCGCACAATAGTATATGACTATTGTTAGGTCTACTAAATACTATTTAGCAAAAATGTTTATCAAAATCTGTTTAACTGTTTAGAATTAGTTTAGTTACAAACATTGTGACTCGAAATTTTTTAGATACTTATAAATATATATATATATATATACTTTATATATATATAATATATATAAAGTATATAACCTATATATATAACCTATATATATATATATATATATATATAGTTCTACGACACAACACAACTAAATTATTTATTTACTGAACAATCTTATTTTATAATTATATCATTGAAACAATGATGTTGTTTTATTTTCCATATTATTATTATTTTTGAGATTACGGCACACTTAGTATACTTAAAAGTCGACTGTATGGTTCTTTAATATCACAAACAAAACAAAGAACTAAAATAAAACTATTAATTAATCAAACCGCCTATATCAATATAGCTGCGATTCGAACTCGCAACCTTCGCATTGCCATTACGCCTATTATACCACTCAACTACGTGAGCCTGTGCTGTATTGGTGAAATTTACCTTCTCATTCGATGGCAGGCAAATCACTCACTAACACATATTCAATCGTTCACAATTCACTGGCACACATAAACGTAATACACTAATACGCCTGTAACGATGACGCACACATATGTGACTTCAAAGAAATGAGTTATTGTTATTGATATTGACTGTTCTCACACATATGTAAAACATACGGGTGCTTCTTCCACTTGACTCAAATCATAAATAGATTGTATTAGATGGTTAGGCTATCATTTTTGCTTTGTGTACACATTAGCAAACTATAGAGCGCTCTTTACCAAGTATGAAGATGAACTAATTGTCAACCGTTTGTACAGAAACTGATATTACAATAAAATACATTTAATTCGGTACTCTACTGCTACAGTGTTAAAGTTCAAAATTGAATGAATTTGTGTAGACTGAATGAAACAATGTTATAAACTCTTCATCATTTCATTTTGAACTTTACTCCAATGTAAATAAGGCCGAAATTGCCATGACAGTTTTTGAGATATCAGTAGTGTGCCTATGGTTAGATAATAATTAGTAGAATCGGGGTCCTGTAAACACGAGTATGAACAGTACCGAAGATTCTTGACAATCTGAATCAGTAAATACATACATTATGTTCACGCCCTCAACCCCCGAATTGGTAGGCAGAAACGTTTTAAACACCCACATTTCGCCAACTATGATTTTCGGTCCCACGTAATAGGAGGCAAGTCTATTGCCGCTTATCGGGCTCTGTAGTAAAAAAAATGGTATGCCGATAATATATTCCTAACCGAAAATGTAACCCGATTTCATGCTATGCTGTGTAAATCACAAGGAAACTAATTACGTGCTTAGCCGCACAAGCACTACCAATTAACGTCTCAGAGAGTATCAGGAGTATCAGACGGTTCTATTTACGCTAGTAATATTAATGTCTAATATCGTAAAATATTCTACGACTTTTTCTGTTTATGGTCTGACCTGTAAAGCTACCCTCCGTCCATGTTACGACTTTCGTAGTAAAGTAGTAATATATTTCCATATTTTTATGTTCTCGAATTCTCAGTATTGTATAGTCAAGTAAATGTTCAGCTCACACGCAAAATTTTCTGAAACAACATTACCTTATAACCTTTAAATAATATAATTGTTGAACCAACTATCAAATTGGTTTAGTTACCGGCATATATCTTGGTCCTTAACACGTCCTTTAAGCGGGGCGTGAGTTAGGGACTGCCATTCTAGGGAAAACATCTATAATGGCGGATACTATTCTCTAGAGCACAGACAAGGTTCGGTTATTCAACGACCGACAAAATGATTAAATCGAACCAATCCGCGCGCCATGGTCTCGTTTCTCTCGCGACTTGCGGTCAATATATATGCCGGGAACTACAACTAGCGTGTATAACAAACAATGTTTAAATCGTTACATCGTTACAAAATATAATGTCATTCATAAAAATATTTACATAATATGATTACCGTAGAACTGTTCAGTAGAACAAGTGGGAACAAACCTTAAATTTGAGAGTTAATGAGAATGAATGGAGGTTTGTTATTCTTTACGACTGAACGAATGTCTTGAATAACGACTGCTACGCAGGAAGTGCGGGTTCGATCCCCTCCATAGATATCCGTGATCCCCTCACAGTGCAAATGTTTTTCTTTGGCAGTTGTTGGCGACCTAAAGTCCAACAACTAGTTTAACTGCAGTACTTCGGATGTTATGGAGGCCAGAAGGCTGTCGCTTCACGGAAAATAACGAAGTTCAGCCGCGACGCAGTTAGACTAGGAAAAAATCGGACCCCGGACTCCGAGGCGAGAAGATTAAGATGAGTTTCAGAATTAGTTAGTAACATGAAGTTTTTCAATAAAAGAATATTAGCAACCGAAATTACTAATATTCCCTCTAACCCCTCCAGCTAAGCTCAATGGCTCACAAGAGTCACAAGCCACCTCACCACTTATCACATAAAAGTGGGTTCACGTCAGTAGTGTAATGACCAGGATTCCAACCTGCGACCTCTCGCTCGTGAGGTCGACTCCTTAGCCACTAAGCTACCGCGGTTTAACTATATTACATAATACTATCTCAAAATATAAATACGACATAGCTATTATACTTTAAATGAAGTCAAAATCATGTCAGTAAACGATGTTTAATCACTGTTTGCTTGTTTTGTGATACAGAACACGTTCTGAGGCGTTTGAACTTCGGAATTTGGTCTAATCTTAGGGTCGAATGACCTCATTGCGAATTTTATCCTTCAAACAAACCCCAAGCATAGCTCGCTCCATGGCTCGCTGCGCGACTTTTAAATTTGTGATCTCACCCCACCGCCAGTGTCTACCTTAGTTTGATGAAAAATAAGATTATATATGGACGTTGAGACCTGTTTGTCTGTACTAATATTATAAAGAGGAAAGATAGGTTTTTTGTTTGTTCGTTTGTAACGAATAGGCTCCGGAACTACTGGGCCGCTTTCAATGATTCTTTCATCTCTAAAAAGCCACAATATCCAGGAGTACCATAGGCTATAAGCATCACTACCGTCCAAGGGAGCGAAGCAATAATCATTAAGCTCTATACATTGGCGCTAATATAGCTAACTATTTCCCTTGTGTTAACAACAAGGAAACTGGTATAGAGAGGCAAGCAAAAAATCGTGTAGAGACGTACGGGCAGAGCCGTAGACAACAGCTAGTATATAATATGATAACTAAGTACTTAGTAGAATGATGTGTACATTACATAGGCTAACATTATTTGCAAACACCTGTTTGCTTGAGCGTGGAAAAGCGTCTGTCGAGGTCGTCAGAGTAGGATCGCCATTTTACAGCCACAAACATCTTTAATGGCGGCCATACATAAAGTTCTTTGCACCTTTAATTATCTTCATACGATACGAGTGGTTACATCTAAAGCTTACTCCTTAGAGCCCGAAACTCACTGTCCGCTCCTTGCTGCTGTTTTATTTAAACTTTTATGGACGCGACTGCTATATGAACCCCGAACCTCGTTCTACTACAGCCTTCGTTCTACAGTTTCACCGAAACTTCGACACGAAACTCATCACGTACATTGCGTAAATCAGGATATTATGAGCTGGTGTCGTGACAGATTTTATTTTCATATAACATTATCAGATATAAACAAACATTACGGTATTATCACTGTGAATGGATGGTTCGTATGATAAGTGGGCAAATTGAATGTCCGTGACTCAAGGCGGATTTCGCGATGGATCGACCTACAAACATATCCTGCTGATAGTAGAGAAATTTTAAGTATAGTTACGTAATGATAATTCTAGTCTCGAGCTTGGAAAGTCGGTGTCGATAGTAGAAGGATGATAATGTTATTGATAAGCTTGACTTTTATACGAATTTTACACCCTTAGATTGATTTCGACATATTGATAGAAGTTTATGGAATGATAGAAGAAGTTATCAATTCGAGGAAGTATGATATCAGCTTCCTAAAGACTCATGACGTTCAAGGTTAGCTCTATAGGAAGGCGAGGCGCCCGCCATGTCCACCAAGTAATGAAATTTCAGGCCATCAACCCGATTAAATATCTTTGTGGGTCATTTTCCGTATTATATTCGTTCGGATTTGAAATTGCGAAACAATATCGTGATTCAGCTGATTGGTGCAACGCCATCTATTGTCTCTTACAAAGTACTTTTATAAACAAAATGTTGTTTAAAATACCCATATTTCACGAATAGCTTTATAACACTTTATAACATTATCACCAGATGAAATAATGTCAAACGCAAGCCTATCAAGCATAATAAATAATAACTAATCGCAGATATTCGTACGTTAGCGTGGTTTTTTGATAAAAACGTCTAATAGAGATGACCTTGAAATTATTTTCCTGTATGTACATTATGTACAACCAGTTCTTAGAAATGATAATAGAGTTCATTGACTTCTCTGTCATAGAATTAAAATGTAAAGTAATATTATGTTTGAAAATTTTGAAATTGACAATAATAAATATTCTAGAACAATCTCCATAACGCGATCTAGAGCTATGGCACTATGGTAAGTATAGCTTAACTAGTTTATGTTATGGGTTCTAGCACAGAACAATGTTTGTTTATTCTGTAGATTCTAGAATACATACATATACATAAAACACCCAGACCAATCCAAATTATCATATTTATGCACACAAATATTTGCAATGGGTGGAAATCGAACCCGTGCTTCCTGCGTACCAGTCGTGTTCACTGCTGCCACGCCACAGTGGTCATCAAATTACGAGTGATATCTATTTGAAATCAATAAGTTTTAGACTTCTGCTATACTGTTACAGTCAGAAATTATAGGGCATCGTGTAGAGTGAAGGAAACGATGGCATGAACTTTTTTCATGTTATTTTGAACTTAAAGACTATGTGCATAAAGCCGAGAATTCAATGGCATTGTTGTTATCTCAGTAACAATCAGTAATACTAAATATCAATACCGTGATTGGGGTTCTTTTTTCCCGTGCGCAATTCCCCCACGGATACCAATCTCGCTGGAGCCGGTGAGAGAGGTTATGTCGGACTCGAACTGACTAAAACGCACGCTGTCTTTGGGTCTTTAGTTGCCGGAGGTAGCCAACTTTCGATATGACCCCCTTCGGGGGGTGTCCTCGTCTTGCTCCCGGATATGGGGTGGCCCACTTTGCGCCGCCGCGTCGGTGCTCGGGCGTTGTATGTCATTCTGCGACCTCCGACGTCAGAGTCGCCTCCGTTCATCGCGGGCTGTGCGGTTCTTCTCCCAACTCATTCCGCCTCGAGCATTACTTGCTCGCAGAAGGAGACGACGCCCGATATATTACAGATTTATGTCACTCGCATACTTAACTAAGTGAATCCACTGGCGTCTTCAACAATTGAATGTCATTTCCTTTAGTGCCCCAGGACTTTGGTGCAGCAAAGAAAGGACTCACCGGTTCGTTTGTATCCTTTGATTTTATTATCATGGGAATTTCTAAATTGTCTTCGACTATTGAAGCGAATTTGAAGACGTATTCTATGTACCTATTAATGTTTATCAACACAAGTGGTTCAGTCCCCTGGACTAGGTCAACAGCCGGACGGCCCGGACCATAACCTCACGGTTATCTACCAAGTAGATTAGCGCGTGGGGTCAAGCTATGAACAGAATTATACTGTGGAATTGCGTTGTACCACAAAACGGATAGATATACATATTTTACTCTATGATATATAATAGTAAATTATGTATGATTACTACCACAGAACAGAAAACACCAATAGAAATGCGACACGATAGTTTCAGTAGCGGAACCGATGTCGCCAAACTCACATATACAACCGTTAATACCGTGCGTTACTAGTAAATAATTGCTTTGAGTGGTAGAATTTACTACTTTTAATGCCATATTAGCTCAAATCATACGTACTACAAAACGAAAACACACTTATCCCTTTTTAAGATAGTGGCAATTGTATTGCCACCACCTTTTTTCAACCGTTCAAAGTAGCGTATGGCGTTTCATACTTTGGATCGAAAAAGCTGGAATATTTACGAAAAGTTTAGACGTATTCTTACAAAAAGCTGTGTCTGCTGCCAGCATGCATCAGGTCGTATACGGCAACGGATTTATTAAATGATATCTTCTTCTTCTTCTTCTTCTAGTGCCTCTCCACTACTGAAGGTTGGCCGTCAGTTCAGCGAATTTTAGCCAAGCGAAAAAGCTGTTCCACGCTGGCAATATCCGTCCATTCTCAGATGTTTCTTAGCCACGACTTTGATCTCTGTCCAACGCGTCTCTTGCCCGCGACTTTGCCCATCATAATAAGTTGGAGGAGGTCGTAATCCTCGTGTCGGAAAACCTAGGTATGTGACTTTTCTTCATTTGATGGTCTGCAACGAATCGCGGCTCTTCCCGACGAGTTGGAGTACCTTCACGTTAGAAACTTGCTGTGTCCAGCTAATGCTCAGCATTCTACGGTAATACCACATCTCGAAAGCTTCAAGAAACTCTTTGATTTTGACTTTCAGAGTCCAGGCTTCGTTACCGTATATTACTACAGGCCACACTAAAATTATATCAAACTATGTTAATTACACTTACTCATCTTTCGTTACTGCTTCGTAGCAGTGTAAACTAGGTAGCTACAAAACGTAAATATTTACTACTAACTCAGTTATCGTTCTGTCCATCATTTATTATTAATAATTTTTCCCTAGTGTCAACAACATGTAGTCAACTAATGGAATTCTCGTTATCGGAACTACTCTATTAGATTAAAAATATTACCCCCTGCTATTATAACGGGCAACACCATCCTCACAATTAAAAACCCGACAGGTTGCGTGTTACGCAGTTCTTAGGGTATTTTCCTGTAAATTTTTATTTCGTGGAACTAATAGAAATGGTATAAATGTCACAGCCATCAATTCACAGCTTCTGTGGCGTGGCGGTATTGAATGCGACTGCTACGCAGGAGGCGCGGGCTTGATTCCCGTTCAGTGCAAATATTATGCATGAATATGGCTATTTGCACTAGTGGTAGTATGACAACTGGAACCGACCGGTTGTCATACGAACATCTATGGCATTTAAGGGTAGTTCGAGCCCTACAAAGTCTAACAACTGCTCTAACTGGAGTACTTCGATATCGCCCTTAGGTTGTGAAAGTCAGATGATATTAGCTTCATGGAAAATACTGAAATTCAGCTGCAACTCAGTTAGTCTGGCAAAAAGCGGATGCGACCAGGTTTAACGCAAGCATGGTGATGATGATGATGATGATGACGACACACTAATACGTACATCCCAAAGAAGAACATCATAATGCTTCGTAAATAAATAGATCAATTTGCTATGTGCTTGTCTTGCTGCGTGTTGCTTTAGTACGTTCGCCTACTTGTCGATGTGTCGCGATTGCATCTGACGACTTCAATTTGAAGCTTGGGGCCCGTTTGCGTGTTTTTCCTTAAGTTTGTTATATATCTTAAATCATTCTAAACGATAAACGTTGAATGCATAGTTAACGAGCTTTTTGAGTTTAATATCTTTTTTCAATTGTTACAGAAACCATTTGGACACGACGCCAGGATTCCATCGCATTTTGCGAGAGAAGAAAGAAGCTATTGACCATCATGACCAGGGTTCCCCAGGTAAGAACCCTGCTTATTTTTTGACTTGTACTTTTTATTGTGTGACATTCAAACTCTTGCTTACATTACCTATAACCTAACCTCCTAACCCCCGGACCCGCTGGACGGGTTATGATAAAACAATTCCGTTAACGCCGAGTCCTATTCTTCTTCCAAAATTCAGCTCTTGCTCTTAGTTTGTCATTTGTTTTAGAATGATTATCTGAAAGCAGTGTAGTACCCCCTCCCCCTTCCCCCGTCAAGACGAGACAGTGGGCTAATTTCAGAAATTTAAAAAAACGGGGGATACTGATGATACTGAAACATGGGGCGCCCTGCCAACTCGCATTCCGCCTATTGGCTCATAGGACATCCCCACAGATACGCCAGAGCGGTTGGGAAAGTTATGTCGGACTCGAACCGACTAAAACGTACGCTGTATTTGGGTCTTTAGTTGCCGGATGTGAGATAGTAGCCATCTCATCTCTCTTTGGAGATGGCACCCACCGACGACGCCCGAGTTGCGCACATGTGGTATCTAACTTTTTCTAAATCTGTGGATACGACAACAGACAAAAAAAACCGCACTGTTTTAAAATTAGCTCGATGGAGCATCTCAAAGTAAACGTAGATAACACATTCCAACATCACTTTGGCAAACAAATCTAATTTTATGCTAAAAGAAAGAATTCGTATCTTATGATTTATTCGAAAACGGTTGTATTAGGTTCCTCTGTAACGATGTAAACAAATCAATTAACTTTTGCCGGCCATAGGCTTCTCCCAATATATACCATAGCACAAGATTCCCTGGGTTCCGCGTTCAGTCTATGCCAGATTTTCGTCCAGATTATGCCAGATTCAAGTCATCAGCTGTTTTTCGCTGGGGGTGGTACGGCCTATTATGTACGGTGTTTTTGGTATTGAGAAGATTGGGCGGCTAGACTCAGCGCTACCGAGTGCTAGCTATTTCCAGGGTGCGCTGAACGTCATCGCATTGTATAGGGAAAACGTCTTCACGCACTAGTCAGCCGGGAGAGACAAAATCTATGCAGGTGAGGATGCGAGACCCGGGCTTAACATCATGTAACTGTGTAGTCCATGACGCACTTGGTTTCATGATTGATTTTATTCCCGAATAGTCTAAACATAGGATCGTGGACATGAAGCAAGAAGGTTTCAAAAATGCATAAAAATATCAAAAAAGAGAAGGGTTTTGATTTATTTAATCAAAACCCTTCTCTTTTTAATTTTGTAGTTGGTTAGAAAAGAAAAAATATTTTAATCTGTTTCAGCGTCAGACAGGTTGAAGAAGCGTGCCAGTTTGAAGATTATACGCACCAGAGCGAGAGACAGCAAACAAGACATGAGTCATGACGTCAGAGCCGATTCCCTACCTTCGCCGAACCCTCTGCCGGCTGTACCAACTCTAGTAAATATACACTCGTCAGAATGCATAAAGTTATAGGTCCCGGCAAACTTCTTGAATATACTTCAGGAATACCAATAAAAGGACTGATTTACCAATCTATAGTAGTCTCAATGTAATCAACCTATTGCAGTCCACAACTGAACATAGGCCTCTCCTAGGAGACTTTGGCCTACAGTTTCCACGTAGGTCAAATGCATCGGTTCAGGGTATTATTTCGAGTTTTCCTTCTCTCGCAGTGATATCGTCTACGTATTCTTCCGTTTGTCGCTTTTTATGACACGCATCGGATCAGATGAGATGGTAATGTTCTTTCTCCATCGTCATAAAGAAAAAAATGTAGATTATGATTGTTGAATGAGCGCAGTCCTCACTCTAGTTTTGCGTTGACCACCGAAGATCCTTAAAAAGTCTTTCTACCCAGCTAGAGTTAATTGTCAAGAAGTTTGTTGTTCATTAATCATTATACCAGAATTTATTCTAGTTGAACAGCCAGCCAGTAGCAGTAGTAGTTGTAGTTTATCAATTCTATCATCATCACCCTTTGCATTAGTCCCTGCATCCGTGGAGTCCGGAGTCCGCCATTTTTCAGTTTAAATACGCCGTGGCTGACTTCCGATATTTGCCGCTTCCACAACCTATAGACGATATCGAAGTATAGCAGGCTCTAACTACCCGTAATGACTGCCATAGATGTTCATATGCGAACCGGGACTGACAATTTAACTCTCCGAGGCATGACCAGACCAATGCAACAGCCATACAAATATTTACACTGAGCGAGGATCGAACCCGCTTCCTGCGTGGTAGCCGCGTTTACTACAGCCACAGAGGCTGTGTGTAGAATTGATAGATCTATCAAAGTTTCTTTAAAGTCACATCAGTGTTGTATCAAGTCATGTGTATATTGAAATAACTTACATGTCTTTCAGGTAGAATCATGCAACCGCTTCATGTCTCTGACCTCACGACCCAAGAACCGCGAGACTAACTGCCAGACCTGTCCAGAAAAGTCATACTTCGGCGAGGTCATTGGTGAGGAGAAATGGAAATGTGATGGAGATGAAGAACTGCCTCCGAGCAGGGTTAGCTTCCACAAGACCTTCAGTTTGCTCATCAATATGGGAAACTTGGAGAAGGGATGTAAAAGAGCTGTAAGTTCAATACTAGTACGTACAAATTTATTGTTTATTAGCTGTGCGCCCTGGCTTCGCTCTCCTGCAATGAACTCAATTGTCAAAAATATTCTTTCTTTCAAATGTGACGAAATTTAAAAAATAATTTATTTGGCGCAGTAGTTAGAATGCTCCCGAAAACGAAAAATATTGGCCTTTTTCGATCTCGTGAATTGGCGACAGTTAACCGTTATGCTCCAATCTCTATATTATTATCTATATTATAAAGTTATTTATACTAGTATCTATAGCGCAACAGTCTTCTTTTACCGAATTTAAAATATCTATTGAATTTAAATGTGCGAACTTTGTTACATGCGAGTGATACATCTTTACATAAAACCTAGGTGTTAGTAAGTGACAGAATATATGTACCGTGGTACGTTTTTTAGAAACCTATCAACTTGTCATATTTAGTTGACTGTAATAAAAAGTGCATTTTAAATTCGTTTTAAATATATTATATTTTACCCGTTCAAATATACGAGTATGTATGTATATAGCTGAATCCCGCGGCACCGCACACGTAGTCATCAAATCCAGTTCTCGCTGCTCCATAAAAACCTTAGAGTTCAAGGAATATATAAAACAGATATTCCAATCGGTCTAGCTGTCTTCGAGTTGTGCGCTTAGCAACATATTTCGCGATTCATTTTTATTTGTATAGATTGGGCAACGTTTCGTAGTCAATCCGTAGGGCCACTGTTTTTAATTTATGCCTTTTTTTAGATAAGTCGTGAGGAGCAAGTATGGCAGAATGAACTAAAAGACTTAATCTGGTTGGAGTTGCAAGCGAAGCTGGCGGGCAGGACACTGGCGCAGCAGGACGCGTTCCTTTGCACGCAGCGAAACATCGTGCCAACTGTCATTAACAATATATTTGAATATAAGTTCGTATCTTGATTCTTCTTATCCTAACATTAATCCTGCTATGTTCAGTCTAACTGCCATGAAACGACTCCCATCTGACCTTCACAACTTATTATCGATATCGAAGTATTGTACTACCCGTAACAACTGTCATATTATGATCGTATGATAACCAGGCTTAACGTGCTGTCCAAGGTACGGATATCCCCAGACCAATGCAAATAGGCATAGAAAAATTTGCACTGAACGGGAAACTAATCCGCGACCCCTGTGTAGCAGTCACGTATAGTAAACGCGCCAAGCCATAGAGGCACATGATGACTTCTGTCTAATCGACGGCATATTGTACGGTGTAGTAATTTGTTTCATGGTAGCGCCGCTACTCACGGAGAGGGCCCGAGCATAGGTTTCGCTCTTCGGGAAGGCTTACTACGTCCCCTCTATCAAGATGACGATTAGGGTAAAGAATTCTGTTATCAATCTTAACAGTAGAAATTGACTATGCATTTCATTTTTCATTTTGCAGATTTGTAAATACAAACCCTTGTATGCGGCAGCTCCATCGCGATCCACATGAGGATGGTGTCTCGGATCAGTCCGAGGGTAAAGAGGGACCTACTGAAGGTGCGTACAAATAACTCCACTAATGCAGACTTCTCTGGACGGAACCATGCTGTGGTGGAACAGATTATGTTATGATGCCCCTTCCGATGCAAGGCGAAATCTGCCGTCCAGACAACAATTCATGTCTTTTTTACATCACTTAGTTGGCAGACACGCACATGGTCCACCTGGTTACCGTGGCATATGGACGTTTGCAACACTAGGAGCGTCACACTCGTGCTACCACTCTGTAAATGGGGAGGGGAAAAACTGCATTTTTATAAAGTTTCTGTGCTGTCAAAACTCAGATCAACGACGTTCGCGTGTTTATTGTTTAAAAAAAGAATATTAGTAACCGAAATGACTAAAACTCAATAACTTCTGTTAGGAGTCCGTTCACGTCGATAGTGCAATGGCCGAGATTCTAATCCGGGACCTCTCGATTGCCAGACCGGCTTTTTAACCAATAAGCTACCGACGCTTAACTTATTGGACTAAAAAGTTTTACACCATTAAGTTATACTGCCCTTCGATTAATCCCATAATCTCTTCTAGGGCTCAGATTTGATGTAAATAATAGGTCTTTACATGAAATTTTCTCACAGATTCATGAGTTCGTTATTCTTGTAATTTAACAGTTATTTCTATTATTTATATTTAATTTGAAAGTTGATTTCAAGATTTCACAACTTTGTATTAAATTTTGTTTTTACTGACCGCTTGATAAATTAAATTTGATCTTCGAAAACAGTACTTCCTAAATGCTATCCATTTTGATGATAAATTTTTTAGTATTTTTTTACAGCTGTCACTGAAAATTGGGATATTTTCCAATACAAAATAATAATTTCCAAAACAAAACGGCAATTTCATATGTAACGACGTAATATATCGCTTGCAGAGGAGCTGCAGTTCGGCTGCCTGCACCTGGACTGCCAGCGCTGCTCGGACGCCATCGGCAAGGCCATGCGCGAGGTGGGCGCGCTGCTGGACTCGTTCTACAACGCCGTGGCGCTGTACCCGTCCAGCAGGAACATGACCCTGGAGCACCCGCAGCTCGCCACCGACGCCTTCAACGACAGGGTCAAGGTAACCTCCCCCCCCCCCATACCTGTGGAATGACCAGGGTCATATCCACACTGTATTCACTGTATTCAGGGAGTCCATCCTTACACATTACGACCGGAGACGGTGCGCACTATACGGCCCGCTCGAGTTTCTTGCCGGAGTCTTCTCAGGTCGAGGCCGCGTTTCGAATCGGTGGTCCATTTGCTTTACCGTTTACTGGTCTATACGGAATAAATGATTTTTTATTTTGATTTCGATTTCGATTTCGATTTCGATTTCGATTTCGAATTCGATTTCAATTTTGGTACCTATTAGGGAACTTCGTTCTGTGTACTTAATGAGCTGTGTAATGACCTGATGTAGTAGGCTGACGGTTCAAATCAAATTTAGATAGGAAAAAGTGAATGGGTTGACGGGATTCGAACCCGCGATCTTTCGTTTACAGTTCGTGGCTCCTACCATCGCTCCAAAGTTGATTATATATTATATATAGGAGAATTACGAATGATTCAGACAAGACTTCGTGGTCAGGGTAGAAATGAGAGTCAGAGTACACAGTTATTTAGACCACCTCCTCTCTGTGTTTGCTCTATGGTCGTGGTGCTCTATGGTCGAGGTTAACAATCATATAATTATTACTATTATTGTTACATATTTCAAATACCACCCAATACAAGATTATATTCAGTAATCACTTATTCTTAAAACGGAACTTATAAAACGTTAATATAAAATAAATCTTCATATAACAGGCGATGTGTCTATGGTACAACATAACGCTCCACATGCGGATGAAGCTGGTGATGATGAGGCGGATGCTGCGGTCCATTCGTCTCAAGCAGCGCCGTGTGCAGCAGAGAACTTCGATGGACTCTACATTTAGCAGGTAGCTATGTAGGCCCCAGATAGAGTAGATTAGAACTACTTTGAACTTCGCAGTCGAAATATATCCAGGGCTCTAGACAAATGGCAATTCGTGGGTAGAATATAATGTTCAATGTATGAGATTGACACGTATTCTTGACGTTTACGACATGTGTGTGAACGAATGTCAATCCCATACATTTATCAATCTATTCTATTCCATTCCATAACGACTATCACTTGTCTGGATATCCAGGGCCTCTATATAAAGGTTCATTCTATTCATCGATCGATGGTTAATGAAACCATCGATCGACTGGTGGCTGTGTCAGCACAACTCTAGTTTGTGTGTCCATGTGCCACAAGTTGTTACGACCACACTCAACCTCATCTCAGGATGCCACACTGTACGGTCCGCTGTCAATGTCACAAATCTGGTGCCACCTTTACGAGGACATAAATCTTTATCCAACACATAACTACTACATATTTAAGCATGTTTTTTTTTTCATCAGACAATCATCAGAGAACCGCACATGCCAAGTTAGATTCAATGTGGCGACCAACCCATCGGACTCCAGTGGTAGTGACTACTCGGCACACGGCGACATCAAGGAGGAGTCACCTGACGACATGAAGGAAGAAACAGAACCAGAAGAGTCCAAAGAAGAGAGTGAGAGTAAAGAAGAAGGGAAAGATGACGTAGACAGCAGTGTGGGCAGCACTACAGGAGTGAATAATAGTTTTAATAGTGAGTGAATGCTTTTTATTCTTGTATAGCGTTAGTGCTATTAAATGTGTCCTGAACCGTCGTTACCAATGGCAGGGGCCCTGGGCACACAAGACATTAGAGGCCCTTTTGGATAGTTTATAGTTTTAGATTTTTTTTAAGTTGATGTGCAAGAAATTATCTCTCTTTTGGGGGCCCCCTGAGGTGATGGGCCTTGGGCTCATACCCCCGAGTCCTACTTTAGTATTATGCGCGGGATATTTTCGCTACTATCTCACCTCCGGCAACTAGAGACAAAGACGGCGTGCATTTTGTCGGTTCGAGTTCGACATAACCTCTCTTACCGGCTCCGGTAGGATTGGTGTCTGTGGGGATTTCGCGCACAAAAAAGCAGTGAATTACAAAAGTTTTTAGCCATCAAAGCTTCGATTCGACTACGACATAACTGCCCCCTGACCGTCAGGCGCTTACCACACGACGAAATATTTCAATATTGATACGATATATTGAAACAATTCAAGAATTCTAACGTTTGATAGCACTCCTGAAGATGCCTCGTGTAGACGCGAAATACATGTCGAGTTATGTCCTTCGCACGTGCGGAATATTGCACATACAACAACATCTCTCCTCGGGTAGGAAGTCTTTTTACTCGCTCTAAGAGGTACAATTTGACATTCCTTTCTATGAAAATTTCTGTGAGACATGCTGTACACCATAATAATACGTTAACACCTTTATAACTAACCATGTTTCGTGCAATAAATGGATTTATTATTATTATTATGACAATTAGTAACAATTTGCTATTATTATCGTCCCTATATTGGAGGACTAATATATTCTGTAGTTTGAACCTTGGTTTGTTGTGTGGTGTCCTTAGCGCTGAACACGCCGGAGATCGTGGTGGACAAGTACGGCACGCAGGACTCGCTGGAGAGCGGCTACGCGTCGGCGGGCGACGCGGCGCCGGCCGCCGACGCCATCGAGCTGGGCGCGCTCGCCGAGCTCACGCACATGCGCCTGCTCGACAAGTGCCAGGAGAGCCTGTACCGGTGAGTGCCTTCATGACGTCATCACGGCCAGGCGCCAATCTCGTCACATACTTAGGATGGCTTTTTAGGTCTCTGAAGTTGGTGTACGCTACGATGGCCGTTTCGACAGGAATGTAAATACGACGAGGTGTTATAATGTTCACGTGCGTGTGTGCGTGCGTGCGTGCGTGCGTGTGTGTATGTGTAATACTTTTTGGGGCGGGGTTTTTAATTTGAAACTTTTTGTTTGGTGTGTGATATTAATTTTCTTTTGTGCTGGTGGTGGTCGGTAGTGACCGCAGCTGCTACGCAAGAGGTGCGGGTTCGATTCCCGCTCAATTTAAATGTTTGTATGTATCAATATGAATATTTACGATTGCCTCGGAGAGCACGTTAAGCCATCGATCCCTGTTATCATAGAAACGGCTATGGCAGTCGTTACAGGTAGTAGCAAATCTCTAGTTGTAAACGAGAGACTTTTGGTTGACCAGCATAACAATACGTTGTTTGTTAATATCTATATACGAAGCGACGTTTATTTTGAGCACAGCGCCATCTAGGAGCGAAAGGGCGTACTAGCAGAGCAAATCTTGACTTTGATGATTGTTCGTGAAGTTTGTCGACTGTTCGCTGAATGACAGGTATGTGGTTACAGGGAGTACCACCGCGAGATCCTGAAGACGCAAGGTGTGCGCCGCTGCATGATGTTCACGTACAAGATGCGGACCTTCGTACTTGACAAGGTGTACCTCACACTCGAGAAACCTGACGTAAGTAACTGACTATTCTGGTAACTCATCATTGTCAGCATTAGACAGGATACGACTGTATAACAGCGGGAGATGCGCGTGCCACGGCTATTCCACAGAGGACGGTGTAAAATGGATAACACTCCTAGCCGACATAGACATATACGCAAACTCACACTTAAAATTCAAAGCAGAAGCAATTAAAATCCGGAAGCCCTCTGATAAATTACTGTTTATAACTTGCGTGTCAAAAGAAAATAAACGAACGGATAGTGTATACTAAGCCCATTAATACGCTTGTTATATTTTACTATGACATCCAATACTTTTTGAGACCCTAGGGGCTTTATCAGGCATTATATCTAGCGTGGAGTACAATTATATTTATTGAATAATATTGTATGTGAAAAGTAGCAATGCACAGTTGCTAAAGACTCCTTCTCTATGTTAGCTACTGTCTAACGACCGGTAAATAAATTGACAATTTAAATTTTATCGTAACTAGGTAATAGATTCAGAAACACTGACCGAAGAAGACTGCGAGGAGATGTTCGAGGATGCACAGCATGACGACAGTAGACCAGACGCTCAAGACGAAGATGTGATTAGGACCTACGAACTGAGACGGTAAGGTTTTTTTTGCTTTGTAAAATAATATTACTAATATATTGACGGAGGTAGGACACGACGGTATCTCCCTTCCGAAATGAGCTGTCCAACTGGGGAAGTACCTCCGCCCTACAGAAGACCGCGGTCATAATAACCATCGTGTTGTGTTCCCGCCGGTAAGTAGGGTAGCCAGAGCTCACTGTACCCCTCCTTCCCCTCCCCTTCCTAGCCTCCCCACCCCTTCCCAGCTCTCCCCCTTTTTCCTTCAGGGTGGGCAGCGCGTGTGTGACAACCTTAGTGTTGCACACGTTCATAGGCCACGGTGGCCGCTTTCCATCAGGTGGGCCATGTGCTTGTCTGCCACCTACGTAGTATAAAAAAAAATATTCTCTCTAACCCCTCCAGCTAAGCTCAATGGCTTGTGTTACGTTATTATGGCTTTCTATAAGGCTCTTCCTTGGATCCCCTGCTTCGATCCTCTAGATATTGTATTGGCGTTCTGGAAAATTCGCGACGGAATTCACATCCACTTCAATTTAAGTTACCGGATGACTTCATGCGCGATTTAAACTAATACGGGTGCGCATCTGGCGCAAATAGGGCGTGGGTCTGGCGCGGTTCTGGCGTGGGTCGCTCTTCTCTTACTCTCTCTTCTCTTACTATCTCTTCTCTTACTCTCTTCTCTTACTCTCTCTTCTCTTACTATCTCTTCTCTTACTCTCTTCTCTTACTCTCTCTTCTCTTACTCCCTCTTCTCATACTCTCTCTTCTTTTCATTTTTTCTAATAATAAAACCGTGTGTGAATTACACGGTGCGGGTCTGGCGCAAATAGGGCGTGGGTTGGGTGCGGTTCTGGCGTGGGTCGGTTTGCCATCTCTCGCCGTTTACAGGTACAGGCCAAAGTAAACATTTTATTTATTTATTATATTATATTATTTAACAGGATAGGTTAAAAAAATCTATAGTAATAAAACAGCAATAGATGATAAACCGACCCGCGCCCTATTTACACCAGACCCGCACCCGCTTTTTGGCGCTTGGGTAATAATTAATGACTGTCTTTACAGATACGGGTGCTGGTCTAAGGAGTGTATCTCCATGCGCCTGCCGTCCTACCGGTCACATTTCCTTCTCATTAGCAGTATATGTATGGAGGTGATGCATGACTACCTGGCCTTCAGACTGGAAGCTACTCCTGAGCATCCTAGCTGTTTGACAGTTAAACAGGTAATGTTATAATATATGGTAGGATTTATTCAGTTTGGTATTGTCATAAGTGACATCTTAAACAAAATCCGGGTCGAAGGACCAAAATGTCAACTAAATTTCATCTACAGAATATTGTTTTCAAATGGTCACTCTGATCGTGAAGGACTACAAATTATTCGAAAAATGGCTCGATGGACCAAAATGTTCAGAAAATCTCTTATCAACAAAACCTTGTTGTCCAAATTTCAATTTTTTTTATTTATTTGTGGGACGTCAATGTGACTTCACCTGATGTTAAGCTGAAAACAAAGTGTCTTGAAAGAAGGGAAAATGTTCTTCGAATGGTCACTACAAATAATTCAACAACCGGCTCGAAGGACCAAAATGCCAACAAAATGTTATTCTTCTAATGGTTATTACAAACTATTCAAAAACCGGCTCGAAGGACCAATTATACTAACAATTTTTTTTTACGTCTAATATAAGCTACCCAAATCGGTAATATTCCCTTCTACCTCCAGCTAAGTTAACCTCAGTTAGTAGTGACATAACCACAGCACTGCGCTACCGACGCTCGCGTTCGTACCATTAGACACCTAGTCGTATCTCAAAAGCTAACGTTGCCTGGAAGAGATCGCTCGTAGCGCTAAGGCCGCCCACAGTACATACAATAATGCTGTATCTCGTGCAGCTGATCCACGAGCTGCGCGAGGGGCTGGACATCGCGTCGGAGATGCGCGCGGACTTCTCGCGGCACGTGCGCGCGGCGCTGGGCGGGCGCGCCGTGGCGCCGCGCCACGCCGCCGACCTGGCGCTCGTGGCGCGCACCTTCGACACCACCGTCGAGACCATCCTCAAGGTGACACTCGCATCTTACTAGCTCTTCTCTTACTAGCTCTTCTCTTCTCGCGGCACGTGCGCGCGGCGCTGGGCGGGCGCGCCGTGGCGCCGCGCCACGCCGCCGACCTGGCGCTCGTGGCGCGCACCTTCGACACCACCGTCGAGACCATCCTCAAGGTGACACTCGCATCTTACTAGCTCTTCTCTTACTAGCTCTTCTCTTCTCGCGGCACGTGCGCGCGGCGCTGGGCGGGCGCGCCGTGGCGCCGCGCCACGCCGCCGACCTGGCGCTCGTGGCGCGCACCTTCGACACCACCGTCGAGACCATCCTCAAGGTGACACTCGCATCTTACTAGCTCTTCTCTTACTAGCTCTTCTCTTCTCGCGGCACGTGCGCGCGGCGCTGGGCGGGCGCGCCGTGGCGCCGCGCCACGCCGCCGACCTGGCGCTCGTGGCGCGCACCTTCGACACCACCGTCGAGACCATCCTCAAGGTGACACTCGCATCTTACTAGCTCTTCTCTTACTAGCTCTTCTCTTCTCGCGGCACGTGCGCGCGGCGCTGGGCGGGCGCGCCGTGGCGCCGCGCCACGCCGCCGACCTGGCGCTCGTGGCGCGCACCTTCGACACCACCGTCGAGACCATCCTCAAGGTGACACTCGCATCTTACTAGCTCTTCTCTTACTAGCTCTTCTCTTCTCGCGGCACGTGCGCGCGGCGCTGGGCGGGCGCGCCGTGGCGCCGCGCCACGCCGCCGACCTGGCGCTCGTGGCGCGCACCTTCGACACCACCGTCGAGACCATCCTCAAGGTGACACTCGCATCTTACTAGCTCTTCTCTTACTAGCTCTTCTCTTCTCGCGGCACGTGCGCGCGGCGCTGGGCGGGCGCGCCGTGGCGCCGCGCCACGCCGCCGACCTGGCGCTCGTGGCGCGCACCTTCGACACCACCGTCGAGACCATCCTCAAGGTGACACTCGCATCTTACTAGCTCTTCTCTTACTAGCTCTTCTCTTCTCGCGGCACGTGCGCGCGGCGCTGGGCGGGCGCGCCGTGGCGCCGCGCCACGCCGCCGACCTGGCGCTCGTGGCGCGCACCTTCGACACCACCGTCGAGACCATCCTCAAGGTGACACTCGCATCTTACTAGCTCTTCTCTTACTAGCTCTTCTCTTCTCGCGGCACGTGCGCGCGGCGCTGGGCGGGCGCGCCGTGGCGCCGCGCCACGCCGCCGACCTGGCGCTCGTGGCGCGCACCTTCGACACCACCGTCGAGACCATCCTCAAGGTGACACTCGCATCTTACTAGCTCTTCTCTTACTAGCTCTTCTCTTCTCGCGGCACGTGCGCGCGGCGCTGGGCGGGCGCGCCGTGGCGCCGCGCCACGCCGCCGACCTGGCGCTCGTGGCGCGCACCTTCGACACCACCGTCGAGACCATCCTCAAGGTGACACTCGCATCTTACTAGCTCTTCTCTTACTAGCTCTTCTCTTCTCGCGGCACGTGCGCGCGGCGCTGGGCGGGCGCGCCGTGGCGCCGCGCCACGCCGCCGACCTGGCGCTCGTGGCGCGCACCTTCGACACCACCGTCGAGACCATCCTCAAGGTGACACTCGCATCTTACTAGCTCTTCTCTTACTAGCTCTTCTCTTCTCGCGGCACGTGCGCGCGGCGCTGGGCGGGCGCGCCGTGGCGCCGCGCCACGCCGCCGACCTGGCGCTCGTGGCGCGCACCTTCGACACCACCGTCGAGACCATCCTCAAGGTGACACTCGCATCTTACTAGCTCTTCTCTTACTAGCTCTTCTCTTCTCGCGGCACGTGCGCGCGGCGCTGGGCGGGCGCGCCGTGGCGCCGCGCCACGCCGCCGACCTGGCGCTCGTGGCGCGCACCTTCGACACCACCGTCGAGACCATCCTCAAGGTGACACTCGCATCTTACTAGCTCTTCTCTTACTAGCTCTTCTCTTCTCGCGGCACGTGCGCGCGGCGCTGGGCGGGCGCGCCGTGGCGCCGCGCCACGCCGCCGACCTGGCGCTCGTGGCGCGCACCTTCGACACCACCGTCGAGACCATCCTCAAGGTGACACTCGCATCTTACTAGCTCTTCTCTTACTAGCTCTTCTCTTCTCGCGGCACGTGCGCGCGGCGCTGGGCGGGCGCGCCTATTGCCGCCAATCGGGCACATTGTTAAGGAATAGGTATGCCGAAAATAAATTCCTAACCAAAAATGTACCTGTAAAATATTTTGACCCGATTCCTTGCTATGCGGTATAAATCGCATGCTTAGCCGCACGATCACTACCAATTAACGTCTTGGAGAGTATCAGACGTTCATATATATTTGTCCGCCCCGCAGCAATACCTCTCGTACCTGACGACGATGTCGGAGACAGAACTGATGGCCCGCGCTCGGCTGCAGGCCGAGTGGGCCTTCACGGCGCAACTCGCCAAGCGGATCAAGTGCGCGGCAGTGCTTGCTCCTGTCACCTTCTCGTGAGTATTGCCATTACACTACGAAATAAGTTAATCTTACCAATGATTTTCTGTCTTCTATATATCTAAAACCCATTGCTCTTAATTTGTCTCGTTAAAACTCAAGAACAGCTAGGACGATTTAGTTGATTTTGATTTTGAAATGAATTTCATAAAAAAATAAAAAATAACGTATCTAGTGGGTTAAAAATAAATAATGTTTACAGAAACATCACATGCAATCAACTAACCAGAATATTACAGCAGTTCGAGCAGATGGACAAATATGACAAATCAGTGGAGTCTGATAGGTGAGATTTACAACGTATTATTATATTTTTTATATGAAGTTGCATGTAACAGTGCAACCGTGTCTTTTTGTCGACTGTACATGTCAAAGGTGTACGTAGATGCTGTATGAGAAAAGTATACATATATTGCTCCATTCAATTTGTATCTTACCGTACTGCCCGACGCGCTACACAGTTTTGTAGATGTTGAACATTACTATTTGTATTATTATTTATTAGCTACTTATCTGAAATTTATTTTTACGCTAATTTTATGCGGGTACAACGATATTACTTTCATTTAGAAATAAGATATCGCATTATACCAAGTGACCCTGTAACGTGATTGGACATTGGAAACAATGTTAAGGCTTTATCTCTTAACCTACATCCCATGTAACGAATGTAATGTAATGTAATGTAATGTCGCGCGTGTGCGCGTGCGCAGGCAGGCGATCTACGCTGTGTGCCGCGCGGCGCAGAGCACGTACGCGCGCTCACGCGACGTCGCGCTGCAGGCGGCGCAGTGGGCGCGGGCACTCGCCGCGCGACTCGCGCGAGCGCCGCCGCCCGCCTACATGCGCGAGCGAGGCGAGATCTTTGTGAGTACTACAATTTTTTTTCTATGAACCTAAACAATAAATAATATACCAAGATAAGATACCATCAAGTACTTACTTTTCAAGTTTTCAATTAAACGACTGAAACAGATCCATTTGAAATGGATCGCAATCATGCGAACCTATTTAAAAATAGAATATTATTCTTTTTTTCTCTATCTCTTTAATGTCTAATTTAACCAAAAGTAACATAGATAGCGTTAGTAAAATGAATTAGATCGAACTCTTGTATCTTTATAAGAAAATAAGTAAACTCATGCATGTAGCATTCTAAACCTAATTGCATTAATAAGTAGATTTATTATCCTGTAGCTTCTAAGACTAGTAGTTGTGTAGTGGCAACATTTAGTTTAAAACCAAGAACTTTTGTAGCCCACTGTACATGTTTAAAAAAGAGTACTCCTTTCCACAATAGAATGGTCTCATGGCCATCCGCGACTGCATCCTGAAGCACATCACATTCATCCTGGAGCGGAGCAAAGCGGCCATGTGCGAAGATTACAGAGACGAGACCGTCATCACCAGGGTCAGGGAACTGCTGCTGCAGATCTACAAGCTGGGGTTTGAGGTAAGAACGGTCACTTTAAACCGACTTCAAATAAAAGGAAGTTATTGTTGAGTACATTTCAATGACTTTAAGACTTAAACTCCGTTTAGTAGTTTTTTTAATAAGTATTTCTTTATTTTATTAATCTTTTTAGTTTTTAAATAAAACGCGTTTTAGTAGTATTTAAGCAGTAGTTCATTTATTTAATGTATTCGTGTAAAAATGACACATCTAGATGATTAAGTTAAGGATTTCAGTATACAATTACAACATTTATTTACCATACAAGAGTGTAAAGCTCTTTAACTTAGTGTCCAATTTTGTTGATTGAGCAATTAAGCTCTCTTCACACACACCGAACTTTAAAAATTGTTCCTAAACAAATAAAGAAATATACACTCTATGTATGTATATTATATGTCAGTCTATCCCACTTGCTTGTTTTACTATGCTTCTAAATGCACCACAAGTGTTATTGTACCTCACATGTTATTATATGCACATACTTTTAAGAAAACCTTGCACATATTTTACCTAGTTAATAAATTAGTGGAACAAAATATCTAACCACGCTTATTTAATCGGCACAAGTGATTTATTTAATCGTGCATGCAAGTGATTTAGTGACACAACATGTTACATACAGACGAAAGTAACTCTGTCTGTCTATCTGTTACACTTTCACGCCTCAACTAATGAACCGATCTTGATGAAATTCGGTACAGAAATTGATTAGACCATGGGATCGGACATAGTTTACTTTTTATTATGAAAAGGGTGCTTAAAGAGGGAGGAAATGGAGGATCGTATGAAAGATCGTTATTTTTGAAGATATCCTCTAGAAATTTGGTACAAAGATGGATTAGAGCTTGAGAAAGGATATATTGGAGTAGAGAAAAGACAATAGGCTAGGGGACGAGAAAAGATGAAGTAGAAGTACGAAGGGTAAGGTTATGGGTAGAGGGAAGGTATATGTAGTGAAAAAAGGAAAATAGAGTAATGGGTACATGGGTAGAATGTGCAATTTGGGTAGAGAAAGGGGGGGAAAGGGAAATAGGGTAGAGCAGAAGGTAGAAATGAGAAGGGAGGATGACTCTCTTAGTTTGTAAAGTAAGAGGAAATATTAGCAATTTCGGTTATGGGTATAGTATAATATTCTCTAAAGCACTTTTTGTATCATGAACGTATGTTGTCCCCCCGCCCCCGTCCCCCGCCCCCCGCAGCTGCACAAGGAGCTGTACAAGTTCATGCACGCGCCCGCGCTGTCGGAGGAGCAGGCGCTGCGCCGGCGCCGGCCCGCCTCGCTGCAGCCCGTGCGCACCACCGCCGTCGAGAGGCGGCGCCGGCCAGAGACCATTATCGTGCATGACGCCCCTAATCCTCTGGTAGGGTTCTGTGGTGGTAGCTTTGGGTGCTTTTATGTGTTCGCTTTATTTCTGTAGATGGTTTGTCGAATATCCTCATTCATTTTCGATGAGCAGGCCGAGGCCAAGGTGAACTCGGAGCTGAGGGTTGGTTCATGGTCCATGAATCAAAGAATCAAAGAATCAATTTCGTTTATTGTTGTTGGTTGGCACTGTCGAAAACTACTTTTTGACATTCTGCAATGTCCTGAAGCGCGTGTAACACATAGCGCGGGTATGTGTCGGGCCCGGGTCATTAAGTTATCCATCGCTGTTTACAGGATAAAGTAAATAAAAAAAATAATTTAAAGAAAAACAAAAAACCCGACTGCGTAAAAAAAGAAAGAAACAAGCCCAGTAGTTTAAAATTCATACGATACTCACAGTCGGGGCCCACTCAAACCAATCGAATTCGAACCAATCTTCCCAAGGGGCCCCGACTGTGAGTATCGTATGAATTTTAAACTACTGGGCTTGTTTCTTTCTTTTTTTACGCAGTCGGGTTTTTTGTTTTTCTTTAAATTATTTTTTTTATTTTATACTTTTTAGTTACGATTCATTCAAAAGTTATGGTAGTGAACGCAACTGCTACGCAGGAGGCGCGGGTTCGATTCCCGCTCAGTGCAAATATTTGTGTGCATGAATATGAATATTTGCATTGGTCTGGGTGTTTCTATGTATAATATGTATGTATTTACAAAAAAAAAAGTATCGAAGTATGTTTATCCGCATTCTAGAACCCATAACACAAGCTAATTAAACTATGCTTACCATGGGTCTAGGTGGCGTTGTGTAGATTGTCGTAGAATATTTATTTAAATTAAATTTAAATTTAAATTAAATTAAATTTAAATTTTTGTTTGTATATTGTTTATACTTAAAATATAAACTTAAATCAATAAGTAAGAAAAATATCCTAAATTAGCGAGAATGAATGCGTTGTTAAACAAATTTAAATCGTTATATATCCTAAACTATTATTTAAAATGAAAAATGGTAAAAGGAACCTAAAGATGATTTTAAAATACCTATTCAACGACACCCCACTTGACATAGTTCATCGACTTTTGTTTTTTTCATTTTGACAATAGGTATGGCGTCTGGTTGTCGCTGTGGTGAATTTTGATTACTGTCATGTCTTTAGTGACACTCGCAAGGTTAAGACGAATCGATTGACGTAAGAATCATCAAAATCGGCCTATGCGTTTAGCCTCTAGAACGCCACATAGAAACAAACATACATACATACATACATACATACATACATACATACATAGACTGATAAACACAATACCCTCCTTTGCGTCGCGCAGTCGGGTAAAAAGTACTCCATTCTCTGAGCCTATTTCCAACTCAGTTGGAGACAGCTTTCTAGTCTAAGATGTGGCTATGTATTTTATTGGCATATCGAAGTTCTGTGGTTAGACTAGTCGGACTTTTGAAGGCTCCAACTACCCGTAACGACTGCCATAGATGTATGTATGGCAACCGGGACCGACAGTTTAATGTGCTCACCGAGGCACGACCAAACCAGTGCATATTCATGCATACAAATATTTGTACTGAGCGGGGTTTGAATCCGCGCCTCCTGCGTAGGAGTCGCGTTCACTATTGCCACGCCACACAAGCTGTCAAAGTTAAAAAACACTATATTAAGGAAACAGCGATGGATTGCAAACTGACCCGCGCCCGACCCGCACCCGCGCTGTGTGTGCACTTTATGGATAATGCCGAACTATCCTATTCTAAGCTCATGCTGATAATGTATGCCGACTCTAGTCGTATTTGTTGTTGCTTTCTGTATGGTTGACTGGCTCTGTCCAATTTTTTCAGGTATTTTGGTTAACTCTTTTCTTTTTCTTTTTATTTATGGCACGTCAATTTGACTTCATCTCGTCTGATGTTAAGCTGAAGGCAAAGTCTCATGAAAGAGGGTCACCATTGCAAACACGATCAGTGCTACAATGGTGGCGCTCAGCTTGACGGCTTCATCAGATGCTTTTTCACGCCCCGCTTAAAGGACCCGGGACTGTAGGAAATGGAATATTCTGTATAGAATATGTGTATTTTCTGGTCTGTGTACACAAATTATTATGCTGTAATTTATTTATTGTGTATCGCATTTAACTAGTTATATTATTATACTCTGTATTTTATTATTATTAAATATTAGTGACTCATTCATGAATAATTAATATCCATTTATTCAATATTTACAATTTACAGCACGCTATCATGGCCGTTTTGACACGACTGGTTTTGCTCGTTTTCTCTTTTTTGGTGTGTGAAGTTTATTTTCTTCTGTGCCAGCCTCACCATATATTTCTTTAGTTATTTGTCTATCAGTTCGTTGTTTATTATTAAGCGCACCAAAAAAGAGAAAACGAGCAAAACCAGCCGTGTCAAAACGACCATCTTAGCTTGTCGCAACTATAATCATGATGAAATTAATTAATAATGAAATTTAATAAAACACATTATCATACCAGGAAATTGGTTAAGGCGTCAGTAGGTCAGCGGCTAAGGTAGTCTCAGGTTCGAATCCTGGCCATTACACTACCGATGTGAACCAACTCCTAACACATGCCAGCTTCACGTGAGGAGTTAGACAGCATTTTATATACTAATATTGATAAGATAAACATCAATTCTTAGATGCACAGAGAACTGCACCGTTTTGTGAACGAGATGAACTCGAGGCCGACACCACCGCCGCGACGCGCCCCTACGGCGCCGAGGCGACCGCCCGCCGGGAACGAAACGACGGCGCGACGGCCGCCCGCCGTGACCGACACGAAGTCAGAGCGACGCCCAAGGTTCATGCGCACTGAGAGCATCGTGGACGAGTACGAGAACAGCGTGTTTGATGAGCGACTGTTCGATAATATACATCATTTTGGAGAGAAACAGGTGAGCCCTAAGTTAATACGCTATTTGTTAACGGTGTTCTATCTATATTATATCATTAGGTTACCAGTAACTTGCATCCAAGACTTTTACCTTAAAGATTGGAATCCACTCTCAAGTAGTAACCGCATATATTTAAAAAAAAATTATAACCCCTTAAGTAGCAGATAAGCACACGGCCCACCTAATGGAAAATGATTACCAGAACCGTCACACTCGTTCTGCCATATAGAGCCATATAGAGTGGAGGAGGAAGGGAAGGGTTGAAGGTTAATAGAGTTTCTGTGCTGTCAGTGCAGAAGACAACGTAGGGCTTACCAACACATCAACTTAAGCTTTCGGTATTCCACTGACAATCTAAAGCCTCTCCAGTGATCTCTGATTACTCTACTCACAACACAAAATTATTAGCCGTGGTATTTTTTAGGGCAGTGGTACTTCCCCAACCTGACTGCTCAATTGAGTAAGATACCGTTATATCCTACCTTTAGTACCCCCAGATTTAATGTTAAAAGCGGTCACGATGTTTGTTTTTGATAGTTGCGTTACATGAAACTGTGCGGTATGAAAGAAGTTTCAACCCGCGCACGCTTAAGCTGTGGAATGAACTCCCTGCCGTGGTTTTCCCAAGCGACTACAATACCCAAAATCCATCAGGTGGGCCGTGTGCTTGTCTGCCACCTAAGTGGTATAAAAAAAAGAGAAAACACGTGTACAATATTTTAATTTGCGATATATCTCATCAATGCTGCCGTCATAAGAAAGAAGGCCGTAACTAACAATTTTGTCAAAAATGAGTTATTTACATATCCGGAATCAGAAAAGAAAATGCTACCTTACGTCCTTACTCCCAAAGCTGTAACTTGTATGAGAGCAGAGATATCATAACGATTTTAGCCTTAACTACGACAAAAAATTCAGGATTTTGACTTTAAAAAGCCATAATTACACAATAAGGGCTTTTTAAAAAAGCATTTTCGATATACTACTCTGGAAGGTCGCAATTGCCAATTACGGCTTTTCAATTAAGCAAAATCTCTAAAAATACTAAGATAAAAAGCCCTAACCTTGCAATAAGGCCTTTTCTTATAGGTTTACTGAAGGGAAGAGCGCGTAATGTTCTAGCGTTAATGATTTTTTTTTCTTTTTTTAATATTTATGGCACATCAATTTGACTTCACCTCGCCTGATGTTAAGCTGAAGGCAAAGTCTCATGAAAGAGGGTCACCGTTGCAAACACGTTCAGTGCTACAATGGTGGCGCTCAGCTTGACGGCCTCATCAGATGCTTCTTCACGCCCCGCTTAAAGGACCCGGGACTGTAGGAAGAAGGAAACACGTGCGCCGGCAAGGAATTCCAGGACTTAATGGTGCGGCAGAGAAAAGACTCACCGAAACACTTGGTTCTTGATGGAATATTCTGTACCGTATGCGAATGACATCTAAGCCCTGCACGTGTTGTCCTGTGTAGGAAAGGGGAGGTTGGGATTAATTGGAAGAGCTCACCAGAACATGATGGCCCTTGTACCCTCAGACTCAGAACAGCATCGAGCTGCTCCTGTCCGGCGAGCAGGCGCGTGACGAGCGTCCCGAGGAGGTGGAGCTGCGCGTCCCGGCGCTGGCGGAGCGCTGCGCGAGCGTGGAGGAGCGCCAGTGGGCCGCGCGGGTCGCGCGAGCCGTCATACAGTTCGCGCGGTGTTGGATGCGCTTCGTGGTCGAGAGGTGCGACCGCGGCCGGGGCCTGCGCCCCAGGTGAGCGCTTACCATTGTATATGTTTTTTTTTATACTACGTAGGTGGCAGACAAGCACACGGCCCACCTGATGGAAAGCGGCCACCGTGGCCTATGAACGTGTGCAACACTAAGGGTGTCACACACGCGCTGCCCACCCTGAACGGAAAGGGGGAGAGCTGGGAAGGGGTGGGGAGGCTAGGAAGGGGAGGGGAAGGAGGGGTATAGTGAGCTCTGGCTACCCTACTTACCGGCGGGAACACAACACGATGGTTATTATGACCGCGGTCTTCTGTAGGGCGCAGGTACTTCCCCAGTTGGACAGCTCATTTCGGACGGGAGATACCGTCGTGTCCTACCTCCGTAAAATGTGCCTGTAGCCTTAGCCTAAAATACTATCGAATTCGTAATGTAAAGGTATCGACAGAACGAAGCATTGCGATTGGCGGGCTACACACGCACACAGGTTCACAAGAGGCAAACTGCCAATCACAATGCACCGTTCTCTCGAAACCTTTACATTACGAATTCGATATGAGTTCATGCTAGTGCTACTGTTGTTACATTAGGCAACTGAATCTATAGTCGGTTGAAGAACTTCAGTTTGACGTCTCAACAACCAATCAGTAGCTGTCTTAATGCAATAAGGTGGCGGATTTCATGGATTATTCGAAATTCAAATTAAAGTTGAAGCTTTTTTTTTGTAATTCTCTTTATGTTTTTTTAAAAATTTAGTTTCTTAATTAGATTGGTATTTCTGTGACGTATAATATCATAGACACTGCTTACTTTAATAATAATAAGGGACGTAGACTATTTTTGTATGGAGAAAACTTTACATTTTCTACAGTAATGTAATGAACTGTCAACGTGAAATGTTCTCATGAGAAACGGTTTTAAAATTATCTGATTTTAAATTCAATTATAGTCCTCATTATACATTTCTACGTAATGATCATGGAAAAAACAAGTGGAAGTGTGAAGAAGGCAGGTACGCGTCTCATTGCTGTGCGTTTTACACAACGAATGACAAATTCGACAATATGAACCTTATTGCATAAAGTTAAAGTTTTAAATAAGTTCACAGCCACTAAACTTTTTCGTAAATATCCAAAGTATTAAACGTCATAAATACTTTTCTATATTTTCAACTCTATTTAGATCTATTAAGGTGTGTTTTCGTTTTGTAGTACGTATGATTTGAGCTGATTTATTGTAAAAATGTTTATTTTGATGCAGATGGGCTAGTCAAGGTCTGGAGTTCCTCATGCTGGCCTGCGATCCACGCAACACCACACATCTCAGCGATGAAGAGTTCGAGGTATTAATTATTTTCAATCAGTGGACGCGACTGCTACGCAAAAGGTGCGGGTTTGAACCCGTACCTTGTCCGCTCCGTGCAAATATTTGTGTTTTAGAACACATTATCATGGACAGGTTAAGTTGGTTTAAGTTAGTAATGTTTAAATCAAATTTAGATAGGAAAAAGTGAATGCTTCGACAGGATTGTGCATTGTAACCGATATTTGTATGATGCCCACCATCGCCCCAAAGAAGGTTGTATAGGAGAACTTCGAACGATTCAAACGAGGCTTCGTGGCTTAGCAGTCAGAGCGTTCCCCTCTCAGGGAAAGATCGTGGGCTCGTATCCCGTCGAAGCATTCACAGCATTCAATATTCCTCCATCGAGCTCTAACGGAATCGTGTCCAGAAGACTGGCGGCAATGGATCTATTACATATCATTTACTTAGGCTTAGTTGTTCCAACTACCTGTTAAAGTTAAAGTTTCCGTCAAATTTAACAGTTACAGTAACATTGATTCTAATGGCTGGCTTAATGTGTTGCACCAGTGTATATAGTAGCTCTGAGTTATAGTCATCTTTTTGATAGAATTTGACGTTTGAGCGTTACGCCGGTTACAGTTAACGTCAAGTTATGACGTGATTTTAACAATTGTCAAATGGTGCAACCTGTGTTATACCTGAGCGGTACTTTAACTGCACTGTTAATGTTAAAGTACGATCGTGCAACCCAGGCTTAGTATAAATAAAGAAATGTACAGTAGCGCTAGCATGAACTACTATCAAATCAAATCAAATCAAATCAAATCAAATCAAATCGAATCGCTAATGTATAGGTTTCGAGAGAACGGAGCATTGTGATTGGCAGTCTGCTTCTTGTGAACCTGTGTGCGTGTGTAGCCCGCCAATCGCAATGCTCCGTTCTGTCGATACCTTTACATTACGAATTCGATAGTATTTCGTGCTAAGGCTACAGCATATGCTCGTGGTTGTCCGCAGGAGCTGAAGACGCTGATGGACGGCTGCATCTCGCACGTGGTGGGCTCGCGCCCCGCGCCGCTCGCCAGCGCGCACTCGCCGCGCCCGCGGCCCCGCCTGCCGGTCAGAACACCGCACACTTATTATTTGTACTATTCTGTAGACTTCTTCTTCTATCGAATCGACGGCGTTTAATATTCTAATATTCTTCACTCTTTCCTCAGAGTCCATTTTCAAGCAACAGTTCTTCAAGAGAGGTGATCACTCCGCCAACGCCTCCTCCGGCGGAGGTGGAGCAGTCGTACCTCAACGCGAACTTCTCAGACCAAGACAGTTCAAACGAAGCCTGCACGCCTATGACAGGTACACAGATTTTTAAACTAATATTTAATTGCGTACATCGTGTTTTGGTAATAAAAATAATCCGACAAATATGACGAACCTAATTGTTTTTAAATTTGGAAAATGTGAATGTCTAGATAGGACTTGTTCTGATCTCTTTAACTACTAGACCATGTCTAGAACATTCGAAATTCCCCTTAACGTCTTAGGGGGTGATGTTGGTGCCATTTACTACGTGTTTAAGTTTTAAATTAAAATTTTTGGCCTACCTTTTTAATTTTCTATTATTTTTAATTTTTTCTCTTGGACCTCCACAACCAAATTGGTGACATAGAAGTCCCTACCATCCTGTATAGTTTGATAATTGTGTGTATTTAATATAAAACTAAAACTCTCCATTCGTACACAGCGCGTGGGCAGCGCGTTGTGAACGCGATCACGTGCGTGGACCGCGCGCGCGACGCCCGGCTCCGCGCGTCGCGCAGCGTGGGGCGCGTGCTGGCGGCCGCGCTCACGTACGAGCCCAAGCTGCGCCAGCTCACCTTCAAGTGGCAGCGCGGCCTCAAGATCGGCGCCGGCAGCTTCGGCAAGGTCTCATGCGTCTCCTCATCTCCTCATTCCCTTTTAAACTTTCGCGTTGCATGATATGTATATGGTTAGCGAAACCTGGGTAATAAAGTGATCACTATTACGCGTGCGTGCGTAAGTGCGTGCGTGCATGCGTAGGTGCGTGCGAGCGTGCGTGCGTGCGTACGTGCGTGCTGCGTGCGTAAATGTTTGTGTGCGTGACCACGTCTAGTGCAATCTGGCCGAAACGTCAACCAAATCGAAAGGTAATTTATATTATTTACCATAATGATCGCGTTAATACCCGGCTTTTGCTAACCATTATATTATTATGCGCTCCGATTGACGTCCGAAGTCCATTATGAGAGTACGTCACTTCCTTCACCTCGCTTGGTCGCTAAAAGTAGTTCACTTCCGTTTTCTTGCCGCGCTTTTAGCGCCACCTATCGTTTCCGCTAAACAACTAAGCTCCTTACCAAAACAAGCCGCCATCTTAGTCATTGTTGCGTCGTTTTTCGAACCGAGCACATGGTCGCTACGAAAAAATTCAATATTTTAAAATTATATAAATTTAATATTAATATTTGAATTAATTTTAAATTAACTTTCGAGATTTAAGTAGAAAGTAACTTCAAACAGTGTAGTTTGTCTTCCGTTACCTTTAAGTGTTAAAAAATGTAAAGAGGGTATCCCGCGTAGTGAAAAAACTTTTCCAAGTGATGATAGTTCCTCGGATTGATCGTCGGATCAAGAGGAACCACCTAGGAAACGACAAAAGCGTTCCCGTTCGCGGGACCTGGATGAGAGGTTTGACTTATTGTCACAGCAATTGGTAAGTCAATTGAACAAATTTTTGGCTACCTCATTTTCAAATGTGCAAGTACCCGTATCTAATATCATGCCACATACATCAAAAATGTTGAATACTTCACCACCAGCCAGTGAACAATTTCTATATCCACCTAAATTAAATGCGAGTAGTATCGTAGATTTAAACGTTTCGATTAAAGAACCACCGTATCAAAGGCAAAGCAATCACGTGTTGATAAAATTAAGTATATGCAAAGATTTAACTCGTCTGAATGGAACGCAGTTCGATATACGGCAGTTCAGAAAAAGTACATTGCGTCTCCTGCCTTTACCGAGCTTAGAGTGAACGAAGAGTTACGTTGTCTCGAGGACCCCTTTACACCTTTACGATGGTTTCATAGTTTTGCCGCGCTATCCAACGCGTTCTTGGCTAAAAATGAAGCTATAAATTCAGCGTTACAGTCTTGTTGATTGGTCTGCCACGGCTGACATTTCAGTTAATGCATCAACTATTTATGAGAAGTTAAACCAGTTATTTGGTAAGGATTCTGAATACAAAACTGTGTCGCATGATATACTTCAGATAGTTTGCGGGAAACGAGCCGAAGTGTTAGAATTACGCCGTAAGGATATCACTAAAAAATTGAAATATAAGTATATGAAAGACGATTTGGCTAAAATACCTCCTTCTTGCGAATACATGTTTGACCCCGGTCAGTTATCATTATATTTACAGAAAATTGGGGTGAGGGGGTAGATAAATTACAAAAGTAGACCCAATCTTCTACTCGCACCCGCGCAAAATCGCCAGAACCCTCGACTTCTTCTGCTAACACTAAGCCATTTCAAAGCCGCCCCAATAGCTATAAGACAAAACAAGCCGAAAGCAAAGACTCCGAGCGAATCTTGTCGGCTAGAAATAAGGGGGGGGAGAAAATATAAAACAGAGGGTAAAAGAGCGGGATATAAAAATAAATGACTACACAGGGTTTTCAGCTGGTTGTCTGAGACGCTTTCAAAACACTTGGGCTCTTTTCAATCCACCCAGATCAATTCGGAAATTAATAACAGGTCTCAGAATACCATTCAACAAGACTCCTCCATTGGTTCTACCGACTCTAGATGTTTTAACAAAGTATCAGACCCCAACATCGCAATTAATGTCAACAGAAATTCAAAATCTAATTCAATTAAAAGTCTTGGAGCCAGCTCCCCTTACACCGTCTTTTATATCCCCTCTATTTATAATTCCAAATCCAACGGAAAAAGTCGAACCATTTTCAATCTCAAGGCTCTAAATCAGTACATGAAGCCGAAGCACTTTCATCTAGTCAATCATCATCAAGTGCCCAATTTCTACAACGAGGAGATTGGATGGTGAAGTTAGACCTAAGCCAGACTTATTATCACCTGCCTGTAAGAAAGCAACACAGAAGGTTCCTCAGAATCAGCTATCAAGGTCAACTGCTTCAGATGACGTGTCTACCGTTCGGCCTAGCTGCAGCACCTCGAATATTCGCCTCTGTAACAAATTGGACGGCAGAAATACTTCGCAAGAAAGGCCTAAGGTTAGTGGTCTACTTGGACGATTATTTTATAGTACATCAGAAGCGAGATACACTAACAGCTCAAGTAGAAATTGCAATACAGTTTCTGACCAGCTTGGGTTTCTGTATCAATATGGAGAAATCGATAACTACACCAACGAGGTTTATCGAATTTCTAGGAGTGGCATGGGACACCAAATCCAACACGAAGTCCTTACCTTCCGACAAGATACAGCGAATGCAGCAGATGTTGCGAGTACGACTCGCGACCGGCAGTTGGAACCTAAAACAGGCGCAACGCCTTATAGGTCATCTCAACTTTGCAACCTTCATCACCCACCGGGGAAGGTTGCATTGCCGTTCTCTACAACGTCACAGCAACAAACTCAGAAAGTGCCCGCGATTGCAGAGAAATCGATAACTACACCAACGAGGTTTATCGAATTTCTAGGAGTGGCATGGGACACCAAATCCAACACGAAGTCCTTACCTTCCGACAAGATACAGCGAATGCAGCAGATGTTGCGAGTACGACTCGCGACCGGCAGTTGGAACCTAAAACAGGCGCAACGCCTTATAGGTCATCTCAACTTTGCAACCTTCATCACCCACCGGGGAAGGTTGCATTGCCGTTCTCTACAACGTCACAGCAACAAACTCAATTGCAGATTCGGTATCCAGAAGAGGTACGGTCAGAACGGAACTGGTGGCTGGAAAATGTCAGTCAGAAATCGGCAATCCATCCCCAGAGAACGTCCACGAATCACGTCATCACAGACGCGTCGAACATTCAATGGGGGGCTTTGGTGAACAACGAAATGATAACGGGCCAATGGGAAGAACATCAGACCAAGTGGCATTGCAATCTAAAGGAGATGTTTGCTGTGATAGCCGTCATATCAGCAAAGCAGTGCAGCTCCAGAATTCGACAGTGATTCTTCAGAGCGACAACAAGACAGTCGTAGCTTACATAAAAAACGAAGGCGGAACGCGATCGCGTCTTCTGCTGAACTTGACCCGTCAGTTGCTGAGCCTGGCGGATCGTCTCAACATTGTGCTTTGCCCTCATCACCTACCAGGGCTTTTGAACACAGAAGCCGATCATCTATCAAGGAATCGTGCCGCCGCCGAGTGGCACCTAACAGACGTAGAAACATCGAGGCTGTTCAGTATGTGGGGCACACCAGACTTGGACCTGTTCGCATCACAGACAGCACATGTCGTAGCAAACTATGTTACGCTAGACTTGTCAGACTCGAACGCCTACTTTCACGACGCGTTCAGCAGATTCTGGCATTACAGACTTGCATGGCTATTCCCGCCACCCAGCCTAATGCCCAGGGTACTACATCATCTAAATTCAGCCTCCGGCCGGTACATCCTAATAGCACCCAAGTGGAGGAAGTTCTTTTGGAGGCCAGACCTGAAAAGTCGCGCTTTGAAGCGTCCTATGAAGTTCAGAGATCTGGACAAGAATTTGGTGGACACGGTAACAATGCTAGCACCCACGCAAGTCAGCAAGGTATGCCCCCATTTGAAGTAGATGGGTGAGGTTTTGCCAAGAGAAGAGTAGTATTCCGAATCCACCAGACGTAGCTAGATACCTCAGTTATTTATTTTTAACGGATCGTCTCTCTTACAGAACAATTCTCGTTCATAAATCGGTTATTGCCGCCATTTGCGAAACTATATCCGATATTAAAATTTCATCTAATCCTACTGTCAAACATATACTGAAAGCTATTTCCTTAGCAAAACCTGTACCGCCTAAATTACCGATTTGGGACGCCAGGATTTTGATTAATTTGTTAAAAAAGCAAGAGATAGATTTGAATAGTTTATATCAAGTGTCTAGACGCACTGCGGCTATTTTATTATTATCTTCGGGTCGTAGAGTACACGACCTTACTCTGTTGCACACTGATAGGCAACATTTTATAGATAACACTAATTCTATTACCTTGCATCCCGTTTTCGGATCGAAAACTGACTTGTCCTCATATCAACAATCATTTATATCCGCCCCTGATAAAGGCATCGATGCAGTATATTGGTTACGCACTCTTGTAAATATGACACAGGCAACTCGAGGCAATATTACTAATTTGTTTTTAGTAACTAAAGGCCCTACGAGACCAGCTACTGCAGCGATCATCGGGGGTTGGATGAAGCGTATTCTGGCTTATGCCGGAATTCATGCATCAGCTTTAAGTTGTAGATCAGCTGTTTCATCCTTAAATTGGGTAGAAAATTATCATATAATTAATGATATTCTAGATAAAGCTAATTGGCAACATGAAAGTATCTTAAGAAAGGTTTACTTGAAAGAAATTAATAATGTAAACAGAGAAATAATGTTAGAAAAATCTCTTTCACAATATTTTCAACCCAATAATTAACGTTAGTTGTGTAATAAATTGATTGATACGCACTTTATTCAATGTACATTTAGGTTTATAATCATTCATAAATATTCAATCACATTGTTGCGTTTCAGTTGTACACTTACTATATTACCAAAAATACAAGCCACCAGGAGATAACAAACAGTCTCTCATAATGGACTTCGGACGTCAATCGGAACGCATAATATTAAAATTTTACCTTCAAATAAAATTTGTATTATGCTTCCATGGACGTCCGAAGTCCCAGTAATTTCTTCCTGGTGCTAAGCCATTATGAGCCGAACAATGACTAAGATGGCGGCTTGCTTTGGTAAGGAGCTTAGTTGTTTAGCGGAAACGATAGGTGGCGCTAAAAGCGCGGCAAGAAAACGGAAGTGAACTACTTTTAGCGACCAAGCGAGGTGAAGGAAGTGACGTACTCTCATAATGGACTTCGGACGTCCATGGAAGCATAATACAAATTTTATTTGAAGGTAAAATTTTAATATTATTCTCGTACGACCACGTGTTTTAGTGAAAACTTATTCAGACACGCTTGACTTGGGGAGTAAGGTAGTGAATGCGAACGAGGCGAACGTTTCTATACGGCCAGTGTCCGGTTCGAGTACGTCATGATCACCTCCACCGGCTTTGGAGGAGTTCACAACCGTGGGGATTGTACTCACGACAAAAAAGGAATCCTCAAAGACCACTGATTATTTTTTTAAGAGCTAAATTGGTCGCCCATCCAATGTGTTTGTGCAGGTGTACACGATAGTCAACACAGAGAGTGGACAGCTGCTCGCTATGAAGGAGTTGTCAGTGGGTGCGGGTGACCGCCGCGCGCTGCAGCGAGCCGCCAACGAACTGCGAGTGCTAGAGGGCGTGCTACATCCACACCTCGTGCGGTACTACGGCTGCGAACTGCACCGGGTATGTACTTCTTATCTTGTATGAGGGTGCCTACTCTGAAACTTTTGTAGACCTTCGACCCTATAAAGAATCCTTATCTAGATCAGATAGGTAATTAAACTTCATTTGTTTAGGTACTTAAATGAGGGTAAACAATCTAGTGGTAACTTTTATAAAAACATGTTTTAAAAACTAGTCTAACTGACTAGCTAGTGATTCGACATAGGTTTTTAGTCTTCAAAATGCGTTACTAGTTGGAAAAGTATTTTGATACTGAGTTTTTAAACAAAACATAATAAAAAGACAGGCTAAGATTGAAGTACCGCAACCAATGAACTATAGATTAGCGCTCTTTAGTTTTTTTTAATTAGCACAAGTCACCGCGCGCTACACAGCCAGCACGTACCAGCCAGTAATCCATACAATTTGCGCTCGATTTCTACGAATGTTGTGTGTTCCGAATTCAAATCACTTTTCAGTTCCAAATTCAAAATAATTTAAATTTGGAACATATTAACATTCATAGAAATCGGCACGTGCTGGCTGCACGGCAGCGTGGTGACCTGTGCTAACTAAAAAACTGAAGCACGCGAATTACCTCTCTGTTCTTCTAATCAGTACAGCGTATTTTATTGTATTTTGCAAGTATAATGAATTCTACGTCGAGTAATGAAAGTGACAATGCATTAACTCCTGAAACAATAACTATAGAAGCTAACAACGTCGTACAAAACTTATTACCCATGAAATCCCGGGATTTTCTCATAGAAAGGGGAAAGTAGAATATACTCTACTTTTGTATTACCAACACTGCGCTCAAGATTCTACGTGACAATTCCTCGCTACGCTCGGGATTCTATTCTAGAATCGTGATTCACCGTAAAATACTACACTGATGGACTCATAAACTGCATCAAAGTAATAGACGACTTTGAAATAAATATTTTAACCAAGTATGCATACTTTCTATACAGATTTAAATTGAAACCTCTAGATTGGTTCGTGAACTTTAAAACAGCGTAGGGTCATATCTTTAAGTTTAAGTTTATGTACTGGAAAGGACCTTAAGACTTTTTTTGAAGAAAAAACAGAAATTTAAGAAAAATTGGTTTAATTAAAAAATTGGTTTTAACAATAGACACAAACTTTATGCAAGGGTTTATTTGTGTTTTAATAAGGTGTATTACCCCCATGTGCCCTTATTACGGATTCTAATCGGTTCCGCATAGATTTTATAAGGGTTTTTAAAAGATCTTGCGGAATATTGTCCCATTCTTCTGAAAGTGCTGTTCTTAGTGCTGCCACTGTCGTGGGCGAAGGGTTTCTCGCATATACAGCTCTTTTTAAATTGTCCCAAACATGCTCGATGGGATTAAGATCCGGGCTGCGTGCTGGCCAATTCATTGTACGTATCCCAACCTCTTCGCAATAATGTTGAACTTGTGCAGCTGCATGCGGCCGGGCATTATCCTGCATTAAAGTAAAATTTTCGCCTATGAATCCCATGTAAGGCACCACGTGATCTTCTAATATCTCTGTTATGTAGCGATGTGCTGTCAAACCCCCTCTATTACCGTTTTGACGGACCATGTCTATGAACACAAGTTCTGTTCGCCCGTTCATCGATATGCCACCCCAGACCATACATGAACCGCCTCCAAAAGGAACACGCTCCTCAATGCAACTTTGAGCATATCGCTCCCCACGTCGACGATAGACTCTTCTGCGACCATCTGCACCATATAAACATGTCCTACACTCGTCCGTGAACAATACAGAGGCCCACTGCTCTTCTGTCCAATTCAGGTGATGACGCGCAAATCTTAAGCGAGCTTGTCTGTGAGCTGTAGACAACTTTGGACCATTTGCTGGTCTAAAAGGGGTGATATCCGCTTCCTTTAACCTTCTTCTTATTGTTCGTGCACACACGTTTACTCCACGCACTTCATTAAGCTCGGTTTTGATGTTAACTGACGTGAGGAAACGATTTCGCAGGGAAGTTATAACAATAAATCGGTCATCACGACCTGTGGTTGCTCGAGTTCTGCCTGTACCACGTCTCCTCCTGTAAAAACCTGTCTCTACAAACCTTCTGTATATTCTAGAAACCGTAGACTGGTTTAAATTTAAATTTCTACCAATCGTTCGTTGATCCAAGCCCTCCCGCACCAATGCTACATTTTGTGTCGCTTGTTCGGACGAAGTATCCATATTATGGTTCAAAAACTCTCGATGTGTTAAAAAACTAACCCAACAATTATGCTGGTAACAATAATTCAATTGACAAAACAAAAAAAATCAATGAGAATCAATTTAAAACTTTGCTATAAATAACACGCAAATCTGATACTACAAGTATATTTTCTGTTCCCGGCTATATTCATTTGTTTTACTGCAGTTCTATTTTTAAATTTAATTTTTTTTTAAGATTAAGAGCCAGTCTTTCCATATTTATATAATTTAATCTAAAAAGTTTGCATACTTATTATAAAAAATCCTTTTAGAGTAAACCTGAACTTTGATGCAGTTTATGAGTCCGTCAGTGTATTTCGCTCCCTTGTTCTACAATGTACTATTTAACTATTTGAGTGTCCAATGACCGTTAGCTTACCCCCTGGGCGCGCCCCGCAGGAGGAGATGCTGATCTTCATGGAGCTGTGCGTGGAGGGCTCGCTGGAGGCGCTGGTGGCGACGTCGGGCGCGCTGGCCGAGCCCACCGTGCGCCGCTACACCAAGCAGCTCGTGTCCGCCGTCGCCGAGCTGCACGCGCGCTCCATCGCGCACCGCGACATCAAGAGTGAGCGCACGCACACGCGCACACACACATGCACGCGTACACACGCACGCACACACGCACCCATATACGCACCTATTACACGAGCACACATTTCACACAGACATTACACGAGGAATCCTTTCACTCACATCCCATTAGCTCACTTTTTTGAATACAAGTTTTTGTGTGCAAGTGTACATATAACACAGGGACATGTCTCTCTGTAATATAGAGGCAAATATAGATTCTACACATAAACCTATGACAAAGGCAGTAAATCACACGTTACAATTTATAACAAACCTAGTTACACCTGCACCTATAGTTCTGATTTGTACCCGTTTCGTATGCTAGAAGCTTGTAAATCCGTGAATAATAGTTCAACCTAAACAATCAATGACACAGATTATATATAATTGAGTGACATTCGTACATCCTTATTAAGTAATGTGTATATGTGTGTGCAGGCGGTAATATCTTCCTGACGAACGAAGGCCATTGTCTCAAGCTGGGCGACTTCGGCTGCGCGGTGAAGATTCGCGCCAACACCACCGCGCCTGGTGAACTGCAGGGCTTCGTGGGCACCCAGGGTAAGTAGCTCCCTCACTGCTAAACTCTGGAGACGTTTTGTGTTGTCAGTGGGAAGACTGAGGAACCCTTCTTTGTCTTTTGCACTGACAACACAGAAACTCTTTTAACTACCTCCCCTAATAAAAGCAGGTACGAAGGTAATAAGTCTCAAATCGGAATAAGTTACTGCTCAGACAGAACTCGAACCCGCTATTTTTCCCTTACAGGGTAAATTCTCTAACTGCTGAGCCACGGAGCCACATCTTGAGCATTTGAAATTCTCCTATAAGAAAATATCTTAAGGCGATGGGCTTCTACCGACAATCATACGAACTCTGGGTCACAATATTATATCATCAGTAACAATCATTTTTAAACATAGAAATAGAAATAGAAATAAAAAAATATTTATTATCAGTAAAAGTACAGTTCTTTAAACAGTGTCCGTTGGCCCCACACTAGGCAAGCCTGTCCTGTGGGTACCTCTTACGATTACATAAGTTACATTTACTTGGTCGACATCATTACTCTTATAACATTATCTTGTAGTAAATATTACATACATGCGTGCGTGTGTGTGTGTGTGTGTGTGTGTGTGTGTGTGTGTGTGTGTGTGTGTGTGTGTGTGTGTGTGTGTGTGTGTGTGTGTGTGTATGTGTGTGTATGTGTGTGTATCTGCGTGCACTTGTGCATGTGTGTGTGCGCGTGGGTTTGTGTATATGCGTGCGTGTGTTTGAGTTTGTGTAAGTAAATATATATATATATATATATATATATATATTATTATTATGTATATATAATATTAAAGAATACGTTTAAATGCGAATCAAGACTAACTAATGTAGCAAAAGTATTTCAGTGGCTTCATATGTCATTCTGGTAAGCCATTTTGTTACCTCTTTTTTTGCTTGTCTCACCGAGCACTTTTTAATGTTGCAGTGTCTTGCAACTTGATTGTATATGAGATGGTCGATATAGGGGGCAAAGCGTCTAGCAAATGTTGTGTTAGTTTTCGGCAAGTTAAGTCTGTACACTCTACGTCTGAGTAGATTGTCATAATCTACGGAATTGATGACAGCTCGGTGTACAGTGAGGAACGATTTTAAAATAAACAGCTGTCGCACGTTGAGAACCTTACTTTCGTTGTACAGGAGCGCAGTAGAGTATCTAAATGGTTTTTTGTACATAGTTTTTAGTACCGATCGCTGTTTTTGATAACTGATAAATAAGAGAATTAGGATTGCTCAAGACGTGGCTCAGTGGCTCAGATTTTCCAGTTCAAAATTCTGATCCTATTCCAGTGACCCATTTTATTAAACCTTCCGTTTAAATTTTTTAACATCATCATCATCATTTCAGCCATAAGACGTCCACTGCTGAACATAGGCCTTGCTGACCCTTACTATCGAAGTTCCAAGTTAGACTGGTTGGAATTTTGAGGACTCCAACTACCTGTAACGACTGCCATAGATGTTTGTATGGCAACCGGGACCGACAGCTTAACGTGCTTTCCGAGGCACGACCACACCAGTGCAAACAGCCATATTCATGCATATAACTTTTTGCTTTATACATGGCAGTCGCGTGCACTACCGCTACTCCACGGAGGCTGTCTTGCTAACCCTTATATACAAAAATGAAATTCCCCAAACGTCCATTTTTATTAAGTAGTTAGTGCAATGATTTCCCCTGTCCCCCCAGCGTACATGGCGCCCGAGGTGTTCATGAAGACGTCGGGTCACGGCCGCGCCGCCGACATCTGGTCGCTGGGCTGCGTCGTCACCGAGATGGCTTCCGGCAAGGTAAGGCGGGGACACCTCACTCTCGTATATAATTAAATAATAATAGTTATATGTCTTTATTGTATACCACGGAGATAATAACATAATATGGAAAGACTCTTTATGAGGTACATACAAGGGGCGGCTGGTATAACTATGATTTTCGGTTCAAAGTAATAGAGGGCGAGCCTATAACTGCCAATCGGAAACTTTGTACAAAAAAAATGGGATTAAGATGTGAAAAAATGAATTTTTAACCGAAAATGTAGCAGTTAAATAAATTTGGAAAAATTGACCTGATACCTTGATACGCGGTGTAAATCGCAAGGAAATTAATTACGTGCTTAACCGCACAAGCACTACCAATTAACATTTATTATTGTATTTATTATATTATCTTCAATTTACCTTAATTACACTTAGTAGGTACTTAAAACCGCGGTAGCTTTGTGGTAATGGACTACTAAGACGAGGTGTCGGGTTCAATCCCAGATGTTACCATGGCACACACCAGTGACTTTTCGAAGTTATGTGTGAATTTATCACAGGTTTATAAGTGTCCGGTTAATGGCAATAGGCTCGCCAACTGGCGAAATTTGGTTGTTAGCATCTCTGTCTTCCCTTTTGGGGATATCGACGTGAGATTATGTTATTTTATGTTATATTACCTTAATTATTAATAGACTTAAGTTCAAACCACAGCTAATATTCATTTAATTTCCACCCTCAGCGTCCGTTCTACCAGTACGACAGCAACTTCCAGATAATGTTCCTTGTGGGGAGCGGCGGGCGGCCCGAGATCCCCGACACCCTGTCGGAGGAAGGTCAGCAGTTCTGCCTGTCCTGCCTCACGCACGACTCGGAGATACGACCCAGGGCAGAAGACCTCACTCCACATCACTTCCTCATGGTAAGTTGACTAAATCATTTCAATGTCTTGCATGTAAACGACGTTAGGGAGTGGGCCTTTCGATCGATGTCCCAGGTTCGATTCATTTTTATTTACCACTTACCATCAAATGGGCCGCATGCTTGTCTGCGACCTAAATTGTATAAAAAAATGCTCGAACTCCCAATAAATACCACCCCCACCAAATCTGGTGAAAGTGGAACGAAGGCCGTCTTTGGGTCTTTGGTTGCCAGAGGTGAGATATCCCTCTCACTCTGGCAGGCCTTCAAAAGAGATGACCCTCTTCGTGTGTGGGGACCACAATGTCCCCATCTAGCCTCCGGGTAGGAGAGGCGCGCGAGGTGGTTCTGCTAAGAGGGTAGAGGCAGTACCCTCATGGCTATTTAGCTTGACCGGAGGGGAGTGGATATTATTAACTTGGTGTCTAATATTTTTTTTATAGCGTCTTTGCTTTTCAAAAGCAGATTCCAAGCTTTCACTTGAAGTTTAGGATACGTTTTTGTGGCTTACAGTTAGAACAGTTATTGATCTTTTTAAAGCTCTAACTACCCGTAACGACTGTCCTAGATGTTTGTATGACAACTGGGATCGACGGCTTAACGTGCTCTCCGAGGCACGACCAGACCAGTGCAAATAGCCATATTCATGCGTACAAATATTTGCACTGAGCGGTAATCGATCCACGAACCCTCGCATAGCGGTCGCATTCACTACCATCACCCAAAGGCTCTATGAAATAATATAATAAACAAACAAAATCACCTAGCAACACCATTTCAAAATAATGAATATTAATTCTTTAATTTTCAGGTGAAAAATGACGACGACTGCAAATGCGAAACTGCCTACCTCATCACATAGGTGGTGACGTCACAACATCTGACGTCATCACTAACTAGTCGTGTAACATGGATACGTAGCTCTTATGCTCAAATTGAACAAGTTATATGTACGCGAAAGTTCGAGACCGATACGAAACCGTCTCAGTAGGTTCACACCTTAAGGAGGCCATCGATTAGACATGGTCCTAGGTCTGCAGGGATACTATATCACCTCCAGCAACCGAAGACCCGTCGTGCGTTTTAGTCGGTTCAAGTCCGATGTGACCAGTTTCACTAACTCCAGTGGGTATATCCATAGGTACTTTGTACACGGAAAAAACCTCAGTCGGTTAGAACATACTTCATATTATAAGAGACTGGTTACCGGTTGAAGTCCCGTCTTGAACATTCACTTTTTCCAATGTAAATGAATTTTATGTACGGTTTTTAGTACATAACGCGAGATAGCGGAATATTTGATGTAATGTATTGTAGGAATTACACAGCGTCATCTAAACCTAAACTAAGCATAGCTTATGGGTTCTAGAATGCCTTAAAACTTAGACTTTTTGTTGTAAATACAAAGTATATTATATATAAGTACACTTAGATGTAAATGAATATTATTCATGCATATCTCTGATTGGAAGAACCGCGTCAGAGAAGGCGACTTCTTTTTTTTAAGTCGGTTAAAATAAAGAAATGTTCTATCAATTTCAAAGCGTCCATGCTATGTTGCTGCTATTTTTTTCTAATTTTATCTATTTAAATACAAACGAATCGCGAAAATATGTTGCTAAGCGCAAAACTCGAAGACGGTTGGAATTATATATTTGATATTGATAACACACTAGTTCTTCTCCAATTATGAGCATTCTTTGAGAATGCCGCAAGGCGAAACCGGTTAGGTACAATAATAAATACAGTGGAGAAGTACAAGTGTGGTATCAATGTATAACAAATATAACAAAGTTCCACCAAGTTACGATATAGATGTAGGCGTTACCTGGCGGAAATCCATTACAAAAGGTTTATATTGGGGGAGGGAGGAGGGTTCGCGGTTCAACACTCCAACAATATATATTGGAATGTCAAACCACCGTCTTCCAAGCAAGAAAAACAAAAAATCTTACCAGAGAGGAGATGTTGTACCATGTGCAGTATTCCGCTAATGCGAAGGACTTAAACTTCGACACGTGTTTCGCCTCGACACGAGGCATCTTCAGGAGCACTCTCGAGCAAAAGTGCCCACCAAGTGCCATCAATCAACAGTATAAATAACGGTTGGAATTCTTTTTCTATTTATTTCTTGAACTCTATGAAACGTGTTAATGGAGCAGCGGGTACGGGGTCAGATGACCACACAGGTACATATAGGACAATCTACACAACGCCACCTAGACCCATGGTAAGCATAGTTTAACTAGCTTGTTTTATGGGTTCTAGAATGTGGATAAACATACATAGATACTTTTTTTTTAAGTACATATACATATTATACATAGAAACACCGAGACCAATGCAAATATTAATATTCATGAACACAAATATTTGCATTAAGCGGGAATCGAACCCACGCCTCCTACGTAGCAATCGCGTTCACTACCGTTTTAGTTAGTTTATGATATATTTATTACAACATGTCCAAATGGGAAATGAAGAAATCAAACAAAATATTTTTGTATACACCTAACTACTTCTGTTATCATTATGATGTTGTGTCCTGGTTGCATCAAAAGCCTTCGAGCTCAGGGTCTCCCTACAGAATTTTCCTCCTCCACTTCACACGACCCTGGTCATCATACCTCATAATATTATCCTTAAAGGAACATAGAATGCGAGTGACATACGTATATTTACACAAAACCTAGGTGTAAGAAAGTGACTAAGTTTTTTTATAAACCGTTACCAACTTTGACGTTTTGCGCACTGTGCGGTGGAATTGCAAACGTCCATAGGCCATGGTGATCACTATCCATCAGGTGGGCCGTGTGCTTGTCTGCTACCCAAGTGGTATAAAAAAATCATGGTACACACGGTACATACCTATGACGGTTTACCCCCTCGTGACGTTGCAGTCATTTTTAAACATAGTGTACATATTGATAACTCCGCCCGATAAAATATGTATTGAAAATTTTGAAATACAATTTCTATACTGACATTTCAATTCAGTCCCGTCGCAACATTCACTTTTTCTAATCTAAATTTGATTTGAACACTCAGCATACTAATTGCTTTTCAAAAATTTCAGTACACGGCCTAATTAGCTTTTGTTAATGAAGGTCAAAACGAAATTAATATGAATAAGTACAAGAAAATATTATAACTTAAGTTCTAAAGTACACCTAAACTCTGTTTAGTTTATAGATACTTTACCCAACGTATATACATTGATTTCTTAACATTTGAAAAAAATATTAGTTTAAAAATAAAACGTAGCTAAACCAAACAATCTCACCTCTAAGCGAGGTGAAGACATATTGACGTGTTTTTTTTAAAACGAAACCGAACCACTAGTTTTAGCTGTTTATTTATTTTTTGATATGTGTTTGGGTATAAAGCCATTGTTTAGTTAAGTATCTAACTAAGCAGAGTATAAATATACAGGATGTAAGGGAAACATTCCCGAAGCCAAAGGCCACTGAAAATATTACGAAAATTTCATTTAGCTTTACTGATACGATGGAAAAAATTGAAAATTACAAAATCATAATTTTTATAAGTATGCCAATATGTAGTGTAAATACCGCGGTAGCTTAGTGGTATGGGTAATGGACTGCTGAGACGAGGTCTCGGGTTCGATCTTAGGTTTTACCATTGCACACACCAATGAATTTTCGATGCTTTTCGAAGTTATGTGTGTATTTATCGCAGGTTTATATGTGTCCGGGTAAAGGCAATAAACACGCCTCGAAATGTGGGTGCTAGCAACTCTGCCGACCCATTCTGGGATACACCCGTTAGTTTATATTATGTTATAATATATATTCTATATATAATACATTCTAGGACATTCTACACAACTACACCTAAACCCCTGGTAAGCATAGCTTAACTAGCTTGTGTTAAGGGTTCTAGAATGCGGATAAACATACATAGATACATTTTTTTGTAAATACATTCATATTATACAACACCCAGACCAATGCAGATATTCATATTCAAGTACACAAATATTTGCACTGAGCAGGAATCGAACCCGCGCCTCCTGCGTAGCAGTCGCGTTCACTGCCGCCACGCCACGGAGGTCGCCAGTAATAAAGAGACCTTCGGCTTCGGGAGTGTTTTCTTAACACCTCTGTGTGTGACTATACGTAGAGACGAAGAGATTATAACTGTATGTATATATACTGAATAAGGTTTAAGTTTAAACTAATAGTCTAGTCTAGTCTTGTATTCATACAGTGAACTCCAAAAGTTTCTGGACAATTTGAAACTAAATTGCATAAGAAGATGCCACTACATAACTACTAGACTTAGAAGCTACTGGATAATAAATCTATTTATTTATATAATTAAGTTTAGCCTACTACCTGCATGAGTTTACTTATCTTCTTTTTCTATACACGGTGATTTTATAGTGGTTTCGGAAAAAGAATATTTTGTTTCACACACAGTTTCGGTAGCAAAGTCGACTGGAAGTTTTAATTTTAAAAACAAAAAAAAAATACTTAAAAAAAAATCACCTGCACCTTATTGCCATACGCAATAAGGTGCAGGTGAACAGAGAAATGTATGGGACGTGTAAAATAAATTTTTTTTTCGCCAAATTAGGACTTCCTTACAATTTTACTATCAAAATTGTGGCCAAAATCTTTTTTTCCGAAACCACTATAAAATCAACCGGTAGGTATATATAGAAATGACAGCAATTCATTCATTCGTTAGTCTCGCTAAAACTCGAGAGAACAGCTTGAAAACTTGGCAGCGGGAACGGGATCAGAGGTTCACGCGGGCGGAGACAGCTAGTTTTCTTATAAAGATACAAGACATTGATCTAGTTTATTTTATTAACGTATTTATATTACCTTTGGTTAAATTAGACTAAGGCTGTCAAAAGATTATAGATCTTAAGTTGTCTAGGAAGTTTTGGAGCCCACTGTACACACCGCTATGGTTTTAAATCCAATATGGCTAACAACTATTCCAGTTCAGCATTCTCTTCGCATTTGTTCACGTTATTTAACTAATTTTATTTATAAATAAGAAAAATGTATTAAGTTAAATGAATAAATACAAATCATTTATATTTTATAAATATTTTTAAACTGTCGCGTTGTAAAATTATACTTTTTATAATGAGTCGTGACTTATCGCGATTATTATTAGGCATCGGTAGCTTAATGGTTAAAAAGTCTGCCGGGATCGAGAGGTCCTGGATTCGAATCCTGGCTATTACACTATCGATGTGAATCTTCTCCTAATACAAGCCATTGAGCTGGAAGAGTTATAGGGAATATAAGTATAGGTTCCATACATCCCTTCATAAAAAAAATAAGTTACACAATGTTGTCAAAAGTAAGATTCATAATTTTAATCGCGATAAGACCCGAATTGTTTTCGAATATGATTTTTTAAATACATTTAAAATGTATACGTACGTAATCTATTCTACTGCCCTTCTAATTGTAAAGGATTATGGTAATGAATATGTTATTTAAAGAAACGATTGTGAATATGTTTTAAAACATCGTTCTATTATTGCAATAAGAATAAACCACTAGTAAACACATAAAAGATAATATAATTTTGTACCAACCAGTGATACGAAATCCCGAAGCCATTTTATATTCACTCACATAATTCGTTATTCTAGTGTGATTCAAGCCCTAAAGACTCATCTCAATTACAGTCTACCTACTTACAGTGACAGTCTGGTTACTTACAGTGATAGTCGATTCACTTACAGTGAGAATCACTCGCTTACAATAACAACCACTCGCAGTAATAGTCACTCTACTTCTACAGTGAGTAATGTTACCTAAAGCGATTATACCACCTATTTGCAGTGATAGTCGATATACTTACAGTGATAGTCGATCCACTTACAGTGAGCTTCGGGATTTTTACAGTGACTATTTGTCTACGTATTAACCACTGCCGTCTTCCGTGCTGTTAGACAGCAAAGGCATTCTCTCCCAATCTGTAATGTTATAACCGAAATTGTTGTACAATTTTATTTTTTTAAACATTGTAAGGAAAGTTACAAAGCTTTCTGTAACGTTTAAATATGTTTTATGAATTGCTATGAAAATATGAATTGTTAAAGAAAATATGTTTGTTACGCAAAATGAAATTATATATGCATCACTAAAATATACTTTTAAACTTTCCCGTTGCATGATATATTATGTTTAGCACAACCTGGCTATTAACGCGATCATGTCACTACATAGTAGGTACATTTTTACTTTTTTCTACATTTTTACTTTTACAAGCCTTAAAGACTCATCTCAATAACAGTCTGTATACCTACTTACAGTGACAATCGGGTTACTTACAGTGATAGTCGTTTCACTTACAATGAGTTTCGGGATTTTTACAATGACTATTTTTGTCTACTTACAGTGACAGCTTGTCTACTTAAACCACTGCCGTCTTCCGTGCTGTTAGACAGCAAAGGCATTCTCTCCCAATCTGTAATAACCGAAATTGTTATACAATTATATTTTTTTAAACAAAGTTACAAAGCTTTCTGTAACGTTTATATGTTTTATGAATTGATATGAAAATATGAATTGTTAAAGAAAAATTGTTTGTTACGATAAATGAAATTATATATGCATCACTAAAATATACTTTTATTGTTTTATTACCTAACAATAATTTCACCGCGATAGCCTAGTAGTATGGGTAATGGACTGCTGAGGCGAGGTCTCGAGTTCGATCCCAGGTTTTACCATGGCACACACCAATGACTTTCGATGCTTTTCGAAGTTATGTGTGTATTTATCGCAGGTTTATAAGTGCCCGGTTAATGGCAATAGGCTCACTAGGCAAATGTAATAGACATTGGGACGTAAACATAAACTGGCGAAATGTGGGTGCTAGCCCCTCTGCCTACCCCTTCGGGGATAGAGGCGTGAGTTTATGTTATGTTAGTTAAATTACTCCCCTGTTCGACTATTCGAAGACTTTTCAAGATAATTTTCAACATAGAAAAGACAAATATCTGTACAACACGGCATAAAGGTTGTTAAATATGCCTACTACTAAAGAACTAAACTTATTTGTTTCTATGTAGTGAATCATTTCCTCCACTAACTTTTAAACTTTCCCGTGTTGCATGATATATGGATAGCAAAAGCTGGCTATTTAACGCGATCATATCACTACATAGTATAAAATAAAGTCGCATTCTCTGTCCTTATGTCCCTTTGTATGCTTAAATCTTTAAAACTACGCAACGGATAGATAGAATGGTTAAAGAGGAAGGTTTATATGTATATAACATTATGCTACGACCAACAGCTGGAATGAAAAATGTTGCAAAAACGGGATGACGCAGATGAAGTTGCGCGGGTCAGCTAGTAGTAAATACAATAATTTGCCTTTTGATTTGTTTGGCGTTTCGGCCAGGTTGCACTAGCCGTGGTCACAAGCTGTCTAGGGTCAGCATTAAAAGCTAAATTATTGTACTACTATTGTTGTTTACCATGATGATCGCCCCAATACCCGGCGGCGTGGCGGTAGTGCACGTGACTGCTACGCACGGGGCGCGGGTTCGTTCCCCGCTCAGTGCAAAAAGTTGTATGCATAAATATGGCTGTTTGCACTGGTCTGGTCGTGCCTCGGAGAGCACGTTTAACCATCGGTCCCGGTTGCCATACAAACATCTAATGGCAGTCGTTACGGGTAGTTAGAGCCCTCAAAAGTCCGTCCAGTCTAACTTGGAACTTCGATATCGCCATTGGTCATTGGACCATTGGTTCTGGAGGTCAGATGGCAGTCGCTTCACGGAAAATATCGAAGTTCAGCCGCATCACAGTTAGACTGGAAAGCCGACCCCACCTGAGTTGGGAAAAGGTTCAGAGAATGATGATCGCGTCAATGCCCGGGTTTTGCTAACCAATTTTTCCTCTCTTTATCCTATCAAACTGAATATTATTATACAACGTTAATGCAATAGGTGCTTCTATTGTTTATTTAAACAATGTAATAAAATGAATCACAGCATACCTACCTACTAGTACTAGTCACTTCACAATTGTTCTGTCAGTACCTACCTAAGTACAGTCACCTGCAGTATTATGTACCTATACTTAAACTTGTCGAATTTTACCGTCTCATGTCATAATATTGACTTGTCATTTATTATTGTGACACGGTTACAAAGTGTATACATATTATTGCAGGTGACTGTATGTACCAACAATGTATTCAATAGGCGTAAAATTGTGGTTAACTAAGGAGTTTCGAAAGGTTATATGAGCAATGGTTTTAAGGAAGAAGGATAATTTACTATTAAACTAAGTATCACAACAGTGCATAATATGTGCATGAACTTTAAATAAATATTACACTTTAGAACTCCTTTCCTACACAGGACATCACGTGCAGGGCATGTCACCCTCAAACGGTGAAGAATATTCCATCAAGAACCAAGCGGTTCGGTGAGTCGTTCCTCTACCGAACCATTAAGTCTTGGAATTCTCACCAGCGCACCTGTTTCCTACAGTTCCGGTTCCTTTAAAGGGGGCGTGAACTTACGGGTAGGTGTAAAAAGATAAGAAAAAGTTTGCTTAAGTATATTTTTATGTCTTTTAGCCTTATGCTATCTTTTATCTTGACTCCAACTACACTATACCGTTTTGACAGACATTAATTTTATTCAAGGATCACGATCCAAGAGACGGCAAAAGAAAGAAAGGGAGACAAAAGAAACGCTAAGAAGTTGACATTAAGAGCTGTCCCAGAATTGAGGAGGATCGCGAAAGAAAGAGATATATGAAAATCTTTAGAGGAGGCCTTTGTTGAAAGACAAGCTGTTGATTTAAAAAAAGAAAAATCGACAGCACACTTAGTCACTAAGACATTGTATTATTTAAACAGCAACAAAGACTTATTTATTTATTTTTAAATAAATAAATATCTACCGGTGTACTCTAAACAGATGAAGTCATATTGTTATTGTATTTGTGTACCTACAAAACTAGGCAAGTGGAAAAATATTTTCCTTAAAAACTAGGCCAGATAAGAGGTTCGAGGCCAAACTAACGATGCAGGTATTTGGTTAAGTGATACTTTATCTATGCTATTACATTCTACAGTAGTTTCACTAAATGCTGAATGTTAAAATCCCATAGAGGGATATAGCTGGTCGCGACGGTAATCTCCCGCCCCAATTGAGCAGCCCGACTGGGGAAGTACCTTACAGAATACCGTGATACTACCATTACTATTATTAGTAACCTTGTGAGTTCCCCGGCGGTAAGTAGAGTAATCAGAGGGCACATAGCAAGAAGAACAGATGGAGTTAAAAGGTTCTCGAATGATACACAAGGAGATGGAGAGGAGATCAGAGTAGCGGGATCCGTTGGCCTCCAACCGGTTTGGAAGTTTGGTGAGGGGGGAGTAGTATGTTCAACAATGGACATCCTCTAAAATGATGAATGATGATGAAATAGGTACTACTAAATGTTTTAACAAAAAAGACGAAGAGCACCTCTCAGAATTTTAGGCAGTCATTTTGCAGGAACAGTTAAATTAATCAGATTGTGTGAGATTTGGATCATAAATAACGCTTCCTCTGACAGGGTATAGGTAGACTGTTACTTTTTTCTGTGCGATCTACTCACCGGAGCAGTGGCTCCAACCAACCTTGACCACCGATTCGATGATGTAACTCCATATCTCTTTACAAGAACTAGTGATAATCATGCACGGTAATCTTGGATTTCGCCATAAACAGTACACAATTGTTATTTTATTGTCTTGTTTGTTAGATTAAATGGAAGAATCTTACACAATCCAATATGTGTCATGGTTTTTTGTATGATCGAAGGGGCAAAATAATAATAAGGTAAATCAACATTAACAACAACAGCGGTAGCCTAGTGGTATGGGTAATGGACTGCTGAGACGAGGTCTCGGGTTCGATCCCAGGTTAACCATGGAACACACTACGTTATGTGTGTATTTATCGCAGGTTTATAAATGCCCGGTTAATGACAATAGGCTCGCCACCTATTACATTGGGACCTAAACATAAAACTGGCGAAATGTGGGTGCGAGCACCTCTGCCTACCCCTTCGGAGATATAGGCGTAAGTTTATAAAAAAAAACATTAATTACACAATTATCTCTTCTCTCGAGTCGACGGCATTTCCACTTCTAAATGTCCCCGTGTAATGTCACTTGGATTGCGTTTTTATAAGCGCTCATAAGATCCTCCGGTGTACAGGAGTATGGACATGCAGCACATTCCAGCAGGTGATCCTTGGTATGTGAAGCATTTCCGCACTCACAACACAGGTCCCCTCATCCAAGGCCCTCCTAGACCCTCCTTCGTTCGGCTTACCCGTATTTTCCAAAAGAAATAACTGCATAAAATTCTGACAAAAAGTCCCCGAGAAAAAAGTGACACTGAAAATAGAAAAATTGTAACCTGGGAAACTCCCCAGCTACTCCACCGGCTAACCCAGGCAAGAGCTTTCGAAAGAGACTCTTGGGCGCCTTTTATCTCAGAGTGGAGATAGTGGGTGCGTGCTCCAGATACCCTTAATGAAACAACACTAAGATTTTATACATGCATATATTCAGTAGGATACACAGTTATACATAAAGTAGAATGGTCACAGGCACAGAGATATAGAAATGTAAATACAATATAAGATGCTTATGCGCCTCCCTCGTAGCACACAGCTGATCTCGTAATTACAACTCAAGGTAGCGGGTATATGAAGTTACAGTTATTGTACAAGTTAAGATTACGTGACCTTTTTGGCACTCCTCTTCGGATGGTTCCCCTGGCGTCGGTTGTCGGCTTGCGTAGGCAGGTCTGCTGCTAGCCACCGCCCGCACTGCCGCGAGCCAAACGAAGGGACAGCTGTTCCGAACAGGGACTCCAACAACGGAATCACAACAATGTAGATAGGTCACTAATATTGTCCGCTAAACCTTGGGACCCTGCATCAAGAATACCAAAAAGACCTAAGTATATCATTGACGCAAACGAAAGACACAGATATAAAGACTAAGAACAGAGAGATAAATTAAGAAATCTTACCAGAGAAGTCCGGGAAAGATGCACAGAGTCTAAGATATTTAATTTATATGAAGGTAGGTACATATAATTCAGAGTTCCAACTTATCAGAAAAATCAATGAAATACGAACAGAGTTTCGTGCTTAATCTTCAGAGTAATTATCAGAGGTGTTCGCATCCACCGGGAGGGGTGTATTTATATCATTTTTCATGGAATATTCTAGTAAATGAATCTGATATCACGAATTATTCGTTCACCTGATCGAATCGCGAAACAAAATAAAAAAATACCACAGATCATACAGAACTACAAGCATAAACTATCGACATTCTTGCCGTGATTAATTAATTTGGGCAACTAGGAATTTAGATTATGACAATTTGAAATTAAAGACATTAAGCTATATGATTGAATAAAATATCACAAACAATTTAACCTATCACGATATTATAATTCTATTTGAAATAGGTAAACATACTAGCGACATCTGTTGTCAGATTGGGAAACCATTCATCAATACCGAATTGGTGATCGATGAAAAGTTCCCCCCAAACCCTACAGATGTCGTCATAGGTACAACGTATTGTTTACCGAAATCAAATTTTAACGCCACTAACAATTTTGCGTTACACAATCCCCCCCCTTGAAAGTATTACTTGTGTGGACAGACAAGTAACGCAAGGAATACACAACAGAATAAAACAAGTCAAAAGTCTAACAAGTTAAAAATAGAACGAATAAAAAAGAACAGATCAAAGTACAAAACAGAACTACTAAGAACTAACTAGAGGCAAAAATTGACACAGACTCTTTTACTTTAAGTCTAAATGCCCTAAACCACTAGAAAGAAAACTCTCCTTAACTGCTATAGTCAGATGGTCGCATATGCAACACAACTACAGAGAAGAGGAGGATGAGAAACGAAAACTCGATGAGGTGTACCTAACAAATAATATGTCCCATACGAGGACACCCAAGCTACAGCAACAAGGTCATACTTCATCGAGTCGCGGTAAAGTAAGTATAAATCGACAGTGCTACGGAACTGAAATAGCGCTGACGCTAGGCAGAGAAGGTACCGCAGATTGATTCTCATCAGTGTATTTTAAAATGTCCTTGATGTGATACTCGCCTAAGTCCTTACCATCCAAATCCGCTAACCTATACACTAAAGAGGAACGTTTAGCAGACACTACACACTTAGTAAACTTAGGAGCGAGTTTAGAGGTAAAATGTTTAGCTTTATTAGATAAATAATGAGTCCGTTTGTAAACAATTTGACCAACTTTCAGCTCGACATGCCTTTTCCTGAAATTATAATACTTCTCATTACGCTGGTGAGCCGAAATCAAATGTTTCCTCACCTGATCGTAAATGTGTTGCATTTCTTTCAGTTTGGCACCGAAGGCTGAGGGCTCATCAATGGAGACTAAGTCCGGATGACAGGTTATGTCAGACTGTCTATATAGAACTCCATCACCTATAAATTCCCTACCGTGTACTAAGAAATAGGGAGAGAATCGAGTAGCCTCGTTTACTGCAGTGTTTAGAGCGCACTGCAGCTCAACAAGATGTTCATCCCACTTTTTGTGCTGAGTCTTCACATAACATGAGATGGCCTGAACTACATTTCGAATCGCTCGTTCAGCTTGATTAGTTTGAGCGTGGTAACGCGGGCTATAGTATACGTTTGGAACATTATATTTAGCTAACATATCTTTAAATTGCTTGCTCACATACTGAGGACCGTTATCAATATAGATAGTCTTGCAAACTCCATGAACTAGAAACACATTCTTCTCGATGAATCTCGCTACTGCAGCGCCTGTTGCAATCCTTATAGGACACAGCATGACATACTTGCTAAAGTAGTCCGAAACAACGATCAGATGAATATTTCTGTTGCTTGACACTGGAAAAGGTCCAAGTAAATCACACGAAATAGCTTCAAAAGGTTTAGATACACGCTTCGCACTTCCCATTAGACCAGGACGCGAAGTGTTTACGGGTTTATACATCTTACAAACCTCACAATTTCCCACGTAGTCTTTGACACTATTGTACATCTTTGGCCAGTAGTAATTCAAAGACAACCTCTTATGTGTTTTCCAAACACCACCATGGGCACTAAGCGTGTCATCGTGGTATTTGGTGAGGAGTGCTAGCCTGTCCTCTTGAGGTACTACTAACTTCCAATCAAAATCTGAAGTCAAAGAATATTTATTTTTAGAAAATCGATATAACAAATTTTCACGAATATTAAAGTTAGGGTAATGCCTTGGGTTCCTACGCACGCACTCCATGGTGTGAAGATACCACGGGTCATTGGTGGAGCTCGCATCGATGGAGTCAATCTTTATGCGAGATAGAGCGTCAGGTACTACATGATCTTTTCCCTTACGGTGCTCTATGTCGAAGTCAAACTGACTGAGTCGCATACTCCAACGTGCTAAACGACCTGTAGGATTTTTGAGCTTGTGAAACCACAGTAGTGAGGCATGATCAGTGACAACAGTGCACTTCTGTCCCTCCACATACTGTCTGAACTGTTCCAGCGCAAAAATCACGGCCAGAAGCTCTCGCTCGGTTGTGCTGTAGTTCACCTCGTTCTTATTAAGAGAACGACTGCAATAGGCGATGGGGTGTTCCACACCATCGTGTGTTTGGGTCAGAACAGCAGCAACTGAGTAAGCTGACGCGTCACTTAGTATACGGAACGGTAAAGAGTAGTTAGGCATTTTCAATATAGGAGCAGAGACCAAAGCTGACTTGAGAAGGTTAAAAGCCTCCTCAGCTTCAGATGTCCAAATAAAATTTACATTTTTAGAGGTGAGTTTACAAAGAGGTTTACTAATTTTAGAAAAGTTATTAATGAAACGACGATACCAGCCGGCCATACCTAGGAAACGTTTGACATCCTTCGAGTTAGAAGGTGTGGGATAGTTGAGGATGACCTCGACTTTACCGGGGTCAGTACGTAGTCCATGCCTATCCACATAGTAACCAAGGTACTTTAATTCACTTCGACAAAAGTGTGATTTCTTCATATTAATCGTTAGGCCCGCATCCTTGAGTCGCTGATAGATTCTATTTAAGAGATCCACATGCTCCTCGAAGGTGTTGGCCACACAGATTATGTCGTCTTGGAAGCAAAACACTCTGTTGTCGAATTCCGGGCCGAATAAGCGGTCCATCAGTCGTTGCATCGTACTTGAAGCTCCGACAAGACCAAAACACATTACATTATACTGGAACAAACCCCGCCTCGGCACCGTGAACGCAGTCTTCTCAGCAGACTGGGCAGAGTCGAACGGGATTTGCCAATACGCTGCACTTAAATCAATAGAGGACAAATATTTAGCATTATTAAGATGGTCTAAAATTTGATTGATGTACGGTAAGGGATAAGCATCACTTTTGGAAACAGCATTAAGCTTACGTGAATCTAAGCACAGCCTTAGATCACCGTTCGCCTTTTCCACCATAACCACGGGTGAGTTCCACGCGGATTGTGATGGTGACACCACTCCCATCTCCAACATCCGGTCCAACTCCGTCTCCAGAGCCTTCTGTTTGAGAGGTGAGAGAGGGTAATACCGCTGCTTGATCGGCTTGCTGTCACCCGTGTCTATGACATGATGCACAAGCGTAGTTCGACCTAAGCCCACCTTATCCGTATTAATTGACTCAAATTTTTCAATGATCCCGTTCATTACACACCGCTGATCCTCGGTCAGGTTGTTGTAATCCTCGAGACCACTGTGAAGAGACAAAGATTCAATAGGACAGCTATCACTAAAATTATTCATATTAATTTTTTGAGAAATTAATCTATCACCTAATTGAAATTGTTGCCAGAAGTCTACTCCAAATATCATTGAGGTAGTTATTTCTGGTACAACATAAAACTTAAGTACCCTGATAACAGAGTTGTATTCTAAGGGTAAGGACATAGAATCCAGACATTTCAAATGTGAACTGTCTGCAGTTGTAATTTTAAAATTTGGGTTGACACTTTCTAGTTCAAACCCTAAATCTAAGAAGCTACGGTGCGCACCTTTTCCTAGCACGGAGCAGGAGGCACCGGAATCAAGAAGACCAAGAACATTTAAATTTAAAACCCTAACAACTAAGTACGGTCTAACATCGTTATCCCGTTTAGTAAACAGGACCTTATCAGAAGAAGACTCAGACACAGAGCTTGAGAATGTCTTAATAAGGCCCTGGCCTACGCGTTTTTTTGACTTCGACGTACATTTGGGGCAGTCGGGTGACTTGACTCCTTTGAGACCACATCGGAAACACACCAACTCCCTTGATTGTGAGCAGTTATACGCAGTGTGATCGCTGCCGCCGCAACGAAAGCATTTGCGTTCGTGCGAGGCTGCCGAGCTGTCCACCGCAGAGACCTGCTTGGTAGCTTTTGGTGTGCCCTTTGCTTTCTGAGAATGTAAGTCAGAGGAGATCTCAAATTTGTCCAAGACTGGCTCGTGGAACGCCTCAGCCCTAGCACGCGCAAGTTCCAAACGCTTTCCTAACCTTCTTAGATCATCAATAGTGTTGACTTCATGAAGGGCTAGTTCCTTCATGTAGTCAGGTCTAATGTTATGCATAAGAATGTCCAGTTGTTCTTCACTGGGCATTTTACAAGTTAGTCTAGAGAACATGGCCTGCATTGTGGAGATGTAGTTCACCAAGGACTCGGTACGGGCTTGGGTACGTTGCCTAATCTCATTCCGTAAACGATAATCGTAATCGGGAATATCAAAGGTGTCTCTTAATTCGATTAGTAAGTCTTCATAAGACATAAAGTTAGCTTTATTGGTGCGGAACCAAGACAAAGCTGGTCCGTCCAATAGGTCAGAGAAAGCCATGAGAACCTTTGATTTGGAGACTTCCCTAGCACACCGGAGTTCTTCCAGTCTCTCAATGAAAACACGTACACAAGTAGATCCATCATATTTTAAATTAAAACTATTCAAATTAATAGGGCGTTCCCTATAAATAAAATTATCATTATTTAAGTTAATGTTTTGCGAGCTACCCCGCATCGAGCGTTCATTTCTCATCGCAGGTGAAGTATATTCAACTCGGTCACGAGAAGCGCGATCATCATTATCTGACACCTCAGATTCTGAGTCACTATTCGATTCAGCTACTGACACAATCTTAACTAATCTGTTGCGAATACTAACAAGTTCAGAACAATCTAACCCACAACGAGCTAGCCTAGTCAAAAGATAATTAGCCCTAACAGCAGCCCTAGTGCGACTATTTTTATCGGCATCAAAGTCACCTGACGATAGCAAATCCTCGAGTTCCTTCACTTTTGGCTCGCAGACAGTGCGTTCAGTTGCAGCATCAGTGGACTTCGTGGTGTTAGGCTTCAGACTTCCACGGCGAACTAGCCGATATGCCGTCCTCAATTCGTTACGCAAGCTGACAACCGTAGCCTCAGGATCCGCTGAAATGCCCATGTAAGACAACTCATTAGACAGCTCATCTTTTCTTAAATAGTTTACATACTGGTGCATTTTTGCCATCTTATAAGAAATGAACTTTAAGTGAATAGAATATAAAATAAAATTTAACTAACAATTCCGTTATTTAACGAAAGTTTAAATGGATATAAGTCCAAGAGGGTATTCAATTGAACGGACAGTATGTAAATGTACCCTTCTATGTTAATAATATAGGTATAAAAAAATTCAGCATAAAACAATTTTCATTAGCGGGTAGGTAACTAAAATGTACCGCCCTGCAGACAATTCCTAATAATATAATTATTTAAAAATTTCCAATTGAGAATAATTCTCCAATAGCGGGTAGGTACCCGAGATGTACCGCCCTGCAGACAATTACTAAAATATTGAAAAAATATACACAAAAAAAATTGTACCGTACGTATAGGTACAAATGAAATTACAAAAAATTAAAAAACAGTTAAAAGGCTAAGAGCAAAATGTACGGTAGCAAGTATAAGTACCGGCTACTATACTGATCCAAGGTTAAAAAGAAAAAAAAATGGTAATTCCGAATGGAAACCACCTTACACAGAGTTACATATATCGGCACTTATAGAAAATGTCGATAACAATTAAAAGTTAAATTCAGAAAAAACACAAAGTTGAACATATGCATGTATATTAATTTTATTTAAAATTCGGGACAAACTGAGATGATATATCCAACCCAACCAGCAACCAGTAAAAAAAGAAAAAAGAAAAAAAAGAAAAAAATACGAAGGTATGCCGAAATATGAATTTTACCGAAAATGTAGCAGCTATTTATAATTTAGAAAAAAAATTTTGACCCGTTTCCTTGCTATTCGGTGTAAATTGCAAGGAAATTAATTACGTGCTTAGCCGCACAAGCACAACCAATTAACGTCTTGGAGAGTATCAGACGGATAGTAGGTTTGAATTCATTAAAGGCGTCTTTCACACACACACACAGAACCAAGAGAAATCCAGTGGGTACTGGAATTCTTGAACTGCCCGTACGTTGGCCGCGCCACTGTGTAACCTGGGAAACTCCCCAGCTACTCCACCGGCTAACCCAGGCAAGAGCTTTCGAAAGAGACTCTTGGGCGCCTTTTATCTCAGAGTGGAGATAGTGGGTGCGTGCTCCAGATACCCTTAATGAAACAACACTAAGATTTTATACATGCATATATTCAGTAGGATACACAGTTATACATAAAGTAGAATGGTCACAGGCACAGAGATATAGAAATGTAAATACAATATAAGATGCTTATGCGCCTCCCTCGTAGCACACAGCTGATCTCGTAATTACAACTCAAGGTAGCGGGTATATGAAGTTACAGTTATTGTACAAGTTAAGATTACGTGACCTTTTTGGCACTCCTCTTCGGATGGTTCCCCTGGCGTCGGTTGTCGGCTTGCGTAGGCAGGTCTGCTGCTAGCCACCGCCCGCACTGCCGCGAGCCAAACGAAGGGACAGCTGTTCCGAACAGGGACTCCAACAACGGAATCACAACAATGTAGATAGGTCACTAATATTGTCCGCTAAACCTTGGGACCCTGCATCAAGAATACCAAAAAGACCTAAGTATATCATTGACGCAAACGAAAGACACAGATATAAAGACTAAGAACAGAGAGATAAATTAAGAAATCTTACCAGAGAAGTCCGGGAAAGATGCACAGAGTCTAAGATATTTAATTTATATGAAGGTAGGTACATATAATTCAGAGTTCCAACTTATCAGAAAAATCAATGAAATACGAACAGAGTTTCGTGCTTAATCTTCAGAGTAATTATCAGAGGTGTTCGCATCCACCGGGAGGGGTGTATTTATATCATTTTTCATGGAATATTCTAGTAAATGAATCTGATATCACGAATTATTCGTTCACCTGATCGAATCGCGAAACAAAATAAAAAAATACCACAGATCATACAGAACTACAAGCATAAACTATCGACATTCTTGCCGTGATTAATTAATTTGGGCAACTAGGAATTTAGATTATGACAATTTGAAATTAAAGACATTAAGCTATATGATTGAATAAAATATCACAAACAATTTAACCTATCACGATATTATAATTCTATTTGAAATAGGTAAACATACTAGCGACATCTGTTGTCAGATTGGGAAACCATTCATCAATACCGAATTGGTGATCGATGAAAAGTTCCCCCCAAACCCTACAGATGTCGTCATAGGTACAACGTATTGTTTACCGAAATCAAATTTTAACGCCACTAACAATTTTGCGTTACAAAATAACTGACTTTTCAGAGTTGATTTGAAATTTAAATCGGGAATATGATTGTCAGTAAATAGCTCCCACCATCGCCCCATAAAATTTTACTTTTTCCTATCTAAATTTATTTTGAGCAGTCAGCATACTAACTGCCTTCCAAAATTTTCTGCACATCAGATTTGATCTGTAAGTCGAAATTGCGGACCCTGAGCTCCGAGTTCGTCTGGGCCTCAGATTGGGCAATCAGGAAAATACGTCTAAATGATAATAAGCCATACTAAGCATTTCCTCGTGCGGAAATCCCTACGGATACCTCCCGCCGAAGTCAGCGAGGATGATTAAGTCGAACTCGAACTGACCAAAAACGCACGGCCATTAGGTTCACGCCCCGGCTGACCCAGGACCAGCGAAGGCCCTCTCGGGTATGAGACCAGGGGGAGGGTGTCCAGGTGTCCACATCTTTCTTCGGATAGGGAGATGCACGCGTCACGTTAAGTCATACCTCAATTGGTTTCATAACAAAGCTCAAATACTTATAGCATGTAAAAGTCAATGTAACTATATAGTTAGTATCCATTGGGGCGAATTGCATTAGACATCCTTCAAGGCAATTGTGGGCTTATCGTATTAACCATTTGTATTCAAATAAGTATATTAGATGCGCTGTCGTGACAGTCGTATATTATTTTGAAACTTACTTATTAGGGCGGTAGCATACATGCTATTTTTGGTATTGGGAACCTAGCGATTTCGGTTATTTATTCGATAAGCAAGAGTTCGGGTTCACAAGTCCTAATCATGGCGACCAAATCTCTTCAGAATGGATTTCACCTAACGATAGATATATTATACAAATTCAATGAGTACCACTGACACGCCATATAAATTCAATTTAAAATTTCATTCCATTCATCAGAATTTATCGTACCTACAATCGTATATTATAAAAAAGAATCGCGAAATATGTTGGTAAGCGCATAACTCGAAGACGGCTGGACCAATTCGAATAATTTTTTTTGTTCCTTGAACTTTACTGAACGTTTTTATGGAGCAGTGGGAACGGGATCAGATTTCCACGCGGCAGAGCCACTGGCAACAGCTAGAAATTAATTCCTATTTATACATTTTATACATATTAAGCAAGTCACCACTCTTCCTGCACTAACTTTTACTTATATTTTATTATTGTCATATATGTGTGTTTAATTTTTCACTCCAGTTATCATACACACATTTATGCCTCTTTTCTTGTTTTTCACAATCTCCTCTCGACTCCTTGCAGACATAAGCAGTATCGATGTACCGACTTGTTAATATCCATATATCGCATACCTCGGACAACAAAGGCGTATCTGGAAAACACCAACTTTACAGGAGAGCCAAAAAACAGTTTGTTTCTGGAATATTAACTAAACTAATAATGATAGTACTTAGTATCATATACCATAAGAAGCCTCTGAATGAGCTCTTTAATATGTATTTACTGAAATTATAGATAGATTTACTGTTTTCATAGTACAGGGAAAATTAACAATTACCTATTTATTGTATTAGGGTTTTCCTTAAGTAACTGTTGGTAAATAAACATACTCCTTTTTTGCTGTTCAGGTATTAACAAAACATGAATCTTATGTAAACAAACGCTTTTATTGCTTGTTTTTTGTCGTGATATACCTCGGAGCTTTTAGTTTTAAGTACTTATAGCACGTTTATTTTTGAAAATAAATAATGAGTAAGTTTATATAAGTATATATTGCAGTGATAATTTATTAAAATTTTATATTGTATGTGACACGCATATGTATTGCACGACGAAATATTTTTCAGAGTAATACATATTTTCCTACATTTTCATAATAACAAAAAATAACTTCACATTTTAATTGGAGAATTGTGGGTATTTAATTTGTTATGATTTTACAAATACTGTACAATATATAAAAAAGAGTTTGGTGGTTAATCGCAGGAATAAAACAAGATTATATATATTTTTTAATATTTTTTCATTTTGTACTTATTATGCTAACTATAGCAATTTTTTACATCTATGAAAGTTACAAAACGAAAAATATTAATTCTCATTATTATATTTCCACAACCATTGCTATATGTAAACAATAATAAAATCAGAATGGCACGCAACGATCTTTAAAACCTTGGTAAGGAACTTTTAACATAATTATCAACTCATAGCACGTCAATCAATATAATATAAAATAATAATATAATAATAATATAAATAATTAATACTATAAAAGTCTTTTTTTTTATACCACTTAGGTGGCAGACAAGCACACGGCCCACCTGATGAAAAGCGGTCACCGTAGCCTATGGACGTTTGCAACACCAGAGGCGTCACACACGCGCTGCCTACCCCGTAGCAACTTTTTGAAGAACCCCATATTGTAGTCGCTTGGGAAAACCACGGCAGGGAGTTCATTCCACAGCATGAGCGTGCGCGGGATGAAACTCCTTTCATACCGCACAGTGCGCACCGTTTCCGGTCGTAGTGTGTGAGGATGAACTCCCTCTCTATGGCGAGCGGTGCGATGATACAAAGTAAACAATTCTTCTGAACACAGGCTATTATACAGGCGGTAGAACACAGTGAGGCGAAGTCCCTCCTGATGTTCAGAGGTTCCTCACCGCCTGAGAGTATGGGATTGTTGACGATCCTCAGCGCCCGCCGTTGTACCGAGTCAAAGAGGCCAAGCTGGCATGCAGGCGCCCCGGTAAAGAGGTGACAGCAGTACTCCATGTGGGGCCAAATCTGTGCCTTATAAAGAACGAGTTTTTGCTCCGCAGTGAAGTACTGCTTCGCCCTGTTTAGCACTCCTAGTTTCTTTGATGCCAGCCTAACCTTGTCCTCTACTGCGGAACTCTGACTGCGGAACTGGACATCGCTGAAGATATCGACACCAAGGATCCCGATACTCGAGGAGATGGTGAGCGGTGTGTTCAGGAATTGGGGCACCACAATAAATGGAGTTTTCTTAGCGGTGAATGCACATACTTGTGTCTTAGTGGGGTTAAATTGGACCTTGTTTAGTCGTCCCCAATCGGATACTCTGGTGAGAGTAGTCTCGATTTCAGACACAAGTTGTTCGTGACTTTCTTCCACTTCAGAGCGAGGGATGTTTGCATGGCCCGTGTAATATGCGTCCCCGGTACTGTCGTCTGCATAGCAATGGATGGCGTCATCAGACAGCATATCATTGATATCCGGCAGAAACATGGTCGGGGACAGGACGGAGCCTTGTGGGACACCAGCGTTATGTTCATGCGGTCCGAGCAACTGCCATCGACGACGGTTTGGATGCTTCTGTTGGACAAAAAGCTGGCAATCCATTCGCACAGTCTCTCTGGGAGTCCGTACGATGGCAGCTTCGCTAGCAGACCTCTGTGCCAGACCCGATCGAAGGCCTTAGCTATGTCAAGGCTGACAGCCAGTGCCTCACCCTGACTCTCGATGGCTTGCGCCCAGCGGTTTGTGAGATACACAAGAAGGTCACCGGTTGAGCGACTATGACAATAAATCGTTACCTTCAAGGTATCTCAGGAGCTGTGTGTTTATAACACGCTCCATTACCTTCGAGAGGAGGGAGGTTATAGCGATAGGCCTGTAATGGGACAGGTCTGTTCAGTCGCCTTTCTTAGGGACCCTGACGAATGCTGTCTTGCACGAAGCCGGGACTCGTCTCTTGGAGTAAGAAAGCGCAAAAAGTCGTATAAGTACTGGGCACAACCAGGAGCGCACTGCTTGAGCACTATTGCCGATATACTATACTAATCACTTTAGTTCCTGCCGAACCACCCGTTGTGTAAATTTAACATTTAAAGCAAATTAAAAGAGTTAAATACCTCTTGCACTTTCACTCTGTGAAAATACCCATAAACAACTGGCTATTTCATTGACTCCACGATTTCCGATCTGCGCATGGCACATGTAGCAATAGCCTTGTTTCTGAAGAATGTAGTATATAGTAAATATCAGCACTGGGTACTTTATTTTATAGTGGAATATCCCCACCGGTGATTGCGGTATAGAAAGCACCTTTTCTAGATCAAAACACGCCATGGTTTTTATTTTAGGGTCGGATTTTAACTTTTCTATTTCTTTAAGTTCTCTTACAGTTTCCTTGTTCTTAAGATGCATATTATCATAATCACTTGTCAACTGTTTTTATTTTTTCGTCTGCATTTTTTGAACGCTACAAATTTCGCACATATCTTTTTTGGGGCAGAAAAAACCTAAGTTAAACTCATCACAATTCACATTATTAAGGATTGAGTACACATACGTTTCAGAATAAGTTTAACAATGACGCTTAAGTGAAGTTACGAAAAATGTATTCGAAAATATACCGTGCAATAAAGGAGTAAGTAACTTACCAGTACACATCTTTTAATTTGACTGGAGCAATAAAGACTGGATTGCAATTACGTACATAATGTTAATGGTTTAGATAAATTATGCATCGAGCAACTATATTTGCGTTTTCTTTGCCAGTTAATTATGACATTTCTTACAGAAGTAGCTTTTGTATTTTTTTAAATTATTTTCATGGATTTTGTAAGGAAAATTACGAAAAAAATATGGAACATGTGTCGAAGTATTTTACATCGAATGGTGAAATAATAAAAAAACGCGTATGTGTATACACACCTTTATTGTCCGAGGTATGCGATATGTATATAATATCTTCTTCTGTCGATGGCATTTTTGAGTTGCCATCGTGGTGTAATTCGTTTCACAGCAGCGCCGCTACTCACGGAGAGGGCTTGAGCATAGGTTTCGCTCTTCGGGAAGGCTTTACTACGTCCCCTTATAATGTTATGTAATGTAAGTTCTGTGTGTACAAAGCTTAAATTAATAAAAGAAAACACAAAATTTCCAAAAATAACTCGAATATTCGTATTGTCCACATTCTCAAGGCTGACAGTTTGATATAAATGTAGGCAAGTCAACAAAATAGTAACTATTGTAACAATGAGTCTCTGGCTAGCCTTTTGTATCATATTGACTCTTAGCGCACTAAATATGGATGGCACTGAATGTGCGTCTAAGATTGATAACAGAACTTGTGTCCGCCATGGCGATCCTGTAAGTATTAGAATTATTATAAATAGTTATATTATGAACGTACCTACATACATTCAAGTATTATATATATTTTCATCTGGCTCAGATCTTATCACAATTGAACATAAAAGCATATAAATATAGTTAATAAGTATTAGGTACATAATTATTATACTGAAGAAAAATATTTTACGTAATAATCATAAAAATTATGAAGATTAAGATGAAATAAACAAAACAAACGCGTCGTGGAATTCCTTCGCATCGCATGCCTCCTGTGGTAACCTTCCCAGAAGACTGGCAGCATTGCCACGTTGTATGGTAGGTAATGACCTGAGAAGAAAGACCTAAAGACTGAAAAAGAAAAACAGAAGAAAGAAGTATAATAGGTATTTTGTAAATTAAGAAAAAACCTAATTATGTATAGGTAGATGTGTGTGTGTGTATGTGTGTAATAGTAGTTTCAACTGATAAAAATTAATATATTTGGCCAACAGTAGGTACAACTATTCGATCCCACGTAATAGAGGCTAAGCCTATTGCCGTCAAACGGGAATATTTTCATGGGCTGAATGTTTACTTTCGGAGAAGAACAGTCCTATCCCTCAGTCACTTTCTCCGACTCCCTCCCACGAGAAAAGGTGTTAGTTCTATTTACTTCACTGGAAACCAAATAACTATACCAATTTTAATTGACTAAAAACTGCTAAAGTCTGCAGCCTGTGGATGAGCTTTACGCAGAAGGAACTACGATCTGTGTAGGTCTACTATGTAATAACACGTTCAGGGTGTTTATGGAGAGACGGTTCGGGCGTCGGAGCTCACAAAATGACTTCCGTCTTTCATGAGCGCAGGCCACGGCGACGCGCAAAATGCACCTCCCCATTTCCAGGAGCTAAATGGCAACACCATGGTGCCCACATTAGGTAAGGAAATCTCCTCCTACACCTCCTCCTCCTCCGTATTATTATTATTATTTATCTACGCACCTCTCAACTCCGACATGAAAGCCCCAAAGTGTTAGTAGCGCCCTGAACAGCAATTGTTTATACCATATGAGGGTACTAATAATTTGTTTTTGTTTCAGTGTGTTAATAACATTCAATGTTGCTCCAACTTAACATGTCATCGATATGCCAACAGATGTCAGGTTATCAACACATAAGAAGAAATAATGCATTCTAGACCCTAAGCTGATTTCATCAGTAAAAAGCCTGCCATCTTAAACAAATGTCATAACATTGTGGAATTGGAATGTCAAATCAAATCAAAACAAATCAAAAATCATTCGTTCTGTATAGATCATTAAACGGAACTTACAAAACGTCAATATCAACAATATTTTATAGGTTAGTTAGGAAATGGACCACACCGGTTCGAAACGCGGCTCGACCTGAGAAGAGAAGTCCGGCAAGAAACTCAGCGGGCTTTTCTTTTTTTTTATCTATTTACAATTATTTACTTAGTCTGGCTACAAAAATTAGCTGAGTAGCAAGTTGAGTGAACCGCTCATTTCCAGGCTTGTTTATCATCCAAATAATCCTGGATTTTATAATAAGCTTTTTGGCATAACTTTTTTAAACTTATTGATAGGCAAATCCCTAATTTCATTACGGAGCATATTGAAAAAGGGTTTACAAATGTGAATAATATAATCATGGTAGGAGATAGACAGTCCTCCACAGCGAGCAAGAGAGTAAAGATGGGCAGACACACCCAGTTCCGGCAGGTTTCATCACACCTAACGAAAGCCTGGCGCCTGGACATCATCTCCAGTGGTCATTAAATCGCCTACGGACCCAAGTTGGTCGCTGCACAGAAAATGTGGCGAAATGGGGTTATTTCGAACGGTCACAAGGGTCCTGCGATGCGGAACCGACCCCAGTCCATGTCGCACTTGCTCTCTTGCTCACTGTGCCCCTACACTTGCATCACCGAAGAATTTTGCAAGCAACGGAAAAGGCTATGGCTGTAGCCAACTGTTTAAGTAAATCAAACAATCGACAAATGGACCCTCACGGAGCTGCCGCGTACTCGCAACCAAGACCACTAACCATTAATTCCAAACCATTAAAATCAATAATATCTTGTAAGCGAATTTTAACATGAACCATTTTAGTGTAAACTACTAGTACCTAAGAGAATATTTGATGTTGAATATAATTATACTTTCCTTAAACTATACCTACTCTTATTTTTACCAGTACCAATTTAGATATTTGCATTTAATTTTCATTAATAGCATCCCTTTATGAGGGAATAGGCATTTCTAGTAATTAAAGTTGTGAAAAACTATTACTTGTGTTTCATTTTCATTTTTTATACTTAGGTCTTCAAATTGACTGCACCTCGCTTCGCAAGCAAAGGTGCAGTCCAAAAAATGGTGGCCGCTGTTACAGGTACATACTGTCCTGACGGCCTCTACAGTTATTTTTTCGCAGCCCACTTGAAGAACCTGAGACTGTAGGATAAAGGAAACACGTGTGCTGGCAGAGAATTCCAGGCTTTCATGGTGCATCATAGAAAAGAGTTGCGAACCGCTTAGTTCATGATTATGAAAGAATATTAGCAAACTGAATTAAGTACAAATATTACCTTTATCCCCTCTAACTAAGCTTGTGTTAGGAGTGGCTTCTGATGAAGTGAAGATGTATGTAATTACAGATGTAAAAAGTATTCACGTCAAAAGTATAAAGGCTTTAAACACACAGGCGCGTTATTTTCGTCGATACGTTTACGCTTGTGACGAAAGCATCGTGCAGCATATGCCTACTGCTATTACATCAGTGCAGCAGTATGTCTTCCTCAGAATTATCATTTCAGCCACAAGACGTCCACTGCTGAACATAGGCCTCCCCCATCGGCCTCCAATCCGACCGGTTGGAGACGGTGCCGGTCTGCATCCGCGACTTTGACTATGTTCCGTCCACCTCGCAGGAGGCCGTCCCACGCTTCGTCTACAGGTACCTAGGAGGTTTCCATTCGAGGATAAAAGGTAATCCGCAGACGAACGAAAGTGGTCGACATAGCCTACAGGGTTAACAAGCTGAAGTGGTAGTGGGCGGGGCACGTAGCAAGAAGAACAGATGGCCGTTGGAGCCGAAAGGTTCTTCCTCAGAATACAGAACAATTAGTATTCTGAGCAGTCTTCATAGTCATTGTCTTAATCCATACTGTCCTAAAAACCGACATCGCAATAACATAACCCATCTTGGACCTATAAAGATGCGATTTCTATCCATTCGACGGTAACTGCTTCCTGCCCGGTAGTAAATCCTTGAAGGTCAACAAAACAAAACACTTGATGTCATAAAAATACATGTTTTAATTTAAAAAACCGAAGCCATTGTTCTCGGTCGAATAAAAAAAAAGAATGAAGCAATACATTTGTGATTAGTGAGCGGGGTCTGGTCAGATTCTAGACTGTCAGTGCTGGTGAAGATGTGGCTTCAAGTCCTCAGGAGTGATCGGTGTCTGACACTTCTTCGCAAACCTGTGACACTTAGTCCCGGCGCAACATTGACTGTCGTTATTGCACTGAAAAAAAAAATCTGCGTTCAGAGACATACTAGTAAATAAGGCTTTTGTTTATTTAGCATTATTATATTTCTTATCCATATTATGCATAATGTTATTCTACTTCTTACTTCACTATTATTTTTCCGAAAAGTACTTTTTTTATTTATGGCAGTCAATTTGACTGATGGTAGGTACCTAAATTGTGGGCAAAGTCTCAGGAAATAGGGTCATCATTACAAACACGTACAGTGTTACAATGAAATGGTGAATCTTATCCTACTTCCTGATAGCCTTCGTCACCAGCTCACGTGTTTCCTTTTTCCTACAGTTCCGGGTCCTTTAAGCGGGGCGTGAAAAGCATCTGATGAGGCCGTCAAGCTGAGCGCCACCATTGTAACACTTTACGTGTTTGTAATGGTGACCCTCCTTCCTGAGAGTTTGATTTCAGCTTGCCATCAGCCGGGTTGAAGTAAAATTCACGTGCCCTAAATTAAAAAAAAAAAACAGTATTATGAATCCTATCCTACTTCCTACTTCCTGACAGTGTTATAATTCCTTTCCTACTTCCGAACAATGTTATGATTCCTAAACTGCTTAGTTCTTAACAACAGTATGAATCATATCTTACCAGCAGAACTATTATGAATTATATTCTACTATCCTATCATACTTCATAACAATATTATAAATACCACTCAGAAACAACACAGAAAATGAGTGAGAATAAGAGGCTTCGTGCGCATACGTTTTTCCCCATGTAGCCGCGTCCAATCAAAAAACTGTATCATATTACTTTGTGTAATTTAGAATAACTTAACTGAGAAAAAAAATATACGCGGAAAAGTATTTAATGAAGTAATGATAAAGAATCAAAGAGAAGAATCAAAGAATCAATTTCATCTATTCAGTTTAGTCACATAAATAGCACTTATGAATGTCAAAGTTTTACAATAATTATGTACCGGTCTACATTTGTCAAAAATATTATAATTTGTAATAAATAAAATATTTAGTAAATAAATCATTTGAAAATGATTCTTTCGCTGGTTCGGTAGTTAAATCTCCTGACCTGAAGAGACCAGCAAGAAACTCAGCAAGATTATCGTTATTCTTCATTTTCTTTTTAATACATAGTTCTGTTTATTTATAATAACTGGCTGAAAGAGCAAGAGATTATTATGACCACGCATTTTTATCATCATTCGTCTACTTTATAATCAAACTTATATTATCTACTAGCTGACCCGCGCAACTTCGTCTGCGTCACCCCGTTTTTGCAACATTTTTCATTCCTGCTCCGCACCTGTTGGTCGTAGCATGATGTTATATACATATAAACCTTCCTCTTTAACCATTCTATCTATTAAAAAAACCGCATTTAAATCCATTGCGTAGTTTTAAAGATTTAAGCAGACAAAGGGACATGGGGACAGAGAACGCGAGTTTATGTTATACTATGTAGTGATAACAAGACTTATACTTACATCGTCTCCATGTTTTCCACACGCACTCACATTATTAACGTTGATTAAACAAAGGGTCAGTGCAACGAGCAACACGATAGTAGTGAGACGGGCCATTGTGTGCGATGGTAGTTGTGTACTGACGAACACAGGCGTGCTAGGTGCACTTGAGACTTGTGAACACTAACTTGATAAGCAAGGTTATTATATACGTTGAGAGGTCAGGGTGCATATACATTAACAGATATACTACGTTTGGCAGAAGTGTAGATATCACTACATAGTATAAAACAAAGTCGCGTTCTCTGTCCCTATGTCCCTTTGTACGCTTAAATCTTCAAAATTACGCAACGGATTTTGATGCGGTTTTCTTAACAAATAGAGTGATTAAAGAGGAAGGTTTATATGTATATAACATCATGCTACGACCAACAGGTGCGGAGCAGGAATGAAAAATGTTGCAAAAACGGGGTGACGCAGACGAAGTTGCGCGGGTCATCTAGTGTATTATATTCTAAGATAGGTCATTTGGATTCAATGGAAGTATAGTTTTATCATCAGTTGTGAATAAAGGTAACATAACATGACAATTTATACATAATTTCTTTTTATATACATACAACTGATATACCTAAGTCATAGAATAAAAAGGAAAACTCTGGTCGGTTCGTGTCCGGTGGGGGGTATCCGTAGGGATTTTTCGCAAAATAGAAAAAAAAGACCAGTGTACCTATATTTTGAAAGATATGCATTTATTGAAAAAACTTCCTTATATTAAAAGAAATCGATGATGTACCGGTTTACCGAAATATTGTGAGCCTAATTTGATGACAATATATTTTGTAATAATTAAAACTATTTTAGGTAATGCCGTTGCATGATACAGCTATCATTATCCCGGTTACCCATGGAACTACTGATACAAAAAAACATATCACTAGTTCCATAGAACTTCCACTTTGGAGTCTCCTTCTCTATCACACCTATTTTATCTCAGCTTTTACGAGAGCGGACTCACTAAAGCTTTATCCATAAAACAGCACTCTTAGGAGAAATGGCTTGGGCTTCAAGGGTCTTGTAGGGACCCCATATGAAACATTAAATCAGTGTTGTGGAACATTACCTTAACAAGAATAAAACATGAATGCATCGTCAAAAGTTATCGGAATGAACGTTATCATTATTCGTTCTGCGAAGTGTTTGTGGTTTATTTATTATATTAAGCTTATCGATATAAATTAATAGAATTGATGAGTTTGTTTATAACAATAAAAAAACAGCTTTTAGTAAATAATACATATATGTGATCATCATCATTCTCCGGACCTCATCGTATTTTTTTAATACGCTTAGGTGACAGGCAAGCTACAGTAGGTAGGTACCGAGCCCTTTATCGTTACAAGGGGCGTCACATTCGTGCTGCCGACTGAAAAACTTCTTGAAGAAGAGGTGGGGACGGGGACGGGCGAAGTTAAAGAGTGTGACGCCTCTGGTGTTGCAAACGTCCATAGGCCACGGTTACAGCTTCCCATCAGGTGGGCCGTGTGCTTGTCTGCCACCAGAGAGAGAACTCTGTAGTGAGCACTGACTACCCTACTCACCGCTGGAAACACAACACAAGGTTATTATTAAGCCACGGTATTCTGTAGGGCGGAGGTACTTCCCCAGTCAAACTGCTAAACTGGGACGGGAGATACCATCACATCCTACTTCTATGTAAAAACCGCAGCAGGTAATAGGACTTACAGTTTTATCCTAACCATACTGTTATCAATAAATGAAAAAAAATTATATTCTATAACTATACTATTCTATAATAGATGAATTCTACCTACTAATTGTCAAGCCACTGAGATTACAAAAATGTTATTGAATATTAAACTTTAGCTCTATTTACGTTATTAATAATAACTTTATGTTATAGCTATACATGTGCCACTAGTTTTATTTGGACATCACTTGTTAATTGTGCCTACGTCATACTATTGTAAAATCAAGTTACACCGGTTTTACCAAATAAGACTGCTGCCTGTATTTAGCACTGCTTTATATAGTTTTAACTACTGATTTTGGTGATTTCGTCGGGTCACAACCGACGTCCACCAATTTGCAACAATTTTCATTCCTGCTTCGCACCTGTTGGTCGTAGCATGCTGTTCAATCAGTTAGACACTGCTAGACATAGGCCTCTCCCAATATCGGGAGGCTCTGGCCTTCTGTTTCCACGTTGGCCAGATATTTAATTACTTTTTTTTATTTTATTTTAGTATTCTAAGGCAATCTACACAACGCCACCTAGACCCATGGACCCAAGTTAAGCTAAGCTATGCTTAATAGCTTAACTAGCTTGTGTTATGGGAACAAAAACATACTGAGATATTTTTTTTGTTAGTACATAGGTACATATTATACATAGAAAATCCTCAGACCAATGCAAACATTCATCTTCATGCACACAATTATTTGCACTGAGCGAGAATCGAGCCCGCAACTCCTGCGCAGCAGTCGCATTCACCACCATCGCGCCTACTAGGTACTACTACTTTGATACAGGGTTTTATTTCGAGTTTTCCTTCTGTCGCAGTGATATCGTCTGCGTATCGACTAAAGACTTCGGATGAGATGGGGTGGTGTATTCTTTCTCCGTCACGGCACGAATAGTGTTACGTGCAAGGTGTTAAATATCGTCCTCTTAAAACAAAACTCTATTAATAAAACTGCATCAAAATTCATTGCGTAGTTTTAAAGATTTAAGGATACGTAGGGACGGACGTACGCCTGTCTGTACGTACACAGCGAGAAATATCTTTGTTTTATATTTATTTAGTGATTAAGCTGCAAAGTTGAGTTTGAGCGGGATCTCCAAAAGGGTCACATAATTACGTGGTTTCATTTTCTAAATTTGTTGTTCACGTTTTTATGTGTAAAAATGATGGTGTTTTAAACATAACGGCTTAGGCAACGTGGACAAGTTTAGTGTAGGAAAGTAGAACATAACAGGGAATTGTGACTTTTCGTGTTGCTGCCAAATTCTTTACTAGAAGCTTCTAGTAAAGTCTCCACTACTTCACTACTACACTGACTAACTATATCATCTGTCATCGTCAACAACAATCATTCCAACTAGATTATAGTGAATAGTGGTAATACAAAATGAGAGTTGACATAAAGATTCTAGTTACCATGTCATAATGCTCTCGAGTTTAACTCTAACGAAATAAGCAGGCGTTAAACATGATGCTATTTCTTATTAGTGAAGAATGTAACACAAAAACAAAATTTATTAATTTAGTAATAAAATCAAGTTTCTTGTGTTTATTGAACCTTTTATTTAAATAATACAAATAAGCAGTAAATTTTATTTATTTGTATAGAATCTACAAAGAGATATTATTTGGACGTTGTCATGTTGCATCATGAGACCTTCAATTTGAGCATTCATAATATTTTAATCGGAGCGTTAAGTGTTAGATATTATCAATGGATTATTCCTAGAAGTTCATAGTCATTTTTTATGTTAATGGACTATGAATCGATAGGTACCAATAAAAGAATCGTTTACCTATATATATACCACGAACATGATTGCAATACAACGATCTGAATCATTACACTAATATTTGTTTTAATGTCTTTAATAGTTAAGTAAGTAATTATAAATCACAGATGCGGTTAGCACTTCAAAATGTTTCACAATATTAATTAAATTATATTTAGTAATTTAGCTATATTCTGTCTATAGATTTTGTCCGTCAAAGAAAAATCAAAGAATCCATTTCGTTTATTCAGTTTAGGCACATAAAAAGCACATAATGCATGTCGAAGTTTTACAATAAAATTATATTTGTCAAAAATATTCAAATTTTTAGTAAATAAAATGGTACCTAGGTAAATGAATCATTTTAAAATGATTCTTTCGCTGGTTGGGTAGTTAGATCTACTGAGAAGAGACCAGCAAGAAACTCATAGTATAAACTCGTACTCACTATATAGTGTAGCTTTATTTATTTATAATAATCGGTGCAAGGGCTAGATATTAGGATGACTGTGCAATTTTATCATGAATATATTCGCCTACATTATAATAACCTTTATCCATCAAACTTCTACATCAAAATCTTTGCACTTCTATTTTACTACAAAAAATTAATAAAATTTCAACGCTCTTGACTTTTGCATGTGATTTAGTTGCACATAATTATTTGTTTCAAAGGATGGCCATCACAATCCAGGGTGGAAACGCGGTGTTTGTGATGGCCACTTTTGCACCGAGAACGATCAGGAATGGCTTTTTAGTGGACGAAATATTATGTTGTATACTGACATGGTCTTTAGCATTTAGTTTTCAAGGTGACTATTTTGTACTTTTAACATTTAATGAATCGAAATCCATTACAGCAGTAAAAAAATACTAATAATTAGTTTAATAGCTAAGCAATAATAATTACCCTAATACTAGCCAGATAGGACGTCCCCTAGCCAGATGGACTGATGACCTGAAAAAGGCGACTGGGAGAAACTAGATGCGGAAGGCGGAGGATAGGGAGCAGTGGCGTACATTGGGGCAGGCCTATGTCTAGCAGTGGACTGCGTTAGACTGATTGACCCAAATCCTATATTTCAAAACAATATCTTATCGGCTTTAACTGTGAATACTATTAAGGATAACAAAACTATGTTAATAGCTAGTAACGTTTGAAAGAATTTCACATAACAAAATAAACCAATGTATCACGCAGTATGCGTTTATCCGTTATCTACCTATACGGGTTAACACAGTGTTGTCAGCGTAAAACATTTCACCCAATATAGGGTAATTCGCTGTTATTGGAGTGGTAATATTTACGGTTACTTTCTATAACTGGAGAATAATTTTATAAATAAAATATTACTAAGTATGTTTGTTACCTGCGTTCTAAAACATTATTAACTTTTAGGTAGTGCTTAGATAATGTTTAGATAGCGCTGAGTAGAATGTTCTAGAATATGATAAGAATTCAATTGACTCGATTGAACTTCGATTGAATTTTTAAATAATTTAAATGCGAAAACTGATTCTAGGAAAGATAAATCTCCTCATATTTACTACGTATGGGAGGAACCTTACTATCTTCTACTAAATATTCAATTGTTGCGACAATAAGATACTTTTTCGGAACTAAAAAATTCCCATTGTAACACCTTCGTTAGCCAGCGGGGGCAGTTGTATTGAATTCGAACCGACTAGAACTAGGTTTCTTAAGACTACTACTTACACAATAAGTTATCTACGACTTTGAAAGGTAACATTAAAACACATAATAACTTGTAATGAAAATTGGGAAAGCAATTTTAAATTTCCAGATGGTAACACTTAGAACGCCATTGCGGCTAATGCTTGGCATATTTCGAGCCCATACATATAGGCCGGACAACAGACCACTCAGTTAGTGTTGTTTGTTATTTTGAATCAATCACAATGAGTCGTTTCAGTACTATCGTCCTAGTTGTACTCTTCGTTCAGTATTCTTTATGTAACGTCATATCGAGTGCAAAAGACGCTCCTAAACTAGATGAAGACAATAATGTAGCTGTACCTGTAGAGAAAATTGAAAGTATTGATGAACAAAATGTACTGATAAATACAGAGAACCGTAGTTGTGCGAAAATTGGCGAATTCGTAAGTATTAATTCGATGTATTTATTTGTTTGTGATGTTGTTGAGTTAGTTTCGATTTTGTTTTTGTATTTAAAGTTAATTATGTTTGTAATAAACAGTTGATTTTGTGGCGGTAGCTTCTTTGGTCTACTCATTGGAGTTCTTTACTATTGCATTCTCCAAAGTGTTTAGGGATTGTTTCGATGGTGTACATGTGTTTGAGTATCCAGTAAATAATAGTTGGTGCAAGGTCTGTGAAGTGGCTCCAACTTCACAAATGCATATTTTTTTTGTTAAAGAATTTTCGCCTAAACCGGTTTACTTTGCTTAAGCCGGTAGTTGTTAGTGCTATTTTAATGTAATTAAAACATCATCGTACTTACTAAATTATTGTTCATTATGATGTAGAAGTATATTTCAAAGACTATTGTATTATAAAGGATTATGAAATAAATATTGTGATTAAGATATTTTTTTGTACTAGATGAGATTTTTGATAAAATGTAGGTAGGTACTTTTGTATAAATAAAATGTTTATCCTTAATACAACATTTACTTACAGATATTTTTAATGAAAAAGTAACATTGAATTGTTATTGTTGTTGAAATATTTTTTGCAATATTGATCTTAGAAGATAGATAAAGATTAGTTTACCCAGATAGATAAGGTGACGGGAATCAACATGATTATTTGAACTGGCTATCTTTAGACTGGTTTAGTCATATTACATTTTATCCAATTTATGTACTTATAGAGGAAAATATTAACCGCGGTAGCCTTGCGATATGGGTAATGGACTGCTGAGACGAAATCTTAGGTTCGACCCAGGTTTTACCATGGCACACACCAATGACTTTTCGATGCTTTTCGAAGTTATGTGTGTATTTATCGCAGGTTTATAAGTGCCCGGTTCATAAGATAGGGGTAGCTATACTGCCACCACCTTTTTTTTTCAACTGATCAAAATAGCGACTACTTTGCGATAAATGAAAAAAATATTTATGGCGTACTTTGGACAGAACAAACTTGAATATTTACGATAAAGTTTAAACGTACTCTTATGAATATTGTCGAATTTATCCTTCGTTGCGTAAATACGCACACCACACTTCCACTTGCTAATTGCTTCAGAAAATTTCCAGTACAAAGCTTCATATTATTCTCATTAAATATTTGTTTATTTCACTGGGATGCCATATTGAGTGCACTATAGCTGCATAATACTTTGAACTGCTTACTGGGGTCTGCAAGGGCGCAGTTAGATAAGAATAAGTTATTGATAGCTTGTGTCGATTATATGTAAATAATATGCCATCACTATATTGTAGCTAGTACATATTACGATGTTGAAACTACAAAACAGGATAAATTTAATAACCTTGTAAAATGATTTAACGGCTTTGTTATTTATCATTGAGGTCGCAAGACTTTCCCTGTCCTGTCACTTGGGGCAGATGAGTGCGGGTCTGAGGGTGGTGACCTATGGATGTTTGCAACATCGAGGGCGTCACATTCGTGCTGCCGACCATATAGAGAAGAGGGGGAGGGGGGAGAAGGTTAAGAGAGTCTTTGTGCTGTAAGTGCAGAAGACAAAGTAGGGTTTCTCGGTCTTCCCACTGACGGTAAAACCTAGGATCGAACCCGAGACCTCGTCCGCGGGAATTCATTATATCAATCTTGCTCAATGTGTACTTTGTGCAGTAGTGGCTTGCTCCTTGTGTGTGCTACTACCTACTACCACATATCCATGAACCCCTGACAAATATATACAAATATACACAGTAAGTTATTCTGTTTCAGTGTATGAACCACAAAGATTGTTGTACAAACGCCTGCCTGGGCTACATGAAGAGGTGTGTCTCGTGAGATGGATAGCTTCACATCCAGCTGCAAGACTTACTGATATGTAGACCATATGTAAATATTATTATGTTATATATATGTATTTATTATATACTACATTGCAACCGGTCTTGTCCATAAGTCTACGCTTTATTTTTAATGAAAAAATGTGTTTATTTTGGTGATTAAATGTTTTGAAAACTATTTATTGTATTTTTATTGAGCTTCCGTTTACAAAGAAGAGAATAAAACACAATATACAAAACCACACTGCAATATGTTTGCGCAAATTTAGGTGTTAAGACACTTGTGCAAATATCATAAAGGTGTGTTCACATAAGCCTAGACTGGTGCAGTTATACTTGAACGTGTATGGCTGCCATTAGGCCCACATTCAAGAACGGTACTCAGTTCGGAATCGAGATGACAGGTATAAGTACCATCTGTCCTCAGATTTATTTGACATTCAGAACCAGAACTGAGTATTGTTCTTAAATATGGGCCTTAGTATAGGAATTCTAGTTAGAGTAGGTAGTGCTCAGTGGATGGAGATGGTTCATTATTAGGTATCATTTTAGATAATATAATTCGAGATGCACCAAAGCCCGTCTCCGAAGATGTTTGACAGTTTTTAATATCTAAAAGTACGCACCAATTTATTATGAAACCTAGAAAGAAAGAGAAAGAAAGATATCTACTCCACCAGTAAGCCACTACAGAGGTTACTAGCAATTAAGGTTAAGAGAAAATAGTATAAAGTTCTTATAAAACATTCTGAAATCAAAACTATATAACAAGTTTCAAATCAAGTTATATCGGACAGAAGTCAATGTTGAAACGAGACCAATCCAATCGATCCGATCCAATCTATATTGATTTGAAACAGTTAGCATGTAGTTAGCGCACTAATATCATTGCATTGATCGGGCGAAAAACTTAATGTTTAAAAAAATATTGTAACATTTTGAGACTGTTAGTTTCATACCATCGCCTCAAGATGGTTGTGTCGGAGAATTTGGAATGCTAAATACGTGTTTCTGTGGTTCCGCGGTGAGAGAATTCCCCTTGTAATTGAAGAATTGCGGGTTCGAGTCCCGTCGAAGCGTCCACTTTTTCTGATCTAAATCAATTTGAAACAGTCCTTCAGAATTCTTTAGGTACAGTAATAAATACAGTGGAAAATACAAGTGTGTACAAATATGTATAACAATAAGTTCCACCAAGTGCCGTCAACAGTATAAATAAAAACCATACTAACTACTTTTAAAATGTCATTACAATGTGGGCAGAGTCGTATAAAAAGAACATTCTCAGCGAGCACAATTTGAAAACAAACCAACACAGGAATTTACGACGGGAATTTTAAATAATCAGATGGCAACACTAAAACGCCATTGGTGCCAATGCTAAGCGTGCTATAAATTCACAAACCGGACAACAAGCGAGTCCGTTAGTCATAACTTATTAGTCAGTTAGGTACTAAAGACTGTTGTTTTGATTCTATCGCTATGGCTCGTTTTTGCATCATTATTTTAGTGGTAGTGTTTGTGCAGTATTCTCTTTGTAATGTTGTATCAGTTACAAAAGATGGGGCTAAAGCGGATGAAGAGAATTTGATTGATTTGCCCGTGGAGATAGGTGAAAGTACAAAGCAACCAGATGTAGTGACGAACAACACACACACAACAACAACAATAGCGCCTACTTGTGCGAAGATTGGAGAATTTGTGAGTATTTGTTTGGTCTGTGTTTTTATTTGAATTGTATTCACTATGAAATAGAATTATAAGAACAATTTGTTTATCATATTAAATAACTATATATAAAACACAAAAGGTAGAGAGACTGCAACTTTAGGCATCAAAATATTCCTCCCCATCGATCTCTACCGGAACCGTGCCCAGTAGGCTGGTGGCTTTGCCGCGCTGAATGGCGATGCCAATTCTTTGAGCGAGGTCCTATGGCCCGATGGCGTTGATAAGTCGCTAAGTTTTTTGTATTATCCATTAGTCACCTTCAACTACTCCCACGGGAAGAGATTCGGCAGTCCACACATTTTGATTTTCATTATTTTTAACTGCAATACTTCCGTAAAATAGAGATAACTGAAAGAAAAGAATATGTTGCGCATCGTATATAATATATAGACCGCGGTAGCCTAGTGGATTGGGTAATGGACTGCTGAGACGAGGTCTCGGGTTCGATCCCAGGTTTTACCATGGCACACACCAATGACTTTTCGATGCTTTTCGAAGTTATGTGTGTATTTATCGCTGGTTTATAAGTGCCCGGTTAATGGCAATAGGCTCACCACCTATTCAATTGGGACCTAAACATAAACTGGCGAAATGTGGGTGCTAGCACCTCTGCCTACCCCTTCGGGGATATAAGCGTGAGTTTATATATATCTGGAATTGAATCTGAGACCTCGTCTCAGCAGTCCATTACCCATACCACTAGGCTACCGCGGCTAACATTCGGTGTAATTTACAATTAGGGGGGCGTCAACTGATAATAATGAATGATTACGCCCTTTTTTGAGGTGATGTTTGGTTGCGGTATGGCATTTCATACATACAATGCTCACGCCTGTAATCCCCGAAGGTAAGCGTAGGTGTATTAAACACCCACATTTCGCTAACTATGATTTTCGATCCCACGTAACGCACTTTGTACAAAAAATGGGTATGCCGAAAATAAATTCCTAACCGAAAATGTAGCAGATAATAAATTTGGAAAAAAAATTGACCCGATTCTTTGCTATGCGGTGTAAATTGCAAGGGAATTAATTGCATACTTAGCCGCACAAGCACTACCAATTAACATCTTGGAGAGTATTTGGCATGCCTTTCTATGAAAATTAGTAAATTAGCCTCCCTGTTCTTGTAATGGATTTCCGCCATGTAACGCCTACTTCAATATCTTAACCGTTCTTCTCTTGATGTCGTTTATCTTCACTTTTACGTGGCACCACTAGTTGATACCTCTGGGACTGCCACAGGTACTTGGATTCGGACCCGTGGAACCCCTAGCCTTCAAATCCATAGAACAGTATACCAGGAGTATAAAAGTTCTATTTACCAGTTCTCATGAACCCCCCAAGTCTGAACCCCAAACCTCATGAAATAAGTCTACATCAGTGCCTCATCCGTCAACCAGTAGTTGTACTACATGTGGATAATGTTCCCTGTAGCCTCACATCTCGCCTGGGTAGTCGGATGGTGCAATTAATTAATAATTTTATGCCAATAGCAATTACAACGCTCAGCGTAGTACTATCGCACTGTATAGGTATTTATGACGACGCAACCACAATATAACAGGACAAAGATTATACGCAGTATACATTTGTTGGGTTATGATAACCGCGGCAAGTGCGAACCGACCACTTTCGCTGATAGAAAATCAAATCAAAAATCATTTATTCTGTATAGACCAGTAAACGGCACTTACAAATCGTCAATATCAACAACATTTTATAGATCAGTGACCTAATGGACCACCGGTTCAAAACGCGGCCCCGACCTGAGAAGACTCCGGCAAGAAACTCAGCGGGCTTAAAAACACTGACTACATTAGTGAACAATGAACTCTTACTGCCTTAAACATGTCAATATTATTGCACAAGTAGTTCTTAGAAAATGCGGAATACTGACAATGAAGAAGGGTAATAAGACGGTCCCCACGGATACCAATCCCACCTGAGCCGGTGAGAGAGGTTATGTCGGACTCGAACCGGTTAAAACGCACGCCGTCTCTGGGTCTCTAGTTGCCGGAAGTGAGATAGTAGCGAACATTTCCCTCGCATCCCGGCAGACCCAGGGTCCTTGCTTTCTAGATTACTACTGTAGTGTATTTATAGTATTTATCGCAGGTTTATAAGTGCTCGGTTCATGGCAATAGGCTCGCCGAGTCGCCGACATTGGGACCTAAATATAAACTGGCGATATGTGGGTGCTAGCACCTCTGTACCCCTTCGGGGATAAAGGCGTGAGTTTATGTTATGTTATGTTATTATTATAAACTATTGAGTCTATTATGTAAGTCACCCGCGACTTACTCCGCTATGAGCACCGGTGACTTAGCGCACCGAGTACTGCTCAACTCAGCGGACGCCCTAAGTATTTCACCGCTATCGTACAAATCCAATATAACAAAATATCATTATGTTTCAGTGTATGAACCACAAGGACTGCTGTTCAAATTCCTGTTTGGGTTTCTTGAAGAGATGTGTCTCGTGAGCCGGGCAGCAAACCCTTCGCCAGCAGACATTTTAACACATAAGACTTAATTATGATATTATTCATGTAATGCTATAATGTAAAGATAGAGCTGTAAGTACTTATTTAGGTGCGAAATAAAAAATGTGGTCGTTTGATAAAATGGTTTTATTAACAAGATGAACCATAGTCCCATCACCACTATGGTTCAATTTATTTATCCATATTATATCAGGGTAACAAAAGTAAATAAAAAGCAGATTTTCCAAAGATTTTTTATTGATAGCAACATTCAATTGACACGATACACTTACAACTACCCACGTGTTTGATTACCACAGTGCATATAATAGCAGTAAGCCCAGTGAAATACTTCATACGATTAGATAACTGCAGAAGAATTTGAACCTTATTGTAAATTATTACAAGGGTAATTTTAGATGTTAATTAGGTACAGTAAACGGGGTAAAAGGGAACCAGGGGAGAATAGAGATAAAATGGTCAATGGAATATTTTAACTAATTTATTTTTACTAGATTTCAAATAAACCTAGATAACAGATATTTGATGATTCTGTTCTAACAATAAACTAGTCCAAAGTTTCGTTGAAAGAAAATAACTACAGAATTTAGCTGACTATTTTATCCCTATTCACCCCCTGGATCCCTATTCACCCCATTTTACTGTGCTCAAGAGTTTGGTTTAGTTACATTTCTTCTTTTGCCACTGTACCCAGATGACATTGATGTTTTTACCTGAAGTTGGAATGTAGCCATAGTTCATTCCATAATGCAATAAGTTGAAATTGTTTTCTATTCGCTATGAATGAATCACTTGACACTGACTGAGTTTAATAATTGTATACCTAATAATATTTAATTTTCAAATCGATAAATTTTAAAACGTAACTCATTTATGTGTATTACAATGATTGAAGGGAATAAACTATTTGAATTTATCTTATATATATCATCTTTAATATCTTTAGGAATATATCTTATAAATTTCTATAAATTTTTGTAGTCGTATTATTGATTTTGTCAATAAAAATGGTTTCCAGCAGCGTTATTGAAATAATAGGTGGCTTAGGTCCCGGTAAGTAGTGTAGTTACAAAAATCCATCCTTCACTCTTTTGACTAACTGCTATTATTACACTGTGTCCTATAGTACAGGTACTGGTGACAGCTAGTGATACATTTATTAAAACAATTATATCTAGACTAAAGTCTGTCTTCACATCTTACAAGCATTGTTTGCAAAATGGCGCGGCCTACAGAAGGTTAACTTGTAATATATTTTTGTGTACATGTTGATATGTTATGCGTCATACTTAAACAATTATATGATATGTTTATATATTTACTTTATTATCTACATATAGGAATAATTTTGATTAAAAATAACCTGATAAACTTTCATAAAACATAATTATCCCAAAAATTTTAACTTCCATAAAATATCGTATAAATAAAATGTAAATATTTAAACAGATTTCAACGATAACATAATATTAGTGTTTAATTTTTAAGATACATTTCTAATATGGCGGACAATCCCGACATTACACAACAAGATTTACATTCACTAAAACATATATATTAAATTATGCTAAACGTTTAATATTATAAGTTTTATTTAAAACCTATTCTTTTTTAATGTGATTCAAAATGATTATATAGTATATTATATTTTCAACTAACACCTAACATCTATAGAGTATAAATTGGCTAGAAGTCATGGCACTAAATACAACAATTTATTCTAACACCGTGAACACGATCTAAATGACACAGTTAGTCATGATCAGTAAAAGATAGTGTGAGATCAGCATGAGATAGCCAATATAGCGATTGAACACTTTTACATTCGTCTAATGTAATGTTCTTCTTATGTAATGTAATGCAAACATTTACAGGTACACTCGGGGCATCTTATACTGATCATAATTTTCATTTTACGATATATATTGTATTTATTACAATATTAAAATTAACAATAATAATATCATAATTTTTAAAAATAGTATTTAATAAAATTCTACACCAAGAATAATAATTTAGCAAAGTATATTCGTTGATAATGAGATTTTTATAGAAAAAATATAATATTATTTTATGATATATTCATACATATATAATATCAAGTTATTTAACAAGCTTATTAACATAACTAATAATTTAAAATAAAAATAACACTAATATAAGTATCATTTCCTATAGGACAAATATGTAGGTATATCTTACCTAATTCTTATTAAGATATCATTTTCTTTATTTTACTTGCATACGTGTGTGCAGACGAGCCTGCTGGTTATACTTGGCTAAATTACTTGACTTATCCTTAATTAATTGTAAATATTTACTAGTTACTACAGGAAATTCAAAAAATAAAAAATTGGTAACGTTTAAAATACGGCAAAATATGAAATAATTAACTTTCATATTTATTACAGTGCGACATTTTAAAATTATTTTGTTTTTACAGACTTTTACTTCATTTTAAACATTTTTGTTATGTTAAACATTATAAATCTTAATTTTAATACCGTTCAATAATATAATTTGATTTGTTAATTTTATTTATTTATTCGCTATTAAGTACTTAGTTGATAGCGTGGACTCAAACTGTGGGTTCAATAGAACATTTAGCAACATTTTTATAAATAATGATAATAATTGTAATAATTTCTATATTTCTCGCAACTTAGACTCCTAAGTGTTAGTATGATATGCTTTCTTCAAATTCTAAATTTTAATATATTTTTTAATAACCTTATGATTAAGATAGTATAATATTAGGTAGAATTTGATAATTCAGTTCAGTGATTAACTTCTGGCTCATTAATACCGTAGGCATAAACACCGAGGGTACAAAATTCATACAATGTGCAATACACACATAGGTATCACACACGAACACAACATTTTGAAACATGCTGGAGCATTATGTTCGGTTCGAGACCGAATTCAACCTACTGCAAAAATGTATTCTGTAGTTTATCATGCAGATCAGAATTTTATAATCAAATTTATTGTTTTTAAAAACTACTAATTGTCTCACAGACGCAACTTGCTTAATTTTTTTTAGCGTTAGTTTGTAGTTACTTTAGGTACGAGTATAATAAATGAAAGTTATACATGACGATTATTTTTATTTTTTACGGTATTTATGCTGTGGAAGTGTAGCGTATAATACGATACTATATGTATAAGTGTATATGTATAGACATTTAACAAGATAATAATATAATTTTAGTATATATTTAAACTACAACTACAACTTGATATGTTTTAAGTTCCACTTAATTCTAATCTTTGATATGTCTTTGATATTCCTGGCCATGTCTAACCATGATAGTCGACGTTTGATATGTATATTTTACTTAAAACTATTGATTTATTTAATTATAATTATATCGCTCACTTAATCCAATACTGGCAACTGGCAACACCACAAAACCACCTGGAGAGTATCATCAAACGTATCGCACTTTACTAAATAAAAAAATCCTATTCAAAAATAGGAGATTTTGTTTCAGAGTAGGTATACATGGTTTTTTATCCAGTGTGAGTTTAGTTTGAAGCTAGAAAGGAGTCATTTCTTCTTTCTCATAGTGTTAATTCCAGTCGTAAGCGAAGTTGACCAGACCCCAGACTTCGGGGTGCTTTTATAGGTCTATTTCAAGTTTGGCCGAGCTTCGATATTTTCTGTAAAGCGATTGCCACCTGATGTCCACAACCTACTAGCGACATCGAAACATTGCAGCTAGACACAGATATCCGACCAGTTGTTGAACTCTTTAGAGCGCTAACAACCTAAGCAACTGTCATAGATGTTCGTATGACAACCAGGACCGATGGCTTAAGGTGTTCTCCGAGGCACGACCAAACCAATGCAAATAGTATTCAAATATTTGCACTGAACAGAGACAGAACACGCGCCCCGTGCGTAGCGGTCGCGTTTACTATCGTCACGACACGGGAAAAAAACTGTACTTTTGTTAAGCTGTTATTTTAGGGTTGGTTAGCCTAAGATACCATTATGGCATACAATGTTAATTTAGCGTCATTTTCAGTTAATGTCGGTATTGGATAAGGTGTGTGATGTAACTATACACTTATTATTTTGCTTACCTATTAACATTATCATTACCATTGTAAATATGTTATAAATAACTCATAGAAAATTCGCGATAGTCATTTCTAAAAAGATAAATGCGTTGTAAGCTTAAAGTTAAATAATAAAATCCACTACACATTTAAAATATTTTACAAATCTAAGTATTATGTTATCACCACAGCATTGACATTTTAATCATTTTTTCATTAACACTAATGCATTAATTAAACGTTTTACTTAATGTTATATATTTACTAATTATGTGAGATGTATAAGTTATATGTATAGGTAAAATAACGACATGAAATGTGATTTTGTGCTTGAAAAAATATTCAGTCAAGAATAAACATTGACATTATAGATTTTAGTATTCTTATAAATGATTATTATTTTATATATTTCGATATTATAAGATTTGTACAAATATTGTGACAAAAAATAACACATATTGATTTTGTGAAATAAATTTTGTCGTGGTTGCCATCTTGGACCGATTATCATAAATTACATATATTTTTATAAAGTACACATAAATTACATATATATTTGATGCACAAATATGATCTTGGTTTGCTATTAAAATGCTATATAATTAATTGAGTATATTGTAAAAATGGGGGAATAAATATTAAAATGTAATAAAATTCCGTTAGATATTAAAAGGTAGGTACTTTATTTATAATATATATAAAAATATGAGGTTTTATAAATATATAGGACGATTGGTTTTTTTGTATCATTAACCTATTGAAATTTTTATGAGGCATCGATTTGCAATCAATATATTATTTAATAAAATTGATCACACTTGTAACCACTTTTGTATATAATACTACCCTTTTATATATTTATAACCAGCCAAATAAAACGTATTATTATAGTTACATAGGTATATTTTATATATATTGTAGGTATTTTTAAATTCTTAAGTGTCTGTACCTAGTGTATTCTTGTTTCTTTACTACTAGTACAAGGTATAATAAAACAGACAAAGAACAAACAACAAATGTATAAATATAACATGTAAAAGCTCTAAACATTGAAGTAAGTAAATTTTAAATACTTTTGATATTTTGTATATATGAAATTTTAATTATTGTTGCAGCTCTGATCATTGTGAAAAAGTGCTGTCAAGAAAAAATATCGTGAGACAGTTTTTCTTAATGAGATAATTATATTCTTTTTGATTTTTATAATATAATGTACATATTATACATTAAATTAAATAGTAGTATTTTATATTTATTTAAATATAAATATAATAAATGCAATCACTGACAACTGCGTGCGATATCATCTTATCAACTCTAAGAGCAAAATTATTCACAAAATTCTCCAAATTTTCGGCTGATTTTTTCTAAATTTTGAAAAGGCGTACCGTTATTGATTCACAAATTGGGAACTCTTTACCCGGCAATCTTACGCACTATATATAGATATAAATCGAATATATATAATGTACTTCTCTAACAAATGTAGCCCAAAACAATTTTGACGTACACACTTTTTAAATTCATTGATAAATATTCTCTAACACTAATAATAAATAACAACATTAAATGCAACTAATAATTTAGAATTATTAGCTATTGATCAACTAAACGGTGACCAAGCCACTTGAAATTAGCATAAGACATATAACGGCAATAGTTTATAATAATTATATTTATAATAATTAACAACTTGACTAAGTCGATTTATAAAAACAAATAATAATTCTTCTGTTAGTGTATATTAGATACAACTTCGAAATTTGATAAATAAGTTTATATTTAGGTGCTTGAATATAATTTATATATCAATAATAATAATATAATATTAATATATCATTGATAACATTATTTTCATAAATTTAGTGATAACTTTCATTTTTTATAATGTTACGGATGTATATAATACATATCTAATGTAGGTATATACACCATTTTGGCTAACATTGTGCAATTATTTTAGAGATGTATTATTATCCCCTTGGTGAGGGGAGGGGGGGGGAGGGTTGAATAGGTATTCTACTTATGCCCATCCTCTAATTGACTAACAATACAAAGAACCTAATTGCAAAATGTCCGCAACCCTTTATATAATTGTTTACATACACCTACTTTTTTCATATATTTTTTTTACTAAATTCATGTCACTTATATCTAAACATTAGTCTGCTCATGATATGTTTACATTTCCTCATACAATGTGTGTTAATTTTATTAATTAATAATTTATATATTAAGAAGTATATATCAATTTGAAACATGTATAATAATTTAGTAATAGACAACATATAATTATATTTCGTATAAATTTAAATTGTTATAATTCAGATCAAATTTGCGACGATTAAGTTTTTTTTTTTTAAATTTTTATAAAATTTTCTGACTTTTAAGCCGTCAACGTCAATCTAACTTCGCTTGGCGGGAATATTAATGCCCATAATTTTGTGACTCCTGAGTCTTTAAAGTTCTTTTTTTTCTTTTTTTTGCAATTTTGACACATCAAAAAATAACAACATCCTATGCAGTTGAAATATCTGCTAATCTCAACCATTTTCCAGTACTACTAGAATGAACTTGACCAGCAACAATGCGCCACTTTTTGTAGCTGTCATGCCTATTGCACTACAAAAGGCACCCTATTTCTATACAGATAGGTGTCAAAATTTAGTTTCTTTTGCGTTCCAAATTCATAATTAATTACCGCGCCACCAAGGAACTGTGTCACATTTTTGTTCTAAACACCATGTCTAGTAGCATACCTAGGAGTCATTTTCTCAATTCAATCTCTTCTATTCCCATTCAAATCAAACACACTTAAGCCGTCTACATTTTTTTCAGTTGCCTACTAAACATTTAATAATTTTGCATCTACCTTCATTCTCGATACACTTTCTATTTTTTTACGTCTACCCTCATTTTCAAAATTCTTTTCAAATATATGCGTGTACCTTCATATTCAAAATTCTTACATCTTGCTTCAATTATCTACTTTACGAGCTTGGAACATCAATTTCATGGAATCTAGGGCTTCTTCAAGGGCTTGCCTGTAGGCCTCCGTATTGGTAACACTAGAGGACGTAAATGAAGATATACAGAATATGATGGAGTCTTTCTTGGGGTTGTAGCAGCATCCGTACCCGTCAGGGCACACTGCGCCGTAGCCCATGTACGTACCATCTGTAGTTGTGGTGACCTGAATGAAAAAGTGAAATGTTATAATGAAATGTGGTCTTTATTGCAAATAACAAATTCACCATTCTTGGTTTTTGTTAGGTAAGTATTTGAAAAACGTTAAATTCAGGATTACGAACTTGAATAAACAAAGTTATTCGAGAAACGTCCTTTTAAGGAACTTAAAAATAGGAAGTTTTTATTGCCCTATATGTTAGTAATCATACTGCCGAAATAGACAGCATACCTACTGCAGAACACCTCGTATGAAATTATATTGGCCTCACCTGACTAGTACTCATTTTGAATTCAAACATCTGCTTGTAAGCGTCATCGCAGAACACAGGGGGCAGTTCCCCCAGGGTCTCCCGTGCCATCTCCCGAAGACCCAGAAGGTGGTTGTCGATACCCTTGCCGAGGATATTGGCTTCCATGATGGACGTCTGCTTGCGAGCTGCTTCTTCGAACAGTTCTAACTTCTTCTGTTCCTGTTGAAGATTGAAGAAGTAATATAGATTCTAGAATACGATACGATACCATGAAACATTGACAGTTTCGGACCCAAATTTTAGGCAATTCATTCCATGGAATATATTTATACTGAAATGGGATCTAAAGTGAATGTAACATTTCGGTTCAGCTTGCTAGAAAAGCGAAGTGATTTCATCGTACAATGATGGATCGGTGGTAGGTATACAACTTTACCGACCGTGTCAGTGAACCTGCATGGTCTTAGACTAAAAGAATAAGATAGACGGAACATACAGAAATGGCGCGAGAAGTCACCTAAAGTAATACTAAAGTAGTACCATTTCACTTGCTCTCATCTGAAGCGTGCGGCGAAGACAAACTCTGAGGGTTCAATGCTAAATTTTTCATTCGTGGTGGCTTCTTAGACACTACAGATACCACAACAGTTTCTCACTCCATATAAGTTGAAGGACACCTTCTTCTGACCCTCGTCGCTCCCGTCGTTGAGGGGCGAAGTCTCTGCGGTGCACATGGCTGCGGCCCAGGCGAGGGCTGCGCCGTGGGCAGACCGGATGTTGTCCACGCGGCCCTGACGGAAGCGACGCAGGGAGGCAGACTCGTATGTGGTGACCAGGTAGCCATATAGTCTGGTTTTGATGATTAGTGGGTTTTAGAAATAATTACTGATAGAATGGAGAAAATGAAAATGGTTTACAAAAAAACAGTAGTATGTAGTACACGCAAATAATCTGTGATTTCGTCCATGGTGACTTCGTTATGGGCTTCGATTTTTCAATTCCTATTATTTTCTATAATAAATGTAGTTTATCGCCTATCTGTTCATGAACGTCGTATCAAAATAGCTGTAGCCGTTTTCGAGTTAAGCAATGCCAAATAGAAGTAAACATGGATGAAAAGGTTAACCAAACCTTTTTAATATTAACTCACAAATATATACTGCTACGAGATTATAATATTTCAGATTAGAGACTCTTCAATTTAATTTATTTGTATACCTTATCGTTTACAAATCCGTAAATATTGATTTGTTTTATATTAAAATTTGTCGCATTCTTAAGTCTTGTGCGTATACGCAATGTTGCGAAAAAAGATATGAAAGATAAATAAAATTGAAAACATTTTTCTCTTATCTGGTCTTATTAATATTGCACAAGTTTTTAGATACTACCGACTCTATACGCAATGCTGTTCAATAATATTGCACAAGTTTGTTGACTTCAAACGAGAATTCTGAAGTGCGACAAACACACCTAGTATGTACTTCAAGACGTGTTGTAATAATTTATCTTTATGCTGCCCACGGCTTCGCCAGTGTGGATGTCAGTTATCTAGTAGAACATACTTTAGTGCTTAATAGTTTCCGCAGCGCATGAAACGAAAGATCTTTTAGGGCACTTTTTTACACTTTCGGTTAAGTTTTAGGAAGTGATAGGAGGATCCCTAATCTTTTCCACCAATAAAATATAGCCTATACTCAGGGTGAATGTAACTTTCTAGTAGTAAAGATATTTTGAAACCAGTACAGTACATTTTCGGTTTATTCATTACAAGCATACCACACACACAATTCAAAAATCTAGGGCGCAGTACACGTTGTGTGGAACTTCGGCTCAGGCGTAGACATTATTTTTATTATAATAACACTGTTATTTAGTAGCTGAAGTTATGTAGAAACCAATAATTATGAATAATTTAGTACCCACGCTTTCTTAAAGGAATACATACGACACACACATTCACATACACATTATACATAGCAATATCCAGACTAATGCAAATATTAATATTTAATTCATGCACACAAATATTTGCACTGAGCGTGGGACGGCATCCTGAGAGGTGAACGGATGCCATAGTCAGAGTCGTGGTTACGCATTGGGTGCAGACCACCTCCAATCGGTGAGATTGGAGGCCTATGATCAGCAGTGGACTTCCTATGACTGAAATAATGATGAGCGAGGATCGAACCCGCGCCTCCTGCGTTATCCAAGGCATTGCTATTACGATGCTATTGTTTTGATATTATATCATATAGAGTTGGTAATTTTTACTGTGGTGTTTGCGCCCGATCCGCATTCGCGTGAGTTGCGCTTTAACAATAAACTCACTTGTAATACGCGTACTGTATCGCGAGCTGTATGTACACGTCGGGGCTCGTGCGGCAGGACTTCATAAACTCCCGGCCGTAGCCGCGGTATGTGTATATCTTGAAGTCCAGGTCGGATATAGCTCTGGAAAAATCCAATAACATCCAAATAAGGAACATAAAAAGAGAATGTATTGAAAATTCTTGAAAAGCAAATTAGTATGCTGACTGAAATTTAGATAGGAAAACGTGACTGCTTCGACTGGGTTTGAACCTGCAATCTTTACCTTACAGGAGCTAGGCCACGAAGCCTCGACTGAATTATTTAAATTCTCGTATACAACCATGTTTGTAACGTCCCCTGTAAGGGAAAGATCGCGGGTTTGAATGCCGTCGAAGCACTCCCTTTTTCCTATGTAAATTTGAAAAAAGGGAATTTATATAAAAGGGGTCAAACGGATCTTTGGAGCTCAGTTAATCTCATCTGAAGTAGATAGGAACACCCCTGATTAATGAACAAGATTCTGATGCAGCTTTTCCCCTGACACCTTCTTCAGACGGAAATGATTCCCATAAGTCCTTCATGATAGAGGGACGCGACGATTTATCCTGTCCCAATTGAGCAGTCCGACTGCGAAAGTATCACAGACCTACAGAATACCGCGTGATGTGTTGTTTATCTAGTTACTAAGGTAGCCAGAGCACACTGGAGACTTTTCGTGCTGGAAGACCAATGGTCTCCTGCGCTAACGGCAAAGAAATTTTCTCAACTTTCGCTTCCCCTCTCCCCAAGATATTCGTATGACAAGTGGGACGTATAGCTTAACATGTTCCACTATTACCGCAAGTCTTACCGGTCAAGATCCCTGGCAGCCTGCTCAATGTTCCTCTGCACCTCCGGCGTGACGTTCCATTTCATAGCCTGCGGGGCAGGTAGCAGAGCAGGTGGGGGTGCGGGCCGGTCCGCCACCTCAGCCCGCGCCAGGGCCCGCTCGGCCAGGCGGACCACGGCCACCCCCTCTGCAGCGCTATGTTCGTAGCACATACCTACTGTACCGTCTGATGATATTATCAGCTGCAAAGAAAGGATCATATTATTGTAGAGAACTGCCACAGTTCACCAGCTTCATCTTGGTTATACGTAACGGCAACACGTTTTCCGTGAGCTTTCTTAGTCAGACGGTTATGCTTGCATGTTTTTTACTGTTCTTTGTTAACACAATAAATATATTTTACAGGATAAACAACTGCTGTACAAAAGCAGTCAAATACAAATCATAACGAATAGTAAACGTTTCAATCAATCATTCAACTAGCTTATTGTAGCCCACTGCTGGACATACGCCTCTCCCAATGTGCGCCACTGCTTCCGATCCTCAGCCCTCCGCATCCAATTAGTCCCAGCCACCTTGTTTAGGTCATCTTTCCATCTGACTAGTGGGCATCCTAACTTCAGTGTGCCTTCTCGCGGTCTCCAATTAAGTACTCTGAAGTTTCCACAATAACAATTCAACTAACCGGTTAAAGCACAAAATATGCACAACATACACTCTATCAATAACTTAAAACATGGTAGTTACTCCCGTAAAAGTTGGGGACAGGAGAACATAACCGAGGCTCCAAAGTGCAAATTTTAGTCGCAACGGGATATGATGATGACGTGTTATATTTGGATAAATGCAAAAATTATTGAATCCAAAACTTCAATAAAGAAAGAGTCAGCTGGAGGAGTTAACAAGAGTAGCAACTAATATGATAGCTAATCATCACTATCACTATCACTACATAGTATAAAATAAAGTCGCGTTCTCTGTCCCTATTTTTCTTGTCCCTTTGTATGCTTAAATCTTCAAAACTATGCAACGGATTTAGATGCGGTTTGTTTTAATAGATAGAATGGTTAAAGAGGAAGGTTTATATGTATATAACATCATGCTACAACAAACAGGTGCGGAGCAGGAATGAAAAATGTTGCAAAAACGGGGTGATGCAGACGAAGTTGCGCGGGTCATCTAGTGCTGAATATTTTAATCATTAAACACTCACCTGCACAGTCTTATCAAACCACCGGTTGGCGGAGTGGTGTCTAGTGCCCGCTCCATGCATGGCCCGCAGCATGGCATTAGTCTCTGGGTCGGTGTCGGCCCTATCCCCACCCGCCTCGTCCAAGCACAGGAGGCACAGCGCACGGGAGATCAGCTCCAGGTTCATGCGGTTTGTTTCATCTGAGAGGTCAAACAATGGAGTTTTGGAGATTAGTCGCACACCTGTTTTTTGAAAGGCTAGACAGAGTTTTATTGTAAGTATGTACACATATTCCATCACTCAAATTTCTTAAATCCTGTAGGATTAGGTGGGACGTGGCACCGACCAAAATATTTTAGGCTCAAACTAAGTAAATTAACTTGCGGGGATAGTGGAAGATGTTAATTTAGCTCAACTAAATAAGCAGGATACGGGCATTATCAGTTGTTTCGACTGCCTGCCTGTTTATATAATAATAATAATAATAATAATAATAAAAATAAATCAAGCCGCGGTAGCCTAGTGGTATGGGTAATGGACTGCTGAGACGAGGTCTCGAGTTCGATCCCAGGTTTACCATGGCACACACCAATGACTTTTCGATGCTTTTCGAAGTTATGTGTGTATTTATCGCAGGTTTATAAGTGCCTCGGAGAGCACGTTAAGCCGTCGGTCCCGGTTGCCATACAAACATCTATGGCAGTCGTTACGGGTAGTTGGAGCCCTCAAAAGTCCAACCAGCCTAACTTGGAACTTCGATATCGCCATTGGTCATTAGACCATTGGATGTGGAGGTCAGATGGCAGTCGCTTCACGGAAAATATCGAAGTTCAGCCGCATCACAGTTAGACTGGAAAGCCGACCCCAACTGAGTTGGGAAAAAGGTTCAGGGAATGATGAATAATAATAATAAACTAATTCCTTGTACTTTTTTGACGAAGAATTTCGCAAGATTTCATTTTGAAATGAAGCGGCCAAAATATAGAACTTCATTATTGTATATCCGTTCTTATGTGCCCACATAACTACAAAATGGCAGAACCGATATCTGTATGTATAAAAACAGTATATTTTACCTTTAATTAGGTGTTCCCTAGCCCTGGCCCACTGGTCCCTGTTCATGGCCGTCAAAAGTCCCACTCTGGGCGCCGGCGGGGCTCCGGCAGCGTCCACCATGGCGTGAAGCAGTTGAGCCTGGATTTCCCCTGGAGTGAGTCTTCCACGGTCTGCTGCCTTAACTGGAATCGGGTAGAACTGGAAACAAAACGTGCCGTTAGAGGTTTTATTATCTACTAGCTGTTGCCCGCGGCTTCGCCCGCGTGGACTTCTTATCCCGTTCCCGTTCCTCCATTTCGAGCATTTGCATATTTATTACCTTTTAAACCTTCTCTGGACTCCCACAAATAATTCAAGACCAAAATTAGCCAAATCGGTTCAGCCGTTCTTGAGTTTTAATGAGACTAACGAACAGCAATTCATTTTAAAAAATAAAGTTTATCAGATTAAGTTTGTCAGGTGTTCAAATTAAACTATTTACAATTAAATAAGTATTAATTGTGTGCACAAGTATAACGAAGGTACCCGATTGTACCCGAGAGGGTCATCTTGAGGCCGAAGATGACTTTTCTCAGCCGGGGTAAGACGAAAATATCATAAGAGACAAGGCATCTGAGATAACCACTTCCATTAAATAGTTGAGGTACTTTGCAGGTGAGGTTAATCTTGATAATGGTTCATACTCACCAATCGTGTATATATACATACCTACATATGCTCACGCCTATAATGCCCGAAGTGGTGGGCAGAGGTGTATTAAACTTATTAAATTTTGTTTATAAACTGTTTTTAAATTAAATTCGATCTTGAAAAACAGTACTTCCTAAACGATTGATGAAAAATTTCGTATTACTTTTTACAGCTGACACTTTTTAAAAATATAATAAAAGCTGCTGTTTACTTACTGTTGTCTCATTCATACATAAAAAAAATCATAAAACTTGGATTGGTCATTCCAAAGAAAATGCAAAAATGTTAGTACTGAAAATTGAATTTACTCCAATTTCTTCAAACAAAACGACAATTTCATATGTAACGACCTAATACATCTACACAAGTATACTTCATCTAACTTATAAGTCAATATACTTAGTTATAGAAAATGAAATAAAATGTAACCCACAAAAATATTACGTCACAAATACTATCTCTCAATCTTGTCACCCGTTGTTAACAAGATGACATAAGTGATTTAGAGAAGTTCTGTCCCTTCATTAAGTGAATCAAGTAATAGAGTTACACTGTTATCTTAATATAAGTAATATAGTATTAATTTTCACTTAACTCAATAATAAATCTTCCTTAATACTCGTATAAAAACGAAAAGAATAGACGAAATATGGGTGGATGTATGTGTAAATGTTTATTACTCTGTCATGTTAAACAGCTGAGCGAATCTGGCACAGACTTTGGTACAAGAATTGATTATATTTGGCATAACACATACACTACTTTTGTTTCAGGATTTAATTTTAAGAGAGCAGAAATAAAATTCGATGCAAAACCGCAGATAGCATTCAATATTAAATTATATTTTAGTTAGTAAGTAACGTCAAAAAAACTACTCACATAGTTTCTGCAAGCGACCACAACCAGCTCTTCTTGTTCTTCAGGACCAGCCTTCACAGATGGAAGCTCCAGCCGGTCTTTGCCCACCTCTGGGATGCGACATACACCCAATAATCGATAGAACTGTTCCATGCAGAGGGGCTGGCCTTTCTCGCGACTGGTAGCTCGTTCTTGTGGCAGTTCACCTCTAAAACAAGCCAATAGATTAAGGAAATTACATCTCACCGCACTACAGGGAATTTACCCTCAAATGACCATGATTCACCGGAAATGGTGCGCAACGTCAGGTTTCAAGCATAAGGAACGTCACATTTGTGGTGATGATCCTGTAGTCTCTCCTGAGGCTGAGAATTTCCACAAAGCCTATCACATCCAAACTACCAGATTATTCCACATAATGTGTTGATTCTTCCAATTTGGTTCTTTAAGAAACCATTAGAATGTTTTTACAGAATCGTCAGACAAGTTTGACACCCTTAGTGTTACACACGTTCCTATGAACACGGCCATGGTAACCGCTTCGCACCAAATGGGCTACCTGCTCCATAATTAACATAATAAAATCTTACAGAATTGATTCTTGTGGATTGAAGTTACTGACCTGTCAAGCATCTCCTTATAATCGAGTAGATCATCGATGAACAAGGCACCAAGGTCGGCGACTTCTTCCATCTTAGCAAAGTGTCGACGAGGAAACACCATGCCTGGATTAGAATTGATGGGAAGAGGCAGCCGCACCTTCAGGTACATGTCATTTAGCCACCAATCTGTTACCTGAAACAAAAAAGTTATGTGAAATTTACTGCAGAAGTTTCCCCAAACTTCAAATTATAGAATAACATAACTTACGAAATTATCTTGGCGTTGTAACCTTGTCTAAGAGTAAATAATAAAATAACAATATTTACTAAAATAATATTTATTTAAAGCCAACCATCCTCATAATGTTCAAAACTGTAAGACGCAGTAGGGCTTAAAAAGAATATAGTTCTTCTGTGACGACGTGTCCTCAAAGGACCTATAGTTCCAAGTTTTGGTTTATAAGTCACTTTGTTATTTCTTCTGTATTGCAACTGCAAATGGTTGTTTTGGTCCCCAGAGAGTGTCACAGGCCTCTGCAATACAATGTCACGAGTCAGGGGTCTCATCTCCTTCACGAAGTTGGATGGACCCCACAATTTTCTCTTGCCTGAATCGATATTCTCTTTGTAAATGTTCGGTTCCCAATTTACTTTTGTGTTTGTGAGTGGACGATCTAAGACGTTGACCATTTGCTTCTGTATTAAAGCCACGTTATTTTGCATTGGAGCAACTGTACTAATTTTACGTTTCACATTTGATATTTTATCAAACCTACGTACTTCGTATGAGTCAGGGAATACTTGCTCACTATTTACAGGAGGGAGAAAGAAAGTTTTTGGTTTATATAAATTAGGCCATTCTGATTCTATAGGATCAAATTTAGGTCTCAAAACCTCATGTCTTGGATTCGATGTGGCTACTGCTCTGTAATAAAAATTATTTGGGCCCTGTCTAATGTTGTTATTCAAATAACCTGGAGTTGCTAACCGATGTTGGGAGAAGAAGTCATGTGTATTCATAGTCATGATTTCTTTTTTCCTTCCTATATTTATTCTTTTTACTACAACTGGTGGTATTTTTGGAGGTAGTGCCTTCACTGGCTTTACAGGAAATAGCTTAGTTTTCTCGTAAGAACTAAGTAGAGATTCTCGAGATCCTAACTTAGAATAAACTTTCTTCATTAGTTTTATGTTCGAGTGTTTACTATGAGTCAGAAGCTTGTTCATTTTATTATTCTCATTTGATTTCATTGGTAAATGTTTAAATCTATTATTTTTAATATTGAAGTGTATATTTAGATTATCAGGAGTACAATTTGATGCTGTTAAAAACTGTCTAAACTCAAGTGCGGAGTTAAATTTGTGCCTAAGAGTTTTTAGTATAGCACAAGATGTAGTCGGTTTCGGACTCAACTTACGATTACGTTTCGGACTTTCAAAATCCTCTTTAATTGGGGGCTGGTAGGTATTGTACTTTATACTTTTTGTAACTGCATAGTTAGGGAGCCGTAAGTAATGTTTTCTATTTAGTCGCGAACTAAAGATCTTAATTTTTTTTCTCTCCTTTGAATTAGAGTCAATTGAATTAGTGTACTTTCTGAAAATATATTCTAAGGCACTGTTGCGAATATTAACTGTACCTATAGGTTTTGTGTCAGTGTCCTTTGTAAATGATGTAGGCAAAAATGAATTATTTTGTTTAATAGTAGTTATGTTAGATTCGTTATTATCTTTAAGTTCCTCGGTAACCGCGTACTCTGGAAGACTAGGTGTATTTTGTGAGGAATTTACTGTACTATTAATAGTTAAAATGGGCAGACTAATTTGGTTTTGTGAATTCTTCATATCTAAATCTTTCAATTTTTTTGTATTTTGGGAACCATTACTCAAACGTGGATCAGAGAATTTTAATGTTTTATCAGTAAGTGTAGGTATTGCGATATCTGATAGATTGGTTTTAGTTTCATTATCATTTTTATTTAATTTAGGATTGGGGCTCACCACAGGTACGGACACACCATGTGGATCTTTTTCTTTACTTCGCGCAATAGATACAAATTTTGAGTCTAGTTTATTTAAAAGGTTTATTATTGATGAATTATGATGTGTTTTATTATCTTCCGAAAGTTTTCCACTTCCTATTTTTTTGTCTTTAGCATGTCGGTTCCAAATTGTTTTACTACTTTGTGGGTCTAAAATATAAATTTGCGAAATAATATGATTCTTCGAAAGGGTGCTAAGAGGCAGTAAATGTATACGTGATGTAAAATCATTTATCTTTGAAATTACTTCAGTTGTTGAACTAAGCAATTTTGGTATTTCATTATCATGATTTCTTTGTTCTAATGAAACTTTTGAAGGATCGCTTATAGATTCGATAAGCGATTGTGTTTTAATGTCAACATCTGTTTCCAGAGTATTATTATTCTGCGGTACGACTATTGATATTGGTTTTTCAGTTGAACTTTGGGTTGCCACTTGATAAAAAGTTGTGTCAACAGGTGTTACTGTTATATTTATAGTATTTTCATTTTGTGGATCAATTGAAATTGTTTCTTTCAAGTCTATAACTTGGTTGGTTATGTTTGAAATTGTTGTGACTTTTTGCTTTATAGTTATATTTTTTATAGTTTTATTATCTGAACTATTTTGCTTTAAGACTAAGGTACTGAAAGGCGTTGGATTTGATGATATAGTTTTGTTACTATTTTTAATTACATGCGTTTGATATTTATTTAGTTTATATGTAGTCATACTTGACAATGCTTCTTTTTCTCTTAAATTATATCTTTGAGTTGTGTACGAAGATAGACGTTGGGTATTTGAAAGTAAACTTCTATTTATAGTGTCAAAATGTTGACTAGTGATTGTTTCAAAGTTTATGCTATCAGCCGCCATGGTAATAGGATTAGTGTTTACATTTGTTAAAATCTGTAATGGCTTTAAGCTCTCACTATTTGTAAGTGGTACTTGATTTTCATCTAAGATGTTAGTGATATTACCGGAGGTATTGTAATAATATTGATTCTTTGTATTTGTTTTCTCCTTATTCCGATGAAGTGACTGTGTTGTATAGCTAAGTCCATGTTTCAAGTTATGCCAAAATTTATTATTCAGTATTGTAAGTTTAGGTCTTACTAGTATGACCTTATGAGGAAGATTTGTAGTATAATATTTACTCGTATTTGTTATTATTATCGGACGTAACGATGAATAGGTTCCCGTATTTATTTCAGAATAGCTATTTTTTGAATCATTTTCATACTTGGATTTATTATTCAATAGAGAGTTGTTATCCATACTTATATTGCTTTTTGCTGTAGTGTTTATAACTAAGCTCGTATTAATCGTTTCTTTGCTTTCATTTACCATGAATGTGTAGTTTTTATCAATAATACTAGTCTTAGTAAGTAGTTGTCCCGATTTATTTTCGGTATTTGGTCTATATGTAGTTACAGAATTGTCATCGTAAGTCAACGTTCCAAGTATTACATTATTGTTAGCCGTTGAGCTCGTTTTATACCTAACTATGGCATTTCGTTCTTTATTGATATTATCCATGATTGTTAGTTTGTTGTTGTGGTCGGTGCTTGTTGACATATTATCATATAATAACGTGGTAAATATTTGTGTTCTTAAAGCGTCAGGGGACTTTTTTAATTGGTTAATTAAATATGGACTATTATCTTGAATATTTGAATTATATTTTGTATCAAAGCTGCTGTATAACTGGTTAAGGTTTTTGGTAACAATTTTCGTACTAATGTGATCGTAGGGCGTAATTAAAGTATTTTCTTTGATTAGCATTGATGTGATTTTATTATTCGGTGTATATCTTCTAATAACAGTTTTATCAGTGGTATAATGTTCATTTTTCATGGAAGGCAGCTCTGTTATTACCCTGCTAATGTCGTTTGAAATAGGTAGTAAGTTATTATTTTGGTTATGGTAATTCATTAAGTCCATCGCATTTAATGAGGTAACTGGAAAATTGCTTACTTTCTCTGCGCTGGATATGTTTGGTGCCATCAAAAAATTATTTAATATCGAATTTGGTGTAGACAATAGTGTTAATTTATTATGAACAGAGGCGGTTGTTAGTTTGTTATCTATATTTGGAGTAACTTTTTGGCCAGCTTCTTTTGGACTTACGTGTTTCACATCAATGACATGGCGTCTCAAATGTTGATTATTATCTTTTATATTTGATACTGTCTTTTGTTTTGTATCATCAAAAGTAGTAGGCTCATTAGTAAATTCTGTATTGGTATTTAATTCGTTAGATGAAAGCAAATCATTAGAATTTTCTTGAATATCAGATAAAGCGTCTGGAATATTGATCTCTTTACCTACAGGCAAAAAATCGTGAAATGGTCTAGTTAAGCTTGTATTTAAATCTAAATTTACTTTTGTCACGGACGGAGAATCAATGGACAACTCTTTTCTTTTTACTTTATTGATATGCGTAGATTGAATTGTTTTAAGCTGTTGTTCAGTGTTTGTATTTGTTGATATTTCATTTGAATCGTTAGTCGTATTTTTAGTGATAACAGCAATATGATGTATCAGATATGGAATACTTATATTAATGGTCACATAATGTTTATTGTTTTGAGGTTTCATTTGTCTAGAAGTAGATGTGTTTATTTTAAAATGCACATTGTGATCTGTGAAAATTATATTATGGTCTTTGATATAGTCTGTACTTTTATGAACTTGTTTGAATAAAGTTAAAATAGGACTGCCACTCCATGAATTCATCATTGTGGTATTATTTTGGCTACTTATTATTGGTTTTAACGTCACTAGCTTAGTGATTTTATCTTTTATACCGATTTGTTCAAAAGTAGATGCGGGGATTAAGCGTGTGATATTATTTTTAAGTTGATGTGAAAATTTATAACTTTTTGTAGTATTTGGCAATTTATTAATTTCATTCGATTTCATACCCCAAGAGATATGCTGATTTGATTTTTGAACTGATTCTAGAGTGAGTGTATCCAGGAAAGAGTTTCCCGAATTAACGGCAAGAAATCTGTTTAAGTCATTTGTAGTACTGCCTACCATGTTCGTAGTAGGTTGAACATACATATGCTGTCGTATGTTTCTTACAGGGCTTGTTACAATCTCTCTACCGGGTGCAGAACGTAAATAGGATTTCCTGGTCGGTTTATCTATCTGTGTATTATAATTTTCTGTAGTTGTATAACTGGTACTACTGAAAATTGGTATTGTATTGGTTTTGTGATGACTACGGGTACCATTTACTTGTAAAGGTGGTCTACTAAGTTCAGTTAATAATCGATTCAGTACACGTTTCTTATCAGTTACATTTAACTTGCCGATACCGAGGTTTTTGGTTTTAACTATTTTTTTAAGAATATTAGCAATTTTAGGTTTGTCTTTTAAAACCTTAAGAAGCTTCTTTCGTTTCCTGGCTAATGATTTATTTATTTTTGTATATTTTTTCGTCTTTCTTTTTATTGTTTTTGTCACTCCTAAAGTCATTATTGATTTTTCTGAAACAGACAGATTTGTTATTTCAGATATTTTAATTTGTTCATTAGCATCGTGAATTGTTACATTTTGCGCTTTTATTGCATTACTTGTACTATACTTACTAGATATATTTTGTTGACCATTTTCAATTTTCATTATGTTAAGTGTAACACTAGAAGTACTTTCATTATAATTAAGTGGCTTATTATTTTCAGTTGTTATCAGAAAATATGTACTATTTTTTGTGTTTTCAGTACTATATTGTATTGTGTTGCTACTGGTACTTAAAATGGCATGGGATAAGATGCTATTATTTAGTTGTTTTTCCTCATTATTTCCTAGGACTGATGTCGTCACATTTTTTTTAGGATCATGTTCATAGTTAGTTTCGTTTTGAAGCTTAGTGTTATTCATATTGGTTTCATAGTTATTTAAAGCTTGAGTCGAGTTATGAACAATTTCATTAAATTTGTTGGCACTGACATGTGTATTTTCAGTCTTTTGATCAACACTATCTGTTTGGTCCGTTATATATGGTTTTATTGAGCTTGTATAACTAATACTTGCTATATTTTTTTTAGTTATGTCTCCTTTTGCTATGCCCTTATTTTTTGCGTTTAACTTTTGCAAATGTTCTTGGTACATTATTTTTAAGGATTCCATTGAAATTTGATCAGTGAGATTAGTAGGATTAATAACTATTTTCTTGTGTTTCCTTTTTATAGGCTTTATTGTAGTGTGCACGTTCAATATTTTTGATACCTGTTTATCTTTTGAAAAGGTTGTGGACTTAGACATTACCAATTTTTTATGAATATATGTAGGCATTTTTGTCTTAACCACAGGTACATTTTTAGCTATATGTTTTGACGTAATTTTCTTTCTTGGATGACTTTTCTTCGTTACTTGTTTCCATTTATGGCTCATTGTTCTGGGTGTACTAAGCTGTTTAAAACCTTTGAATAGAGTTGTTGTTCTTTTGAGGTATATATTTTTATTAAACCTTCTAGTAAAGTTCATCCGAGTTAAAATAGCATCGCTATGGTTATCATTAATCTTTTTTGTACCAAAATTAGTTAACTTAATTTGATTCATATTAGTGGGTACCACGGTCAACTCTGTAGGAGATGTCTTGGTTAATTTTGAAACCAAAGGGTGACTCATGTTTTCTGGTTTCTGGTTTATGCTAACTAACGAAAATTTTATTCGATCTTTAGTAGTCTCTATGCCTACGCGAATATTTAGTTGAAATTGATTAGATCCTATTGTTGTCGAATTATTTGATATAAAATTTGTTAGTTGGTTTGTTTTTGTCGTTAGTGATGAGTCATTTATTTCAATTTTCTGTCGTACAGAATCTGTAACGACTTTTGTTGTTGACGTATTTGGAATTTTGGTGTATCTGGTGAAAAATTTATTTCTTATGGTACGCCCCATAGGTTGATTATTATTTTTAGAAATCTCTTTTTCCTGAGCACTATATTTTTCTAAAGATTTAGTATATAAATGATTACCAAATAGGATATTATTGACAGAGTTCTGATATCTTTTATTTTTCCTTTTTTTATATGGTTGTACTGTCACCCTTGCATTGTATGGTACAGTTATGGTATTTATTTTATTGTTTTTTGATACATACACATGACTTGCTTTGGATGTAATATAATCTTTGAGTACACGTTTAGTAAAGTTTCCGTGCATATCATCGGTTTTAAATGTAGCTTTATGCCTAAAATTATTTGGCATATTTAGAGCTTGTGCATGTTCTTCATTAGCTGTTTTTTCAGAGGTTACCTGAAGCAGTTTAAAAAACTTCGAATTTCCTTTTTGAAAATATCTGTAGTTATGTACATCTTTAAACTTAGTGGCAGGTGTTAAAAAACTCATACTTTTGATATTTTGAGTAAAGTCTTTAGATTTTACCGTTGACAAATTAATTTTAGCTTTCGATTTTAGTAATGGTGACAGAGGTTCTGTTACTTTTGATGTATTCGTATCAAGAATATTTTTGAACCCGACAACATCATTCACGTTTACAGTAGAACGTGCTAAAAGAATTGGTACGCTTGTGGACATTCTTTCAGTTAATGATTTCTTCACGTTATTTTTATTTGAAAATTTCACCCAAGGAATATAATCGGAGAACTGTTCCTGTTCAGTCGATGAATAGTTGTTAATGAATGTTGTTTTTATTTCATTTATGGCAATTTGATATTTCGGGATAAGTGTGGTAGACTCAGGTACTACTGTATTAGTCATCCATAGATTATGTTTCGTAATATCCATGTTTTGTTTATGTGGAGTGACTAAGTCAGTGTATGCAATATTTACAAGTGGATTGTTCGGTGTAATATCTGATATTGTTGATTTTTTATATGCCGTATTTGATGCGGTATACTCTATACCTTTATTTAACACTTCCATGCTATTCCTTGTACGGTCAACGAAATTCATTGGATCAGTTTTTGCTGTAGTATCAAATATAATGTTTTCTTTTTCAATGAAGTAGGATTCTTCAGGCATGGCCTCTTTTGTGTTTAAACTATCCATGATTTTAGCAGTATTATTCTGTAGAAATTTTGCATTTGTGGTCATGTTTTGTCGTACTTTATTAACCTGTTTTATATTTTTACCGTCATATAATTCATATACATTATTTTCAGTATTATATAAGTCCGTTGAAATTATTTCATCACTTGATTTTAACGTCGAATTCAGCTTAAAATTAATTTCTTTGTTTGCTGTAGTTTTTGTGTGGGGAAGCTTAAATGTTGTAATATTTTTCGTTTTAAATATTGATACATTTGTAGCATATTTTTGTTTTTCACTAATATTTGTGATACTTTCAATATTATTTATATTATTTACTGTAAATTTGGTGTCTGTTGCAACAATTTCACTAATTGTAACTTTGGGCTCAAAATCTAATATTGAATTTTCGGTTACTTGAAAGTTACGAGTTTTTTCATACTTCGTTTTTCTTGTATTAGGTAATGTGTAATTTACAACATTTTCAGACGTTCTCGTAATATGGTTTTGTGGTGCAGTTGGATTTGTTTTTGTGTCTTGTATTTTCTCTGTGAAATTTACGACGTTTTTGATAGTTTTTGGTTTACTAGTAGTATTGAGTACAATATTTTTACTTTCCTCCAGTGCGTACAGCTTTGCAACTACTGAATCGTTCATTGTAATAGGTTGAATATATTTTGTACTACTGCCAGACGTAGCCATGTTATGTTTCTGATGAATAAAACTTTTTGCAATGTTTTTTGGTCCTTTTTGTGTTTTCACAACATTTTCTAGAAAATTAATGGTGTAAGCAGTATTTTCTACATCATGAAAAGTATGAGCTTTTTCGGGTAAGGCTTCCTTTATTTTTGTTACAGTATATGTAGTACCATGTAAAGTCTTGGCAAGGTTTTCTCGTGGGAAAACTGAATTTGTGATTTTGTCTGGTATGTTGTTTGTGATATTTTCATCAATAATGTTATGTTTCATTTGTTTAGTAAAATTTATCATCATTGAATATTTTTGGTCTGATATTGTATTAACCATACTTTTTTTAGTATTGCTAAACTCATTCATGTTTTCAGCCTTTGTATTCATTGAGTTTAGAGAAACATCATCTGTAATAAACTCACTAAGTGAAAATGGTTTTGCTGTTTCAGCTTGAATCTTTTTAATCATTGCAATATTTGCAATACTATTTCTATGACTAACTAATTTATCCATTGGTTTCACATTCATATTGTTATAAGTCACTTCATAGGTAGGATGTGTTATTATATTTTCAATTACTGCAAATTTTTGAGGTTCTTCAAATGTTGAGTGTTTTGTGTTCATAGGTGGTTTTGACACCGTAATATTTATACTATTTTTAGAATTGCCAAACGTATTCCCTAAAAATGGGTTTGTTGCTTTATTCCGCATTGCTTTCATCAGTACGATATTTGCAATAGGATTTCTATGATTTACTATTTTATCAACTGCTTTCACATTAACTTTGTTATAAGTCACTTCATGTGTAGGATGTGTTATTATATTTTCGATTCCTGCAAATTCTTGAGTTACTTTAAAAGTTGGGTATTTTGTGCCTATAGGTGGTTTCAATATAGTATTAACTATATTATTTTTTGTATTTTCAAACATTGCAGCTGTTGAGTTCGGAGTAATATTATCTGTCATATATTCACTAAAAGTAAATAGGTTTGTTGCTTTAACTTTTTCACCTTCAGTATGAATTTTATGATTTTCTGTTGTATTAATAACGTCTGGAATCATATTATTATTTATCACTTCATGGAATGGATGTGTTGTTGTCTTTTCCATGCCTACAAATTTTTGAGGTTCTTCAAAAATTGAATGATTTGTGTCCATGTATTTTGTAGTACTCTCAGTTAATTCAATGAAGTTATGTTGTAGAGAAGTTGTATTTATTGTTGTGTATTGTATTTCACTTGCGTTTTCAATGGGATGTGTGCCATTCATATTATATTCGTTCCTTATTTCAATACTAGGCCTTGTTAAAATTAAGGTGTTGTATATTTTTTCGGATGCAGTATCGAGTACAACACTATCATTTTTATCAAAGTTGTAGAATTCTGTAAATATTAACTCTTTATTATCCAACGGTGCATCTTTTACAGAACGGTGTGATGTGTTTACTATGTTTTTCTGTATAAAACTTGACTTGGTAGTTATATCTCGTATTTTTGCTATATTTTTGTAGGTATCAAGATCTTTGGCAAAATGCTCATTATTTTCATTACCATTTAGACTCATCAATAAGTTTTTACTAACTGTCGGTTTAAGGGATTCATGTTCATCAAAAATATAAGAATCTTTAAAATTCGGGTCTAAGGTATCAAGTACAATACTTCCATTTTCATCAAAATTGTACAATTCTGTAAATACTGTTTCTTTATTATCCCACGGTGCATCTTTTACAGAACTTTGTTGGGTGTTTACTATGTTATTCGGCATAAAACCTGAATTGGTAATTACATCTTTTATTTTCACTATGTTTTCATTGGTGTCAAGGTTTTTGGTAAAATGCACATTATTTTCATTACTATTTGGACTTATCAATAAGTTTTTACCAACTGTCGGTTTTAGAAACACAGGCTCATCAAAAATATGAGAGTCTTTAAAATTCGGGTCTAAAGTATCAAGTACAATACTTCTATTTTCATCAAAGTTGTACAATTCTGTAAATATTGTTTTATTATTTAATGGCGTATCTTCAACAGTGCTGTACTTTATGTTTACTATATCTTTATGAACAAAACTTGAATTGCTAATTATGTTGGTCATTTTACTAATTTTTACTTTATTATCGATGTCTTTGGTGAAATGCACTTTATTTTCATTACTATTTAGAGTTGTGAACATTTTTTCACTAAATTTCGGCTTTAAAGATTGAGTTTCATAAAAAACTTTAGGCTCTCGATGTGAGTCGAAGATGATAGACGGTGAATTTGTTGATAATTGTGTAATATTTATTTGTAGAGATGTTCGATGTGTGATTGTTTCTTTTCTTTCATTTTCATTCATAAAATTTGTAATAGAATTGATGTTACTTCGATCAGTATCCGTAAGTAATTCAGTCGGAAAAATAGTATTCTTGGTTGCTGTGCTTGTTAACATAGATTTTATTCCTACAGTAATACTTTCAGTATTATATAATTTGTGAAGATTATTGCGGATAACGTTTTTTGTATGTTTAAACGGTGCTTTTAATGATTTTGGTATATCTGCTGTATTTTTATACGCTTCTCTATGGCTTCTTGTATGAAATGCAGTGCTTGAGGTATTCGCGACATTGATTTCTCCTGGAGTTACGAACGATCTTTCTAGGTTTTCTTTTTTAATAGTACTTATATCATTATCCTTTCTAAGTATAATATTTGCATTTTTAGAGAACAATTTCTGATTTGATGATGCTGTCATGTGACTAGTATCAATTTCGTGATAGTCGTAAGGATTAGTAGTTTTAAGTGTTGGTTTATTTTCATAAATAGAAACAGTTCCTTCAACGGTTTTGGTTGGCGTAATCTGACCCAGTGGATATGTTATTTTATGGGATAAAAAGTCTTCTTTAGAATTGAGGTAGAATGATTCATTGAAATGGTTTAATAAATTATACGATGGAGTTAACATGGTCAATTTGGTATTCTGTGGCCTTTTTTGTACACTTTTATTTATGTTACGGTCCAAAGTTTTCATCCTCGAATGATTGTCAAAATCAGTAATAGTATGAACATAAAAGTTTGGCACCTGCTTCGTTATTATGGATGTATATCTATCGTTGTTGATTTTATCTGACGAGATCGAAAATTTTGTTGGAACGTCTGATGCCTTCACAACAGGCATTATAAATGGAATGGATGTTACTGGAATATATGTGGCCTCTAAACCTCTTTCTGACATTTGATTGCTAAGTAAAGAAACTTGCTCTGTATAAGTTGATTCGATACTATTATCTCTCATGATATTATCCGTATCTTGTGAAGATTCTATTTTCATAATATTATGCATCTTATTTGGTGTAAAAGTGTCTTGAGTACTTTTAACTTTAATTAACGGGTCCCATATTTGTTCATATGTTTGCATCCTGTGATTATCAGTATACGTAGTGGACGTGGTACTTGAAATTTCATCAAAATATGGTAAATTGTTGTTAAATATACCATTATCCATAGTAGTTGACTGGATAAGTGAATCATCATCACGGCGTTTATACTTTTTAGTAGTAATAAATATTGATAACGGTGATGTTGAAATTTTAGATGCGAAATTTGAACTCAAGTTTGTAAGTACATTTTGGGTAGAAGGTCTTGTATTTTCATAACGAGTTTGAACAGTGCTCGTATCAGAAGGTAATATATTTTGACTCACAATAGTAATCAATTTTATTGATATTTTAGGTGAATTCCATAACATTTTTTCTGTATCAGTAACTTTTTCAGTAGTGTAAGCACCAGCAAAATGTGTAGAATGTGATTGATTTTGCTTGGTAGTAAACAGTACAACGGAATTATGCCCTTGTCTGTTCTGGTTCGATAAGACAGAATAGTTTATTTCATGTTTGTCTTTAAACTTTTGTTTATTCCGTGTTGATGAATTTATAAGGTCTTGAGCACTTGATATGTCTGTATTTTCTTTATATGAATGTGTCTTGTATAAGCCTGAGCTTAATGTAGTTATAGTGTTATTAGATGTTTCCACTTCTGATAAGCCCTCTATTTCTTTTACATAAGTTTCACTTGTTGGCATTGGTGAATTACTTTGTGTTACGTCTTCAACTGTCATTTGGGTAGTGTGTTTGCGATTTGCTTGTTTTTTCAGTAAAAAGACTGCTGCACTGTCCTTTTTAATCATATCATTAATTGATTGGAGTGCACTGATATTTATAGGATTTAACTTACTATTATTTTGTAGTTGAAATTGTTTTAATCTATTTTCTACATTTTTTGTAGATATTTGTGGTATATGATTCATATCTGCTAATGTTTTCGTGACAACATTCAGAGAGTTGTCTAATTTTGACTCATGTTTATCTGGAATATTAGAATTAATAGTCTCTTTCAACAAGTTTTGAACTGGAAAGTTGAGTAATTTTTGTCCAGTTCTATTCGTTATGGCAATTAATTCAGTCGTATTATGTCTCAATGCGTAGGTAGTCTCTAAAATTGTTTTTCCACCTTTTGGCACTATTGTAGTTTTCTCATTTTCATACTTCATTTTATCCTTATTTTCATGTTGTGTTTCGGCTAGCGTATAGATTGTGGCCTCTGGAATATACTGCGTACTTGGTATTATACTACTTTCTATGTCATAATTTAATGTTGACAAATTTGTAAACAATAATTTAGATGCACTATATAAAGGTTTCATATTTTGCGAGTAATTTATCTTAGTCAGTTTTGGTTTGTTTGTGTTAATAATGTTCAATGTCGTTTCAGTAGCAATAGCACGTGTTATTATTTCATTATCCATATCCGTTGATAACAAATCTAATGTAACATTTTTATTATTGATACTTCTATGTGGTGTTGATGAGGTAGAAATAGAAGGATTGTTGTTCAAAGTACTCGATGGTGTTAGTAATCTAGTAGTGTCTTTAGTCTGTGGCGTATAATTTTCATTTAGATTGTGAGAGGCTTGCTTTGACACTAAAATGGTATTTGTATTCGGAAATGAATGAATCCCCGTTGTGATAATTGTAGAATTATCATCAAGAAGTACTGAACTATCATTAGTGATGGTCTCTTTTTCTGTCATTGGAGCTTCTGTGAAATCTAGAGTGGTCATTGTATTTGTATGTGTATAATGGGTCTGATTTATCGTTTCATGTGATTTCGTATTATTCTTTATAGTGGTTTGTTTTGATACGAAATCATTCAACAAAATAATAGCACGCGAAACGTCCCTCAGTTTCATCGGATGAGTTATGTTTCCTTCTAAATTAGGTAGGCTATTTGCCTTGAGCCCATGTTGACCAGTTATTGAATTATTTGCCTTTGTTAATGACATTCCTTTTACAATGTTAGGTATCAATAAGTTCCGACTTGTATTATTGGTGTTGTTTAGTTTTAAGTCATTAGTTGTATGGCTCGATGATTTGTAGCGTAGTTTTATAACTAAGTTTTTTAGCTTTGAAATTGTATTTTTAAAATCATCTTGAAGTGACATTGATTTTTCTTTATCTTGTTTTTTATATTGAATACTTATATCATCTTGAGAATCAAGACTTTCTATTAAACCTTTCTTACACAAAGCAGTCATCATTCCATTTTCACAGCAAATATTTATATAATCCGTGTGGTTCCTACCGGTAAATACCTCAATATATATTTTTATAGTATCACGTCTTCGAAGATACCTGAAAACTTTGGTTAAATTTTTCTTCTCGCTTTCTGTTAAGTACGTGTAAAGAGATTGTAAATGACAATCTGAATAGATTGTTGTCTTTGGGGTTTCTTCACTTTCTTTTTCTTTTTGATCATACCTTGTATCTATTATATCTATTTCTATTGTAGAATTTTTATGAAGTATTTTATGAAGATCTTCTTCAACGACATTATATTTTCTTAAGTCTTTTTGGTCAGGATGCAATGTTAATATAACTATCAAAGTATGTTTAGGTGAGCTAACTTTTGATTTGGCTTTACCAAATAAATTATATTTCTTTATTTTATATCTATGATGATGTCTTGTTTGTACTAATGCTCTATATAAAATATGGTCTAGTTTAGATTTTAGCACATTTTTAACAATTTGGGCGGCTGCTTCATTATCAGCCGTAGCACTTGATTTTTCGTCATAATCTTTGCCACAGTTAGAATTGTTCCAAGTTTCGTTCGATTTATTGTTACGTTTGGACAGAACTTGTTTCAGATTGAAGCACGTATTGTTATAAATCTTCTTGTAGAGGTCGATCACCTTACCTTCGGTATTAATAGACTTACTGAGTCCCATCAAACTTTTATCACTATTGTATCTATCTTCTTTTGCTTTGAGAGTGTCACGCATACAGGCACATAAGCTCTTCAGAAGTTTTAGTGTTACTTCAAATAAATGTTCATCACTCGTCGCCGCGTCAATCGATTGGAGAATCTTCGTCAACAGAGGATTATCACTGCTTGCTAAAGAGGCTCTGAGTTGCACTAATCCATGAATTTGAACCACTATGATAATGACACACACAATTACATTTCTTATGATCATTTTAGGTTGGTAGATGTATTGACGTCATGTTGGTGGTCACGAGTGAGATTGAATGCGAGAACAATTATGTTCACGTAACTTTGTTTTGGGTTGTAGAGGAAAACGTTTGGCGATAAGGCGGTTATTGTTTGTTTTCTTTCTGTGCACGGTGGTTAATGTATAATGATAGACTAATGGTGGTTAGTGACTAGCTCCACGAGGCGTGATATTCCAACATACATAACATAAACTCACGCTTTTATCCCCGAAGGGGTAGGCAGAGGTGCTAGCACCCACATTTCGCCAGTTTATGTTTAGGTCCCAATGTAATAGGTGGTGAGCCTATTTCCATTAACCGGGCACTTATAAACCTGCGATAAATACACACATAACTTCGAAAAGTATCGAAGTCATTGGTGTGTGCCATGGTAAAACCTGGAATCGAACCCGAGACCTCGTCTCAGCAGTCCATTACCCATACCACTAGGCTACCGCGGCTATTTTTTCCTTTTTTTTCCCATTCGTAGCACAAATTGTCTTCGTGGTCGCTGCTCGCTTATTTCCACGTACTCGTCATAATCATTCGTACGTTAAGCCCGGTCGCATCCGAAACTGTCACCTTGAAGTCCGAAGTCCGCTTTTTTCCAGTCCAACTTTCCAGGCTGAATTTTTTGTTCCAGATTAAACCTCAATATTTTCTGTGAAACGATTGCCATCTTGTTTCTCCATATTGCCAGCATGAATGCTCGCTTTAAAATATGTTACACTGTTCTCCGTAACGCCAAGTCAGTAACCACCTTTAGATGTTCTTTTATTGTTTTGTGTCGCTATTTATTATGATATTGCTAGTTTTAACATTATGACTTGATAATTTTATTACGTTAGTCGGTATTTTACTCAACGCCAATTTTTATACAGACAATATATTATCAAGTCCTTTTTATATAAATAGTATATTGTCAATTTTTTTCGCGTTGTTTATTCTCCACTGTAGCAGTTAAATGAAACAACATTTTCTTAAAAAAACGTCTCGGCAAAAGAAAAACAAATGGCGTCATAATGCGAGTTTAAGTTTTTTAATGAAATTTTTGTTTCATTATGCTTAATAACACGATGGAGAGTGAATAACGCTAGAAAAATAACAATGTGAATTTTGTATAATTCACATTGTTATTTTTTATGCCAATATGTAGTGAGTACTTCCAGGAGCCTTCAGCTTCAGGAGTGTTCCCCTTACACCCTGTATTAACATAATTATATAATTAATTTGATCAAATCACTACATAGTATAAAACAAACTCGCATTCTCTGTCCCTATGTCCTTATGTCCCTTTGTATGCTTAAATCTTTAAAACTACGCAACGGATTTTGATGCAGTTTTTTCAATAGACAGAGTGATTGAAGAGGAAAGTTTATATGTATATAACATCATGCTACCACTAACTAGTGAGGAGCAGAAGTGATAAATTTTGCAATAACGGGGTGACGTAGACGAATTTGCGCGAGTTAGTATAATATAAAATCGGGAACTACTCACCCAATTATCCATCTCCTTCTGTCTATCAAGGAGCATCTCCTGTAGCCTCGGCCCCAGCTCCTCCATGAACCCTCGCGCCAATCCTCGGGAGTGTTCCAGCGCCTGCTGGCTCACCACCACGGATGCGAACTCCAGGTATACCTCCATGGTGGTCTCCAGCTCTGGAACTGGCAGCTTGGGGAGCTGGACATTCTAGACAAAAGAGAAATAAAAACGATTACATTTATACGTACTGTTGGTGGAACATCACAGTACCTATATTGAATAACTAATGTGTTAATTTTTCGCATAACCTTTACGCGAAGAAATTAACAAACATGGTAAATATCCCGATCGATTTAGTAGTGAATTTGTTAATGACCATGTCAATCTAAAATCACACATTATTTAATCTGTTTTTATACCTAATAAAATTAAAAGTAAATGAAATGAAATAAAATAAACAATATAACGATCAGAAAAAGTGGATGCTCCGATGGTACTCGAACCCGAGAACAGTCCCTTAGTTCTCATGATTATCGGTAAATGACTCCCACTATCGCCCCAAATTGTTTATATAGGGAATTTTGAATGCTCTAGGCGTGGTTCCGTAGTCACGTCTAGTTCAGCGGTTATACCATTCTCCCTGTAAAGGACTGGTTGCGGATTCTAGTCCCATCGAACCATTCAGTTTAACAGATGTGAATTAATTTGAACAGCTAGCACAATAATTGCTTTAACTAGGTACAACAATAGTCGGTTGTGGAGGTCCGATGGCAGTCGCTTCACAGCAAATATCGAAGTTCAGCTGCATCTTAGTTAGACTAGAAAGCCGACCCCAACTGAGTTGGGAATAGGCTCAGAGAATGAGGACACTGGGTATAACAATAGGTTCCAGCGAATGCCATCAACCAACAGTATACATAATCTATATCTAAGTAATGGCCACACACCTTGGACAAGAAAGCACCCATCACATCACATATCCTGCATACTTGTTCCAGTTATATAATTTCAACTTAGTCACAGTTTAACTATTATAAAAAAGTCTGTTACTATTTTATTGGAAATAACCATCTTGTCTACTACGTATCTCTTAGATAACTTGGCTCTCAATGATATTGTTTGTTTATTTTTATTTATTATTTTGAAATGTGTATGTGAGTTTGTGATATTTTTGGACATCAGCTTTCTTGAACATCATCTGCACTAACAGGAATGCAACGGTTTTCTCTATTTCTTATTTAATTAAGTAAGCGCTTTAATTTTTTCATTACGTTTAGTTTACAAATGTTCTTCTTTCAATTATGATGGCTTCCCCTGTAGAATTGTAATTTCGCCAATAGCAAGTAAGTTGTAGATATAATACAAAAAAAATTTCTTCCAGAGCCACGTAAGCCACGCCACTAATTTTGTTTCCGTGTGTCCGTCCCCCACGAGATCAGGTAGTCGATCAGGACGTGTGGTTGGATTTTAAGGGGCGATGTTATTGTTATTTCATTAAGTTGTTTACAATTTTAGTCATATTTTTAGTTTTTGACATTGCTTGACGTGGCTTGCCAACCATAGAGTATGGACTCCTACATCCTTGGTTTACAGCATGGTTCAAAGAGAGCTTCTTTATGGAGCCCAATCATGTAATGCAGACATAGAGCACTTTAGTCTTTAATCTTAGTCAAGTCTAAGTTCTTAATCTCCACTAGCGTTCAGCTTGACTCAAAGACCTATTGTATTGTATTGTATTGTATTTTTTATTATTAAAAAAGAATATTAGCAACCGAAGTTACTAATATTCCCGTTAACCCCTCCAGCTAAGCTCAATGGCTTAGCTATATGCTTAGCTTGTGTTTAAAGTTGAAAAAGTGACCTTTACCTACCCAAAAAAGCCTTTCTATCATGGGCAATACCGTCTTTACCATATGGGCACTCGGGGCACGTGCCCAGGGCCCACCACCTTCTGGGAAGGCCACCGAAATAGTGACAATTTCTTGCACATCAACTTAAGAAAAATCTAAAACCCTAAACTTTCCAAAACAGCTATGTAAAGACGGCTCTGATCATGGGGCGTGAGAGTAAGTAGGTATATTACCTGGAAGTCTTCGTCTTCGGAGCCGTAGACCTGTGTGCTCAGCCAGCGCTTCGGCAGCGACAGCAGGGACTCGCCCCATGCTGCAACAATGAAAAACATTCATGAGATCATATGGTTTTATTTATTTAATTCGTCATCATCACATTCATTCATCTTTTAATTTGGAGTCTGGTATCAGTTCTCCAAGCCTTTCTCTTGATTCCCTGCGTCTGACCATCATTGTTGTTCACAACACCATATAACAACGGTAAGTATCTGATTTATACGGCGTGATTTATGAAGGCTGTAGCCGTCAACCTGAGCACCCCGATTGTTACATTGTACTTGTTTGTAATGGTGACCCTCTTTCCTGAGACTTTGTCTTAAGTTTACCATCAAGCAAAGTGAAGTCGAATCAATGTGTCATATATAAAGAAAAACCTTTAGTTTACATTTCTAATGTCGAATCGCATTAATGTATTGTATCTATAATTATGTTATATATCAGTTCAAGGTGTCCCAAAATTGAAATTATTTTTACAATTAAATACTCTATCGATCCATGTTCAATTCTTTTTTCTTTTTTTTTGCTTTTGTTGAGTAAAATTAATATGTAATTTTTTTAAAGAAAAAAAAATGAAAGACATTTATATTATTTTCTTATACCTACTTGTGTATCTACATGTCCGTACATTAAACAGTTTTCTTCTAAACACAGCATTCGCCACCACTAAAATAATATGATAAACCTTTATTATTGTGTTAATATACTTAATAATAAAATGCTCTGCTAAAAATAATCATCATTTTTTTAGATGGCTTTCTAGTCTAAGATGAACTTTGAGATTTTCCGTGGAACGACTGCCATCGGACCTTCACAGCTAAACTGGCGATATCGAAATTTATAGCTCTCTCTCTCTCTCTGGCAAAAATAATATGGACAAAAAATTAACCAAAGTTATAAAAGATTTAGGAACTGTCGTGTGTACCATTGATTTAAATTTCAATTTAAACCCAATGATTTAAGGTAAGTAAATTCTATGCTCAAGCTGCTATTGGAATTATTAAACATACCTTACCATATTCATACCACATAATATTCATTATAAACTATAGTTAAAAACATTTAAATTCATTTCAACTTATTTGTTTATGGCTTTGCGCGTTCTGTAGCAATTCCACCAATATTCCTTAGTTAGCATTTATTTAAAACGTATAATTTTTGAGGTAAACAATCTGACAGCGAATAAATACTGAGCTGTCAGTTCTGACTATCCGTTAAAGAAAAAATGGGGGTACTTTTAAAAATATTTTGTTAAAATGTTGAGGTACCCTCTTATAAAGAAAAACGGGGCGTGAACTGTCGAGGCCGCCGTCAGAGACAGCACCTGTAACGGCGGCCATCACGTTTTTGGACTACGCCTCTGCTTACCATCAGGGATGGTGCAGTCAATTTGACAACCTAAGTGGTGGAATTGCTGAAACTGCAGTTTTCTTCTAGTTGCCAAATGTAAGAACGATCTTAGAGTGCGTTCTGAATACGTAATAATATATTTATACGTTTGTACGAAAGAAGAAAATGTTTGTAGATTCAGAGCTTAGTCAGAGATTATATAGCCTTCATACCACAAGCCGCTTGTGTAACGCCGAATACGTGGAATGTACGCCAAGGAAATGTGACACAATTGTGGTTATAAACATCTCTGTGCTATAGTTACGGCACGCTATGATCACTGTTTTGAGACGACTCGTTTTGTCCTTTATTTTTTTTTGGTGCGCTTAATATATTACAAGGAATTATTAGACGAATAACCAAAAAAAATTTGGCGAGACTTGTACAGACGAAAATAATAAATTTTCTAGGACAATCTACACAACGTCACCTAGACCCATGGTAAGCATAGCTTAACTAGCCTGTTTTACGGGTTCTAGAATGCGGAAACATACTTAATTTTTTTTTTGTAAATACATACATATTATACATATGTATAATATGGGAACCGAACCCGCACCTCCTGCGTAGCAGTCGTGTTCACTACTGCCACGCCACAGAGGTCGTCAAATAAACGTTTTGCTTGAAGAAATTGGAGGAAACCCAATTTTCAGTTCCTACTAACATTTTTGCATTTTTTAGGAATGACAAATCTAAATTTTATGATTGTTTTTGTGTATGAATGAGACAACGTTAAGTAGACAGCAACTTTTATTACATTTTTGAAAGGTAGCTGTAAAAAAGTATCACGAAATTTATCATCATGGATAGCATTTAGGAAGTACTGTTTTTGAAGATCGAATTTAATTTATCAAGCGACCAATAAAACCAAAATTTATTACAGAGTTGTAAAATCTTGAAATCAACTTTCAAACAAAATATAAATAATGGTAATAGCTATTAAATTACGGAAATAACGAACTCATGTATCTATAAGAAAATTTCGGCAATTTCATATGTAAAGACCTATTTTGAGCGATATCTTACTAATAAGATTTCTAAACTGACTCGTACTTTGTAGGTATAATCATGCTCTCAACCCCCACGTACGAACTGGATGGCACTCACAGCTGGGGCCCAGGAAATTGCCACTCACTTGAATCAAACTCCGAACCTCTGACAAGGAATATTTAGATCTTTGTAAATACGTGTTTCCTTCATCCCCTAATCTCGGATTTTTTTTTAAAGAATATTAGCAACCGAACTTACTAATACTCCCTCTAACCCCTCCTAGGGTTCACGTCAGTAGTGTAATGACCAGGATTTGAACACGGGACTTCTCCATCGTGAGACCACTTGACTTGACTATCCACGCTTTTGATAAGAATGTGGAAAGTATATCTACGGGGACTAAGATAAAATGTCACTGAAATTATTGTGGCGCCCTTTACGGCCCTTTAGCTTGCATAAATTTGAGTTAAAATATAGTGTTTGGTATTAGTGCACGAATATTTGCATTGGTCTGGGCGTTTCTATGTATAATATGTATCTATTTACAAAAAAGTATCTAAGTATGTTTACCCGCATTCTAGAACCCATAACACAAGCTAGTTAAACTATGCTTACCATGGGTCTAGGTGGCGTTGTGTAGATTGTCCTAGAATATTTATTTATTTATTATAAACTAGCTGACCCGCGCGACTTCGTCTGCGTCATACCGTTTTTGCAATATTTTTCATTCCTGCTCCGCACCTGTTAGTCGTAGCATGATATTATATACATATAAACCTTCCTCTTTAACCATTCTATCTATTGAAATAAACCGCATCAAAATCCGTTGCGTAGTTCTAAAGATTTAAGCATACAAAGGGACAAGAAAAATAGGGACAGAAAACGCAACTTTATCTTATACTATGTAGTGATAGTGATAGTGAAGGGAAAATGGATGAAGTGGCTCGCATGTAAAGCAGGTGGATCATTCGTCTGGTCTCCGGCGTTCCCACTAAGAAATAAATAAATAAATCATTGGAAAAGGCGTTACTTGTAAACTTCATAAAGCACTATCTTTATCACTTTATTTGTCTTATAAACTTAGAACACTAATAGTAAATTTCATTAATTACACTGTTGGTTTAATTTACAACACAAATAAGAATTATCCATCATTATATTGTCCATTCTATTCTACAATTAACGAGAAAGCGGTCACGTCGACCACGTGACAGATGACGCCATCACTTATGTGGCGGACCGCTAAATTAGACCGCACACATCGACGGCGGCCCTCACTCTACACGGAGTAGCACAAAATATATAAGGGTTTAACTTGTCAGTTTTTGTGAACATTTCATTAGTCGTGGGCGCGGAGAAGCTTGCAGATTAACGACATGAAAAGTCAATTTTTCTTTCTCTGTTAGGTACTGTTTTTGTGGCTCATCTAGGTAAATTACTAAGTTATAAGGCACTATAAGATGATATACTATTAAAATGTGCAGGCTCCACCCGCTTTGAGTTCGAATGGACATCTGCAATAACCTACAGGGATAAGAATTAAGTATTATTATATTAGGCTTAGATCTATATCTGTGCCCAATTTCAACCAGATCTGTTTAGTTGTTTAAACGTGTTTGAGTAACAAACATACAAAAGTTTTTACAAATTTGAACACCATCGATTGCAGGGAGTATTAACGGTTCTTATACAGGTTGTTAGAGAAACGCTCCCGCACATTTTTTTAAATTTATGGCACGTCAATTTGACTTCACCTCGGCTGATGGTAAGCGTCTCAGGAAAGAAGGTCACCATTACAAACACGTACAGTGTTACAATGGTGGCGCTTAGATTGACGGCATTATCAAAAGCTTTTTCACGCCCCGCTTACAGGACTCGCGGGTCTGTAGGAAGAAGCGAAACACGTTATTCTTCCATTTAGCTTTACTAACTTGATGAAGAGCGAATAATATTGGATTGGACGGTTATAAACTAAAAAAAATATCAAAAAATATTATAAAAAAAATAAGTTACCAAATCGTAATTTTTTACGCCTATATGTAGTGTACCCGGAATACCACCGGGTGCCTTCGGCTTCAGGAGCGATTTTCAACACCCTGTATACCTAGTACAGTTTTGTAGTCTATTGTATAAACAAAACAAAAGCGAAAATATTATCGTTACAATGGTGAGAGCATTATAAATAATATTTTCTTACGCTTCACCCCAACAAATTGCATGTTGTATGCAAATGCGATACCCACCCCGTGTGGTTGTGCTATTTATAACGTCGCGGCAGGTGGAACTTCCCACGACCTTTTTGTTACCACAGAGTGGTACAAAAATCAATACGTACTTTGTTTATCCGCGCCTTAAAATATTAATTCTTGTCGTTGTTTGGTTGGACTGAATCCCATAAAACTCATTCTTAAACTTTCTCATTCGATGATGTATTATAATAGCAAATTCTCGAAATTTTCTTACGGATAGCTATTTCCATTGTTTATATTTTGTTTGAAAGTTGATTTCAAGATTTTACAACTCTGTATAAAAAATTGTATTTATTGGCTGCTTGATAAATTAAATTCGATCTCCAAAAACAGTACTTCCTAAATGCTATCCATTTTGATGATACATTTCGAATTACTTTTTTACAGCTGTCTTTTGTGACTTTTTCAAAAATGTAATAAAATTTCTGTTTGCTTAATGTTGTCTCATTCAAACTCAAAACAATTATAATATTTGAATTTTTCATTCCTAAAACAAATGCAAAAATGTTATTATAGTACTGAAAATTGGGTTTCCTACAATTTCTTCGAACAAAATGGCAAATTCATATGTAACGACCTAATGGTTGACGTAATTCAGGCATTAATACGAGCATAGAATGGTTTACAATAGCTTGTAACCACGGGTAGTATAACCGAGGTAACGTTGAGCAAATCTAACCATCTTGTATTTACGATAATAATATGATCGTGTTAATCCTCTGCCGCAACATTAAGTCTTGTAATTCCTTACCGGCGCACGTGTTTCCTTCTTCCTACAGTCCTGACCTTTAAGCAGGGCGTGAAAAAGCATCTGATGAGGTCGCCAAGCTGAGCGCCACCATTGTAATAGGTACTGTACATATTTGTAATGGCGACCCTCTTTCCTGAGACTTTGCCTGCAGCTTACCATCAGGCGTGGTGAAGTCAATTTGACGTGCCTCCAATAAAAAAAAATACCCGGGTTTCGCTAAATATATGATTATGCTAGTGTAATTTTGATTGTGGTAGTGTATAAACGAAGTCGAAGACTATGCTAGTGTAGAACAATCGCACTGTCCTCTAAGCCTCATCAAGCATCGTCAGTAATTCTTAATTATTATTAGTAATTCTTAGTGTAATATATGAGATGGTAGAAACAGGAAAGTATCACGTACTTAATAGTGTTCACATATTAATTCATATATTATCTTCACAAAAGTGTTGAAAACCGTCGTATGCTACACCTGTTTTTCGGTGATAACCGTCCTGGACTATCTTAAGACTCACACCTGGGGCTCGGGTCTCAATGGCCTTAGTAGTAATCACCAACATTACTCAATTGTACCATAATTCTCTGGAAACTTCGATTCTCTTCATCCTCCAGCGGCACAAATCATAACTCTCGTAGCTAAATATCGTCATGTCTAATACTAACTCCTCAAAATTGTCAAATGACAAAGTTTATAATTAGACAATCTATTACTCCACGTCTCCTCACCAGAATTTATCTCGGAAGTTCATTGCCAGCGCTACAGTCATAGTTGTACCCACAAACTAACCGCGTACTATCGAAGTTTGTTAACTAGCAAATTAGATAATTCGTACGTGAATGGCACCCTCGAGATAGGGTGGTGTGTAGATTCTCACTAACTTAGTTCACGGCACATTGACTATAAAATTATGTTATTGCTTCATTAATGTCTATTTGCTTACGAATTTGAAGTCTAAAGGGTAACTTTTTTATAATATTAGCAACCGAAATTACAAATATTCCCTCTAACCCCTCCAACTAAGTTCAATGACTTGTTTTAGGAGTGGTGTCATATCGGTAGTTTAGGCCAGGATTCGAACCCGAGACCTCTCGATTGTAAGGCCGACTCCTTAAGTACTAAGCCACCGACGTTAACGATTACAACGGCTTTATATATAATTATTTATATTTTGACTATTTTTCTTTATATGGAAATGGAAATTGAAAGAGTTTTCAACAAATCAACAACTTGTATTTTCGTTATCCAGTCTAGGTAACCTAAATTACTATAATAGTAACCTGAATCTCCTAGATTCACATCAATAGATTCGAACCCGTAACTAATCCAACACCATGTTTGGATATTCTCAAAGTGTATCTATTAGTTTTGCTCATATTATTTCATAAGGCGCTTTTAGAACTGAGACCACTATGTACGTTTGAAATAGATATTAGAAGTAATATTTTACATAACATAACATAAACTCACGCCTATATCCATGAAGGGCTGCTAGCTAGCACCCACATTTTATGTTTAGTTTATGTTTAGGTCCCAATGTAAAAGGTGGCGAGCCTATTGCCATTAACCAGGCACTTATAAACCTGCGATAAAAACACACGTGACTCCGAAAAGCATAGAAAAGTCATTGGTGTGTGCCATGGTAAAACCTGGCATAGCACCCGAGATCTCGTCTCAGCAGTCCATTACCCATACCACTAGGCTACCGTGGTTTGAAATTTATATATAATTTTAACGGGTTCTGAGGTGTGAACCAGGGACGAACGCAAAGATAATCATAATTTTACTGGTCACATCTAGATATAACAACATCTATAGTATTATTATAATTGTAAAAAGTTTGTTTGTCCGCGATGGACGCAAAACTACTGAACGGATTTCGATGTGGTTTTTATTGTGTGAAGGGATTTAGTCCAACTTAATCTTACGTTTGTTTGATTGCAATCGGTTTAGAAGAACCAGAGTTACGTTTAGTAATATAGAATTTAAGTTGCACAGATGACGCTTAGGTTGCGATAACCGACAGCCACCCGGGCGGTGCCGCGGGCATAGGCTAGTATTATAATAAATTACAAGTAAGTACAACAAACAAAAGACGAAATAACGTGTAGGTACTCTCACCATTCGTCACAGAGCCTTGAGTTGATGGTCGCATGCCGTGTGGAGTGCGGCGGCTAAATATAATCACGACAAGAGGTGATTTAGATTTATATCTCTGTAATAGCACCAATAGCTTCGATACCACGTAACAGGACTTATAAGTTCTGTTATTGTGATATTATAAAAGTGTTACACTAAACTAGCAGTTGGATCTGAGCCGCTCACCACATAATTACTGATTTATTTTATTGAATTATAAATCAATTTATATTTTTTAAGTTTATTTGACATTATTATTTTCTATTTAATGACATGCACTTAATTTGATATTTTTACTATTTAATTCTACAGTTGACATTAATTTAATTTGATATTTTTACTATTTAATTTTGCATTTGACATTCATTTGCAATTTGACTTTTGGGTTTTTCATTCGACATTGTTGACATCGTGATTCTAGTGTTATTTTTATATTATATTATGAATTAACTGTCAATATAAACTTTTGAGAATGCCGCATGGCGAAACCGGTTAGGAACAAAAATAAATACAGTGGTACAGTACAAGTGTTATGTCAATATCAATCATGTATAACAATATCAATCATGTATAACAATAAGTTCCACCAAGTGCCATCAATCAACAGTATAAAAAAATCAATTGATAATATGTCCAACATTAATATAACGACGCAAAATATTCCATCAAGAACCAAGTGGTTCGGTGAGCCTTTCCTCTACCGCACCATTGAGTCTTGGAATTCTTTACCGGCGCACGTGACAGTTTCCTTCTTCCTACAGTCTCGGGTCCTTGGGGTGTGAAAGAACATCTACACCACCATTGTAACACTATACGTGTTTGTAATGGTGATTCTGTTTTCTTAAACATTTCCTTCAACTTGATAGTAAGTTGAAGTCGAATGGACTTATCCTGAATAAAAAAAAGTCTAAAAGACTTAACTAACCGAATAAGTCAAGTCTCTAGTGGTGCTTTATACTACAAAACAGCTTAAACCTTACTTTACTGTTCTTTATAAAGTAATGTTAATAAACTTGCTACTTAAGTTAAAAGGGGTCATAGGTGTACGTTATCAGTACCGACGGCCTCGCTGACAAGCCGGCGCGTTAGTGGCTCTTGGCCCATTTCCAAGTGGGAGGCTTTCGTGCCAAGTTCTGTTCAAAATGGCGCTTCTTTGAACCTTTCCTTGACCTGTAATGTTTTAATTTACAGCTACTTACATATTATGTTTCCATGTTGCCATTTCCATTGCATTTTGCTGTATGTATATCTAATTTTTACGTTTTGAAATATGCTCAATCAAATCAAGATGTTGATAGCGTAAGCATTCTTCCAGGTCAAGAGGTGGTGAATATTTTTTTCACTTGACTATGACAAATACTATTATATCACAAGTACTGTGTATGTTGGTGTTGGTTCATCTCATCCCTCGTAGCTCCTCAACTACTTATTGTAATTGAACAAATGAGGTGTCGTTCAAACCGTCTTGATCATCTGCTGGTAAAGACTATAAATAGCGTGTCTCTGATATGGCGTTGTTTAGCGGTCAGAAAGTACTGCATTACTAAATAACTAATATGAGGTAAAAATAATTTTAATTGTGCTAATTATGTTTGTAAAAACCCCTTTACTGCAAAATCATGTTTTAATGAGTATTAAACTAGGAAATATCAAGAATTAGTATGGTGGCCGTATACCACACGACAATACCACTCAAAATTATATATTCCAAGAGAAAACTTTTTTTTTTTTTTTATATTTTCTTCAAAACTTTTTGAAGCGTGTATGAGGCTACCTCACCCTCGGCAACTGATGGCCCTAGATAGCCGTGCGGTATTGGTCGGTTCCAGTTCGACATGTCAACCCTCGCTGACTTTTGCGGGTATCCGTGGCGATTTCCGCACGGGAAAAAAGGGGTGCCATCTGTGGGTCCAGCTATGTATTCTATGTGAAGTAGGATGTATTGTTCCATCTCTATCTCTGTGTAAAATTTCATCTAGACAAAGACCCACAGGGTAACCCCAGGCCGATATCCCTGCTGATTCAATAGTTAATGGCAATAGGCTCGCCACCTATTACATTGGGACCTAAACAAATACTGGCGAAATGTGGGTGTTAGCACCTCTGCCTACCCCTTCAGGAATACAGGCTTGAGTTTATGTTTATGTTATATTATGGCTAAACCAAATATAGAAGAAGTGCGTTCTAAACCTAATAAGTGTCAAACAAAAAAAGGGACTACATTTTACACTCGGGAAAGGACAAATGAAGGAACTGGTGGACCTTAAAAGTCTGGCTTTTAAATAAAACAATATTAGAGCACTCTGTCACCCTGTGTGGCGACGACGTGGTAATATAATAAAACGTGTCTGTCCATTCGTCCGACAGCGAAAACTTAGTTATGTGTCTCATGTGATGTATTCAGTCTACCCTCGGGGCTCGGCGATACGGCGAGGCGGTACTTCGAGCGGATAGCGATAAAATCCGCATTTTATTGGGCTAGTAAATCTATCGAGACCTTTTCTGAATTCATGTCTAATGTAAAACGTTCTATAAACTAGACCCTTAAGTACTAGTAACATAGGTGGCGTGGCGGTAGTGAACGCGACTGCTACGCGGCGGCGCGGCTTCGTTAGCCGCTCAGTGCAAATATTTGTGAGAATGAATATGAATATCTGTATTATAATATGCATGTCATCATTCCCTGAACCTTTTTCCCAACTCAGTTGGGGTCGGCTTTCCAGTCTAACTGTGATGCGGCTGAACTTCGATATTTTCCGTGAAGCGACTGCCATCTGACCTCCACAGCCAATGGTCTAATGACCAATGGCGATATCGAAGTCCCAAGTTAGGCTGATTGGACTTTTGAGGGCTCCAACTACCCGTAACGACTGCCATAGATGTTTGTATGGCAACCGGGACCGACGGCTTAACGTGCTCTCCGAGGCACTTATAAACCTGCGATAAATACACACATTACTTCGAAAAGCATCGAAAAGTCATTGGTGTGTGCCATGGTAAACCTGGGATCGAACTCGAGACCTCGTCTCAGCAGTCCATTACCCATACCACTAGGCTACCGCGGCTTACTTATTATAATATGCATGTATTTACAAAAAAAAATGTATCTGAGTATGTTTATCCGCATTCTAGAACCCGTAATACAAGCTAGTTAAGTTATGCTTACCATGGGTCTAAGTGACGTTGTGTAGATTGCCCTAGAATATTCATTTATTTATTTATATGGGGTTAGTTTGTGGTTTATCTATTTACAACATTAAGCTTTAACGATCGTATACAAGAATATTGTTTTATTCATATTGAATATTAATTCAAAGGACATCTTAATAAGACTGTTCTTACAGTTAACTAATAACTAGAAAGAAAATAGTTTCAATTCCATTGATACAGAATCCGCTATCTAGCCGATGCCTTTTAAGAGTTACTGAGATTATTGAGATGCGGCAACTATAGTTTGCAACTCAAGTTTTATTTGAGTTTTTTCAATTACTATTTCATTTCTAATTTATTTGGGGTCTAAAATGTATAATAATATAAGTGAAAACATGTAACTTGTAAATTGTCGCGACGAAGACGCGTCATGTTTTTATTTATACTGTTGATTGATGACACTTGGTAGAACTTATTGTTATACATTATTAATAATACTTCTTAACTGTATTTATTATTGTACCTAACCTATAAGAATGCCGTAAGGCGAAAACGGTTAGATGGAGAAGTATAAATGTGCTATCAATAATGTCATTATGTTTGTTCACCCAAGTAGTAGTCAACGCTTTTAAAACAGTTTCCATTAAAAATAAAAGTAGTTACCGCTTCCGCTACCCGTTCGCAGTGAGACTTGCGCCGATGAACCTACGGTAACCATGACGACGCAGGTGCGATCGATCGCAGGTGCTACGCGCCTCGCCACTCGCCACACCTTACTGTATTAACGTGTATGTGTGCGTGCGTGTTGGTGTTTGAATGAGATGATATGTGTGAGTGTGTGAGAGCAATTTTATGCTGTTGAATGGAGATGGGTGTTATATTGGTATCATGTAAACGTGTGACAATTTTAAGGGAATCTTTTAAAATTTGACATAATGTGTTTAGTACCGAAATTTTGTTATATATGTAATCTTATAATTTTCTGACGTCTGACTGCCGTAGTGGTGTATCATTAGCCATGAGATTTTCTATTCGATTACTGAGAGTGTTGTACAGTAAGCTTCAGATTAAAGGAACCCCCTTCTTATGATTATTGACAAGAAGGGGGGTTCCTTTTCTCTGAAGCTTATTGTACATCCTATCCCAGTAAAAAAATCTGTTGTACACTTGGACCCAGAGATCTTCGTAGGACCCCTTACACTCTCGTGCACGACCCCAACTCACACTTGACCGACTTTACCAAACAGATCGAAATATAAGTTTTATTTTCATTTTATAAGGAGATTCAATTATCTCGCAACACATCTGGCACGACATTCCTTCTTAATTAAGGGCCACAGAAAAATAAATTAATGAATAAAAAATACAAGCTTTGTATTCCGAGCCGTTTCATGCTACATAGATGTAGACTATGCCAGATAAGGCAAGTCGTTCATTATCCCGGACAAGTCCCAGGCAAGTCGTTCATCATCCTGGAATTCCTTGCCGGCGCACGTGTTTACTTCTTCCTACAGTCCCGGGTCCTTTAAGCGGGGCGTGAAAAAGCATCTGATGAGGCCATCAAGCTGAGCGCCATCATTGTAGCACTAAACGCGTTTGCAAAGGTGACCCCCTTTCATGAGACTTTGCCTTCAGCTTAACATCAGGCGAGGTGAAGTCAAATTGACGTGCCATATATAAAAAAAATAAAATAGTATGTCTCTAAACTGGTGCAGTGAGCAAGCTTTTGACGTTTTTCTCTAACTTTTTTTCTTCTTTACGCAATAATATATGTACATTAATATGGGAATGTTACTTCAGAACGTTCACAAGGTTCCCCGGTTTCACGAAAAGCTTTCGAGCTTAATTTTCACCCTACACCTTATGTTATATGCCTTTTATCTTTCTTACCACTAACCGTACATGAGCTACTAAGGTAGGATGCGTCAGTCTCATGAGAACACACCAACGTAGCCCACATTAGTCAAACTAGTAGCTGTGGCAGAACTCGGTCGTGAGAGATTGCATTACATTATCTTTCTGTATAATTCAGGCTTCATAAAGCTGGGGTATCTAGCCATTTCTAAGTCTGTGGCTGTTAATCTAATATGTTTTTCTATTCCAATATAAAAAAAGCAATTTAACAGAAACACGTACGCAACAAATGATAAATTATTGTACTAATTAATTAGATAGGTAGGCGGAGATCGCTTAAAGCGATAGGGTCGTCCATTGTCCTGTTTCCGTAGTCTTATAGATTTTAATTATGTATTTTACTTGGTGTACAATAAATAAAAAAAGTAAAAAATAATGAATGCTGTTTCTTAGTAACCGCTTTGAGGTCGCGGGTTCGATGTCTGCTCAATGCTCAATTTGTACGCAGAGTTTACCGATAAGAGTATCTTGGGCCCCGAATATTTTGACGGGGACCACATATTCCTATTTTTACCCAATACCATCTAAAAACTCTACTTACCAGTTATAAAACCTCTCCATAAGCGCTAAAAACATTTTTCTATAAGGTCAAGCTGGAAGGTCAAAGAAATATATAACAAGAAAAATGGTTGCCCCTTTTCGTAGCAAATTGTGTGAGTCACGCAAATTGCTACAACGCTACGTAGATGACGTAGCATGTGCTACGAGTGCTACGCCGGTTGAATACAGTTTTAACGAAGGTGAAATACGAGGCTGTATTGTTTTGTAATGGTTTTATGTGTAAGCCGTTATTTTGGGTAAGCCGCTTGTTAATAAGCCGCATTGTGTGTGGGTAATACGGTATTTAATCATCATTTTTTTATTAACACCTATTATGTCTGTAGTGGTAGACAAAAGTGTAGTATATATTATTATTATTTTAGAAGGTATGCTTTTATTCAACACCAGACAGAAAACAATAGTGCCTGGAAAACGGCAAGAGGCTCATCACCTATTACGTGGGACCGAATACAACGATTGGTGAAATATGTGTGTAAAGTATGAGTTTTTTATTTCATAGTAAGATCGCGCTGGTTCGAATTCCGTCGAATCATTCACTTTTTCTGATTTAAATTTATAATCCACTTGCTCCTTTAACAAACTGGTAACAGGGGCAAATAATCAAACTACCCAATAAGAGAATAAGTGATATATTATAGATTAAAGGAAAGGTTTTCCCCATCCCACATTAAACATGCAACCCATGGCAAAGTGCCTGCTTGACGGCAATAGGCTCTCGGCAAATATAAGAGTTGATACAGTTCTGTCTACTTCTGCAGAAATAGCAAGCATGAGTATATGTATGTAAGTAAGATATTCAATGAAATGTGAAACTAGTTGTTAAAAAGAATTTTCTTAATCAAATCGTAGGAGAAATCCCTGATGCTAAGTATACGAAAGTCCGTAAAACGTGAAATACTACTTTATAAGTTTTAAAAAGTTTTAAAGCCGACTTAGTTCGTTTATAATCTGTAAAGCCTTTCTTTTCCCATCGTTATCACAACACTTGACTTCAAATTTATGTGACAACTTTGTATCAGTAAGTCGGCTTGAGAGAGAGTGTTGGAATGGTGGCGCTCAGCTTGACAGCCTCATCAGATGCTTTTTCACGCCCCGCTTAAAGGACCCGGGACTGTAGGAAGAAGGAAACACGTGCGCCGGCAAGGAATTCCAATACTTAATAGTGCGGCAGAGGAAAGACTCAGGTATGCGGGTGACATCTAAGCCCTGCACGTGTTGAGGTACGTGTGACCCTCTTTCATGACACTTTGCCTTCAGCTTACCATCAGGTGAGGTGAAGTCAAAGTGACGTGCCATAAATAAAAAAAAGAGATGGTGGTAAGGCCCTTTTTCAAATCCTTGTGTAAAGCTCTATGAAGTTATTACACAGCGAAGCTTGAATAAAACACTTGAACTTGTAAATTTAATCGTCGATAGGACCCCCTTGTTAAATGTTCACGGGTGTCTGCCCTCTGCCACCCCTTGGCTGTGAGCACTGCCCGTTTTTGTCCCAGTAATAATACCGTAATGATGTAATGAATTATTGATAGGAAATATTCATTGGTCTGAGTGGAATGATGGTTCATAAGGGGTGGACATTGATACTTATCTATTTGTTAGTGTAATGTTGTCTGTCCGTTTGGTATTTCATTTGTGGCTAAATGACTAGACAAAATTATAAACTACTTTTTATGACGACTGTACAAGTGGGTAAAAGGTCTAAAACCTTTCATTAAATGATAAAAATACATTATAGTTCATTAAAATTTGTAAAACTAGTTAGAAGAATACAAATTGGATTATATTAATTAAAATTGGGAAACCCAAAAAAAAACAGTAGTTAGATAGAATTTTTTCGGATATGTATTACATGTAGAGATAAGTTTCATATCAAAATATAAACATTTGCACTGAGTAGGAAGCGAACCATTTACCAGTCGAATGTGCTACTGTCACACTATAAAAATATAATTAATTGATTTTATTCTAAAGATAATTTTGTATATTTCATAATTTTCATCAAACTTTTGTGTGTGACTGTACAAAAGAATACTTTTCCAATGCACTGGCTCATCCCCCAGCGCCACTCGACATCACAACCTGTACGCAGCGAGTCGAGCACCATCGATCCCTATTTGTTCATCCCGAGAGCTTTTGCAGCTAACACTGAGAGCCCTCTTGATTCAATGGGATGAAGGTTTTGTTACAAAAATATTTGTTTGGTACGCTGTGCTTGTAATTGGGTTCTTATAGTTCAAATAAATAGTTTGATTCAGTTTCAAATAATAAGTGGAAATAAAAATAAAAAAATATTGAGGTATAAAAATTAAAATTGGTTAAAAAGTCCTTTCTCTATAGTATTACCTATACGTTGTACTGCTTACCGCTCCTATGGTGTGTGTGGCGTGATGAGGCAGTTATCAACAGTAAATATTAATCAGTTGGTCTCGGTGAGAGAGGTTATGTCGGGCTTGAAACGACTGAAAACGCACGCCGTCTTTGGGTCTTTAGCTGCCGGAGGTGATTAATAGTAGCAAACATATAACTCGCATCCCGGCAGACGCGGGACCCTCTGTCTCGAGATGACCCGCTTCGAGTGTAGCGATCACGGTGTCCCGGTTTAGCCCCAGGGTATGGGTTGGCGTACTTTGCTTCGTTGCCACGGCCTGCTTCTGCTAGGATGACAGGCAGTTCCACGGGATCAACATTACAATAACGTAACAAGAATATATCGCAAAAGTTTAGTTAACAAAAGTAACAAGTAAACGACCTACTCGAACTAATTGATAGGATAGAAAAGTAGTCAGACAAAAATAAGCCGTACCTTATTTAAAACAAGACTAATTTTTGAATAGTGAGACTTAATCTGCCTCTATACATTCCATTTCCAATTTTAAAATCTAGAATAGACGATTTGATTTGATCTTTTATTGGATATCAATATACGAGTACAGTTGGTTTTGAATCTTATACACCTAACATAAGGTTGAAATTCCAATGGAAAGCGAAAATAACTAAAATTTGAGATACAGGGCGCGGTGATATTGTTATCTGTAGTAATTAGTCAAATTAGTTGGAGCTACGTGCTTTGTATAATTGGAAGAGGGACGGATGTGAGGGGAATTCCGGGCATGCAAACATGTTTGTTCATCTAGATTGAGGGCAGTAACGAGATGCAAGGTGTCTGAACGAGGGGGTGATGGTGATGATTTAGATATACATGTATTGGAAGTACCGCGATCAGGTGATTAGTGTTAATAGATTACACCCTGTAGAATGACGAAGGGAAATAATTGAATGAAACCAAGAACAATATTTTGTCGTAACAATTTTATTCGATCACTGAATTTGATTTTGACCACTTTACATACAACTAGAACAGAAAATGTACGATTATAAGTTATTTTATGTTTACTAATAATTTAATTACTTCGTTACCACTGACTAAGAGATACAAGATACATGTCATTATAAAACTACAATAACAAATATGATACAGCTCAAATGATACGTATTTTAAATACGACAAATATTATTTTTGATTCTATTGAGTAGAGTTCTTTGACTGCGGACCATGTGTATTGGTCTACTGTATTAACGCATGTGACATATATTTTTTTGAATAATTGTATTTGTATTTTTAGAGTAGTAACATATTTGTGATTGTATTTTATTATTTAAACGACCAACCAGATATATTACATAGCTATTCAAAAAGCCATAACTTATTTAATTTTAAACAACGCAAAAAATCACTTGAAGTTAACAACTAATTTAAATCTACAATAAGTATTTTACATTTCAAGTTCAACTATTATTTTTTCTAAAATCTAATAATAATATACGAGACACGATTATTATATGCTTGCATGATTATATATAGTGACAAATTGTACGCCTACTAACATACTGAAATATATTTAATCTAAAGATGATTATTTATTTAAATATAATGTGGTTATACCAGTGATATTTATAACACTAAAATGCTAAAATAATAATAATAGAAATTCTATTATTATTTTATTACATATGTTTCAATAGTATTCTAAGTGATGTTTAAATTATGCTATATATAATATTTAACAATGAGTAATGAATGTGAATCATAAATTATTATATAGGTTTATTTTATACATTGAGAAAGCATATATTTCCTATCAAAGTATAATATTATTTTAAGCACTATTATCTTCAAGACTAGAAATATATCTTGTTTGTAAATTATCACTAAAAATAAGATAAACTGGTAACGTATTTAAAATAAATGAATCGTAAAAATATTTATCAATAAAAAGTTAATCTTCTAATGAAAATGATCATGAGTTATATTCTTTTTTCTAGTTACAAAGTCAAAATAATTGAGGTACTTTGACTACACATCATCATCTCTTCAATAATTATATTCTAAATAATTAATTTATAAGAGAAATTCTCAAAGTCCATTACTATTTATATTATTAATATTAATTTTACATAATAATTGTTATAGTCATGAATGCGTTTTAATTCTATCAGCGACATTCAACTATGAGATTTTAATTAATGCACGGGTATTTAAATGGTGCATAACTGTAAAAAGGTACGCCATCCTAAGAAAACATACTTCTACTGTTCATTTTACGCCAAGCTAAGCATTTCTTATTGTAATTTTACAAAATTTATTGAATTGAATGAATAAGACAGCGAAAGCTCTCGAAAATATTATATGAGATTATTTAAATCACTTTGTGTTTATTTTTTCTAAAAGGAATGTGGTGAAAAGATAGCATTTTCATACGAATTGAATTTTCATGAGAAGCTCACTCAGATAACTATGATATAAATCTTGATGTTAAACGGTTATGGTATCCCATAATGGTTCAAAGCCCGATAAAAACTGCTAAAAGGCTTTCTCCATTTATTTATTACATTTATTTCCATTATTATATAATATATTCATGATATTTTACGATATGTGTCTGTAAGAACATGGAGGTGAAATTAAATAGCCTTTTTGTAAGAAATATAATAATTTTCTCAATAAATAGACCAAATTGTAATTGCACTTGGCGTACCTTTACAGTTGTTAAAAGCTAAAGTTTTTTATTAAATATTATTTTTTTATATTACAAGTTACGAGTATAAAAAAGAGATTAATAATGATCTACTATTAAGTATATTAATAAGTACCTATCACTCGTACTTGTGTGGGTGTCGAACAGCTATATTTACAGTTTTATATAATATTTACCTAGTTACTATTATTATGATTTACTAAATGTATGTGGATGAGTAAAAAGAACAGAGTTATAGAATAAATCTAAATAATCTGTAGTATTATTATGTATTATTAAATGTGATATTTTTACCAGATTTTTATTCATATTTTTCTTGATGCTAATATTGGTGCATTGAAATATAATTTATTTTTTGAAAAATAAATGATACAATAACAAAATAAATATAATGTTATGTAGGTGAATATATTTTGCTTTATTGATATAAGCAATTATTGAATTTAAGTTATGATATATATTTATTTTGAGGTCTATAGATGAAGCGAAGTGATTCCTAATAGTAAGATATAATAAGATAAAGTAGATCTAACGGACGGGTTTTGATCTAAACAAGGATTGTAACTGCACTCTAGATTAACCCTTAAATGCTAGAGAAAGAGTATTTTATTTAAGGATAATTAATTTAGTATTATGTATTATATATACTGTTAAATATGCATCATGGAAATATATATACAATTTATTAAATTAATCAAACAATATGCTCTTGACCGCTCCCGGTTCAAAAGAGGCTATAACCACTTGCCGCGTCTCCGCGCTGGATTACGATGACCAACCTCTGTACCAGTATCAATCCGAAACGAGAGTAAAATTCATATCATACTGTAATAAATCTTTCATGTTATACCATAGACTATTTTTTCTTTATTTTGATAATTAGAATTGAATTTTATTTTGAAGGAGACTCTTGTTGTGGTTTTTTTTTATTTTTCTTTTATATATTTCTTCATCGTAATGTTTATAGTATTTTATTTCATTATTTAAATTTCTTAAAACCTATTTCAACTGAAATTATTCCAAAACCATCATGAAATACACTACTACTCTACGGTCACTATATATACCCCTCGTATATATAGTGACCTTTGGTAATATTAGGGTATAATCGTATTAGTTTGCAGTTACATTCTACGTGAACGACTATAAATAAAATTAGGTTTGACATACCCTAAAATTTGACATTTATGAAAATAAGTGTGTGCGATTTCTTAAGAAAGGTGAAGTTAGATAGTAGGGGACAGAAGATTATGAATAAGAAAATTCTAGATAGTCATATTAGTTAAAAATCCATTCACTCTTGTTTTAAATTCACTCCAATTTTATTAATTTATTTTTTACTTTATAGTATGATATTATTGAACTTTATAATAAGTATTTTGTGGTTTTATCTGCTCTTAAGACAATATACAGAATGTATGATATTTACTGTATTTATAACATGTTTAGCTACTTTCATTCATACTTGTAACATTTTATCATTTCATTATAACACACGTTACTATTAAGTATTTTTGGGTAGGTACTATAGGACTAGGGTTAATTTAAGTTAATGTAACACTACATACATTGAAAGAATATACATATATATTATTTAAAGATAGAGAAAAAGGGGAAGAAAAATATTAGATCAAGGTAATTAAAGTGCGTATCCTTGATAACATTATAGCTTGATAATTTAGTATGTTTAGAAATATCAATACAGTAAGTTAGACATTACCTGAGGGCCTAATCTTATACAACATCTAAGCAGCAAGTTTAAAGAGTTACCCTCGTACAAGCAGTTGCTTGATAATACAAATTTTACTTGTGCAATTCGTTATTTTAGTGTAAAATATGTGCCATCTTTTATAGCCAGATAAGATCTTGCGACTAAAATATTTGTGTGAGAAGATTCTGACTCACGAAGATAGCATAGCCGTTACGCGCAATGGTGTGGATTTGCTTTGCGTTAAGATTAAAACATTGTTACTTTTTTAAAATAAAGTAGCACCAATGTCCAAATATATGATTGTTACATGATGGTAGGTAACATCATGATCGTAACAATATATTTTGTATATGTAAACAAACTTGTTATTACTAAATAGTGAAGATTAGAATACTCAATAGTAATATTCTTAATGATCTCACATAATATGCAATAAAAAATAAATAATAATGATATTTTATGATATAAAATTGATATGAATAAATAAGAATGATATTAAATGTAAACAAGTTTTATATATATAAAAATATACTTATATAAAACTATTGCTATGGTGTATATCCTTACACTAGTGATATGTATGTGATATTGGCTGATATTTTTGATATCTATAGTAATAAGAAATATAGTATAATACAGATTTATTATACATAATACACAACGCAACACTCTGCCATATTCTCTCGTGTGTTCTGATAATAATAACTAAATGATATAAATTAGTATGTTTAAATTAATGCATCGAAAAAATAAAACACAAGTCTGTTACATTCATAAATAAATAATGTGTCAATTAACACTTGTAGTAATTGTTCGATATTTATATAAATGAAACTAATAATTTCATAAAATATTTTTGTAATAAATTTATTTAAACGTATACTTCTGTGTTGTACTTATAACAAAAAACAATATACAGAATATCAAAACACACGAAGCGAGTTCACGTACTTAAGTATACAATAAATATTACGTCTTTGTGCTCACAATCTACTAATTAATTGAATTTCGGGAGAATTTGACACGAAAATTGACTCTAAACTTACAAATACATGAACGAGAGAGTGCCTTTGATCGCATCTCTGTTACAAACGAGACATTAGCATAATAATTAATAATCAGAAATCATTTCCCGCTTACAGCAAATACTCAAATTATTAATAATTTTTAATTATAAATAAAAGATATTCTAACTTTTTGTTCTAAAAATAGGTAAAACTTTGAAAAAAGGTACTATTTTTTTTATTGGAAGCTAAAAAGGCTTTGTGCGAAATAATGAAGTTCTGTGAGACTACCAACACTATTGTACTTCGCAGGCTAGGTACTAATTATTATGAAATAGTCATTCAATAAAAGTACCATTTTATATTTGAAACTAAATTATTCCAGTGATTTATAGCGAATGGCAAATAATTATTCTTAGCAATTTTAAGACAATAAATTGCTTTAACAAATATTATTCACAATAATCACTTTTTTTACTTTATACACTTTCAATTGACATACGGGCGCGTCCCTTTTTCTTGTACAATTAATTTTAGTTATTTTTTAATTTTGACTCTTGATGCATAGTCAACTGCAAAAAAAATCGTGTCGGTTGACCCAGGGCCAGTTTAGGATTCATTATGATGGTTAACATGAACTAAAACTCGATGCTGACATACTTTATTAAAAGTAGACATAGAACATTTGAATTCGTTCATATGGAACTGTAGTTTTTCCATTTTATCGTTGTTATATTTATGGTTATAATACCATTATGTTATATATGAAAAATAACATTATGTTATCTCATTTTGATTCTTACAGCATCTTTTATGTTCATTGAACCATAAATTTTAACTAATTTCTAGCTATTTTCAATTGATTTTCTTGATTAAGAATCTTAAGAATATCCATCTTTCCCCGGTCCTGGCCACTCGACACAGCCATATTGTGTATCTGTTGGTAAACTTCTACTCAGTAAAGATAACGACAGAAACACATAATTACTAACTACACCAGATATGAGAGCTATGTACACTTAGATTTAATTACTCATAATTGTACATTACCATATAATTATATCAACTTACTCTACGTGAATCAAAAGATTCTGATATGTTTCGTTACCTTGGTTGCAACTTATCACAAGTTGACTTATACTAATTGATATTATAATTGATATTTTAAATTTAATTGATATTCATTTTAATAAGCGAGATATTACGATACTTACGCTAATATTGCTGGTTTAACAGACACGTTTATATATTCTAAAAATATAATTTAAGTTACGTTATTATATATTCTAAAAATATTAGAATCTACGATATCGATATAAGTATGTACACAATTCATAATCGCAACATTATTATAATGTGTACAGTTGCGATTGATATGTACCTGGACCCCGATTCTACGTTTTTAAATCACTGAGATTATAAAAAAATGCCATTGAATTTTCGTCTTTATCGACTAAACTTAAAGTTCAAAATTAAATAAAAAGCAGTTCATTACCTCATTTTAATCACTCAACACGATGCTATTTAAATTTAAACTTTAAGGTATAAGAGTAAATTCTAAAATCCAATGGCATTTATTGTAATCACAGTGGTTTTATAATGATTGACGATTAGTGGAATTGGAGTCATGATAGTATTTGCTTAAAAGATTTGTTTACAGTGATACAGTGGTATAGGTATCTTTTAAGAATATACTATAAGTACGTTGATAGTAAGTGCCAAAATTTTACAAACAATACGTTAGGCCCTTACATTAAGTGCTGTTTTCGTACTTGTGCGATACTTGCAAAATATCTACCTTAATTATACGCCTATACGCTGATATATTGTGGCCAAATATTATGCTAACTTTTCTTCGTTTAAATATTAATTTGATTGCTCACATGCTAAAAGTGTTTTGTATAAAAACATGTCAAAATTAGAGAAAAGATTAGTGTTTTTGTAACTTCACACCTTGAATCTTTTAGATAAGGTTAATCGCCAACGTATTGTAAATTCTGTACAAAATGTTGAAATTCATTTCTCTTCTAATTTTTACATGTTTTCACAATTTCATATCTTATATATACTTAGTTTTTTACTTCTCACATCTCAGATATATTTCTATATACTATAAGAAGGCATAACAGTTGTATTATATATGAACAATACAAGATCAACAAGAAAACGGACTGAGTACAATAACGCTTGTTGAAGTCGTACCGAAGTCAATTTTCATGCATTCATTTAGATAATTGTTTGTATTTATACGATATTTGTTTTATTGTGTCATCGTGAATCTCCTTTATATCTCCTTTATATATTTATCTCTTCTCCATTTATATCATTCTTATTATGTTACGAAAATTATTCTTTACCACATTAAGGTAAATAGTTTATGCATGGTATTGAGATTTCTGACGATTAATATTAAGAGTGCGTCAATAATCTTCATAAATTTTTTGACTATTCGTTATATCTTCAAAAGCGTTATTGCCTCAGTCGAGAATTAATCTACATTACAAGCACAGCTAGTAAATAGACATCTATCAGACAATAAACAACGCATTGCCGATATAATACGGCTCAGTGATCGAAGTTCTAATACACATTGTAACATTACACTCATTCCAATGCTTGCATTTGAAATCCAAGTCTCAACTTTCAATTTACAAAATGTGAATTTAACAACCTTTAATTGTGTTCAAATTTTTTAAGTAACAAACTTTTTCAATGTTTAAGATTGCAAGTAAACACAATGTTACAATGTGTATGTCTACTCAAATAGGACATTATAAATACACAACAAGTAAATTCAAAAATATCGACGACAACAACACTGATTTTGTAGCTATTTAGAAACCTTGTCGGAAGGGGTTCTTGATGGTGGGCTGAGGTGTTGGTGCGGGAGCAGGTGCAGTGGCAGGAGAAGGTCCACCACTCGCTCTGAATGGGTTGCTAGCTGTAGGCTGAGGTTGCGCTGGTAACTGCCGCTGCTGGTTGTACTGTTCCTGGTATCCCTGTTGCTGATAACCTTGCTGCTGTTGTGGCTGCTGATCGTACCCTTGCTGGCTGTAGTTCTGATACCCTCCTTGATAAGATTGGTCGTAAGAATATCCACCAGAATCTACATTGGACTCTTGAGTTTCAGACGCCACCTGCCCTGACACGTTGGAATATTCCAGGTGGTTTTTATATTCTCCATTCACAGGTCTTTGATCTTGTAAACTATACGTTTGATATTCTTTCTCTGGGGGATCAGCCATTAAAATGTTAGCCTCATCCTGGAATGGCTTGAAGTCATAGATATGCCGAAGATACATGAGCACAGGTGCATACAAGAGGTTGCTGAAGGCTATCAAGAGATTCAAAGCTGTGAATCCAATTGCTTCAACGATTTCACCAGCGATTATGGGACCAACAGCGTATGCGAAGGAATATGAGATGTCTGCAATTGCATAAATGCTGCCGTAGACTGACACATAGCGCACGTCCACTAGATATCCTAGTGTTGGTAACAGGGCCGTATCGATGAGAGCTATTCCGAAACAGATCCCGCAGATAGGTATCATTAACATTTTGTAGGAGTTTGCAAAAGGTATAATGAAACAGCACAGGCCTTCCAGAGCGAGCCCTCCAGCCGCCATAAGCCACTGATGCTGGGGATACTTTCTTGCCATCTTCACCGTTATTATTACCCCTAGAACATGAGGGAAGAAGGCAGGCAACCAGATCATACCAATCTTCCAGTTATCTTTTGTAAGGTTATCCTCCATCCAGAGTGAAATTGTAGGTTCTAAGAACGCCAACGCCACGTTCGACATCATCAGGGCACCTGCACAGACGGCGATGTAAGGGTCCATCAGAAGCTTCCAGATAGGTGTACCAGCAGGTTTAGGTTGTTGAGCTTCTTTCAACTGTGTCTTTAATGGCTTCATTACGAGTAACAACATGAATCCATCCAATAATGATATGAGAGCCAGAATTAAAAATGGTACCTCCTTACCAGCAAACTGGTACAGTGCGCCACCAAATGGTGGTGCCACTAAACAGCCAAAGCTGATGAACGCCAGCGCAATACCTAAAGCTTTAGATCTTTCTGATTCTTCAGTAAACCGGTCTGCAATCATAGCCAAACCTGATGTATCAGCAAACGCGGATCCAACCCCTTGTAAACTCCTGGCGAAGAACAGCATGCCGTAGCTACGTCCACATGCAAACACGGAGGTAGATAGGAACATTATAACGAGTCCAAACATCATAGGTATGTCGTACCCAATGCGGTCGATTAAGGCACCAGAGAATGGATTGATCATGAGTTGAACAATAGCTTTAGATGCAAACAGAACCCCCGTTGCCGAGTCTTGTCCCTCGTGTGACCTTGGAATTATCACAGTAGGTGTAATAGTTTTATTTCCTTCCTTGTAGGGTGCCAGAGTCACTACGCGGTCGTAACTGTCTTCTCCCCACGCGCCAATATACCTCAAATAGTCGGGGATAATTGGTACTATTACCATGTACAGCATGTTGTCCAAAAGCAGCGCTATGGACACTATGACTAAGATAATCTTCCTCTGTGATGTAGGCTCCTGAATCTTTTCCCATAGTATTTCGCGAACCTCGCGTACCTCGAGGTTCACTACCGGGATGACTGCGCTGTCGATTCTCTTCCATATCGATTGTGGTCCTTCCGCCATCTTGATTAATTGTGTAACGGCTTTTAAATGATTCTATCTATGATGGGATCCGTAGTACATCTTCTGGGGAGGGCTAGGTGTCCCTCCGGGTAGTGATCACTTGTGTGTTCCACATTTACGCGAGGTCCGTCGGCTCTCTCTCTATCTCTTATGGGAGTTCGGAACCTGACAACAAACAGAAATGATCATTTTATTATCATTTCATGACAGTGGAGGGTGGAGGGTGCGCTGCTGTGTCGAGCGCAGAAAAGGGCACGGTATGTTTCAAAAGGATTGTGAGTCGATCTTTGTTTCTGTTAGTTGTCATTCCTCTGTCCCGAGCGGTTTAACGAAATATGACGCCGATTTCCAAAGACGATTCAGAGTCCTTTTGAACATTAAGTAAAATTAATAGCAGATTAATAGACGTCACAAATGGCACACATAATAGTGTTAATTAACTTTGTAATCAGATTTATTTCTTTACAAAATATGGTTTGTGGCTTCCTTGTTATGTGGGGTAATTTTCTAAATTTGAACCGCTATTTGGTATTTCTAGATATTATTGGTTTATAGTGTTGTAAGCATTGATAATTGGTAAAACACACATTTTCCAACTCCATATAATATATCGGATGACGGCAGAAAGATAACAATCCACGCGAATAATAATTTAAGATTTTCCATCAAAAATGTTCAAATAAACTATAGAAGTGATGTCAACTGTGTCAAACGCTAATTAAAATTCCCCGAACAAGATCTCGACCAAAGGAAATGATTGACGTTTTCGTGTTGCCTCAGTTCCCAGTTCCCGGCAAGTAATTGTAACGAGTTGTTTAGCCCAAATCCAATTTGTTGTGTTCCCTCAGCGTCGTTACCGAAGGGGACTCCCCGGTCTTGCCGATCGTTTATTTAAGTAAGGGTACCCTATTAGGATTGACACGTTTCCTTGTAATATTGTTTACAGCCATGACATTTTTGAAATGTGCAGAGCGATGATTTATTATAAATATACCCTAACAAGATCGTTAAGAATGTGGATTTTCATTTTCGTTGCAATAAGTTGCATTTAGTATGGTTTTTAGTTTTTTAGAGGTTTGTCCTCTTTCATAGTCTTATTATTATTATACACTTTTCATTATATTTCATATACTTTTTAAGGGTAATGGGTTTCTTGAAACAATGACTATGAACAGTGGGCTCCAAAAGTTCCTGGATATTTGGAAACTAAAATTGTGTGAGGTGATGCCACTACACAACTACTAGTCTTAGAAGCTTTTGGATAGTATAGATCCACTCATTGATATAATTAAGTTTAAGATACTACGAGTACTTGCATGAGTTTACTTATTTTCTTATAAAGAAACAAGACAGCGATCTAGTTTGTTTATTAACGCTACCTATGTTATTTATTGCTATATATTTTGAAAGAAAGAACTAACATCAAATATCGCACGTCCGCACTGGCTACACAATTTGCTGAAAAAATATTAAATTCACGGTTATACGCTTAGTGCTTCAAAATGGCGGCTGTTCAAAGTTAGTGAACAGTTTATACAGAGAATATTAAATTAGGTGCCTGAATAGTTTAGTATTCAATATTCAGAATAAGATTTAGGTCCACTTTACTTTCAGACTTAGGGCGAGTGTTAAGGTACGGTACAGGCGGGCAGTTTTTGTCAGTTTTAAAATGATCGTCGGCTGCGTCCGTCACGATATACAGATTAATAGTGTTATATATAAAATGGGGCATACAGTATATATTACTGTAGTGGATACATTTGCTTATTTCATTTGTTCGAAATTAAACTTGTTTTACAAGATACAGCATGCAAATATCGCTGGATGACAACGGTCCAAGTTCAAATTACATTATGAAAGTAAAGTTAAATTGAAATAATATTACATTTAGGAAGGGTAAGGTCTCAGATGTGAATATTTTTTGGGACAAAATGGTTTATATTTTAGATAAAAACACAGCGCGTTTTTTTTTTAATTATGGCACGTCAATTTGACGTCACCTCGCCTGATGTTAAGTTGAAGGCAAAGTCTCATGAAAGAGCGTCACCATTGCAAACACGTTCACGTTGCATTGCGTACTTACCTATTAGCGAATTTTCTGAACATCAAACTACTGAGAACTTTACCTTGAATGGACAGATATTAAAGATTTTATAAGGCTTTCTCTTCCTTTGTACCTCTAAGAGAACCCTAAGTCTTATCTATCTGCTTATTGAGAATGTAATCTTAAGAATCCTTGCTAATACCTCCATTCTTTTTTATTTTACTGACGGGCTCGTTAGGGAGGCAAAGGGCGGCAAATTGCCCCGGTAAGCCATCGCAGTTTGTGTTGAATTTCAATAAGAAAGTTCGAAAAACTCTTTTAGAATTTTTATTTGCAAGATTTGTTTTATTATACGCAAGACGTGTTGAAAGGAAAGAGGCTGAGGTTTTAAAATGATGGCTATTATTTATAACCTTTAGCGGTATAATGCTTCAAGGTTTTGTTTGACTTCATGCATCGAAAAGTCATTGGTGTGTGCCATAGTAAAATCTGGGATCAAACCTGAATGCCGCGGTTTTTTTTAAAAAATAATTGGAAAAGTGCATCTCAGGGTATAGGTACCCATAGGCTGTACATTTGGTTAATATCTGATGATATAAATATTGGACGACACTCACAAACTTTTTAACCAAGAATCAAATATCGGGTTCCTGCCCGGCAAGAAAAAGTCGTGACATATTTTTCTGATGATGGAGAAACCAAATTTAAATCGGAAAAAGTGAAAGTTTCGTGGAATTCTAACCCGCGACCTTATTAAGTTATTATATATTATGTAAGTATTTAGAACCCGCAACGAATTAAAAACAATAAAGAATACTAACATATTCAAACCTTTTTCACGTTACAATGTATTTACAGCTGCATGCGTTTGCAGTTGTTTATGCGGTCGACTACGGAATTATATGACTACGGAAGCGGCGGTAGCTTAGTGGTTAAGGAGTCGGCCTTACGATCGAGAGGTCCCGGGTTCGAATCCTGGCCATTACACTACCGACGTGAACCCACTCCTAACACAAGCCATTTGAGCTTAGCTGGAGGGGTTAAAGGGAATATTAGTAGCTTCGGTTGCTAATATTCTTTAAATAAAAAAAAAGAAAAAAAAAAAAAAGAATACCTTTATACCACGTTATAAATACGCCCAACTTACCCACCAAGGTACCAGGAAATTATAAATAGATTGCAAGTAATAATGGTTACAATAAACATTTCTTGGAATGATCAGGTCAAGGTTGTGTCAGGAGGGGGTCAGGGTAGTGTCGGCAGCATAGAGCTGTGGTGGGGTTACTAAGTGTTTGGGGTTCGTGCCTTGAAGCAGTTATTTACTTATATCAAGATGGCGATCACCACGCTCGGTCGGCTTAATGACACACGGTCACCACTGGTAATGCTATGCTTATTGTGTAATATTGGCTTGGCTGGACTATAAATAAGTTTCTTCCTAATTCTAGAGCTAATTTAGGATGAAAGAATATCTATAGATAAATAATTGCAATGTTTGAAAAAGGCGCTAAGTATTAGGCACTAAGATATGCATGTGAACATCTTTTTTTTATTAAAGTGACCCCTCGCCTGATGGTAAGCTGAAAGTACAGTCTCAGGAAAGAGGGATACCATTACAAATACGTACAGAGTTACAATGCTGGCGCTCTGATTACGGTCTACACGCAATATTCACTTATCATTAATTAATATGATATTAAGTCATCCCGCGTAAAATAACATGGTGTTAAATTTTATGCACGTATTCAGAGATTCTAAAGACGTCAATATTTTTTTTTGGTGGTTAATTCCATTGATGTATAAGGGGGGGGATGGGCCCTACCTACAAAACGCTGTGTCTTTACCTATGTTCCATTTTTATGAATGGACGTTTTACTACGTTAGTGCTGTGCCTTCTACTATCGCAGAAGTGGTCGATTTACGTATACTAATACAATTGGGTTTACTTATCTTTTAACGTGTATTAACTTAACAAGACCGGTAACTGCTACACTCATGAGATAATATTATAATTCTTATTTTTATTATAATTTATAGATTTCTTACTATTCCAAATGACATTTATTTTTTAATGAATCATACACGTAAACACAACAAAACACAACCGGGACCGAGATAAATGCAATATTCTCTTGCACTTCATGCATTTGCACTACTTACTAAGAAGTCATGCCGTCACTCACACAAAAACCGTTTTCTAGCTGCTCGTTTCAATTTTCGAAATCAAATATCTTCAAAGCTACATATTTGTGTTAAGAAAATTCACTTTAGCAATTCTTCCTAATCATTATGGATATTAAATTTTAAATAAGCAGACATCGGCCCATCGTTTGTCGATAAATCTTTTTCTTGAAGTACGTCACTAGTATGCTAGTTGTAGTAAAAGACTAGAAAAAGTTATGAATGACGGGGCGCAAAGCATTCATAGATTTTGGTGTTGAACAGGTACACTTGTGGACATTAAATGACATAATATAACATAACATAAACTCACGCCTATATCCCCGAAGGGGTAGGCAGAGGTGCTAACACCCACATTTCGCCAGTTTATGTTTAGATCCCAATGTAATAGGTTGCGAGCCTATTGCCATTAACCGGGCACTTATAAACCTGCGAAAAATACACACATAATAACTTCGAAAAGCATTTGTGATTTTGTATAGGTAAATCACCGCCAAATCGTGTATTATAATTTATTTCTGTACAACCGTGCTATATTTGTACAGCTAATCACGAAAGTGTTGCGTGGCTTTAGGCACCTATATGTAGATTAACTAAAGTACCTACTTCTTTCTTGGCATTAAGCAGGTAATGCCAGTCGTGTAAAGTTATATTTGTAGACTATATTACAATAACAGGGGGAGAAAATGGGGATAATAGAACAAAAACTCTACCACAATCACTGGTTGAAATTCAATAAATGCTCGAATACGACCTTTTATTTGCCGAAGGTGAGATTATACAAGACATATCGCTCGCACCCCGGCAGACACGGGGACATCTATTTAGAGATGACCCCTTTTCCTCAATGATGTGAACCATGGTGTCCCCATCTAACCCCCAGGTCCGCGCTCATGGAGGACGAAGGTCATGCTCGATTTTTTTTTAATACAACTTAGGTCGCAGACAGGCACGTGGCCCACCTGATGGTAAGTGGTTACCGTGGCCTATGGACGTTTGCAACACCAGAGGCGTCACACATGTGCTGCCTACCCTGTAGAAACCTTCTAATGCCCTTCTTGAAGAACGCCATATTGTAGTCGCTTGGGATAACCACTTTTTCTTTTCTTTTTTTTTTAAGTCTTTTACTTACTTAGGCTTAAAAGCCTTTTATAGGAGCTTAATCAAGAGGACAGTGTAGAAATCAGTACGTGTGTCAACTTGCTGTAAAATTGGTTTGACCATGAAGGTTTTAGTGACGCTACTAACATTCTAGTTTCTCTCCTTCTTCTAGTAGTTTTGATAAATTTATTCACTTCACAAGTTACATTGCTATTTGCACCCCTGATACTATAAACATTCATAGGTAATCATTAAAACTAATAATGAGAATAGCCCTGTTTATTGCTTTCCAACAACAGAAGAATAAAATATCTAAGACTTGAGTTATAAGTATTATACAACAAAGTATGGCGGGTAGTCGCGTGTTTGACTGAGTTGGTGGGTCACGCCACGCCAACACGCGTTCAATATCTAGAAGGGTGGAACATTTTACTTATATAGGCACTTATTCAAGTTCTGTGCCAGCTTTTTCTTAGTTATTTAGTTGTGAATAAAATCTAGTTTACTACAATTCAAGGTTTCAGTTTCCCCGCAATAGAAGTTACGCGATAAGAATATTTTTTTCTGGCGTTTTGGCTAAGGCTCTTAATTTATGTGGGCCTCTTGAGATCTTAAAACCAATCTCAAATGCTATTGGTGTCACAGCTGCTAAAAAACGGACATGATACTAAAGAGTCTGGGGGGGGGGGGGTTGCAGTCACACGGCAGCCGGTCTTGCAAAAGCCGAATCATTCGTTGTGGTATGTTGCCGATGATAATCATCATCATATAAACACCGAGGCCAATGTGAACTTGGAGCTTAGGGACCGCCATCTTACTTTTCTCTACTCACCATTGGCACACATAACTCTCTATGACCTCAAGCCAGGACTTCTAGTTAGGATCCGGTAGGAGCGCCATTGCTAGACATTTGTTACTGATAAGGGTAAACATAAATTTGTGCAAGCTTGTTATTGTAATGTTTCTATGCACTACAAATACTCAAATGAAAATTCGATAATATTACACCAACTAAACAATATAACGAACTCATAATCATTTAAAAAGACTTCCAACCCCATAACCCGAGTCATTATTTCATTAGGGGCCCGTCGTACGGACTGAAACCTATAAATTCTAATAGTACACACAATAGACGGGTATTGGACAAGACTGCTGAGTCACCCTCTCGCTATACAAAGTTAAAGAAAGAAAAGAATGTTAACTTCACTTTGATTGTGACCACAGAGTAAATAATAGTATAGGTATGTGTTGTAGACCCTTAATAAGCTCTATACGCGTAGTACATATTCTTGGGCTGTCTTTTGAGGATATACGGGGTGCAACGTTGGTGGGCCATTTCTAATATACCAACCATAGATTATATTAAAACATTTCACATGTTAGGGCTTCGTTTCGCTCACAATTTTGGTCGTATACGTGCGGATAGGTATACTACGCTATCATAGAATGGAGTGAATTTCACTACATATAATTTTCCTATCAGGGTCGTCGCGTAAGGGGTGTATGAGAATTAATTCATATGTCAAATGTTTTAGTGAGATAGTCATAGATATTTCTCTTGGGTGATTATCCGATTAGCTGGCCGCTAAGCGGGCCCCAGACTCCAAGGTTTCGAAAGAGACTAGAAGAGATAATGATGAAATTTACGAAACGGTTTACAATCCTAAAAGAAGTGTGAAAATTCCGAAGAGACACTTCTTCAAGTTCTACTTCTACTTCTTCTTCTACTTCACACTTCTAGAAATCTTGAGTATTTTACAAATGCATTCGTTCAAGTAAAAGTTATAAATAACTTGCCCACTATCCAAGCATAAGGTCGTGCCGCTACTCCGATCGAAAATAGTTTTAGCGCAATGCAGAGCTTTTACCTATAGATTGGTATTGTTAGATTTTCTCGCCTGCAAGCCAATCAATAATCTACTACGCTCTAGAATGTTCTTTCTCACCGTAAATGCACGATAGATCAATACTATTCATTTCGAAAGTAGCTATATTCTGTAAGTAATAAAGGGTTCTGAAGATTGAAGCCGCGGGCAGTAATTAGTATATAATATACTTACTTACACCGCTAGGCGAAGTTACAGCCCCATTAATCATAGTTAGTACTCGTATACTCCTTGCCTTAGCGCGAAGTTGATATATAATTATATCGATTAGCGCCACCTCTCAGCACGAATGTATAAATAAATATACCGTGCGTTGTTAAATACAGGTTCATTATAGATTTAATATATTATTCAGCACAACCTAACGTTTTCGGTTTGTTTAAGATTTATATATGAGATATGAGCCTTGGCGGATGCATGATTCTCGATATGGTAGAATTTGGGTCACCCTTACCATGCAGTGCCGTACAAGGCGACTAAAGGATAGTGGTGTGTAACATCAGACTGATATATACAGTCCAAACCCAGCCTCAGATACACGGCTCCAGTCAATTTCCCCCTATTTCATGGGACCGAATAAAACTTGGTGAAATATGATTGAAATTCCAAAGGGAAGGTTAAGAAAGTTTCTTTGTAGTCAGTAGAAGAAAAATCAACTTAAACCCTCGGTCTTCTTACTGACAACACCATACATGTCCATGAAGATTAGTGATTGTGTAGATGTTTGAGCGTTTTATTCAATCACATTCATACGAATGAACAGACGTAGCTGAAATTAGGTGTATAAATAAAGTTAATGAAATCCGGGTATTAACGCGTTCATATATGTATATAAATAAAGTATATAACATAGACAAAGTTCCCACCCCGGGTAGGTGGGAACATTGTATATTTTTTGGGTGGGAACTTTGTACATTTTTTTGGGTGGGAACTTTACAATATAAAATAACTTGTAGTGAAATTGTATTTCTAAACAGGAATGATGTAACACTCGCTATACAAGGCACGAGTTGACGGTATAAAAAAGAAGTGATATTCGATTATGAATCGATTCTGAAACGTGCGAATAATTCCTGTTGGCTAAAAGGACTACCTACCTTGTAAATTTTAATAGCCGAGTTTCGCCAACTATATCATGCAAAGCGAAAGTTTAAAAGTGACTAAAGTAACATATCGGTCACTTTATTCCGGGTATCTTTCCCCATGAATTATGGGAATGGTATTAGCACTCGAACAGTTTTCAAGCTATTTTACTCGTTTGAACTGTGAAAAATACAAAGTCGTGCTTTTAATACGTGATATTGTACGCCCCGGTGTTCCTCCCTAACAGGATTATATTGAAGGTAAACACTCGCATTAAAACTAAATGAAATTGCTATTTCTATGGTGGCCGACTCCCCGTAGAGTGCACACCCACACGACATACTGGGTGCACAGTTTCAAACATTTTGCTAATCATACGTTGCTTGTTTGTGTTGCTTTCGGTTGATTAACTGCTGTCAATTTATTTTTATTGACTCAGACTTTTTTGAGTTGAATTGAGTTTTGTAATCACCGTGAAACGGATCGAATAGGTGTTGTTTAACATGAATTTGATGATTTTATTATCAAATTAGACTATTTGTCAAATATAAAACTTCCTAGAGGCAAAGAATATACGTATATTAGCCAAGCCAAGTCAATATTCAAATGATTGATAGATTGAATAAGTAATGAGTTGTCAGTTTGAATTAAGAGTGATTGATCGTCATTTTCATCGTCACTTTCACTATATATATTTTGCCTATATTGTATCAAAATACATACTACACAGGTATTCTCATACCTATTTTCCTTCTGGGTCAGACAGAGGTGAAATAACACTCGCATTTCACCAATCTTTTTATTCGGTCCCGTGTAATATAGGGTGACCCTATTATCGTATTCCGGGTACTATGGTTGACTCGAGTCATGCGTCTGAGGCTGAGTCTGGGCTGTATATATCTGTCCGATGTTAAACAGCCCTATCCCTTAATGTGAAGACATGGGGTGTCCCAAATTGTACTCTGCCGGAAATCACGCGTATCAAAATGTCCCCTAGTAAAGTAAAACTGTAAAAAATATTTATTTATTTAAATGATGACCCCTGTGGCATCGTTGCAATGAACGCGACTGGTACACAGAAGGTATGTTATGCACCTTCTAGAATCCAAAACTCAAGTCTAGATAACATTGTGAAGCAGTGTTCCCAGAATAGAAAAAAGACACTCATAAATTCTGACTCAGTCATAAAAAACATGAAACGTCTTCACCAGTCTAATAAAATAGTACTATATAAAAGCTTCTACAAGACCCTTGTTTGATATTTGTTCATATTCTCGAGAAGTAAAGCCAAAGCTGGCAAATATTCCTGCTCTTGTTCCAAGCACTCGACCTTTACTTGAGTGTTCCAGTGTGTGTTTGGTCCATATAAACAAAAGAAAAAGCTCTTTGTAGATGCTTTGAGCGCATATTATATTTGGATAATAGTTACAATTTCCAGTATAATTCCTTTTGCACTGGTTAAATGCTAGTTCCCTTTTGTCAATATTCAAGTGGTCGAAGTCGGGCAACATAACAATAGAAAAGCTGGTAAACTTATTCATTTATAGCCATTATAATTCAACTTCCGAGCTAATGCCCAATTAGAGACGCCGCTAATAAAATAATCATAAAACTATTAGTGACCAAAACGTCGTTGAGGTGTACAGGCGGCTCTTTCAAAGGGCAGGTGAGTGAGGGTGAGTTAATTTCACAGGGGTGGCGCCCTCTCCCGCGGGACGGGGGACAGAATGCCCCGGAGATACGCGGGGAGAGCAAGCGGGGGAGTGACCTGTCCCAGTCTAGGGGGGATGCCTTTGAATTTTTTATATGCTTTTTTTGGGAGCACTTTGTGAATATTTTTGTTCATTTTATTTCTGTGTTGGCGGTAAGATGGAATAAAATAATTGTGTTTACTGATGGACAAGGCTCACTCAGGTCCCTAAATAAGTAAATATTCAAAATTACAATGTTTTTATTTATTATTTATTATACACTTTATTGTACACCAAGTAAAAGCATAGTTAAAATCTATAAGACGATGAAAGCAGTATAATGGGCGACCTTATCGCCTTAAGCGATCTCTTCCAGGCAACCTTTGGATAGTAATTATGATCGTAGTATTGAGTGGTAGTTGTTTTGGCGTACCTACTTTTAAAATCTAAGTATATTAGGTAAATACATTCATAAGTTTTCTTTACTGAAGTGTATCTGTACGGGTCTGTACGACGTTTATGTGTGTGTAGTTACATCAAAATGTGTTATTGGTAAATGATAAGAACATAAATCAATGTGGTATGTATACTATAATTAAATTAAGTTCTTATAACAACTTCTGTGACGTAGCAGTAGAGTGTTGAGGTCACTGGTTCGATTCCCGTTCAGTATTTATAATCACATTAGTCGGGGTGATTCTATTGCATGATCTTCACGGAGGAAGGGAAGGACTACACTGTATCTTCTGCCTCTTGATTAAGCAGTCCAACTGGGGAAGTACCTCCGTAATACATAATAATAACGGCGTACGTACGGAACATACGAACGTTTCCTCTGCAGTTAGTTGAACGCCTCACACTAATGAAGTCTACTCATATGTTTCAGTAGAGACGCCGCAACAACCGACGAATGCGTCGCGTTGTCGCAGCGTCTGCGCTGCGCATACGTTCATCGAACGCCGGCACTGGATAAAAGCTAGTGTGAAGGCAGCCTTATATAGTTATTGTTCAGTAGTATTAATCTGTAGTCAGAATGCTAGTGTTGAATATAGTTTTTTCCTGAACCATCAAAAAATAATGGTGTACATAGATACAGTTACCTACTTCTCTTTGTAGCGACGTTCACAAAGCAGCCTGTCAAGTACAATACCTATCTACGAGATCACAAAGGGTGCGATGCCCCGCAGAGCGCTTTGATTGCCACGCCGCGCGCCGGTAGCGACCGAAATATGCCTCCAGCTGTGCGGGGAATTACCTTATGTTTTTCAAGTACCTGTGCGATATAGCTACGGGGTTTAAAATCAAAATTAAATGCCAGTATCGGTCATATTTGCAGAGCTTTAACGGTAGTGGGTTCAAATCCTGTTCAATACACCTTCGACATGTACCCATTGACAACACAAAACCTCTCTAGTGAGCTCTAACTACCCTACCGCCGAAAACACAACACAAGGTTATAAACGGCGACATTCTGTAGGGCGGAGGTACTTCCCCAGTCAGACTGCTCGATTGGGACGGATATACCGTCGTGTCCTCCTCTATATTATGTGGAGAGATTAGGGAAACCACCAGAAACCTTCTAATACCCTTTTTGAAATCCCCACATTATAGTCGTTTGGAAGAACCACAGCAGGGAGTTAATGTTAGGCATTCACATTGATTCAAATCTGCTTAGCTAAAAAGCTTCTTAAATGTGCCTTGAAAAATTACAACCCTTTTTTTCGTAGCTGTGTGAAAATAAGAGCCATCGTTCCAGGTGCCATCAATTCTAAAAAAAGGTATTTAGTTAGGCGGTTTGATAAATGCTGTTTCACGCCCCGCTCCGAGGCTTCCGTTGTAAGCCGCGCGGCTTTATAACAGATTTACTCGAACTTTTTTTATAAATTAACTTCTTTGTAAGTGATGGTAACGTATCTGTCGTAATTAATAACGCCATCTATCGTACGTTTTCATGAACATTTTTTAATTTTTTTTTATAATATCATGTCTATATCACCGAAGGAGTAGGCAGATGGGCTAGCACCCACATTACGCCAGTTTATATTTAGGTCCCAATGTAATAGGTGGCGACTATTGCCATTTATAAACCTGCGATAAATACACACATAACTTCGAAAAGCATCGCAGTCATTGGTGTGTGCCATGGTAAACCTGGGATCGAACCCGAGAACTCATCTCAGCAGTCCATTACCCATACCACTAGGCTACCGCGGCTTTAATTAGGTCAAAAATATTTTATGCTCCTACGGGCCTCGACCCCGCTAAGGAAAATGTTGTAACCGCTGAGCCACGGAGTCGTGACTGAATGTCCGCAAACCACCTTTTCCAGGTCATCAGTCCATCTGATTGAGGAGCGTCCCACTTTTCCATTACCTTCTCACCTCTTCATATTCTTACCGGCACACGTGTTTCCTCCTTCCTACAGTCCCGGGTCCTTTAATCGGGGCGTGAAAAAGCATCTGATGAGGCCGTTAATCTAAGCGCCACCATTGTACACTGTACGTGTTTGTAATAATGACCCTCTTTCCTAAGACTTTGCCTTCAGCTTAACATCAGGCGAGGTGAAGTCAAATTGACGTGCCATAGATAAAAAAAAAACCTGTTTGTAATGGTGACCCTCTTTCCTAAGACTTTACCTTCATGTTATCATCACGTGAGTAAGTCAAATATGTGTCCTAAATAAAAAAAAAGAATTATATACCTAAAAAACTCACCATTTTAGTTGCACCCCATACCTTTTCGATTGGGCATGACATTAATTAACCTATAGGGTAGAAAGTAAGGAGTTGGTACAAAAGGTGGAGTGCGCTCAGTCGTGCCGTATCGCTGCCAACCCCCCTGACACTTGAGCGTGAGGGTACTGAGGGATCCGCTACGGGAGTCAGAGGTCAAGGGACTTGTTGGGTAGTAGGTACGTGCAGCATGGAGACTTAATATAGAGATAGTAAATTAGTTTCATGATTTTTTAATAACTCATAACTAAGATTTGTGAAATTGGCTTAGTGTCTTGCCAGGCAATACAATTAAATAATTAGATTCTGTCGCATCGATAAATCGTTCCAACGAAATATTTCCAAAGAATTATGTCTTTACAAACGCTTTTTATGGTGTTTAGAAACTAAACTAAACTAACATTACTATTGTCACCGATTTTCTACTTAATTAAAAATGAAATATTTAATTTAAACGCAAGAAATAAGAAACCTTTCGTATTCACTGGTTGTAGCTACTTCATTTTGAAATCAAGTAATAGAATTTATCAAAGTTGTATGCAGTAGGATAAGCTTTCGTTCTATTAGAAAAGAACTCATTATATTCAAAAACATCACAATAAATTCTTTTTGAAAAGTAAAAATATATAAACCAATCTACAAATGCAGTTCAGATAATCTAAAATCACCCTAATTCCAAACGAAATAGAAGTGACACAATATACTATGAAATACTGTAAACAACTTTGTATTTCTCGACGCTTTCCATTTCAAAAGTAGAATGGGGCAAACTGGATTATTTCGGAATCTCCCCTGGGAGGGGAGGGCTTGAGGCGGGGGAGGACTGGGCGAGAAAAGTTTACGTAAGTCAGCTGTAATCCCGTTTGAGTGGGAAGGGTTCGAGTTTTATTTATTTAAGCCCTAGGCCTGTACTTGTGACGTTATCCGACTAGGGACCGCTAGAACAAATGTTTGCGTTAGCACTAAATTTCAGTCAAAGACTGATCTACATCTCGTTGTGACGTCCGCAGATAGCTTTATATGTAGATTAGGTTGTTACCCACAAAGTCGTTTTACCGACTTCTACTACAGATATAGAGATAGCTTTAGATATTACACGTCCAAATCCATTCTAACAAGATAAGAGAGCTTCGCTACACGGTACAGTACAATAGGTTACCTCCTGGTCGATGGCTAGCGACTGCTGAAACGTAGCGACTGAAGCATTGTCATTGAAACTGTTAGTATTATTAAATTGGGTATAATATACCCAATTTATCATGGGAATTGGTCCTATGAACGGTCCCTTTATGGAACTGACAGTCCCTTTCTGGAAGGAATACTCTGACCAACTGACATTCTAGTAATAAATAATTATATTCATGGAAATACAAAATATGTTAATTGGAAATTGAAGCCATTATCGTAAAAAAAAGATAAAACAGAACAAAGCTTATAATATAATAATAGGTATTTACATATGAAATCGAAGCCAATGACTATGATTGATTAAATATAATATGCGAATAAACACCCAGAATAATACAAACAGATAATATTCATGCAACACAATTAAATATTTACACTGTATTTGTATTATAATGTTGTTTTGCTATAAATAATAAATATCAAATTAATGTTATTTATTCTGTTCAAAATATATACTAATTATAATGTATATACACAAATAAAAATGAAAATTGTCGAGACTGCAACTTTAGACATTGAGATATCTAGCTAAAATAAATTTTAATAAAAATGAGTCGAAAGCACTTGATGAGTTGATACGTGACCCAGATCCACTTGGCCCGCACTCCCCTTTTGGTTCAAAAGGCCGCGTCACACAGAACAGTCGATAGCTGTACACTCTTTACAGTGCCCCTAGCACGAAATAATATAGAATTCGTAACGTAAATATTTCGAGTGAGCGAATCATTACAATAGGCAAATGTGTGTGTGTGGAGCCCGCCAATCGAATGCTCCATTCTCTCGATACCTTTACGTTACGAATTCGATATCTTTTCGTGTTGTTTATTTTTAAGTAAAAGGTCACAGGGTACGCGGGTGGGGTTGTTGCTAGTAGTGTATTTTGTGTTTTGAGTGTAGTCTTCTTTACCAAATAGTTTGTAGTTATAGGTGATAGATACATGCTATTTCTAGCACAAAAACGTTGTGCTTGACTTTTTTTATCGTGCGCAAAATCCCTACAAATACCCACCCACCTCTACAAAAATCGGTGCAGGTGATTATGTCGGACTCGAACCGACCAAAACGCACACCGTCTATGGGTCTTTGATTGCCTGAGGTGAGGTTATACAAGATACACATTTATCTTTCGGAAGTGTATGTAACTTAATACCGCCATTTTTGATAACAGCATTCATGAGTGAATAATAAGAATCGAGCTAGTATACAATAAGGCTCAATCCAGCTCAGCAAGTATATTATTATAATAGGCATGCTACTAAAGCAAATTATTGTATCTAGACTAAAATAATAAACCAAAAGAAAAAGAAAAGCCCACTGAGTTTCTTGCCACAGTCTTCTCAGGCCGGGGTAGCGTTTCAAACCAGTGGTTTGAAAGTTTTGAAACGCGACCCCGGCCCGCCGGGATTTGCTAAACTAAGCTATTACCTATATATTTTATATTTTGACGTTTCGTAAATACCGTTCAATGATCTATACAGAATGAATATTTTTGAATTTTGCAATATTACGTAAGGCTGGTATAGTAGCGGTTCATTTCTATATTCCACTTAAACTCTTATATTCCTTTGAAAAGGCTGATAATTCACAATAGACTTTGAGTTTTCGATAAGTAACGCTTTCTCTTACATTAACTTGAGTAAATACTCATCGGACACCTTAATAGCACAACAAAACTAATTCCAAATAATCCTGTATGTCACGCAGGTACCTACAAACGGTCCCCTTTAAATTCACCCATAGATTGTGACACACACAAGTGCCCTTGTGACCTCTCGCAGGTCGCTACACTTGATAGGCGCCATTCCGCGTATGGGTCCACCTCCCACCTCCGTTGTTGACATATTATATTACATCACGTACGTATACCGTACGTAACGATTCAATTTACATTTTGTATTCATTGTATTTTATCAAATAATCAATAATCAAAAAAAATATCAAAAACTGCGGCAGCCTAGTGGTATGGGTAATGGACTGCTGAGACGAGGTCTCGGGTTTTTTCAGGTTTTACCATGGCACACGCCAATGACTGTTCGATGCTTTTCGAAGTTATGTGTGTATTTATCGCAGGTTTATAAGTGCCCAGGCCAGACACGTGCAGAAGCTGCACGCCACGCAGCGCACGATGGCCATCAGGGTGTACCGTACGATATCCTTCGACGCAGCAAGTCTCCTCGCTGGATCGATACCATGGATCCTGGATGCGAGAGCCCTTTCGGTGCTATATCGGTATCGAAAGGAGGCGCGGGAGCGGGGACATGAACCCGAGCCTAGTGAGCTCCGGGCTGTGAAGTCCCAGCTTTATTTTTAAATGTACAGTTGGCACCAAAAGTTTCTGTACACTTTAGGCTCTATAATCCTTTGACAACCTCAGTGTAATTTTACCAAAAGAAACTCATGCAATTAGTATCCTAAACTTAATCACATTAATAAGTAGATCTATTATCCAGTAGCTCTAAGACTAGTAGGTGCGTAGTGGCAGTACTTCAATTTTAGTTTCAAATCGTCCAGGAACTTTTGGAGCCCACTGTATCTATAGTTATACTGAAAATTTTCAAGGAAACCTTGAAACAAAATAAAGCTGTGCACTAACATATATCTCACACGTGGTCATTAAATTTGCACGGTGGCGGTGCAACAAGACACCGCAGTAATTGCTCCGCGTTGTAAAACAGACCAGGGGAGGCTGGGGCAAATGAAGCCATTTCTCTTAGGGAAAACCTAACTTTATCCTTACACCTGATAAACCAAAATCAACCGTATGCCATAGTGTTAAGGTTGAAAGAATAAAAAAAAATTGCAGTGCCAATTTATTTTTGTTGTTGGTTATGCGAAATTGGGTCTTGTGCGGTGGGTTTAAGGTTCTGCAGGTGGCAAAATGGGGTTATAAAGATAAATGAGACGTAGCGTCTCGTTTCAAGAGATGTGTAGTTTGGAGTAAATAATGATTGCGAAGTAAACCGACACTGTGGTACAACTTAAATAATGTTGTTGCTTTTGTAATATCGTGAGAAAAAATAGTAAAAGAACACTATCTATTATCTTATTAGCTTACATCTATATCTATTTATTTGTTTTAATATTTTCATCTGAATCCGTGGCGTGGCGGTAGTGCACGCGACTGCTACGCACGGGGCGCGGGTTCGATCCCCGCTCAGTGCAAAATATTGTATCTCTCTGGGGCCCGACTAGACCGTCGTTCGAAGTTGGGAGTCGTCGTCGTCGAGTTGGGAAAAGGTTCAGAGAATGATGATCACTTCTAGCTATAGCTCGCGGCTTCGCCTGTGTAAAACTCTGGTCCTGGTTACCTTGCGGTTTAAGAATAGTATACGAATGATTCTCATACATACATACATATTGTGCTCACGCCCGTAATCCTCAAAGAGGTACGCAGAGGTGTAATAACATCCACATTTCGTCAACTATGATTTTAGGCCGCACGTAATAGGGGGCAAAATGTTGCAACTAAACAAATTTGGGAAGAAAATTCCTAGCCGCACAAGCACTACCAGTCTTGGAAGGTATCAGACGACTTTGATTAATTCTCAGATACGCATAAAAGTTTCATAAGTATCGGTCAAGCCATTTCGGAGGAGTTTGCAAAGAGACCTGGCATGGCCTAACGGTAAGTCGGCACAGTAGCTAGTACTAGGCGTTGTTTATATTCTTAGAGGTAACTAAACGCTACTTAAGTCAGTCCTGAGTGGGTATCAATACAGACCCTACCGCATCAGTCACTTGTAGAGTAGTTCCTCACTGGTCATTCACGAAAATACTCTTTTATATTTCAAGCCCTAAAATAAAACTTTACGGTCGAGCCTAGGGCATCCTATCTCACAGAATCTCAAAGTATTACACACTTTATAGGCGAGTCCGAATGGATCTCATAAATCTATAGCGAGTAGGCCCCTCTGAGCCCATCACTAGGAGCCCGCAGGCAATAAAGCCGTTACGGCACGACTACACCCGAATACGCTCGGGCATTTCCGCCGAACGTCTGCCATTTTGCAATTTGAATTGAAATGTCAAGTGGGGAGAGAGGGCATGATTGGATCAGTTAGTTTTATTATCGGATTTATTATTGTTTAAGTACACGTTTCGTTGGAAATCTGCCGAGGTGATTGTTTAAGTAAAATAGTAATAGTAAAAGAATTAATTGATTGAAAGGTAAATAAAATTAGTTTAGCGGTAAATGTGCAAAAAAAATCCAAACATGTTTTGACTAGTTTTTTTTTTATTTATCTTTCACTAAGATTGGCAAGCTCAATATTGACTGTAAAATATGGTTATTGGAAATAATTCTAATCCTATCTCAACCCAATGTGATTTCTGACAAAGAATCTCTGTATTTATGCATTTGCTGCGTGGTATTGTGATATATCTATTGTACCTATGAGAATAAGTATTTTTACAAATCTGACCCTAGTCCTAACCCAAATCATTGTGGAAAGCAACAACTCAATACCGAACATTGATCGTAGTTCAAAAGGAAAATGAACGCGGAAAATAGGAATTTCTGTACGACTCGCAGCAAGACCTTTTAAAGTGGCAATTTCTTTTGCAATTCAACGTTTCGCTTAAACCGGCCCCTATCTTGTTCGGTGGGTTCCGTGCAAGGAACTATTAGCAATGTCGTTATCGGAAACGAACGCCACAAATCATCCCGCCACCGACACATTACTGACGCTTAATTTAACAACGGCATGGGGGAAGACCGGACCACTAATACTTTCGCCGTATTGAGATTCAGAAACAAGCGATAAAATTTGTCAAACGACTTTATTAAGCGATTAGGATTTGTTTCGTTTCGAAATCTTGCAATATTTGGATTTAAAATAGTCAGGTTGATAATAATAGTCACTGGAATACCCGACAAATAAAACTTCAAGTCTGCTACAAGTCTTAATGCTCAAAACGCTCTGAAATTCAAGGCACAGAGACTTATTCTTGCCTATCCCAGTTAAGCATACCCGCAGATCTTGCATAAGAACAATAGCAAAATATATATTGCAACAAAATTGCGACTGAAACAAATCCTGCGACAAAACAGTCGCAATACCCCAGTCTTCCTTTGTTATGATAATCGAGGAACGACTCACGAGGGGAGTCCGCCATCTTGCAAATATTATTGCCTTATAATAGTTCGCAAATGTTTCACGGCCTCCGCTTTGCTGTGGGAGACCACGGGCTTGTGATAATAATAGCCTGACATGATATTTGGTGTTATTTCACGGTTCATTTCTTACAATATGCTGGGAAAAGTTTCGACAATATTCGGAGTTCATTTGTGCGAAAAGTTTTCGCATGAATTACTTGAGTTATATTCTTAAATGTACCTCTTTCGTATTCTAAATGGTAGTTTTACCTATAAATTATGTTGTAAATAGTTAATTTGTAAAGTCGCATTTTAAAAAATAATGTTACCCACCATTATTATAAAGCATTACCCTTGAATATGTTTTAATCCACAGTCACACCGACTTAAAACGATTTAAAACTATCTATCCTAAAGAATGCCAGTTTCAAATGATAATGCATCATATTGTTGTGTTGGTCTACTATCCTTGGTATCTACTTTAAATACATGACACCAGCACAAACAGCACTGTTTCTTCGATGCCCTAAATTACCATTTTAATTAAAAATAAATAATCCTGTATTCGGTTCTGAGGTGTAAAACTTAATGTAATCAGCTGCCGTTTCCCAAGGGTGTCGTTTCGGGCCAGTGCGTTGTTTAGTTCTGTCCTCCGTGGTTGTTTACTACAGTCGACTTTCCACAATACAATACGGAAAACAAAACTTTATAATTTTTCCCATTGTACAAAGATGGTATTTGTATCTAAATATGTATTTATTTCATGCTATCCCAGAAAAATTTTTTTCTAAAGAAGTGAAAAAGACACTATCCAGCTTACTTATTAGGAGAAGCTTTTGATTTAAATTATTTTTTAGAAAACGCGAACTAAGTGAAATAAGCGTTTCAAGATAAAAGATGTGAGAAACTGATCTAATAAAGAATTTGGTGCAATAAAAAGAAAATGAAAAATTAATAGCTGTACAACGCAAAGTTAATATTGCACAGTTTATCAAGAAACTATTCAAATATAAACGTTTTCAAAGTTAGATAATGAATACAGCGTTTTGTCAAAGGAACTCACTTCAGCCCCATTAAACTAACAATGAGAGACTCACAAAGGAACCAGTTCCGGTTCGATGCTCAGTTGACACACGAGCGTGTAAAACACGAAACAATGACGTCACAAACAAACCTAATCCCAGTTGTAATGAACGGAACCCTTCTCGTACCCCACATATAAATATTGCCCAACTCACCCCGGCTTACATTTATTGGCAATGTACCCGCAACAATGAGGATACCAGGATTCTCGGATACTCGGATACGCGGTTATTAGGGGAAGATGGGGCGATAAGGAAAGGGTGTTAAATTGCAAGTGTGATTATTTTCGCTTCCGATTTATTTTATTATTTTGTGCGAATAATTAGTGGTTTAGACAATTTGTATGTGTAATTATTCTTTAACTATACAATTTATGTTGGTATCGAATCAAAGAATCAAAGAATCAAAGAATCAATTTCATTTATTCAGTTTAGGCACATAAAGAGCACTTATGAATGTCAAAGTTTTACAATAATTATGTACCTACATTTGTCAAAAATATTATAATTCATAATAAATTAGGATACTTAGTAAATAAATCATTAGAAAATGATTCTTTCGCTGGTTCGGTAGTTAAATCTCCTGAGAAGAGACCAGCAAGAAACTCAGGTAGATTATCGTTATTCTTTTTAATATTTAGTTGTTTATTTATAATAACTGGGTGCAAGAGCAAGAGATTATTATGCCCACGCATTTTTATCATCAAGATATTCGTCTACTTTATAATAGCTTTTTTTAATTAAAAATTTTTTCAATTCTATTTTAAACTTATCAAGTGGCAGGTCAGCCAAATCCTGAGGAATTTTATTATATATTTTTATACATTTGCCCACAAACGAATTACTGACTTTATGAAGCCTTAGTTTCGGTATCGCCAGTTTATTTTTATTTCGCGTATTCAAGTTGTGAAAGTCTGATTTTTTTTGGAAGAGGTCTAGGTTCTTCCTTACATATAAGGCGTTGTCGTAAATATATTGTGAGGCAACTGTTAAAATATTAATTTCTTTAAACAGTTCTTTCAGCGAGTCACGGGGTCCGAGGCAATAGATTGCTCGTATAGCTCGTTTCTGTAATATAAATATAGTTGCAATATCGGCAGCTGAGCCCCACAGCAGCAGACCATATGACATAACGCTATGAAAGTAACTGAAATAAACTAATCGTGCCGTTTTCTCGTCAGTTAGTGACCTTATCTTTCTAACCGCATAGGCAGCTGAGCTAAGTCTTCCTGCTAAGGCTGTGATATGAGAACCCCATTGTAGTTTATTATCTAGTGTGATGCCAAGAAAAACTGTGGTATTGACTATTTCCACAGTTTCATTATTCATTATAATGTTTGAGTCTATATGTCTTACATTTGGCATCGTAAATTTTACACATTTTGTTTTTTTGGCATTAAGTAGCAGGTTATTACTCGTGAACCAATGCAATATTACAGAAAGGGTATTATTCACATCGTCAAGTATTACTTTTTGTCTGTCAGTTTTAAAAATTAATGAAGTGTCATCAGCAAATAATACTATTTCACAAAGATTTTCAATGAAGTATGGAAGGTCGTTTACATATATCAGGAACAAAAGGGGTCCTAATATCGAGCCTTGGGGTACTCCCATGACTAGCGGGGCGCCAGAAGAATCGGTGCCATTAACGTTTACTTTTTGTACTCTGCCAGTGAGGTAAGACCTAAGTAAGCTAAGTGAGCTATTCGAGACACCATAATAATCTAACTTTAATAACAAGGTCTCATGATCAACACAATCGAAAGCCTTTGATAAGTCACAAAAAATACCAATGGCATCCTGCTTCTCCTCCCATGCATCAAATATGTGTTTAACTAGTGCGACTCCTGCATCTGTTGTATTTTTGCCTTTAGTAAAACCAAACTGTTTTTTTATGAAGTAAATCATTGGCTGCAAAATGTGAAAGCAGTTGATTAAATATTATTTTTTCAAAAATTTTACTTAGCGCTGGTAATATAGAGATGGGACGAAAATTGGATGGGTCACTTTTGTCCCCTGCTTTGAATAACGGAATGATTTTACTGTACTTCATAAGATTTGGAAATTGTTTTTCATCTATACATTTATTGAATATGAATGCAAGGTAGGGCGCAATAGTGGGCATTATTGAATTTATTATATTGGTTGAAATGCCCCAGAGATCTTCAGTCTTTTTTATATTTAATTGTTTAAATGTTTTAAGTATTGTTTCAGTGTCTATATACTGAAAATTAAAGATTACATTACATTTAGGAACACAAGATTTAAGAAGGGAATCGGCTACGTTTTGCGACGAATTTAATTCACTCGTAGTAGTAATTGCAATATTTGTGAAAAAAGATTCAAAGGCATGGGCCACTGCAGAATCAGTGGTAATGTATTGATCATCTATTTTTAAGTCGAAGGATCGATCACGTGACCTTGTTTTACAGGTTTCTTTGTTAATGACATTCCATGTAGCCTTAATTTTATTATCAGATTTTTCTATTGTAGCCCGTATATGATTAGATTTGGCGATTAAACATACTTTCTTGAATAATTTCGAGTATATCTTAATATTTTCAATTACCTGTGGCTCACTAGTAGATGCCTTTATATCGTATAATTCATATAATTTCTTCCTACTTTTGTATATTCCAGGTGTAGCCCAATCACTAAATTTAATTTTAAATTGATTTACATTTATTGTTTTTTTGGTGAAAATATTGTTAAATTCACTTTTGATTACTCCGAACAAATCTCTGTAGAGATCATTCGGATGATCGTTATTATTCATCTCTAGAAGAGGTATTTTATCTTTAATGTTTCCTTTAAAATGTTTTAATCGATATGTCGTGATTGGTCTATATACAATATTTGTTGTTAATGGAATATGTTGGTGCTCAAATCTAGCTAGCTGACCTGTATGATCTGATTTAATGAAATTTATTATAGATTTCTCGTTTACATCACCGTCAGAAAAAATGTTATCTAAGCAGGTAGCTGATGTGGCTGTTTTGCGAGTTGGTTCTCTAAAGAGATTTTGTAAGTTAAAAGATTTAAAGAGATTAAGGAACCTTAACGCGTTCTGGGAGTTTTCCAAGATATTAATGTTAAAATCGCCACATACAACTACCATCTTTTTACACTTACATACCTTTTTTAAGGTTTCTTCCATAATAGATTCAAACTGGTGGTAATCGCCAGAAGGAGATCTGTAGACGCTAATAATAATAAATTGCTCAAGCTCTGCACATGCTAACTCAATATTTCGCTCACTTGAGAGTGCTGCTATGTCTTTTCTTTCTTTGGATTTTATTTTTTCATTAATTAAAATGAGTGACCCACCTCTAATAGCAGAATCTCTAGTAAACGAACTAACAACTCTGTAATTATCAATACTAATTATCATTTCGTGTTTTTTTAGCCAGTGTTCAGTTACACAAAGTACATGAATATTTCTTTCATTTAAAAATAATTCCAGTTGTAACTCTTTGCCTGAAAAGCCTTCAATATTCTGGTGAACAATATTCATGAACACAGACTTCCCCTTAGTTTTTGAATCTAATTTGCAAGAGATTTCCTCTATTGTCCTAGAATTAAATTTAAATTGTTGTCATTATTAATTGGAACATATTCCAAGGTTTCAAGACACTTATTGTCATATTTCTGCCCAATAAAAGCAGTGTGGCTAGCCAAGTTCTTGGCTGAGTATTCAATACAATAAGATAGCGAAGATGCTATCTGTCTCTTAAAATACCTATTCAAATAGAATTTATTTGATGTCAATAACAACTTATTTTCTAAATATGTATTTATGTCCATTAGGTGGAACTTGTCTGAATTATGATACATCAATGTATGTATCGTTTGATTAAGCTTAAATCTAAGGTTATTTTCTGCCTGTGACAAACTACGGCTATATGGCAGTGTAAATAAAATTATGTTTTTAACATCTAATGATCTCAGCAGTTCAAGACAATGCTTGAATGCATTCCTGTCCGTATTTCCCCTATCACCAATTAAAATTATTAGAGTATTGATACCCTCTAAATTATAATTGTTTATTTTTTTAATAATATTAGGGTAAGTTAATCCCGGTAAACAATAATTAGTTATATTTTGTTGTAAATATGAACTTAATAACCGGCCCATTGATTTCCCTAATTCATCACAAAACATGACTACTTCAGATTTTACATTTTCATTATTTATATTATTTTGATTATTTTGAGCGCAGAGGGAACTACTGATCTCTTTTGACTCAAGTGAAGTAAGAGAGGGCGTACAGACTGACTGAGGACTGAGTGAATTATCTTCAGATGTTAATATTGGGTTTGGACTCATCAGATCCTTCATAGCCAGAATGTATTCCTGATACTCACTTTTGACATTAAAATACTTGTCGGTCATTATATCTAATGATTTTTTCAAATTATTCATTTCCGTTTCTAATTTCATAATATTGTTATTATACTCACTGATATTATTTTCAATTAATAATGAATACATATCAAGTTCATCTCCTAGTTTCCTTCTCTCATTAATATACCTGACTTTTGTGTACAAACATTTTTGTCTTTTAATAAGTTTTTGTGTTTTTTTAATGTATTTATTAATTTTTATATATTTCTTAAGTTTGTTCCTACTGCACTGAACTACCCACCTTTTTGAATTAGGATTATGAACTATTAAGGTATCATCCTTTGTTAAATCTATGGTCACTGTGGGTTCTAAGTTTGGTTCAGTAGAAACAAGGCTGGGTGTGCTACCGACTAATTCCTCAAATAAGTTATGGGTTTGAGTTGCTAAGGTGTCCCGTTTCTCGGCCTCAAGGTGGTTAATGTGGTGGTGGGCTTCATGCAGTTCCTGCTCTAAGACCGACATCCGCTTGAGGCCCTGCTCGTACTCGTCGCTGCACTCTCTAAACCCAGTCACAATATTGAGTAATCTGTCACGTTCATCTACCACTAAACTGTGCTCTGTGTGCAGTTCAGCCATCTGCTTTTTTATTAGGTCGTATTTATTCAGACTATCCAGTAGTTCCCTTTCATTGTCATCTCTTTCTCTGTGCAACTGCTCAACCAACGTTTTGGATATATCTAATTCCTTCAATGTTAGATCAAGTTTTCTCAGAAGATCATGTTTGGTCTCACCACGTCGAGCAGAAGACATGCTACGTGTGACTGGCATCTCAATATTAATTACTTTAATGTATAAGGAATTAAATACCAAAAGGCTGCCCGTTCAATACACTACCTACGCAAGTAAATAAGTCGGTAACCTCAAAACGAAATGTATTAAAATACGAGAAGTATATACTAATATGATAATAAGTAGCTTTTAGTACGATTACCTGTGTAACAATAACTTAATATTTAGTAAAAGAGATGACAAAGTTCACAATTAAAAGAAATCACTTTTATATTTTTTATATTGTACGGTGTCATTGACTTCAGTCGTTGAACAAAATCAGCTGGCCGCAATTTTCACAAGTTTTTTACACTTTTACACACTGATTTTTTGCTTAATACACTTTTATGATGATAACATTGTGCTTTGTGATGAATTTTAACCCCAATTATCGTAATAATTAAATAAAAATTAAAATATATACAAGACGAAATACGATCAGATGTTAGCCGTAGTCGAATTTTCTAGATGATATTAGTACCTTATTAAAATATATTTTCCACATATCTTACGAGTAAATACCTATAATGTATGTACCTATATATTAGAGAAAATGAATTTTGATAAGTTTTTATAATGACCTTATTAAAAGTTTATGAAAAATATTGGTATGGCTTTGTCTGTAATTAATAAAAATACTTTTCTTGCCTGTGGGAACTTCAGTCTTCAAAGTACCTATCTTCAAATACTCGTAAGTAAGAATTTCAAGTATTGCTTACAAAAATAAACAGATGCTGTATTTTTATATGAATATACTAAATTTTTATATAAATACTGATAATGTCTCTGCACCCTCATCAAATCTCACATCAATTTTGATTCCAAACACAATGAAAATTCCAATTGCAGTTGTAGAAAAATACAAGTGAATTCCTCTCACGTCTGAACCAACGAGACACGTTCTCAAGGGGAGGGTGGGCCAAAACGGACGCAGGAAACTCGTCGTTACTAGCGAGATAAATGGTGGACGAGATTACTTGAGTATCCGAGGAGAATACAAAGCGGGAGTTATGTATTGAGATATCGCGAAACGTGTTAGCATTGTACGTACTAAATAGCGATTTGGACGGACGCAGATTTTTAATTTATGTCTGTTTTCGCAACACACATACATATGACTTTACGATATGTAACGGTAATATTATTGTGTACATACACTGAAAAATGTACAATGTAATTGTAACGATTTCTTATAGGTTATGTGTGTATCCACTATTTTTAATACCACTTAGGTGACAAACAAGCACACGGCTCACTTAATGGAAAGTGGTCACCGTGGCCTATGGACGATTACAACACCAGTAGCATTAACATGAACTCCTATCGAATTGGCAGTCTGCCTCTTGTGAAGCTGTGTGCGTGTGTAGCCCGCCAATCGCAATGTTCCGTTCTGTCGATACCTTTACATTACGAATTCGATAGTATTTCGTGCTAAGGCTACAGAGACGTCAGGATCTCGTGCTGCCGACCTTGTAGAGGGGTGATGGGGAGGGGTGATGGTTAAGAGAGTTTCTGTGTTCTCAGCGCAGAAGAAAAACCAGGGTTTCATACCATCACAGATTTGTTTCAACCTAAGCCCTCGGTCTTCCCACTGACAATACAAAAATTCACCGTCAGGAACACAACACAAGTCTATTATTAGCCAAGGAATTCTGTAAGGAGTCATTTAAGGATAAAGTAAAAATATGATCATTCTGAGAAACGATTTATAATTACTTATGAATGTACCTACTACCTGGTACTGCCTACACAATATTTAATTTCTTAGTTAGATGTGAATACGAAACCATAGAAATATATTTATTGTGTGTATTCGGAGAAGACGACCCGGGGCTTTAAGAATTCATTACGTAGAGAAGTATTCTATTACACTTTGCTGAGCAAACATTCTTATTTCCTTCCCACGGCGTTTCGAAGAAATAAGTATGGTTGGCATGAGTTCATTCGTACTTAAACTATTAGTAAGACGCAAAATATTGATTGGTAAAACTACGTTAATCAGATGGAGAAATTAGGTGGAGGTCGGACATGACGGTTTTTTCCATCCCAATAGAGCAGTCCGTTTAGGCAAGTAGCTACGCCCTACAGAATATCGCGGCTAATAATAACCTTGTGTTGTGGTTTCGTTGGTGACAAAACCGAACCTATGTATATACAGCTATATAGCCTCAGAATCTGCGCGGATGTTTGTATGTTTGTTAATAAATCACGCTCGAACGGCTGAACGTATCTGACTAAAATGTTGTACAAGGATAGAAAAGAACCTGGAAGAACACACAGGCTACCACATCGTTCATCATTTTCTGAGCCTATTCCCAACTCAGTCGGGGTCGGCTTTCTAATCTAACTAGGATGCGGCTGAACTTCGATATTTTCCGTGATGCGATTGCCATCGGACCTCCACAGCCAAGTTAGCGATATCGAAGTTCTGTAGTTAGGATAGTCGGACTTTTGAGGGCTCCAACTACCTGTAACGACTGCCATAGATGTTGGTATGGCAACCCGGGCCGATGGCTTAATGTGCTTTCCGAGGCACGACCAGACTAGTGCAAAATAGCCATATTCATGAATACAAATATTTGCTTTGAGCGGGGATCGAACTGCCACGCCACAGAGGCTGTCTACATTACAACACGCGGTGAATCGGCGGGTAGTATTCAGTATTATAATTAACTACAACAATTTATCTTCCAAAATAATTTCTTTCGCCACACTCGCCACCGTATCTAAAATCTCAATAATCATAAACTATTAACGACCCTTGTGCCCTTACACCGAGGGGTGACCTACCCGCGCACCGAACCCACTTGCTTTGACAACGCGTGACAAATGTAAACCGTGATAACCGATCTAGAGAGGACAGACGCGTGGCGCGTGTCGGGGGCAACTGGAGCCCGTGGCTAATGGGGATCGTTGCAGTATGAAGTGCTGGTACTGTGATACGAAATTTGCCCCTGAAATTTGAATACGCCCCTGGTGTTGTAAACGTCTATAGGCCACGGTGACCGCTTTCCATCAGGTGGACTATGTGCTCGTCTGCCACCTAAGTGATATAAACTGTCATGTCTACCTTCGTCAAAATATTCAGACCCTCTTGACATGGAGCGGAATTATCGATATATTATGTCGATAAAGCCTACACCCCTAACTTCAGAAAACTGCTGGTTTTTATAATAAAAGATTGTGTACAATAATATACTTCTAATAATACTTTTTATATTCACAGAATTTCCAAGAACGCCTCCACAAACAATTCCCAGGATACAAAAATTACTTCGCCAGAACTCCGCGTGTACAAAATATTTTTGCTCAGAAAACTGTAATCGATAATTCTCATTACAATGAGCCCAGGCGCTTGAGGCGAATTCCGAGGAGTATACATAATAAATAGCATTTTCTTGTAGCAACCAGTACTTGTGTGTTTCAAAAAAGAAAATAAAATATTCTGTTAGCAATAGACGTAGTTGCTCACGGTAAGTAATCGTTTAGCTTTACTGAAACGAAACATGAATATATAAAAGAATTCTCAGAATAAATAAAACGAATTTCCCAGAATATATAAATTAATTCTCAAAATATTTTGAGACTATTTCGTTACAGACTACATTAAAATAAAGGCTAGTAAGAAGGAATTTAAAAAAGGAAATAATAAAATTATATTCTGGCGGTGCTAGGGTGGCAAAGTAGATTACTTATTGATTTTAGTAACTTTTAGTTTGGTTTATGGACGCTGCTTTATTTGACTTACTGTCTAAGTGCTCAGAGAAACCTATTTTCCGGGAAAAAGTGTCTAAACCATAGACATTAATACTACTAGCTTAAATAGACCCACAGACTCCTTCATTACCATGTAACCGAATTTAAAATGTCAGTGGCAGTGACTCTTAACTTAAATGTAGAAACTGACATTATTGTAATATATATTACTGTCAAAGTTATCAACTAGGTTTATAAAAAACGTCTCACGGTTCATATACCCTGTCTCTTTCTCACGCCTAGGTTTTGTGTAAAGATACGTATGTCACTCGCACACTTAGTTCCTCTAATATTAACTTTATGATTCAAACCAAATTCGTACTGTATCTATGTGATATTTCATCCAAATGTGTTCATCCAGTTTTGTGCAATGGAGTACCAAAAAAGAAATGGGGAATTCATTTGTTTTTTTTATACCGTTTCTATTTTTTTTAATTTATGGTACGTCAATTTGACTTTACCTCGCCTGATGTTAAGCTAAAGGCAAAGCCTCATGAAAGAGGGTCACCATTGCATTAAAAATAGACGTGCTATATGCAATGAAATGCCTGAATGATACTATAATTGACAATATAGATACAAGAAGGGTGGAAGCGACGTATGTTATACAAAATTTACATTTTGTTGTAAATAGTAAGTTGTTCATAAAAGTACACAGAACACAACTCTGCCGATGAAACTGGGAGAGTAATTCCAGCGATATGAATTTTGAAGGTGCCTTCAACGACTTCTTGTCACCCATCTTCTACATCCAACACACCACACACAATATTCCTACCACAGAATTAGGAAAGGATAGATACCTATCATAATGAGGGGACGTAGTAAGCCTTCCCGAAGAGGGAAATCTATGCTCGCGCCCTCACCGTGAGTAGCGGCGCTGCCGTGAAACAAATTACCTACTACACAACAATTGCAACTCAGAAATGCCATCGATTCGACAGAGAAAGAAGATATCATAATTAGCATTATTTGCCCACCATCATTGTGTTCATGCGAACCATTTAGTAATTTTTGCCAGAAACATTTTTTTAAATTGTTTCTCTTGCGACGAGCACCGGTACAATTAACTTTTTTATTGACAATTAACCTATAGCATATTGATTTCAAATAATTAAAACTGGTTGACATATAATCAGTTTAATCTTGTTTTCAGTTGAAAATCATAGGTATCTCGCTAATTTGAAATGAAACCACTTTTACATTCTATCGTCATGTATTTGGTATTATTTTCTTATAGTCCGACGTTTCGGCTTCTGTTCAGCGACGGACAGCTGCCGCAACGGCGAGGTCTGAAAGTAGTCGAAACATCTTTCAGCCTCCGTTTTCATCTGCGAGAAAGAACACTCACCACACCATCTCATCATAATGGTGTCGTAAGGTACGTCTGAAGGTAAACGCAGACGATATTAAAGGAAAACTCGAAACACAACCCCCGTCTGACCAGCGTGGAAACAGTAGTCCAAAAGCCTCCGAACATTGGCCTATGTCCAGCAGTGAGCTTTGATAGATTGAAACAGCCTCTTGATTTATATTCTATCCTTGTGCTCTACCAGTTTGGTGACCGGGCAACTTGCGGTGTCTAGCGTGCTCGAAGTCTGTGGTTCGTTCAATATTAGCATATAGTACACGGCTTTGGGCTCACGCCCGCGGCTTTTTATCAAATATTCATAAGCCGGGGCTGAACCCTTCCGGCCGCTCGGCGCTCCCCTGATGCAACTGTTGTGAGTTTTGGTGTACGTGCCTCGAAGGAAAACGGGTATAGGATAGACGGAGAAATAAGTATTTATTCGATGCTAGACATTGCAAATAATATTTGATGGAACTTTGTTAACAGTCACACGAGTACATTTTAAGTATATTAATGTAAAAATGTGTGAAGAAGTTTTTAAGCGAACAAGTTGGAAAGATTCTAAGAATAACTTTATGGTTAGACTAGTATAGGTTGTTTGTGTAATAGTTTAGGTTAGATAGTATTTTATTTACCAATAACATTTAAATACAATTTGCAATAACTTCACACTGCTATAAAATAAATTTCTAACACGTTCAATTCACAGACACACATACACACTATCCAGATAAATCCAATTTATTTTCACTCGGAGATACAGATTAAATGTCAACCTACATCGCTGTTTATGTTGAAGACATGGAACTAACATGTGTGCAAGCACAAACTGACTCAGCAATGTATAAAAGACAAATCACATTTACATTTTCTATGTTATTGACGTGGTACGTCGATTCGTGTTTGGTAACGTGATTTGTGAAATCGCTTTACTGAGATGAGAGATTTTTGGCGTTTAAGATTTTCTTGTGATGTGTTGATGGGTTGTTCACTTATAAGTTATGAGTTCATATTATATTATGAGTTACAAAATTATGAGATAAGTCATTTTCAAACAAATATGTAGGCTTTTAGTTGAAATATCGGAAAAAATCAACATCGAGGACAGACTATTGGCAACCTATCTCCTTTTGGGGAACACTCTGACTAACTGAGTAACATGGCTATCCAGGAAGGATCCTGAATAGCAAAATTATCTACATAGACTTAGTGCGACGTCGGAGTCTCCAACCGAAAATTCTAATAAACTAACAGAAACAATAGATTTTATACGACAACGCTGAAAACGTATTCGCCAGTTAATCTACGATAGCTAATATACACACGACCGTACCACTGGTGGTTGAAACGAAATTATGAGTTTCCCCGTACACCCACTGGTGGTTGAAGCGAAATTATGAGTTTCCCCGTACACCCACTGGTGGTTCAAAAATATTCCGACTACCTTATAATTTATTATGTATTCATCATACACAGTTAGAAAGAAATTGCCCTCTAATTGGGAACAATTCAAATAATTGCGTATAATTTGGGCAAGCATTTATAGACTTTTATCATTAATTATTGACGGTAATTAGGTGCTAACCCTAGTGATGCTGTCTTGTAATTTGTACGGAAATATTATTGGTGTGTCAGGTTGCAAATTGGGTACTAGCAAGGAGGGGTTAACATAAAGTGATTATGTACTGCCTTTTTGGGATGTTATTACCGATTATTATTGATTTTGTTTTCTGGTTGTACGAAATATCACTGTTTTTTTTTTTGGAATTCTTGTCTATTTGTCTGTTTGACCGCGATCTACTCAAAGACTACTCAAAGAATTTGGGCAATGTCTTGATTAAACCTAAAATCTAATAGATTAGAGCTTGAGAGAGAATAATAATATATTGGTCGTAATAACCTACATTCACGCGGGCAGATCCGTTGTTAATATTTAATTTCTCATAATACTCGCAAGTGTATAAAAACCTTTATAATTTTTTTAGTTAGTCATGAAAATTAAGCTGCACTTTCTGCCTCAAAGGATCGCACCGTCATCCCTAACTACAAAGCGCCCTAGCCCAGCATCGAACCTGCAACACCGTAATTGATACAATTAGTGCCTGAGGGTGCGACGAAATTGGGAAACGAGGGGTGGTTTTGTGGCGGTGAACGCAAATATTGTCGACTTGGTTTTAGTGATTTGAACAAAGACGAATATGAATTTGTTTTTAGTAAGTTTAAAGTGGCAAACAATTATTAAACTCTGGTTTGTAAGTTTTTGTTCATGTGACTTAATATCTTAATATCTTAATTCTTTATTGCACACACAAAGTACAGAGATTATTCATTTATAATTTGCAAGAATCATGTACAAAGGCGAGCTGAACTCACAATGAGTTCTCTACCAGCAAACCTTTGAGTTTCAGAGGAGTAAGCATCATAATGAAGGCAGTCTGAAGTGTACATCAAAGATACAAAACACAAGATCATAAAAATGTACCTAAACAGATATATATAGACAAATACATACATACATACATACATACATACATACATACATACATACATACATACATGACTTTTTTATATTGGGCAATTCTTTTAGATGATTTTTCACACCACGCTTAAAGGACCCGGGACTGTAGGAAGAAGAAAACACGTGAGCTGGTTAAGAATAATACTTAATGGTGCGGCAAAGGAAAGACTCACCGAACCGCTTGGTTCTAGATAGAATACTCTGCACTGTATGTGGGTGTCATTTAGTACTTGTTGCCCTGTGTGGGAAAGGAGAGGGTGGGACTAAATAAAAGACTGCTCCTGATGGTAAGCTGAAGGTATTGCTTTCAAATATGTGACAATAGTGGTTCAGCTTGTCATTTAACGCTTTCACGCCGCACTTAAAGGAAATGGAGACTGTAGAAAGAAAAAAACTCGTGTGCTGGTAGAAAAATTCAAGATGCTTGGGTGGTATTTTGGACCGTATGTGGGTAACCTAACTAAACCAAACTCTTAGGCAAAATTGAAGTATTACAGTTAGATATAATATTACAAATCAAAGGTATAAATATATTCATTTATTTACGAATTAGGTGAATCAACAGACGTGAAAATTCAGCTATCTACGGCAGATGAATGTGATCAGCCTCCAAAGTTTAATTAAAACAATTTGAAAGGTATAATTATTAAGGTTCGTTCGAACCCAATCGGCGGCGCGCGCTGATTGGGTACAACGGACTGATTGGATTACTTACTTCGCTGTTCAGTTTGTTTGGAAATTAATTAATTGAAATACTTACTAGAATATATTTTATTGATTTGATTTGACATTTTAATTTTTGTAACTATTATAAATCTCGCCAGGATATGTTTTTTGATTAGGACAATAGGTCTTAAATATTACTCGCTTACGGTGTAAACAATTCCTTCGAGAACCAAACGATTTGGTGAGTCTATCTTTGCCGCACCATAAAGTTCTGGAACGCTTTGCCAGCTCACTCGTTCCCTTCCTCCTATAGTTCCGGGTTCTTTAAGCGGGGAGTGAAAAATTATCTGTCGAAGCGAACAAAGATAACGACTATATTTTCGCTATAAACTTGAGACTTAAGAGTTCACAGAACTGTTATACGATCTTTTCTCACACTTATTTGTAACAGAACTTAAAAGAAGAATTTCTCGACCATGGATGTATCGTCACTTACAAAACGTCGAGGTAAATATACAAAAAAAACCACGAGTAAGTCCTGTTCTGTCATAGTTATAGTTTTAATATCGCGTTAGCCTAGTGGTATGGATAATGGACTGCTGAGACGAGGTCTCAGGTTCAATCCCAGGTTTATCATAGCACACACCAATGACTTTTCGATGCTTTTCGAAGTTATGTGTGTATTTATCGCAGGTTTATAAGTGCCCGGTTAATGGCAATAGGCTCGCCAACTATTACATTGGGACCTAAACATAAGCTGGTGAAATGTGCTAGTACCGCTGCCTACCACTTCAGGGATATAGGCGTGAGTTTATGTTATGTTAATGTTACTACATAGCTGCTTACGCATACAAGTTTATAGTCACAAGCATAAAATGAATACTTTTCGGTTATGTAATTAGGTACTACAAGCTTACTACAAGCTATGTTATTAGTTAGAATGTATGCGAGGTAATCAATCTTTTGCCACAGTATACACATACTTTACTCTGCTTTTGTCCATCTATCAATTAGCTACGTACTGCCCCGTGTCAACACTTGTTAATTAATCACGCTTAATGCGCAGTTTTCTCCATCAGCTTCTGCTATAGTATTATTGAGATTATCTCCAAAACGTTAATTGGTAGAGCTTATGCGGCTAAGCACGTAATTAGTTTCCTTGCGATTTACACCGCATAGTAAGTAATCGGGTCAATTTTTTTCCAAATTTATCTAGCTGCAACATTTTCGGTTAGGAATTTCGGCAGTAGGCTTTACGGCTGGACCCTAATTTACCATTCTCTCTGGAACTAAAACGCTCAGTGCAGAAATTCCTATTAGTGCCATGAGTATACCCCACTCGAATCGTATTAAACCTCCTGGTATTATATTATGTTTTCTTGTATTGTCGAGGAACTATTGTTCTAGCGAGTTCTATAAATTCTATTTGAACAAGTTTAATAGATTTCTGGTTCACGGGATAAGCCTTTTTTAATCTTTACCATTAAGTAAGTAGTTCGAATGTAAACGTGAAACTCGAACTGGGAGCTGTTGGAAACCAATTTAAAATTAGGCTTAGATAGATAGTTACTGTTTTGGAGTTGTAAGGAATGTAGATTAAAAAACCTTGAAGCGTTTGGGAATGAATGTATGATAACCTTGGAATGCACGGGATTCATAATTAGTCAACTCCAACTAAGAATAAATTCCACCAAAATCGTTAATATTTTATTTTTCCTCTAACATCCGAAGTCCCATGTAATCACCTTCAGTACCCGGCTGCTCCTTTATTTGTATTACGTCACACACCCCTAATTTACTTTATAACGTTCTTCCGTAAATATTTGCTTATCGTTAGCTCACAATTCATTACGACAATAAACCTTATTACCCTACGATAAAGTGTTTATCTCCTTGGACGATAAGGCGGAATGATCGCGGGCCTGTGTTTGCCGGTTCACCCTTCGCGCAGGGGCGAGCCCCAAGTGAGTAAGAGTACGTCCTCGTCGTTCGCCCTGGACCCCGTCCTGACCACCGTAACGGAGTGGCAGGCGGGTGACTGAACCTCTTATTCGACACTTGCGGGCGCAATTGGTGTACGATGATTACGCGTGCAAAACTGCTAAATAGTTCTTCTCAGGACTCGGAGGTGGTGGCAGGTCCCTCTGCCACGTCTGCGGAACGTTCAAACAACAGTCCTTTTCAGGACTTGGAGGAGGTGATGGCAGTTCCGTTTGCCTTGTCCACGGAACTGTCAGACAACAGTCCTTTTCAGGACTCGGAAGTGGTTGCAGTTTCATCTGCCAGGTCTGCGGACCAGTCTTCAAACCGAAGGAACGAAATGGAAGTGGAGATGTGTGAGCCGCGAACTTCTGTGGCCTCCGTACCATCCGCAACAGCTGGATCGCGCCCGTCTTCGCCAGTAGTGGGAAGACTGTGGCGCAAGCGCTCCAACTCTGCTACAGAGGCAGAGTTGTCAGACGAGAGCGCCAAAAAGACTAAAAGCCACTACGCCTATCTGGCACAGGCGAAGGCTGACTTAGTCAAGGCCAAGGAGAAGGAGGTGGCGCTCCGGGCTGAGGAGGGGCTTGCGGAGCAGCGGCGTAAGAGGGCTCTCTACCTTCGAGAGTCCCCTAGCCCAAAACTGCAGCAGCTGTCACCAGTGGGTGTGGCAGTCACTGCCACCGAGCCCCTCAGTGCCTTGCAGCTGTCGAGCTCCATCGAGGCGGCAGTGGCGATGGTCCAATCCATCGCCACCAAGAGCTCTAATTTAAAGGGCCAATACGTGCGGGACCTTAGGCAGGCATGTAGCTCCATCCTGGAGCACGTGCGAGTGCTGAAGTCCCGCACGGAGTCTGAGGAGGTGGCTCAGCTCCATATAGAGCTGGCTGTCGTTCGTGCGGAGATGCAGGCCTGGAAGCGGCAGGCGGAGGCTGCACCGCCCACAATGACCCGTGATGAGATCGCGGTGTTCATCGATGCTCGCATCGCGGGCATCCAGGACCGCCTCCTGCCGGAGACCAGCATCCGCCCACCTCTCCAGGCGGACAGGCGAAATGCCGCTCGCATGGCCAAGGAAACCGCACACAAGCGGCAGCCCGAACGCCCGTCCCTCCCTCCCACACCGGCTCTTGCGCTCTCCACTCCAATGCCCGATGGGCAAGCGCAGGATGCCCCACGCTCAGTGGGAGAAAAGGCGAAGAAGAAGAGGCCACAGAAAAAGACGGCCGCGGCTAAAGAGGCCGAAGCTGCCCGCCAGGCACGACAGTCGACCTCGCTGACCCCCCAGCCAGCCCCAGCGCTGACACAGTGGAGTACAGTGACGGCAAGGCCGAAAGCGCCGAGGCCGGCTCCGGTCCAGCCGGCTACATCAGCGCCAGCCACCAGTAAGAAAAGTCGTGGTGCCCGGAAGCCCCGCAAACTGCGTGCGCCAAACACGGCAGCGGTAACTCTTACGCTGCAGCCAGGCGCCGCCGAACAGGGGGTCACTTATAGGGAAGTGCTCGCCAAGGCTGAGAGGTTGATTGATCTCAAGGCCTTGGGCATTGACGGCCTCCGCCTTCGTCCGGCCGTGACCGGGGGCCGTATTTTGGAGGTGGCTGGCGCTGATAGAGCGCAGAAGGCGGATAACCTGGCCGCTAAACTGCGTGAGGTGCTCGAAGAGGTCCGCGTCGCTAGACCGGAGAGGTGCATGGAGCTGCGCATCTCTGGTCTGAGTGACTCGGCCTCCAAAGAGATCGTGGCGGCGTCGCTGGCAGCAGAGGGGGGCTGCTCTGCCAGCGCCATTAAAGTTGGGGACATCCTGCGCTCATCTGGCCGACAAGGCACGGCCTGGCTGCGGTGCCCGGTCGAGGCAGCCAAGGTGCTCCTGGATGGACGCCGCATTGTGGTCGGTTGGTCCGTAGTCAGGCTGACCACACTGGACCCAAGGCCGGCGCGATGCTTCCGCTGCCTGGAGCCGGGGCACGTCGGGGTAAGGTGCACTGCGGGCATTGACCGCAGTGCGCTCTGCTTCCGCTGTGGGCAGGCGGGCCACAAGTCGGCCACCTGCTCCGCGGAGCCCAAGTGCCCCGTATGTGCGACAGAGGGTAAAGCATCCAGCCATAAGTTGGGGTCGGGTGAATGTAAGACGGCCTCCCGTAGCAGGGGCCGTCCTAAAAGGAGAGCCGCAGGTGGGGCTAATTCTTCTTCTTCCCCCACCCAGCAGCAAAACGCCGAGGAGGTTATGGACACCGCTCAATAATAATGGCCCACATCTCCATACTGCAGGCCAACATCAACCACTGCGTCACGGCCCAGGACCTTTTAGCTCAATCCATGGCGCAGTGGCAGACGACAGTGGCAGTAGTCGCCGAGCCGTATTACGTGCGCGAAATCCCTAATTGGGCCAGCGACCACAACGACTCGGTGGCTATCGTCACCCAGCGAGCGGCTCCCCCCTTCGACAAAGTGCGGAGGGGTCGAGGGTGCGTCCTCGTCGTGCTGGGCGGCGCTGCAGTAGTTGGGGTGTACTGCCCCCCTAGCAGAAGCATCGCTGAATTCGAGCAGCTGCTCGTGGAGGTCGGTGCTCTGCTGGCAGAAGTGCACCCCACCCCGGCCGTGGTGGCTGGGGATTTCAACGCTCACTCACGGGCGTGGGGATCTCCGGCGACCGATGCCCGGGGGAAGATGGTGGAGGAATGGGCGGTGTCCCAAGACTTGGTGCTTCTTAACCAAGGGGCGGTCCACACCCTAGTGCGACCGCAGGGTAGGTCGATTGTTGACTTGTCGTTCGCCAGTTCTGGCCTGGCCCGACGGATCAACAACTGGCGGGTCGTCGAGGGGGTGGAGACCGCGTCGGACCACCGGTACATCCGGTTCGACGTCGTCCCTGCCACCTCGGCGGCTCGTGTCGACCTCGACCGTCCCTTGGCAGGAGAGGGTCCGCGGTGGCGACTCGCCACGTTGGATAGGGATCTGGCCCGAGAGGCGGCTATCGTCGAGCGATGGGCTGCAGTTGACAGTGGCCTGGACGTGGACGCGAGATGCGAGCGGCTCGCTGGAGCGCTGACTCGCGTTTGCGACGCGGCGATGCAGAGGGCGAGGCCTATCCCGCCTCGGAAGCAGGTGTACTGGTGGCGTCCCCACCTAGCCGGGCTGCGCACAGCAAGTGACGCAGCCCAGAGGCAGTACGCCCGATGCCGAAGGCGGGCCGTCAGAGACCTCACCCGAGAAGAAGAGCTGCACGCCGTGTATCGGGCCGCCCGTGAGGCCCTCAGCTCGGCGGTCAAGGCCGCCAAGGAGGAGGCCTGGAGGGAGTGGCTCGAGAGTCTCAATCGAGATCCATGGGGGCGTCCGTACAAGACCGTGAGCAAAAAACTCCGGCCCTGGGCGCCTCCTCTCACACGAACTCTCGAGCCCGGCCTCCTGGGCCGAGTGGTCAGTTCCCTCTTCCCTGCGAGGGAGGAGTGGGTCCCACCGCGGATGGCAACACCAAGCCGGGTGCCGGCAGACGAAGGGGCAATACCTCCCGTGTCCGAGGCCGAGTTGGGGGCTGCGATCCTGGCACTCAGGTCCAGAAATCGCGCTCCGGGCCCGGACGGCGTCCCTGGGAAGGTTATTGCCACAGTCATGCCGGCGCTAGAGGAGGAGACGCTGTCCCTCATGTCGGAGTGTTTGGCGTTGGGTAGGGTCCCGCAACAATGGAAGACTGGGAAGCTCGTGCTTCTTAAAAAACACGGGCGCCCAGCCGACTCGCCGTCGGCCTACCGTCCCATCGTTTTGCTCGGCGAGATGTGCAAGCTGTTTGAGCGGGTGCTCGCAGCGCGTCTCGTCGGCCACCTGGAGGGGGCGGGGCCCAATTTAAGTGACGGCCAGTTCGGTTTCCGTCGCGGGAGGTCAACCCTCGACGCCATATCCCGACTGCGGGGCAGCGTCGACGAAGCGGTCGCCAAGAGAGAGGTGATGTTGGCTGTGTCGCTGGACATAGCCAACGCCTTCAACACCCTCCCCTGGGGAACTATTGCCGAAGCGCTGAGGTACCACAACGTCCCGTGGTACCTCAGGCGCGTCCTTGCGGACTACTTCGTGGACCGGGTAATCATCTACCCCGCCCAAAGCGGGGTCGTCCGCAGGGGCATGTCGTGTGGCGTTCCACAGGGGTCGGTCCTTGGGCCACTCCTGTGGAACGTGGGTTATGATTGGGTCCTGCGCGGTGCTAATCTTCGGGGAGTCGGTGTACTATGTTACGCCGACGACACCCTAGTCACCGCGCGGGCCCCGACGTTTCGCGACGCCGCCGTCCTCGCTACGGCAGGCGTCGCCCATGTTGTGCGTCGCATCGGGGCGCTCGGTCTGAAAGTAGCCCTCGAAAAGTCCGAGGCCATATTCTTCCATGGGCCTCGGCAGACGCCACCTCGAGATAGGTCGATTGTGGTGGGCGGCACCTCCATCGCTGTCGGGACCAGTCTGAAATACCTCGGGCTGGTTCTCGATAGTCGGTGGCGATTCACGGAGCATTTCCGGCAGCTGGCACCGAAGTTGCTGGCGTTTGCCGGAATGCTCTCGCGGTTGCTGCCCAACAGCGGGGGACCGGGGTCTGCCTGCCGCCGTCTCTACGACGGAGTGGTGCGCTCCAAGGCGCTCTACGGAGCGCCCATATGGGCGGATGCCCTCTGCCCAGCAAATGTTGCGCTGCTGCGGCGACCGCAGCGCGCCATCGCGCAGAGGGCTGCAAGGGCGTACCACACCGTCTCTTACGAGTCGGCGTGTTTGATTGCGGGCAGTATCCCCTGGGATCTCGAGGCTGGCGTCCTAAAGAGGGTGTATGACGAGGGCGCCCTGATGCGCAATCTTGGAGGTCGGCCGCTTCCGGAGGAAATCGATCGCTGGAGACAGGCGGCTCGCGACGATCTTTTCCGGAGGTGGGCCGAAAGGCTAGGAGTGACCCGCAGCGCGTTACTGCTCGTGGGGGCCGTCCGGCCCGTCCTGCGCCAGTTCGTGGAGAGGGGTCATGGGGCGCCGACGTATCACCTCACCCAACTTCTCACAGGTCATGGCTGTTTCACCAAGTACCTGTGGGAAGTGGTGGGGATTGAACCGGAGCCCCGGTGCCGACACTGCACTAGCGGCGACACAGATACGGCCTACCACACAATGGCCGTGTGTGAGGCGTGGGACGGTCAAAGGACGGCCCTAACAAGCACCATTGGTGCGGACCTTTCGCTGTCGGCCGTGATTCCAGCCATGGCCGACAGCGAAGAGTGTTGGGCTGCCGTCGCCTCGTTCGCTAGCGAGGTGATGGCGGCTAAGAGAGAGGCTCTGCGGGAGCGGGAGCGAGCTGGGCTCACTCTTCCGCCCCGCAGGCCCCCGGCGAGGGGACGCCGGCGAGCACAATTCGCCCGCGTCCCCGAATGAGCGAAGCTAGGGGCGGTGGGTCGGGGGATCCATCGCCCCATGCTAATGTGGCGGAATGCGCCCCTCAGTGTTCCTGGGGCGCATTCGTAAGAAGAGAGCTGGCTCCATCATCTGGATTACTCTGTCCGGATGGTGGGGCCCCCAAGAGGAGAGCCCAATAGGGCGTCCCTAGCCGAGTCGCGGTGAGCATTCTATCCCGCGGCTCGGATTAGGCGAAGGAGGAACACCGTGGTGGTTTAGTGGGTAGTCTGGCCTCCGTTTCGAGGTCAGGAGTCCCACACGAAGCAAGCCCCTTGCCCCCGCGGGGGGTGAGCGAAGTGCGTAAATGCATTCCACCACGTACAAAAAAAAAAAAAAAAAACCCTTCGCGCAGTCTTATTATTGTAGATAATAATGTCATTGTTTTTTGCTTGTCCTGTTGTTTGGAGAGTGTTTGTGATGTTATTGAGGATCCGTATCTCGATAAAACGGAGGCTGAGGGCGCATGACGGTAAGTGGTGTTGAATAAGAATTTGATTTATATCTAGAGACAGCAACTTATAAGGATAGGTTGGTTTTTATTTTGTTGATGTGACTTTTTTAGGAATAAGGATAAGTTTTCACCTCAAATTTGAGTTAAATCTGGTACTTTGAGATTTAATCTCACTTTCATTCTTCTACTAGCGTATGTAACTCCTGTACACTAGAATAAGCATTAATAATCAGAAGTAGTAAGATCTATAAATTATTTATTTAGAAATTCTGCATAAGTCGTAGAATTACAACTCTATACCTTTTAGTTAAAAAATCATCGCCGTAGTTTAAGTTAACTTAAGTTTCTTGGAGGCGTTTTTCAATATTTTAGAGCACAAAGGTTTAAAATTGTAGTCCTGTATTTTTTATGCCAATTGGAATATATAACTAGTTATGTTGTTATGATAACATTTAGTTCATGATAGGTACTAATATACGTAATTAACTCAATGTAAATCTAGTTCCTGAAAATTCATACAAAAATTCCAGCAGAACAATGAAATAATTACAAATTTGTAAAACAGGTTATGATTTTACTATTTTTACAAAACAGGTATTTGTAGTCATTATGTTATGTATTTTTGTGACAACAGAGTGTTTTAAAAACTGGTCAATATTTTTTTTTATCAGAAAACCATTTTAATATTTTGTAATTGCGCCATTGTTCTATCAAAGAGATGAATAAGATTTGTGTAGTTTGTCGCTTACCTGTATCTCTGAGCTGCAGCGAGCCGACCTTGTTGGTAAGGTAGCCTCTGATGGAGCTGGCGACGCGTGAGGGCGAGGCGGCGGCGGCGCCTCCACGCAGCGCCCCCCCCAGCCGCCCTAACAGCGCTCCCCCCTCCGTCTCCACGGTCGACACTTCACGCACCCCGTGTATCAATAACCCAAATCGTAATTTTCTAATCACTTGAACCCCAAATTCCAGACTGATTAATGATTACAAGTTTGTATGATATTAATTTTTAATAATTATAAATTACTTGTATCGAATAAATAGTAGGTAGATTTAAGTAAATGTTAAGCTAAGTCAGTGCGTTGATTGATATGTATCGATTGTGGGCTAGTTCGCCATGGTGTGCCTGCTGCCTGCAACAAGGATAAAGCTCCAATTAAATATTTTAGTGCTATTATTTGACAAAAAGATTGACTGATATTTAAAATGACATATGATATGAAAATCTCAAATTCATATCAAGAGTTAATAAAATTTGGTTATGGCTTCTAGGCTGCTTGCTATAGAGAAAAAAAAATTGACAAAAATTATTGTGAAACTTGCCTAATTATTTTTATTAATGCTATTAACATTTCCGCGTTCATGAATATTAACATGCCTCCCCTAAAAACCAATCGAATACAGTGAGTGTTGTCTGTGGTGATCGAGTAGAAAGTGATAACGTGGACAATGGTAGTGGCCACGCGTAAAAATTGAGTGTAAAAGAGGGTAGACCGATATGGTTGGCCAAATAAGAACTAGCTCAGCAATCTTCAGTACATTCGCGATCATTTCGCTTGAAACACCGACTGAAAAATCACAATCGAACAAAAAAGTGATTCATCTCAGATATAACCTTGACGGGTTCAGAAAAGTCATGTTCCAAAAATCACATTCTCTCATCACAAGTCGAGAGCGTCCGCGAAATGTGTCCCGGATGCCGCCACTCGGATCACATCCGGCCGCCATCTTGTGGCCGGAAACAGACGCGGTTTACGACTCCCGCCCCCTTTGTGATGCGAAAAAGTAACTTTTTTTGTGAATTATATATTTCGCTTTTGTTGAGTAATTCAGTGTTGGGAGGTTCGTTTGCGAGAGTGATTTGTGGGCACCGCCCGCTCGTAGCAGGGAACTCCATGCTGCTATTACATTAGTAAAACTCTACAGTTGGACAGTGTATCATAGAACGTATCTCCATTCTGTACCAGACACATAAATAATGTTGTAGATTCCATATATTTTTTAATTTTCAGGTTGCCAGGGTAACTGTATAGTGTATACGCTTTTTCAACATGCTTGTATCTAGACTAAGTGCCTACTCACACATTTATATTATTACACGTACTATGAGTTTATATGATACTAGCTGTTGCCCGCGGCTCCGCCCGCGTGGATGTCGATTATCGAGTTGTACGACTCTACTCGATTCACTACTTGCCTCTCTATACTACTTTTCCTTGCTGTCATGACAACGGAAATTGTTAGCGAAATTAGCGCCAATGTATAGAAATTTACCGGATCAATTGAGATTTATGATTATTACTCCGCTCCCTTGTATGGTAGCGTGATGATATATAGCCTATGTTACTCCTAGATATTGTAGCCTTTTAGAGATGAAAGAATTGTTTAAATCGGCCCAGTACTTTTTGAGCCTATTCATTACAAACATACAAACATACAAAAATCTTATAATATTATTTAATATTATTCTTATAATTTATAATATTAGTATAGATGGGATAAAGTAATGTCATCTGGAAGGCCCTAACTATTGAAGTAGATGGCCACAAGAGGAGAAGACGGTCGAAGAGGAGATGGATGATCTCTTAACCTTTCCCTCCTCTCGGCAGCACGAAAGAGACGCCATTGGTATTGCAAACCTCCATAAGTCACGGTAACCACTTTTCATAGGTGGCCGTTTGTCTGCCACCTAAGGTGTAGGTGTATAAAATAAGTGGTTAAGCTGTTCCAGCCACAAACACCGCGTTGATACAGGATCATCACTTCTTTAACGTTGCGAATATCTCTAACGCCCTATGTTCAGTGTTCACAGCAATACACGAGAAGAACGTCACATCTAAAGATAGAATTACTTGAAATTTTCTAGTATAGGAGACGTTATTGGGTATTAAAAATAACTATTCATCATAATTATCTTCATCATCCTTTTGTTATCAACCGAAGCTGTCTGACTGCATCGCGGCTGAACTTCAATATTATCCGTGAAGGGACTGCCATTTGCTCTTTGCAACTCATAGGTATAGGTAATATCTTGCGAGAGATATGTCTTGTATAATCTCACCCCCGGCATCAAATACCCATAGCCTAGACGGCGTGCTTTTTAGTCGTTTTGAGTCCGACATAATTACCTTCACCGACTTTGGTGAAGACCGTGCGAATTTTGACTACGAAAAATAAACTGATCCCCTCGTGCAATTTTCATTACATCAGAACACTAAGCGAAGTGTGGTTACGCCCTAATGTAAAAGTGACTTCTACGCGCCGTAGCCACGTCTACGGCGCGTAGCAAAAGTCTACGAAGGCTGCTGTTTATTTTTGAAAAGTTTGATAATATATTTTTGTAATAATTAATTCAGTTTCATTTATTTCTTTGTATTTTTTGAATTTACTGTTCACCGACGGTAGAGAGGAAGCTCGGACAAATGTAGATGGTGGATCATTGTCACTGCCTACCCCAGAAGGAATATGTGGTGGTAAGCGAGTATATACGTATATTTTAAATTATATAATAAATAATTATTAAATTGTAAAACGTCGAAAATACAAAATAGTATTTTATATTAACACATTTTCAAAAATAAACTGGAAATAGATTTCTAGAATAAGGACTAAGCACGTGTTTGTATGAATTAAAATTAGTGAGCAAAAGGCTGCGGTAGCCTAGTGGTATGGGTAATGGACTGCTGAGACAATGTCTGGGTTCGATCTCAGGTTTTACCATGGTACACACTAATGACCTATCGCAGGTTTATAAGTGGCCGTTTAATGGCAATAGGCTCGCCACCTATTTCATTGGGACCTGGGGATAAATTGGTGAAATGTGGGTGCCAGCACCTCTCCCTACCAGTTTGGGGATATAGGCGTAAGTTTATGTTATATGTTAATGTTATCCAAAAGGCCGTCGGCTCGGGTGGACCACAGAAATGTCCATTATTTTTAATAACACTTTCAATCACTATTCACACAATAACATTCTCACTGGTACCAACCAAGTTTTTGGATAATACGGCTCAATTCTCATTTATATGGTGTCATACATTGATTAGCTCATTATTCCGCAGAAATATAGCCACACTGCATAAGTATATTTTTTTTTATACTACGTAGGTGGCAGACAAGCACTCGGCCCACCTGATGGAAAGCGGCCACCGTGGTGTATGAACGTGTGCAACACTAAGGGTAATTTAGGGTTGCCATCCTAACCAGCAAATAAATTGAGTACTTGTTCACCACCTCAGTTATACAATAAATTACATCATAGCTGGTCTGTGAAATTCTAATTCGTGACATCTACAAAAAATCTACAATGTACATCACTGCCACTCACACACAAACATTCTACAAACACACACACACACAGCGACAGACAAACACATAGGTAGATCACCGTTATGTAATAGTTATGTAACGCAAACACATTGACAATGCACCATTTTGGTGTGAAACACACACATATCCACCCAGAAACACACTAACTCACTATTTTATGTATAAAAGAACACTAAAGCAATGAAGTTCTAAACTCAAAAATATAGATCCATTCAAAAAAGACCTAAAACACACATTTACCCGCCAAATGTTAAAAAAAAACTTTATTCCAAAAATCACTACAACGTTATCGATAAAATAAACCGGTTCAAATATATCAAAAATGGCGATAAACAGTATTACTTAATAATCAAAAAAATATATTGACCTTTGGTTGTGTCGGCGGGTACTTCGCACACCTGGGAACACCTCGCCCGGACTGCCGAGCTACACCAGTGAGCTGAAAAGGCTTTCAGGGCATGCGCGCAACCCCCTGCCCCTATTGGCTAGAGACGATTCGTGACGTCACTTTTAGCCAACCAATCGCGTGGCTCTGAAATTTTCACGTACCTATAGATCGGTCGATGACTAAAAATAGGCCGTAAGGGTCGATGGGGCGAGCTCGCCTCGTATCAAACATTCATCTGATAATTCGAGACGGTTCCTTCGTGTACGAATGGCTTTATGTAAATCTTGTCCAATTATTTCTGTCAGGGTTTACGAGATCTGTTTAGAGTAATGTCGTTTGAATACATATTAATCCACGCAAATATTTGTATGGGTTTAAAATGTAATGGGTTTGTATGGGTTGGGGACATAACAAATTAAATAAGTAATTATAGAAGTGTTATAATGGTTGCCAATTTTTATGTTTACAACTCATCATCAAATTAATAATATAAGTGTGAGTGTGAATTTAGAAAAATCCACAGGTCGCGCTGACGACTTTTCATCAGGAGGGCTGTGTACTTACCACTTAAGTAGTATATAAAAAAATCCCTGAAAGAATAAGTAGAGAGCACGAAGTTACGTTTCGATATTCCCAAAATAAATATATTATGTAGTTATATATTCCAGAAACAATAAATATAGTCTTCAAGAAATATTGAGAGGAATCCCTAGCTGTCTGATGTAAATATTGTATGGAACAGGTATATACGGAGCCATCCAAACTAAAATATGTGGCACACTACCATAGGTAATGGATTGAATATTTTATCTCAAATACAACAGTCAAATTGTTTCAAAACAAAATGAGAATCTATGTAAATGTGTGTGGTAACATAACATAAACTCACGCCTATATCCCCGAAGGGGTAGAGAGAGGGGCTAGCACCCACATTTCGCCAGTTTATGTTTAAGTCCCAATGTAATAGGTGGCGAACCTATTGCCATTTAACCGAGCACTTATAAACCTGCGCTAAAAGTGTGTGTCATGTCCTTTAAAATATATATTGACAGCTACTCGGTTCATTATTGGTACTGTTAGCGCCACGATAGAAATAGAATAGTAATTCATGGTGATTATATAATTATACTATAAAAACTATAATAATATAAATACGCCGATTAAGTTACTGTAATAGTGGAGGCGACTCGGTTGGAGGTCGCAGAATGACCTCCGTCCTTTTTATTTTCTTATTTTTTATATATGACACGTAGATTTAACTTCACCTCTCCTGATGTTAAGCTAAAAGCAAGGTCTCATGAAAGAGGGTCACCATGGCAAACACGTACAGTGCTGCAATGGTGGCGCTCAGCTTGACGCCCCATCAGATGCTTTTTCACGTCCCGCTTAAAGGACCCGGGACTGTAGGAAGAAGGAAACACGTGTGCCGGTAAAGAACAGGCCTAGGGGTGACTGGTATAGCCACCTATCACCCTAGCAGGAGCAGGCCGCATCCGGGGCAAGATGTGTGTACCGTAGTCCCACACCTGAGAGGGCCTTAGCTGGCTCTGGGTGAACCAGGGCGTGAGCACACTCGGTAACTGATGGCCCAAGACCACCCTCGCTGACTTCAGCGGGAGGTACCCGTGGTGATTTGCGCACTGAAAAGAAATTACTTTAATAGAACGTATCGGTATTTATAAATATTTGCATTAACGTATGAATAAATATCATAATCTGCAAAAATGAACTGCTGAGACGAGGTCTCGGGTTCGGTCCCAGGCACACACCAATGACTTTTCGATGCTTTTCGAAATTATGTGTGTATTTATCGCAGGTTTAAAAGTGCCCGGTTAATGGCAATAGACTCGCCACTTATTACATTGGGACCTAAACATAAACTAACGAAATGTGGGTGCTAGTACCTCTTCCCACACCTTCGGGGATACAGGCGTGAGTTTATGTTTATGTATGTTTATGTAAATATCATATTTTTATGAGTTAGCAACATGTAAAAAGGTGGAGGCTATACGCGCCGCAATGACACACGGATACTACTCGTAGTAGTACGTAAATATTAACCTATGGCTAGGTTAATATTTACATATTACTACGAGTAGAGTATTGGGTGTCGACAAGTCGTAAATGTAACAATTTTACGAAAAGGAAATCTTTATGTCACTTATTAATCTTCCTTGTAGTTTTTTACATGTTGCTAAACATGTAAAAAGGTGGAGTCTATACGCGCCGCAATGACACACGGATACTACTCGTAGTAGTATGTAGATATTAACCTATGGCTAGGTTAATATTTACATATTACTACGAGTAGAGTATTGGGTGTCGACAAGTCGTAAATGTAACAATTCTACGAAAAGGAAATCTTTTTGTCATTTATTAATCTTGCTTGTAGTTTTTTCTGAGTTGGAGACTTCGATCCTTCAATACAATCGATAGACACAGAACTTCTGCATAAATGCCTACAAGAATGACACGAGTACCCCGCCTACTTCACACTACCACTTGCTTTTTATTTTCCGTGAGGTAGCTGATATCAGTCTCGTTATTTTCGCGGTTCATTTTTTACGATTACTTTATAATATAATTATCTTCTCCATAGCCGAAAAGTAATTGAAACGTCGAGAATACCGTAAATACAATAACAATATCGACAGTAATATGAAAACACGGTATAATTAACTTTTAATCTTCTTCCAAATTATTCGTTAAAACCAGCATAATTAATTTATCAATAACTAGCTGACCCCGTTCCCCCCGTCTTTGCAACATTTTTCACTTCTGCTACACACCAGTTGGTTGTAGCATGATGTTATATACATATAAACCTTCCTCTTTAATCACTCAATCTATTAAAAAAATCCGCATCACAATCCGTTGCGTAATTTTAAAGATTTAAGCATACATAGGGATATAGGGACTGAAAAAGCGACTTTGTTTAATACAATGTAGTGATTGGTAGTACGATCATAAATTCATATTTAATTTCATATCGCTCGTGGATAAATTGGTCCATACATTCATTATAGAAACATAAAGACTGCAAATAGCTACAGATATATGCTGTAAGTGAGCAAAGAACCTGCTACCTCGGACATAGCAGTCGAACAAGCAAACTCTACACAATCTATATCAAGTTCTTATGTAAGCATATAGGCATTTTAACAATTTACTAGTCACGTAACTATTCCGAATCGAAGTCGATATTTCCATACACCAAATCTCTCAAAATTTGGATCGGTAAACGGTTTTACATAAGTGTTAAATGAGTAAGTGTGGCAAACGCGCAAGCGCGATGACATCGACCGTCGGTATTTATAGTAGCAGATGAATGCTGCATCCGTGATGACCATTCATCATCCTCTCGGTTGATCGAACAACTAAAATCGCTGAAATGAAAAAAAGAAATTTAAAAGATAAATCCTCTAAGAGGCGATTCACGGAAAATGTAGACGATATTACTACAAGAGAAGGAAAACTCAAAATAAAGCTTGTACAGTCACCTGCAATAATATTAAGCTTTAGAACTTTTTCACATTAAACTTGTCGAATTCTACCGTCTCATGTCATAATGTTGACTTGTCATTTATTATTGTGACAAGGTTCCAAAGTGTATACATATTATTGCAGATGACCGTACTAACCCGTCTGGCCAGCGTGGAAATTGAAGCCTGTGTCCAGAAGTAGACTGCGATGAAAAAATTGATTGATTGGTTGATGTTCCTATTTTTTACTTCAAACTATCACTAGCTGACCCGCACAACTTCGTCTGCGTCACCCCGTTTTTGCAACATTTTTCACTTCTGCTCCGCACCAGTTGGTTATAGCATGATGTTATATACATATAAACCTTCCTCTTTAACCATTCCATCTATTAAAAAAACCGCATCAAAATCCGTTACGTGGTTTTAAATATTTAAGCATACAAAGGGATATAGGGACAAAGAAAGCGACTTTGTTTTATACTATGTAGTGATACTCATAGTAAAGATGTCTCGATGTTTGAATAATAAATTCAATCACAATGAACGACTGTCTAATTAGCTGTAATTACGTACAGAGATATTTTAATTTGGAATAGAAAATAGGACAACCTCTGTGGCGAGGCGTTAGCAAACTCGATTGCTACGAAGGAGGTGCGGGTTTGATCTCCACTTAATGCAAATAGTTTAGTCTAGTCGTGCCTCGGATAGAACATAAACCGTCCATCCAGGTTGTCATACAAACAGCTACGGCAGTCGTTACGGGTAGCTGGAGCCCTAGAGTCCAATAAATGGCATATGCCTATATGTTGTGGAGGTTAGATAGCAGTCGTTACTCGTAAAAGATCGAGGTTCGGCCGTGATACAGTTAGACTGGAAAAGTGGGTCCCGGACTCCGAGGTGACAACCTTGGATGGTTATGACGCGACTAGAATTGATGCAAGAGTGATGGAATAACACATAGGCGGTTGTGCCGCGAATAGATTCCCATGTGGAGCGGAAACTAGGTGGAAATTTCACGCAAGTGCAGCCGTGAGCATCAGCTAGTTCGTTATATCACTCTTTTAATTATATTTAGACGGAGGTGTCCTACCTATGGCGGTATCTCCCGTCCTAATTGAGCAGTCCAACTGAGGAAGTACCTTCGCCCTACAGAATAGCGCGGCTAATATTTTTTTTTGTAATACTACGTAGGTGGCAGACAAGCACACGGCCCACCTGATGGAAAGCGGGCACCGTGGCCTATGAACGTGTGCAACACTAAGGGTGTCACACACGCGCTGCTCACCCTTAAGGGAAAGGAGGAGCTGGGAAGGGGTGGGGAGGCTAGGAAGGGGAGGGGAAGGAGTGGTATAGTGAGCTCTGGCTACCCTACTTATCGGCGGGAACACAACACGATGGTTATTATGACCGCGGTCTTCTGTAGGGCGGAAGTACTTCCCTAGTTGGACAGCTCATTTCGGACGGGAGATACCGTCGTGTCCTACCTCCGTTCAATAATAACCTTGTGTTGAGTTTCGGCAGTAAGTAGGGTAGCCAGAGCTCACAGGAGAAGTTTTGTGTTGTCATTGGGAAGACCGAGAAACCCTTCTTTATGTTCTGCACTGACAGCACAGAGACTCTCTTAACCTTCTCCTCTCCTCCCTTTCCCACACTTTTCTATATGGTCAGCAACACAAATGTAACGCCCCTGGTGTTACAAACGTCTATAGGCAACGGTAACCACTTTCCATCAGGTGAGCCGCGTGTTTGTCTGCCACCTAAGTAGTATGGAAAAAAAAATCGCAAACTAGTAGAGTACAACTGAGTACAGCTAGCGCGGGTAAAACCGCGGGGTACACCCAGTACTGAAGATTCGTGCTGTTATGCTAAACGTACTGTTATTTCACTTTATTCCCGTTTGCACAAAGTTTTTCTCCTGCAGAGCATTACTGCAAATAGCTTATACATATTCAGTGAGGAAGTCTTAAGATGCGATGGTACGTAGACACCGCAGACAGGAACTGGCTGAGTTTTGTTGTGGTTTAAGTTATAATATACATTTTGCAATACTAGGTGATGCCCGTGGCTTTAATCCCGCTACTTTATATGTGCAGTGAGTTTCAGAAGTGCATGGACTTCGTCTGCGTCACCCCATTTTTCATTCCTGCTCCGCACCTGTTGGTCGTAGCATAATGTTATATACATATAAACCTTCCTCTTTAATCATTCTATCTATTAAAATAAACCGCATCAAAATCCGTTGCGTAGTTTTAAAGATTTAAGCATACAAAGGGACATAGGGAAAGAGTACGCGACTTTGTTTTATACTATGTAGTGATAGTGATGACATAAATTACACTTTGGTTGTCAAATGATGTACATATACGTATACGTATAGATATACGTACAGTTAACATATACATGATGTACGTGTTAACTGAACGGTAAAAATTTACCAGAGAGTAGAGTCTACTGTATACATTTTTTTGATCTATTTACTAACATTTACTTAGTAATGTGTGGCATAACTTCTTCTTAACAAAATTTTTAAATTTAATAGCCAAATCCCTAATTTCATTAGGGAGCTTATTAAAAAAGCGTATACAAGTACGCCGAAAAGAATTTGAAGTTTTGTGTAGTCTTCTACGGACAACGAGATTATTTTTGTGTCTGGTATTTAGGTGCTAATCTTTGCTAACAATTAAATTACTATTCTGTAACTAAAAGTGAACACTTTCAATTGGCTTTCATATGCTTATTTTATTATTTATCCGATGTAATAGCTGTAAGTTTTCCATGTGAAAATAAATAAATAAATAAATACATAATGTGGTCCTATGAAGACCTGCAAAGACCTGCAAGTCTCTGAACCCACGTTCCTTCACTAGGTATATTACAGTGATCGAACCTCACCCTAAACCCCGTAAACCGTAACCCCGAAAATGTCAAACCTTATAGCAAATAGCACATACAAAAAGAACCAACCAGTTTGCCTGCCATATCTCGGTACAAGCTACTTTCGATTTCGTCCCCCTGGGAACCATGACGAGTGTAGACAGAGAAATGTTATTGTTGCTGTCCCGCTCTGTCATAATTTATTAACCTAAGGTTGGTGGCGTCTGGCCTGGTGTAAAGCCCTGTGTTCAAACATCGATTTTATTAAAAACTTTGTGCAATACTGATACTTCTCAAGCTGGCGCCACCATTGTAGCACTGAACGTGTTTGCAATGGTGACCCTCTTTCATGAGACTTTGCCTTCAGCTTAATATCAGGCGAGGTGAAGTCAGCCATAAATACAAAAAAAAAAAACTTCTGAATCCGTGTAGAAGTTTTCTTACCATAAATAAAAATATTCTAGAACAGTCTGCAATAAAGTATAGCTTAATTAGCTCGTGTAATGGATTCCTGAATGCGCATAAAAATACTTTGGTAATTTTTTTCTATACCACTTAGGTGGCAGACAAGCACACGGCTTTTGAACGTTCTCAACACCAGAGGCGTCACTCATGCTGCGACCTCCGTGGCGTGGTGGTAGTAAGCGCGACTGCTACGCAGGAGGCGTGGGGTTCGATTCCCGCTCAATGCAAATAATTGTGTACATGAATATGAATATTTGCATTGGTCTGGGTGTTTCTATGTATAATATTTATTTATTTACAAAAATAAAAGTATCTAAGTATGTTTATCCGCATTTTAGAACCCATAACACAAGCTAGTTAAACTATGCTTACCATGGGTCTAGGTGGCGTTGTGTATATTGTCCTAGAATATTTACTTATGCTACCGACTCTGTAGAGTTCTTCTTGAAGAACTTCATAATTGTAGTTGCTTGGAAATACCACAGCAGGGAGTTCATTCCACAGCTTGCGCGTGGCGCGTGCGTCATTTATACCGGTTGATTTTATAGTGGTTTTGGAAAAAAAGATTTAGGGCACAATTTCGATAGTAAAATCGTAAGGAAGTCCTAATTTGGCGGAAAAATTTTTTTTTTTACACGTCCCATACATTTTTCTGTTCACCTGCACATTATTGCCATACAAAAAGTATTTTTTTTTTTTTTCAAAATTAAAACTTCCAGTCGATTTCGCTACCGAAACTGTGTGTGAAACAAAATATTCTTTTTCCGAAACCACTATAAAATCACCTTGTATATTCAATGACCATGTTAAAAAGTAAACAAAATTTTTACTTCTCATACACGTTCTCTATGGTTTTATGCTTGTACCTATAAATGAGCAGAGTAAAAAAACTTGCACAATCTAAATGCATGTACTTTTCTCCAATTTTTGATGGCGAACGGAAACCTCACAAAAATAGCCCCTTACCGCGGTCCCTTTAGAGGGCTCTCCTTCGTCATCATTACTGAAATGAATACTAAAGGAAACGCTTTATTCTTCATACGATGAATGCAAAATAAAATGTATATATTTAAGAAATATTTTGTTAAAATAATGTAAGAAGGCTGTGGGCTAACTGCCTTTGCTCGATGTTTTCATAGCATTTTAAAAATAAGAGGAAACATAACCGTAACTGGCATTCATGTTTAAAAACAAATTATGGACGTCGAAGGAGCAAAAGGCGAAGCCACGATCAGGTGGACTGCTACGCAGGACGCTCGGTTCGATCCAGGCTCAGTATAAATATTTGTATGCATGAATATGACTATTTAGACTGGTCTAGTCTTTGATCTCTTCTATAAGCAATTTTCTTAAAAAAAATGTACGCAGCTGAACACAACGGCCGTCCCACGACCTGAGATGACAAACTTAGCATTTTGGCGGGAATTTAAAACAACATGATTTTGAGTTATATAAAAATAAATAAAGTTTTTTTTTATTTGAATGAGTATCTATGGAGAGAATTTAAAACATCTGTATGTAATATATCCTCTCCTTTAAAAGTAAAATAGATCATATTCGAATTCAAAAATTTCTGAATAAATCCGGGATACAGAGCTTCCTGTGTTGCCTTTATAAAAAGTAAAAAACACGACTGCATTGTGCCTCAAACATTTAAAATATAGTATAATGGACATATTAATAATGAAAAAACCACAACTTTGATCGGAAAATAAAACTCAAATTAAGAGGATTTTCGTAGTGAAGAAATCCTTTATCCTGAGAGTGAATTTTCTCTTCAAAAGATTCTCGACTTTATTCCGTATGTCATAGAGTTGAAAACGCAACAAATTTGAATATGCAGCTTAATTAAATATTATAGCAATATCCCTTTTTTAATTGAAATTGAACCTTCTCGCAAGCGAGTAAGTCAGAAATTACCATAGCAGAATGCTTGATAACATGGATCTTTTCCTTCCAAGTTTTTCCGAACGAACGTTGTAGTTTTGGAACGAATAGAATTATGTGTGAAGCTTTAACTAAAAACGGTATTCACTTTGTAAGCTTAACGTATCCGAACCCTTGTGTTATAGCAGTTCTAGAACATTCTTTGGACACATTGAGAACAACCAGGACAAAAGGTTTTAAAGTATACGGCTTCATGAATGTTTTTCATTATATTCCATATATTTTTAATTACTGAACTTAGGTGGTAGATGAGCACGCGGTCCAGCTGTTGGAAAGTAGTTACCTTGGCTCATGAACGTTTGCAATACCAGGGGTTTCAACCATATAGAGAAGAGAGGAGAATGGGAAGGGGGAGGGGAGAAGGTTGAGAGAGTCTCTATGCTTTCAGTGCGGAAGACAAAGAAGGGTTTCTCGGTCTTCCCACTGACAATACAAAATGTTTCCAGTGAGCTCTTACTTCCCGAGTAGGTTATGTATGAAGGTGGGAACATTGTTACCAACCCATCCGGTGTGGAAACCAATGCCTCTCAACATTGTGTGAAGTCTAAGTCCAGCAGTCAACTTCGGTAGAATAATTGCTCTGACTGAACAGACAATAATCATCACTACATAGTATAAAATAAAGTCGCGTTCTCTGTCCCTATTTTTCTTGTCCCTTTGTATGTTTAAATCTTTAGAACTACGCAACGGATTTTGATGCGGTTTGTTTTAGTAATAGAATGGTTAAAGAGGAAGGTTTATATGTATATAACATCATGCTACGACTAACAGGTGCGGAGCAGGAATAAAAAATGTTGCAAAAACGGGGTGACGCAGACGAAGTCGCGCGGGTCAGCTAGTTAGAAAATATATATAGAATCTAGGAGGGACACTACAGAACACACACCATACGCCATACGCCCCACCAAAAAAAGAATTTTTTTACTTGAATACAACTTTGTCCTATTTTTGTGTACAATTTCTAAACACATAAACCCACGCCTATATCCCCGAATGGGTAGGCAGAGGTGCTAGTTTCGCCAGTTTATGTTTAGGTCCCAATTTAATAGGTGGCGAGCCTATTGCCATTGACCGGGCACGTCTAAACCTGCGTAAATACACACATAATTTCGAAAATCTGTTCTGTTGATGTGCCTAATAAATAAAATAAATCCATTTTTCTAAGAATTGCAACGTGCGTAGGTAACTACACTTGCACTTAGCGCTGTACACTGCACATTGCAATGCGCCACGCTTGCAGTTGTGCAGGTGCGCTATCTAGGTATCATATATTATGACAAGGTCGCCATTATTATGTAGGTAGATAAAATTATAGACGACTGCTTCAGGCCAATAGTGATTTTGTTTGTTAAATAATATATCTTATATATAAAATTCTCGTGTCACAATGTTTGCTCGTACTCCTCCGAAACGGCTTGACCGATTCTCATGAAATTTCGTGAGCATATTGAGTAGATCTGAGAATCGGCCAACATCTAATTTTCATACCCCTAAGTGATAAGGGTTGTTCACCCTTAAAATATATAAGGCAAAACAACGTTTGCTGGGTCAGCTAGTATATATATATATATATATATATATATATATATATATATATATATATATAGATATATTTCTTTTTAATATCACGTCTATATCTTAAAGGGGTAGGCAGAGATGCTGGCACCCACATTTCGCCAGTTTATATTTAGGTCCCAATGTAATAGGTGACGAGCCTATTGCCATTAACCGGGCACTTATAAACCTGCGATAAATACACACATAACTTCGAAAAGAATCGCAGTCATTGGTGTGTGCCATGGTAAACCTGGGATCGAACCCGAGACCTCGTCTCAGCAGTCCATTACCCATACCACTAGGCTACCGCGGTTTTTATATATATATAAAACATAATTTATTCAAGCTATTTCATATCTCCAATTTCTATAGATAACAAGATACAATTCCGTATATGACAGCTCCATAATCGAAATGATAGCAATTTAACTATGTATCATGAGGATCCGGGATTGTCCGGGATTAGATCGACGTCGCCGGGGAGTCCCGTGATTTGGAGAGTATTGTAAGCTGAGGGCTCGTAAAGTATAGACATAAATCAAATAAGATTGTGATCACTATCAAGGACTAGTAATAGTCTATTTGGAGACATTACTTACTCTGGTAATCCATTGACTACATCATTGTGTGAGGTATATTAGAAGAAAGTTATGCCAAAAAGGTTATTATGAAATCCAAGATTATTTGGATGATAAACAGTGAAGAAAAATTTCTGTTTAATAACTAGTTATGTAAATCAGTTATGAAAATGGACTAAAGGGATGAAGTGAGAAAACTGGAAATGAGTTGTTCACTCAACTTGCTACTTGCTATTTCAAGCAATTTATTGTATATAGACTAATAATATCTTGTAAATAGCCTAAAGAAAAAATCGCTGAGTTTCTTGCCGGAATCTTCTCAAGCCGGGGTCACAATACAAAGCGATGGTGGTCATATTATATTTTTAATTTAACGTAATGGTCTATCTATCTATATATATAAAAATGAATTGCCGTTCGTTAGTCTCGCTAAAACTCGAGAGCGGCTGAACCGATTTGGCTAATTTTGGTCTTGAATTATTCGTGGAAGTCCAGACGAGGTTCAAAAGGTGAACAAATATGAAAATGCTCGAAATGGAGCAGCGGGAACGGGATCAGAAAACCACGCGGGCGGAGCCGCGGGCAACAGCTAGTAAAGAATAACAGTAACAATAACTATGTAGTATGTATGAGTTTAATGGTTAACTTAACCAGACAACGTTGGCAACTGCACTGAAAAAGTTTTGGTTCCTTTGAGAGTAATAAAAAATCTATTATGATGTACCAAATTTTAACCAGATCCGTTAGTTCGTTAGATTGAATAAAAAACATTTTCAAAAACTTACACGTATAATATTAATAGAATATAAAGTTGACAGTACTGTTTAAAAAAACTATATCGAAATCGGTTCATCCGTTTGGGAGCTACAATACCACACACACACACACACACAGACCGACACGTGAAACTTATAACATCCTGTCGTTTTTACGTCGGGAGTTAATAAAACCAGAATAATACTTACAGAATAATATATTTTATAAAGCATTTATTACAATATTGAAACCATTCTGCTTCTTTTTCAAAGTGTACTGCATACGTTGTGGCCTCAGTCCAAAAGAATAACATAGAATTATTAAGTTTGCTTGACTATAAACCGTAGTCTTACTTTTCAAGTCTTCACGTCAGTAAGTTCTAATATCTAGGAGCTAGATGGGGACACCATGGTCCCCACGTTTAGGGAAGAGGGTCATCTCAACAAAGATGTCCCCGGGTCTGCCGGGGTGCGAGAGATATGTCTTGTATAATCTCACCTCCGGCAATCAAGGACCCATGGACGGCGTGCGTCTTGGTCGGTTCGAGTCCGACATAATCACCTCCATCGGTTTTGGTGGAGGTGGTATCCGTGGGGATTTTGCGCACGATAAAAAAAGTAGTCTTCTATGTGATTCTATTAGTCATAAATTTGTGTCTCAAATTTCAATTGCCAGTATTTACGCAGGTACATGAACAGGTACATGGTACATGGACATCCATACCCACATTAGCATCTTGGTTATGAGAGTTACTCTCATCAGGCACTTCCAAATTGAGAGGCTTGTTCGTTGTAAAACCGTTAGAAAGAACACTCACTGATATTTTATTCGTCTCCACCCCTTCTTGTACTGGGTACACAATTCTCAAGGCACCTTTCTCTAAAGTCCAAGTTCCAGTCACGTTAACCGTATCCAGAAATGCTAGAGCCTTCATTAAACCATCGCGAAACGTCATTGTAGAGTCTTTTTCCTTGTTTCCAGAAAGAGGAGACTTTATTATATCTTTACTATCTTTAAAAATATCAGGGTTTTGCATTTTCCAGTTATTCATTGCTTTATTCACAATCTCCGAGAATTCGCCTGACTTGAATAAGAATGGAGAAGAATGCCGGTGATGATGTGGAGCGGCGTAAACGCCAACAATGAACCCAAACAACAGTAAATAGTTCATTTCGTTCCTATTATTAGTGTAACACTGGAGTACCTAAATAGACACGAGAGCGGCTCGGTCATACGTGTGTAGCATTACCGTGGCTCGGTGGTCCCTTATATAGGTCCGTACTGCGGTTCATAGGTCATCATTGTAATACAGCACAATGCTGTGTCTTGTCGTGAATTTTCTAAGAAGAATTATCTTATCATATTTCCTACTACTTATACACATAACACATACACATACTACTTATACACATACACATAACAAAAAACTATTACTAGTACTTTTTTTTTGGCAGACAAGCACACGGCCCACCCGATGGGAAGCGGCCACCGTGGCCTATGAACTTGTGCAACACTAAGGGTTTCACACACGCGCTGCCCACCCTGAAGGGAAAGGGGGAGAGCTGGGAAGGGGTGGGGAGGCTAGGAAGGGGAGGGGGTGGAGAGGTACAGTGACATTGGGACCTAAGCATAAACTGGCGAAATGTGGGTGCCAGCACCTCTGCCTACCCCTTCGGGGATATAGGCGTGAGTTTATGTTATGTTATGTTATATTCTGCAAGTGCAAAGAACAGACAGGTGTTTCATCTTATGTAGACCGACTAAAACCACACGCCGACTTACACTTGACCAAATTTCGCAAATATCGTGATTTTGATTCAGGTCAGACGGCACGACTCATTACACAGCGGTTAGGTATGCTCGGCACGTCGGCTGCCTGTCGTGATATCGACAGAAGATTACCTCGGCGGTTTGGGTGTACGATATAAGGTTGGGATAGAAATATGATTTTTTTATGTACAATTAGCTGACCCGCGCAACTTCGTCTGCGTCACCCCGTTTTTGCAACATTTTTCATTCCTGCTCCGCACCTGTTTGTTGTAGTATGATGTTATATACACATAAACCTTCCTCTTTAACCATTCTATCTATTAAAACAAACCGCATCAAAATCCGTTGCATAGTTTTGAAGATTTATGCATACAAAGGGACATGAAAAATAGGGACAGGGAACGCGACTTTATTTTATACTATGTAGTGATGATGAAGCATCCGTGTGGTGATGAAGAAAGAATATTGTTACCTCATCTCACACGTAGAGTATCTTAATAGGCGACTAACAGAAAAATACCCAGATGATATCATCCCAAGAGTTGGGTAAAAATAAAACCCTGTACCAACTCGTCTGGTCAGCGTGGACACAGTAAACCGAAGCCTTCCAACTTTGGGAGAGGCATGTCTAGTATTCGACTGCGATAGGCTTATTAATTAAATATGTACCTCAGAACAAAATAAATGTATTAATGGCACTAATTGGACTTTAACCAAGCGTGTCAAATCTATTTAAGAACATCTTTCATAATTTGTAAACTATTTTAACAAACATATCTGGCACCCCAATTAATTATGACAAGCACAGGAAGGTGATGACGATGATAGATCACTTAATTTCAGAAAATATATAAACATAACATAAATTCACGCCTATATCCCCGAAGGGGTAGGCAGAGGTACTAGCACCCACATTTCGCCAGTTTATGTTCAGGTTCCAATGTAACAGGCGGCGACCCTATTGCCATTAACCGGGCACTTATAAACCTGCGATAAATACAAATAACTTCGAAAAGCATCGAAAAGTCATTGGTGTGTGCCATGGTAAAACCTGGGATCGAACCCGAGACCTCGTCTTAGCAGTCCATTACTCATATCACAAGGCTACCGCGGTTTTTTATACATATTTGTAAATACGGTAAATACGGAGGTAGGACACGACGGTATCTCCCGTCCGAAATGAGCTGTCCAACTGGGGAAGTACCTCCGCCCTACAGAAGACCGCGGTCATAATAACCATCGTGTTGTGTTCCCACCGGTAAGTAGGGTAGCCAGAGCTCACTGTACCCCTTCTTCCCCTCCCCTTCCTAGCCTCCCCACCCCTTCCCAGCTCTCCCCCTATCCCTTCAGGGTGGGCAGCGCGTGTGTGACACCCTTAGTGTTGCACACGTTCATAGGCCACGGTGGCCGCTTTCCATCAGGTGGGCTGTACCTGCCACCTACGTAGTATAAAAAAAGAAAAAAATTCCATTATATGAGACTGCATTCTACAACTCAAAATTTATATTATATTAAGTATCTTGGTAATATTGTAATACTTAATTATAATAAGCCATCTCGTTTATCTGAATAACTTTGAATAACAAGAAAGTATTATTAATAAGAAAAGTTGAACGTGACTGGGGGACGCCCGTTTGACCTCAAGTATAACCAAAGTCGCATGAAGATCACCTTACAAAGTTAGTTGGTAAAAATACTAGCTGTTACTAGCGACTCTGTCTGTAAATTTATAAAATTAGATTATTCATTAGTTCGGTAACTACAGAGTCGTTAAGTTCACATGATACCCCTTCAGAGCCGGTAGAAGTGGTTATGTCGGACACGAACCGGCCAAAACGCACCGTCTTCGGATCCTAGGTGGCCGGAGGGGAGATAGTAGGCAACATATCCCTAGTACCCCGGCCAACTCTAAAAAGATCCCTAAAGGCCCTTCGGGTGTGGTGTCTCCATCTAGCCCCCGGGTATGGGGCGGGGACGTAAGGTTGCCTTGTCATTACTAGATTAAAATGGATAAAAAAAGTTGCCGTAAAGATATCGCTTCCAGTAATAATGCCGCCCATTGTCATTCTCTGAACCTTTTCCCAACTCAATTGGAGTTGGCTTTCTAGTCTAACTGTGATGCGGCTGAACTTCGATATTTTCCGAGAAGCGACTGCCATCTGACCTCTACAACCAATGGTCCAATAACCAATGGCGATATCAAAGTTCCAAGTTAGACTGGTAGCACTTTTGAGGGCTTCAACTACCCGTAACGACAGCCATAGATGTTCGTTTGGCAACCGGGGCCGAGACGGCTTAACGTGCTCTCCGATGCACGACCAGACCAGTGCATATAGCCATATTCATGCATACAAATAATACGTCTTTACATATGAAATTGCCGAAATTTTCTTACAGATTCATGAGTTCGTTATTCTTGTAATTTTATAGCTGTTTCCATTATTATATTTCGTTTGAAAGTTGATTTCAACATTATACAACTCTGTATTAAATTATGTTTTTACTGTCTGCTTGATATATTAAATTTTAATTTGATCTTCAAAAACAGTACTTCCTAAATGCTATCCATTTTGATGATTTTGTATTACTTTTTACAGCTGTCGCTTTTCAAAAATTTAATAAAAGTTGCTGTTTGCTTAATGTTGTCTCATTCATACACAAAAATCTTAAAATTTGGAATTGTCATTTCTAAAAAAATATAAAAGAAATTCTTCAAACAAAACGGCAATTTCATACGTAACGCCCTAATATAATATATTTGCACTGAGCGGGGATCGATCTCGCGTTCACGTTTTTGACTTATTTTTTTTTATTGTTTTATACCGCTTAGGTGGCAGGCAGGCACACGGCCCACCTGATGGGAAGCGGTCACCGTGGCCTATGGACGCTTGCAACACCAGAGGCGTCACACACGTGCTGCCTACCCTGCAGAAACCTTCTAATGCCCTTCTTGAATTACCCCATATTGTAGTCGCTTGGGAAAACCGCGGCAGGGAGTTCCACAGCTTGAGCGTGCGCGGGATGAAACTCCTTTCATACCAAGTTGTATTTTTCTGTTTCGTCGTACAAATTTTCCCACATATTTTATGAAATACATAAAAGTTATTATTATATTATTATTATAGTATTTAGGGAACATAGGCAGAGCGTTCCATTTGTCAGCTGTACGCCTAAATAGTACAAAAATAATTTCATTTACTTTCATACATTGAATTTATTGCTATGTTATTAGTCACAGGCGCTACTTGTGCCGCACAATTTTGTCTTGCAGTTCTTCATAACTCACGTTTTTCATTCTTCCTGCAGTCCCGGGTCCATCAAGCAGGGCATGAAAAAGCATCTGTAGAGTCTGTCAAGTGCCAACATTGTTACACTGTACTCTGAGACATTGCCATCAGCTTACCATCTGGCGAGATTAACGTGTCCAATATAAAAAACCTGGTTGTCATAATATATTCTATCAATCATGCGAGTATGTACGACTTATTAAGTTAACATCATCTGCCTGCCCTTGTCCCAATTATTTGGGGTCGGCGCAACATGTCATTCTCTTCCACACATTCCTATCGGATGTCATTTCCTCAGTCACTCCCTTCCTTGCCATATCTTTTTTCACACAATCCATCCATCTTTTTTTGGGCCGACCTCTGGTTGTAAAGCCATCTACATTACTAATTTGGACCTTTTTTACAATGTTGCTTTCATCTCTTCTCACAGTATGTCCATACCACGCCAGACGTTCACTTCTCAATTTTTCATTAACTGGTGCCACTTTCAAAGTTTCTCTAATATATTCATTCCTTATTCTATCCATTCTCGTCACACATCCATCTTAACATTCGACTTATTAAGTTAACATTTTAGTGTTTTACATTTACAAATGAAAATCTGGTGCTAACCAACATATTTTAAAACAAAAACAATTGAAACAGTTCGCTGGCTACAAAACAAAAAATATAAAAGTCACGCTTGTTTCCATCTGTGTGAAAAAAAAGCCTGGACGGTCTTGTTTAAAGTTACTGCAGAACAAAAAAAGGCAATCTAATATCTACATACATATATATGCTCACACCTATTTACCTGCGGGTTAGGCAGAGGTGAATTAACACTCACAAGCTACCAACCAATGTATTCCAATCAATTGGTCTGAAGTCTGTTTGTATGATCTTAAGATCACTTTACACCATTTTTTTACTGTGCGAAAAATTTTCACGAATACCTCCTCCGTCGGAGCCGGTTGGGGAGGTTATGTCGGACTCGAACCGACTAAAACGAACGCCATCTTTGGGTCTTTAGTTGCCGGAGGTGAGGTAGTAGATAACATATCCCTAGCACCAAATGGAAATGTGGGTGCTAGCACCTCTGCCTACCCCTACGGGGATAAAGGCGTGGGTTTATGTTATGTTATAATAAAGGATGCGCATATTATTTCTGTGCTGTGGTTACGAGTATATGCTCAATATCGGAAATTATTCTATTTGTAGCACTAGTATGAACTCCTATCGAATTCGTAATGTAAAGGTTTCGAGAGAACGGAGCATTGTGATTGGCAGTCTGCCTCTTGTGATCCTGTGTGCGTGTGTAGCCCGCCAATCACAATGCTCTGTTCTGTCGATACCTTTACATTACGAATTCGATAGGAGTTCATGCTAAGGATACTGAGCAGTAAAGTGCATAGTAGTGTCTTTTCAGTTGGGGACTAGGCGCTCCGTCTAGATCTTGAACGTAAGCAATCTTACATGGAAGCTGGTATGGTATACCTACTAATTGGTCTAGACTTCCTCTCGGGTTTCAGAGGTCAGATGTCATTTACACCCATGATAGCCAAAAAACCCGATAATGAAGATGAATGACTGCAAGTTTCGGGGTCCAAAGGTCAAACTCTGGTGGCAATCTATACCTACTAATGTTTTGAAATGAAAAAACTTTATCTAATAATTTTTTTTTATTCATGACACGTCGATTTGACTTCACCCTGCCTGTTGGTAGGCTCAAGGTGAAGTCTCAGGAAGGAGGGTCATCATTACAAAAGTGTTACAATGGTAGCACTCAGTATTTCTTACTATCCGTACTTGGTCTTCATTATTGGTTCGTTAGTGATAAGGTTCCAATCCCGTTTGGGCAATCACTTTTCCAATCATAACAGACAGGGAGTTCGTCCTCACGTCTGGAATGGCGCGCACTGTTTTTTTTTTATTTATGGCACGTCAAATGACTTCACCTCGCCTGATATTAAGCTGAAGGCGAAGTCTCATGAAAGAGGGTCATCATTGCAAACACGTACAGTACTACAATGGTGGCGCTCAGCTTGACGGCCTCATCAGATGCTTTTTCACGTCCCGCTTGAAGGACCCGGGACTGTAGGAAGAAGTTTAAAGAACACGTGCGCCGGTAAAGAATTCCAACACTTAATGGTGCGACAGAGGAAAGACTCACCGAATCTTCACCCCGCGCACGCTTAAGAACTCCCTGCTGTGGTTTTTCCAAGCGATTAAAATATGGGGTTCTTCAAAAAGGGCTTTAGAAGGTTTCTACAGAGTCGGTGTTGCAAAAATCTATTTAAACAAAGTTTGTATAACAATACTACAATCCATATAATTAAACTCTAGCCAGATAGCAATCATGCGCTGCGATTGATTTCCCAACATTCACTAATAACTGGAATCATTTTTCAATCCCCGCGGTGGAAGGGCCCGGGGGTGAGGTTCCCAGCCCGGCGGGGGGGCGTGGTGGCGGGGCCCGGGGGTGTAGGCGTGGCCGGTCGATACCGGCGCCGTGACTGTGGGAAACTTTGTTGATATGTAAAGAAAGATTAATGTTTTAACAAGTTTAGTGGCGAATTTTGTGGGAAGGGACTGTGATAGAGATTGCTGAAGGGGTAGGCAGAGATGTTTTAACGCTTAAAGGTCAATTAGCCTTAAGTTTAACGACGTGCTGCTACTTCAGATTTTTTTTATTTCTTGTTACACTTACTTTGACGACCTCATCTTGGGTAGCAGAAAAACACGCGGCCCACCTGATGAAAAGTGGTTATCGTGGCCTATGGACGTTTGCAACACCAAGTTCGACGGCTACATCGAATGTCGCAAGTTCAATCCCGTTCAGTGCAAAATTTTGTATACCCGGAGGTGAATTTACACCCACACTATTGTTGACTAAAGCCGTTCATCTGAGGCTGAGTCTGGGCGTATATTTCTGCCTGATGTTACTCAGCACTTACCTTGAATCGCCTTGGGGGACCCAAAGTCTACTCTGCCGGTAATCACACGTTATTTGTATGCATAAACATTGTATTATTTTAGGAGTGTCCCTGTATACACACATACATAAAATATCCATTTGCTACGATCCTGACATACTACTGTCGCTTCATTCACGACGGAGTCCGACGGAGGTACGACACGACGGTATCTCCCGTCCGAAATGAGCTGTCCAACTGGGGAAGTACCTGCGCCCTACAGAAGACCGCGGTCATAATAACCATCGTGTTGTGTTCCCGCCGGTAAGTAGGGTAGCCAGAGCTCACTTTACCCCTCCTTTCCCTCCCCTTCCTAGCCTCCCCACCCCATCCCAGCTCTCCCCCTTTCCCTTCAGGGTGGGCTGTGCGTGTGTGACACCCTTAGTGTTGCACACGTATATAGGCCACGGTGACCGCTTTCCATCAGGTGGGCCGTGTGCTTGTCTGCCACCTACGCGGTATAAAAAAAAAATTCACTCTATATTCTACTATCAATCAATTTTTTTTACGTGGGATCTTGTTATTCTTTTAAATTTATTATTGTTAATATTTTTTCCTAGATTTTATTTATTTGTTTATTGGTAAATCTGATGAGGCCGTCAAGCTGAGCGCCACCATTGTAGCACTGAACGTGTTTGCAATGGTGACCCTCTTTCATGAGACTTTCAGTTTACCATCAGGCGAGGTGAAGTCAAATTATCGTGCTATACATAAAAAAGAAGGTCGTATATACATAAGAAGGGGGGTATAAAGATAATGGAACCGATATGCACAGTAAGAGCTTATGATCCATTTAATAGATTAGATACATAATTACTTATGAAAGGTACCTCAACTAATTACTCTGTACCTACCCGTAATTTAAATCTGAATGTTCAATTAATTTCTAATTAAAGTTATACCTACATTGTACCGACCGCAGAACAAGTTAAAATAAACAGCTCCACAGTGTTTCATTACAATCCGTGTTTATGAAAGTTTCATAAATGGTTTATGGTTTGTTCAAAAGTATATTACAAACATTGTTGTACACGAAGCACCCTTTTTGGTAGTCGGTATTTGTTTTTCATTATTAAACAAGTGTTAATGAAAGTGTTAGTAGGAATACAGTGGTGCCATCTGGAGAGCAACGCAAGCAACGCAAACTGGGACTAAAGACAGACATTTTACCAGCTCACGTGTTTCCTTCTACCTACAGTCTCGGGTCCTCTAAGCGGGGCATGAAAAGCATCTGATGAGGCCGTCAAGCTGTGCTGATCTCTGGGATGGCTCCGCAAAGTACTTATTAGATGCTCTCGACAGGTTGCAGCGACGTGCGGTCCGCATTATTGGGAGTCCTGAGGTCACAAATTCCCTCGAGCCATTGCAGATGCGTAGAGATGTTGCGTCCCTGGCAGTATTTTACCGTCTCTACCATGGTGAATGTTCTGATGAGCTCTTCGAATGAATCCCACCCTCCCCTTTCCTACACAGGACAACACGTGCAGGGCTTAGGTGTCACTTGCATACGGTACAGAATATTCCATCAAGAACCAAGCGGTTCGGTGAGTCTTTTCTCTGCCGCACCATCAAGTCCTGGAATTCCTTGCCGGCGCACGTGTTTCCTTCTTCCTACAGTCCCGGGTCCTTTAAGCGGGGCGTGAAAAAGCATCTGATGAGGCCGTCAAGCTGAGCGCCACCATTGTAGCACTGAACATGTTTGCAATGGTCACCCTCTTTCATGAGACTTTGCCTTCAGCTTAACATCAGGCGAGGTAAGTCAAATTGACGTGCCATAAATAAAAAATGATTTTTAGACAAAGTTACCGCTTGTAAAACCGGAGCTTTGGTGTTACGCTAAGCTTACCTGCAAGTCGGTACGCTTTGTGGATGATCGACGAAGTTTAAGCGCCGATTTTCCTCCCAGAGTTAAGAGGCCAGACGGCAGTACTTCCCACAATCGCTTAGAGAATAGATATTCCAATATAAATGTCTTTCATTTCTAATGAGTACTTCATCTTTAAATGAGTTAATCAAATATTTAACCTCACAAAACTAATTAAGTAATTATAATACACTGAATGAACACACGGTCATGTCAAACATTACCTCACGGACTGTTGCGGTCGGGTCAGCCGTTACGTCACTAATATGTACGGAGTGTTTTGTTTTCAACTTTCAAAGTTTCTAATAGCGATGTACATTATAATTTCATGCTTTTGATGTCGCTCTAGGATATATTAACGTAACATTATAGAAGTTAATATGAACCTTTGCTCTGTGTAATGTTTGGATGGAGGCTATCTGCCTCTGTGCCGTGGCGGTAGTGAACGCGACTGCTATGTAGGAGGCACGGCTTCGATGCCCGCTCAGTGCAAATATTTTGTTCACATGAATATGGGTATTTAGTCTGGTCTTGTCTCGGAGAGTAGGTTAACCCGTCGTCGGTCCCAGTTGTCATACAATCATCTATAGCAATCGTTATGGGTATATGGAGCCCTAAAAAGTTCGGTTCAAGTAGCAATCGTTTTGTAGAATAGAATAGAATATATTGATGGGATTGACATTCTGTCATAAATGGCATAAAGTCGCACATCATCGTAAAGTAACATGCCATTCCTATATAATATCCATTCTATTCCATTCTAAAATCGACTACCAAGGAATTGCCTTTGGTCTAGGGGCCGTGGTCTTGCTGCAATTCTTCAATATCGCCTATACCTGTTGTAGAGACCAGATGGCAATCGCTTCACGAAAAATAACAAGGTTCAGCCGCAACGCAGATAGACTGGCGGTCACTATATTCTTTTTTATATATAGGACACGTCAATTTGACTTCACCTCGCCTGATGGTAAGCTAAAGGCAAATTCCCAAAAAAAGGGTACAATGTTACAATGGAGGCGCTCTACTTGACGGTCTCATTAGATGCTTTTTCGCGCCCCGCTTAAAGGACCCGAGACTTTAGGAAGAAGGAAACACGTAAGCTGGTAATGGATTCCAAAATGCGGCAAAGTAAAGACCCACGGAACCGCTTGGTCCTTGACATCAGGTGGGGTCCTGTCTAAAGACCTAAATAAAACTTTACCATTTTCGAAGATAGATCTGTTATTTCCGCGTAATAACATACTAAGTGAATGTTGCAAGTCGTAATAATTACACATTAACAAAGCCGTGTGTTAATCATATCTCTTATAATTAAATTTCACACCCACCTCTAGTCGCTGGCATGTTTTCTAGCCACAAGATTTAATGTCCGTCGACACTTCATAAATAGTTTTTATAAGAGGTGATTTATGCCAGTCCGTATATTATGTTATCGGTGTTATAATTATTTATTCTTGGTAGTTTATCACCATTTAAGTATGTTTAAAACCTAATGTTTAAGTCACAGTAGGCAGGCAGGGTAGGCAGAGGTGGAAACTTCGAAAAGCATCGAAAAGTCATTGGTGTGTGCCATAGTAAAGCCTGGGATCGAACCCGAAATCTAGCTCAGCAGTCCATAACCCATACCACTAGCCTACCGCGATACTTCTGTTTTTGTACTTCAGTTTAATATTTTTACCAAAAAAAGAATTGTTAATCTTTAAAACTAAATAAATGCAATTGGTTCTTTGATTGAGACTTGTAATCAAAAAGTTGCTGGGCTGGGAGTCTATTTATATAATAATAACCTATGTATGTACTGAAAATTGAAGCCAATAGAGTTGGTAAAAGATTCCGAGGATGAATAAATATATTTATTTGACTTCAATTAAAAAGATTGCTATAATATGTTATAATATTGTAATAATATTGTTAATGTGAATGTTTGTAAGTCAATCACGCTCTAACGTATGAACGGATCTGGCTGAAATTTTGTACAGGAAAAGATTAGGTACAGTTTGAAAAAACACATAAGCTATTTATCCCGGGAAAAAGTTTCCCATGGGTTGGAGGAACAGGAACAAAAACTACGCGAGTGAAGCAGCGAGCATTTAATATCTCCATAAGTACAAAAGCCTTGTTCAATAAATTCCAACACTCGACAACAATAAAAACACAACACAATAAAAATTAAATGGACATTAATTTATAAAACGTGTACATTTAACATTTAAACTGATCACACAGATAACAGGAATCAATAACAATTCATTATGGCGCGTTCCGAAGTACAGAGGTATTTACATTGGCATTTTTATTGTAATTATGCCTAATTTGCTTTTATAATACTATCTGGAAATAAATTCTGACCTTTTCACACGACTACCCATAAAAGAATATAAACATACCCCTTTTTCCACTCCGACCAACTAAACGGATCAATTACATACACCTTATAAACCTGCGATAAATACACACATAACTTCGAAAAGCATCGCAGTCATTGGTGTGTGCCATGGTAAACCTGGGATCGAACCCGAGACCTCGTCTCAGCAGTCCATTACGCATACCACTAGGCTACCGCGGTCATTATTTTATAGATGCTAACAAATTAGGATATTGTCAGTGTCAAAAAGACAGTATTGTGCCGCTAAGCACGTAATTAATTTCCTTGCAATTTATACCGCATAGCAAGGAATCTGGTCAAAATTTTTTTCCCAAATTAATTTAGCTGCAACATTTTCGATTGGGAGTTTATTTTCCATTATTTTAAAAAGTGCCCTATTGAGGGCAATAGACTCGCCCCCTATTACGTGGGACCGAAAATCATAGTTGGCGAAATGTGGGTGATTAATACACCTCTGCCTACTAGATTGGGCCACCGTGGTTCCGACATCAGAGGTCTCATCTCTTTCGAGATGGGTGGGACGGGGTCTGCAGGGGTGCGATAGATATGTCTTATATTATCTCACCACCGGCAATGAAAGACCTAAAGCCGACGTGCGTTTTAGTCGGTTCAAGTCCGACATTATCACCTTCCCCAGCTTTGGCGGTGGTGGTATCCGAGAGGATTTTACACACAATAAAAAAAAGTCTAATACGTTATGCTGAATAGGAACAACCTACCTAGCTTGTACCCATTAGGAACTGCTATTGCATGGCCTACTGACTTGAAGGCGCCTCTGGTAATACACACCCATCATTACGACACTCAAGAACCACTTACAAATTAACCCTAAAACATCTTCAACCAGTGACGTAATGGTACTGACGTAACATGACGTGGCCACATAACTCCACCTAGCCATAAGTCATGGTGACCCTATGACATATCATTGTCTTTATAACAAGTTATTTATAAGTGTCAATATTGACAGCTCTGTTACGTGCCCTATGCTTTGAGGCACGTATGGAAAGTTTTACGACATCATTTTTATGATGGTTTTAGAAACATGTACTTTGCTTGGCTTTGCATTCATCTTACCAGCAGGCGGGGTTAATTCGAATTGACGTGCGCTTAAAAATTAATTTATAAACGTGCAAATTCTCTTAGAAGTTAGTTCCTTGCATTGATATAATATTTAACTAAACGTTTCTAGTACAAGGTAATTAGAATAATGTTTAGTTAACGCATTGCGAGAATGACAGCAAATATACATTTTATGACATTCGCATATCGGTTTTAAATGTATATAATTACAATCGCATTACACTTTATGCCAGGTCTATATTTATGTAATATTATACCGTGACCGTTTCAGAAGACTGTATCAGTCCGATGTGGACGTATTTAGACGCGTGGAAGCCACATCACGGCCACGAGTTCTTCCGTCCACACTCAACGTTATGTCCTGTATCCATGAGCACAATCCTAACCGTCGTTGTGGCCAATTCGACAAATGTGGATACGGCTTTATAGTCACACGAACAGGCCAAAAGTATACACGAGAGAAAAGACGAACGTGTTGCCAAAGCAGTTTAAGTGACGGAGGTAGGACATGACGGTATCTCCCGTCCTAATTGAGCAGTCCGACTGGGGAAGTATCTCCACCCTACAGAATACCGTTGCCAATAATTACGTTGTATTGTGTTTCCAGCGGTGAATAGGGTAGCTAGAGCTCACTGGAGAGGTTTTGTGTTTTGGAAGACCGAAAAACCCTTCATTGTCTTCTGCACTGAGACTCTCTTAACCTTCTCCCGTCCCTCCTTTCCCTTCTCCCCTCTTCTCTATATGGTCGGCAACACGAATGTGACGCCCTTGATGTTGCAAACGTCCATAGGCCGCGGTAACCACTTTCCATCAGGTAAGCCACGTGCTTGTAAGCCACCTAAGTGGTATAACAAAAAGGCACAAGACAATAGGTCATCAAGTATTTATTTTAGGTTGTAGTAGGTATTTTCTTCTATCTGACGTCAGTCAGTCCTGTGCACCTGACACAGGACTGACAAAAAATGATTATAAATTACGTCACATGAAAAGAAAAATGTTTGTTCAGTAGTGGCCTACTGTCCGCGCATCGCGGTCATTTGTGTGTTTATTTGCTGACCGTATTTGTATAGCAACTGTACGTATGTCGCCCACGAATTTAGTTGTTTGCTGACAGTACGAGTATGACAAATCACGGCTGGACGTGTATACATATTTCATAAGTCAACTATTTAAGATTTATTACTAGGACTTCTTTAAATAGCAGAAATAGTAGGTATAAATAATCTTGGTGGCAGCAAAGTCATCTGCTGTGTGTGAGGTTGCGAATTCGATAATCCCCCGGATCGAATTTGTAGTAGACTGGGGGAACAGAATTTATTGTGCACTCAAATTCAAAAACTCTGTCTAGGCAGGGTACATGATACTCGTGTTTCTTTCTCTACAGTCCCGAAATTATTAAATCTCACACTATAGTCACCACCAAATTAAAGTAGATAGTATACCTACTCAGTATAATAAATAATATAGTGGTAGGTATGTAATTCATTTTACTTATTACTGCTAAACTCAGCCTGTAGGTATGAAAATGTTATTTTGTGTAGTTAATTCTCTATGTAGGTACGCATGCTGGTAATCTGTAATTGGCGAAGGTATTCAGCCTTATTACTCGCTACACATATCTTATATATCAATTTGTAAAGCATTTGCTGTTGATAAAAAAAAAATTCTTATTTTTTTATACCACTTAGGTGGCAGATGAGCACACGGCCCACCTGACGGGAGGCGGTCACCGTAGCCTGTGGACGTTTGCAACACCAGGGGCGTCACACACGTGCTGCCTACCCTGTAGAAACCATCTAATGCCCTTCTTGAAGAACCCCATGTTGTGAACTAAATAAAATCTTTAAAATCATCTAGCTGAGGACTGCCATCATAATCTTGATTATGTCTATGATGCCCACTTTCCTAAGGCTTTGTTTTCAGTGTACTTCCCTTCAGTAGGTGTGTTGACTTTTCCGACAGTGGGTGCCTTCTCGCTCCGAACCCCAAGTGTCTCTCATTAACAATATAGCCCTATTAATGTCTGAAATGGTGAACCTTTTTCGTTAGATTTTCCTTTCAGCTTCTATGTAATAAAATGTAAGTTAGCTCACGCACATGAAATGCGTGATGCAGAATTAATATTTTTGTAATTGTTAAGCTTCCTTATGATGGCGCTGAGTACATTTGATAGGTATAGCTACATCACGCTTATTTAAAACCACACAATATATTGAATCCGGAGCGCACTTTATCATTTCAAGTTTACCAAAATAGAGATTTTTAAGTGAATAGGTATATTTCAACTGGTAATTGGAAATATTACGTATATGTGCGTCACGAGGTATGCAGGGCGTGTTGCGTACCCATGTTTACAAATAATATTATTGATTGATTGATTGTGTTCCGCCCCTATTTCGCTAGCTATAACTCTGTTTTACGACATTTTTTTAAAAACATTATCTTAGCAATCATCTTTCACTTTTCTACTTCCACAAGTGTTTTCTAACGACAGGGGCGTCCTACTCCTGCTGCCGATCCTGTAGAAACCTTCTAATGCCCTTCTTGAAGAACCCCATATTGTAGTCGCTTGGGAAAACCACGGCAAGGAGTCCATTCCACAGCATAAGCGCGAGCGCGAGCACGAGGGTCATTGAAGACTACTTTTCTGAGACTACTTTTGAGGATTTCGGAAAAGAAAACGATAAGTATATAATCATTAACATGAGTACCATAAGGCTAGGGTCGAAACTTGAAGGTCGTACGACGTTCTCTAGGCCTTCTTACTGTACCAAGTCGAACTACACGGTGTCTAAAAAACTATATAAATGACTCACGCGTTGAGAATGTCATAAGTCATGTAGAACACATTAAAAACGAGTTAGGAGGTAATGGCGGGTGTCCTAACAAAGCGATGCAGTTAGGTTCATCGTGCGATTTTTTCTAGAACTTTTAATGACATCTTTTTAGGGCGACTTTCCAAGGTGATTCTGTAGATTTTGGTACAATGAGTATGCGGCTACCCACCATCTCGCTTCCTGCTTTCGAGATAGTATGATACAGCGGGTCCGAAACACTGCTAAGAGCATTTCTGCATCTTTATATAGGAAAAGTCAATGCTTCGACGGCATTCGAAAGAATGGGAAAGATCGCGGGTTCGAATACCGTCGAAGCATTCACTTTTTCCTATATAAATTTGATTTGTACAGTCAGCAGACTAATTGCTTTTCAAAATTTTCTGCACCTATCTGCGTTTTCAGATAACACTCTTTCATGGGTAAATCAGGTTCTACCAAAAGGTCCAAGCCAACCAAAAACTCACTTAGCAGCTGGTCCAACCTTTCCTATCGCAGGGGCTTTAGCCGAAATGCATTCGTTCCGAATCTACAATGTATGGGAGTGACATTTGTTGTCGGAATCGGATCACATGACATTCGACAATAAATGCCACACCCATACCTTTTTAGAGCGATGACGAATGTAGATTCTGAACGAATGCATTTTGGCTAGAGTCCAAGATAAGCTAAATAACTAATATCAGGAAGACTGAACCCGGTGGGCGGGATGTCAGTGCAGAAGACAAAGCAGTTTCATACCATCACATAGATTATTCCCACTGACAACCTCTACAGTAGGCTTCCCTCCAGTCGCCACTTCGCCCGGGAATATTTCATGTTGTACTCCTTTACGGAAAATTGTTAGGATTGACTGGAGTGATGTTAAACCTGTGATTTCAACCCACTACCTCTTGATAACAAGCCCAATACTTCAACCACTAAACATCTATTCGTAAAAAAATTAACAGTAGCATCTTAACATATTAATTTTAAGAATGAACCTCCGTAAGCAAGTCCACTGCTTGATTTTGTAACGAAAAAAAAGCTTAAATGTCAAAATAAATGAATTTCCGCATTGGATAACTTATTACCGCCTCTTCTAAAGAAGTTTGTGACTTATTACAGGTAATTTTCATATGTTCCAATATCATCAATCATTGTACACGGGAGTGTCACACGCAGAGGTCATTGAAGGTCGGAAGACAATACTCTTGGAAGTTATATAATCAGTAATACCTTTGTTATTAAGAAACGCATATTTCCGTAAGGTTATAATGAAATTTGTCTATGTTACTACAGTGGTAAATAGGCACATGGCCCACTTCATGTTAAGTGGTTGTTGTAGGCTATGAACTCTTGTGACACCAGAGTTATTTCTTGTACCTATAGTCGACAAAAGAGATACAGTACTTACCACTTTTGCATACTGATATTCTCCAAGACGTTAATTGGTAATGAGAATGATAGTATTAGGTAGGGAATACAGGAGAATGTTGAAAGGGAAAGGAATTTCTATTATCTATCTGTATTAAGTAAGGCTTTCGGCATTGTCCCGCAGATATGGAGCTATATGCCTTGCTGTGATCTATGTGTCTATACAGAAAAATAATGAATAAAAAAAAATAAGCAAACAAGAGTGCCAGTGGGCTGGAACCAGGGGTGCGATGTCAGGTAACCTCCACGTTGGCTTCACCGTTACTTCTCCCTTTGGACTACGGTCCTGGGGAGCGGATGCGGTGAAGCTGGTGCACCCTGGACAGCGGCTAATAGACGCCTGCTTCTAGGAGTTCTGTTGGTCGCTGACGAATTACCTGACAGCTGACCCCATTGCACGAGGGGGTCGTGGTATGGCGGGCCTGCAAGGCCCGCGGTCGTCGTCTCTCCCAGTATCCCTCTGATTTTAGAGGGGACAGGGGAGAGACATTGTGATCCATCTGGGATCAAGGGACGGGTTGGCCCACTGCTGCGCAGGGGCTGACAGGCACTAGTGCCACCGTTGGAGTTGGGAGTGTTGGCTGCTCTCCCGCGTCGCGTAATCTCCGGGTGATCGACATTGACCAGAGTGTTAGCCACACTCTGGAAGCCGTGACCTCGGAGGACGTGGGGCTTGCCTTAATTGGCCGGCCCGCGACAAGGAAAGTCTATAAAACCCGACAGCGAAGTCGTTAAAACCTGTGGACACCAGGGGACCTCCACAGTATGTACCCCGCTTCTCGGAATGAGCGTCACCCGGGAAGTGTATTGTAAATCGTCTCCTACTCGTGGGATTTATATGGACACTGAAAAACCAAATAAAAACCCCCAACCGAGCAAAATAGTCTGCGCGGAGGTCGCGCAGCGCCAAGACGCGGAGGTCGCGTCAGCTTCGGCGATGCTGGACAAGTTCGGCACCGCCAGCGAGGGGAGCCGGGCAATCAGTCCGGTTCTACCAGGCCTGCAGGTCAAGCCGGCCAAAAAGAGGAGGCGGAAGAAGCCCTGTCCGCCGAAGGGCGAGTCGGATTCGGACTTCACCATTATCGACTCGTCCTCCAGTACTGGTGATGAGGAGCCCCTACGCCCCCCTCCGCCCAAGGTGGTCAGCCTATTAGTCGGCCGCCACATAACGAGAGGTGGCAAGAGGACTGCGTCCCGAGCTCGTTCCCCTAGGGCTACGGCCTCGGAGGATACAGGAGCGCCGCCGAGACCCTCCACCTCGGCGGCAGAACCTGTTAAGAGGACTAGTGCCCTGGTAGAGTCCCTACAAGGCCTCATAAAGGGGCTTCAGGGGTTCCCAATCACGCAGCAGCAGCAGCTGCTTAATGGCGTGCGCACCCTCTCAGAGGAGAACGCTGTTCTCTCGGCGGAGCTGACGGCGATTCGCAAAGAGCGAACTGAGGCCCGACGGCGGGAAACCCGTCGTGAGACTGAGTTCCGCCGGGAGATCGCCCGGATGGCGGCGGAAGTCGAGGACCTTAAGAAGATGGTGGTTAGTAGGCCGGAGGGGCGACTAACGCGGTCCTCGTCACGTACGACGCAGCCGCCGCAATCGGTGCAGCCGGTGCAGCCAGCGCGGTTGGGAACAGCGACTCAGCCGACCCAGCCAGTAGAGCCGGAACCATGGGCCGCCTGTATGGTGGCAATGGAGAGGCGAATGGAGGAGCGCACGAGGAGTATGGTGGAGGCCATAATGGACTCCATCCGTCGTCCACCTCTCGCTCCATCGGCCGGGTACGCCACTGCCGTTCGGAACGGTATTAAACCACCGCAGTCGGCTCGTAGTTCGCCCTCCGCTCCTGCTGCGCTAGCCAGGGGCACCCCGGGTACCCAGAACAAGGGCAAGGGGAAAACGTCCCCGGCTTCAGCCACAGCCCCAGTTCCGACTGCTTCTACAAGCTCCCCGGCAGAGGGGCGTTGGGAGATAGTCGGAGACAAAAAAAGGAAGCGGAACGCCGCCAAGAAAGCAGCCCGAAAGGCCAGAAGGGCCAGGGCTGCCACGGTGGAAGGAGCGCCAAGGAGGCTCCGTGCCCCACGAACAACGGCCGTCGTCGTCACATTGACGACCGAGGCGTCGGAAAGGGGCGTGGGGTATCTCGAGGTGATGCGGAAGGTAAAGGGCATCGACCTCGAGGACCTCCAGATCTCTGGTGTCAAGTGTAAGGATACACGGACTGGCGCCAAGCTTCTGGAGGTCCCTGGCGCTACCAGTGGCCCTAAAGCCGATGCCCTTGCGGCTAGGCTTAGGGAAACACTGGACGCAGCCGACGTCCGGGTGACCAGGCCCAATAAATGTGCTGAGATACGCATCACGGGCCTGGACATATCCGCTACGGCTGAAGAGCTCAGGCTCGCCGTGGCGGAGGCCGGGGGCTGCCCCCTGGATACAGTAAAGGTCGGGGCGATTCACTTCGGCCGACGTGGACAGGGGGCAGCAGTTGTCGGCTGCCCCATCGTGGCAGCCCAAAAGGTTGCCGACAGGCGGAGCTTCCTGGTGGGAGGCTTCCTAAGAGTGCAGGCGCGGCTCCTGCAGGCCAGACCGTCCAGGTGTTTTAGATGCCTGGCGGTTGGTCACGTGGGGGTGCAGTGCACGGCGGAGGTCACGTTCGGTGACCGTTGCTTCCGCTGTGGTCAGCCTGGTCATAAGGCCGGTACGTGCGATGCTCCGCCGCACTGTTTTAGATGTGCAGCGGATGGCAAACCGGCCGACCATAGGGTTGGCAGCAAGGCCTGCACTGGAGGGGAGCCGAAGCCGGGAGGCCGGCGTTCCGCTTCCAGTTCGCGGCGGGGTGCGGAGGAGAGGGTTCCATAATGGATCCTCACCTCCGCCTCCTGCAGGCGAACGTGGGTCACGGTGCCGATGCTCAGGCACTTCTGCTCCAGAGCATGGCACAGTGGTCCATTAATGTCGCCGCTGTCGCCGACCCTTACACCCACCGGTTTCTCGGGCCTGCTTGGGAAACCGACCTGGACGGGTCGGCGGCACTGGTGCACAACGCCGCCGCAGGCAGCCCCCCTCTTGCCGTTGTTGCAAGAGGACATGGCTGTGTGGCAGCATTAGTGGGGGAGATTGCGGTCGTGGCCGCCTACTTCTCGCCGAACCGAAGCATAGCTGATTACCATCGTTCGCTGGATCAGCTGGCCGTTGTCGTCAATGCCTGCTACCCTCACCCGGTTCTTGTGCTCGGGGACTTCAACGCCTGGTCTGTGGCCTGGGGTTCCCGACGCACGAACGGGCGAGGCAGGGCACTGGAGAGCTGGGCCGATGGTCTCGGTCTAGTTCTCTTGAATCGCGGGGCCGTCGCCACGTTTGCGACCGCGAGGGGCAGCTCAATTGTGGACGTTTCGTTCGCGAGCGCCTCGCTGTCGCGCCGTGTGCAGAACTGGCGTGTCGTTGTGGAGGAGGAGACTGCGTCGGATCACCGATACATTCGGTTTGACATCTCCCCCTCCGAAGGCGATGCGCCGGTAACACGGGCCCCACGCGAACCTCGCTGGGTGCTTAAGCGACTAGATAAGGATCGCCTCCTGGAAACCGCCATCGTTCAGGCCTGGGCCTCTGCGCCGGACAGGCCTGTTGATGTAGATGCCGAGGCGGCGTGGTTCCGGGAGGCCATGACACGTGTCTGCGACGCGTCTATGCCTAGGGCTCCGCCCTATAGTTCGAGGCGTCAAGTCTACTGGTGGTCAGCGGAGATCGCGAGGCTACGGCAGGCCTCCTTGATCGCGTTCCGCCGGTGGACTAGATTCCATAGGAGACGTAGACGCCGCGCAGATACAGAGCTTCGAGTGGCGGAGCTTCGTGAGGAATACAGGGAGGCCAAAAAGGCCCTCCGAGTGGCAATAAAGCGCGCTAAAGCCGAAGCGTACAAAGAACTGCTGGAGACGCTGGAACGGGACCCATGGGGGCGGCCTTACCTTATGGTAAGAAACAAGCTGCGCCCGCGGGCCCCACCGTTGACTCAGTGTCTCCAGCCGGAGCTGCTCGGAGGAGTTGTTGGCTCCCTGTTCCCACAACAAGCGGTGGAATATGTTTCGCCGCGGATGACTCCGCCACCTCGGTCGCTTACGGCAACCAGCGTGGATGACGATGACGTGCCCGAGGTCGCTTGGGTAGAACTAGAGCTGGCGGTGCGCAGGCTTAAGGCCAAGAACACCGCCCCAGGACCCGACGGCATTCCAGGCCGAGCGTGGGTCCTAGCTCTAAGTGATGATGACAACGCTCTCGAGCCCCGACTGCGAGGGTTTCTCAGCGCATGTTTGGAGCGGGGCCAGTTTCCGAAACTATGGAAGACGGGGAAACTGGTTCTCATCCGAAAGGCGGGGCGCCCGGCGGACTCGCCATCCGCCTACCGGCCCATAGTGTTGCTCGACGAGGTGTGCAAACTCTTTGAAAGAGTTATCGCGAAGCGCCTCGTCGAGCACCTTTCCAGAGTGGGGCCAGACTTGGCGGATGGCCAATATGGCTTTCGCCAAAGGCGCTCCACGGTGGATGCCATCATGCGCGTGAGAACTCTGGCGGGGGATGCGGTTGCCCGGGGCGAGGTAATGTTGGCGGTGTCCCTAGACATCGCCAACGCGTTTAACACCTTGCCCTGGAGTTGCATTAGAGAGGCGCTCGTGTATCACGAAGTGCCCCTCTACCTTCGCCGCATAGTCGGGGCATACTTGACAGAGAGAGCTGTCATCTACCCAACTGCGACCGGTCTCGGTCGGCGAGAGATGTCGTGCGGTGTTCCACAGGGTTCGGTCCTGGGGCCGCTTCTGTGGAACATCGGATACGACTGGGTGCTTCGCGGTGAGCTCGGGGACGGTGTCGCCGTCACGTGTTATGCGGATGACACATTAGTGACGGCGTGCGGTGCTACACACCGCGAAGCAAACCAGAAGGCCACGATCGCGGTTGCTCAAGTCGTGGAACGGATCCGGCGGCTGGGTCTTGAAGTGGCTCTGCGTAAAACCGAGGCCATGTTCTTTCATGGTCCTCGGCGCGCGCCACCAGAGGGATCCAGCCTCACAGTGGGAGACATTTCCATCGACATCAAGCCTCAGATGAAATATCTGGGGCTCGTGCTCGACGGTCGATGGGACTTCGGGGAGCATCTCCGAAGTCTGGCCCCTAAATTGAAGGGCACAGCTGACGCTCTGGCGCGGCTGCTGCCCAACATGAGGGGGCCGGATGACTCCTGCAGGAGACTCTACGCGGGAATCGTGCGGTCCATGGCCCTATATGGGTGTCCAATATGGGCGGAGACCCTGAAGGCTAGACACGTGCAGAAGCTGCACGCTCCGCAGCGCACGATGGCCATCAGGGTCATAAGGGGGTACCGCACAATTTCCTTTGACGCAGCGAGTCTCCTCGCCGGATCGATACCATGGATCCTGGATGCGAGATCCCTTTCGGTGCTATATCGGTACCGAAAGGAGGCGCGGGAGCGGGGACATGAACCCGAGCCTGGTGAGCTCCGGGCCGTGAAGTCCCAGCTCCACAGGGACATGGTAGCTGAGTGGGAGCGACGACTTGGGCGACCAAGCGCAGGGCACGCCGTAGTAACGGCGGTAAGACCCATCATGGGGGACTGGCTAGAGAGGCCACACGGTAGCCTCTCGTACCGGCTGACGCAGGTGATCACCGGGCATGGATGCTTCGGGGATTACCTGCATCGGATCCGGAAGGAGCCAACGTCCGAGTGCCATCACTGTGATGCGAGCGAGGACTCGGGGTTGCACACGCTGACCGGGTGCCCGGCGTGGGAGACGCCGAGGCGGGTCCTAGTGGCGGCCCTAGGAGTGCGAGTTCTCTCGCTCGCCGCATTGCTCACAGCGATGGTACGGTGCGCGAACGCTTGGGCTGCCGGCGCCTCCTTCTGCGAGCAAGTAATGCTCGAGAAGGAGACGGCGGAACGAGTTCGGAGAAGACTCCGGACCCGCACAGCCCGCGACGAGCGGAGGCGACTCGGACGTCGGAGGTCGCAGAATGACCTCCGTCCTCCATGAGCGCGGGCCTGGGGGTGACGGGTGGAGCCGCCTGTCACTCTAGCAGAAGCAGGCCGCGGCGGCGGCGCAAAATGCGCCTCCCCATACTCGGGGGCTAGTTGGGGACACCGTGGTCCCTACACCCGACGGGGGTCATCTCGAAGAGAAGGCCCCGGGTCTGCCGGGGTGCGAGGGATATGTTGGCTACAACCTCACCTCCGGCAACTAAAGACCCAAAGACGGCGTGCGTTTTAGTCGGTTCGAGTCCGACATAACCTTCCCAACCGGCTCCGGTGGGGAGGTATCCGTGGGGATTTTTCGCACGATAAAAAAAAAAAAAAAAAAAAGTGGGCTGGAACCATCTGCCGAAGGACCTATGACCGTGTGGAAATCGCGAGAAGGCAAACGGAAAGTAGGTCACCCCCTGGTCCGGTGAAATAGTGTAAAGCACAGGAATCAAATCCGGGACTTCTCAATCCTAAAGCCGACTCTTTAACCATTAAGCTACCGATCCTATTGATTAATTGATATTAAAAAATACTGGTATATTGATATGCGGCGTATATTATTTCACAAATTCATTACATTAGATATAATCTGTTACATTCAATAATTTATTCATAGTCGTGTCAATACAGTGATTAATAGAAAAAAGTTATACGAGTATCTATTCTGTTTAAATAACGGATTGAGCAAAGAGCTGCAAGAACTTTAGTTGGCCTTCTGATCGTCACCGGTTCAAATCATTACATTCAATGAGTGCCGTTCCTACAGGGTATTTGAACTATTTGATATAAATTACTACCTAAGGATTAGAAACAACATTATATTATACTTATACATTTTTTTTACCTAGGACACGTCAATGTGACTTCACCTCGCCTGATGGTAAGTTGTAGGCATATTATGATTAGATTAGTCTATATCCGCAGCTCCGCTCGCGTGGCTGTCGGTTATTGCGACCTAAGCGCCATCTGTGCAACTTAAATTCTATATCACCAATCATAACTCTGGTTCTACTTAAACCGATTGCAATCAAACAAACGTAAGATTTTAAGTTGGACCAAACCCCTTCAAACAAAAAACCGCATCGAAATCCGTTCAGTAGTTTTAGCGTCCATCGCGAACAAACATAAACTTTTTACAATTATATATTAGTATAGAAGATAGATAGAATAGATATTGTAGAAAAATATTTTGCAGTTTATATCAAATACATTAATTATTAAATAAAACAAAATTACTGAAGTGAATTTACTCCTAACACAAGTAATTTAGTACAACTAGTGAAGTTATCTGAAATATTAGTAGCTTCGGCTAATAGTAGAAGCCGTTCTTTAATAAAAAGAACATTAAACCGGGTCTTGAACCTACGAATGCACTCATGGGATGAAAGTGAAAATGATATTGCCACGAGCTCGTGATAGCTATTAAGCTAAGTTCTTGCCACACTCGCTATTGCCAAGACAGAACCTCTTGCTTGAATTTATTTTGCAAAATCCGTGCAATTGCAGACCTCTCTTTGAAATTATGCATGAAATTTATACTTTTCTGTGTTTTATATTTATGGCACGTCAATGTGGCTTCACCTCGCCTGATGTTAAGCTGAAGGCAAAGTTTCATGAAAGAGGGTCGCCATTGCAAACACGTACAGTGCTACAATGGTGGCGCTCAACTTGACGGCCTCATCAGATGTTTTTTCACGCCCCGCTTAAAGTACTTGTAACATTGTTCGTATCTATAATATTGAACCTTCAGCTTACCATCAGGCGAGGTGAAGTAAAATCAATCACACAGCAATCATTATTCAAACTAACGCGTCATCAATAAAAATGAATTATAATAGTCGGATCATTCAATAAAATACAGTTTATATCAAAAGTAGCACGATCATAAGTATAGTATACAACCTGGTGACCTGCTGACCTCCAACACCTACACAGAGTACAATACATTATATAATGTCATCGTAATCGTAATCATACTAATCACATATGCCTCTACCAGTGCCCGTGCGGGTAGCCAGCGTGGTGAAATGGAAGGTGATGTACGTCTTACAATATTAAATGTACCGTGAAATGTAATCACCAAATGTAATCTCACGAGATGTGCAGACTTCTTCACAATTAGGCAACAGCGGCATGATTATTGTAATATATTTGTTGCTATAACACGAAGCCTTGACTCTCTTTTTATTCTATTTAAAGAATTTACATCATCATTACAGCCATAGGACCTCCACTGCTGATCATAGGACTCTCCCATCGACCTGTATCCGACCGGTTGGAGGCGGTCTGCATCCAACAGGTACCCGCGACTCTTACAGAATGACAGTATATTCTTCAATACAGAATATTCCATCAAGAACCAAGCGGTTCGGTGAATCTTTTCTCTGCCGCACCATTAAGTCCTGGAATTTCTTCACGCACGTGTTTCCTTCTTCCTACAGTCCCGGGTCCTTTAAGCGGGGCGTGAAAAAGCTTCTGATGAGGCCGTCAAGCTGAGCGCCACCATTGTAGCTCTGAACGGGTTTTCAATGGTGACCCTCTTTCATGAGACTTTGCCTTCAGCTTAGCATCAGGCGAGGTGAAGTCAAATTGACGTGCCATAGATAAAAAAAAAAGGTTGACTGGTAGAAAATGCCAATGGCATTAAGTCCGCCTTTGTACATTATTATGTATCTATCGTACACAAAAACCCTAGAAAGACATGGGATATCATAAACAGTATTACACACCGCAAGACTAGTGTAACTAAGAATCTGAGATTGTTAGAAGTTTCCACTAGTCCTCAAGAATCAGTAAACGCCGTAAACAACTACTTCTCTAACGTAGGTAAAATACTCGCGGATAAAATTACAGCATCTCAGCCCAGAGTAGTGAATAATGTAAATTCTTCATCATGCCATCCATTACTGTCATCGTTTGTTCTGTTAAAAACGGACTCTAGCGAAGTCCAAGCCACTCTTATGAGTTTAAATTCAGATAGTGCCCCAGGGAAAGACAAAATCCACATTAAATTCCTTAAAGCCGGACACAAACATGTCGTACCTATTATAACACATTTAACAAACTTGTGTTTTGAGAAGGGTATCTTCCCAAGTGCATTAAAGGTTGCACTGATAACACCTGTATACAAGGATGGTGACAAAACTGATCCCACAAATTATAGGCCAATATCAGTGCTTCCATCCATCTCTAAAATTATTGAAAGACTCCTAAATTCACGCTTAATTGGCTTTCTTACGAAGTACAAAATCTTGTCACCATTTCAATTCGGCTTTAGGCAAGGTATGTCAACTGAGGATGCCGTCTTGTCTTTAACGTCTACTATAGTAGACAAAGTCGACAGGGGTAACCGATGTCTGACTGCCTTCCTTGATCTTAAAAAGGCGTTCGACACTGTACCAGTTCCCATACTTTTGTTGAGGTTGGAAAATATCGGCATTAGGGGAACCCCTCTCGAACTATTTAAATCTTACCTGAGCAACCGCCAACAAACTGTTAAGATCGGAGAATACACCAGCTCTGAAGAAACTGTGACTTACGGCGTGGGACAAGGTTCAGTCATCGGACCGACTTTGTTCCTTATCTATATTAATAATCTCTGCAATATGAAAGTAGAAGGGGGCCATATAGTTTCTTACGCTGACGACACAGCCATTGTCTTTTCCGATACGACTTGGGACAAAGTTAGAAGAAGAGCTGAAAGTGGTTTATCTATAATAGCGGAGTGGTTAAATCAAAATCTTCTTACTCTAAACGCTTCCAAGACTAACTTCATTTGCTTTACCAAGTACAATAACACACAACCATCACCTAACTTTCAAATAAAGATCCACAACTGCTCCAATCCAACAAGCTCTGACTGTTCATGTGTGATGATTGATAGGTTACAACATACTAAATACTTAGGCGTCATGATAGATCAGCGACTTTCATGGCATATGCAAACCGAATTGATTATGAACAGAGTTAGGAAATTGATTTGGGTGATTAAAACTCTTCGACATGTCGCCTCTAACAATCTTCTTCAACAAATCTACACAAGTCTGGTCCAGTCAATACTCACATATTGCTTACCGTGCTGGGGAGGAACGACAAAAACAAAGTTTTTAGAACTAGAGAGGTCACAGAGATCTCTACTTAAAGTGATGTTTTTTAAACCCTATAGATTCCCTACTCAAAATCTCTACCAGCAATCTGATCTACTGTCTGTAAGGAAACTTTACCTCTTACAAATAATACTCAGAATGCACAAATCCCTCCCATACGATCCCAATAAATCTAAGAACAGAAGAAAACACTCTGTTGCACCAACAGTCTCAGTCAGATCATCTTTCGCCACAAGACAGTACGCGAGACAATCTGCCCACTTATATAATTTACTGAATAAGGAATTACACATATACTCCTTGAAGCCCCAAGACTGCAGGAAAGTTATTACAGAATGGTTAAAGGCTAAAAGTTATGACGAAATTGAGTCTCTAATATAATTATAAACAATTTAATATAGCCAGTACACTTGGTCATCTGCATTGTGGGTGGTTTTGTTGGTTAGTGGAAGATGTAGAAACTACTCCTTTCCGATCCCAAGACTGTCGTATCGTAGGGCTAACACAATACATGATTACTTTTCTTAAGCCATACCAGTATGTATAGAAATCTCACACACATGCACACAACACATACACTACCACACACTACACAACACACAAAAGAGCAACCCCAAGATTTTTCTATTCACAATTACATTGTATGCTAATGTTAACAGCATTTTATAATCATCATTATTACTTCTTCTTAATTTGTAAGCCTGAATTGTACTTTTTTCTTTTTTCCATCCAATTGCATAATGTTAGTTAATAACCTGGTGGAAGGGCGGAGCCACCTAATACAAGCAATTCTATGCTTAAAAGGCGGTTCCCAATAACATGTATGTTGATATACTTATGGAATTGAAATAAACAATTTTATTTTATTTTATTTTATTTTATGTATTTGTGCAAAAAGTTTAAATAAAATAAAAAAAAAAAAATAATAAAAAAAAAAGACCGACTCATTAAACGATACCGTAATTTTGTATTATTGTGTTACAGCTATTGCGTGGGACCGAATACAATTATTGGTGAAATGTGAACCCCGAAGGAAATAAACGTAAGCTATAAATGAAGATTTTCTATAGCTCTCGAACTACCTATGTTTGAAGAAAGAGTTCATAGGCTTCGGTAGTCTTCGTCATTTAGTCGTATTTAATTTTATCTAGCACACGTCAAATGGTCGCTATTACAGACACAAACGATGTGACAATTGGTGGTTCTCTGCTTGGCGGCTTCGTCAGGTTGGTTTCATGCCCCGCTTAAACGATCCGGGACTGTAGGAAGGATCCTTTGCACCATAGACGATTCCTAAGGAACATTTATAAACAATAACATATAAGTCTTTATATTGCCCGACACGGATCCGTAACGGTATATATTTTTAATTAATAATTTATTTTTACTAACCCTCCAAACGACTAGCTTTGTGGCAACTCGTATGAACATAATGCAATTGTTATCAAATTATTTTCTTATTAGATAAGATATTGAAAGTAAGCGTTACATGGCGGAAGTCAATTACAAGAAAATATATTGTGGGTGTAGGGGTAGCCACCACTCGCCTACATTTCAACAATCCCAATGATAGCAATAGTAAAATATCATTTATTATCATAGATACGAATGCCAAACCGCACCCCTTAAAGCAAGTAAAAATAATGATAAAAGGTACCTAAAGATGATTTTAAAATAGGTACCTATTCAATGATTAACTTTTTTTTCATTTTGACAATATGGCGTCTGGTTGTCGCTGTGGTGAATTTTGATTACTGTCATGTCTCTAGTAACACTCGCAAGGTTAAGACGAATCGATTGACGGAAGCATCATCAAAATCGACCTATACGTTTAGCCTCTAGAGCGCCACATAGAAACAAACATACATACATTACATAGGTACATACATGATACATAGACTGATAAATACAATACTCTCCTTTGCGTCGTGCAGTCGGGTACAAAGACTCCGGAAGATGTCTCGTGTAAAAGGCGAAACACGCGACCAGGTTTGGTCTTCGTATTTGCGGAATATTGCACATACGAGATCATATCTCCTCGGATATGAAGTCTTTTTACATGCTTTAATTTTCCATTTTAACCGCTTTTTACAACGGGTTGGTGAATGTTCTTTCTCCGTCATCACACAATTAAAAAATAAATCACCCACATAATTTTTACCGTCCCTTTACTATTACTTATTTAACAATCTCAATTATATCCCAAATTAATTTAACTACTTATCGAGTACCCAATTAGTACTAACTACTACTACTTCACTACCTTTTCCCCAATCACAAGACAGATTGATAGATTCATATTTGAAAAAATTGGTATGCACTTCGCTGATGGAAGCCGGACATAGAACATTATTGCCCATTATTTATTATTATTTACTGTAATGCATTCTGCATCAAAATTTTATTGAAATTAGTTATACGTAACAGTAAGTGCAAATTATACAATATTCTTGTATAACAAGTGAGCGCATAATAATATGGCGCCCATACCGCTGTCAGAGGTCAGCGATAAGTCTAACAGAAATGTGTATTGTTGATTCTACTCTAAGTACAGCAAAAAAGATTCAAAATCGTTCACAATGTGTGGCTATATATGACATATCTTATATTAATATGATTCCTGGGCTGACTATCTACTACGAAATTAAAAACATTCCTTGCAATGATCCATCAATTTAATATGTTTATTCACAAATATGAATAAGTATACATTACAATAATAGTAAATACAATTGAGTAGTAACAGTGGTATCCAACTTGCTGGACAATTTGTAATTAAAATTGTAGGAACTGATGCCACTACACAACTACTAGTCGTAGAAACTACTTTTTTTTACCGTGCGAAAAATCCCCACGAATACCTCCCCTGCCGGAGCCGGTTGGGAAGGTTATGTCGGACTTGAACCGACTAAAACGCACGCCGTCTTTGGGTCTTTTGTTGCCGGAGGTGAGATAGTAGAGAATATATCCCTCGCACCACAACAGACCCGGGGCCCTTTCGAGATGTTCTTTCGGCGCTATATGTTTACAGTTTTTGTGAAATTATCGTATCATTTAACTTCATTGATCTATTATTGAGTGAGAGTAAATAATGACAGATTGTATAGATCGTCAAATCTGTCAATTTATATCGAGACTGAGTGTCGTTCTACAATACAACCATGAAAAAGCAATAAAAATGAATCCGTAATCATTGCACGAATAAAGTGCTATCGTGTCGTGTGATCTAAAGACCCCCACGCATGTTTTCATGTCATTCGTCCTTGCTGGGCATGTCGGTCGAGGTCAGTGTGCCCGACCCGATAATGACCCCCTGAGACTCCGTGGGCTACCTATAATATACTCCGAGGACGAACATTAGTTCACTCGCAGTTATATAATACGCCATGATTAGTGTTTAAGGAGTCAGCCTTACGAACGAGAGGTCTCGGCTTCGAATCCTGATCTTACAATACCAATGTAAACCCACTCTCAACCGAAGTCATTGAGTTTAAAACTAGAGGGGATACTGCTGCTGACATTTCAAATTCAGTTCCACGGTAATGAAGAAATCTGTGGGTCTATTTATGCTAGTAATTTTAATATATAGATATTAAAATATATAAATATTAAAATTACTTACTTACAGTAACTTGTGACATTAGTGTAGAAACATTGACATCACAATATATATTCCTGATCTTTGGCCGTTTTTGACTTTCCAACGCTTGGAAGAAAATCTTTGTCAGAGCCTTGTCTGAGCGAGTAGGTATCTTTGGATTTCAAAGCCAAACCCGGCCACGTGTTATCCTGTGTAGAAAAGGAGAGCTATGAACTAATTGGAAGAGCTTATGAGAACATTCACCATGGCAGAGACGGTAAAATACTGCCAAAGATGCCTCTTTGCATCACAAAGATGTTGTTAGAACCACAGATTAGATAATTAGATTAGATTATAGAACCGAGCGTATTTATTTTTTTACTCATTTTATGTAAGTACACACATGACTAAATATAGAAATACATATGTCTCTACATAAGTGAAAATAGTAATACAGAGGCTATCGTTATACACTTCACGAAATAAATAAATCATCATTCTCACAGCCTATTCCAAATTCAGTTGGGGTCGGTTTTCTAGTCTAACTAAGATGCGGCTGAACTTTGATATTTTCCGTGAAGCCACTGCCATCGGATCTCCATAACCAAATTGGCGATATCGAGGTTCTGTAGTTAGGCTAGTCAAACTTTTGAGGGCTCTGAATAACCATAACGACTACCATAGATGTTTTTATGGCACCCGGAAACCGATAGCTTAATATGCTCTCCGAGGCACGATCAGACCAGTGCAAATAGGAATCAATCATGCGTACAAATATTTGCACTAAACGGTGATCAAACCCATTCACTATTCACAGTTGCGTTCACTACCACCACGCCACAGAGTAAGAATATGAAATTGTATTAAGACACATAATTTCTCAATAATTTCTTCTTTCATTTGACGCGGCTCTACGGCGCTCCTCGTGTGTTCTGTGCACATAGATAAATACTGTGAAGTACTTGTTTGCACAAACGTATCAAATGTTTAAGAAAGGCTGAGATGATGAGGTCGAACTGTGTAAACACATTACACGCTGACTGCCGCGGTGAAGTGGCAAGCAGTGTTGATTACCAAATTGCAGTGATGACTGGTTGTAGTAGTTCTCTACACATAGAAGTGTTTAAGATTACCAACGTATTCGGGTGCAAGTCATGAATAGAGAGGCCAATATAGTAGCCTCTTGTAACAGCTGACTACCACCAGGCATGGGTGCTTCGGGGATTACCTCAAATCCAGAAGGAGTCAATATCCAAATTCCATCACTGTGATACGAAAGCTACGATGCATACGCTAACCAAGTGTCTGGTGTGGGAGACGTCGAGGTGGGTACTAGTGACAACCCTAGGAGTGGGAGCTCTCGCTGGTCGCCTTGCTCACGGCATGTAACGATGCGTGAGCGTTTGGGCTGTAACACTCGAGTAAGACTGACTAACTGCGCAGGAACAGGTCTTGCGGAGAAGTAAGTCCGGTGAAGACTCCGGGACCACGCAGACTGTGATGAGCGTAGGGGACAGCAGATCGGAGGTTGCAGAATGAACTTCCTTGTCCATGAACCTAGGGTGACGGGTGAACCACCTTCACCGGTTCTGGCAGAGGTGGTATTCGTAGCTCACCTACAAGTCGGTATACCTGCTGATTAGATATTTCAGCATCAAAAGTGTATCGGTAACTCTATCAGATTGAATCGAAAGTATTGCACATTTAGAGAGGATTATTAAGTACTTATATAACATCTCGTAATGGTGGGAACAGTCTAGGAAAGGCTTTGTCTAATATAGAATGCAGTTCATACAATCATTTCCTTAGTTCATTTCATATTTTTTTTTAAGATTATAATAATTTACAGTCGTCAAAAGTAAAGATCCTGAATGCGATATGCTTATAAGTGCATTATTACTTCGAGTTGATCGTTGATATGCGTTCTATGACTACTTGAAATCCTGTCCATTACAATACTAATACAAACCAACCGACCGATCTTTATGGATTTTTTATGCATATTTGGTACCACGTCCGAGAATGTCGTAGAGTAACACCAGAGACGTCACACTCATGCTGCCGGCTTTGTAGAAACCTTCTAAAGCCCTTCTGGAAGAACCACATATTATAGTCGTCTCGAAAAGCTACAGCAGGAAGTTAATTCCACAGCTTGAGCGTGCGCAGGATGAAGTTCTTTTCATACCGCACAGCGTGCACTGTTGTGCTGCTGTATGAGGATGAACTCCTTGCCTGTGGCGAGCGGTGTGATGATAGAAAGTAGGTGTGGGTCTCATGTCCCTCCTGAAGATGAGAGGTTCCACATCGTCTGAGAGTATGGGATTGTCGGCGATCTTCAGCGCCCGTCTTTGCACTGAATCGAAGGGGTCAAGCTCGTATTCAGTGGGTCACTGAAACGGTATCAGTATTATATGCAAGTGAAGCTACAGGAGACAACTAGTAATAATACATGTTCTCGACCTATCAACCGACACTTCGCGTGTTTCTGTGCAGGGAAATTTGTCGTTTCATCGTCGACACGACTTGTTATGTAACGGGAATTAGGGGTCCCAATACATATAGCTATGATCGTCTAGTTTACCTAACTTCAAAATCTAAACTATGTCTTACTATATTTCGATATTCGACAAATAATGGATTCGTTACAAATGAGATGATGTTATGTATTCAAACACGTACTTTCAGTACCGGTGTTTAGTTATGATTAGTTTGAAATGGAGATTATTTACGACCTCAAAGGGTGTACTTCAGCTGGTATTGATATGTAATTGGCCTTTTTTATTGTACATATGATGTTATGCGGTCCGGACCTTCATTTATATTGCAATACCATCTCGCGACACGCAGCCCGAGTTTATAGGTGTATGATCAACTTCCCAAAGGGAAGATCAATTGTCAAGCCTGTAGCAGGCTGATGATGATGATGAATTGAATTTATTACAGTTATAATTCCTCCACTACACTCCAACGTGAATCGATTGAATTGTCGATGCAAGATGTAGAAAACCCCTTTAATCGCCTCACGAGCAGAGATTATACTTTGGAAGTAACTATGATTATTAAATTTAAATAAATGATGTAAGGACTTGTTCCACGGACAGCCTCTTTATCAATCACAATCCCAGTGCCATTGTGATAACATACAGTATATTTTCCAATACAAAATGGTTGTTAAATAACACCTGTTAATGTTATATTGCGACTTCCAAAAATGATCAACACTCGTTACACGTTATAACTGCTCTTGAGTACTGGTTATCAACCATGCATCAAGATTACTCAAACTGAATCAAAATGAAACAGGAGATTGTAAAACTTATGGTTTAGTGGTCTCAGTGTGGTGTAATTAATGAAACCAAGTTCATAATATTCATTACTTCAATAATTCAAAAAATATCAATAATTCGATATTATGGCGCATAGGTCCAATGAATATAAATTAGGCCAAATCTGGAGTTATAGTGTAACCTTTGAATATTACTTCGCACCACGATTGCGATGTAAAGATTCAAATACCTTGATTGATTGATTGATGAATGACGCGATCATTCATAAATTATCTGGCCACAAATTGTGTTCTGCGACACTGCGATATTAACACAAAACACGGTGTGGAGTTTTACCATCCACACTGACACATTAGTAACTTGTCAAAAATAATAGGTTCAGACACATCCAAGCTCCTGGATTAACTCTAGTCTAGATTTTACTAGTGTGAAGATTAATCAGTCTTCCAAAACCCACTGATTGATTGATTGATGAATGACACGATCATTCATAAATTATCTGGCCACAAATTGTGTTCTGCGACACTGCGATATTAACACAAAACACGGTGTGGAGTTTTACCATCCACACTGACACATTAGTAACTTGTCAAAAATAATAGGTTCAGACACATCCAAGCTCCTGGATTAACTCTAGTCTAGATTTTACTAGTGTGAAGATTAATCAGTCTTCCAAAACCCACTGATTGATTGATTGATGAATGACGCGATCATTCATAAATTATCTGGCCACAAATTGTGTGTATTGTGAATTGTGTATAAGAATTAACAATGATATTCTATGTTAAAATAAAAGGAATACATCACCAAATATCTCGAACTTATCACACACTAAAATAATTTTATCACCACACGAATAATTCACGACCCGTCCCGAAATACGTGTCGTTCCCGAATACGTGTTGCTCACGCTACGCTCGCATAGCAACTATCCCCATCGTTGGAATCGATCGCCCAAAGAAATCTGAGTTGCGGGGTGTAAGCCAATTTTGGGTTCATTGTGTGTGAACGCCAACCCTTGTGGGTTCTGTTCCCTTAACTAATATTTTATTCTCAACCATGCACATCACATTAATTATTTCATGCAATAACAATAAACCCATTTATATACATACATTTTTCAATCAGACAAATTATCAATTATCATGCGAAGATATCATGCAGAGCGCTCTTAAAGATGGTAATTAATGATGCATCATTTTATTATGCCAATGGCTTTTTTTTAGATAATCCCAAGGGAACTCAACATATTCAAACTAATCTCTTGAATATATATTATATTAATGCTAATTAAGCATTAATTAATTGATCAGTTATTCAAAATAGTCTATTAAATCCATTATCTGTCGTTACGATAATATTTAACATCAATTATGGTTAATTTCTCATTATAATAGTATGGATCCTTTCAATAATTCTTAGGTATTTTATTTTTGTAACTTAACGTCGTCGGGTCGAAATTTACAAGTGGCAGAAAAAAATATGTTTTTATTTATTCCTTCCTGGAATCAGTTGAAAGGTTCTAAACACGTGTGCAACAACCATTAACAAGTTAAAATATCTCTTTATTATCTTTGGGAACACAATACTTAAATGGGCGATAATATTTGAATGGACAAAGGACCCTTTCAAAGTGTATGCCAGATGTGCGACAACATTATACAAGCTTTCAAAACTTTTTGAAATTACGTTAACTGTGTACCATAAAAATAATGGTATACTATGTACCTTTACAGTTCGCCTCCTCAGACTTTGAAATAAACTGATTCGCTCAGAAACAGTCTTCTTTCGAAGATCTGACTATAGGATTAATTCTTATTGCTCCTCTCTTATCGCTTTATATAATACCTCGCTAAATTAATTGTGTTATAGTTACCCTTTATTTGATTGGTTTTGGGATCTACGAGAGTATAACAATTCACATGTGGAATGGCTGCTACTATAAAAGGCCCTTGATATAACAATGATAGCTTTTTAGAAATTTTATGTTCTTTACTTGATTGAATGAACGTTTTTAACTTTACATAGTCGCCTATTTGATAAACATCTAGTTTACGACTGTTGTCAAATTTTCTTTTCCTATTCTGACTAGTGTTTTCGGTATTTTTAATAGCAGTTGCCCGTATATTTTGTGATTCATTCCTCAAATGATTATTCAGCCACTGTTGCCCTAATTCGCAATCTGTTGTAAGTAATTTCTGCTCACCAAACGCCAACGCATTTGGAGCAAATCCTGTGCTAGAATGAGTTATATTGTTATAACTATCTTCTATATTAAACACAAAATCTACCCAACTTCTGTTTGACTCTGCACAATAAGTCCTAATTAATCTACCTAACTCGCGATTCACCCTTTCTACACTATTAGAAGTTGGACAGTACACCGATGTGTGTGTAAGAATTATTCCTAAATTTCTTACGCCTTCTTCAAATACCTTTGAAATGAATTGTGGTCCTCGATCTGTTATTATTATTTTGATCGGTATTTCGTTATGAAATCGTTTTGTACATGCTAATGTAGCACGTCCTGTAGCATTTCGCATAGGGTATAACCTTATAAATTTACTATAAACATCCTGCATAACATAAATGTATTTATAACCAAATTTACCTGCTGGTAACGGTCCATAGAAGTCCGCAAAGACTTTATCTCCTAACTGTTTAGCTAAGACTGGTTCACATGGTCCTACAGTGTTACATATGTTCGGCTTGACCTTTTGACATATGTCGCAAGTTTTAATTGTTTCTCGTATTATTCTGCTCATATTAGTAAAATAGTAACGTTTTTTCAAGAAAGAAATGATTTTATATCTACCAAAATGTCCGATTTCCTCATGAATTTGCATAATTAAAGATTCTTGTAATGATGTTGGTATGACTAACAATGTCAATTCGTATTTGGGTATCATAAAATATAATGTTTCCCCTATTAATTTATAGTGTTTGAATCCCCTCGTCTTGGATTCTTGTTCACCCTGCCTTATAGATTCTATTATTTGCTTTAATTTCGAATCCTCGTTTTGTAATTTAGTTATTTGCCTTAATCCTGTTACTACAGTTCCATGATTTGATGATCGAAACCAATAGATATGTTGTTGTATTGTTTTATTGTCTCTGCCTGTCTCTGTATTTAAAATATTACGGCTTAAAGTGTCGGCAACTAAGTTTTTACAACCGCTAATATGCTGTATCTCATAATCAAATTCTTCTAAATACATAACCCAACGTGTAACACGCGCTCCCATTAACGACCACGATTTCACAAAAATTAAACTTTTATGATCCGTGCGAATAACGATCTTCGCGCCTCTTAAATACGTCTCAAACTTCTTTAAACAGTAAATCACAGCAAAGAATTCTTGTTCTGTAACAGACCATCTTGTCTGTGCCCCTTTGAAAGCATATGAACAAAACCCTATTATCCTTTCTGATCCGTCATTATCTAGCTGAAAGACATAGCCTCCAATGCCTACTGAACTAGCGTCAGTTTGTACATAGTATGTATCATTAAATCTTGGTTGTGATAACATCACACTGTGTGTAAACACTGATTTTAATTTATCAAACGCTTCTTGTGTATTTGCATCCCAAATAAACTTTGTTTTATTTTGTAGTAATTTATACAATGGGTTAGTTAATATACCAAAATCTTTGATAAATCTTCTAAAATAATTTACGAATCCCAAAAATGAACGTAATTGTTTTATTGTTTTTGGTTGTGGATAATTTAAAACAGCATCTACTTTTTGAGGATCTAATGCTACTCCGTCAGTACTGAGAATATGACCCAATAATTTAACTTGTTTGGCTGCAAAATTACATTTTTCTAATGAACATGTAAAACCTGCCTCTTCTAACTTGCTAAGCACCGTATCTACTTGCTGTAGGTGTTCCTTAAATGTTCCACTTGATAATATACATAAATCGTCAAGGTAATTAAGTGTATACGACCTAATTTCATGACCTAAAATATGATCCATTGCTCTAGAAAATGATGACGGTGAACTCTTTAGTCCTTGACATAGAACTTGATAGCAATACGATTTTCCTTCAAATACAAATCCAGTATACCTAACAGATTCCGGTGATAATGGAATGATAAAATATGCGTCTTTTATGTCTATTAACGCAATATACTTTATTATGCGACCTGATTGTAATATATCACTCATTAACGGTGGTGTGTCCGTTTCACCAATCATTCGCTTGTTTAATTCGCGCGCATCTAATAGTATACGAATTTCACCATTTTTTTTCAAAGTACATGTTAAGGGACTACAATAGTCTGTGGCCTTTCTTACTATCAACCCTGCTTGCTCCATCTGATTAAGTCGGTCTCTAACCTTTTCTCGGTACACGTGTGGTATCGGATATGGTCTTATGACAAACGGCGTCTGGTCTTTCATTTTAATTGTGTGTACGTATTTATTTGTTCGGCCTACTCTATCTGAGAATAACGACTCGTGTTTTCTTAGAACGCTTAATAATTCTGTTTGATGTTCTACTGGTAAATGGAGCTGGTTCACATATTGAGTTAGTTTATCAACCATGCTCGTTGGACTAATAGTCGTTATCGAATAACATTGCAGTTTATTTTGCATGTTTTGTTCCAAATCTATTTCGCAAAAAGCGTTATTAGTTTTGATTATAAATCTCATGCCATTGTCACATATTAAACTACCTCTTGCTAATTGTATGAAATCGTAACCTAGAATTAATGCTTTCGGCAATTTAGTTAGTATTAATGTGGGTGTATCTATTACAATATTTCCTACTTTTATTGGGATTGCAACAACCTTTGTTATCTTTTCTTTACTCGAACCAAATGCTCCAGCAATACGTAGCTCTGGAATAGGTATTTCCGCTAATGGACCTAAATCCTCCAATACTTTGTTATAAATTTCCTGCCTTATACACGTTACTTCACTACCTGTATCTAATAAACCTGTCAAATTTACGCCTCCTATACTAACATTTATCTCTGGCAATGTCAAATATCTACTCGAATCGTTTTCACAGTCTAATAATTCAGTGTCTCTAAATAGTGTATTGATAGCTTTATCATGCCGCGTGGTTTCTGTCGCTTCGTCTTTTCCAATAAGACATATTTCTTTAGAGTTTTCTATCTTAGACGATAATAATTGGACTAACATTTCTACTGCCACTAACGATTCTATGTGAAATAGTCTATACATTATTTTATTATTTTTAATTTTATCAAGTTCAAAACCATGTTTCATTAAATATCTTATTGCAAATGGTAAACGGGTGTGTGTGGGGTCAGAACGCCCCACGCTTACTAGTTTTTTTTAGTTATTGTCAGCAATGGTGTCCGAACTTTGTTTGTTTTGTATCTCAGTCGGTGGTCTAAATTCTATAGGCTTCACGCCTCCTCGAACATTATGAGATAGTCGTCCCCTAAATGCCCCTCTACCACGTCTGTCATAACCTCTATAAGAACGACCGCGGTTATAATTAGTCGGATTATATCTTATAGTATTAACGCGTACTGAGCTATATTTTGTGTTAGTACGTAGACCCCGTGGTCTTTCATATATATTAGCGGTATTCTGTGGTTGCAAACTATCAGGCTTTTCTCTATTTATATTTCGTTCTAAATGTCTTAAGAACTCTACCGCTTCTTTAATAGTCATTTGTTCCTGTCTACTAAAATACGCCACCTGTATGTAATCTGGTAATTGCCTAAAAATAGTGTTAACTTTCTCGGCATCTGAAATGGGTAATGATAGCCCATAAACAATGTTTAACTGTTCCGCAAAATATTTTTCCATAGAACCGACCTGTTTACTATATTTAGCTGCCATGAATTTAGATTTAACTACTTCTTGCTCTGACGTGCTCCAAAATACATTTTGAAAATCCCTTTCGAAATCACTGAAACTTTTCCAAAAATCTCTATAAATATTCATACGTATTTTCGCATCCCCTGTAAGAGATTCAATGGCGAACAATAACATTCGTTCATCATTTATATTCTGTCCAATCATATAACTTTTTAAATCTCTTAGAAAAGCCATTGGATTGTATGCCTTATTTCCATCGAAGGTAGGTAAATTTTGCTTAAACTGTACGACTACACTTTGACGGAGAACCTCGTTGTTCATATTTGTTACTGGAGTGTGCAAGTTGCTCATATTCTGTATAGTAGATGAAACTGAGCCCTGTTCAGAATGTCTTTCACTCTCCAACTTAGTTAATCGATTTAAGATCTCTGAAAGCAATTGTTGTGTTCGGTTTTCAGTATCTAATCTGCTCTCGTTATCAACAGATTTATTAGTGCGACGTAGGTTTTTTCTCTGGCCCGACATATTGAAATCGTAAACTAACCTTTAACAAATAATAACCCTCAGTAATACTTAAGATTGTGTGTTAACTTATCGTAACCTATTTGTCAAAATATATTCACGAAAGTAAGTGCCTATTACCCAATCGTCTTAACGTTATGGTTATCTTTAAGTGTTAACAACAAAACTCGAATTTGTTAAGTGTTTTGGGTCACCGATATATTAAATCATCTGAAATGGTGTTATTTTTTTCTTTTGGTCTAAGCCCTTTTTTTATAACTTGAAAGTTGTAGATTCTAATGTTTATTTTTTTCTGAAATTCAAAAGATGACCCTTCTTTTTTTGTCTAAGATTCAAAATAAGACCCTTTGTTTTTTTCTTTGTCTAAAATTCAAAAGATGACCCTTTGTTTTTTGTCGTCTAAAATTCAAAAGAAGACCCTTTTTTGTCGTTGTCTTATTGAGCACATGTGTGAAAATATCCTTATGTCTAAAATTAAGTTTCCTGCGATTTTGACGGCTTACCATCAAGTGAGGTGAAGTCAAAATGAAATAAATGAATAATAACTATGTGTTTTAATGAATTTAACTGCCTACGTTGTGTTTATTTCTTAATGATTTTGTGTTTTTATTTTATTTTTATTAAATACAATCTTTAATATTGTAACTTTTAAGGATCTTTTCGTTGTATTAGGAAGTATAATACATTAAACGAAATTCTGGTCACGCGGCGCCAAAACTGTAACGGGAATTAGGGGTCCCAATACATATAGCTATGATCGTCTAGTTTACCTAACTTCAAAATCTAAACTATGTCTTACTATATTTCGATATTCGACAAATAATGGATTCGTTACAAATGAGATGATGTTATGTATTCAAACACGTACTTTCAGTACCGGTGTTTAGTTATGATTAGTTTGAAATGGAGATTATTTACGACCTCAAAGGGTGTACTTCAGCTGGTATTGATATGTAATTGGCCTTTTTTATTGTACATATGATGTTATGCGGTCCGGACCTTCATTTATATTGCAATACCATCTCGCGACACGCAGCCCGAGTTTATAGGTGTATGATCAACTTCCCAAAGGGAAGATCAATTGTCAAGCCTGTAGCAGGCTGATGATGATGATGAATTGAATTTATTACAGTTATAATTCCTCCACTACACTCCAACGTGAATCGATTGAATTGTCGATGCAAGATGTAGAAAACCCCTTTAATCGCCTCACGAGCAGAGATTATACTTTGGAAGTAACTATGATTATTAAATTTAAATAAATGATGTAAGGACTTGTTCCACGGACAGCCTCTTTATCAATCACAATCCCAGTGCCATTGTGATAACATACAGTATATTTTCCAATACAAAATGGTTGTTAAATAACACCTGTTAATGTTATATTGCGACTTCCAAAAATGATCAACACTCGTTACACGTTATAACTGCTCTTGAGTACTGGTTATCAACCATGCATCAAGATTACTCAAACTGAATCAAAATGAAACAGGAGATTGTAAAACTTATGGTTTAGTGGTCTCAGTGTGGTGTAATTAATGAAACCAAGTTCATAATATTCATTACTTCAATAATTCAAAAAATATCAATAATTCGATATTATGGCGCATAGGTCCAATGAATATAAATTAGGCCAAATCTGGAGTTATAGTGTAACCTTTGAATATTACTTCGCACCACGATTGCGATGTAAAGATTCAAATACCTTGATTGATTGATTGATGAATGACGCGATCATTCATAAATTATCTGGCCACAAATTGTGTTCTGCGACACTGCGATATTAACACAAAACACGGTGTGGAGTTTTACCATCCACACTGACACATTAGTAACTTGTCAAAAATAATAGGTTCAGACACATCCAAGCTCCTGGATTAACTCTAGTCTAGATTTTACTAGTGTGAAGATTAATCAGTCTTCCAAAACCCACTGATTGATTGATTGATGAATGACACGATCATTCATAAATTATCTGGCCACAAATTGTGTTCTGCGACACTGCGATATTAACACAAAACACGGTGTGGAGTTTTACCATCCACACTGACACATTAGTAACTTGTCAAAAATAATAGGTTCAGACACATCCAAGCTCCTGGATTAACTCTAGTCTAGATTTTACTAGTGTGAAGATTAATCAGTCTTCCAAAACCCACTGATTGATTGATTGATGAATGACGCGATCATTCATAAATTATCTGGCCACAAATTGTGTGTATTGTGAATTGTGTATAAGAATTAACAATGATATTCTATGTTAAAATAAAAGGAATACATCACCAAATATCTCGAACTTATCACACACTAAAATAATTTTATCACCACACGAATAATTCACGACCCGTCCCGAAATACGTGTCGTTCCCGAATACGTGTTGCTCACGCTACGCTCGCATAGCAACTATCCCCATCGTTGGAATCGATCGCCCAAAGAAATCTGAGTTGCGGGGTGTAAGCCAATTTTGGGTTCATTGTGTGTGAACGCCAACCCTTGTGGGTTCTGTTCCCTTAACTAATATTTTATTCTCAACCATGCACATCACATTAATTATTTCATGCAATAACAATAAACCCATTTATATACATACATTTTTCAATCAGACAAATTATCAATTATCATGCGAAGATATCATGCAGAGCGCTCTTAAAGATGGTAATTAATGATGCATCATTTTATTATGCCAATGGCTTTTTTTTAGATAATCCCAAGGGAACTCAACATATTCAAACTAATCTCTTGAATATATATTATATTAATGCTAATTAAGCATTAATTAATTGATCAGTTATTCAAAATAGTCTATTAAATCCATTATCTGTCGTTACGATAATATTTAACATCAATTATGGTTAATTTCTCATTATAATAGTATGGATCCTTTCAATAATTCTTAGGTATTTTATTTTTGTAACTTAACGTCGTCGGGTCGAAATTTACAAGTGGCAGAAAAAAATATGTTTTTATTTATTCCTTCCTGGAATCAGTTGAAAGGTTCTAAACACGTGTGCAACAACCATTAACAAGTTAAAATATCTCTTTATTATCTTTGGGAACACAATACTTAAATGGGCGATAATATTTGAATGGACAAAGGACCCTTTCAAAGTGTATGCCAGATGTGCGACAACATTATACAAGCTTTCAAAACTTTTTGAAATTACGTTAACTGTGTACCATAAAAATAATGGTATACTATGTACCTTTACAGTTATTTCCGTCATTTCACTGTATTGTGTAATGTTAGGTACAAAACATCTAAGTTCCTTTCGAATATCGTCTATATAATGCCAATTACTTTCAAGCAAGATAACAACAACAGCTTTTTGCACATAGTAAAGAAAAACTGCAAGAAATCTGACAGCAATTACTTATTAAACACACTTATATTTGATTCGTACTATTTATATAATTTATTTATTAAACTAACTGTTGCACCGCTGGCGTGGATGGCAGTATTCATGACCAAAATATAAACCACGGCATAACCTAGTCTCAGCAGTCCATTACCCATACCACTAGGCTACCGCGGTGACTCCTTTAACAAATATCAAAAGACTAATTTGTAGCGTGAAAAAGTATCTGATGACTGATAAAGCCATCAAGCTAAAGGCCACTACCTATTGTTTTTGTTTGTAATAACTTTTTGACTTCAGCTTATCATCAAGCGAGATGAAGTCATATTAACGTGCCTTTTACAAAAAAAAATATGTACACAAATAACTGCCAGCCAGCGCATTGAATGCTGTTTCTTCGATGTCACAACTCCAACTCTGTTGCTCCTGCACTAAATGCGTAAAATCTATTACTGCACTAATGTTTACCTGTTGTTTACCACGGTAATGACGTCACAGCATTGGTGCAACGATTGCTACTGGCGTGTAAAGCGTGTTATATCAGCTGTGGGAAATATGTTTGTATGTTGTCGCGGGTCAATTGTTTTCACGGTGATAAAGATTTTTTTCAAAGGTGCTTTCACAGTGCAGTAGACTGCGGCTTGGTCGTATTGGATTCTTTTATTTAACTGCAGTGTACGTACACTGCAGTTAAATAAAAGAATCCAAGAATCCAAATCCAATACAGGGGTACCAAAAGATCCTGGACACCTTAAGATCTATAACCCTTTGACAGCGTAAATGTAATGTAACCAAAAGTAACATAGATGGCGTTAAAAAAAAAACTAGATCCATGTCTTGATTGTGACCATATTCTGTTAAATAAAATTTGAAGTTTGAAGTTTGAAGTTCATAAGAAAATAAGTAAACTCATCGAAATAGTATCCTAACCTTAATTACATATGCAGGTCTTTTATCCCATATCATCATCGTCTAAGACTAGTAGTTGTGAGCAATACTTCATACAATTTTAGTTTCAAATGATTTAAGTACTTTTGAAGCCCACTGTACACCGAGGTTAGCTTCAAAGAGTAGTGACCACTATATTCCAGATGATATATCCAGAATGACTGGTAAATTAACATTGACTGGAGGAAGAGAACACCTATATAAAAAAGTATCTTGGTTATACGAACAATAGACGTGGGGTGTTTATATGCATGTATGTTATGTCCATTATTGCAATAATGTTTATGACATAAGTAATTTGGCACTACATACGAATGCAGCACTGCAGCGCATTCGTAACAACCACGCGTTTGCCGTACTGCAGTCGCGCGACTATGGCCCTTATTACGAAGGCGCTCTAATAGGTAGCTGCTCGTTTTCGTTCAACTTTCTTCGTGATTTATGTCATTTATTTATAAAATAGAGTTAACAACATTATCTAATAAACTCAAGTACCCTTCATAACTCGAAAGGAGTGTGTTACAAAACCACAAAACCTTTTTAGAAGAAAAGAAATACTTAATTCAGATTTTATCATGTGAACTGAATCATGGGCCTTCACTGAGCTTCAGCTGCACTCAAGCGACTATCGCTACTTTAAAAAAACATACGATTGAGTGAACACGGTTGCAATGGTTGCACGACACGGCTCTTCCAATGACACAGGACCCTGATTCTACTAATTTCTAACCATAGTCACACGACTGAGATCACGAAAACTGCCATGACATTTTCGGCTTTATTTTCAATGTAGTAAAGTTCAAAATGAAATAAAAAGAGTTTATTACATCGTTTCATGCACTCTACACAATGTCATTTAATTTTGAACTTTAAGTATGTGAAAGTAGAGTCTAAAATTAAATGACATTTTTTGTAATCTCAGTTCCTTGACAATGGTTGACAATTAGTAAAATCGAGGCCCAGTTTGTTTACTAGCAGAATTTTATAGGCAAGCTGTTTTAATTCAATTAAATTCAATTTCTGTTCAATTCAAAAATGGATTGATTCAACTTTATTTACTGAGCAAATGAAGTCATGCTGACAGATCGCCGTAGAATTAACAATCTCGGCAGAGTTCTCACGCGTTCTCTTAGGACATAACAGCGAAATGTAACCTTATATTAACCTTGAGATACGAACTGGACCACAAATCCATAATCCCATGCATTTACTTTTGTAAGTAGTTGATCGGGCAAGCGAAGTGCTATTCATGAACAGATCTTGATGATATTTGGGTAAAACATCAAGGACATAATTCCTCACAGCTTAGTGTGATAAAAAGTTGTCTGCAACTGGGCCTCATTCTTACTAAATGTCAACCATGGTAATGCCACAGAGATTCCAAAAAGTCCCAATTAATTTTAGACTTTGTCTTTACACTGTTAACGGCCGAAATTAAATTGCATTGTGTAAAGTGAATAAAAGGATATAATAAACTCAATGTGCCTGGGACAACTGTTCGTGAGGGATATGCCAGAGGCTACCTCACCTTCGACTTCCACGCGAGGAAGAAAAGGTGGAGCTCCATCAAAATATCCGAGTCACACGTCAACCTGAACTGCACGCGCTTAGAAGTAAAACCAAAGCAAGGAGACTGAGATTCAATTATGATTCCAAGTGGCAGCAGCTAAATTATGAAGATACTTAGGAATAATAAAAAATAACGAGGAATAGTCTCGAGCGAAAAGCTTAAAGCTAAGAAACTAGTTAAATTGTTGAAGTAATGAAATTTGATATCTATGTGTACATGAATAGAGTGCTTTTTGTTATGTCTTAGGTAAAAAGCTTAGGTTTTTTGTTCCAAACAGTCAGTCTTTCAGTATTCATTGAATTCATTGAATGTAATAGATTTATGACAAAATTTTAGGTTAGATTTATTAATCTTTTATTGCTCTTTGTCTTTTCACTCGTCATTTTATGGCAATAACATAAAACATTAAAATGGCGTTAACAACATTATGTTGCTATTGTTCCCTATATTATTCCTATTAGGTTGTTATTCCAGAGAGTAGACAGAGTTAGGACACGACGGCATGCCCTTGCCCTATTGAGCTGTCCGATTGGGGAAGTATCTCCGTACTACAGAATATCGCGGCTAATAATAACCTTATGCTGTGTTTCCGGTGGACTTCCTAAAGTTCTGATACCCGCACCATAAGTCTTGCAATTCTTTACCAGTTCCCGCATTTCCTTCTTCCGACAGTTCTAGGTATACCATTATAACATAGGGATCAGTAATGATGACCCTCAATCCTGAGACTTTGCCTGCAGCCTTCAAGCAAATCATATTGACACGTCCTTTATAAAAAAATTGACAATTGCGACATTTTTGCTGGAACGACTATATTCTGACACCTTTTTTTTTATCGTGCGCAAAATCTCCGTCCGAGTCGCACTATATTCTGACATCTAAAAAAAGAATATTCAGTCGAATTAACAGCCTTCTCTTTTTTTTAATAGTTATAGATGATATACTAATGTCAATCAAAAATAGAAAAATCGCCATGAACGAACCTGACCACGGTAATCGACCTCCCTTGCCCAAATAGCTAACGAGAATCACCACTAGTGCGTCCCCGACCTCTTGAACTGGTGAAGCAATTTAGACTACCATTCATTAACTGTTCAATGGAAAATTACTAATTACATACCTCTTGCTTGATGGGAATATGCAATTACACCAGTCTTTCTCATCATTATCGTCGGTACACAGCGTTTAGTCCCAATGGAGGCCTTCGCCTTGAAACCCTGATTCACTTTATTTTCCGAATTTTAAAAATAGTAGCCAACTAAAATTATAAGTAATTTCTTCCAGTTGAACCAAATCAATTCAAAGTTTAAGCGTCTGTAGCTTAGTGGGTGGCTAACGAGTCGGCCTTACGATTTACAGGTCCCAGTTCGAATCCTGGTTATTACACTACCGACGTGAGCCCATGATAGGAACCTGGGACCTCCCACACATATGAATAACCTTATTCTCGACTCTACTGTTACCACATTACATAAGCAATCTTTTTTTTTTTTTATGCCACTTAGGTGGCAGACAAGCGCATGGCTCATTTCAAAATCATGATTTACGAGTACTATTATTCTAAGCTATATCCAAAGCTTGTTGAGTAAACAGCTCATTTCCAAGCTTGACACTTTTGTCAACTTTTACGATATCTTCCCTTCTTCTGGGACCGGTGGGAGGCCAGTTATTTGGTACCTAGGTAGCCAGGCAATCCTCCGGTAGTGTATCTAATGATCTATAAAAAAACCTTCTTAAATATTTTTCCACAAAGAGCTCAAATGAAAGTAGTTTTTATATTTTTATATTTCAGGCTTTTATATTTGGAAATTCAAAGGCTAAAGTAAAAAAAATATATTTAAAGGTTCATTTAATGAATCGGAATAATTTTAAAAATTATCAACGGAAATAGAAATAATAATATATCGAAGAAAATCAGCCCTTCAATTATCAGCATTCATGAGTCTTAACGACCTCCAAGGTGACTGCTCATAATTATTCATTTTCGTTTACTTTTTACAATCAACAAATTGTATATTGTAATACCTATTCTATAAATAGAAATTATTTAGTTAAATGTGCGTTCTTGTGTAATTGCGTTTCATCACAGACTTGTTGGCAGTTGTAACACAATCATAATATCGGAAAACGAAGGGTCTATACTATTCAAAATATGCACCATCATCCATTGGTGAATTAATGAACACGACCCCGATTTTATTAATATCAACCATTGTCAAATCATTTAGATAAAAAAATGCAAATTATTAATTTGTCATTTATAAATAAAGGTTTGAAGTACAAAGTTAAAAAGAAACTTTACATCGTGAAACGGTTTTTTTCCTAAACCAAGTTGATAACTTTGACAGTAATATATATTGCAAAGCATCGGTAGCTTAGTTGTGAAGTCGGCCTTAAGATTAGGAGGTCCCGGATTTGAATCCTGACCGTTACACTATCGAAGTGAACCCACTCCTATCACAATTCATTGATGAGCTTTGTTGGAAGGTTTTGAGGGAATATTAATAATTTTGGTTACTAATATCCTACTCCAAAAAAATCAATATTTATACACTAAAAGGAGAAGACCGCGGTATGGGAAATTGACTGCTGAGACGGGGCTCGGATTCGATCGCAGGTTTTACCATGGCCCACACCAATGACTTTTCGAAGCTTTTCGAAGTTATGTGTGTATTTATCGCAGGTTTATACGTACCCGGTTAATGGCAATAGGCTCGCCACCTATTTCATTGATACCATAAACTGGCGAAATTTGGGTGCTAGCACCTCTGCTTACACCTTCGGGGATATAGGCGTGAGTTTATGTTATGTCTGTAAAAGGAATCTGTGGGTCTATTCATGCTAGTAATTTTAATGTCTATGGCTAAGACACATTTTCCTGTTTATAACAGACTCGTTACTGTGATGAAAGTCCTGGCATAGACCTATCACCGCATCTAGCGAGGCTATTGACACCCACACAACGCACTGTCACGACTTCTAATCTGATGGGCCCCTCTCATGATACAGTCAAGGTTTATGGCACTATTTGGCACAAGTGGAGCACGAAAGTTTGCTACAGATGGTTAACGCCAGCCAATTGTGGACAAGTGAGTCATTGAGAAGCAGCGTTTTGGAGTAAAACCTTACTCGTATCAGTTAAGCAATATATTTTTCACCACAGCAGCTCAAACAAGTGAGTTTTGCTGCGTGAAAACAGTGTGCAAAATGCGATTTTGCTCACTCAGTGAGACAAAGTACCTAGCTTTTTAATTATTTTTTTTAATTTTCAATAAAGAGTGCCAACCATAGATTCAAAAAGAATTGTTCCGCGAATAACTTTCGAACTACATACACTGCACTCTGTCTCTTGGCCGTCCATAAAAAAGTTCGAGTGACAAACACAAGTATTTTGAAGGTTTTTTTTTTAATTTATGGCACATCAAATTCTAAATTTGAAAGATATTTGTAAAAGAATAATCATGTATTTTATTTACATTATTTAATAATTATTTAATGTTATTGAATACCAAAATAAGTAATGCATAAGTATTTATAATGATTACTATTATCAACATTTGAAAAATAAAATGTCACGTATACGCTGTTTCTGAACACACCTTAAAAATAACGGATATAAAATTTAACTTTTAACTTTCAACTTTAAATTTGCAGAACAGCAATAAGTAATTAGATTGATTATTAACTTTTAAAATTTTCAGCATTATTTTAATTAATAATAGGTGAACACCTATGTTCTGTTAATAAGTGTTGCATTATCTTCTAAGTAATATTTCTTATGTGTTCTCGCTGCTGAAGTGAAAAGTAATGCGTGCCACACGAGAGCAAAATTATTTGCATCTCGTGCATTTGAATCCCTCACTACGCTCAGGATTCTACAGTAGAATCACTCGCTACGCTCGTGATTCAATCCTAGAATCCCTCGCTTGCTCAGGATTCAAAATCAGCACTCGCAGCAAAAAACAGTTTTGCTCTCTTGTTGCACAAATAACTATATTTGTATTGATCCAAACCGTGTTGTCAAAATTGAAAAATAATTTATTCTATATTGTCCAATAGACCAAACACACAGAACGTCAAAATTAAATATATTTCATAGGTTGGTTTAGCAAATGGACCACCTGTTTGAAACGCAGCCCCGGCCTGAAAAGACTGAGGCAAGAAAATCAGCAGGCTTTTCTTTTTTATCTATTTAAAAATATTTACTTAGTCTAGATACAATAATTTACACGGAACTTAAGTGAATATCTCATTAATTAATCTTGGATTTCCAAATAGCCATTTTCTCATAATTTACTTTTAATTACATTTTTACATTTACTTATAGGTGAATCTTTACATTCTTTAGGGACGTTGTTAAAAAAAACTTCATATAGTTTACCCTGGAAAGTTTATCTAGTTGTTTAGTCTACTATCACAGACTACAAGATTGTTTTTCTATCTGGTATTTATGTTATGCCTGTCACAAACTCTTGAACTCTTTTCTTACATACATTAGGTTTTCGAAAATGTAATTGAAATCACGTGTTTTGAAAACGTGACTTTCTTTGAAAATTAAATATACGAGTATTTATTTATCAAACTGCTAACGAAATTGAGAAGTCCTAATCATAATTCCTAATTTATACAGATGAAAATGAATTTTAAATAAACAACAGTTGCGCAAATGTTTACATTACAAATCATATCGACCATCAAGTCATTGATATGAATTTAGTGCATTCCAATCAATAATGTTACGATTTTAATATGAAATATAATTACATTACGATAATGATATGTCGTGAAGTAGCGAATAAGGTGCTGCGAAATATAATAAATAGCTAATAATTAATAAAAAGTTTACAACATATTGCTGTCTTTCTAAAAAAATACTTTCAATGTTATCAAAAAATTAATGAATCACTAAAAATCAAATTTTTACTCAGAAGTGATTTATACATTTTAGTAATTATAAAGTAATTAAAATCTATTTGGGTAACTTATTAATACGGTAATTAATTTAAAATGATAGCTTATATACATTATACTATGGTGAGTGTTTTGATGAGCTGTACCAACTGCTCCCCCTTCCCCCCTCTCCTCCTACACAGGACAACGCACACATATCCACATGCGATATAAACGATTCTATTAAGAACTAAGCGAACTAACTAACTTTTTTATATATCGTGTCGAACTCGAACCGACTAAAACGCAGGTCTTTTTTGGTCTTTAGTTGCCAGAGGTGAGATAGTAAGGAACATATCCCTCGCAACCCGGCAGACCCGGGGTCCTCTCTTTCGAAATGACCGCCATCGATCATCACCATCCTACCCTGTCCCGGTCGAAGGACTCCGAGGTGAAAACCTCGGAGTCCAGGGTGCGCTTTCCAGCTCCTCTCCTCTCTTTCAATCGCACGGACTAGTGCATCCAAGGTGGACAGCCCATTGGCACGCATGTCATCCTCTACGACGCCAAGCACTTCTTGGGTCTACCCCTCCTACTGGGACCCGGTGGAAGCGGCAAGACCAGACATTTATTGTTATCCACGTAACCAGGTGGTCGTCGCCCGCGGAACATGGCCGTACCAGCGAAGGCGACTCTCCTGCATTTTGTCTGAAATATCACGGACATGGAGGCTGTCCCGGATCCGAGAGTTACTCACACGTGACTCCACACATCCACCTCAGCATATTCATCTCTGGGACACGCAGTTCCTGCTTGTGGCGCTCTGCTGTCTGCTGTCGTACTGCGCAGCCATGTAGGAGAACAGTGCCCTTAGCACGAAAAACTATCGAGTTCGTAATGAAAAGTATCGAGAGAACGGAGCATTGCGATTGGCGGGCTTCACGTATGCACATGTTTACAGTAGGCAGGTCGCTTATCTTAATGCTTCATTCTCTCGATACCTTTACATTAAGAATTCGATAGTTTTTTTTTGCTAGGGGCACAGGTCGAATTATGGTTTTGAAGTTGTTTGTTTGGTTTTCATTTCATTAATCAGCTCATAAATTTTTCAATAGCGATCATTAACTCATAACCTCGTAAACTTATAAGTTTTATTGTTTTCAAACGTAACACTAAATGCGATATTTTATGAGTGTGTTATTGATAGCAGTTAGTTTAAGTATCAGTCAGTAGCAGATCATGTACGGAGCTATATTGCACAAGTCATTGTTAAAGAACCAGAGCCTGTTATTAGCCCCGATTACCATCCTTGGTGGTGGTTTGGCCCTCAGTAGTAATGTGCTAGCTTATTGCCTAATGCTCGATATAAAAAATATTGTAAGGCCTATCAAATAGCAGCCTATGTACACACTACAACCAGGCTAATATGCACATATTTGTACTGAATTTAGCTCGCAGAATATCAATACTGAAGTGGCAGTGGGCTTGCCACATCTGCCGAAAGACCGCTGGAGCAAATGCGTCCTTGAGTGGAGACCGCAAGAAGGCAAACGGAAAGTGGGTCGCCCCTTAGCCAGATGGACTGATGATCTAAAAATAAAGTGGCTGGGACAGACTGGATGTGAGGGTGGAGGATCGGGAGCAGTGGCGGACCCTAGAAGAGGCCTATGTCCAGCAGTGGACTGCGATAGGCTGATTGATTCATTGATTGATAGCTGATCATTATGATATTTCGTTTCCATTCACCCCTTGATTCATCTGGTTTTACGGTACATTTATATATATTTAGATATTAAAAGTGAAAGCCCAAACTAGACTTGACCCCGTAAGCAGATCGTAGCAGAACCCAGACGTAAAGGAAAATTCAAAATGGTCTAAGCGTTACCCGGTAACTCAGTAATCAGAGCATTCCCCATGTAAGCGACTAGTCTATTGAAGTTCCGTCTGGACATTTACTTTTTCCAATCAAAATAGATTTGAATAGTTAGCATACCAAATACTTTAAAATTGTATTAACCTATTTAAATCTGTCTGATAAATTCCAGTTTCGCTTCATACAACAAAGGTCTTTGACAATAGTCGAGATTATAACTTATTCAAATGCTAAATACGTTTCTCCGTAAATTTCAATTAATAATAAATCGTATAACCAGTCACTATTGTATCAGAGAGAATACAAAGCTAACAGAATTGATTTGGTAAACTTAATGAGGAATGTAGGATAGAAAATATAGATATAACCGTGGTAGCCTACTGGTGTGGATCATGGACTGCTGAGACGAGGTCTCGGGTTCGATCCCAGGTTTTACCATGGCACAAACCAATGACTTTTCGATGCTTTTCGAAGTCATGTATTGTGTGTATTTATCGCAGGTTTATAAATTTATTTATTTATTTACACACATAACAGATTACAACTATTACATGAACTAGGTACATATGTATAAAAATGAAAAATATGAGCTAGGTTGCAATCCACAAAAATGCGTTTGCATGGAAATTAGACGAGTTTAATACATTAATGAACTAGAATGATTAATTATTATACTAAATTATTATACATTAATTTAGGTACTTATATATAGCTGCTTATGTATACAATATGGCAAGAAACGATGAAAATAACAGATACTCTGAGCGGAAGCCCATTTACAATATTTTTTAATATTTATAAGTACCTGGTTAATGGCAATAGGCTCGCTTACATTGGAACCTAAACATAAACTGGCGAAATGTGGGTCCCAGCACCTCTGCCTACTCCTCCGGGGATATAGGTGTGAGTGTATGTAATGTTATGTTATGTTATGAAATATAGATAACTAGCTGACCCGCGCAACTTCGTCTGCGTCACCCCGTTTTTGCAACATTTTTCATTCCTGCTCCGCACCTGTTTGTTGTAGCATGATGTTATATACATATAAACCTTCCTCTTTAACCATTCTATCTATTAAAACAAACCGCATCAAAGTCCGTTGCATAGTTTTGAAGATTTAAGCATACAAAGTGACAAGAAAAATAGGGACATAAAACGCGACTTTATTTTATACTATGTAGTGATAGTGATAGTGATGATGATATAATATCCCTGATCACGGCAAGTTACGAGGAAATTGTTTGTCTGTTTGTTTTAGTTAGGACATTCAATGCGAAACTGGTGACATCATTTCTACACCACCACATGAATATTATTCAGATTCAAAGATTTTTCAAAACGTCATAAATCCATACGAGTATAAGTGAAAAACTCGTAACGTCATGGGCATTTACAGCTTGTTTATAATTCATTTTATACATTGTCTGTTTTTAATAAAGATAATTTAATACTATTTAAATTCCGTCACAAAATAAGAACTGAAAGCCACATCTGAAGTGACTTGAGATGTGGCTGAGATCGGAACAACTGAATTTTTGATTACTGCTCATACACTATGTAGGGCAACGAGAAGATTCATGCCCATCTTGGTGGACCGTTTGTGGAGAAAATTTACCGAAATTGATTTCGTATTTTACGTACCTTGCAATTTTGGTATAGGTAAACTCTAAACTTGTTAACGAACTTCTGGTCTTAGGAAGTAATGGAACCTAACTAATTCTTTATTACAGATGCAAAAAATACTCGCACTGTAGTAAATTTTGCATCTGGCCCTATAAACAAAGTTATATACTTTTGCATCTTAGAGATAACGCTAGTGGAATCACGTAGTTATGTATGAACTACAATGTAATCTAATGAAATTCAAAGGGACCTGTTTTCAATTTTTTATCAACGGATTACATGACACTGCAGTGACTTTAATAAACTTATAAATAATTTGAGTAATAATAATCACTAATGTAATAACAGTGAACGTAATTTATATGTAATGTAATTTATTTTTAATATGTATATGTGAAATAAAATACTTCGAGTCAGAAAGATTCAAATTTCATTAAATTTTGGTAATCATATTATAGATTTATGTCAGCCGCGGTAGCCTAGTGGTATGGGTAATCGACTGCTGAGACGAGGTCTCGAGTTCGATCCCAGGTTTACCATGGCACACACCAATGACTTTTCGATGCTTTTCGAAGTTATGTGTGTATTTATCGCAGGTTTATAAGTGCCTCGGAGAGCACGTTAAGCCGTCGGTCCCGGTTGCCATAAAAACATCTATGGCAGTCGTTACGGGTAGTTGGAGCCCTCAAAAGTCCAACCAGCCTAACTTGGAACTTCGATATCGCCATTGGTCATTAGACCATTGGTTGTGGAGGTCAGATGGCAGTCGCTTCACGGAAAATATCGAAGTTCAGCCGCATCACAGTTAGACTGGAAAGCCGACCCCAACTGAGTTGGGAAAAAGGTTCAGGGAATGATGATGATTATAGATTTATGTCAGTTCCACAAGCGATTTCGCTGACGTTTTCGCCGATAGAATTTCACTTTATCTAGAGCCCAAGAGCATTGCGCCTAATGATCTTTCCTCTATACAATAAGATTCATTACATACATTGAAACAAATAAAGAGAGATTCGGTATGCTATAAAGAAAGTTAATTATAACAGTGACGAGACTGTATGGACTTGCAAGCCCACTATTGAGGACACAAATGACGTAACACTAAACTAATCATCAGTCATGCTCATATAGTACATTCAAATTTGATTAATTTCAAACTTCAACTTAAGCAAATATTAGATGGGTATATTCGTTCATTCATAACATGAAAATATAGGTATATTGGGGGAGGAAGGAAACCCATCGCTCACCTACGGTTTAACAATCCCAACTACGACAATAGCGCATTATTACTAATTGTCATAGAAAGGAAAGTCAAACCGCACCGCTCAAAGCAAGAAAAGACTTCTTACTCGAGGAGAGATGTTGTCGTATATACAATATTCCGCAAGTGCGAAGATAAAACCCCACACACGTGTTTCGCCTCTACATGAGGATTCTTCAGGAGCGATTTGGCATTCTTTGCTACGATAATTAGTAATAATATCCTATTATTTAAATCTTTAATATTATTCTTCAATAAAAAGACTATTCAATTTGAAAATAATTTTTCATTTCGAACCACTAGTTCCTGAGATTAACCCACAAAATAGTTCAAACCAACTATAACCTTTATAATATTAGTATAAATATTATTTGTATTAAATACCAACTACGAAATAAAGTTACTAAAACCAATAATAATCTAGAAAGAAATAAAGAACTCTAATTACATTACATGTACCTAGAAAAGATCTCCGCAAACATGTCCAAACTTGTTCAAGAGCCCAATTGTGTCAACTTTGGCCACTTCTAAAGAATATTTGCAGCTCAATTATTCTGTGCTCGCTCCGAATTTGTGCTTTACTTAACGAGTTCTCCAGACGAAGTTCTGAGGTTAAGAATCATTATTACGTTCGGTTATAACGAGGCTTTAAGTTTTGGAACGGCTTCCACAAAAGTAAAAAAAAAAAATATTCCAATGATTTCATTGTCACTGTGTGAATAAAATGAATGAAAATAATGTTAATGCGACTCTTCATACTCCACTAAGTAACCTATCAATCGATCATGTTCTGGTACATGGTAAGAAGAATCAGGACAGGAGATAGAATGCGGGGTGTTCTTTGAATATTCAATTTATTTGGAAATCGTTTACTTCACATTTTCAATGAAGACCCAAATTGAAGAGTGAACGTTGCATCGGTTACAGCATCTAATAAGTAAGATGCTGTAATCAATAATTATCATCTAATTTGTAATCGAAGATGTTTGTAAAAGAGTAGCGGTCATTTTCGTTTCCTAGTTATTTTTTTTCTTTTTTTAAGTTTTGATTTGTAAAGTAATATTGTGAATTTGTGTACGACAACTCAAAATACAACTATAAACCTGAGTGGTTTTTGTTGCTTTAATTGTCTATTATACCTAATGTATGTATTCTATTGTTTGGTTTTTCAAATAAACAATGTTTATAAAAATATATTCATCAATTTTGAAACAGATCGTGCAGTTTTACAAATTGGAAGAACAGAATCACTCAGGGTGGATGAAATGATGGCAGGGCAGGGGCATAATATGTGATACCCAATTTCTCTTCAAGCTCGAGGAGAACATCTATAAATCTATGATTATACATGCTGAACCTGCCTGAAAGTGACAGATGAAAGAGAACTGCATGTAGCAGAGATGGCATTGTTAAGATGGATATATGGTGTGGCGAGAATGGACCAATAAGGGATGAGTATCTAAGGGAAAGTTTCTAATTAGCACCAGTAAATGAAAAATTAAGAAGTGAACAACGGACATACTGTAAGAAGAGGTGATGGTAATGTTGTAAAAATGTCTAATTATAGATTAATACACAAAACTCAGTAGTATATTTACAAATATTCAACGCAATGTTTAAGAAACTTGATAATTTCACATGAACCTTACACTTTAAGCTTAGGTAATATCAATTTTTAACCAAACACTTGAATGACCTCGGTTCCTAAGTCATTCTCACGGAAGAAACACACCATACTTGCCACTTTTTGTGTCATCATGATATTTGTTTACGCAGATCATCAAAACACATGTTTTCTCGAATGTTCGGTTTATAAGTGAAAGGTGTGAAAAGGGTTACTTTAAGTATACATAAGTTATTATTAACAATACATAATAAATACCTGTATAATGTAATGAAAGATGGCGTGATTCGTAATGATACGTAACGTGAATTTTTTACTCATGGATCCCCACGGATACCCGTCATCAAAATCAGTGAGGGTTATGACGGACGCGAACCGACCAAAACCGCCGCCATGGACCACTAGTTCTTGAAAGTGAGATACCCTCAGGTATATCCCTCAAGCCTCGGCTGACCCAGGGCCAGCGAAGGCCCTCTCGGGAACTTGAAATAATCTTTTATTATTGCGGATGATATTCTCGTAGGTCCTTTTAGTCTCTAATTTCGAGTAATGCTTCAAAATCGTTCGATCGGAGGGGAAGTAGTAAGCCTTTCCGAAGAGCGAAACCTATGCTCTTGTCCTCTCCGTGAACAGCGGCGCTGCCGTGATACAAATTACTACACCACGATGGCAACTCAAAAATGCTGCCCTATGACTGAAGTGAAGATGACGATGATTTGAGATTGACATGGTTATTTACATTTATAACACTCATCAGGACTGATGATAGGAATCATATGCGACCCTAAAACACCTAGTCACGTGTTAAGATCACATGAGGAACTCCTGCATCTGGGACAGCCTTCATATCCGTGACATAGCAGATAAAATACAAGACAATCGCCATCGTTATAGCAACCTTTAGAAATAAAATCGGTGATCGTATTAGGGAAATAAAAGTTATTGGAATGAATTAAAAAGAGAAATACGCCATTGTTGGGCCTGGGAGAAATCATCGTATTTATATGTACGCAAACAAAGAAGGATAACTCGTCCTTTTAGCTGTTAATAGGACAAGGTAACAGCACGGCTGGGACGTCAAGTAGTAAAAGCATTGCTCGTTTTGAGATCGGTTAAAGTAGCTTCGATGTTTAATTTATAGTCAAAATCAAGAATTTATAATTTAATCACAAATTAGCTGCATATGCGAACTTTCCACAATTTTCCCTTTCATATAGTACCTAGGCACTATCATTAACTATTCAATCAATTAGCATATCGAAGCCCCCTGCGACATAGGTCTCACCCAGTATGCGCCACTGTTCCCTATCCTCCGCCCTCCGCATCCAGTCTGTCCCAGCCGTAAGCGAGGCGTGCAAAAGCATCTGTTGAGGCCGTCAAGCTGAGCGCCACCATTGTAGCACTGAACGGGTTTGCAATGTTGACCCTCTTTCATGAGACTTTCCTTCAGCTTAACATCAGGCGAGGTGAAGTCAAATTGACGTACCATAGATTAAAAAAAAAGCCGTCTTTTTCAGGTCATCAGTCCATTTGGCTAGGGGGCGTCCTAACTTTGCTCCAGTGGCTATCGGTCCTTTGGCAAATGTGTAAATGATGTACAATTCAGCTCGGTAGAAGCAACTTCGAGGAACAACTAGCTAGAAGTATCCAATTGGTCTGAGCAGCACTCGCGAAATTCAAAATCCGACAAAGAACTAAAATTACCGACTTAATAACTAATAAGAAATACAAAATAGGATCTAATTTGATGCAGTGGTTTCGAAGATATGCGCGTACAAACGTTTTGGCGATTCATTATTATTTATAATCTGTAAAATTGTATATACCTATCGTATAGTGACAGTGCTTAACCACATTTGACTGTCTGTGTGTCAATCAAGGGAAGGGCGAGCGAAAACTCAAGTTCTGTAATTCCATGATCAGTTCTTTAAAGTAATTTCCGTGTCAAGGAATCCACTGGTCCCTATTCCTCTGCTATATTTGAGGCACCCAGTCGTGGCATTTGGAGAAATCATATTGTTACTTTCACAGTAAATTCTAAAACAGTATTGTATTGTATAAGTTTCTGGGAACATTGCACTAATCACTTGCTTAATATTGTAAGCGTACAAATCAAATGAGTGTAATTTACTCACTTAGGTTACAAAGCAACGTTTATGAATGTGAGAATTTATAGAATTTACATTTTCGCAACGCGCGAGGAGGGTCCGAGGGGAACTCGCGTAGGTACTCACGGCCACTCTTGTCCAATCACCAATTATTTCGATATTGTTTACAAATTGTGATGGCAAGTGAAATTCTGCAATTACTATAACCACTGCAGCATAATCTTTAACAAACCACAAAGGCATACATCTATTTGAATATAATACAGGCTGTTAGAGAAACGCTTCCTAATCTGCAAGGCCCCTGGTACTCGGTTATACCACAAAATTGACATAAAAATATGACGATTTAGTAATTTTTTTTATACTGTTTAACTAGCGGTAGCCTAGTGGTATGGGTAATAGACTGCTGAGATGAGGTCTCGGGTTCAATCACAGGTTTTCCATGGCACACCAATGAGTTTTCGATGCTTTTCGAAGTTAAGTGTGTATTTATCGCAGATTTATAAGTGTCCGGTTAATGGGGATAGGCTCGCCACTATTACAATGGGACCTAAACATAAACTGGCGAATTGTGGGTGCTAGCACCTCTGCCTACCCCTTCGGGGATACAGGCGTGAGTTTATGTTTATGTATGACGTTATGTATTTACTCAACACGGATAAAAACGAAAAGTTGGCGATCGTGTTTTGTTTTTAGGCGGTAAAAGTTACCATAGATAACAGATGTAGTAGATAAATATCAAAGAGTATTTAAACACAACAGGGTTGGGACTCTTTAGACTCGATTTGTATAGACATTTTTTGGTTCTATCAAAAATTAGCTCCAACTTCATAGTGCATACTAGGTATATTTATTAAGTAATACATTATTGCCAATACTAAAATTATAGTTGATGAAAGGTTAATACCCATGGAGAATTGAAGTAGTTCGGTCCTCCGTGTTAATACCCCTCTGCCTATCCCTCCGAAGAATTACAGGCGTGTTTATACCTATGTATATATGCAACGTTATGTGTGTGATTCCATCGTAGGTACAGGTTCAAAGTTTTCCTATAGATTCAACCTACGAGCTACGATTACAAAGAACAAGTGAAATGGCAACCGTTGATGAAAAATTAGATTATAACATTAGTTACTAAAACATTTATTTCCTGGTTCACAAGAATACGCATGGAGAATTGTGAGAAGATTGCTTTTTTATGAATGGCACGTCAATTTGACTTCATCTCACCTGATGGTAAGCTGAAGGCAAAGTCTCAGGAAAGAGGGGATTACAAACACGTACAGTATAACAATGGTGGCGCTCAGCTTGATGGCCTCACCAGATGCTTTTTCACGCCCCACTTTAGAAAAGCTACTGGATAAAAGATAATTATGCTTATTAACATAATTCAGTTTAGGATACTACTTGCATGAGTTATACTTATTTTCTTATAAATGGATGACTCAGTGTTTCCTTCTTCCTACAGTTCCGGGTCCTTTAAGCGGAGCCACTGTAGCACTGAACGTGTTTGCAATGGTGACCCTCTTTCATGAGACTTTGCCTTCAGTTAACATTAGGCGAGGTGAAGTCAAATTGACGTGCCATAAATAAAAACAAACAAGACATCGATAGTTTATTTTACTAACGCTATTTATGTTACTTTTGGTTAATTTACACTTAGGCTGTCAAAGGATTATAGATCTTAAGGTGTTCAGGAACTTTTGGAGTTCACTGTACGCGTATGTATGTAACTTCCCACGAATGTCGTAATTATTGTTACAGAATTATCAATAACTTTGCAACAAACAAACTGACACTTTGTCGCACCATCGTTACGTATTCATAATGTAAACTTTCATAATGCTAAGTACAGTAAGTACTGATTGTAATTGTTTTGTAGCCATTCGCACACACTTTAACTTACATAGTAACTAGGCTTGAGAAATATACTGAAAAACAACACAGACACTTAGTATGCAGATTTCAATTTACGCACTATTCATTTTGTCTAACTAGGATGAAACACGTGTTTAATTTTTTACTACAGTAGTACAGTACAGGGCAAAGTTATAAAGAAAAACAAGAATATTCAAACAACAGGTCGGAATCGGAGATCAACAGAATTTCTTCATGTAAACCATTATGACTTAATGTACATTTTACCTTCAATTGGTAATAAGATCGGGCTGTGAGAATAACGAAAAAAGAAAAACTCACATCACTCGAATTACATGTTTATTGTTTACAAATTGAAGCGGAAAGTCTGTTGCGAACCACATAACGATAACATACGTCACACACGTCGAACAATATTAGGCTTACTGATGAATACTTTCACGGCCTGCATGAATAAACACCATCATATTAATGGTATCTTTTTTTCCACTAAACTGGGTAGGTACACTCTTTTATGTTTAAATCAGAGAAACAAAAAACAAAAACATGTATGGGGCGAGTGTCACCTTCTCGAAGTAGACTCAGCAAAGTACTTTAGAAACTGAATAAGATCACACTAAGTAAATTTATAAATTAGAAAGACTTGGTATACCAGCCTCTCGGGCCCCATTCCAAGAACCCACTAATTCTTGAAGTTTCCGTTTGAAACTATCATTGTACAGTTTCATTATGAAACTACTGGAATCTTTTCTCTCAGTAGTATCAACCATTATCCAGTTGCGACACTGACTATGTCATCTGTACATCTCACGGGGGGCCATCCTACGCCTCGTCTATCCGTTCGTGGTCTCCATTCGAAAACCGGCTTCCAAGGACATCTGTTCTCGTTGTGTTCCCTGCCCACTTCAACTTGCTAACCTGGTGGGCTAAGCCGGCCACTTACGTTCGTCTACCGATCTTTCTGATTTGATCTCTCCGAGTAGAGCCCTTTCCATAGCTCACTGTGTGACCTTGAGCTTTCTTATGAGGCCCATAGCCAGGGTTCTCGTCAGGCGCCATAAGTCATCACTGTTAACACGCACTGATTAAAGACTTTCACCTTTAAGCACTAAGGTATTTTGGATGAGAAGACACTGTGTAACTTCCCGAACACTTTCCAGCTTGATTGGATAAACTGTAGCTAGGTATATGTTGTTCATCATTCCCTGAACATCATCCTAACACGGTTGGGGTCGGCTTTCCAGTCTAACTGATGCGGCTGAACTTCGATATTTTCTGTGAAACGACTGCCATCTGACCTCCATAACCAATGGTCTAATGACCAATGGCGATATCGAAGTTCCAAGTTAGACTGGTTGGACTTTTGAGGGCTCCAAGTACCCGTAACGACTGCCATCGCTGTTTGTATGGCAACCGGGACCGACGGCTTAACGAGCTTCCCGATATGTTGTTATGTTCTTATTTGAAATAATCGTCTACTCCCACCTGTTCTGTTGAGTAGTTCAGTAGTAGTAGTTCAAAAGAACAGGTGGGAGTAGACGGAAATAATAATCTCCACGATATCAATACGAGCAATATCTCTTACTTTTGCCGATTTGTTCACGAAGGCTTCAAGGCGATGTGTAAACTATTGTATATTGTAGTCTAATTAACAGCACGAGATATTTGACGTGCATTTCAAACACTTACCTAACCTTCGTTTGACCTCAGGCGCCAGTGAGCTTTCTGTAGTCGTGATTTTACCAGCACCAATGAGAAAACACGACCGGGAAGTATCGTACTCTGACTTGTAATACCGACCATAAAATATTTGATACGAATCATGACACAGAAGACAGAAGACAGCCTCCGTGCCGTGGCGGTAGTGCACACGACTACTACGCACGGGGCGCGGGTTTGATCCCCGCTCAGTGCAAAAAGTTGTATGCATGAATAAGGCTGTTTGCACTGGTCTGGTCGTGACTCGGAGAGCACGTTAAGCCGTCGGTCCCGGTTGCCATACAAACATCTATGGCAGTCGTTATGGGTAGTTGGAGCCCTCAAAAGTCCAACCAGTCTAACTTGGAACTTCGATATCACCATTGGTCATTAGACCATTTGTTGTGGAGGTCAGATGGCAGTCGCTTCACGGGAAATATCGAAGTTCAGCCGCATCACAGTTAAACTGGAAAGCCGACCCCAACTGAGTTGGGAAAAGGTTCAGGGAATGATGATGATGAATCATGACACAGAACCCGTGCTATCCTCACAAGGTGCGAACTTATGTGGATAGCATAGAATGCTACGGCGGTAAAGGTTTAGATAAAGATCTATATTCCTTTCTTTCCATTTGTAGCTAACTCGTACAAACGTTCATAGTTCCTCTTAGTGGTTTTCCCAAGCGACTACAATATGGGGTTCTTCAAGAAGGGCATTAGACGGTTTCTACAAGGTATGCAGCACGAGTGTACCGCTCCAGATGTTGTAAACGTCCATAGGCCACGGTAACCGCTCTCCATCAGGTGGACCGTGTGTTTGTCTGCCACCTAAGTGGTATAAATAAAAATTAACAAACAAAAGTAATCACCAAAATCAGGGCTCCGCACTGGTCCCTATGGACGTGCCCATCTACATGTTTAATATGGGATCATTAGCACCTCAACGCACAGAGTAATTCGTCACGCTCAAAGCCTAACGAGATAACTCTAGGGGAGCGATGCCAACACGTACCAACTTTTAATAGGATTTCGAAGTGTAACAGTTTCTTTAGATTATTTATACTGTTGATTGATGGCACTTGGTAGAGCTCACTTTTATACTTGATAACACACAGTGGAGAAGTACAAGTGTGTTATCAATTATGTGTAATGGTTTCTATTGGGTTATAGGAACCGTTCCTGCTACTCTGTAAAGGGAAACCGTGATACAATTTCATAGGAAATTGCTAGGAATGCTATGGCCATATAAGAGGCAAGATATTTTTACCGGCATCCCGAAATAACACAATAATACTTATAACAGGTAGATGCTACCTTCTGCATTGCCACACAATTAGGGACTAGGGACAGTGGACTCCAGAAAGTCCTGGACAATTTGAAACTAAAATTATATGAAGTGAAACTGAGTGTTAGAGTTAATACGTACAATTAATACGTACAGGTAATACGTACAGTTAAAACGTACAGTTAATACGTACAGTTAATACGTATAGTGAATACGTAGAGTTAATACGTACAGTTGATACGTACAGTTAATACGTACAGTTAACACGTACAGTCAATACGGACAGTTAACAGGTGAAGTTAATACGTACAGTTAATACGTATAGTTAATACATATAGTTAATAGGTACGTCCATTAACCGTCGGTACCTATATAAATTAGACTTAGATGTCAAAGGTATATAGACCTCAACTTGTCTATGTACTTCTGGAGCCCACTGTACATATAGAAGAGATCACATAATCCTATTGTCGTCAAACGTGATCTTTTGCCAAACTTTGTGCTGTAACTGAGAATTTATCAAAAATACATACATTTCTCTTACAAATATGGAATATCTGTGCACTAAAATAAATAACTAGTCTAACTACCTATATTATTTTTTTATTTGAAACACATAATTATTTGAAAGGTATCGGTTTGAAGCTTTATAGCTTATTGAACTAAACTTTATAGTAATACTAAAGCCCTTTCATGTCAATCTCATGGCGCTACAACCTTGAAATTATCCTCCCTTTACCTTTCGGTCACGTGACTCCCAAACACTCATCATAGCCTATCATTAGACCAATTATTAGAGCATATTTAGTGATGTTACATATCCTCGGGCTGCCTCCGAGGGTGAGAACAGTGGGGGAGAGGGGGGCGTGGTATAAAGCGAAGATGCGCCGGCGCAGCGGCAACTCCTCAGCGACGCGTGGGCACATCACGTGTCGGTAGAGTCGCTGCGAATTTTTTTGATATATAGTTGGTGAAGTTTTATTTTGAGTTTTATTTTTTTTGTGCTTGGATTCTGTGATCTAACTGGTAAGTGCCAAGTGTGAGTGCACGCGTTATATTTGTAAAAAAAATATTACAAATTACATAAAATATTGGTATTTCCCTAAATATAAAATTAACATACTTTTCTATTTTTATTGATTTCACGAGTTAATTATATTTTTTGTTTTTTTCCGAAATCGTCAAGATTTTCCTCAAAATATTTTTGTATTACATCTTATTACAATGCAACAAATTATTCAGTAATTACAAGTTGTAACTTAATAACTAAAAACTCGTGATCTGAACAACAAACGATGTTTAAGTTCAACCGCAAATTACTACAAAATAATTTATTTCGCCGTCTCATCATTATATAAATAAAATGTAATCATTGTTTCTTGTAGTTTTTGGAATTGTTCATAATACTGTGTTTTTAATTTCTAGTAAAATTTCTGAATAGGACAATAATTGCGTTTATGCTTACCCATAACGTATAATCTCCGAAATTTTGATCACTGCAAAGATGAACCAAACTTTTTTAGATAATAATATAACTAGTATTAATCTATAATATTATATTAACTATATATAAATTATATACAACATATTATTGGAATAATCTATAATAATGTCCATTAGATTTCAACTCTAATACGACATATATTACAATAATATTATAGTTTAGAAAGATGTAGACGTGTTGTATATTTTAATTTACAGATGCTTACAAGTCTAATAGAAACACCCTGTACATAGATAGTGTGTTCCTTTTTGAATTTATTTAAAGTGCCTCCCCGAACATTTTCTCTAAAAGGTAATAGGAATATTTTTTGAAACTCTATGACCAATCAAAACAAGTATTTATCCATTCTTGCATTCAATGGTGCTAAAATATGTACGTTACCTATAAATAGGTTTACAAGAATCTGAATAAATAAATATCCCAGTAACGAAATAAAGTTTGACCCCGTAACCTCTCGATAGAAAGTCCAACACCTGATCCACAAAAACTACTTACATTTTAATATTTTACATAATACAATATAATATATGACCACACTAACAATGTTTAGTAACTGTTAAGATAGTAATAACAATTGTAATTCACATAAAAGTTAGGTTACATAAATTAGAAATCTAAAGTAGCACTAGTCGATCGCATTGTTAGAGATTTCTCCAAATATAAACATGGTCTAACTTTAGAATATTGCATAAACATAATTATGATAACTTTTGTTACTTGAATTGTGCGAAATTAGATCATATTACTCATAATTTGTAGAGTCATAAAAATATTTAAAAAGTGACGCTACTGGAATTACTCGCTCACTATAAATAGGTACATATGAACAAAATTAGATACTTTATTTTTATTTACATTTCACATACAAAATACAACTAATAAAATTAAAACATAAATAGAATAAAGGAGACAGAAATGATTTCATACAATCTTGGGCCCAGGGTGTAAGAAGATGAAAGTGGTGTCAATTAATAGCTTATATATATTATCAACCTTTTACTGAATATTCTGCGGATTTTGTCAGTCTGAGAACAGAGATATAAGAGATTATGTAAAAGTGACGTTATGTTACAATCTTTAACCAACAGCTGATTCCTGAAGTGCAAAATGTGTTCTTTTGCACTCATAATTATTATATTTACTAGAAAATGTTTGAAAAATCATATGAACTTCAAGCTATAGGTAGGTAACAGGTGAAAAGATAGGGAAAGGATGTCTAAAATAAAATAAAAAAACATTTAATATAGTGTTTTATTCGCCTTATATTATAATTAAAATGTCGTCTAGAATATGAGCCCAGCAGCCTATAGGTCGTTTACCTACAATACAATTCAGTACCAGTAACGCATTACTATAGCCTCCCTTCTTCTACGAGAGCCGTCGACTAAAATATTTATAAAATAAGTTTTATTAATCTTCAGCTACATTAAACAATACATAATTAACTGTTCCGTATTAGGGTAATAAAACATTGTTTGATAAATAAATAATTCTTTACCATAACTGTAAACAATCTCCATAGGCCTTCTAAATATATATGTATGTATTTTACACCTGCCAGGATGGTAGCTGGTTAGATGAGGTTATATTTACTTACAGACTGAGGTGCAAGCCATTGCCGGATCACTGACAGAATTGTTTCATCGTGTAAGGGTGGTCTACCCAGTGTATTGCAATGAGCAGTGGATATCCCACAATTCACACAGAAATCCATAGTTTCAATAATATCCAATTCACAAGCCGGCGGTAAAATCCAAAATGACAATCAAAATTAAATCAAGTCAAACGTGTGAGCGATCTTCGGTGTCCAACGTAGTATAAGGTAGGTAGGGTCAGAATCCGTAAAATACAAAGCAGTGGTCGTAAAAAATTACAAATAATCGGGAAAGCAATCAAAACGCATTGGAAAATACGAAACTAGAGATGAAGTGAATATATTAATATTAGTTAAAAGATTACTTTCAAGATTCAGGTATTAGTAATCCGACCGACTATGATATGGTAATATTGCTGATATCAGTAATATTTCAGATCTTGTTTACTATCTGACATGGTCGTGTAATATCATTCTGTTTTCGATTGGTGAATATTAGTCCATGGAATGGATTAGTGTGTGATGTATTCGCTCGGATCGTATTAACTTCGTTGCTGATTGGTTGCTGACTGAGAATAAATATTCATTACTTGGTACCATTTTTATAAACAATTATTTGAAACTTGCCATCGCAAACCATGTTGGTTAGACTTTTCTTATACACAGACATAACTTGTATTCTAAGTATCAAGCAAGTCTTATATTGGAAGCCGAGGGCAACAGCTACTAGAAACTAATTTACTTACTTACAAAAAGAAACACAACTGGTCCTAACCTACCTATATCTGTATTTAAAATATAAGAAAAATGTGGCACCGACTTCAAGTAGGTACTGTAACTATGTTTGTTATTATTATTATTCCAGTCCTCAATCACGATGTGTTAAAGTATGCTGTACATAAATCAAAATCATTATTAAAAATATTTCAATCTTTCATATCTTCAGCGATAATAATAGGTACCTACCTAATCAGTCTATTCAGCGCAAGAAGATTGACCTATATTTATTAGTGCAATAATATGTCAATATTAATACGATCATAGATCACCGCGGTATTTGACGATTGGTTGTCGGTAAAATATTACTAATATTCAAATATTAGTTAAGATATTATAATATCATGAAACTAATATATTAAGATTAGCTAATACCAACGAATATCGGTACTAACCCATCTCTACACGAAACGAATGAGCAAACAAAACGGCAACTGTCAGTGTCAATGCTATTATTATATTTTTATTTTTTTACTGTCATGCCAGTGACAGCCTAAAAATATAAGAGAGATTTGAATCGATATTAAATCGATAATCTTTAATATTGGTTTTTCAGTAATTAATTGATATTTGGTTTAATAATATGACTGTAATTATATGCACTATATTGCATGTAAGTATATTATAGTGCATTTAATTACTTTGAGTTAATTATTTACTGCAAATGTGTAATCGATTACTTAATCGATAATCTACCGAAAACTATTTTCTCATATTTCTCCGCTTCCAGACTGAGAATTGAGGTGATTTTTCATATTCTAAGACACAAAAATATGACTGATTTTTTAGATCATATCTCAACTTATTCCATTTTGGGCCCACCGATTTCCGTCTCCTTTGTGTGTGTGAACGATTATGCCAAGTTGAATAACCCACCCCGTATCCCTCTCCATGCAAGGATATCCCTGATGCATGCACCTTTGCCTTGCTGAATCGCAATGGCTTACCTTTGCCCTAGGAATAAAACCGGTGAGTCCCACCTTGGTCGTGGGTACGGCGGCCAATTAAGCAATTTTGTCTACGACCCCAAAAAAATAGGTGAAATTAAAATGTAAAAAGCTTTTTTACCGTGTGATTTTTATAGCATAAAGTAATTGTTAGGGCCAACTTCATATAAAAGAGAATTTAAAAAAACACGACGTGTATTCCCATCCAGTTGTATTCACACCCAATCGAATAAAAAATCCATTGCCTCACAGGTACGATAAGCTGATAAACGATATTGTATTATATTATACATAATGGTAATGTGTATAATTCAAACAAGTAATACAAATAAGCTTAGAGTTTGAGTTATCTGTATGACAAATAATATCCATCGGGTTGTACACTAAAACGAATAGGTGTAGTACCTATTCGTTTTAGTTCTTGAATCATATAGTTTATTAACTAACTACTAACTCTAATAAATATATAACTAGAAAAAATATGTTCAGTAGTCTATTGAATAATTTTATTCGTAATCCAAAGCAAAGTGCGTCATGACAGCTAAGGGGAGTCCTTATTGACAACTGAGGGAAGATCTCATCGATACACTACGAAGAATGCTCTAACCTTGTTTTTTTTTCATAATTTGTTTCACTGTAACATTTGAAATCCGATAGAAATTAATAAAGTACTTATGTAATAATATAATAACAATAAATTCATTTATTGTATTTATTATAATAATTTTAAGGTCTTCTCATTATATCGTCGAATTATTATTACTTTTGTGTGCGATAATTCCTATCTAAATTCTGTGAATAATATTATTATTAGTGAATATTTGCGTTCACGAGTTTCCAGGGACGTAATGTAATTTTATTATTATTGGTGAATATTTGTATTCACAAGTTTCTCCGAACGTAATGTAATTTTAGGACTAAGTAAGGTTACCTGGGGATCTAAATTAATGATTATTATTTGCTTTACGGATTACTCAGCTACTGGTATCAAAGGTCGAAAACTGACTACGATAACTTAAAAGATCAATATACTAATTTGATACAGAATGATCGTAATTAATCGTCACCCCGGGGTTTCGCTATATGTATTACTTATCCCATTCCTGTAACCCACCCACATCCAACTATACCCTGCCCAAGGTTTAATGTGCCTACCACTGGACCAAATTTTATCAAAATTGGTTCAATTATTCAAGCGTAGCCAGCAAGTTACTTTTATATGTTTAATATGAATGTCAGTAGATGTCAATGCGAAACCACAGAATAAAATAATGTAAATTGCACTTGAAGCCTGAGATACAGGATTACCTAGTTTTGGCACAAGGAATGTAGCACACTCAATAAGATGTAAGATAAGATTAGACCCTCAAGCTTTTTATATCACTTGGTTACTACAACTATTCAAGTGTGCATTATTTGTAATATAATAACATGTGATAGCAATAAATCTAAGAAACTATGCATTTATAAATGTACAATGATTACCGAATAAAAATATTAAAAAGAAATTGCAGTGATCCATTCTCTGGAATTGATTTCTATAAAGAAACAAACATTCATACATACAAACTTTCCTATTAATAATAGTAATGAGACTAAATGCTATAAAAAATAGGAAGACTAAACATCTAATTTTCTTTTTCAGATACGACGCCGTTCCGCAAGATGGTTCAGTTCAAGTTGATGGTAAGTAACGATATAAATAGTACCTTACAATTATGTCGAGTACTTTTACATACAACACGCTTCTTTTAGTCCGAAGTAATGTCCTTACACAGTACATACTTCGTAAGTTTCCTCAACTGTGAATTATTGAGTTTTAAGGAGGTTTTATACCCAAAAATCTGATATACAACACCTATCTAAAGACATTGATTAATAATGTAGGTAATATCATTACATGGTTACGATATCTATTTATATATACAAATTAAGATACTTATTTATAAATCACTACCCTATGCCCGCGGCTCCGCCCGTGTCGGTTATAGAGATCTAAGCGCAACTTAAATTCTATATATATTACTAATCATAACTCTGGTTCTACTAAACCAATTGCAATCAAACAAACGTAAGATTTTGGATTTGGGACCAAACCCCTTCACCCCCTCCATCGCGAACAAACATAAACTTTTTACAATTATATAATAGTATAGATCATCATCCTTTCGGCCACATCCGAAGATCACCTCGGAGTCTGGGGTCCACTTTTAACAGTCTCACTGCGGGTTTCACTGAACTTTTATATTTTTCGTGAAGCGACCGCTATTTGACCTCCACGACCCAATACCGCCGATATTGCTCATTGTAGTTAGATAACTTGTTGAACTTTTTAATACTAACACGACTGCCATAGCCACAGTAATACTATACATACTATTATAGATAGTATTACCGTGCCATGGTCTCCCAAACTGAATTCCGACAAATCCTTCTACGACAAGATTTTACTTTGACAGCGTGAAACTCCGATACGACTCCAATTTAAGGGGTATTGAACCCGCGCCCTTTACGTAGCAGTCGGTACCTATAAATAAGTATTTCGTAAAATCGATAAAGTCCAAAAGCGTCAGTAAATTTCTCAAAAAGTTTAACAGCCTATTTTATATTGCCAGTAATCCTGAATATCTTACATAAAATGATAGTAAACTTCATATCCTCATTAAGTTATTTGACAAGTGAAAAAGGTTACATTTTATTATCACAGTTGCAACTTTAAGTAGTAATAAATATTAAAATACAAAATGAACAATATCAGTTACGTCAGCGGGCCGTGCAACCGTTTGCTAAGAATGTCTTATATCATGTATTCAGTTCATTAACATTATTTTAATTACACCTTCTTCTGATGTTGCCCTACTTTTAAATCTTAGTATTGCCAACTAAAATAATTGGTGAAGAGTTCTAATGTCGTGATGAGACGATAGGAGCTTTCAGACTGCAATAAGTAGCTAAATGTAGTTTCAAAATAGACTTATTTTACCATAATAACGTCTGCTGGATATATCATCTGTCTATCTGTGCCTGTAGATTTACGTTACACCTATATTTCTTTATTTTTACTTTTCTCTGTAATTTATTTAATTATTTTTATTTCTTTTTATATTGTACTATTAGGAGTTATTTATCAATTTAAGCTATGATTGCCTGTAAGAAGAAAGAGCGGTAATTCAGATCAAAGTAAATAAAAAATAACATCAAATAATCAATCCCTCTAAAAACTAGTTAAAATTCAACATACTTTGTCGTTTAGACCTGTCATGCATTTAGAACTTGATAAGTGCTTTCATCTGTATTCACATCAATGCAATTCAGGCAGAAATTTAGGGTAACCTTTACGTTCCCTCAGATGAGACCCGCTCGCGTTAAATACTGGCCTCGTTTCTACGGGCACCTACAGGCTCCTATTTCTAAGGGTTATTCATCTTTTGAAACCCATAGTAGTTGCACTGAAAGAGGCTAGATAGATATAACGACATTTGTGACATGTTCATTCATTAAAATGATCTAAAAAATATATAAATATCCTGATTATTTTCATACTGACATTTTTTTTTCCTTAAGTAACCGAATAACCCTAATCCATCAATTAATAAACTTATCGCAGTCCAGTTGACATAGGCTTTTCCAATATGGCCTACTCTTTACACACTGGTCACACGGATTGTTACAGCATTTTATTTAGATTTTCCTATTCTCGTAGGGATATCTCCTGCTTACATTTCCGTAAATCGCCTCTTATGATATCCCTCGGATCACATGGGGTGGTATTCTTTCTCAGGTACACGAATATCCATAATATAATAATAACGAATAATATACAGTGCTTATTGTGTTCCCTTCAGTAATGATTAGAATTCAAACCAGCAACATCCTAAGTCCGACATCTTGCCAAGTAGACTGATAATAACCGAGGTTAATCAAAAATTCATCGTCTCAATGTATTCATACTGAGCCTAATTAAAATCAGCACTATTAGGTATTCAATCAACACAGTAACACACTTCCCCACACATTATACACAGTGACGTTAAACTCTCTGACGAACTGTGTTTTTAGTTCACTCATTGTTATACAGACTTACTTTTGTATCATTACTATTAAACCAATTTATGTCTCTTCAGAAACTAACAAATATTTTATAAGCTACATGTAGTTACCGGCATAGATTTTGATCCCAAAAGAGCTCATAATGTGCTCTATTTGCGCATTTTTGGCAGTGTTTTGAGGTGGTGGACGAACTAAATAGATTATAATCAAACAACCTTGCGGCTTAAGTCCAAGATATATAACACGGTTCTATAATAATTAAACGTCCTCATTAATGTCATACGGTTACTCAAACGTATGTTTAACCGTTCTTTATTCAAAAATTTGCACGTGTACGGACTCCTAAAGAATAGTAGTCATTTTTATAATTTTTGCAAACTCATACTCGTATCATGATTAAACAAAACAAAAATATGTTACCGGAAACATAATTATACAAAAAATTATAAAAGATCTGTTGGCAACTCTCGCCGAACTAGGAGATTAACCTCCATGATGCAATAATTATCAAATCGCATGATATGCGGGCGCCACTCGCACACTTTCTGTTTCGATAAAACGCGGACATTTCGTTGATATCATTAACATAAACAACACAAATGTAGTCAGTCTCTCAGTCCTTAAACTGACTTACTGACTGAAGATTCAAGAAGACTAAAGAAAGAGGGTGTATCGTTCTTGGTGAAGTGGAACACCCGGGTAATTTGAACTCTTCCTAGGAATTATTTTATCAGATATCCAGTATAAGAGGCGCTGTGGCGTGGCGGTAGTGAACGTGACTGCCACGCAGGAGGCGCGGGTTCAATCCCCACTCAGTACAAATATTTGTATGTATGAATATGGCTATTTCTATTAATCTGGTCGTGCCTCGGAGTGCACGGTAAGCCGTCGGTTCATTGCATCTCTATTACTAGTACAGTTGCATATTTCATCGCTTCAAAACTCAGCTTGCACAAACCATATGTTTCCACAGCCATTATTGTACTAACTTTGGTTTTGTTTTAACTTGCAAGTTTATTTCTAAATATCAGTTAGTTAGCAATCTATGTACCTAGAATTAACTTGAACGACATTACATTTATTTCATTCCTATTTTGGGTAGCGCCATATATCTGTTAGGGTGATACTACATAGTGTGATAACTACGCGGATTGCATCACCATCATGTGCGCAGACGCAGACCGCATCGCGTCACACCGATCCTACGATAGGGTTGCCAAATTAAAATATCTAACAAAGACCCATTTTCTGCATCTGCCAACAAAATGCTATACAGTTTGGTAGACATTTGATATATCGGCTGTATTTTTAATTAACTATATTAATATTTTCATATCATTTTCATTGATAAAGTCAAACTCACTACTGCAAGAGACCCGCAATAAAGGACAAAGGTGTCTTATTAGTAAAAATTTGATTCAGGTGTGTTAATAGATAACTCTTTACTGAACACAAAATAATACAGTACTGAGTTCTACTATTAATAATGATGTCGATCATTCACTTAAATTTTGTTTTATTTCATTGAATAAATACACTGTTTAATTAATCGTTCTTCCATTAGATGCAATAACTGCAACAATTGGTTCTTAGAAGGAGATAGAAGTCACTTATACTATATATCTACTGGTATAGATCTTTATACTAACCTATTAGGATGCAAGATTATGTCAGCATGTAAAAACCCTAATATGCACCCAAATTACATGGTCCACAGCACGAGTGTGACGCACGAGTGAGACGCACGTCCATAGACCACATTAAACACTATCTATCAGGCGAACCGTGTGCTTGTTTACAACCTAAGTTGTATAAAAAAAGATAAAAATTAAGGTTACAAATATTTTCCCTGTATAGACATCTAATTAGATAAGTATTTTAAATAAGAATAGAAATCCCACTAACCAGCCCTACTCACCCCTTGCTAACCGCATTGCATCACAGTGTCAGCGACACAAGCCGCACTACCACAAGTCATTCATCTATGTCTCTCAGTCACGAATTCCTCATACATTCTCACAGTTATACACTAGACTTGCTCCATGGGATTTTGTGTCAGTATGTGTTCAAATAATTTAATAGTTCCTGACACTTCACCTTTACTCAGAAAGGAGCAAACAAACTTGACGTGCCCTACATTAAAAAAATCGTACCGATTTTATGAGTCGAGTTCAGATTCTGACACGTTTTTTTTTTATCATGCGCAAAACCCCCACGGATACCACCTCCGCCAAAACGTCGGACTCGAACCGACCAAAACGCACGCCGTCCATGGGTCCTTGATTGCCGGAGGTGAGATTATACAAGACATATCTCTCGCTCCCCGGCAGACCCGGGGACATCTCTGTTGAGGTGACCCTCCTCCCCTAGGATGACCCTCCTGTCCTACAGATTCTGACACCTGAAACTATGAACCTTACGCTCATTAAACAGAATCATGAGAAGACCGATTCTTAAGAATTCCATTGTTTTGCCGGTATACAATAATTAGATGGCTATTCTTCCGAATTCTTTTATAGCACAATGAGTGAAAGTAATGAATCTTTATAATAAATTAAAATGTAAGTCTACAAATTATAAGAAGTAAACCAACATAGAATTCTTAAATAATTACCACTAGTTTTTATTTTTGACAAGAATAGTATCATGAATTATTAATCTATGCGTGGCTCTAGACAATAATAGTGCCCGGAAAACGCAAATACGAATACAATAATTGATGAAAAGTGCCTCTGCCTACCCTATAAGGGAACTAGACATGAGCATACGTATGTATAAAAATAAATAATGATGACATTAAGTAATACCATAATGTTGCTCTCGCTCCTGTATTATTAAGTATTTCATTAATTCATATATCTTGAAGGCTAAGATCATAAAAAGAACATTACATTCGTTTACTTTCATATCTTATTTACATGCAAATATTGCAATATCTATAAAGTCTATAATTACTGCAATATTGCGGACCTAGCCTATGTTTAAAAAATCACAAAAACAGTAAACAAACATACGAAACCACGTGCTAGCGCATTCTTAATTAACATATAAATACTCCAGCGCATATTTTATATGTAAATATGTGTATAACGGTAGAAGAGCTTTGTACGAGTGACGTAAGCAAGCGGCCTGCGCGCGCGCCGTAGAAAGTGGCAATAAGGTCAAGGTCGCTCTCCTCAGTGCGTTACGTCACTAGAGCCGCTAGGGTTGGCAAAGGACTAGAAGACTTTTTAAATATAATTTAAGTTTTGTTTGTATAACACAAGATTATTTAAAAGATTAGATAGATATAGATACCTGTCTATTTTTTTTTTTATAATATCACGCCTATATCCCCGAAGGGTTAGGCAGAGGTGCTAGCCCCCACATTTCGCCAGTTTATATTTAGGTCCCAATGTAATAGGTGGCGAGCCTATTGCCATTAACCGGGCACTTATAAACCTGCGATAAATACACACATAACTTCGAAAAGCATCGCAGTCATTGGTGTGTGCCATAGTAAACCTAGGATCGAACCCGAGACCTCGTCTCAGCAGTCCACTACCCATACCACTAGGCTACCGCGGCGTCTATTTAAAAGCCTCATATACACAAACAATATCGTCTCGAACCAAATTTCTTCCCTTTTCACAATATAGAAAAGAACTGGTATTTTCCATTTTAGAATTTTAAACAGAGTATGGAACTATCAGTCCTAACATAAAACATAAACAGTCGTCATTCCTACGTTCTACGATTTAATAGCATCTGCAATGCAATACTACGCTGACCTGATATAAGCATACAACGTTGACCTCTGCGACAATCTCGGAGCACATCCAAGAACCGCAGTTTAATTCACTAAGGGTCACGTTCTACCGTGCCACACGTTGCTTAGAGAATTATATTTCTAGAATTGTGACCTTTACTATTTGGCTTCATTGCTTCGCATCAAGCGGAGTGCCATCAAACTAACTGATCAAACAAACAAAACAAAACAGTGCCAACCCTATTTCAAATGATGCGTACCCGTTAACGGCCCAAGTTATATTTGTGCCCGCAATGACTTTTGTGTTTAGTGCGATTAGTGTTATATAAGATATGTTATTGTTACATTCTAAGTATATGAGCAATCGCAATACTGAAATACGTTGTTATGTCAATTGATGTCAAAAATGAGTCGTGACCTATGGCGAAAATAAATGTTAGCAGTTATTACATTGTGGGGCAGTAATCAACATCACTGTCAGCCATTTTGGGTCATCCGTTATAAAGTTCTCAAATTCAGTTAAGAACTCATCTGTCGCTGTGAGTTATAAATAATATGCCCAACGGCACAATTGTTATGGACAGTCAGTTATAATACAATTAAAATATCATTGAATGTAACATATTGAAGAAGGCGTTACATTGCGGAAATCAGTTTACTGGTTACTCGCCATTCACCTTCGTTTCTTCTTCTTAACTATGTATTACTTTTGTTATATATTTCAATTAGTCCTTTTACTTTCTTTGATGAGTGCGGTTTGTCATTCCTTTCTATGATAATTAGTAATGATTTTTCTATTGTTATCGTTGGGATTGTTAAACCGTGGGTGAGTGATTCCTTCTCTAGTATATTTTCTTACCATTGAATGTATTGTTAGTTACATTGTTTGGTAGCTACCCATGTAGTTCACAGGAAAATACATCAACATTTTGCATAACCAGCCTAAAACACATGATACAATAGTCATTCCAGAGCAGCTTAGTAATTGTGGAATCGGTTTTAGAACTTTCAGAATTTAGGGCAGCTGGTTGTATCAGGGGGAATACTGGTATATAATAATGATGGTTTGTTATAATAAATATATACTAGTACATTTTAGTTACTCTTTCTTGACAAAAAATTGACAATAGCTCAAACTATATAATCAAACCTGCGACTCTCAGAGCAGCCGATCGCTCGACCGCCAAATGGAATTAAAATTAAATTACTCCCTGTAAACATTTAAGTAGTCAATAACATTTTATTAATTGTCATAAAAAAACAACAATACATAATAATAAAGGAGATCTAAACGGTTACATAGTTATTAGCGAATTAAAACGGTCTCGCATTAAGTGTCTAGTTATTAAAATAACGATTATGACACTTAAGTAACTATTGAAGTGCTCACGTGGTAGAAGTGCTCATAATAGATTCGTATTATTGTTATACTTATATCATACACATTGGGTTTTAGGGAATCGTTCTCGAAGCCGAAGACTCAAGGTAGTACTCCGAGGACACTATAAATGGACATAAATACGCTCCTCACGCCAAAGGTCCCTAGTAGAGCTCCTGGAACGCTACATTTTGGCATAAAAAATTACGATTTGGCAATTTTTTTACACCGTTTTATCAGCATGAAATTATAATTTCATAAAAAAAAAATATCACTCCATAAAACGCCAAATGAAGCCATATTGCGAATTATGGCTTTTTATGAAATTGTTGTTTCATTTAGTTTTATTACGGCATTCGTCAATACTATCCATATCTGAATCTATTAGTGGTTTTACTAACATGAAAGAGAAGTTTTAATGTTGTATATTGAGGATAGCACGGGGTGCTACGGCGCTGGACGAGCCCAAATCTACCTACCACAGATTATATCAAAACAGCCCTCGCGCGCCGATACCTATATCACAGCAGGCTTCGATCAAGTAAACGCTTTTCAAATTTCTTTTTGCTTGTTTGTAAATAGTATATTGAGTAGAGGTATTTTATAAATTGGCACTTTCATGGAGGTCGTGACACAATTTAAATCTCCGTAACATTACGTTATGCAAGAGTTCCTTAAAAGTAATACAACTCTTAATTACCTATTCAAACTTATCCAAGGTAAATTTTAATGCTAATCACCTCTCATCTAGAGCGAGTTGCTTAATTCAATGGCTTACTATCTCTAGAACAATCTCAACTCCACCATTAAACAATTATTGTTACAAGTGTAACAATAAAACAACAGTCATGTCTCTCAGCTGATTAGGCTTCTTCGGAGCCACAGATTTACATGAACGATACGTAATAGTTCCGGCGCAGGCGCAGATTGACGCGGCGCCCGTGCGAACGTAGCGGTATATTGTTCGAACTCAGATGGGAAGTCATTGGTATGTCGATGTGGAAGTGACGTAAGATGTCTCTTTCCGATAATGATGATTGGAAGTCATCAATGAGATCATGTAGATTGGTTACGGAATGCTTTAAAGATATAAATGACCAATTTGAAGATGTAATAAGTTGAGATAATTTGGTAAGATTGTAAATTACAGTATTGCTGCAGATCAATTATGACAGTATAGTAGGTACTTGGTATGTCTTCATCTTAATAGCTGAGTGTGATGCTTGCAGCAGCGTTGCTGAATTATTACAAAGGAATGTTACACCTATGTAGGTAGTTACACCACAGCAATAAAAAACCATCTCAGTAAGGACAAAAGCAATAAAATAATTCTTCCTACAGTCCCGGGTCCTTTAAGCGGGGCGAGAAAAAGTATCTCGTCTCTCGTCAAACTGAGCGCTATTGTAACACTCCACGTGTTCGTAATGCTGACCCTCTTTCCCGAGACTTTGCCTTCAGCTTACCATCAATCGGGGTGAAGTCAAATTGATGGGTCCTAAATGAAAGAATGCCACTACTGCACAAAATACACTTATACAGTGCAAGATTGATATCCCTCCTCTAACGTAGGGGGCTGGTTGGAATCGACATGATCCAACAGGGTCGAAGTGTTCGCAATAGCTCCACACGCACTCCAAAACAAGATAGCTAAGATACACCACTGTACGTATATTGTTGCAGCACTAACTATACAAAGGGTGCTAACACATGACCGCTGAAAGCACATCAGATATCTCTTGAACCGTATCAGTTAACCTCAGAGAACTTTTGCTAACATTAAACCTTGAGCTTCTTGCGATTACTCCATAGAGAATTACTGTAACTAAAACAATAATAAAATTAATAATAATTTGTTATGTCTACACATCAGTATAGTGAGTATACACATCGGTTACGAAAGCCTGTTGTCTCGGTAAACAAATTAAATATAATAGGCTTGAAGACAATCACCGTCACAGTTCGTCGCGGCACAAAGGTGGCTCACGGAAAGTACCGCAACCTCAAAACGCATGTACCTAACCTTCCTTTACTCTTTATTGATACACTTTCTCAAATACATTACATGGTACACAATGTTATCATGCTCATCATATTATTATATGTATAATCTCATTACAGTGGGCCTCTGGACACCTTAAGATCTATAAACCTTTGACAGCTTAAGTCAATTTAACCAAAAGTAATATAGATACCTATCGTTATTTTTTTATTTATGGCACGTCAATTTGACTTCACCTCGCCTGATGTTAAGCTGAAGGCTAAGACTCATGAAAGAGGGTCACCATTGCAAACACGTTCAGTGCTACAATGGTGGCGCTCAGCTTGACGGCCTCATCAGATGCTTTTTCACGCCCCGCTATTGTAGGAAGAAGGAAACACGCGTCGGTAAGGAATTCCAGGACTTAATGGTGCGGCAGAGTAAAGACTCACCGAACCGCTTGGTTCTTGATGGAATATTCTGCACCGTATGCGGGTGACATCTAAGCCCCGCACGTATACTGCACTAATGAAATAAACTAGATCGATGTCTTGTTTGCTTATATATATATAGCAAATAAGTAAACTTAATTATAGTAATAAGTAGTAGTAGTTGTGTAGTGGCATCACTTCTTACAATTTTTGCTTCGAATGATCCAGGAACTTTTGGGAGGCCCACTGTACATTAATGCATGTTTAGTGAAGTTTTTCTCTATTCGTCCATTATCATATCAAATGAGTCGTACCATCCTGTTCCCAGCAATCCTGTTTCAGTCTAAGAATTTCAAAGCTTACTTCAGTCAGCTCCATCACGCAATAATTCTAAAAACTACACTAAACGAATCTCTCTTATAAAAGCTTCAGATAAGATCTCAGCCGTTGAACGTGAAGTTAAGAAATTCTACCCAGCGTCAGTCAGGTCGTGACCAGGAATGTGGTAACAGTTTGCAAAGCATCTCCTAATCCTCCATCTTCAAACTGTCGTAACTTATTATATCCACTTTCCATCATACGACGGCGTAACATTGAACAACCATTTTTACAAAGATGATTTATCGTCTTGGCTCCATTTTTAGAATTCCGTGTATCCGGTGAAATATTGCTGGCATCTTCCTGCGTTTAGCGCTTATTCACGGAACAACTAGCCGACATTTTTTTTAATGTGAGGTGAAAAAATGTTATTATTTTTTAATAAGAGCAAATAAGTGGTGCCAATGCAGAATAAGCCTAAATAATAAAAATATACTTTGATTTTCAGAACTAATAAATACTTTCTTGTACCCAATACGTTTTGTTATTCTTTCTTATAGATTTTTAAAGTTATAAACTTTTGAAGGACGTTAATTCATTTTTGATGTAATTTGAGTAGATTTTTTGTAATTTGAGTAAAACAGATCGTAAATATCAGATTTTCTTTCTAAAATTAGATACTACATAACACTAAGTCATTAAATTTATCACAAACGGAACCCACTCGGTGGAAGTGCAACTCACTCTAGATTTTATTTCACATTTTATGCTTTACTTAAGCTTATAGTGTTGGTCATAGGTGCTCGTGAAAACACATTAAAATTCATTGAACTACTTTACATTATTTCACGAGATGGGAGTCAGTACATATAACATCAGGGTAGGCAGCACGTGTGTGACGCCCCTGGTGTTGCAATAGGCCACGGTGACCGCTTCCCATCAGGTGGGCCGTGTGCTTGTCTGCCACCTTAGTGGTATAAAAAAAACATTGTATAAGTCGAGACCAAAGAAAACACAATTGTGTAACAAGATATCTTAATTGTATAGGCTAAAAAAATATATCTGATCCGAAATAGCAAGTTATTAGGTAAAATTAGTTGTTATTATAAGTTGTCCTAGAATATTTATTTATTCATTTTATCTATTTATTATCAAAATAATTAATAGATACTTCTCCTATTAACTGGTATACCATTTATCAAATTAATAACAATAATGTGTTTATAATAAAATCTCACTAATACTTCCTTAAAAGCCACAACAACTAACACATCTGCATTTGAACAAGGCGTCACAAAACCGCAGGTCACAGTCTTACATCATATCATACTACATCTATAAGCACGCTGTACATTACTGGCTTGCAATGTACAGTATTATGTAATATAGTTTAAAACCACCAATATATTTCATACTTCTGTCATAGTACAGTGACTTTTACTTTCGTCGTGAGAATAGTTTTATAATTGTTATGTCAGCTTCTTAAAAGTATTACAGATTAGTGTTTTGTGTTTATTGACGTGATCCTAAGTGTTCTTTTAAATAATAAGTACGTTAATGTTTTGTGAATTTGTTCAGCGTGCTAATAGCATTGTTTATTTAGTTTACTAATAATTTCTAACGTAGCGGTAGTGATCTCGACAACTGTGTAAGCGGTTCGATTACCGCGCAAAATATTTGTATGTATGAATAGTGTAATATAATGACTATCAAAGTATTTAAACTATCATGACACTAACATTATTATTATAGAATTCAAAGTTAAGTCCATATAAATACAATGGGCGTGCATTCCATAGAGTCAAACATAACCGAATCATATATGAGTTTTAATGGGACCACATACCCTTATGAAGAAGTCTGCACGTCACTGGTGAATACTTAGGCATATTTATTTGCATCTACGTACGTTAAGTCTAAACAGTCTGATCACTGGTCAAAAGGTAAAAGCTTTTTATTTATTTTTTTAAAGAACATTAGCAACCGAAATTACTAATATTCTCTCTAACCCCAGATAAGCTCAAGGGCTTATGTTAGGAGTGGGTTCACGTCGGTACTCCTTAACCACTAACCTATCTCAGATGACAGTTGCTTCACTGGAACTGGAAAAAGCGGATCCTGAACTCCGATCCGAGATGAACTCTACTAATTAGAGTTTTATTGAACAAAAGACTTCGACAAGAAAAAATGTGCGGAAAAATCAGAATTTAAGGAAAGTGGCATGGCGCACGATTCATCCCTTTCACTTATATCTAAAGGTCATAAAAACAACCATCAAAGTATGTAAACTACAGTAAACAATGAGAAAGTACGTGGGAATTAAGTAAATTGCCATCAAGATTAATCGAAGTCTGTTTTTAGAACAGGAAACATGTAGTAGCATTTTTGTAAATGAGTTCACACTGTTTGAATTATCATGTCGTGTAGCACATTTGAAAGAATGATTGCTTCTTTAAGAGAATGACACAGGCGTTTTTATTGATAGTTAGAAATCGAAAGCTTTAAGACATGATGTATCAGTAGTTTTTACGTTAGTTCTAACAGCTTTGTGCTCTAAATATTCGTAATATTACAAGTAACTTCTACATACTCGCTTAGAATCTTTCACCTCGTAGTCTTTGATTCACTTCGACATTTTTCTTAAAGCGACTGCCACTGACCTCCACAACCCATTAGTGATATTGCCGTAAGACCAGTTGTTGAACTTTTAGGGCTCTAACTACCCGTAACGATTGCCATAGATGTTTGTTTGACAACCAGGACGTAGAATAGCCATAATCATGCATACAAATATGTGCGCCAAACTCGGATCGAACCCGCGCCTCCGCGCCTCCGCGCGCCCGGATTCCTGCATAAGACTATTACCACGCTACAGAGGCTGACAGCACCTACAAGTAATCATCATTAAGTAGAAATCATTCACCTACGTAATAATAATTAATATGGACACCCTGGGGTGGTTTAAATCAATCACACGTTATTTTAAGAAGTCATCATCATCAACGTAGCATTATTTGCGCTGATATAGTGGTCAAACGCGAGCCTGGTAGTATTATTAGTCAGTAGTAGGGTGGGGATAACCTCACTTTGCATTTTGATTACTGCCTGATCCACTGACCTATCTCCGTCTTATAGATGTCGCAATACTGACGATCTCCACATTACAAATACTATTCAAATAGTTTACGATGCGTTCGCACAATTTGGGTGCAGAACAATGCGCGCATATGTTGCGCAGACGCATTGTGGCGGTTCCCAGCGCACGCGCGTTCCCGTGAGACGTAAGGAGACGAATTTGCACGTGATATATGCTTCTGTCAACTGTAGGGTTATTAAATTTGGTAATATTTCGACAAAATATATATAGATAAACAAGTTTTTGACCACAGGTTTTAGCATTTTAAATTAATAGTTTCCGTGAAATTACCATATCATTCGAATGCAGTTTTATTTCTTTTTAAAAATATAGAAATGTTTTTTTCGAGTGAACTTTGCATCTGTTTATGTACAGTCGAATACTTCTATTATGTATAAACAAATTTTTGATCGTAGAATTTACCATTTAAGCTCATGTTACGTAGTCATTTTAAGACAACTACTCATAGTTTCCGTAAAATTGCTAAATATTATTACTTATCAATATTTATATACCTACGACGCCTACCTATATTGTATCCTGCTATACTGGTATTAAATTTTCACCCATATTATTTCACCAACTGAAATATAGTCCCAGGAGTTACAGTCCACGGAGGTTGGAACGGAGTACAAGACCCCTCACCTGCTCAGGTCTAGGGCAGCCTTAGACGCTAATTATCATAATATATGAAATTTAGCAAAATGCTGTTTAAATTCTATATTATATGAGAGCGTATCTACGGTATCCGGACAAATCAGTGAATTCAAAGACCATTGCCAAAATTTCCAATCTACTGCCTAAAACCATTATCTATTCATCGCTTAGTATTCCAAAACAAATCGTTTTAAACTAATACATCCGGACTTAGGCACTTTTACACATTTTCTCACGAAACCTCGCGATTAGAATACAAATTTTTCTTCAAACTTAACATTCTGTTCATCAAAATCCACTTTCGTCTCTTTACTTTTTCACCAACCCTAAGAGAAACTGTCGTAAATTGACAAGCAGTAAATGTCGGTGGATTCGATACTTTGTGAGTGGGATACAAGAGTTATAGCTCTGCTCACGCCGCTGGGAGCTGACGAACTCATTTCCGCTACTTTGTGCCGTAGGAAGTATTTTATTGTCGGAATTTTTGCTACAGACGATGTCAGATTAGTTTTTGATAGCGCGAGCTCTTCCCGATGTTGCTATTATTGTTTGAGAATCTTTTTGTCTTAGTATGATGACTTCGACAGATAAAAATAATTGGATTATATTAGGTACATAAGCTATAAGCACTGTGCAGAGGCATTTCATATATGAAAATAGTACTTTATATTAAGCTAAACTTATGCTCGGGCCCTTGAGTAGCGGCGCTGCCGTGAAACAAATTACTACACCACGATGGCAATTCAAAATGCCGTCGATTCGATAGAAGAAAAAGTATGTACTTTATTAAGGAGTTTAGATTTGATAGAAAGGGAAACAAGTAACCAACTAGGTAAGTGCACGGGCAACATGAAGGCGCAGATTATCACCATATATCATGACCATTGTGGTTTACATCACGCATTGTGCAACGACGAGATGTCTAGATAAATGACCGTTTAACAATAAGAGTAGGTAAGAGTTGCGTTAATTAATTGTTTGAGGCGTTTATAAAACTATTGTGACGAGGATGTTGAACTTGTTCAACGAACCGGCTAGCGGGGCCGGACAGGCTGCGATATGTGACGCTTATTAAATCGCTCTTTGATATGGATGACGCGGTTAAGTACTTATTATATACGTATTTAAGTTGTCCCTACTGACTACTTAGCTTAAAGCTTAAATCTTGAAAACGCGTTAACTAAACGTAAACAGTTTTATACGCGTATAGCACTATTGAAACAATGCAATACATTGACTGTGATTTTCTTCTATTTTCACCAAAACACTCCCGACGTGAATTGGCACTTAACACAAACAATTTAACTTGGCTAATTTAGGTACCGAAAATATAATTATCTAATTATATTTTTATATACTAGTAGTTTTTATATACTAACGTTAAAAATAAATAAAATAGCACCCTATCTGATGTTGTACATATTTAAATTCCTCATTGTTTTACTGTTTTATATACATATATCACTGTTAATAAAGGAATCGCGATTGCTTTATACTTGGTACACTCAGTAATCGTCAATCAGCTGGTTTAGTGGCCACACGTGTGTAACATCGTCATTCTTACTCACGCACTGTTGTCATATCTTCCGTATCCCTTTGAACGACAAGTACCTACCCTACAAAATACGTCAATGGTGAGTTATTAACGTGATTTAAAAGGTGTTATAATTTTAGATAAGAATTTATCCCAAATTTATGATTGTTTCTAGTTAAAAATTATGTCTCAGAGATTATTTTACCTACCTACCGGCCTGGACTTGGATAAAACTAATTGTAAACCATTGTCAAACCACTGAGATTACAAAAACAGACATTGAATTTTCGACTTTGTTACCATAGACTTAAAGTTCAAAATGAAATGAAATAGCTTTCATTACAACATTTCCTTCACTCTACACCATGCCATTTGATTTTAAACTTCAACGACATTGCAAAACCGTCAAATATTCTATGATATTTATTTGGGAACTCATGCGATTTTTTAGGAATTGGTAGAATGGAGCCCCGATCAGAAAACCCTCCACAATATCCTATGTACCGATTAACATTATAAACCAATCGCTTGTCTTCAGATCTAGTTCTTTGAAGAGCAGGAACAGTATCAGTATCCCAAGCTATTTTAAACAATTTTGCAACTGAATTAATTTCCTAAATAATAAATTCCTCCTAAATTCTATGAACACGTATTTTACCGAAACCCCCGTAGCGTAAGCACCGTTTAGCATAATTAGAGTTATGCAATATACATAGTGATGGGCGAAAGCGGCCGTTTAATTTATTTAATTAGTCTAAAGGATAAACTCATTAACTAGAGTTAATAATTTAACAACTGTTTAGAGATACAACTGTACCATCTATAGTTTTTTTTAATCTTGTTGTCCAAGTGTAGCCACTTACTATCCGATAAGCCATATATTTGTTTACCATCTTAATAGTTTCAAATGCTTATAATCTCCAGCTCCCTAAACCTAATTACCATGCAATTATTAATTAATAATATTAAAGTAATAATAAATTCGTTTATTGCATGATACATGGTAAGGTATAAAAGTGATATTGACTAAAATAATGTACAGCATGTTTCACAAAATTTCTGTATGTATTATTATGAGTTGAGTACTTATTTAACAATTAAAATATCAAAATGTTAATTACACAATGGGAGTAAAATTTAAATAAACATGACAAAAGTTAGTAAAGCAAAGTCAAAACATTAACTAGCAAATCACAATAAATTCAAATATTCGAATCCAGATAAATTTAGCATTTACACATCATTACAATAAAATAGCTCATCATCAATGCCATCTTTACCGAAGGGGCATTTGGGGAACGTGCCTTACTGAGAACCTCCTGAAAGGAAGACAATTTCTCGCACATCAAGTTTAGAAAAATCTAAAACTCTAAACTATCCAAATAGGCTTCCACATTCTTGTGTGCCCAGGGCCCCTGATTTAAATAAAGATGGCTCTGTTCATCATTAAGTACATACAAAAGTTGTATAATTTGAATTAAACTTCGTACGCAGCGTTCGTCAATTTGACGAGTGTCATACAAATAATGTTTAGAATAAACCCAAGGCAGTCATTAGGTAGCTTTCTCCCTCAGTCGGAGGTCACCGAGTGTCTTGTACACATTATGTCATTATTGCACGTGTACAACCGCACGGATATCTCACTATGATGAGTAGTAATAGTGAGATATTTTCCTCCTCATGTGTTATTTTTTGTATTTTCATTCGTTTTCCACAATGATTTCCTGGTTGCTTACAAAGTATACATGTGGAACTCGGGGTCTGGTTATTATATTTGATTGGTTTGCTGATGAGAGTGGTGTCTGACCTCTCAATCTTGAGGTCTTGTCAGTTATTTCACTGATTCACCGACTTGCAGGTAAGGTGGTTCCCCCTACAGACGTTCATCTCTTTCCAACGTGATAAATTTTTGAATAACTTCATGTGCTTGGCTATTAGCAAATCAGTTGCATGCAAATTTGTTATAATTATAAGTAATTTCCCTAATTTTTTTATCGAAATGTACTCATACAAGAAGATAATATTACACAATAGTTTTTGTAACAACACTATTTAAACAGGAATTCAAATAATTAAATGTTTGTATATTTTAATTAGATGAGATGACTATCATGAATTTACATATCACTATAATTAACATATTATTTTAATAAATTTTATAATGTGTTTATTCACAATTATTTACCATATGAAAGTGTTAGAAAAAATGGTTGTATAATTTGCTTGCAATAAATCCATGTTGAGCCTAGTTAACTCATTACTTTATAGACACCGGACTATTTCAGTTATATCTTTAAACTTCATTCTAATACCTCTCGTTTTTCGCATATTTTAGCGAATCTAATAGCGTTACAAGTTCTTTAAGCACTAAACTCAGTTCACATTAAATTCTCCTCGATTAAATTCACGATGAAATTGAAGAAACAATCTGCTACTTGTGTATATATATATTATCATCTGTGAACGCATTTATACGACGTAGTTCTATTTCGACGGAGTCAACGAAAAATATAGCATGCTATAAAAGCTTATAGAAGTTGCCCACTCAGACCCAGAAGGGCTTACTCAGATAGACAGGCACACAGGCAATGTATTATATAAAAACCCAAATAAAATGCCTAGAGTTAGCATCTCTTGAATGCGAAAGTAACTACGATTTATACGGAAAAGTGCGTGCACGCACGTGCGGCGCGAGCTGCTCGTTACACATAGACAATGAGACAAGAAAGGATTACTGACCGCCTACTTGTTCAGCGAGGTACGTGACCCGGGCATAGATAGACGTTTATGGACGTGTTTGAATATTTGTTTACTTTGAGTACCCACCTTTATAGTTTGTTTTACCTCGTGTTTGTACATTGTTGCTTAATATATTGGGATAACATTGCGTTACCTTATTTGAATGAAGAACTGGAAAGTGTAATTTGGATATAGGAATACTTTTTGTTTAAATATAAGATCATAAGGTTATGCTTAGAGAAACAAAGTGTGCGAGTGACGTATCTTTACACAAAACCTAGGTGTGTGAAAGTGACATAGTACCTATATGTACTGTTAGACGTTTTGATTTTAGATTGACATGGTCATTTACACATTCACTATTAAATTCATCGTGATATTTACCATGTTTGTTTATTTGTTTGAATAACCGATATTTCGGCACTGTTGCAAGCGCCATGATCACGGTGTACTGACGACCGGCGAGTTAGTTCTTATTGAGGCCAACCGTATCGGTCTACCCTCTTTCTCACTCGTTTACTACGCGCGCCGCCACTACCACTGTCCGCGTTCTCACACTGCACTCGATCGCGACACACAACACTCACTGTATCGGCTCGCACGGTTTTTGAAGATGCCGTTTGTTTGGGTTTTGTGAACTTACGAATCACCGGGTCCACACTCGCCAATTGAAATCCATCTTCCCGGTTGAAGTTTTTGTGCTTTTTTATTTCAATAGCTTCCTTCACCATTCTGGGTATATAGTGGCGTTCAGTCGACAGAATTCAAACAAATAAACAAACATGGTAAATATCCCGATGAATTTAATAGTGAATCTGTTAGACGTTTTTTATAAACCATTCCTTGTCAATTTTGACAGAAATGGGTATTGCAGTGACGTCATTCGGGTACGCTGTAATGTAGGAATCTATGGGTCTATTTACGCTAGTAATATTAATATCTATGTACCTGACCATTATAAATATATCACATTGTTAACCACGTGATTAATGTGGGGTGAAACAGTGATCAAAGTTATGCGATTCCAATATCTAAAGACATTTTCAGACGATAAGAGCTAACACGTAGGGTAAAATAATGCTGAATAATATGACCATAGTTAAAACCAAACATCCTACTTCTAAAACATCCTACTAATTATAAACTAGCTGCCGCTTCTCACGCGTGGACTTCAGTACCATTCCTGCCGCGGACCCTGCCTGAAAGTGATAGATATTTAGCCTGTGTCACTCAAAAATAATGTGGCTTTCTGTAGACAGTTTTTTTTTCAAAATCGGTTCAATGGATTCAAAGATTACCTCGTATATCCTCACAATCTTACAGACATTACTTCTTTGTAGTAAATATAAGTATAAATATAGAGAAGTAATAAGGATATCATTGATTTAAAAAAACACTGTGATCATCGACAAGATAATTGATTGATTGATAGATAAGTACAGATATTAAAGTTTGCTTACCACGCAATCTAAAATGAAGAAACGGCTTATCAAAATTGGCTAAAATTTCAAACATTAAATCATACCAGTAAGCGAAAATACAACTCTAAAAATATAATTACCAAACAACTCAAAAACCACAGTTGCAGCTCAATTACTGCCGTTTTTAGGACCAATTAAATCCAACAGTTTATATATTTCATGTGGCAACACATAACAATCCTTGAAGGCGTAATTCCCCTCGTTACCAAGCTGACCACACTATTTAAATCAATGGTCCCACGCCACGTTGGTGAGATTTGTACTTGAATCTAGTGGTGACTAGCTAAATTATCTGTGTTGCAACTGAACCTTGTAATGTTGGCCAACTTGCAGCCACTTTACTTGCTGACACGTAGCGGGGATTACCAGGGGTCAGAAGATATAGGTTATGACATCGTACGGTACACTGCAAACATACAACAAATTGATTTGACTAATGATAAGAAAAGGGAATAATTTGAATTACTAAATGACCAGCCGCCGAATGAAAAGCCGCGGTAGCCTAGTGGTATGGGTAATGGATTGCTAGGTATAAGACTATAGGTACTACTTCATCCAACTACACGGACTTCTAACTTTATAACAATCAGTGCAGTATATTCCATCAAGATTTAAGCGGTTCGGGAAGTCTTTCTTTGAATGACTTACCAGCTCACGTGTTTCCTTCTTCTTATAATCCTCGATTCCCTTAAGCGAGGCGTGAAGAGGCATTGATGAGTCTAGAGAAGATAGTGTAGAGAATATAGTATAATTTTGTTTTTTGATTAACTTGTATTTATATTGGTATCTCTTGTTCCAGGTGGTACCTGCACTGGTGCTGCTGTCGTTGGCTGCTGGCACGCCCAAGAAACACTATAAACGAGATGGTATGTACCTCGCCTGTAAACTATTAACAAATTGGCTATTGGAGATGAGAAAAAAAAAACTATATAATATATCCTAATACTCCCTTTTATATAACTAATCGAAAATTATATTGTAGTTAATCGATATTTATTCACTCTTTATTCATAGGTCTACCACCTCCTGGATCGCAGAACATTTCTAATATACCACCAACTAGACCACAAATTGACCACTGTTCACTTATATCATAAACGGGAAAGTGTACAACTCTATATCAGAAATGAATGAATGACTATTTTATATAATGGAAGTTTTTGTGAAATTTCTATCATTTCTTCGGGTTGTAATGCAGAGTTGCAACATTTCACACTTTGCAACTCTATACACAATGAAAAATGGATAAAATGACTATTTTATATAATGGAAGTCTTTGTTACATTTCTATCATTCCTTCGGGTTATTTATATGCAGAGTTGCAACATCTAACATTTTTCAATATTAAATTAACGTCAATAAAGAATTACTGAATTATAATTTAACTATTTTCACCCAATTCTATCGCTATTACAAATAACAAAAATCAAGCCAGTAACTAAAATAGTATATTTTTTTATTTAATTTTGTCCGGTAGATATTTGGACTCTCTACTTATATTTTTTTATAAATACAAGTTAAAAAAATACATCAACCAATATTTTGTTCCCAGCGCCCCTGAGTTCATCGTACCTCCCACCTCCCCGAGGTGGTGGTGGCGGCGGTGGTTACAGCGGTGGCGGTGGTGGTGGCGGCCATGGTGGCGGTCACGGCGGCGGTCACGGCGGAGGTCACGGCGGAGGTCACGGCGGAGGTCACGGAGGCGGTCACGGAGGCGGACACGGTGGCGGTCACGGAGGTGGACACGGTGGTGGCCACGGCGGCGGTGGAAGACCATCCTCATCCTACGGTCCTCCAAAACAAAGCTACGGTCCCCCCAAACAAAGCTACGGCCCACCGAAACAAAGCTATGGTCCACCGAAACAAAGCTACGGCCCCCCGCCTTCATCGAGCTACGGAGCCCCGGCCCCCCCACCTAAACCGTCGAGCTCTTACGGAGCCCCTGCACGACCACCCGCGACCAGCTATGGCGTACCCACCGGACCTTCAACTACTTACGGCGCACCTAAGCCATCCAGCTCTTACGGCGCACCTGCTGCCCCACCCTCGAGTTCCTATGGCGCTCCTCCCTCCAGCTCCTATGGCGCACCAGCTCCTCCTCCACCACCATCAAGCTCTTACGGAGCTCCTAGCGGAGGTCACGGAGGCGGTGGCGGCGGCGGCGGCGGTGGTGGTGGTGGATTCGGCGGTGGATTTGGCGGTGGATCTGGCTTCGGTGGTGGATCTGGATTCGGCGGTGGTTCATCTGGGCCTTCCAGTTCCTACGGTGCCCCCGCTCCTCCTTCCAGCTCATACGGTGCACCTTCCCCTCCAGCTAGCTCCTACGGTCCCCCTGCTTCTCCCCCATCTAGCTCTTATGGCGCTCCTGCCGCACCTCCTTCCTCGTCATATGGTGCACCTTCAGCTGGAGGCGGTGGAGGTGGTTTCAGCAGTAGCGGCAGTAGCAGTTTCAGTAGCAGTGGCTTCGGAGGTGGCAGCAGTGGTTTTGGAGGCAGCGGCTTCGGCGCCAGTGCACCTTCGTCGAGCTACGGTGCTCCAGCCAGCCCACCATCCAGCTCGTATGGCGCTCCCTCTCCCCCGTCCAGTTCCTACGGCGCTCCCGCACCTGCCCCATCGAGCTCTTACGGAGCTCCTTCTAGCGGAGGAGGTGGTTCAGGATTCGGCGGTGGGTCTGGATTCGGCGGTGGATCAGGATTTGGAGGTGGTCACTCCGGTGGCGGTGGACACTCTTCTGGCGGCGGCGGTGGCGGCGGCGGCGGTGGCTACTCGTCCGGCGGAGGCGGAGGTGGCGGCTACTCTTCGGGCGTGCCGGCTACCATCAACCAGAGCTACGACTCTAGCGGCGGCTACGTGTACTAGGACCAGACTCCTCGCACACTAATACTATGTACCTATACAATAGTCAATATTTAAGTTATCCAGCTATCCTCAGTATTGGCGTTACCAGAAATTGTTTTTGTAACCGTAGGAAGAAATATTTAGAAAGTTACTAACCACAATGTAAGGATATAAGTATCTAACGCTCGCAAACCTTTTTAAAAATAATTACAAGTGATTTTTTACCATGAAGTTATTATGATATGTATTTTTATGTTACCAAGATGTTACCGCGCTGGCTGGGCGTTCTGTATATTATACTCAAATGTGATGATATTGGCGAAGGTGATGAAGAAGTGATTACTAGGATAGGATCATGATGGGTGATGAGAGGCACTGTGCTTACCGAGTAAGCGGCACTTGAAAGTATTAGCTTTTATTTAATTTGTAATTAATGAAATTGTACAAAAATAAAGTTTAAGTACTGAATAATTATAATGTTTTTTGTAAAACAATAAAGATTTTGTAAATATATTACCGTTTTTTTGTTTTTGTCTGAGGATGAGATAAATAGCTCCTTAAACAGAGATACCACAACAAATTAGGAAATAAATATCAAGGTATTACTAGTATCGGTAAAATATGGATTGCTGACTCAGCAACCTCCTAGCACTCAACAAGCAGCCTAGGGCCTTGATAGGCTTGCAACACAAGACGTTAAGACAAATAGTAATATAAAAGAAAGGTAGTCCCATAAAATCATTACACTATACTCCAATCTGGCTGCATCGAATTTGTACTTTTAACCTCATAAGGGCGTGGTACTTGTAAAACGGTGTACTTGTATGTAATAGTAGCATTGGCATTCGACTGGGGGTAATTATATCTGACAAGCAGTATGCAGTGAATGAGCTATAAAGGTCTGAATTTTACAGGACGCGAGGCGTAAATCATAATCTAAACAAAGCTTTCTAAGCTTTTCTGTACAATTCACATGTTAAGAGATAGCGATGTACCTCTTCGGATAGTTGCAAAGTTCCCGCAGAGTAGACTGGGGCCACCCCATCTCTCTCACATGCGGTGTCGCACAAGGAGATTAAAGAATAGGGCTGTTTATCATCATACCGTTATATATATATACGTGTTTCCTTCTTCCTACAGTTCCGGGTCCTTAAAGTGGGGTGTGAAAAAAGCATCTGATGAGGCCAACAAGCTGAGCGCCACCACGTGTACGTGTACACATACTTTGTATTGTATTGGGACTCCTTTTTCCGCACTAGCCTCCCTTTTTGGGCCATTGTGCGTGTGTACGCATACTGTACGTGTTTGTAATCCCCTCTTTCATGAGACTTTGCCTTCAACTCAACATCAGGCGAGGTGAAATCAAATTGACATGCCATAAATAAATAAAAAAAATACGTACATAATAAGCTCAGCTTCAGATACTTGGCTCGAGTCAATAATTGTGCCCGGAATACGAAATAGTCAATTCACCTCTGCAAGTAAGGGAAAATATAAGTAGGTACGTGAGCATCGGCGACATGTATATCAATACACTTCTGATTAACCCTACAGGAATAAATATACAGCCGTGAGTATATACATATACCTATAGGAGTATGCAGTTGTATATAAACTGTGTATTCGTATAGCTATGTGAATATTAGACATATTTATTATTCTGAGGTATGAAGGCGACGTTTGTAGGTAGGCGAATAGACCAACAAATGGTAAGAAGTTGAAGAACCCTTGCACTATTAACAATGTCTGTGACACGAGTTCACAGTAACCACTGCCATCAAGTCCCAGATTCTACTAATTGTCAACCAGTGTTAAACCACTGATATTACAAAAAACGCCATGGAATTTACTGTTACGATATTATAGTTTAAAATTAAATGATATCAAGTAGAACGAATTAAAAATATATAATGAATTATTTTACTGTACATTTAATTTTGAACTTAAGAGTTGTGCATATAGGCGAAAAGTCAAATGCAGTTTTTGTAATCTCAGTAGTGTGACAATGGTTAACAGTTAGTAGAATCGTGGTCTGGGTGGGCCGTGTGCTTGTGTAGTACGAACAATATAACATTACTTTATCACTCACGCGGATCATGGAGGGCACAGAAATGAGGAACAGATGACGTATAGAACTGAAAAGAAAGCACACCACTGGTAATCTCACCAAAGGTACATTATTCTGCTACTTATCTCTGACAACCTCGTCAGACGGCAGTCGCTCCTGTCAAAGTCAAAATATACTAAATAATGAATTTGTAAGTTATTAGATTCTGGGCTCCAATGAACGTTCATCATCATAGACTTTATCCAACCCAGGCATCGAACCCAAGATATGCACAATATTTGCTCAGGAGCCACTGATGCTTGACGATCAAGTGCAAGATCACGTTCGCGTTAACCGTAATTATAATTATTTTTAATGAAACTGGAAAGTTCTGAAGTCATCAAAAGGAACTGGTAATTATTTTGTGCTGTACAGAACTTATAGACATGAACCTTTCCTCGCTTACCATAACCATAGCAAGTACCTGCTGGAAAGTGGTCACCGTGGCCTATGGACGTTTGCAACACTAAAGGCGTCACACTCGTGCTGAAGATCCTGTGAATGCCTTAAAAAGCACTTGCTAATATTATTAATCTATATGTAGTTGCTTGAAAAAAGCACTAACTAAATAGAGGAACAATCTTCTCATTACCGCGTTACCGAATTTTGAATGAATTGTGACTAGTGAATGTCAGTTGCAATGACTTGTGATTTTTAGTGCAGAGACATTGGCGACACTGCAATGTCAGTTTCTGTCAAACTTAATAATGGTTTATAACAAACGTTTCATGGTTTGTATAGGCATTTATGTCATCGTATCATACCATACCATAGGTTTTGCGAAAAAATACGCATGTCACTCATACACTTGGCTTTTCTAAAGACAACTTTACGAACCTATCTGACAATTGGCTAACCAGTCAAAGGAATGTGAAAGACAGCACTCATTAATTTCCTTTCGTCCGGAATACAAATATGATTATATTTTTTCGTCCCACTACTTCGACTAGAAATTGCATATTTGATAAATTTGCATTCGATTTTGAAATTCCTAGCTTTATTATTTTAGTGACAAACAGACCACTTATTTCTTTTTTTTAAACAGATTAATAATTGTGGGGTGTAGGAAAAACAAACAAACGAATTAACATACTATACGTTTTATTTTAATGTCGCTGAAGCGACCTCGAAATTCACAATAATACACATTTTTTTACACATTTTCTTTTTCAAAATATTCAACAAGAACTAGGAATAAGTCAATAATAGGTATATCTACCAGCTAACAGTGGGGCAGCCGCTCCCTGACCTCAGCGCTTCTGTACGTGTACCGCAGTATAACTATAAAGATTCGTATTATGTCAATCTACACAAAACATGTGTTTCGACAATTGAAAAGTAAGTGAAAAGGTCACAAGGACATTGTCACTTGCGTCCTTTTACCTTTCAACCATCGGTTTAATCTTCACCTATCACATTTGTCACAGTTTTTATGTTTACATATATTTCAATAGCTGTCAGGACCGACACAACTTAATCATGGAGAACTGCATATATATTCGGTTCTCTGTGAACTTAATAAACACTATCATACGGTGATTTTTCTATCAATTGTCATTGTAACTTGCGTCCTTTTAACCGCCAGTTCAATCTTCCTCTGTCATATACGGACACTTTAGCTGAAACATATGTCTCAACGTCTGAAAGGACTGATAGAATTCGACTTTTCAAGGAAATGGGAGCGAAACTACTTCATAAATACTTTGCAGTACGGTAAATTTCCTGTCAACTGTCGTTGTCACTTGTGCCTTTTAACTTTTCAACAGTGTTTAAACTTGAAAAGAGACTACTAATCTTTTGAGACTCTACCTAAATAATTCTATGTACCCACACTAGGCAGGACACACTGCGGGACAAACCGCGTACGTTTTGTTTAATAAGTACACCTCACTTTGACTTATTGAACTGTAATATGTAAAGGCGTAACTTCAAATTTTATTTCATTTTTTTCTCAAAGCAACTTATAAATGTGTTTGCAAATTATAACACTTATTGCAAATTTGATTTTCTCTTCTTTCTATATTTATCGCTTCAGCCCTGTATCTCTTCCCCTACCCCCCGAATATAAGTATTATTATGTATATATAGAAGTAGATATACTTATGCCATATATTTGGACTACTTTTTTCGTAGGTACTATTATTTGTAAACCCTTTTATTAGCATGATTCACGCAACAATTCTATTCAAATGATTTCAAAATCATAGTAGGTACCGACCAAAAAAAGCATTGCAGTAAAAAGTAGCCTAATTTTGTTATATTAGTCAGTAGTAGGAAAGGGGTGTTTTTGTTATCGGGAACGTTTCCCTACCACCCTATATTATATATGTATACATCAAAATATGTTTTGAAACCGTGTATAAGGAAGGTCTAAAGCGGGTAGGTCAAGGAGCGGCGCCGAAGAACAACAACGATGCCTATATCTACACTTACAATACGATATGTACGTCACACTAAACACTATGATATGTATTACATTAACATATATAAGTCACAGAATGATATGTATCGAGTTGTATGTAGTCTTAGCAAGGTACGCGCCCTATCACATTATATAATTTTATAATTGCAACGTGTTACAGTAAATATTTCCAATATTTTTAATTTAATCATATATAAACTTTATATATCAAAAAACAATTCGTAAGCTTGATAATATTAAATATATATATATATAATATATATGTCAAATATAGCAACTTTTGGACCTACATTAACTTACACGCAATATATCTAAGGATATGTATTGCAATAGTGCGGTTTTAATATTTCCTTCTAAATTTAGTTAAAATGACAATAGAGTCTAGTGGCAAGATACATTTATATATTTATGATATGTTTCGATATATTATTTAGATATGTTACGTCAAAAAGCGTCAAATACGTACATAGACACTTACCATATATTATTAAGAGATGCTGGGAGACATAGGGCTGGCCAGGAGCGGCCTAGGGACACGAGTTTGAACACCAATACACTTATAATTTCAAAAAGACCGTAATGTACGAGTATATTATTATTACTATCAACAAGTTGACCACATCAAAAATTCTTGATTAGATATACTATTCATCGAAGTATACAGATATTTATTGCTGTATGTTTATGAAATTCGTTCATTTCCAACTGATTTTAGGCCAGTTCTAGTTGTTTTACTTCCACCATTGATATTACATTTGTTACTGTCACAAAAATTCTAACAACGAGATTTCGATTGACATAATATATGTATTCACAGTACAGTCGAGATATGCATTGTATATTGAAACAGTCAGAACAGACTGGACTGCAGTATTATGTAAACATTCCTATAGATGAATCTTTCGATACTTTCTCGTTCCCGTCTCCGTTGCTCCTTAATGAAAAATAATAAAATATTTGATATATTGTTCATAACTTCTCTTTTTCAATAACTACCTTTTCATTTGTTATAACATACCTATAGGCAGTTATATAACATTAAATACAATATATACTTATCACACTAAAAGGTATGATTACGTAACCGACCGCATACGACCACTGCAGTCGTATGTAGCAGATACAGTGTACCGTCTCCTTCTGCGAGCAAGTAATGATCGAGAAGGAGGCGGCCGGCGGTGCGAGTCCGAAGAAGGCTCCGGGCCCGCAATGCCGATGAGTTGAGGCGACTCAAACGTCGAAGGACGCAGAATGACCTCCGTCCTTCATGAACGCGGACCTGAGGGTGACGGGTGGGGCTGCCTGTCACCCTAGCAGAAGCAGGCCGCGATGGCAGCGCAGAGTGGTTAAAAACCATGGTTCACATCATTGGGGGAAGAGGGTCATCTCAATGGAGATGTCCCTGGGTATGCCGGGGTGCGAGAGATATGTCTTTTATAATCTCACCTCCGGCAATTAAAGACCCATAGATGGCGTGCGTTTTGGTCGGTTCGAGTCCGACATAATCACCTGCACCGATTTCGGCGGGAGGTGGTATCCGTGCCGTTTACCGCGGTGTAACAAGTAATGTAAGTGAAAGAATGAAAATGTTTAGATATAGACAAATGAACCGATTACGCGACTGACATTATTTTGTTTCTATTTACAATATATGCGGTCGGTTCGGAATAAACTTTGATACGGTTAAACGGCGCCATTGAGAATCCGCAATGTATTAAAAAAATATATTATCACATTCATAACTGAATCAAGCGCGGTGTACCCTACGCTGTAATCGCCGCTGCAGTCTGCGTTCGGCTACATAATCATACCTTTACAGATCATAACAGCGTAATAGAAATAAAGAACGGTCTACAGTCAGTGGTAAAGCGGGTATCACGTGCAGACGTATCGCGTTGTACCTAGTCATGTTGTACCAGCAACAGATCTCAACAATCAGCTCTCTCTGAATCATATAATATATCATCATCATTATCATTTCCGTTATGACGCACATTGACCAATACGCACAGTGACCAACGGGTAATACGAATTTTGAATACGGCATACGGCCATAGGACGTCCACTGCTGAACATAGACCTCCCCATCGACTTCCATCCGACCGGTTGGAGGCTGTCTGAATCCAACGGGTACCCGCGACTATGACTATGTCGTCCGTCCATCTTGCAGGGGACCGTCTCACGCTTCGTCTACCGGTACACTTAATCCATTCGAGAACCTTCCGGCTCCAACGGCCATCTGTTCTTCTTGCTACGTGCCCCGCCCAATGCCACTTCAGCTTGTTAAACCTGTGAGCTATATCGGCAACTTTCGTTCGTCTACGGATCTCCCTATTTTTGATTCAATCTCGCAGAGAAATTCCGAGTATAGCCCTTTCCATAGCTCGCTGTGTGACCTTGGTCTTTCTTATGAGGCCTATAGTGAGGGTCCACGTCTCGGCGCCATAAGTCATCACTGGCAACACGCACTGATTAAAGACTTTTTTCTTTATTATAATATATAATATATTCTTGTATATTTAACAGGTGTCTGATGCTTTACAAGCGCTAGGTGATCATCGATAAATACGTTTATTACCTTAAACATTTAATATCCGTACGGTCTGCTTGTTTAAGTAGGTCGGTGTTCTACAGACAGACATACACACACACGGTGTGATCTAACTAGCACGTCAGCTCTGTGCTATTCTCTATTCGGTAATTGACTCAAAAGGAATCCTCTCGATATAAACAACATATAATGATATATTTCTAAACAGTAGACATTTCTCTACAACATAAAACAGCTTACACTCACACCTCAACTATGAACATACAACTATTGCTTTATGCATTACAAACTACATGATTATACTTATTTAAATATATCAGTTTTACCTTTCCGTCGTCGTAGTTAAAGAAACTAGTATACATACATATAAGTATGCTACATACAATATCGTTAGAAGGCAGACACTGATTGATATGTTTCGTTTCGACCATCTTGAGCATCCTATCCACTCCAAAAATACTGAAGCTAGTCATCCATATTCGATGTACGATCACACCAATAGAAATACTATTCAAAATAAATAAGGAATAGTAAAAGTTTCGGAAAATATAAAACGGTTTTCTACATGTTCTTGGTAATGCAACTCGCGGTGGGATAGATGTCGTATAAGTAAACTAATAAGAATACTTATCGTCTCAGAAAGCCGTTTGTTTGCCGAACGGCTGGACTGGAGGGGGGGCGTTGCTACTCCCGAACAACGGAGTTGGCCCATCATTAGGATCGTCGAGGTCGTCGTCATCTGGCTCCAACGCAGGGTTGATTCTACCGGCAGATTCATCGGGACCTACAAGAGTCTGAGCCGCTCCATACAACCTGCCAGGCACTCCTCCGAGGACTGACATCTGTTCTCCAGCTTCGGAGGGTTCGTCCACGCGGCGAATGTCCTCAGGTATGTTGACAACGCAGTTAAAGTAATCAGACTCCGGGCTCAGGTAGCCATTGTTGAAGAGGTACCTGGTGACAAACATTATTTATTGACATAACATAACATGAACTCACGCCTATATCCCCGAAGGGGTAGGCAGATGTGCTAGCACCCACCTTTCGCTAGTTTATGTTCAGGTGCCATTCCCAGATTTATGTATGTAATAGGTGGCGAGCCTATTGCCATTAACCGGGCACTTATAAACCTGCGATAAATACACACATAACTACAAAAAGCATCGACAATTCATTGGTGTGTGCCATGGTAAAACCTGGTATCGAACCCGTGACCTTGTCTCAGCAAACAGTAAGACTCCTTTCCGCCGACTTACTTAGAGATGTCTACAGAAGAGTCTAAAGAAAGATGTCTGCAAAAACTTATACACCTATGTAAACTTGTAGGATCAAATAAATTTGTTTTTATACTTCATTTATCGCTCATTCAATATTCAGTCTTAAAATTTCTTCGATAAAAGCTTCGATATACAAAACACACAGTCTCGAACAAAAGTAGCATTCGAATCTGTCCGCAATCACACATAAGTACTTATAGTTATGTTATAAACATATTTTTTCACAAATTCAACCTTACGAACATCGCTAAAGCTCTTTTCACAAAGCAGTCTACAAAGTGTGCGTATAAACACGAGCGATGCGAGACTATTTGAAATGAGCGCTCAATTTCGAATTGAGCGACCATTTTATGCGGACAGTTTTGACTATGCACCTTGGGTTTTGTTTTTTGTATATCAATGGATAAAGGTCAAAATCTACCGAATGAAAGGGACCGACCCATAGTAATCATAAACGATTTACTTATTGCACCAAATATGTAAACACTGTGCAAATATCATAATGAAGTTCCCTTTCGAAACTGCGTCGGCGCATCGGTCGTGATCCACAATCACTTTCCACCCATTACTGCCGAGTGAACGGTCCGTCTGTTTGTCTAGTACCACGATCTCATCACTCAAAGCATCGTCCATTATCATGATTGAAGCGTTTAAAATGTAAAACTGATTTGATTTCTATATCGTAATATGTTCAAGCCTCTGGTGGGATTAAGGATACATATTTGTTGTATTTGTTGTACTACGGAGTTGAAGAGCCTACCCTCGACCCGTCTCGAAGGGTTCCGGTGCTACGTATGGAGAGGGATATTTCGATTCATGGGTTTTTAATCAATATTCTTCTTCTCGTACTTGTTAAGGGCTGTATTCTTTAGGACGTTCAGAAAGTTAATAATTGGACTCATAATAATATGTTTTCGATATTTTATGTCATACTGCTTAAAGGTATCAATGTCTGTTTCATAGTATTCGTTCAGGACTTTTTCCACGAATAATGCAATGTTTGATACGAAGCTGACAGAACCAGGCGGAGTCTGCACATATAATATATGTATATATAACAATAAGCTGATCCCTTATTGCGTGTGACTAATAAAACTTCGAAAATCTTCTCTTGCCTATATCGTAAGATCAGCTCAATGGTGTCAAATTTATATACTACGAGCTGACCCACGCAACTTCGTCTGCGTGACCGCGGCACCAGTTGGTTGTAGCCTGATGTTTTATACAGATAAACCTTCCTCTTTAATTACTCTATCTATTAAAAAACTATTTAAGCATATAAAAGGATATAGGGACAGAGAACGCGGCTTTGTTTTATGCTATGTAGTGATATCGGACGCAAGTGAATGGTTCTAGGCTGGGTAGAACATAGACCAACCTCTCTCTTCCCATCGGTGTCGTACAGGGTGACTAAGAGATACAAAATTATGGTCGGGAATACAACAATAGGCCATATTCACTCCTTATTATGTGGGACCGAATACAATAGTTTGTGAAATAATCTACACCAAAAATACGCGTATTGCGTATATAACACATTTTAGGGTCAAGATATATGCCGGTAACTATATTCTCCAGAGACGAGGGTCCTTATAAGACGATTCCTACCGGCTTCCCAGTCGGTCGCATGCTGTTTGATAAACTAGATCGAGATAAGACATCTTTTCGCCCACAACCCTTTTCAATAATTTTCACCCTTTGCCACTGAGGCGTATGTCCATATATTGTACGATTAAATATTCTGAATATGTAAAAAGATATCGTCTTCACTGTCCAAGTACACTAATGGTTACCGACAACCCACCGGGCTCGTGAATAATAGATCGATACAGGACGTGGGCACACTCGGACCCCTTTTAGGATCAGAATACTTAATATTAGCAGACTGATCCTTTGGGACCTTTATTATTTACGAACTATGTTATACGTAGTGCAGTAAACGTATCAATCAAATTATAATGTTGGACGCACTGACCAAATATATTATTATCGATGATTGGATAATATAATTCATCGCGAGCTTATAGCTTAACAAATAATCAAAAGGGAGTAGTTAAGTAATAATAATAATTGTATTTTATCAAAGAACAAGATTATGATTCGGTTATTTATTATACTTATATGCATGAACAACATATATTATACCACGGTCGCCTAGTGGTATGGGTAAAGGACTGCTATTTATCGCAGGTTTATAAGTGCCCGGTTAATGGCAATAGGCTCGCCACCACATTGGGACCTAAACATAAATGGCGAAATGTGGGTGTTAGCACCCCTGCCTACCCCTTCGGGGATATAGGCGTAAGTTTATAAAAAATAAAAAATATTATGTGTTTGTGTGGGTTTATTATCTACAGTTGTTATTTTGTTTTCTTTATACCACTTAAGTGGCAGAGAAGCACACGGCCCGCCTACCTGACTGTAGTTACCGTGACTACCGGACCTATGAACGTTATCAATACCCGGGGCGTCACACTCGTGCTGCCGACTGACCCTGTAGAGGGAAATAGGAAGAGAGGCGAAGAGTTGCAACATCACAAAGGCCTCGGTCTTCCCACTAACAACACAAAACCTCCAGTGAGCTTTGGCTACCTTACTCACTGCCGGAAATACAACACAAGGTTATTATTAGCCGCGATATTCTGTAGGGTATTTTCTCAGTCGGACTGCTGAGCTCAGACGGGGAATATCGTTATTAATTCGATTTAGAAACTTTCACATAGTTCTCCAATTTCAAAACAAGTACTAGTTACGAAGATATTAAAATAAACATTTTATCAAAGATTATTTCAATACTTAGAATGTATACTTACACCGACAGCCACGAGATGAACGCCAGAGTGAACAGCGACATCACCATCGCCATAGTTCTGAAGGGGAACAGCTGCACCTCCTGCACTGGGTCCCAACCAGGGTAATGGATCAGAGCGGGCAGTCCCAGGAGCTTCTCTCCTCCGGACAGCCGCACCAGCATGGCCACGATATACGCGGCCAACGAGCCGTACGTGTTGCAGTGCCTCTTGAAGTGGACCACCATCAGGAGTTGGGGGAATAGGATGACGTACACCAGATCGGAGCACATGGACCTATGGACAATTTGAATGTTCAAACATTGCGTTTGGACTGCATAATATTGCAATTTCTCACACGCAATAATATTTACAATAAAATACATCATCATTTCAGCCACAGGACGTCCACTGCTGAACATAGGCCTCCCCCATCGACCTCTATTCCGACCGGTTAAATGAAATACATGCTATGTGTAAATAATATGGAAAATACAGGATGTTAAAGAAATGCTCCCGAAGCCGAAGACATATACTCGTAGTAGGGCTCCGGGTACATTACATATTAGTGAATTAAATTAATTTAATTAGCAATATTTACTCTCCATCTTATCAGTGAAACTATACGATTATATCACTTAGCTGAAATGATAATTTCATTAAAAAAACTTCACTGGAAAAAAAGCACCCGTAACGCGTCTTGATATATTTTAATGAAATTATTCTTTCATTTAGCTTAACTAATACGAAGGAGTGCGAATAAAGCGTTATTATATACCGCTTAGCTAGCAAGTTAAGCGGTACAAAAAATAAAAATTCAAATCGCATTTTTATGCCAATGTATAGTGTACCAGGAGTACTACCATAGGAACCTTCGGAAGCGTTTCCCTAACACACCGTATATATTTTTTCAGTAAAATTTTTATTGTATTGTAACATCGAATATTGGTATTCAAAGCGGTAGGTCTGCCGCCGAATATGGTTAACATTTCTGTCTGCAGGATATGATGATCGGCAAATGTGTTCTTTATGTTGAATTACTTTATGTGAGTGAGATGAGTATGAAATTGGATTTCGGAAAGGGCGCTAATTAAATAAGTTAACGATAGGTTATGATCAATTGGAGGGAGGCAATTTATTTGTATATACGAGACGTAGCGCAGACTTTTAGTTATGTCTTCTATATAATAGTAAAGTATTAATAGTGAATTATCCCCACGGATACCTCCCGTCGAAATCGGTTGGGAAGGTTATGTTGAACTTTAACCGACTAAAACGCACGCCGTCTTTGGGTCTTTAGTTGCCAGAGGTGAGATAGTAGTGAATATATCTCACTCACCCCGGCAGACCTGGGACCTTCTCTTTCGAGATGAGTAGTAAATGGTACAAAAATAATTGCACTGAGCGGGAATCGAACCGGTGCCGGTGTCGCACCTTCTGCGTAGCAGTGACATTCACTACCGTCACGCCACGGACATCATCAATTATTCAATTCAATTAATCAATTATATCAATGGTTAATTAACATTGGTAGGTATGTTAATCTTATACGCAGTTTGACTGGTTTATGCTCCGAATTATGATGCACTGGAATGATTACTTAAAGCATTGCGCCATTCCAACTGAACTTATCTGTTAATTTCATTGCTTTTATTACGCATTCAACACTACGCGGCAAATTACGGCCGACCTGACGTGCATGAGCCGTGATGACATCAAACAGATCGATAAAACGCATACCTTTCCATCGTGATATTCCGCTATCCAGGGTCGGAGGAGTTACTTGTCTCTTCATTCGAGTATGATTTGGTGATACTTACGAATTAATGTAGCGCTTTTTAACAGCTTTGTTTATACAGCCCACTGACCCCGTTTTCAAAGAGAAGTGCTTTTATTGTTTTTCTATTTTTAGATGCCTATTTAAGCTTAGGCAAAACCTAGTATTTAAATTAGATACCAAGACTGCAAGAACTATCCAATGAAATTGTATTTTCCATATCACTTAGGTGGCAATCACACAACCCACCTGATGGAAAGTGGTCACCGTGCCTTGTGTACGTGTACCGCTGTTGACCCTGTAGAAATCTTCTAATATTCTTGAAGAATCCCATATTGTAGTCGCTTGAGAAAACAGCAGGGAGTTAATTCCATAGATTGAGAGTGCTATAATAATGATTTGCTGATTTAAGTTTAGTAAAAGCTAAACTATTTGATAGAAACTAAGGCCCGAACTTGTGTCTAGACTCTAACGAGATAATTAGGACAGTTTTATTCAAACTTTATTTTAAAATAGCAAACGGTTCACAATTTCGTCAACCCTATTTTTGTGTCCCAGATGGAGAGCGAAATGGGGCTAACGCTCGCAACGGGATTACATTTCAATTAGCATATCGTACCGCGGCGGCGCGGAAGGGTTATCCCGGACAAGGAATGGGGCCGTACACAAACATTATCAGCCTCAGGTAATGTTGTTGAACAACGTGAGCAAACATTAGACGTAGTATAAAATACAAGTGATGGGGCAAACACGCTTGGCCTGAGGTTTGTTATTTATGCGAACGATTCCTAGACACTGCAGCCCACAGCAGCATATTATACAGCGTACGGTATGGATATAAATATGATAATATTGTTTATTGTTTCAATCCATTGCGTCTTCTCAATGGTGTCGTTTATAGGTATCAAAGTTTAACAAGTAATGCACGACACGTCATACGATCGCACATATTGTTCATCAGTCTCGCAATCGGATCATTTGCTCTTACATTTTAATTTTACCCCATACATTAGCATTTCTTGTTAAAACTCGATATGGGTAATCGGCCCCATTGAGAATTTTCATGGTATTTCTATATCTGGGATATCGATACCAAGAATGCAATTAGTTACCCTAAGATTACCATTCTAAGCGCTATCTGAAGAAATCGTCTCTTTATACTACTTAGATGGCAGACAAGCTCACTATCCACTTGATGGACAGTGGTTACCGATTCCCATGGACGTATGTAATATTTAAGGCGTCACACTCATTGTCGACCCTGTAGGAGCCTTCTAATGTCCATCAAGAATCTCATATTATAGTCGCTTGGAAAAACTACAGCACTTTTGTCGTTTGATAAAAGTAGATTCAATAGCATTGGACGTCTGCCAACTCTCGAGATTATTGAGATGATTATTCAGCATAGGTTAGATTAAGTACTTCATATAAACAATAATGGTTAAAGGGTCATTATAGATAATTATTCGTCCATCCATTACGTAAGTACAATTACGTAGTAAGCCTTCCCGAAGACCGAAACCTGTGCTCGGGCCCTATCCGTGAGTAGCGGCGCTACCGTGAAACGAATTACTACGCCACGATGACAACTCAAATATGCAGATATACAGAGGAAAATGAAGATAGATATTTATTTAGTGTCTTAATTTAAAAAAATGAAAAGATATTGACTGTTGATTTATACAAGTATTAAACAATTATATATTTCTGAATTAATCCTATTTAAATTATCGATATTATTTCAGTATAATTACTACTCCATGTCCCAACACTACCAAAGCGATTGAGGCAAGTTTACAGTGTGCGGTATGGCAAAATACTTCACATGAAATGTTTTTAAAACGTTCTATCTCTTAAACTATTTATCAGAACAGCAATCGATCAGAGACGCTTATACTACATTATATTCACTAACCTTTGGTTTAAACATTATTAAAATAGCTATAAAATTCATAAAGCTTTGGCCTTTCAAAGACTGGAGCTGATGTGGACAAATAATGTTCATAACGCACAGTAATAAGTAAGGATATGGATGCATAGAGTACGTGTAGCACACAGGGAAAGTATTGTTTTTTTTAACCTATCATACATACAAGTATTCACATTGAAATGGAATCGAATCCACGTATGATGTATCAACCAGCGCACTACTCAGGTCCTCGATTATTTACATACGAGGCGTGTTAATTACGTTGTGTGCGAACTACACCAGTTCCAAGGTCCACCATCACTACAAGAGCCTGTAATAGCCGCCACAAACCCACTTCAATCATAAATCTATTACAGTAATGATCGCCATCGATCCCCATGCGCGTGCGCCGACATTAGCCCTGCGCCTTCTCAAGTAGGTATGTGTGTCAATGATCGATACCTAATTGCTATGTGGTAACACCATGCGTTTATGATCACCATGTCTTGCACGGGCTGCATGAATGAACTATGTTGAAGTAATACCAAAAACGTTAGCCAATGGGGAGAATCTCAAATGTCAACGTAGATCTAGTTTTCTTTGAAAAAAAGTGGTTACTGTGGCCTATGGACGTTGCAACACCAGGGGCGTCACATTCGTGCTGTTGACCATATGGAGAAGAGGTGGAAACGGGCAGGGACAAAGGTTAAGAGAGTCTTTGTACTGTCAGTGCAGAAGATAAAGAAGGGTTTCTCCGTCTTACCACTGACCTCACAAACACCGGAATCTCCCGTCCGAAATGAACTGTCCAACTAGGGAAGTACCTCCGCCCTACAGAAGACCGCGGTCATAATAACCATCGTGTTGTGTTCCCGCCGGTAAGTAGGGTAGAAAGAGCTCACTATACCCCTCCTTCCCCTCCCCTTCCTAGCCTCCCCACCCCTTCCCAGCTCTAGCATTTTCCCTTCAGGGTGGGCAGCGCGTGTGTGACACCCTTAGTGTTGCACACGTTCATAGGCCACGGTGGCCGCATTCCATCAGGTGGGAAGTGTGCTTGTCTGCCACCTACGTAGTATAAAAAAAAACACGTTTATAACCCTCCTTTGGCTTTGCCGTGGTCAGGTAACAAACTGCTACAAAACGTATCTCAAAAGTGAGAACGCTGGGCGGAATTACTACAGTTGAGGGCATATTATACGAGCTGAAGATGATCCGCCTCCAATATTGTATTTCGGTCACTATCCACAACATAAAGAGCAATCATTTCGTAACTTGTACCTACACGTGTAATAGGAGATCTAGGATCATTGAACATTGACATGTATTCGTCATTACCAGCGTTTATTGTAGATGTTGAAACATGTATGTAATGTATCTGATGGTTTTTGTGTGAGTGAGCGTTTAGAATGTGCTTAGAATAAATATTACATGTTAAATAGTAGGTACATACATGTATGTATACCTAAATTACTGTATTAGGTTATTCACCATGTTTGAGAGTCTCATGTAAATTACTGGGATACAGTTGGGTTCTTCTTTTGACGAAAAAATTAAGTATTTTCAACTAAACAAAAGTTTTCAAATAGCGGAATGAGTGTTACTTCTTACACAATCTTCCAAAAATACGAAGAAATTCACGAGAACCACTCATTACCATCAGTAAAAAACTTAAGACAGTTATTTTTTCAAATTTTTGCGAATGGCAAAACACAAATCGTCTTGAAGTTCCGTCTGAAAATAGATCCAATGCGCTTCAACAAAGGCAAACAGAACTGGAGCACTTTGCATTCATGATTCAAATGGGTACCTAAATAAACCCTTTCAATTGCGTACCTACTGCGATGAGTTCAAATATCTTCCATTTAAATAAAACTCATTTCATCGGATTCTATTACGTTTTATAATATGTTTCTGTGATTGTGTAGACGGGTGACATCATAGTGTTGTTCCCGGTTGCATCTGACCGCGAACACCCCAGAGTTCCTTCTCCTCAACCCTCCTAAAGACTCGAAAACGGCAAGCGTTTTAGTCCGCTGGGCTCCGGTGGGGGCACCTTATATGTGTGGATTTTTCGCACCATAAAAAGACATTCTTTCTCCATTCGAGTCCGACATAACCTCCCCAAACGGCTCATTTATCCGTGGGATTATTTCGCACGAAAAAAGGTTCCTTCTCCTGTTTTTGATTTGATTAACGTGATTTTCGCGGTAGCAACTGGCATCTGATCCCTAAACTCTAAGAAAAATGTCTGGACCAGCGTAACGTAATTACAAGTTCAGAGTGTCATACATAGATTGAAGTATTTTTTGTAGATTGAAATTTATGTAAAACTGTGTTAGTCGAAAAGTAGTGATGGTTTTCACTCATACTGTTCGTTCACCCCAGTGTAAAGTATTGTTTGTTTGAATATTGGATAAAATTGTATATCGGTCAAAACCCTGACCCTATAAGATCCGCGCCTGTAAACGTATACTATAACTAAAAACTAAAATATTCATTGTAACAATGGAAGGTAGAAGACGATTAACGACATATCTAAACACTTCACAACTAGTGCACACGAAATAGTATGAATTATCCTTCCATCTGTAAATCACAAATTATAGATCTGTAGCGCACGAATTACGTGCGCAGGAGTTGCGGAACAGCACGCGCGTCGTGCGTGTTATTTATCAAATGCAGATTATCCGAATCTATTTGTATATTAAAGTTGTCAACTTAATCGCACTGACTCCAAAAAGAGAATAAAGTTTTGATGAAACAACGATAAATTAATTAAATTCAGATTTGAATTGGATTAAAATCATTAGGCGGTATGCTTCAACATTATAAATTAATTAAATAGGATACTACACAAGATAAGAGAGAAATTCTCGCTCGACGAAGCAAATTGGAAACGATAAAGCAAACTCAGCTAGATTGATTGAATAACGAAATAACAGCGCGGTATTTTTAGATAAGAGTGTATTTGTTTCTGTTTTGCATCGTGTGAATCCGCTTATATTAATCTATTTTCAGTTTTAAGCATTTTGAATCTTCTGATTGTTAGAAGATATTAAAAATCTGATAATGGAGAAAAGTACAAGAAGTAGAAGTAATATGCACAATCAATATCATTCTCTGAGTCTATTCCCAACTCAGTTGGGTTCGGCTTTCTAGTCTAAGATGCGGCTGAACGTCAATATTTTCCGTGAAGAGACTGCAATTGGACCTCCACAACCAAATTGGCGAAATCGTAGTTCTGTAGTTAGGCTAGTCGGACTTTTGACTACTCCGACTACCCGTAACGACTGCCATAGATGTTCGTATGGCAACCGGGACCGACGACTCTCGACGTCTCGGCTCGACGACGAGCTCTCCGAGGCACGAGAAGTAATATGCACAATAATTCGGCTATCTTTCAGCAGCTATGGAGGGGGTTGGCTCCCATGGGAACTCGAATCAGAAAAAGTAATAAAAAATGGTCAAAAGAAAGTTATACCAATTTTAAGAAACAAACCGAGGCGCTGAAACAGAGTGGGCCAAATCCTCACTAAATTGGGAGAGGTCTATGTCCAGCAGTGGACTGCGACAGGCTATTATTGATAGAAGTAATGCACGTCACTCACCACAGCCCGTAGATGGAAGGTATCGTGAGCGCCATGGCGGTGGCGAGGAAGCCCACCACGAGGATTGATACCCTCATCACCCAAATAATCTCCATCTCCGACGCGTTCTGACGGAATATCAACCGGTACACGTTCCTGAGGACAACAGATACATTTATATACACATTTATATTTCTACAGCCCAGACACAGCCTTAGATGCGTGGCTCGAGTCAACAGTATTGCCCACAACGGTTGGTGAAGTGTGGGTGCTAATTCACATCTGCCTATCCCAGAGGCAAATATACGTGAGCATTTGTATGTATGTGTATACTTAGATATATCCTTTATCGACTGTATCCAATGCTATTGCATGAATCAGAAATGAACCTCCGCGCCTTTCAATGAAGCAGTGAAACTCTTGCGGCACCAATACTGGTGTTCACTATTACATTTTAAATTAATTCCCTACAATCTTACAAAAATTATTACAGGCGTGCCCCAATGATTTCACTACTATTTATGCGACCGGGATTCCAAAAGTATCAAGTGTGTACAAACCCTTTTAAGTACAAATTGAAGGTACTACTGTCTTACCTGGCGAACATAGAACTAGCACTGAGCACACTGGAGTCAGCTGAGGACATGACGGCGGCGGAGACGGCGCCGAGCCCGAAGAACGACACGAAGTCGGGCGTGAGGTACTGCAGCACCAGCGGCAGGATCATCGACGTCTGCTCTGAGGTCAGCTGGCCGTCGGCAGTCAGGTCACCGTGGTAGCCTGTCTCGTTCCATGCTAGGGGGAAAGCATTCGGTTAGAGAGTTGCAACATTGTTCCTCATCTCATTTTAAGTCCCGATTCAGTGGTGTATTTCAGTAATAAAGGACTTCGATTCAATTGAGAAGAAATACCTAAAAAGACTTTGGTATTCCGGATGACCTGCTAAAATAAAAACTGCCTACGTATTCGCAAGGTTGTTGAACTTCCAGAATTTGAAATTTTAATCTTGGAAGTTTTGAAATCACACATAAAAACGTAATATTTTACCGCCCGAGACCTCGCTCTAGTGCCGAAAATCTTGTAAATATTCAATAGACGTAATTTTCCGTTAAGTACAATGTGCCTACAGACACAAAAGTATTTCGTTTATTTAATCGGACTACTAATACAAAGCCAAAATAATAGTTGAGCTTATAGCTTAGCTTATAGCCGGCTGTCATAAAAAGTGCATATTAAATTCACTTGACATTTTATGTAGTAACGCGGTTATGAGATGACTGTTCGCTAGTAATAATAACTTTATGCTTAGAATATTTTACTAAAATACAAGGATAATAATTAAACTAACAAAGCTCCCGATCGAATTATGATAATATTAACAGAAGTTCGCTAGCTAGAGTAACTTTAGATTATTTGCCACAGAAACAATATTATCTTACGATATTATTCCAAGTTTATGGTCTGATACATAGATATTATAGCTAACATTCTAGGATAATCTTGTGCCATATAATATAATACTAACCAGTTCCTTTGGCGATGGCTCCGATAAGGACAGGCGGTATAGCCATGAAGATGCACCCGATGGCCGCCACGTACGACAAGATCTGGGCTCGCCCAGCTGTCTTACTACTCAGCACTCGTTGGAAGTATACCTAAGGAAGGTACACCCGTATTAACGTTTGTGGAATGCGCAGGGTTATGTAGGAAGTCATACGTATGTATACTTTCATACTTCTACAGAAAGTCGACTCACCTGCCATGGTATCCCGCCGAAGACGAGTAGCAGCCCATAGTCAATATAGAACCAGTAATAGTCCGGGTCCACCTGCCCTATCCAGTCCACATCCATAGAACTGAGTGGCTTTACGTGCTCGTTGGCCCACGCGAACGGGATGCACATCCAAAGACCTACGAATATGTAGCAGTCTTTAGTGTTTTTTTTTTGTTTATTTATTTAGCATATTATATAAAGTAGACGAATATCTTGATGATAAAAATGCATTGTCATACTAATCTCTTGCTCTTGTACCTACTTATTATAAATAAACAGAACTATATATTAAAAAGAAAAAAAAGGATAACGATAATCTACCTGAGTTTCTTACTGGTCTCTACTCAGGAGATTTAAAGAACCCGCGAAAGAATCATTTTCAATAATATTAATAAATATTAATAATTCAAAAATACACATACATAATTATTGTAAAACTTTGACATTCATAAGTGCTCTTTATGTGCCTAAACTGAATAAACGAAATTGATTCTTCGAGCACACTGACAAATATCTTTCGATTCGAGGCTACGTCAATGGAATAAAGGGAAATACATTATATTACCTGCAACGTGAGTGATTCTGCTAAAGCTATACAAACTCCGAATGCAATTTAATTTATACATCTACTCATAGCTGACAGGACTTTACCTCACTGTGTGTATATAACTTTATCAAAGTTGCCCCTATTTTTAGCTTACTATACACACTTACCTAAGAATATGCAGAACAGCTGTATGACGTCGGTGTAGGCGACGGAGTACAGCCCCCCGAACAGCGTGTAGAACACCGCCACCAGCGCGCTGAAGATCACTGACGTGCGGTGGTCCATGTCGATGATCACCGCCAGGGTTGCGCCTACGCAACAACAAGACATTACTAACACAAATTAAGAACACAGTGGTACACGAATATCGGAAAAAGTAATGTAACGTTACTGTGCCACCATAATCGTAATCGTAATCGTAATCGTAATCGTAATCGTAATCGTAATCGTAATCGTAATCGTGATCGTAATCGTAATCGTAATCGTAATCGTAATCATAATTATATTTATTCCGTGAATCATAGGTTAAATATAAAAGTCTTACAAGCTATGTTATGTATACTATGCAACACTGTACGTGTTTATAATGGTATTCTTCTTTTCGGACACTTTGCCTACAGCTTAAAATCAAGCGAGGTGAATTCACGTCTCCTAGATAAAAACGTACATGTGTAGAGATGTCTGCCAATTTTAAATGCATGGTTACAATCCTTCCGACTTTACGACTGGTCTGACTTACTTGCTGTGATTGCGTGTGTGAAAATGTTATGAGGTTTTTCTGTTAGGAAATGGGTAATGGACTGCTGAGACGAGGTCTCGGGTTCGATCCCAGGTATTACCATGGCACACACCAATAACTTTTCGATGCTTTTCGAAATTATGTGTGTATTTATCGCAGGTTTATAAGTGCCCGGTTAATGGCAATATACTCGCCACCTTTGGGACCTAAACATAAACTGGTGAAATGTGGGTACTAGCACCTATGCGTACCCCTTCGAGGATATAGGCGTGAGTTTATATTATGTTATGTAAATTACTAAAATTAGTAGCCGTAGGAAGTCATGGAAAAGAACCCGATTGATGGCAATACTGGTACTGTTATATTAGAATTTTTACTTCTCTATTTATCAAGAGCAGAGTAAATGTACTGCCACAGTACAACCCAAATTCGTAAAGCCACTAAACAATATATCATAATCGTGATAAGACATAGAAGGATAACAAGACCAGTCACAATAGTTACAAGCTATACAGAGTGTAAAACTACGTATTGTTGACATCGCGTACGAGCCCGAGGCCTATGTGAACAATAAACTGTGTCCTAACAGGAACGAAGTATTTTATTGTTGTCTCCTCGACGCCTCGACTACCTAACGAGGTCAAGTGTACGGAGGGACGACCTTGTTCCTATATTCTTGGCAAGAAATAAGGGACAAACGTACTTCTGAAACTATCGAACGGATAAAGTCACCAAATCACTGGAAAACAATGTCGTTACAGAATCGCTGCTCAACACAAAAATGTTTGTGAAAACTAAATAAAACATGACTAGTTCCGATGTCAATTTACGGACATAGTTGCTTGGACTGCTGGGAGAGACTTCAAGAAGGGCATAAGAAGGTTTCTACAGGGTAGGCCCCACGAGTGTGACGCCCCTGGTGTTGCAAACGTCCATAGGTTAAAGTGACCGCTTACCAACAGGTGGGCCGTGTGCTTGTCTGCTACCTAAGTGGTATAAAAAAATTTAAAACCAAAGACTAGGTTGCCTGAAGGGGATCGCTTCCAGGTAACCTTGTCTAGATAGAGCCGGCCCATTATATATTAGAACAACTGTAACTCTCACTACCTGTCTTTGATGGCAATTTCTTGGCGTACAATAAAGAGTTATCTATCAGTATTCTAGAAGTAATTCTGATAATCAGAGACACCGATCAGTAGGTTCGATTCCATAACCTAACTTGATGTCTTCACGAAGATTTTCACTCGAAAATGGGGTCTCAAATAAGGGGCACCTAAACCACCTACCAAATAAATATCAGGGCAAAAAAAGTCTCTGACCCTCCTAATCACCGGTAACTGGTAGACTACCATCCTGTAACGACTGATGAATAGATAAAATCGGTAAGATTTCCACAAATAATAGAAAAGAAGAAAGTAGGTAGAAGAAAAGCATTAGAAGGTTTCCATAGGTTCGGCAACACGAGTGTGTGTGGTGTTGCAAATATCGATTGGCCACAGTGACCACTTCCCATCAGGTGTGTCGTGTGCTTCTCTGACACTTGAGTGGTATAAAAGAGATATACAAAGCTGTTATAATTTCCACGATACGACATCAAGGTAAGAGTTCTAATTACGTCACAAGAATATAATGTTGGAAACGCGCCCGATAACTCGACGTCACAGCCATTACGTAGATTGCGCAAATTGTTTACGAGTCCATTCTAGTCATTACTTTAATTGCAAATGCTTTTGATGCCAAAATTTGTCAAAATGTTTTAAATTTAAAAGTAATTTCAAAAGTTACTCAAATTTATTGTAATACTCATTAGTGACTAAACCATTTTTGTCGTTCGTAGAAGTGATAAATAAATTAAACCATTTTCTGAAATAATAACTACTTTTTAGAACACTTCAATTTAACTTCACCTCGCCTAGTGGTAAGCTAAAGGAAAAGTTTCAGGCAAGAGCATTACACACACGTACAGTGTTACAATGGTGGCACTCAGCTTGATGGTCTGATCAGATGCTTTCACACCCCGTTTTAACACGTGAGCTGGTAAGGAATTCCAAGGCTTAATGGTGCGGCAAAGGAAAAACTCACGGAACCGTTTGGTTCTTAACGGAATATTCTGCACCGTTATCATCTCCCTGCCCATGTATCAATTACTTGGGGTCGGTACAACATGTCATTCTCTAACAAACAGTCACTCCCTTCTTTGCCATATTTTCTGTCACACAATCTATCCATCTTTTTTTGGGCCGACCTCTGCTCCTAAAGCCCTCTACATTCATACTTAGTACCTTTTTACAATATTACTAATATCTCTTCTCATAGTATATTCTCACCACAGGCGTTCACTTCTCAATCTCAATTTACTGGTGCCACTTTCAAAGTTTCTCTAATAATATTCATTCCTTATTTTATCCATTCTCGTCACACCACACATCCATCTTAACATTCGCATCTCCGCTACATTCAGTTTTCTTCCATCTGCACCGTATGCGGGAAATATCTAAACCCTGCACGTGTTACATAAAACTATATAATGAATATTATATTTAGTACTAGAGGAAGAATTCTAACTATATATGGCAGATGGGTACACCACCACATATTTACCAACACTATACTCTGATAATTCAGTCTTCGGAAAGTAGTAGTAAGCTAATCTTTAGGGGCTAGATGGGGACACCATGGTCCCCACATTGAAGGAAGAGGGTAGACAAGAGAGATGTCCCCGGGTCTGCCGGGTGCGAGAGATATGTCTTGTATAATCTCACCTCCGGCAATCAAGGACCCATGGACATCGTGCGTTTTGATCGGTTCGAGTCCAACATAATCACCTCCACCGGTTTTGGTGGAGGTGGTCCCCGTGGGGATTTTGCGCACGATAGAAAAAAAAGGTAGCTAATCTTCAGATGACTACGTTCACGTTACTTATTACAGACGAAGATATAGTATTTGTAATTTGTAACTGTGTTATATATTTTAGATAGATAACACCATCCTTAGCTATAAAAAAGTCATCCAAATTGGACATCTTTCCTTAAGTTAGGTAGCTCGTCCCGTCAGTCACGTATACGCGTGGTTGGGTCGATACCCACCTCAGACCTCACCTGCCGCCCTCGCCCGAGAGGCTTAGAACTACGCCTGACGCGGTATATGTTTCATCTATCAGTTTTTGAACCTCTAATTATAATATGGAGAGTCTCTTATTAGCTTTATGAAACATTCTTAACTTACAAACTTACAAACAACTTTGCTTCCTTGTTTTCCACACAGTTCCTTTCAAAATTGAAAAAAAAACATAATATTATTTACTTTTGCTATATGGCCGAGCTTCCTTTTTCACTTTGAAAAATACACTGATGACCGGATGGTACTGCTAATATATCTTCTATGTATCTATACTAATATTACAAAGTTGAAGAGTTCATCTCAGGAACTATTGGTTCGATTTGAAAAATTCTTCAGTGTTGAATAGCCTGTTTATTTATATTATATATAACATTACGCTACTACATAGAGGAGCGGACCAGTTAATATAAATGTGAAGTGATACAGGAGATTCTAATACATTATTTGAAAATTAAGAGACATGGGAGTCAAAAGTATGCCCCAGGCTAAGCCGGAGTGGGCCAGCTAGACAGTCAATATAATTTTTTAAGCCTTCAGTGGCAGTGAATTGTGACAAAGACATTCAGAGAATATCTGTTTCTAGCAAAGTTGATAATGGTTCATAAAAAATCGTTTCACGGTTCATATACTCCGTCACTTTCTTACGCCTAGGTTTTGTGTAAAGATACGTATGCCACTCGCACACTTTGGTCCTCTAAGAATAATTTTATATGTTATAAATACCTACATAAAGTCACGCTTGCACATAGTACTGTTGATAATTAAAGCCGTTTTTATTCGCACTGGTATATACGCGCAGGATACAAAAAATAGTAATTATTTGCGAACGTAAAGTAAGCACGAAAAGATTTTAACTTTTTTTTGTGTAGAGACTACGTACTTCGTAGCTAAAACCCTCCGCTCAAAATCGCAGGCGGTATAAAGCCAGCTACACGAACACATAATGAGGACATTTTACCCCATATCAGTACGACAAATCGCCAGTTAGTACGAACAAACTTCGCACTTACCTTTGATAACCGCGTAATCGCCCTATTAGGAAACCTGATGGCTTCGTCGTAATTTAGTAATCTATTTAGGTAGTTCATCGTATAACCGGAGATCAGTTTGTCTAAGAATCAATTGGGACTGTTCACTACTAATTGTGTTTACCCTTGAGGTCCAAAAGGCTAAGAGCTCACAAAACGTTAAGATGCAGGAAGATAACTGCTTGCTTTGAATCTTTATATTATTAATTTGCAACTTAGAATTAGTTATTTTATTTTAAAGATACTTTTATAAGCTTCAGTTATTATGATTTAATATAACGATACTGCACTACATAGTTACCTACAGTATTTTCACTGCGGCTTCACAAGAGAAAATCCTTTTTTTTTATTCTCAATGGTGATCCCAACGATTCCACCAATGTCCAGTGGTAAATGTAATAAATAATTATAAATGGCGAGACGCCATATGTCAAGTTTTCCAAGAAAATCTACCAGAGCCACGTTAACGAGTAACGAGTAAGTTTGTTTCCGTGTGTCCCTCAAGATCAGATAATCGATCAGGACGTGTGGTTAGATTTTATGGGGCGAGAAAATGCTGAAAACTGATTTTCAACTCAATTTGACAATAAAAATGTGTTTTTTTTTTCATATTTAAGAGCACGTCAATTTGACTTAACCTCCTGATGTTAAGCTGACGGCAAAATTTCAGGAAAGGCGTTTCTTATGACAAGGCGTTTTGTAGCCACTGTTAGAGAGGCTTAGAGTTAGTTGGTACAACAACCACAAGCTAACTGTAATCTTGTAGGCGCGCTAAGTTCAACATAACACGAATCGAATTTGGTACAGAGATATATATTTCAGTCCAAAATCAAATATATTCGGTGATACATTCATCATGCATACAGCCAAAGAGTGGAACTCACGAATGTGTGTTTCCGGATAGATAGCTATCCGGAAACACACGTTCCTGGAAGTAACCAAGATTAGAGTGAATAGGTTACTTCTAGGCAAGCGTGCTCCACCGTCAACCACATCATCACTTACCACCAAGTGAGATAGTGGTCAAACGCGAGGCTGTCGAACATAAATAATAAGCTACTTTTCCTTTAGATCATAATAAGTAAATGCTCCGTCTGAACTCGTATTTGCGATCTTTCCCTTACAGAGGGAATGCACTAAACGTTAAGCCACTGAGCCACGTCTGAAGCATTCGAATATTCGTTGAAACTAAATTTATTTCGTAACAGTTAGAGTACCAATTTCCTTAAAATCAGAATTCTGGTTAGTATTATCTATGAATGTTAGTACATTTTATTATTTTAAAGAGTTTGTTTAATTATTTGTTTGAACGCGATTATCTCAGGAACGACTGGTTCGATTTGAAAAATTCTTTCATAGTTAGATAACCCATTCATTGAGAAAGACTATAGGTTATATAATATTATGATACTACTCAAGAGAGCAGAGCAGTAATCATTAATGTCTTCAAGTCCGACAGATTTCCACACATTATTTAAAAATTAGTTAATTGAGATTTAGAGGATGTTAAGGAGTTTCGAATTAAACCACTTGTAATAAAATAAATTGTAAACCAAAAATAGTAATCAGAGATCCCTGGAATCGAATATTATTACAACTATTATTTGTACAAATAATTACTGAGTTTAATTCCAATTGCGCGAGGAGTTTCAATACTTTCAGCAATACCGTGGTGGAACGTACAGCCGCGGGTGAGTCCTCCAACATACAACATCTCTGTTTCTAGTGCTCCTGGCGTTTGAAGAACAAAGAAATGTACTACAAACGCCAGGAGCACTAGAACCAATCTATTTAATTGGCATGCGTCTGTACTGTATTCACAGAGCTCACCCAGGGCTAAGTTTACTTTGGAACAGTTCTGAGAATAGCCTGAAATGAAGAACTAATGCCTGCAAGCTTGAATACACTTATTTTTGCTGCTATCTAGAAAGCTTTTGTCATTTTTTCACACAATAATGCTATTTAAAGCGTTTAAATCATGGTACCTACCAAAAAAAGAAAAAAGTATTGCAAAACATGACCAATTTAATTAAACTCAGTTAGTCAGTCAGTAGTAGGTATCCTTTGTTTTCGGGAGCGTTCCCCTAACATCCTGTATAATTGATGTTACCGTGATACTACAGTGTCTTGCTAATGTTCGCAATTGATGTTACCGTGATACTACAGTGTCTTGCTAATGTTCGCAATTGATGTTACCGTGATACTACAGTGTCTTGCTAATGTTCGCAATTGATGTTACCGTGATACTACAGTGTCTTGCCAATGTTCGCAATTGATGTTACCGTGATACTACAGTGTCTTGCTAATGTTCGCAATTAATGGATTTCTTTTTCCGCGTGATTCCCGGTCACTGAATTTGGATCAACCTATCTCTTTCCATACGTTGTCGTAAAAGGCGACTAAGGACAGAACATTGCACATCTGATGGCAATATACCCTTCGAACTAAAAAAAAAACAGAAATAAGTCCTGAACCTTTTTACCTCCCTTGAGGTCATAAAATTGTAAATATATATTTTTCCTACATCATCCAATATTTTTTTGTGTTGAACTTGCTCTACAATTATATCTGTCCATCAGACATTGCACATTTGATGGCAATATACCCATCGAAATAATACATACCTGAAATAACTCCTGAACTTTTTACCGCCCTTGAGGTCATAAAATTGTAAATATATATTTTTCCTACATCATCCAATATTTTTTTGTGTTCAACTTGCTCTACAATTATATCTATTCTTTCTACAACGATGGACAGACAGCCTAAAGCTTTAAGCGAGGCTCTCAATAAAAGTGCCACAAACGATAATGGACGGGCCGAGCAAATTACGACATAGGTACCTACTCACGTCTACTTAATGTAGTTGGGAATATAATGTGGAGACCTTACATGTTCTGTCCCAGACAAGTAGTCGTCTCAGCTACTTTTTACAGATTCTGGCGAAACAACTGTTCGCAAGAATTGGTAAAAATTGGTAAGTTCTATTGTAGCTAGTATTGCTTGTCCGTTTCGTGAATACATTAGTTATAATACAACATGTAAAATACAATATGAAAAACAAAACACGGATCATGGTATATGCATGGCAGTAACACGGGCCTTGTTGATTGAGTGCGAACACAGCGGCGAAAATTGTTGTTTTCATGGTATGCAAACATATGATAAAAGACTACACCATGCCCCAAATATTGTTAAAGAGACATCACTCCTACGAGCTTTTCTATAACGTCTAGTCAGCTTAAATTTTACAACACTATATAAACTTATTGTCAACCAATCAAACTAAAATGTTGCATAATTATTTAGTTCGGATGATACTTCATTCCAACTCTCAATTCTAATATGGCGGGCTCCCAAAATGGCACAAGGGCGTGCCTCTTTTATATAGGTATCTAATGCAATATTATGAGAATAGTAATAACTGAGAACATTCACATCAGAACACAATTTGAATTGATATTATATTTATTACAGCAGTGTATAATACTTTGGTTTTTAATGTCATAATATAATTTTAAAAATATGATATTCATATAAAGTGATCAAGAAGTTAGCGATACGGTCATCAATGATTAACCTTTTAAGAATAACATAATGCATATTGTTATTTTTAAAACGTTGATCTCTTATCAATTAAAACACGTACTTTCTCCATGAGAAAATGCACCACTGACGAACATGTGTAATGTTTTAGAGATAGAAAATTATCAGACCTCATATGATAAGGAATCGCCCGGCGCTTCATATTGTGTAGATAATGGTATGTAAATCACAGCAACTTGCTCTGTAATACGCGGCGCGCACTATATATAATTCACAGAGGTTCGTACCCGTGCATTGTGCTAACTGAATATATTAAAAGCTAAAACTAGATACGTAATTATAATAAGCTCCGCATTGTCGGAGCTAACAAAACATAACATAAACTCACGTCTATATCCCCGAAGGGGTAGGCAGAGGTGCTATCACCCACATTTCGCCAGTTTATGTTTAGGCTAGACGACCTCTGTGGCATGGCGGTAGTGAACGCGACTGCTACGCAAGAGGTGCGGGTTCGTTTACCGCTGAGTGCAAATATTTGTATACATGATAAATGAATATCTGCATTGGTCTGGGTGTTTCTATGTATAATATGTAGCTATGTATTTACAAAAAAAAATGTATTTAAGTATATTTATCCGCAGTCTAGAACCGGTAATACAAGCTAGTTAAGTTATGCTTACCATGGGTCTATATGACGTTGTGTAGATTGTTCTAGAATATTTGTTAATTAATTTTTTGTTAAAAAAAAATATTTTACGTTCACTTCACTTTCAACATTCAGCAACATTTCACTCCCTTTGCTCCTAAAGCTCTCTACATTCATACTTTAGACCTTTTGTACAATATTACTATCATCTCTTCTATGTATGTACATATATTTCACGATAGACGTTCACTTCTCAATTTTTCATTTACTGGTGCCACTTTCAATCTTGCTCTCATATACTCGTAGTCATTCCTTATTCTATTCATTCTCGTCACACCACACATTCATCTTAACATTCGCATCTCCGCTGTATGTAGTTTTCTTTAATTCATCGCTTTCCTTTTATCTCATCATCATGAATTTAATGTTCTTTAATCCTATTAACATGAATCTATTTATTAGCATTATATTAAAGCAATTGCTTATTTGCCGCGTAGTTCCCGGCAGAGTAGAATTGGCCACTCCATCGCATTCAATGCGATGCCCTACAAAGCGACTAAGAGAAAGGCTTTGTATAGTTATCTGTCTGATGTGTTTAACATCAGACAGATAACTATACAAAGCCCAAAATATGCCTCAGATACATGGCTTGAACCAACAATAATGCCTGGAATACAGCACTAGGCTAACCCATATTACGTGGGGTGTACAATGGTTGGTGAAATGTGGGTGTTTATTCATTTCTGTTTATCCCAGAAGGGAGATAAGCATGAGCAAATGTATGTATGTGCCATTAAGATCAAAATCGCGGCAAGATGGTTCAGGAAAAATTTATTGCTCACGATATGGCTCCATAGCTCAGTGTTTAAAGCATTCCCTCTGCAAGGGACTGATCGCGGATTCCATTGTAGCGTTCATTTATTGTCTACTCCCCTCTATTTATTGGTAGAATTTTGCTATGAAATTAAGTTAAAAGACTCTTTTACCTTCAACGAAAGTCAACTGTTGCCTAAACCGGGCACTACTAAATATGAGGATGATACTGTGACCATTGCACCATTGCGCTCACATTCTTAAAGGATTTCACAAAAGAGTAACAGTGTTGTGATAAATTTTTCCTTTAAATACACTAAGTATTCCTGTCCCTCTTTTTTATTGTAAAACAAAGATAACGCATCTAAATCGGTGCATTCGTTTAGGATTTATGAACTATCAAACAGAAAACTACGAATAACAGTTTTAGTAATAATTATTTTCTCTCTCGCTACTAAGGTTTCTCCAAACTTCGTATTTAGTCTATTTAAGTAAGTCAAGCGCTGCGTTTACTTTACACTTAAAGATAATATGAACACAAATACACACACACTATACACATTATACGCGCTTAGACATTCTATTGTATAATTGTATTTACTTAGCCGTTTCCAAACACGCAATTCACTCATTTACGTGGCTAGACTAGAGATCGAAATCCATACGGTGGCGTGTCACCTTCGTGGAAATACCGCGAATCATTCAAATATCTTTAATCATTTAAGTCACATAGTAACGCTAATAAACGTCACGGGCGAAATGCGATTATCATTATGTATTCAATGTCGTCTAGCGATATCAAGTTGTACTTCTAAAGCACTGCCGATCCTGCATCGCGCAGGGATAGTTCTTGCGCTGAACAGTATGCAATATTCAACGTCTTTCTCCTTCCTGTGTAGATGAAGACAGCATCCTAACATACACTTACATACTTCATGAGCTTCCAGTACACTCTAAAATTACCGTTTAATGCAAGCTTTACAATTTAACCCAAACACGGTTAGATCTATCTGAAGCGTCTACAGATAAGCAATAGGCTTATCTCACTGCTCACTGTAAAATATTTTGAGACATTTACCATGTTTTTTGATTTTATAGAGTAACCTATATTTCGGCGCTCTTGCAAGTGCCATGATCACGGTGTAGTAATGTGACGGTGTCAAGTAAATGACCATGTCAATCTAAAATCATACAATATACCTTATGATCGCGGAGTCTCTTATGTGTGTGTGTGTGTGTGTGTGTGTGTGTGTGTGTGTGTGTGTGTGTCGGATTCGGAACACGTAAGGTATCGAGAGAGTGAGTTATTACGATACGCAACGTATTTACTGCGAACCGGTATGTGTGATGCCCGTCAAAAGCAATGCTCCGCACTCTCGATACCTTTGAAGTACAAATTTCATAGCTTTTCATGCTACAGGCACTGATCGTCTCGCTGGACTAAGTTATCTGCTTGAACTGAATACGCAGTGCGCACTACATTAATTATTGAGTAAACAGCCCGCCGAGACGCGCGCTTACTATTCTATACCTAGTATACCTACACACAATACATAAACATTTCAATGAATAACATGATGGACGACATTGAATGCCAACTGGCGTGTAGAACGTCCTTACTGCGTACATTTTACTCACGTATTACTTGATAGCTTTTTAGAATATACTGTAAAGCCGGAAAGCATATCTATTGACCTAGGGTGGTACCGACACAGCGCAAGCAGTCGCTTCTAGAAAATGTCTGGCAAGAACATTTATCCACAAGACATTAAGTGACAAAATGTGTGTGTACAATAACGTGGTAGGTATGTGTGTACGACGTAATCAAAAGCCTCTAAGCTTACACATATCTTCTTACGAATAGATGAGCCATCAAAGGAAGCTCTAATTAACTTAACCACACAGCGCCCATCGTTACCACCGCTAAGCGAGTCGCGTTGTCTAATGATGGGAATAGCGGTAATGAATAGAGAAACGTGAGTCAGCGAACTGGGAGTACGCACGTCTACACGCTCCACAGTGTGTTATGAATACAAGTCGGGAATTGGACCCCTATCAAAGTAAACTAACGTTTTAAAGTTTGAAATTAGAATTGCAAAAACTAGTTTTTTAATAAAGAATTTTGATGTATTGATAACATCGCTAAACGTATGTCCGGGGTAGCATTTTGACAGATCACACAAAATTTCCAAGATTTTTATAGACCACAAATACCTACATTTAGGTCGCTAATATTTTATTTTTGCCTTACAATCCACTGAAAACGTACGCAGTCTCTCTCAATATTAACACAGTACGTAACCGAACATTAGTATATCAAGTTGAATTGGAATTAAGTAATTACTTAAGTGTTGTATGGCTTGCCAGGTGCGGCGAGAGGGTGAGAGGGCCGGGACTTTGGCTTTGACACAACGTACACTTCTGTTAAGCCTCAGTGATCAAAAGCTAATTTCAACGTAATTGAAATTTCGTTACTGTAACAATTTCTATATTTAGCATTGCACAATTGCTTAAATCGACATTATTAACCAGGAGTTATATTTGAACAGGTTGTTCTATATATATAACTATCTAAATTGTATGTTACTGTCGTTTGTCTGTCGCTGAAAATACACTCAAGAAGGTTTCAAAAGAGTAAAACATAGCGTCAGCTGCGACGCCATTTTGATCTCGTTACACGATTACACCATTAGCGTCAACCCAATAGTGACAGATTTAGCTGAACCGTGGGAGTTAATTCTAAAAATATATGTCATTCAGGCGCGTAAAGGGCCCTTTTTTCCCTACCTACGTGTTAATTGTCTAATGTAAGATGAGCAATCTTTACAATAAGGACTAAAGTTGTCATAATCATCTGATTTTGCAATTAGGAGCCCAGAGGACCAATCTCCTACTGCTACATTTTGGTTTATCTTGGTGTTACGAGGGCAGCTGCAGTCTGATTCAACCTTGGAGGGAGAACTTACGCTGGAACCTGGTGCATTTACCAACAGGTGTAACTGCTTGCAGAGGAGGTTGACTTGACAATGCCCCATAGACCCCAAGAGGGCTGTTGTTGTATAACTATTTATTGAAGGCAAGTCACCAATCGACATTACTTATATCCACATCACGCAAAACATATTACATTTATTTCTCCTCACATTTTGTATTCCTTTTATATCATAAATGTAAACCAATTCCACCTTTCGAATTTCTTTCCCTATAAAATGTAATCACAGCACTAAATCGTCCCGTACCTTTGCATGTCTAGGTGCGCAAATATGTAACCACAAGTTGATGCTGTGTTGGGAACTACACGGCGATAATATTTCACTATTTTTACATTTCCGAAGCAGTTAAATTATCATAGGGCCTTCTGCTATGACTTTGTGGCCTCAAATACACTCACTATTAAGTAGATTTACATATATGGTTCTTCAGTTGTAGTTTATATACTACTACTTGCAGTACATTGGAGATACACGTAGACGATGGCATTATAGCCAATCTGATATAGATGAATAGGGTGTATGTATATAAATACATGGTCAGTAGAAGATAAAAGTGAAAAGATAGCAGTATTTATTTCTTTCCACTGTTATGTGACGTTCAATTATAATTCCGTCATTTATTGGCGATTTTTCAATCTTCAAGTATGAAAGTTTTTTAGAACTTCTTACCTATTAGGCTACTAGTTACATAAGAATATAATTTTTTTATACAATTAAGAAGCAGAGTGGTCACACCGACTGATCAGATATTTCAGTGATATCAGTTTTAATTTCTAAACCTATAAATAACTCGGGACTAAATTCGAAGTGACACGACGCTCCGCTACCGAATGCCGCACCGAAAATATTGATTAATCTTCGAATATAGCTCTTTTCTATTTGCAGCACGCTTACAAAATACAGTAACAGAAACCTAGGTTTTGTGCAATTTTACAGTATTGATTCTATTGCACAACACACGTGACTTGACTGAATTTAATCTTTACGGTATCGATTCTTCTAACGTAACGTGACCGAACTTAATTTAACGAACACGAATCAAAACATAATCACGGACGGTGGTCGTTCGAGAGAAACAAGCCCACTACGCTCCGGTGCAAGATTTCATCATAGTGTGGCATTTTCGGCTTTTACTTACATTATCTTAAAGTTCAAAATGAATTGAAAATTGATTAAATCGTTTCATCCAATATACACAATGCCATTTAATTTTGAACTTTAATGGTATAAAAGCGGAGTCCAAAATCAAACGGCACTTTTTGTAATCGCAGATCCTTGACAATGGTTGACAATTAGTAAAATCAAGGCTGCGCCAAGCACACGTACAACATTTTACAATAATTGATAAGTACGTCATAACAAGTTCGTAAATGTCATAATAGACATGTTAAACATGAACACACAGACCTACTTTGTGTTTTCCATTTTCCAGACTCGTACTCGGTCTACCCTTTTACACGTATCCCCGTATGGTTGGTATCAATATCCTGAGGCCCAAGCCTACATCACCTGTAAGTCAATGCACCTGCTGAACAACAGATGAAGTTCTTCGAGGCTATTCTCCAGATAAAGCGGTCAGACAGCTGGCATTTCGGATCAAGCTGACATACCAATCAAAATTAATAATCGAATTGAGCACCGAAGTACAAACTTATGAAAGTCGCTGCGAGAATGATGATAGTCTATGTCTAAAAGGGTGGATGTTCAGACTGTACCTAATTCAGAGATAGGTTGCTGGTCACTCACCGAGCGCTGCCAGGATGCCCGCCGCCCAGAACACCTCCCCGCAGAGCGCAGGTAAGAACAGTAGCCCCCCCATGCGGCTGCCGAAAGAGTCCTGCAGGGGGTCCAGCATCGTCACGTAGCCCTGCTTGCGCATCGGGTTCGCGAAGAATATGCCGCCTGCGCACACAACACACTCATTAGAAATAACTTCAAGAGTACCCAAAATATTGAATATGTACGTGGTAGTGGTGCACATTGGGCGATGTCTGTGTCCTGCAATGGACTGCAACAATACTAATTATTTGACATCGACGTGGGTTCCACCTTTATGTGTCTTAGCACCGAGTTAAACGACACGAGCCATTAGAAAATAACACGTGTATTGTATATGATGCTGAAAAAACCGATTTCAAATAATTGACTTTAGTGGGCTTCAAAAAAGGAGGCTCTATATATTTTTTTAAGTCGGTTGCAGACAGTTTTGCTTTGGTTTCATCAAACGTATTGAATATCTGCTTCTTTATTTAATTTCTATAACAACAAATCTCTGTACGGCACTGCTCAAAATGATCAATTATGAACTGACCGAACACCAGGGACAGTGCGTATCCGAAGGGCGCCTGGCACCAGACCAGACCCGACGTGTAGATGGCCTCCGCCGTGCCGTTGATGTAGCCGCCGCCCACCCATGTCGCTGGAACAAACACATTACTTCACACAATGCCTTGAATTAGATGCAGTCGGGTTTAGCGACCGGTATATATCTTAGACCCAAGATGTGCTCAAGATATACTCTACATGCGCTTTATAGGTACGACGGTGGACGAGCTCAAATACACCAAACAACAATCCAAGCTTACCAGAGTATTTCGTTTCTCTCGCGACCTAGATCCAAAATGTATGTGCCTCAATCTATAACAAGTATAATCCCCGTTGTTTATTTCGTAGACATTCGTAGACTTGTCTACGGTGCGCGTAGCAACGTAGACGTTTGACAAAAAAAATAAAATAAGATTTAGGATTATATGTTTCTGCGGCTATTGGGTTCGTATAATATAGTAGTAAGTGGTAAGTGGTATGGTAGTAAGTGGTATGATAGTAAGCTTTCCCGAAGAGCTAAACCTGTGCTCGGGGCCTCTCTCGAGTAGCGGCGATGCTGTGAAACAAATTACTACACAACGATGGTAACTCCAAAATGCCATCGTCTTTTGTTTGCACCGCATAAGGATATCACCATAGCCCCACTTGATATGAAAGCAGACGGTGATCGTGACTAAGTCAAATGACTGAAAATAGATTTACCAGTCATTGTAAATATCCCAACGAAGAGTCCGATGGAGCGCCCCGCAAGCATCACCTCCTCCTCCGAGTCATTCCCGGGGGGCTTCTTGCGCCCCGCCCAGATGCCCACGGCCAGGATCAGCACGTAGAACAGCACGATGGACACCACGCCCGCTATGTTGATCATCTTGATATGTTTGTTTTGCCGTCTGCAACAAATTACTGGAGTTTATTACCTGGTTTAAATATTTTTTTTACCTTCATCTTGAGAGCTGTAGATTTTTTTTTATACTACGTAGGTGGCAGACAAGCACACGGCCCACCTGATGGAAAGCGGCCACCGTTGCCTATGAACGTGTCCAACACTAAGGGTGTCACACACGCGCTGCCCACCCTGAAGGGAAAGGGGGAGAGCTGGGAAGGGGTGGGGAGGCTAGGAAGGGGAGGGGAAGGAGGGGTATAGTGAGCTCTGGCTACCCTACTTACCGGCGGGAACACAACACGATGGTTATTATGACCGCGGTCTTCTGTAGGGCGGAGGTACTTCCCCAGTTGGACAGCTCATTTCGGACGGGAGATATCGTCGTGTCCTACCTCCGTTTGTTGTAGATCGATTTAGATTGAAAAAGGTAATGCACAGACGGGAAATGAACCCCTGCATGATCTATCCCTAACAGTGAGAATGCTCTGATGACTAACTCCTTTACGTCTTAGGTGGCGACGCTGGAGCCATCTATTGATATTCGTATGAACTATCGGATACAATAAACAATTACTCCAGTAGCTCATGATGGTCACGAGTTTGAGTTTCTTCTGAGCCTTGCCGAGTTTCTTGCCGGAATCTTCTCAAGCCAGGATAGTATTCCTAGCAAGTGGTCCATTTGCTAAATTAATCTTCTGTACATTTTCAACTTTGATGTTTCGTACGTTCTGTTTTATGGTCTATATGTATAGAATAAATGAATTTTGAATTTGAGTTTGATTTGACGCTCAAGGAACATTTGCACGACAAGACTAATGAAAAAAAAGCTCTTTAAGTACCAACATCCAAAATTGGAATGAGTACTGCTAAGTATGTATACTGTTCCCCTCAATTTTAATATCTGTTGAACAGAAAGGCGTGAATGTAAAAATATTTGTTTAAAAATCTTTTACAAAGTCTGAATGGGTCAATTTATCAACTCATTAAAACTCAGAAGGTCGTGAATCAAATCTCAAAAGGGAACGAAATGTGAATAAATGTAGGTATTGGCCAGGATTTAGTGATGTTGTCATTATCATCCGGTATTCGCGGCCATTACTATGAGTGTTCAGCGCATTCCGCGTGTACTTGTATTTATAATGGAAATAAGTGAATAAAACATATCTGGCGAAACTAACTGGTACTTGTAACAAGTGCAACTATTGTGCATCTAGGTACTGCTGAATTCAATACCCGGGTCGAAAAAAAACCTGATTTTGGATATGTAGCCCTTTTTTTTATTTATGGCACGTCAATTGGACTTCACCTCGCCTGATGTTAAACTGAAAGCAAAGTCTCATGAAAGAGGATCACCATTGCAAACACGTTCAGTGCTACAATGGTGGCGCTCAGCTTGACGGCCTCATCAGATGCTTTTTTTCGCCCCGCTTAAAGGACCCGGGACTGTAGGAAGAAGGAAACACGTACGACAGAGGAAAGACTCAACCGCTTGGTTTTTGATGGATTATTCTCCACCGTATTATCTTCAATGTGATTCATAAGCGGTAAGGCACACGAACACACACACATACCCACCTAATTAAAAAGCTCAATTATATTTTAACAAACTATCTAAAATCTGTTGAAAGTATTATTTTTAATTAGCATAACATTAGCACAATTTGTAGAGCGTCGTCCCAACGATCGTAAATTCTAAATTAGTTCGTTAATAACAAATCCAGTGAAAGAATCTTAACAACGAATTAATTAAACTGTTGAAATTAGTAGCTTTGCGAGTATTTATTAACGTTGTTATAATACTTCTAGCGTTCAACACACAGACCTCTTTCATCTGCCTATGGCAGTTAAAACTTAATTAGATTTCATCCTTAGAGAAAATGAATTAGCCACTTGAATTAATTTTACATGTTGTTAAATTTATAATGTTATTTTACTAATACATATAAATCTGTTTATCTCCGAAGGGGTAGGCAGAAGTATATTAACGCCCACATTTTGCTACCTATGATTTCGGACCAACGCAATATGCGGCGATCCTATAACCCTCAATAGGGTACTTTGTTGTTTGTCGTGGGCCTGTATGTTTACTATAGGATGAAGGAGTTACGCAGGAGGCGCGGGTTCGATCCCCGCTCAGTGAAAATATTTGAATGCATGAATATGGCTATTTACACTCCTCTGGGCGTGCCTCGGAGAGCACGTTAACCCGTCGGTCCCGGTTGCCATACGAATATCTATGGCAGTCGTTACAGGTAGTTGAAGCTCTCAAAAGTCCGATTAGCCTAACTTCAGAACTTCGATATCGTCAGTTTTGGGTGTGGAGGTCAGGTGGCAGTCTCATAACGGAAAATATCGACGTTCACCGCATCTTATTTAGACTAGAAAGCATAGTATTTTAAAAACTACTGAACTACTAACCCAAATTCTGATCACCGTGGCGGGTGAAGGACATGACAGTATACCCCGTTCTAATTAAGCAGTTCGACTGGGGAAGTACATCCACTCCACAGGATGCCGCGGCTAAAAATAACCTTGTGTTGTGTTTCCGGCGGTGAGTAGATTAGCCAGAGCTCAATGGAGAAGTTCATTGTTGTCAGTGTGAACACCGAGAAACTTGCGTTGTCTTCTGCACTGACAGTACAGAAACTCTCTTAAGCACGCTTCTGGTGTTGCAAACGTCCATAGGGCACGGTAACCACTTTCCATCAGGTGGGCTGTATGCTTGTCTGCCACCTAAGTGATATAAAAAGAGTCATTTTAGATGAAAAATAATGGCAGTCTTCTAGCTTTGCCATCATCATCATCATCTTGTTGTTATTTCTCGTTTACATTCGAGGCTCCCTCCTTGGAACCCGATGTCCGCTAACTCCCTCTTCCCCCTTTGATTTAGCATAAACGACTTTTAGGGGTGCGACCGCCATCTGATCACCTAACCATAATAAGAAAACTTTTCAGTCGAGGTTGGCTTGTCCCCGAAGATCTTGTACGGTCCTGTACTGTCTAAGGCCCGTATTCCAGAACGATATACAGTCCAGATAGATTTGACAGATTGTACCTACATACTTCTGTTCTCAGATAAATCAAGGTACAAAACTGAAGTTCATTCAAGAATACGGTCCTGTGTGAGTGGTCGGTACATTAACTGATATAGTTTTATAGATTATTAAGTTGTCAACCTCTCAAATTACATTGATCAATATCCCCACAGAGAGGTGGATTGTTGAACTCCGTTACGTGTCCACCCTCATTATTTTCGTAGTAATTCTATTTTTGGCCGAGGTCATGTTGTTCAATAAATTACGAAGCACCCGATGTGACGTCGATTGTAATGCAAGTGTAAGGAGGTGCTTGTACTTACACAAGAGTTAGATATAACTTAGGCCTTCTAATACATATTTAAGTGTTAAAGTACTGTAAAGCTTTCATTGCTAGAATAGAATCAGATCTAGTCTTTAATAATACAGGTAAATAATCTAAGACCTCCACGGGTGCTATTTACATCATTTTTTTCAAGAAACGAAAGCTTACATGATAAGCATCACCTTGTTCGAAATATAGCTTACAAATCGATTCAGTAACTTTAAGTTTATTGATTACTAAATGTTATCTCTTCATAATGTTAATTTAGAAACCACTTCAGTTGCAAAACCGTCAATGATTCTAGCATTGTTTCTTTAATACATAACACTTCAATCTATTTTCTTAAAGTAATCACAAACAGAATGGGAAACGAGTTAGCATGCATATCTAATAAGCGGTAAGTCTGTCCATACTTACATTATATATATATGAACCGCAAGCTGTGCGCAGTCAGTCCAAGCCCGCACACTAAACAAAATGTACACAGCACTATCACTGGCGAGTCCAGGTGCCTCTAGGCCTGACGGCGGGCGGGCAGCTGTCGCCCCATCGGAGGGAGGTTTTCTGCGAAGGGCTATTCCTGGTCCTAAAGCTTAGCCCGCACATGGGTGGCGGACATGGATCCTGCACGTGTGGGTCCCCTTACGTAAGAGATGGGCGCATCGTCGCAGCTAGCGCACGTGCCGGTGTGACAGCTCGCGAGCTCGGCCGAGGCGCGCCAACACCAACCGCCGATCGATGTGCCTGACGTCATTGGTCGGTATCCCACACAACAGCGCATGCGCCTGGAAAGCTCCCACACGTACCAACCTCTGATGTTATCAAGGATAATGATGTACATTGCCCGTTTTGGTCTACATTACTACATCTGATTGGCTTATCAACCCGCTGTGTATTTAAATTGATTTAAGAACGTAACGGCGTTTGTAAATGGGAGGTGATACGAAACGGGCCGGTACGTTCACGTTCTCATTGACAAAGTGATTGATGTGTGGGTTTCGTACCTAATTGTATCCTAGTATTCCTAGGGTTCTACGGGATGACTATGTATCTAAACAGATGAAACAGAAATTTAATGATACGTCTAAGAGTTATAGGTATGTTATTATTATACTTAAAATTGTAAGAGATTGTACCATTAGAGAATTACAAATAACGTGCCAGTTGTGGACTTTCGTTAAACTCGTTTGTAATGAGTATCATCGACTCTAAGCAGTATCATACTATTGGCTTGCACCTACAAATTTGAAGTCAACTAATAATAATAAAAATAATAAAACGTTTATTGCATCAGAATAGGTTACACAGTACAAAAAGAAAATGTAGATCAATCTTGCATAGTCACAATTGTTTTTTAAATTTAGGTATCTACATTAAAACCCTGATTCCTGAGCTAAGTTCAAAACTTGTATTACAGGAGCCAGTGTCCTCCCAGATCAATCCAAATCATAATTATAAGTAATAATTATCGAGACTCGAAACTGCGTGCAATACGTTTGATTTTAAAATTTACTAACTGTGTGTGTGTGTGTGTGTGTGTGTCTGTGTGTGTGTGTGTGTGTGTGTGTGTGTGTGTGTGTGTGTGTGTGTGTGTGTGTGTGTGTGTGTGTGTGTGTGTGTGTGTGTTTGTGTGTGTGTGGCTGTGTGTAAGAGGGTATAGGATTGTGTATGTTTCATGTTTTTATATTAAGATATGTATACCTATATAATATATACAAACCAAAGCATATTATCTTTTATAATATTGGTTGTAAAATTTGTTCTGTTTGTGTGTAGTCGAGTGAGAGCAACCATGTTTTTATTTTGTCCTTGGTGTCATGTCTTGTTAGGATATTTATATTAAGAATTTTATTCAGCTTGTTATAAACATATATGGACATGTAGTAATGTTGTCGTCCAGCTGATGCTGTTCTACAGCTTATAGGTGCGCAGATGTTGGTGATGGTGCGTTTGTAGTTTTTGCTGACAGGGGTAATCTGGTGCTGTTTCAATGCAAGATGTAGAATATACAGCTGTCTCACTGTTAATACCTCACAGTCCTCGTAGAGTTTTCTCGTGGGGTACCGATAGCTCCTATATGTCATGACCTTTAGGATTGATCTTTGTACCCTTTCTAACTGAATCATGGTAGTTTTGTATGCACCCCCCCATGCAGTGATGCAATAACTGAGAACTGATTGTGCTAACGCCACATACACTGAACGCAAAAGTTTGAAATCAGCTGCGTGCCTGAGTTTCTTAAACACCCAGATCAGTTTCCGAACCCGAGATACCATGAGTTTAATATGTGGGTGCCAGTTAAGGTTTTCATCCAGAGTTACTCCTAAATACCTTACTGTGGAGGACTTTTTAATTAGAGGGCACTTGCACTGCAGCTTTACATTGGTACCACTGCAAGAGTGAGCTTTTACCGTCATTTTTAGCTGTTTTGTTTTAGCAAACGTAAACTGGAGATATGTTGTCTTAGTAAGGTTCAGAGTTAGTAAGTTGTCACCGAGCCAGTCAGCAACCGTACGAAGTCCACTCTCAGCAGTCTGGCGCACCTCTTCCCAGGTCTGTCCATGAAAGACAAGTGCAGTGTCGTCAGCATAGCTGAAAATTTTGCCCTTTTCAAAGGAGTGCTGACATAGGTCATTAACGTAGATCAGGAACAGGCTCGGTGCTAGAGTGCTCCCTTGTGGAACTCCAAAAGTGATTGGCTTCTCACTGCTGAGAACATCACCAATCTTTACCCTTTGTGTACGGTCATGAAGAAAATCTCTAAAAAGTTTAAGAGTCGTACCTCGGATTCCTATATGTTCTAGCTTATTCACTAGTGTGGGAATACAGACGGTATCAAATGCTTTGGCCAGATCGAGAAAGACACCTAGACATTTCTGTTTAGCATCTGTTTTAACAGTTACGTAGTCAACTAATTGATTTACAGCGTCTTCGGTGCTTTTTCCCGACCTGAAACCAAATTGTGCTTCTGATAGCACCTTATTATGGTCAAGATAGTTCATAAGTCGTTTGTTTATCACTTTTTCTAGGACCTTTGAAAGTGCCGGCAGAACAGAGATAGGTCTATAGTTTCTAACATCGTCCCCACTCCCACCTTTGTGAACAGGCGTGATGAGCGACTTTTTAAATGGCCTTGGAAAGACGCCTTGCTCAAAACAGATCTCTATCAGTTTTGTAAGATGAGGAGTCAGTACATCTTTAGCTAATTTTAGAAACTTTGTAGGTATAGAGTCCCATCCCGTAGCACTATTAGTATTGAGACTGTTTATTGCAGATGCGATCTCGGGTTCGTCAGGAGTCAACAGAACCATAGAGTTAAGGGCAGAGGGTGTTTCATTTCTATCTGGGGTCAGCCGACGTGAACCTCGTGTTTTTTTAATTTGGTCTGCAAGATTTTTACCTACATTAGCAAAGTAGTTGTTAATATCTTCTATTGTATTTTCTTTGTCTTTATCATCAGACAGTAGTTTGTCAGCTGGTGTTTTTAGCTCAGGTTGATCAATAATTTCTTTAATTGCATTCCATGTATCTTTATTTGTCTTTGATGAATTCAGTAAGGATCGGTCGTAATTTGTTTTTAATTTCCGGAGTAGCGAGTAGCAGTAATTGCGATACCTTTTATATGTTGTCTCAGCTATTGCGTTTTTTGGATCTTTTAGGAGTTGTTTGTGGAGTTTGTCTCTGTGACGTATGCATCTGAGTAGACCAGGAGTGAGCCAAGGTTTAAGGAGTCTTTTCCGTCTAGATACTTTAATTGTTTTTGTGTGTAGTGACAAAGCAGTCTGTAGGGTGTCTACAAAAAGTGTTGCGGCTTCATCTGCATTGCTGTCTTTATTTATGAAACTGAAATTGACTGCCTGAAGGTGTTCCTTGGCTGCTTCATAATCAGTTACCGCCTTGTATCTCACTTTTTTGTCCGCATAAGAGGTGTACCCTAAAGTTAAAAGTATGGCGACGTGATCAGTTACTGTTGAGTCCATAACCATGATTGTAGCCCGTTTGGAAGTGTTCAGCATAATATGATCTAGACAGTTATGTTCTCTCGTTGGATATGTGTGTCCTGGTAAGAGGCCCAGTTCAGCTGTTAAATTTAAATATGCAGCACTATCTTTGTGGTTGTTATTTAATTTGATGTCGATATTAATGTCTCCGGCCAGGATAACGTTGCTCGTTTTTAGAGGACTTAATATTTTCTCAATGGAATGAAAAAAACCGTCGGTAGATGGGAAAGAAGGCGATCTATAAACAGCCAGAATGTGGGTATTAGGTAAGACTTTTAGAAGTAAGTAGTTGGCGCCTATAGAATCTGGTTCTTCAACTGTACATTGTATGTGTTTCTTTACATATATAACTATTCCATCGTTTTGGTTAAGACATTTTTTGGAGAAAAAGGTTACATAATCCACCATAGCAGGTATCGGTTTATCGAGCTCAATCCAACACTCTGTCAAGATTATGATGTCAATGTCACACGATAGCCTCGCTAGTTGGGCTTGAAGACTATTTAGGTTTTTGTAGACACTTCGAATATTTTGTGTTACGATTTTAAGTGATGGCAGCGTATCCTTCTCCAGTATTAGGTTACAGGTTTCAGCGTCACAATTATAGCATTGCGCTGCCGAGATGTAGTCTAAGTTTGTTGAAACTAGGTTTGTTAAATTAGCCATTGAGAGGTCTAGTTTTTAACGGGCTACAGGGTAATGCTCCTTTGGTTACGATGCTTTGACACAAAAATACCACAATGTCAAAAAAATAAAAATAAAATATGTTTTTATGGTTTTTGTTGCTAGCGGTCTGTATGTTTTGCGTTCGTGTGGTATGAGGGTATTGGTGTATGTGTTTGAATATTATATTATTAGATATGATGTATGATGATGATGACTCACATAGTTTGCGTGTGCCCCTGTATATGGTTATAGTTTGGTATGATTTAGTTATGTAATGCTCGTTATATGCTGATGTAGATATTTGTTGTGTAATATGTTGCTTGCACGTGTTGTGTATATGTGTGATTTTGTGTATTTGTATGTTTTTAGCATGGTGCCTGTGTATAGTGTATGGTTGTGGGCAACTGTGTAATATAACAATTTTTATACATGACGATCTGTAGAAAAAATCAACATTAACATAATTCAATGAACATTCTAACAGAGAATTATTTGGTTTAGTACAATAATTTGTGTATCTATAGCCAATTTCTATTTGCACTATAGAATGTTCTTCTATGACAAATGTGATTACTATTGTGATATTTAAAATAGAACAATATAGCAGTTTACTATGATTAATATTAACATCAATAATAGAGGTCCGTTTAGTATTATACAATAGTTTGAACTGATGGAAAATCTGAGATGGAACGTATGTTAATATATTTTTCACCTTCTTTTTCGCGAAGAAAAATTTTTCCATTCTGATACCAACAAAACCTATAATTATTACTTTTAGCAAAACTTCGTGTCTCATGATACAGCTTCTTCATACTAGCAGGAAGGTGTTCTGTTATGTATATTGGTGTTGGTTGTCCCGGCATCCCAATGTGCTCAGTGTTCAGCTTTTCTGAAAGTTCACGGCTTCGATTAAAAGCGCGAGTGGCTGCCAAGACTTTAAGTTTTTTTGAAACTGTTAGAAACTCAACAACAATAGGTCTATTCGTTTCAGTTTTCCCTGGTAAGCGGTAGACATCTCTCAGGTCTGACACACTTATTTCTGCTTGAATAGTGCTGCAGGTATTCACTATAATTGATGTTAAGTCAGAGGTACTTTCGTTGTCCTTGCGTGGTACGTTTCTCATTTCAATTGTTGAGGATCGATGTGATCGCTGTAGGTCTTCAACTTTTTTTTCCAGCTCCAGAATGTATCCACGTTGCTGAAGTCGTTCATTTTCCAGTTTTTGTATTAATGTTCGCATGTTTTCATACTCTTTATTCATAAAGTCTAAGGAGTTTTCGATGTCATTGGTAATTTTCTTTATTTCTTTGTATTGCTGCTTTGACTCTGAGCTATCAGATTTTAGGGACTTCAACATTGTATCTTGTTCATTTTTCCAATTCTTGAGAGTTGCGTTTTGCTCGGTTTTCCAGGTCGTGAGTATCTTCATTATTTTATCCTCAAATGTTTGCGACTCGGATTCCGGAGAGTCTGGTTTTAAACGCTTACCAGATTTGTTTCTTGACAAAGTACTCAGTAAATCAGATTCCGATTGTTGTTGAGCGCTCGATATATCTGGGCTTGCGCGTGACTTTTCTTTATCGGTGTGAGCAGTACTGGGTGTAGAGGGTGGTGTTCGTCGACATCGGGGCATGTTGCCAGTGAAATTCTGATTAATCAAAATTATGTTCCAAAATGTGACAAAAATTGTAATTAATGTGCAAAAAGTACAGTTAAGTGAGGATCTCAAAAAACTTTGAGTAGGGTTTGAACTCAGGACTTTCCGTGCGCTGCCGATAACGGCGCGGCAGTGTTACGCACGAAGCTGTGAGAGCTTTGCGTTAGAAGTTGAAATTTGCGTGGTCTTGCAACTTGGCTCGAAGTACATTAAACCGGTTATGTAGTTTATGCGACTGAGCTCTTTTGTTGTCACTAATGAGTCCACAGTTCACTTTTAACACAAATTTTATGTTCTACCGCACAGTTTTAACATTCAAAATCTTTTATTTAAAAAAATAGAATATCTTTCACTGTAATTTTTATACTATCTCTTCACTCTGGCACTATATTTCTCGTTTAAACATTTATCTCCACCATGAGGACACTTCTACCACACTTTTTGAATTTATTATCGAAGAAACAACCATTAGCACGTCTGCTCGCTACAAGTCGCCGGGCGGGGGGGATCACTCTCTGTGATACCATACTTCTTTTATCACTCTTAATTCTTAAAAGCATATCGCCTAGTCAATCGTTGTTATGAAGTATGGTTGTAAATAAATAATTGTGTAATCGTTGTACCAACAAATCGTAGAATGTCTTCACCGAACAGACCAACAAGAATTTCGATCGATTCTTAAACCCAAAAGAGTATTTAATCTCTAAATACCGTGCAACCAGTATCACGAAGTTGTACTAAAGAGTTTACAATATAAACTTTTTCTAATGTAAAAATTAAGGAACAAGATGGCGCCCTCACAATCTGTCACAGTGACGTTATTATAATAGCAAAATCATCAAAATTATTAGCCGATAGCTCATGATTATTTTTTTCTAAATTTTTCGCCGCGTGATATGCTCACAAAATTCCTTCCTTCATATTGAAGTAACTTATAGCGCGGGAGATTGTAATTGACTCATCAAAATGCATGAAACGGTAAGCGAACTTCATTCATTAGATTCAGATGCGATATTGACCGTCTCGTAGCATAAGGCCGTAGTCTCACCACAGGCGGTGGTGCCACAATGCATGATTCACGCCTTTAGCGACTTGGTATCTCACTCTAACAGCTTCTCATCAGGTAGGTGAGTCGTATTCAAGTTTGTGACTATAGGAATAATAAAAAGAATCCAAATTCATACAAGTTATTCAAAGAAACAAAAAGGCTGACTTAACTGGGAAATATTTTTAAGACTTTTTAGGCTGTACAGGCGTAGCTTAGGTAGGTAGCAGTTAAGTGCAGTAAAGTCTGAATATCATATTACTTCTCGACAAAATTGTATCGGCTATATAGCCGATTAGTATATATATCCTACTAATAATAATGAATTCGTTGAAAGAGTTCGTTAAACTGTGCTGTTAGTTGAGAGTGATAGAGATGTTTATTAATCGAGGCATTCGTTAATATAAAAATTATAAATCGCACCTTGATCACCCAGTTAGGTGTAGGCAACAATTTTGCAAATGCTACGAGTAAATTCGTATCGATAAGACTAGTGGGTACTCATTAAGAAACCGATGTAATCAAACGTTCAAGTGACCATCTGTTGTACTACAAATTGTGGAAAGAGTCTGGTAACAGTCAATCTAGTACTACCGCCTTATTTCACATTGACTACGAACTCTCTGTATAGGTGACCCTATTTGCTTTTGCCTTCAGCTTACCATTAGGCGAGTTGAAGTCAAATTGAAATGTCCTACAAAAAAATATACATAAATAATTGAATATGGCCACAGATAATCCGGCTGGCAAATGTGTGGAAGACGTGCAACAAGATCCGGGCGGCGGCCTTCCGCGTGGGGCTGAGCCTGTGGGACTGGTACCGGCCGCTGGACCCCGAGGGCAACTCGCTCATATCAGGTAAATACGAAAAAAAACATCGCAAATTGTAGCTTGTTTTTTGACAGAACATTTTACATATAAAAATGAAACCCGTTTTCCGTTGTCACGACATAACGTGAAAACGGCTTGACTGATTTGGTTAATTTTGGTCTTGAATTATTCGTGGAAGTCCAGACAAGTTTTAAAAGGTGAACAAAGAGCAGCAGGAACGGGATCAGAAGTTCACGCGGGCGGAGCCGCGTGCAACAGCTAGTTACTGATAATAATGTGCCTAATCTTTGTGACACAAACTTAAATACAAGTAACTTAAATAATTCATTGTAATTGTAATTCGGAACTGACATTTTAATTATATTTTGACTGTAATTTGAACTTATATTCTGACTTTATTTGACTGTTATGTATTGATTAAGGCGAGGTTGCAGTGAGTCAAGTAGGTATTTTACGTCGCCTCAGTACCTCAGTCCCCGCAGCCGAATCGAGTGTAATCGACGCAACGAGCGGGCAACGCGGGCGGCGCGCAGGCGCGCGCCGTCGTATAGTATAACCCGGTACGCGAAAACTCGAGACTCGTTTGTTACAAAAACTAAGAAACTGGGATGGAGTCCAAACGCTGACAAAGGGTGACACCTAAGACCTGAACATATAGGTCATAGGCCACCGTGACCCTCTTTGCATCAGGTGGGCCGTATGCTTGTCTGCCACATAAGTGATATAAAAAAACATGTTGTTCTGGATGAAGTGAGGGTGGGATTGATTGTAAGAGTTCATCGGAATACTCACTATAGGCTATGTGTACCTTTTTCACTTATATGTGTATATACTGTGTAGCAACACTGTTTTTAATTATATAAAAAAAACATACATGAAGTTGCGTGCGGGAGATTGTAGTGCTATTTTAGAGTACTCGTGTCTGTGACAAACTAGGGTGTCACTACGCCACGGGCACGGTACGTATATCGTAAAAGCAGTAGGTTAGATTCGGGCACATAATGTTATAGTTTTTCATTGTATAGTTAGAGAAAAAAATCACTTAAATTTAACATACATATTTTTGTATTTTCATTTCATTGAAACATATGAACATACAGAAAAAATAAAAGCGTCTTCAAAAAACAAAACCTATTGAAAAGTGAAACATAAATAAACACATTACCACTTCTTTGCGTCGCGCAGTCGTCGGGTAAAAAAGACATTTTGTGCTGCCTACTGATCTGTTAGTAGATAGATAGTTAGTAGAAAATGCACGTCGTCACATGCAATCTTAAAATCAAGTCAAGTTTCTTTCAACTTAACTGGCATTTTAGGGTTTAGGTTTAGGGAGACGCCCAAGATCGTGTGAAGTGGAAGAGGAAGAGCCGGAAGGCGGACCCTGAGCTCCGAGTTCACCTTGGCCTTGGATGCAGTCAGGAAAATAAGTCTCTATGAGGATGGTGATGATGAAAACGCACAATTCAAAAATTTTCAAATATGATATTATACTCTCTGTTTGTAGCACTAAAGCCAGTCTCAACTAGATTGGATTGATGCTGATGTGAAGTGATCGAAGGAACATGGTTTTCGTTATTTTCTTTCTCTTCGTTCAAGACGATGCTTCTAATAGGCATACCACGGATATGCCTTGAATCAACTAACTCCGGCAGCAGACTATTCATATAAAACTGAATTATAAACCAAAAAACAAAAAATAACCATAAACCAAAAATACACATTTTGCACCCCGTCACATGCAACTGACCTTGAATTTGGTAAAACCAATTACTATTTTTATTTATGGTAAATTGTTAAGTTGGATTTTATTATTTTCTAGAGATTTTTCTAAACCATTTTTTGACGACAATTTTGTCATTTCCAACAAGACCATCTGGAGTGGCTCCAATAAAAGGGTATTTGCGGTCAATAAAAAGTCCACACTGATCTATTTTTATGTTTTTCTGTTGTTCCATTTGCTGTATGGAATGTTTTTCGTTTTCGATGCCGTGAGCTACTGAAACCACTTGGTTTAGATTTTATTATATAGGATTATTTTTTACTATACTTTGTAAAATATAGCTTGGGTCCTATGACAGATGTCAAAATGAGGTTCATAGCGATGTCCGAAATTCGATGAAAATATCGATACTATCAGCTATTATTGATGGATGTTACATATAATTAGGTTTAATTTAATTGTATTTATGTATTTAATTGTAATGAGAACGGAATATACGTTGCATACAAGGCGTCGGCACTCGTACTGACGAGAATGAGTGGAGTGGATCAGTGGAAGTTCATATCAAACAAGATGTTGGCGCGTGTATCTTATGCCTATATCATGGCCCAAGAACCAAACGCGGCGTGTCTTCTTACAAAATCCAAAAATATGTTCAGGGCGTTGATGGATTGAATGTAGGATTTTATTTACTCAATATTATTTAGGATCAAGTATATTGAAATATAAATATTATTATGATATTAAAATACCTAAGCAATAAGATTAAATTCTAATTAATTTTTTCTTATATTAATTTCATTTTCAAATTAAGCTTTATTCAAAATATCGATAGTTCATAGTATGTGGTCACGATGATTCATCGCCCATCACTAATTAGCTCGGTATGCCCATAAAGTATGACATTGACAGCTACTACATTCAATAATAGAAAATTCAAGACTTCATGTGCGGGGTTTCACTGACAGCTGTCATAGGACCCAAGCTACATTTTACAAAGTATAATGGTGCACTATCTATTGTAACTTTTCGTTTACAAATGGGACCGAAGTTTGAAGCTGTTGTTATTTTTTTTTTAGTTCGAGTCATTTACTTGAATCTCTTTGTAAAATTTTTGATCGTTCAATACGGTCCTGTCTGCTGTAAGTTTCATCAGGTTTATGAGATAATTTTTTTCACCAGTTTTATAATATTCAAATATGTCACAGATTTTAGTAAAAGTACTGATAGTTACGTGGCAATTTGCAAACTAGAATTAGAAACGTCTACGGGCTGTTCAACACCAGCGGCTTTTCGCTTCTCATTGCAGCACTGTAACATAAAATATGTATAATTATACTCAGCTGCGGTAGCCTAGTGACTAAGGGTGTAACCACATTAATCGACGCGGAATCGGCTTAAGCCGAGTGCGTATCACCACACTACTCGGCTTATCGCCGATTAGTTGTTGCGACGGCTGTTGACATGCGATCGGCAGTCGATTTCTCCGAACGGCCGTCACGACGGCTGTTCACTTACGTTCGGCAGTCGACTCCTCCGAATGGCTGTCACGGCCTCTGTTCAATTACGTTCGGCAGTCGACACCTCCAAGGCACGCGAGCGGATTCATTCGACTGCTACCCAACGCCGATCGGCCGTCTTCGGCGCCATTCGGCTACCGTCGTAGATGAAGGCATGCTGAACGGTTGATTCAACTGCCGTTCAACGCCGTTCGACCGTCTCCAGCGCTGTTCGGCAGCAGTCGGAAACGTTCCGCTGGATTCAGCGCCGTTCGGATGCGATCAGCTAATCGACAAACGGTTCGATTCGCCGTCGGCCGAAGCCGCGTCGCGTCGGCCGAGCCGAGCCGATGCGAAAGCTATTAGTAACACTCTTATTCCGTCGGCATAAAGACTTTTTTAACCGGCTTCAGCCGATTCCGCGTCGATTAATGTGGTTACACCCTTAGGCAATCTATTCAATAAAAAATACTAACTTCGACCAACTACTGACGTGAACCCACTTGTAATTTAGCTAAGAGTTAGGGGCTAAGAAGACTAGAGCAGTCATCAAGCATACCAAAATTTTTAGAGCCATAGATATAGACTAGTTATTGTACACCAAATTCAAATTTTTATATACCTACTGTACATTTTTTGTACAGTGGCACAAAAGAAAAAAATAAATAGACATAAATTAAATTAAATTGACAGCACAATTGTGCGAGCGAGAGAAAGTGATAAGCTGCGCCATTTTAGAATTCTTCCTTTAATGAACCGAGTTATACCCATATTTTCAGCGAAACCGATTATACGTAATAAAGTGCGGGGGGAAGCTCGCAGAAACAAACAGCACACGTCCTACCTTGAACACGCCTCGGCGGGTACTGACTCAACTGACTGACCGCTGCGAGTGCTCAAATGCAAAGATTTTCAGGTTTTATAAGTTTTTGAAAAAAATAATAATTGCTTGATAAAAAATAATTTTACCAGTCGCTAGATATTTTTATGCTCTTTATAATGATATCAATCTCGGCATTATTTGATGATGGCGTCTTAGTGTAAAACGTGTTTGAAATATCGATTTGGAGCGTTTTAGACCCATGTTTGACGCTAATTTCTATCGAGGCAATTAACATGAATCGTGTTTCTGTTTTCACAGGACCCTAGAAGGTATAGTCTATTTTATGAATGTGCTTTTTATTTAGCGCAATTTGCTATATTACTTGATATCCAGACGTTTAAAAATTTTAAAAATTACTGCAACCCGGCCTTAAATTCTTTGTATAAGTACATGATTAACATGTTTTTAATATTCGTATGCTTAAATGGTAGAATGTATCAGGAACCTTATTGTTAAAATGTAACACCTCTCATGCAATTAAATAAATATTCTATTCTATACTATTCATACATAAGTTTGCGTAACCAGGCCGATTTTTGCACACAAAAAAGTAATTTTGAATGTTTCTGTTATCCAGAGTCGAAGTTCGTGTCGATCCTAGCGGGGCCGCTGCGCTCCGTGGTGGGGCTCTCTGACGATGAGATCATGCAGCTGGCGGACTACTTCAGGGCTCAGGATGGCCGCGTGCTGTACCACCAACTCTGTCAGATCATTCATGGTGAAGGTAAGAGTAGCTAACGAGACTCTCTGAAGAATAGCCAATGTCCTAAGGTCCTAAGACTGAACTATCCTCTGCTCTCTATCCGCCCTCCGCATCCAGTGTGCCTCAGTCGCCTTTTTCAGGTCATCAGTCCATCTGGCATCGACAATTAGCATACTATAACTAATAAGTACACCACCAATTAGTGAATCACAAATGATTGTTACAATCGTTATCGGGTAAAACGGTGTCAAACGGTGAATAGAAAAAAACTCTTAACTCTATGAAAACCTGTTTGAGGTGATAAATATTACATAACTAGGTATTCCTTTCTTTACTTGATTAACAATACCGTTTATAAATTTACAATAGTCAGCGACATTCTGTATTTACTTTCTTTCAATCGAAACTTTACTACGACTACGAGTAGTCCATTGTATCTAATAATGGAATCATCAAATATGTAATAGCCTTACTTAAAATATTCTTGAAGAGATTATAATAATATAAAAAAAATCTAATACCTAACTATTTCGTCTCTATTTACCCCCGATTTACCTTGTTTTACGGTATATCCTCATTTTTACTGCAGTGGGGGCATTAACTAATGTTATGGAGAACATTGCTCAGTTCTCTCGATACCTTTACATTACGAATTCGATAGTTTTTCGTGCTAAACGTACTGGAAGAGGAGGACAATACGTAACCAGGTTAAGTTAAATCCATCTTCATACTATTCTCTTCAGAAATATACAAACTACACAATAAAATATCAGAGTTGTCTCTTTAAGGGTTCGGTATATTGCCACCCTCGTGGCACGGCATAAGGTCAAATGTGTGTCGCACGTAGCAGGGATCGAGTATATTGCGTATTATGGGCCCGCTTCCAGGAAAATGTCTGAATTGACCTGATACATAAACCGTATAACTTACCTGTCCCATGAGCTAGGAGCTGTACATGTTTATATTTGCAGTTTTATAGGTTTAGGCGCATTAGGGCTAATTCTCATTATGGCAACCGACTCGCTAATGGACTACTTCTCATTATGGCCACTTCTCATATTGGCTACTTCTGATTAGGGCTACTTCTCTCTTGGGCTAATTCTCACTTGGGCTACTTCTCATTGGGGCTACTTCTCATTAGAGCTAATTCTCATTTGGGCTACTTCTCATTAGGGCTACTTCTCAATATTTGGGAACGTTTATTGAAATAAGTACTGTCTTTATGTATATAAATATGTTTAATTATTCATATGAGATCAATCACATTTTTTAAGAATAAATCAACATTAATTGAACCAATGTAATAGGTAAGTATACAACATTATACTAGTATTAGATACTTTTTGTAATTACTTTAGTATAGTTTGAGACTAACATTTATTTATTTATAACATACCAAAATCAATAGTTAAAGGATAGGTGAACATTACTAGGTGTCAGTCACTTAATTGCTCCTTACTCTCGTAATGGTTATCGTTTACTACACGACAGTTTTTTGCCAGAGTACTATATAACCATAAATCAAGACAATTTTTAAAACAACAAAGTATTTTAAAAACATCGTTTTTAAAATACTTTGCAAAACAGTGGGATCCAAGAATAAACCCTGCACTTCTTAGTTGCTCTGGACAGCCGTCACCGCAGTACCGACGGCGACGCTCTTGAGGGATGGCACCATCGGATAAATGTAAAAATTCTCAGGCGTCCAAGTTTATTTTTATTCTTACAGAAGCTCCGAAAAGAAGCTAAGCATTTCGACTCCAAACCCAAGGACAGTCATATTCAAACAAAAATCGACTTAACAAGTACATTCATTTCGATAATAACTATAAAAGAGTACTTACGAAACTAAAAATTGGTGAAATAACAGTTAGTACATTTTTAAAGAAAAAGACTTTTTACCAGTTTCTTATATAAAGGAATCTAATTAATACTGATAGTTTATTATTGTCTTGATTTATGCTTATATAGTACTCTGGCAAAAAACTGTCGTGTAGTAAACGATAACCATTACGAGAGTAAGGAGCAATTAAGTGACTGACACCTAGTAATGTTCACCTATCCTTTAACTATTGATTTTGGTATGTTATAAATAAATAAATGTTAGTTTCAAACTATACTAAAGTAATTACAAAAAGTACCTAATACTTATAATGTTGTATACTTACCTATTACATTGGTTCAATTAATGTTGATTTATTCTTAAAATAATGTGATTGATCTCATATGAATAATTAAACATATTTATATACATAAAGACAGTACTTATTTCAATAAACGTTCCCAAATATTGAGAAGTAGCCCTAATGAGAAGTAGCCCAAATGAGAATTAGCTCTAATGAGAAGTAGCCCCAATGAGAAGTAGCCCAAATGAGAATTAGCTCTAATGAGAAGTAGCCCCAATGAGAAGTAGCCCAAGTTAGAATTAGCCCAAGAGAGAAGTAGCCCTAATCAGAAGTAGCCAATATGAGAAGTGGCCATAATGAGAAGTAGTCCATTAGCGAGTCGGTTGCCATAATGAGAATTAGCCCTAATGCGCCTAAACCGTTTTATATTAGGTCGGCGAAAAGGTCTGTGCGCGATTAAGGTAAATAAATGGTAAATCAATATGAATTGGAAATTAGTGTATATACTACACGATGCTCATTATACACATTTTGATTACACACTTTCTGCGACCTACGAAATCGTTCTAATAACAATACTTAGGTATTCCCCCGCAGTTAGGCATTCCCATGCAGTGATAATTATATAAATAACAATACTTAGGTATTGTTATATCATTATCACTGCATGGGACTTCTTCATGAACTATGAATAAAATGTTTGCTAGAAAAGATAATAATATATTGCAGAAGGGAGGGGGACGCACAGTTTAACAATTCCAACGATAACAATAGCAATAGCCAGTTCCACCCGCGGTGGTAGACTGTAACCTTAGTCGCGTAATTCGTATAGAAAAAAGATAACCATGGTCCCCACATTGGGGGAAGAGGGTCATCTCAACAAAGATGTTCCCGGGTCTGCCGGGTTCCGAAGGAAATGTCTTGTATAATCTCACCTCCGACAATCAAGAACCCATGGACGGCGTCCGTTTTGGTCGGTTCGAGTCCGACATAATCACCTCCACCGGTGTTGGTGGAGGTGGTATCCGTGGGGATTTTGCGCACGATAAGAAAAAAAGTCGCGTAATTCGTCACCCTCAAATAAAGATGTGGTGGTTCGTAGCATTCTACTTCACCGTGAACTGAGGGACAAATAAACGTTTTGACTTTCTGTTGTTTATATTTCAGAGGGCGAGATGTCCAGATATTTCGGTTACCAGGCTACTGTCTGAACTACTTAGGCCACCCGACACACACAATATCTCTAAAATGAACTTTAAATTCTTATATATTGGTAGAAAAACATCCTTATTACTTTTTCTTTTATTTTTATTTAACATACATAACAACATGAGATGCGTGTTTCTCTCCAAGGTAGGCAGAGACAACATTCTGCCACCTGCTTCTATCCATATACCCACACTTAACTATGACGAAACCGTCCCGCTACACATCAAATAAACGTATTTCATACCAGTTTACATAGATTTATTTACGGAGAAAAGTCATGAATAAGTCGTACTATATTAGTTGATAGTAATAATAGAACGGTTCACAAACCAGGTCAAGCAATCGATAGCGTCTACTGCGCGGTACCTGCACGTTACAACGCTTCCGTCAGAATTCCTCTGCCTACTCTACTTGGGAGATCAGTAGTAGTGCGAACATAAGAACGGTCTACATGAGAATACATCTTCGTTCTTACCTCCGAAAGCCCCATGAAGAGAACCAACGTCAGTGTGTCGTCCGTCAACCAGCAGTGTCGGTACACTGGTGGGTAGACTTGATACTGGGTTTTGGGGACCCCAAAAACACCATACATTTTACACTATTTAAATTATAGAAAAAAAAAGTTATATGCCATTTTGTTGTGGCAGCTATCTTGGATTGATTTTCATAAAACATAGCTAAGAACACTCCCGACTAATTCACCTTTCAAACAAAAAATAGATCAAAATCGATTCATCCGTTCGGGAGCTACGATGCCATAGACAGACCATTGTCAATCATTTTAAGACGTAATTGGTTAACTCTATTTAAATTAAATTTAAAAAAAAAATAGTATATGCATTTCTTAATTCTTTAACTAAGTATATCGTTTATCAGTTGAGATCTGAAAAAGTGAATGTTACGAAGGGTCTCGAACCACTGAGCCACGGAGCCAAGTCTCGCACGTTTGAAATTCTCTATCCAACCATCTTGGAGCGATGCGATGGTGGGACTTGGGAGCCATCTACCGACAATCATACGAACTAACGGACTCAATAAATGATATTACTATCATTTTTGAACATTAATTTTGATAACTGCGCCCAATTATTTGAATTTGCGCGCCCAAAGATTATCACTATAACATATAACGTTTAATTAGCGTGGAAGTCCTTCGTCTTTCCTCGAAAACCTTTTGATTTACTCATCTAGCTGTAAATGTTAATGCTGCCTGTAACCTGTAGCCCTTACAACAAATAACAGAGGAATTTATTTATGGAACGGTAACAAAAGGTTACCGCTCTAGGGTGGCTAATGTAAAGCAGGTACATGAGTGGCCCATCAATCGATGGGTTATTTCGAGCAGATCCGAGGACACGGCGGCGGCGTGCGGCGAATGTAACATTTAATTATTCAGATACTCCGGTTTTGTTTGCCTCCACCTACCAAAGATGACACATTATACCTACGCAATAAACATCCATAGGCCGCGGTAACCACTTTCTACGATTCTACTAATTGTCAATCATTGTCAATTGGATTACAAAAAGCGCCTTTCATTTTGGACTCTACTCATATTACGTTAATGTTCAAAATATTAAATGGCATTATGTATAGTGGATGGAATGATGTAATAAACTCTTTTTCATTTCATGTTGAACTTTAACGTTATATGAATAAAGTCGAAAATACCGTGGCAGCTTTTGTGATTTGTTGATTTGTGATCAGCAGTTGTGTGACTATGATTAACAATAAGTAGAATCGGGGTCCAGGTAAAATTGAACCACGACTGTTCTGTCGACCTTTTGCTTTTTTAATTATAAGCCCTAAAAATGAAGTTGAATCACATATTATTTATACTTAGTTCTTCACGATTGAACTTGTTCACATGTCCAACTTGACTCCGATCGACTTTGGTGGGAGCGATATCCGTGGGGATTTTGCGCACGGAAAAAAATAAAAAAAGGGATGAATGTCCCCGTGTGGGCGCGACGTGTTTAACCCCATCTACCTGTTTGTTTAAAGAGTTTGTTATAAGGTGTCTTGCGCGGGAACGATGATAATAAATAGTACCTACTCGTATTACGCCAAATATATTATTGTTGGACTGTAATGTTTATCAAGACCATCAATAGTTTTGGCTTTGCTTACTGAAGGAATGCTGCTATTCTAGTTTTTTCGACAGATTTACGATGTGACATCGCAGTTTTGCGTACAAACCGTAAATACCACATTTTTTATAAGCTCGTAGTTTTTTTATGACAACGTGAAATAGGTATCGCAAAAAATTATGTGTAGGATTTAAATTTTCTTGAAAATCTAGCTCCCAACTGTTCATACTGAGACTGGTGGTCTATACCCAGACCCAGGCGGCCGGGACAAGACCTCTGCGGACTGCATCCTCGAGGCGTGCCCTCCGCCCCCGGAGCCAGCCTGCCACACCCTGGACCAATGGCAGACCCGGCGCCTCTGCTGCCTGCTGGCAACCATCGCGGCGCGTAACCTTCCACTCAAGCCTTACTTCCAGGACTATGAGCTGGTATGGTATATATATAGGCACTTTTCGGGCTGTCCAAAAACCATAGATTAAAAAGAACCACGCGCTCTATGGTCTCGTTTCGTCCAAGTTCATTGACGGAGGTAGGACACGACGGTATCTCCCGTCCGAAATGAGCTGTCCAACTGGGGAAGTACCTCCGCCCTACAGAAGACCGCGGTCATAATAACCATCGTGATCGTGTTGTGTTCCCGCCGGTAAGTAGGGTAGCCAGAGCTCACTGTACCCTTCCTTCCTAGCCTCCCCACCCCTTCCTAGCTCTCCCCCTTTCTCTTCAGGGTGGGCAGCGCGTGTGTGACACCCTTAGTGTTGCACACGTTCACAGGCCACGGTGGCCGCTTTCCATCAGGTGGGCCGTGTGTTTGTCTGCCACCTACGTAGTATAAAAAAAAAAAAGTTCCATACCGATAAGTATATAACTTCTATATCAGCACGGTTTCGTGCCTTTCAATGAAAGCTGATAATTGCCTCGGCAATCTAAATTCCTGTCCTTATCATTCTGTCCACACACTTTAAACCTATTACCACAACTTCGCAGTGAACCATAGATACTGTCCATTAATTCAAGGTGGCAAAGAACGACGGTCGCATCACGTTCGCGCACTTCGCGCGTATCCTCACCTACATCGGAGTGATCGTGTCTCCCGAGGACTTCAACTTGCTCGTGCGGAAGTTCATCAAGGACTCCTACACGCTGGACTATGTGGAGTTTCTCAAAGCCGTAGAAGCGGTGAAGAAAGAAGGCATACGAGGATTGGGTCCGGTGAGATACCATGGTTTATATGGACGCAATAACAATAGGTGGCATATTCTGATCTTCTTATTCCTCCAGAGAAATTCAATATATTTTAGAGAGGCCATGAGGAATGCCTAATGGCCTCTCTAAATGGGCAGTAGTAGTAGTTTTGCTGATGATATAATTTTACAGTTGTTGGGCTTACAATACAGAGCTGTTTTCTTAATAAGTTGCCACCTTCTGCCGAAACTTCTACATGATTCTACAGAATTTTACTTTACGGGAACCGTTACTGATTTAAAACTTCAGATTAATCACTGTTCTGATTTTCTAATATTTTTACAATTGTTGCAATGCATTGTTAACATCAGTGAATTTAACTGTGCAGGAATACGAAAACCCGAGCGCGGTCATCGACACGACGCTCCCTAAACTGGTGCGACCGGAGATCGACGCGGGGCTGTCCACGGCGCCGCTGGGCGCGTCGGAGGTGTTCCACCCCGCGCTGGCCCCGCGCGCGCCCAGCCGCCAGCTGGTCGACCTCATGCTGAGGGTGCAGGAGTACGTCAAACAGCGGAGCGTCAGGGTCTCCGAGTTCTTCAGGGTACCAACGTTTTCCATCTGTCACGACACCTTCAACCACGCCACAGCTGCGGTAGTTACAGTAGCAGTATTCTCCCACCTATGCTACCGCGGTGATATACTACCTACAAACCTATCTACTTATTTAAATTTTGATTTCATTGAAATTCAATCACTACGTTTTTAAGGATCACACACAATTTCAAAATAGCACATTTACCTACTTTTGTGTTACTAATATTCAACGATATGACTGATTAGGTAAGTACAGTTACCTATTGTACTTATCTAATTTTTTATTTTAAATTCTCCATTGTCATGAAGCCAATTTTCCATAGTTAAGTATGGTCAAATGTTTCACCATGATCGAACAGTCATAACATTTTTATAATCTATATTTTGCAGTTACAAAGAAGTACAGATGTCCTGTATATTTTACTACCTACAGGACTACGATCCTTTGAACAGCGGCCGTATCGCGCCGCAGCAGTTTCGCCGCGCGATGGACACCATCGGCCTGTCCACCATACTTACTCCCGAGGAGACCATTTGCATCATGAGGCACTACGTCGACCCCAACGACCCGCAGAGAGTCTGCTGGAGAACCTTCGAGGATGACTGCGATCAGGGTATGAGCGGCAACTATACGTACTTACCCACTTATTGATAAACTTCGGGAACGTCAATAAGTGCGTTCATGTGCACTCACTGAACAACCATAAGTCAATAAAAGGAACCGTAATCTTCATTTCTCTCGATACCTTTACATTACGAATTCGATAGTTTTTCGTGCTAAGGGTACTGATTAAGCAATCACTCACGATTAGTTAATCTATTAATGGATGCAGGTTAATGGACACGCCTCCACCTGACGGCGGTGGTTTCCACTAAACATAAAATGCGCTTTGACAATGTAACACATCAGCCTATAGCAGTCCACACAGTGTTAAAGTATTTTAACAACGTATTATATTACGTATTACGTACGTAGGCATTCAGGCTCGTCGATCAGTACAGTAACCCCCCTGGTCTGCGTCCCGCGCAGTGTTCACCATCAAGGAGCTGGAGAAGTACCCGGACGCGCTGGCGGGCGCGGCGGCCCACGCCGTGGCGGAGCTGCCCCCGCGCGGCTCGGCGGCCGACCGCGGCGAGGGCGAGGGCGAGGCCGAGCTGGACGCGGCGCAGGCGGCGCTGCTGCGCGTGCGCGCCGCCTGCAGGGAGCGCGCCATCGACCTGCGCCCCGCCTTCTCCGAGCACGACGAGTGAGTGCACCCCGCGCCCCCCGCGCCTCTGTACACCCCGCACTGGACATGAACCCGAGCCTAGTGAGCTCCGGGCCCTGAAGTCCCGGCTCCACGGGGACATGGTATCCGAGTGGGAACGACGACTTGGGCAATCACGCGCAGAGCACGCTGTATTAGCGGCGGTAAGACCCATCATGGGGGACTGGCTAGAGAAGCCACACGGTAGCCTCTCGTACCGGCTGACTCAGGTAATCACCGGGCACGAGTCCGGGTCTGCCGGGGTGCGAGAGATATGTCTTGTATAATCTCACCTCCGGCAATCGAGGACCCATGGACGGCGTGCGTTTTGGTCGGTTCGAGTCCGACATAATCACCTCCATCGGTTTTGGTGGAGGTGGTATCCGTGGGGATTTTGCGCACGATAAAAAAAATAAAAATGTACCTCCCGCACTGACGGGCGGGCCACTGACACGTGTGCGTGCTGCAGGCACAACAACGGGCACGTGTCGCGCGCGCAGGTGCGGCGCGTGCTGGCGCGGCTGGGCGTGCTGCCGTCGGCGGCGCAGGTGCGCGCGCTCGAGGCGCGCTACCTCGACGACACCGGCTTCAGCTACTTCCGCCTGCTGGACGAGGTACCCGCCCACCCTGTACGAGCGCGCCAGGGTCACCTTGCACCGCCCTAAGTACCCGCGCCAATCATGAACACTTTCTAAAGTTATAATATAGGTACGTTCGCACGCCGGATTTAACCAAGGTGAGTTAGTTGCAATGCAAAAAATGTGCAATACACTATCTAACGCTTTGCGCAAGACATAAATGGAAGAGATTTTAGATGAGATTTTAGAGTACCCATGTTTTCTACTGCAGAGGCTACAGCCACCAGATGAATGTTCGATCTCGATTTGAGTGTAGGTAATGTGGTAGTAGGTAAATGTGATGTGTCCAGATGGAGGAGCGCCCGTACGAGAGCGCCACCATCGGCGGCGGCGCGCCCAGCGTGAGCCGCGGCGCGCGCCCGTCGGCCGCCGATCCGCTGCAGACCGACATCGTGCAGATCCTCGCCAAGATCAAGGGCAAGGTACACCCGCCACACGCGTTTGTATTATTGATGTGAACAAACCTTCGGGCCCACTGATAACAATATCAGAGGACATATTTAAACTTTTCCCGCTAAAGTATTACGTAAGTAAACAAACAAAACGGTGAATGCTGTGGAGGCTGTTGTGGGGGTTGTTGTTTTCTCTGCCGCACCATTAAGTTCTGGAATTCCTTACCTTTTAGGCACTACTTTTTGATGTTTTAGGTATTCCAAGTAAGTCATATCTTTAGCGCCATCTAACCGAGCTTCTTCGGAATTCGATTATCACGCTTTGAAAGCTCTCACGCTGGGAACAGTGCCTAACGTAGAATCTGGAAAATACTCCGACAGATAGCAAAAGATATCGCGTACACACACACAATCGCGTGCACAATTTCTGTATAGGTATAGGTATTAGGTAGCATAGTATGTACCTAATGTACCAATCATGTCTGTATATCTAATTAGCTAAATATCTTGTCTTTCAAGTTCATTCTCTGATAAAATGTCACCTAGGTAGTACCTAATCGGTAGGTACTATGTTGTGTTGTATGTCAAAACTCAATATATTATATCGACACTGGTTAAAGAGATCTGAGAGGGTTCGTTCCATGTGGTCAGATGGTGCGCGAGGGCGTGCGGCCGCGCGAGTTCCTGCGCCAGTTCGACCGCAACAACGAGCTGATCATCCCGCGCGCCGACTTCTACCGCGGACTCGCCTCCGCCGGCCTGTCGCTCTCGCCGCTCGAAATGGACACGCTCATGGAAGTGTTAGTACCGTTTTTACTCTCCATCGGTGCTTACCTAGGACTTCGCACGGTCTTGCGCATCCATGATAGTAGGTACTCCCATTGGTACGCATGACATTCTTCACGACGACAAGCCAACATTTTTTGGAGACCGGGCCCAAAAGGCGGGATGGCCAGACATTTGTGTGACCTAAGTGGTGCATACGTGAATACTTTGACCAAATGGTGAAACCAAAGAGTCAGATCTGTAGAATCCGAAATCGTTAACCATGGACGGAAGTACAAGACACAAAACGTATTGTCAGATTTGTCGGAACAGCTGGATAGATTCCCTTAGAGCTTAGTTTACTTAATGTAAACCACAAAAGTGGATACGGGTACGGGTCGCAAAATTCACAGGAACTTACCTTCTTAATGCCGGAAGCAAAAAGTGTATCGAAATTCAATGTGAAAGAATGCAGTTTTAAGAACGTCCACGAACGAACGTTTTTTTTCCGTCATATAAGTATATGCATTATAGGTAATATCTACATAATCACATGATAGGAATGCTTCAGTGAGGGTTGTCAATGTTGTTCCAGTTTCTGCGCGCCCAACCGGCGCCGCTACATCGAGTACGAGCGGTTCTGCAACGTGGTGGGCGAGGCGCTGACGCAGGGCGGCCTGGAGCGCGCGCCGCTGCTGGAGCCCGTGCCGCACGTGCCCACCATCGACACGCCGCTCAACTTCCTCAACTTCGAGGAGCGCCACATCGTGTCCATGGCGCTCAAGAAGCTCTCCAAGTACCCCGACCAGCTCTCCAACATCATGGAGGTTTTCCAGGTGAGTAGTCGTACTCTGCATACAGTGCATACTGTTCTATAGAATCGTCGACAAATCAGCGAAGCTTAGAAGAATATACGAGTACGCGTTCCTATGTGTCGTGTGAGGATAGCACGGGGGGCTACGGTGGTGGACAAGCTCGAATTCACTAATCATAGATTATTTAAAAAAAAACAAAAAGCCACGTTTCTCTCGCGCCTTAGTTTTTTTTCACCACTTAGGTGACAGACAAGCACACGGCCCACCTGATGGGAAGTGGTCACCGTGGCCAATGGACGTTTGCACCTTCTAATGCCCTTCTTGAAGAACCCCATGTTGTAGTCGCTTGGGAAAACCACGGCAGGGAATTCATTCCACAGCTTGAGCGTGCGCGGGACGAACTTCCTTTCATACCGCACAGTGCGCACCGTTTCTGGTCGTAGTGTGTGAGGATGAACTCCCTCTCTATGGCGAGCGGTGCGTTGATAGAAAGTAGGTGTGGGCATCACGTCAAACAATTCTTCTGAACACAAGCCATTACACAGGCGGTAGAACACACACAGTGAGGCGAAGTCCCTCCTGATGTTCAGAGGTTCCACACCACCCGAGAGTATGGGATTGTCGACGATCCTCAGCGCTCGTCATTGTACCGAGTCGAAGGGGTCAAGCTGTCATTCAGGCGCCCCGGCAAAGAGGTGACATCCACCTTAGACCTTAGTTAGATCCACCTTATGTGATGTGGCGCAAGGTATAGTTACCTTTATCCAAAGGTACCTACTGTTTGCTGATCGAACTGTGTGATGTACTGGGAAAGTAGGACTGCCAAATTAGAGAATAATTACACTTGTGTGCGTGTGCGCAGGACATGGACCGCGAGAAGTGCGGCACGGTGCCGGTGGTGTGCGTGGAGCGCGCGCTGTGCATGCGCTCGCTGCTGGCGCTCGTGTCGTCGCGCGAGCGCGCGCTGCTCTACAAGTGCTTCGGCTACAGCCGCGGCTGCGGCCTCGAGGTACACACATCCCTTTCACACACATTTCACCAGATTACTACTGATACCTACCGACACCTCAAGACAGGAGTTGTTGCACGCTCCTCCAGGCATCTTCATACAACTCCAGAAAAATACCTCCAGGCACACACCTCCAGTAAACTTCCAGATATATAACTCCTCACTCCTCGGAATACATGAGGAGGGGTCAGGAGGCCCTGATACCTTCAGACACACGTCCCAACCTCTGGTTTTTATTAGCTAAAATACTATTTCCCATTGGTTAAATGCGATAGAACTTATTACTTAACCCTGTTGTGACACTCCAGGTGAACTACCGCGCGTTCTGCAAGGCGCTGGACGTGCTCCACGCCACGGCCAGCTCGCAGCCCTGCTGAGGCGCGGCCCTCCCACCTGTATACCGCCGTTCGTTACTGATTGTGATTTTTGTCCTATTAGTATACAAGTGCAAAGGAAACCCAAGTGTTTTTCTTAGTATTAGTAGTAAGGTACAACGTAGCTTCACCAAAATACCACGTTCATTGAAACAGAAATCCTATGAGGAACGCTTGGAAGTTTTAAAAATTACAACTCTAAAAGCACGCAGAGACAGAGGTGACATGATAGAGACTTTCAAGATCTTAAGTGGACATTACGACATTGATGACTTTGACAAATTGTTCACACGCAACAATAATAACCACCTCAGAGGCCACCATCTAAGACTATCCACCAGCTTCTCGCATAACAATCCACACAAAAACTTTATAAGTAATAGGGTAGTGAGAGAGTGGAATAAGCTACCACATGATGTTGTGACAGCCCAGAACATAAACCAATTCAAAAATAGATTGGACCAATACCTGAACCAAAAAAAGTAAACACTAGTGGGCATAAGCAGGATACGGGCATTATCAGTTGTTTCGACTGCCTGCCTGTTTATATAATAATAATAATAATAATAATAAGTAGGTAGGTATTTTCCACGACCAGTAAGAGATCCCCGTGTCCATTATAATGGCAGGACCAAGTCTTGTATTCTGTCAATTCATATTACAGTGTTTAGTACTAAATTGGTACTATTTGCTACCTTTCGTAAAAAAAATTGTACCTCTTCTATTTCAAAGTTATATTTAAAACAGTCTGGTCCCGCCATTATAACGTTATAATGGCGGGACCAGACTTGTATCGGCCATTGTTAGCTACGATTATCTTATGAATATTTAGTACCTATTTAATACTCTTGAAAAATGCTTAAAAAGTGTGGCTGGGTGCAGCATGTACTGGGCTGTTGTATTAAAACACTGATCCCGCCATTATAATGTTTGGTCCTTTCGTAAATAAACGTGTAACGGTCTATTATTTATAAACTTTATTAATATAGATATTTAGTACCTATTTGCTACCTTTTTAAGACAAGGTTCACAAGAGTCGGTCTTTCATTAACATTAAGTAATTAAAATTTTAATGTATGTACTTAGTACAATAGTGATGGGCGATGAATCATCGTGACCACGTACTATAAATTACTTAATACTTTCACGGCAAATAAAATGTTACCTATATTTAATAAAAAGTGCGACCGATAATGTATCTGCTGAAGACTGAAAGAAGGTAATAACCAAATACAAAAAAGTTATGGAAGATGATTGGGAGCGGGATGATGATTATTAAATATAGGTAACATTTTATTTGCCGTGAAAGGCTGTGTTGTGTTATGTCTGGCAACGTTTTCGATCAAGTATATTCAAATATACTGGGTGGCGCAAAAGTACGGGCACTAAAGAAAATACCTTTATTTTTTTTATATGACATTTTCTGTCATTCTGTTGTTGAAAATTATGTAGTGAACAAATGTAAAATACACTGAAAATAAACATGGACCGTTTTACTCCCCAAGAACGTGGAATAATTGTGTCAATGTTCTTACGGAATAATTCATCAGTGATAAGAACACAACGTGAATTTCGTCGACGATTTCCCCACCGTCCGGCACCGATTGGTCGCACAATTCGACGCTTTGCCACACGCCTTGAAGCAACTGGCTCAACATTGGATAGACCTAAGTCTGGGAGACCAAGAACAGGCCGTTCAGCTGAAAATATCGATGCTGTGCGCGAAGATGTGGAAGAGTGTCCAGAAACATCAACGAGGCGACGTGCCACGCAATTGGGCATTTCCAGACGGACCCTGCAGCGTATTTTGGTGAAAGACTTAAAGATGTTCCCGTATAAAACTCAAATGACTCATCAGCTGCTGCCTGCTGACCACCGAGCTCGTCTAGATTACTGCCAGCGCGTCATAAACCTCAACCTTGAAGAGGATGATTTTCCTTCAAAATTGGTTATGAGTGACGAAGCGCATTTCCATCTCTCAGGGCATGTCAATAAGCAGAATACTCGGTTCTGGGGCACTGATAATCCGCGCATTATTCAAGAAACACCTCTACACCCACTAAAAGTTACTGTATGGTGTGGCATCTGTGTTGACAGAGTGATCGGACCCTATTTTTTCGAAGACGCTGGAGGCAATGCGATAACTGTCACTGGAGAACGCTACAGAACCATGTTACGTGAGTTTTTGATACCCAGTTTGAACGAATTGGGGCTGGAGCACATCTGGTTTCAACAAGACGGCGCTACGGCACACACAGCGCGCGACACTATGGACTTAGTGAGGGACGCTTTTCCAGGCCGAGTTATCTCTCGTTTTGGCGATTTGTCTTGGCCTGCAAGATCACCCGATCTGACCAGTCCAGACTTCTTTCTTTGGGGTTTTTTGAAATCTCGGGTGTATGTGAACAAGCCACAGACTCTCGCAGCTCTAAAAGAAAACATTCGTCAAGAAATAACGAACATATCGCAGGAAGTGTTACGGCAAGTTATGCAAAATGTCATAAATAGGGCTCAAATGTGTATCAACTCTGGAGGTCACCATTTAAAAGACATCATATTTAAATCCTAATGGTACGAAATTTAATGGTACAAATATACATTTAAAAAAACCTAAATCTAATTTTCTAATTTAGAAAAAATGTTATAGCCGAACCAAATAGGGTCTTTACTTTTGCGCCACCCAGTATATTACTGTTATGTATGATTTTAAAATACATAATAAACTTAAATGTTAAAATAATATCAAAACATATTTATTTAAAATAATATGCATAGTGGTCACGATGATTCATCGCCCATCACTAATTGTACTAAGTACATACATTAAAATTTTAATTACTTAATGTTAATGAAAGACCGACTCTTGTGAACCTTGTCTTAGAAAGGTAGCAAATAGGTACTAAATATCTATATTAATAAAGTTTATAAATAATAGACCGTTACACGTTTATTTACGAAAGGACCAAACATTATAATGGCGGGATCAGTGTTTTAATACAACAGCCCAGTACATGCTGCACCCAGCCACACTTTTTAAGCATTTTTCAAGAGTATTAAATAGGTACTAAATATTCATAAAATAATCGTAGCTAACAATGGCCGATACGAGTCTGGTCCCGCCATTATAACGTTATAATGGCGGGACCAGACTGTTTTAAATATAACTTTGAAATAGAAGAGGTACAATTTTTTTTACGAAAGGTAGCAAATAGTACCAATTTAGTACTAAACACTGTAATATGAATTGACAGAATACAAGACTTGGTCCTGCCATTATAATGGACACGAGATCCCCTCAAGTCTTCTGAATTGTCGGTGGCCTACCTTAAACTACTAACAGACGCTCCGATTTGGTAGGCCCCGACCACCCGACCGCATTCTTTTTTTTCTTTTGGGGCATAATGTAGCTGCTGAAACTATAGCGGCTATCGCTTGCTTTGAAAGCAGATGGCATGACCGCATGACGTCTGTAGTCCGTAGGTACTACACTACTGATACTACAGATACTACAGACAGCTACAGTGCGTTGCGTGCTACAGAACAAAGGCAACTGATGGTTAGCTGGCCGACCGTCCGTCGTCATCGGAACGTCTGTGGCAGTTAGTTGCTCGACCGGGATTTGGTTGGTGCCAACTAAATCGGAGCGTCTGTTAGTTATAGTCGGATTTTTAATAAGACGAAGCTACCTGACCTTTACTGGGTTGCAAGTTTTTTTGATGAAATAAAAATAGTGTAGTGACAAAGTGAATGATTATAATAGGTCTTTACATATTTAATTTTTTACATAATTTATTTAATTTGGAATAAGATTGAGATAGGTATGCGTCATAATATTTTCGTCAATGGAAGATGCGATACTTACCACGCCGGCCGCTAGTAACTTGGGTTTGGGTTTTCTAGTAGGTATTTATAGCTTTCCTAAAGACGCGCTAGATGGCGCAGTCGGCACTTTTGGTAAGAATAGTGTGGTACCTATCAGTTCCCTATGATTTATTGAAAAAAAAAAATCATCGGTTTTCGGAGCAAATTATGTCCAGCCTTGTCCACATCTAATCTTCAAGACCATCTAATCCATTGATTTCGTAGTAGGTATAGGTATATTGTAAAATAAAATTCTTTGGTTTCCACAGCTATGAACAGCACACCGTGATCGCATATTGAATAGGTATTACTTTACGTATTAGGTACGGTACCGAATACCAAGAGAATATTATATTGGTATTTACTCAGCCTTCAATCAAATTCAGACATTCGGTCAGTTCCTTCTTGCCACAATTGAATTGACCTCCACGAAGCAAATTAAAAAGTACCAAAAGCTATGCTAGCGCCATCTCCTGATAATTTTGAAAACCAAATTATATATCTACTTGAAAACTGCTCATTCACACCCGCTGTAATGCAATAACAGCAACTACCTACCTACCTACTTCCCAAATAAGCCAGGCGGTGTGGTTGAGACTGCGAGATTTTTTATTCTAGACTTCTATTCGTTGGGAATCCGCGTGGGTAGGTACCCTGTGTGGAAACACTATCTACTTAGGTACCAATGCATTCCTCGTTACAAATCCACCTTATTCTTTGTTCTCATTTTCTACTAAGTAGGTAGTTTGGACAGAAATAAAACATGAATCTGTCTGCTGATGCGGCCAAGAAGGTACCTGGACAGCACCACACTCGGGTTCTAGGTGGATTAGTTATACCAACCAGTCAATGGAGCTAGCAGGAATAAGTGGAAACTGGCAAGTCTCCCACGACCATCAACTGCGGCTGTACGAGGTTTACTGGTACCTTAGTTGTGTTACATTTACATACCTGTCTACTACCTGGTATAACAAAATGCAATCTTGATGTTTTTATAATTTTTAATACACTCATCTTGACCAGACCAAAACATTATTCAATGTGTATGTTTATTGGATATGTAGGTAAGGAAAGGCATGGATCAGAGGATGTATGTCTTCGCTTATTATACCTTTTGTGCAAGCACATCAGTGGACAACGGCACATTTCATGATATAAACACAGACAAAAAGTCAATATTTTATTTACACATTTGTTTTATTAGACATACATTTGTATATCTCGCAGTTTTGTTCATGACCGATTACTTAGTCTAAAAATTTAATTTCATTCCTAATCAATGGAAGAAACATCTAATTTGTATAAAATACATGATTCTGATTGCTCAATCTTTTACCAAATTAAAGTACAAAACTACAATTATCTGCGATGAGATCCAGATCAACTGACAGAGTGACACAGATGGGGCGACTCTACACTTTCACACACACAGGCACGCACCACTTACGCGCACACACGCTCTCGTCACAAGACGGCTCGCCGGCGTACAGGGACTCGTTACAATTTTTTTAAGCTCTGTATTATAATTAACTATTACTTCTACAGTTCAGTACGTAAGGTAAATTTCAAGACAAATGTCAATCAATATCTAATCAATCTGCAATAATACTCAGTGAATCTATAATCCATACTATATTATATTTAATTTACGCTAGAGCCGAACGAAGACGGCCATATCGCAACTGACAGTATTTACCCTTAAAAAATCTTCTTAAAATGTTATCAATTACTTCCTTAAATTAATTATGTGGAATGAAATGACGCGCCCCCTGCGCGGCGAGGCGAGGCGCGGGGGACACTCATGACCGGTGACTTAACCTGCGGACAACAAGCAAACGGCCGGCTCAGTACTGCGCCACGCGGCTGCGGCAGGGACAGGACAGGGTCGGGCGTGGACAAGTGGACTGCTCACCTCACTATTGGACTGAGACGACTACGGGCAGGTACTGGCGTTAGTAGGGCTGGTGCCTCTGGTTGGCGCGCCCGCCGCCGCCGCCTCCGCGCTGCTTGCCCCCCTGGTACCCGGCTGTAACGTCACGCACTTGTAGCGCCGAGCGCGAGGACCGCGACTCGCACATGCAATCAACGCACCGACACAGCGGTGCCACATATCGGGGGACGATCTCATTCTAAATATAGCGCCCGACCCGACCTCGCGTGCGGGTCGGCCGGTCGGGTCGGTCGCCATACGTGACTAGTGACTAATAAATGAGGCAAATCAATGTACTCAATACACACAAAAGCACGCGTCGTCGCACGACTCGGGAGGCGCTTCGGTCGCACGGCACCTACACAGGTCTGTCATTAGTGTGAGTTACGGAAAATAAGTAAGAGATCGAACCGTATCGCGACCAGCCGACGGTGAACCGAATAGGTAACTTAACAATTTTGACAACGAATCGGAAGGTAACATCGTCCGGTGATGCAGGCCGTCAGTGCGGGCTCATCGTTAGCTCCGAAGCGATAGTGTCATGCGACCCCGGCGCGGTGGCGGCCTACTCTACAGTACAGAACAGTACAGAACAGTACAGAACAGAACAGAACAGAACAGAACAGTACAGACAGGACAAGGCAGTACCTTTGCCGCGCGGAGCCGCGCGCGCGCCGTACCCGCCCTCGTACCCTCCGTACCCGCCGTAGTCTGCCCACAACAAAACATTATGTCACTAGGGCCTCGGCCGCGGCCGCCCAGTCCAGGAGTGTTAGACATTGCGCGGTAAATACGAGAAACGAGTCGAACCGGCACACTGGCTAGCGGTACCGTCGCAGCGACGTCACGTTCTTGAAACAAACTCTCGGAAGTCAACGCCCGGGGTCCGCGACCCGGCGTCGTTGACCTCCGTCGGATCGCCTTTCATGATACAATGAACTTTATCTGCGGAAACTCCCAGTGTTTTCGTATTGTTCTTATACAATAATTTTGACAATTTGTCTAACTATCCTGGACTACTACTTTTCAACCGACTTCAAAAAAGTTTCAAGCCCTCCGAAAACATCATTAGGTAGGCATAAATCAGGGATTGATCACCACATTGCCATAAATTCCTCAAAGGATCCCCCACATCATTCTGGTCCAGATCTCAATCAAATCTATGACAAAATCATGAATCCACAATTTGGAAAGGCAGCGTGCACCAAACATGGGCTAATTAATTCGGAATTTAGGTTCATTGAAGTCGGTTTCCTTTTATAAAAAATAATTATTTCTTAAGTTGATTGATTACTAACTTGCTATCATAACTTGGTTAGTTCACTTCTCTGGTAATTATTTTATATATACTAAACTGAATATATACTGAATGTATATACCTATTTTTAGTTCAAGGAAAATTATTGCATGCGATTAGTAAATAGGATGTAGGTATTGAATGACGTAATGAAGCATCGGTGAGTCAGAAAGGGCAGGGAGTGGACTAGGGTGGCATATGGAAACACATTGAGAATTTTTGTAACAGTGCTTTATTCAAAAGCTTCATCATATCTTTATCACTTTCACAATGTCTCTCCATATTTACCCCATTTCCCAAATGTAGCATGTAGCGAGAGCGTCGTTAGGGTAAAAGTTTTACCGTGAACAGAATTAATAGAAAAACTCTAGCAACATGGCTACATATGTCAAAAGTGGTATTACAAACGAACGCTTATAAACATAAGGCAGGTAACATACATATGTACAGAATATAGTTATACCCGTTGAAACAATGATAAAGAGCGATAGCCGAATGGGCAACTGCACTACGAGCTAGGCGCGAGCCAGCGCCCGCGCAAATAAACAAATATGCAACTAAATATGATTTAGCAAAGTTATATGAGATGATTAATCCTAGTTCTCAAAATTTAGACAGAGCTGCGATTATATTCAGATTATACACTGTCGCCTCGACAACATTCACTACACATTATCTCGATAGAACATTAAATATATAGAAAAATAAATATTTTCCTACACACTAAATTAAATACCTAAGCTTCGCGTGATGTCGATCTCCTCGTAAAATAAACGTTCACTATAATGTAAATAGGCATATCTCGAGGACGGAGACTCCCGGCGCCCGCCTCCCTACGCTTACATCATATCCTAGGATCAGGTAACATCAGTCGAGGTAATGTGTCGGTGAGCGGGCTAGCGGGGGCTCGCCACTATACTAGTACTGCTTGCCGCGTTTACCGTAATTGGGGTATCCGGAGTAATCGTAACCGCCGTAGCCCCCGTATCCGTCGTAGCCGTAGCCGCCGTAGCCGTACCCATCGTACCCGCCGCCGTAGCCGCCCTGCCCGTAGCCGTACCCGCCGTAGCCCCCGTTGCCCCAGGCGCCCTGCCCGCCGTAGCCGCCGCGCCCGCGCCCGCCGCGCGCGCCGCGCCCGCCGCGCGCTCCCCGCGCGCCCAGGCCCCCGGGGCCGTCGGGCTTCGGCGTGGCGCGCTTCACGTCCACCTGCGGAGAGACCATGGGGTTTGTGAATCGGCGGACAGCTCACTGCGCACGCGCGAGTGCTTAGTTGTCGTCAGATTTGTGGGTGAAGTTATCTTCAATGTTTAATCAGAAGCAGAACTGTAACAGATCATCATATCTGTACAATACATGTGAAGGGGATTTTTCAAATACTAACCTCCTTTCCGGAGATGGTCTGTTTGGGGGTCTTGAGTAGTTCGTTGACCACCTGCTCAGATTCAAATGTGATAAAGCAGAATCCCTTCCTCTGGTTCTTTGTCTTATCGAAAGGCATCTCTACCTCGATGATCTGTAATAGACAAAAAATCTTTAGTACTGCAGATTATAAATCAGACTAGAGAAAAATATTGTATGCTTTGATCAGTGGCCCGGGTTCCTCTTCAAAGATTTCTAGAAGGAATTATCTCACCATTACCGGATTTGTCATCATAAAAAAAAGATAACAAGACTAACAACAGGTAATAAAAGGACACTTACAGTACCAAAGTTTCCGAAGAAGCTTTTGATCTCATCGTCAGATATTTCACTACTTAAGCCACCAACAAAAATCTTCCCATGTCTTGCTTTAGCTTTTTTGGGGTCCACTTTCTTGTTGTTGATTGTGTGTTCACCGGCAGCCATGACTTTGTCTATGGAGTCAGGTGCCTTGAACACAATGAAAGCGAATCCTCTTGATCTACCCGTATTAGGGTCAGTCTTGACATTGATGCTCTCGATTTCACCATAAGCACTGAAGTGATCGCGTAATTCTTCTGCAAATACAAAATTATTATTAATATGGAGTTCCATACTATAAGTATCTCTACTTATTAAAACATACTATTCAGCAGTGTGGGTAAAGGTTTCTACAATAAATAATCAGAAGCAGAACTGTAAATAAATCATCATTTTCTTGGAAAGATAGTTATGTTAATTGATAGTAGCATGAAATAGACAAGTATGAAGGGAAAAGTAGATGCTATTAGGGTTATTACATATAACAAGTTGATACTTACTATCTGTAGTCTCCCAGCTCAGGCCCCCAACAAACAGTTTTCTGTGAACATTGCAATGTTTATCATTAAAATATCAGAAATGGATAATGCAGACTCGTGTCTCGATTTAGAAACTGACTTAAAAATTACAATTGATCATTTAACACTATGCAGTACTTGTTTACAGTACTTTACAGCTACTATTTTTGTCAAAACAAACTCCAAGCACTGCAGCAAATGAAATAGACAACCTGTAAGTTACACAAAGCAAGAATTCTGGAAATTTTACATTATAAATTAAGACAACGAAACAAGATGTTACAGTGATATCGCAAGATTTGAAATTGGCAAGTGTAATCGAGGCCCAAAATTAAGTGGCCCATACAATCTAGTCAGTTTGGTCTTTTACTTTAGTGTGAGCCCAGCGGATATATACCATGACGTCCTCCGGCGGCGGCTGCGGCGGCGGCGCAGGCTCACCCCTGCAGAGAGACACAGCGTTAGTAGCGCCAAACTGACCCGCCCCGACGCCGATTGGTTCGCCGGCGACCCCTGCCGCCGGCGAACCAATTACACCGATTTGAAATCTTGCAACGACCTACGTTTTACCGCGCTACCGCTAACCTAGGAACGGCGGATGGCCGCTCAGGAGACATAACTCACGAACCACAAGTATGCTAACGAACGCCGAAATCAAAAATCAATAACTGATCCGAGCCGGTGCCGGGTGCAAAAGAGACGCGCAAATAGACGCCATTTTACTTCATGCGGCTCGGAGAGAATCTAAATTTAATATTAGACCTGGAAAGTTTCTGAAATAAAAACTATAACTTCAAAGTTTGAACTTAATTGACAGGGAGCGCGCTGCAAACATGAAATGCTACAATTTTGAAAAGATCTTCACGATTAAAACAGATTCGAGCGGTATGTCGATAAGGATAATGGCAGACGCGCCGCCATAATGGCGGGTCGGATAAAGTGCAGTAATTATACAACTCGTTAAGTATTACTGGTTAAGTATAAACTGTGAATAAATAACATGATAGAAGTAAGATCTATTGCGCAATATTAAAGTCACTGAATGGTAATAAAACATGGAATAACCGACGATACCTGTCATCATCGCGTCCGGGGGCTTCGGCACTATTATCTTGCTGTGAATCTCCACCACCATTCTCTGCATTTCCATTTAGCTGTTCAGTAACGTCTTGTGCAAAGTTATCGTTATTGGCCATGACTTTTGTTTAGGCTAAAATTAATAATAAACTTAAATCTAAGGTCCACGCGACCTCTAACACCGAATGCCAAATGCAGAAGAATGAAAGGAAGTGCGTGATGAGTCGGCGCGAAACGTGCCGTTATGTTGGCTACATCCACAGAGACGCGGTTTTTTTTGCAAACAAAGCATCCCTACTACTGCCGACAACCAATCACGACAAAGTAGCTGGAAGAGGTCAATGGCGTCTATACCGTTAATGACAAAGATAGATATACGACTTGCATGTAAAGGAAAGAGATAAGTATATGAACATTCAATGAATCAATAACTTTTAGCCAACATCAGGACAGAAAATTTACCGCGTATATTTTTTCCATGGAGAAGGGAAGCGAGTGAAGGAAGCTAAAGTTTACTTAAATAGTCAACCGAAACTTATGAATGAATTAATCAATTACAATTAACAAATTATGAAATTGATTATATATAGCTATATAAATAATAATTTGCAATCTGAACGAATAAATAACATTACTGGATCAGAAACAGATTTAAAAGACCATTTCGTAGTCATTTTTTACATAAAATAATACAAGGTACAGTACAAGGAAGGGACAAGGGAATTAGTACAAGGTCTTAGATGAATTAAAAAGCATCTAAGTACAAGGTACTATTCACCCATAAGATTAGGCATCTTACTTAGCCTAGGATCTTCAAAAATCTAGGTCGATTATCGGTTTAATTACTTGGTAATTAACGTTATTAATCGCAATCGTCCTCATCACAACAGAGTCCTGTCCGGTGGGTCGCAGTTTCGTTTGCCTTCCACTCGGATCCAGAGGTTGAGAAGTCTACCTATGTAAAAATAACTTTCTTAGTTGGCTGAGCATCTATTTAAGTTTCACAGACACGTGCTTCCGAAATAGAATGTAATGAAATGAAACAGAATTTAATCTACTTATATTTTATTGTTATGTAAAACTTACAAAAATAAACTAATATTTATCGAGCTTGTAGGTACGTTCCATATTAAAATAACTTATACGTCAAGTATGTAATATCGCTAATCAAATTAATATTATTACTTCAACATAGTAAGGCGCATTACAGTACGAGAGCTCAGTGGTACTACGTATAAAGTACGAAAAACAAAAGTAACCCCACGTTTCATCGTTTATAAACAGCAGCTTGTCCTGACCTTTGTGTATTATTGATTATTATTATCATACAGAATAGGTACTCCTACATGAGGCCCTTGACTAAGGCTGTGCTAAGGCGGCCAACCGTTCTTCATTGGGTGGACTGTGTAGTAAAAATCGTTCTTGTTGCTTTCATTTATTTCATATGGCCTTATCTTGTTTGTTGAAAGACATCTCGATGTTACATTCTATGTCTGTATGTCTGTGAGGTCTGTGGTGACATCATCACTATCACTACATAGTATAAAACAAAGTCGCGTTCTCTGTCCCTATGTCCCTTTGTATGCTTAAATCTTCAAAAGTACGCAACGGATTTTGATTCGATTTTTTAATAGATAGAATGATTGAAGAGGAAGGTTTATATGTATATAACATCATGCTGCAACCAACTGGTGCGGAGCAGAAGTGAAAAATGTTGCAAGAACGGGGTGACGGCGACGCAGACGCGCGTTGTCGCGTGTCTGCGTCAAGTTGCGCGGGTCAGCTAGTAAAATAATAACTTACAGCTGTTAAGATATTCTTTTAGTCCGATATTAGAAATTACCCACGATTTCATCCTGAAGGTCAATAGGAACGACAAAAGATTTTGAAATGCAGTTACAAAACCTGGGTATACTATTTACAAAAAAAAACCTTTTATTTCTGTAACAAATTAAACTTTAACGAAGCTTATACGGTAGCATATTTCTGACATTTTTGTAATACGCGCAGAAACAGGTCGTCGCGCCTAGGTAATCAAATGTGTAATCGTACGTAATCGTTAGTAATAGTCGTATATAGTCACACAAGTGAAAAGTGTAGTGTCACGACGTTAGTTGTCACAGTAAACAAAATACCTACACGATTTACCCAGAAGTGACGTCATTTTAGCATGGTTTGAGGGAACGCTATTAAAACTCCACTTGGATGGATTCGTAGTGGGTAATAGTTGATTAATAAATAAATTATTATTATGAGAATTGACCCATTTCAACATTTTCAACATATTAACCTGAAGCAATACATCACTAAGTACGAGATTTTATGTGGTTTTAGGAAAGCGCTCGACTCGACTAATACAGATCGATTACTACTGTTTTTTTATAGAGCGAAAATTTGTATTTTTAACTAGTTTTGCTTTATTTTTTCAGGAATAAACAGAAATTATACCGGATTGGATCGGATATATATAATATTAACGTATTATGCAGCAAGATATTACGAAAACACGAATGGGTTTTGTGCAGTTTTGTTAATAATATCTACGCGTCCATACGGGCTCGAAACTAATATTTCATTGTAATCGTGGTTTATCATTCATAAAATTATAATATTCCTCGAATATACTCTTACTTAGAAAATGTAAATGAAAAATATATACTTTTTATGCTAAAAGTTAAAAACTAGAAAAAAAATAAAATCATTTATTTTTACATATGGTAATACAGTCACTCATTGACACCCGAACGGTGAGGTAGGCTCTTTTTCTGTTTTTAGTACTTATTTATTGTGAAAATTACGCGATTTTCGTGATAATTCGCTGGCGATTACACCACTTTGATGCCTAAATTTTACTGAGGTACGTATCTTTTACCTAAATTATGTAGTAAGAACGAGATAAATGCATTATTTTGATTGTCGGCGGACGTATTTCTTTTAAAGGTTAATCCTCAACATTTTACTGTTTTATTAGCTACACGCATCATAGGAGCTTACTGGCACCTTTATTGTCATATTTAGTTAATTTTTTCGTTAACTTGTGAGTATTTATGACATTTACCAGTTTTTGTGTAACAAAAGAACCTGATAGATGGATTGGAGTCGCCATGCGTGCTTTGACAATACGATCTGGGTTCAGTTCTTAACCGCTAGAAAAACAGAAGTGTTAAAGGTAATGTTTACTTTACGCGTCTACTTCGTGTATGCGCACCAGCTGGGCGAACATTCGCAGTGTGTTTACTATCCGAGATCTTAGTAACGTTTGTGATCTGAGGTCTGTATGTCAAGATAAAAATTGTATTAAGCCGCGTTACATGTCCATCACAGCACTACACTTGTCGGTGCTCGAGGGTATTAGTCATTAATATTACTGTACATACTCGAGTGTATCAAGACAAGTGCATATTATCTGCACATAAGAGTGCCAAGCAACTATGCATGGCTTATTTTTTCAACAATATACAAAACATCATAGTAAACAATGTTATATTGCCAATCATGTGCACTAATTTTATTATAGAATTACCATGTGCTGTAATTGATTTATTGAAATCCTATTATTAGGGGTTTTTCAAAAGACAGTGACACAAAAGTCTTGACAATAAGTATATTCTATCTTGTTATAGATTTCCGAGCCTAAAGCCTTTATTCTAGAATGAAACTCAGTCCGAAACTTGATTTATCTGAGGTATAATTGAATAGACATTGTCTATATTTATACTGTTGATAAATATATTGTTATGTCATTACTTATATCTATATAACTAAAATAAACAATTTCTTTGCTATTGTATTGCTATACACCTTGAGATGTGCGAGTTCTAGGGGAATAATAAGTTCATAAGATTGTTGTTATGCATGTTATTGGTTGAAGGTGTACAGTTCATATTTCTATCACAGACATTCTGTGCCTGTCGCAGATACTTGTGTAGGGTCCTGTAATAGTGAAGTGCTCTTTGACAGTTGGCTTGTCCAAGCTCAAGCTGTGCCTGTGACAGTATCAAATTAAAGCTATCTCTTTTTTCACTCTCTTTTACCTTTTTTTCCATTGCTAATAATAATTTTTCTTTTGTCTCAGTAAGTCTAAAGTGTATATCGCCTCTTTGCTTCTATAATGTGTTATCTCGAAAACTGTGATTTTACAGGAGAGTGATTTTAAACTTACAAAATAAAACTGTGACAAAACTAATAACTTTTTTATTGTCGATCCTTAATTTATTATTTGAGATGTTTAATAAACTATCGGAGTAGTTCTTAAAACCCTGGCAATTTGAAATTTTAACGTAAAATTAGCATCAATTTAAAAAAAGGGGAACATATATCACGTTTTTCTTGCAAATAGTGAGTATTATGAGTGTTACAACCTGAGTCGTCACGTTGTTGATGATATTACGTTTCTTATGACACTGAGTTTTGCCACAAACAATCATTGTTGAAATAAAAACTTTTGGTTTCGAGAATATTTTTTTATTAGAAAGAGGGAAACTACAACCACACTTAATAATTAATTCTATAAAAAATAACACAAATTAATACTATAAATAATCACAATTGGTAGGCCTAATGAAAATCGCATTTGACTTCTATATTACAGCATATTTAGGTTAATATAAAATAGTTATACCTAAAAACAATCAGTCTTCGGCAGCAATAGTTTCTAAAAAATCTAACAATTATAACATTCATCATCATCATCCTTGCGTTAGTCCCGGTCGTATTCGAAGCCTTCGCCTCGGCGTCCGGGGTCTGCTTTCCGGCTTTTTCTCATCCACTTCGCACGGTCTGGTGCATCCATGGTGGTGAGTCCATTGGCACGCATGTCATCCTCTACGACGCCAAGCCAGCACTGCTTGGGTCTATTCCTCCTACCGGGACCCGGTGGAGGTGTCATGGCCAGACATCTGTTACCCACGTAGCCGGGTGGTCGTCGCTGAACATGGCCGTACCAGCGAAGGCGACTCTCCTGCATTTTGTCTGCAATGTCATGGAAATGGAGGCGGCCCCGGATGCGAGATGCGAATCCACCAGGGCGATGTCATCAGCATACATGAACACCCACGGGGGCTGCTTATATGAGTTTCTGATGCTGTCCGACAGAGCGTCTACCACCACGCTGAGCAGATACGGGCTAAGAACAGATCCTTGGTGTACTCCGAGGTTGATGGGGAGGGGGTTTGGGTCGCCAACAGCGGTCTGGACCGGAATTGTAGTACATTTTTCGGATAGTGTCAATATAGAACTCTAGAATCCGCAGTACCCACCAGATCACCGCGTGAGGAACACAGTCGAAATCCTTCTGCATGTCTACAAACAGACAGTGCAGTGGCGTATTCTTCGTTCTGTTTTTCTCCGCGACAATTATATCCTGTGCCGCTTTGACCCTGGAACGCGCCAACTTATAGATAAGCTTGCGCCTCTCAGGCGATTCCAACTTATCATAGAGAGGTTGTAAGTGGTCTCGTCTGGCTCTGGCTACAGCTTTCTTAGTGGCGCGCTTTGCTTCATTGTACGCGTCGCGGTGTTAGGGAGACCTGGACACTTCCTACTTTTTAAAGAGGGCTTGACAATAGCATCATAAGTGTTAGCAATTTCAAACAAAATACAAAATTAAAAAAAATACTTAACCAACCAATATTGTAATACAAATGTAACGGACTAGACTTAGTCAAAACATGAATACAAAATAGTCCTTTGGAAATAAGTAGGTAATCAAATTAGAATAAATCTACTTTTAAGTTAAGACAAAATTACCAAATTAAAAATCAATAATGATCTTACACAGTAATCAGAGATAGTCTTGGTATTATTTGGCACAAATATTAATAATCAGTTTTCATAGCAGCCTATATTTTTATAAAATCACCCCCGCTACGCTTAATGAAGAGTCGTTTTCTAAAAATAGGTTTTATTATTTTAAATATTTGCTAAGATAAGTAGTTTCTTATTAAACTAAGATACAGCAAATAGTAAAAAGTATGATATTCACTTGTCACTTGTCTTACATCTAGATTCCATCTGAAAAATTTAAGTACCAACGGCTATTACTTTTAGTATTTACAACGGACTATATTAGAATATTCCTAAATAAATACATTTGTTTTTGTTCAAAAACGAAACATCTATAATTATCCATCGCTTGAATTTTAATTTGGAAAAAGTTTCATCACCTACAACGTTACATCCTAAGTTAACTCCAAATAAAACCTTCATACTTTCGACAGCAATGTGACATGTACGGTATATAACAATTAACATTCCACACTATTTTTCAGTAATAATGTGTCACATCCATATATCACATTATAAAATTTAAAATCATAATTGAATTAAGACTTATCTTTACAATCAAAACGTGATAAACACGTTATGTCACGTTTTCGCAGAAAATCAAGAGCTCCTTCCTCTGTAAGTGCGTAGTGGTTACTGTTATGTTACGTTCTCGCAAAAATCCTTGATGCAGTAAGAGACAGTGCCATATTGTGATCTGACACAATGACGCTATCTCTTTCGCCCACAGATTCGCTATTTACCGCGTAAAAAATACCACGTTTTTTGAGAAAATAAAATCGATCACGGCGGTTTTAATTATCAAATAAAAAAAAAAACGAAATTTCGGATATGTCACATTATAGAAGCAAAGAGGCGATATGTATCAGTATATACATACATACTGATTTTATTAATCTTAGCACATATGTGAGAAATCACATCCTTCATGTTTGAGCATAAAATGATCATGATTCCCCTTCTCATCCCCATTTTCCCCACTGTAAAAAGTTCAAAAGTTGTGCCAAGTTTTTAAGATTTAGACCAAAACTGACCTAGTCACAGACATAAAATACAATAGCAAAATCAGCCGCCTCGTTGTAACAGAGACTCTGGCTATACACTCACTTGGTCAATTATATTTATAGTAGATTTCAAGGCAGTTCGGGTTATTGTATTCATAGGTCATTTGCAGGTTTAATATCCTGGTGTAAAATACTCCAATAATATGAGTGGCAGTTGTTTAGTTAGTACAGTTACTTCATCCCAAAACAATTTACATTGTGACTGAGAAGTCAGTCAATTGCATTGAGCTTCAGCCGCATATGTTGAAGCAAGTTGATAGTACCCTGCAGTAGTGCCCCTGAACCCACAAAAGTAAAAAACACATACTTGTGTATGCATAAACTTGGGTGTCTTTTCTATATGTAGAGCACATTTAGGGTCCCAGATAATGTGTGGGAAAAATAAACAGTGTTATTATTGTTTTTGTAACTACACACATTCTCTTATCTATATATTAAAGACCTATATTCTATTTACAATTCCCATACTTTAGGAAGACAAAGCCTCATTTGGGATAATTACAGCATTTATTTTATTATTAGTATGCTATTTGCTGACAATTAGTTGACAATGTTATTACTTAATCTTTATTACTCTAATGACAACAATGAAATCTAAAATGACATTGTAATTGATTATTCTTCCATTATAGGCAATTAGTACCAAATACCGAGTGAGTCACAGCAAAGTGGTCTGCTAATGATTTTGATGACTCCTGTCAACATTTCACACTAAAGTCGTTTCATATTCCCACATTTCTCAGCTAAGTAACTAGATAAGTAGGTATCCCGCGACGGTGGCGCAAATTATCCCCATATTAGGGTGCTAGGTAAGGAAACCATGGTTCCCACATTAGGGGAAGGGGGTCATCTCAAAGAGATGTCCCCGGGTATGCTGGGGTGCGAGAGATATGTCTTGTATAATCTCACCTCCGGCAATCAAAGACCCATAGACGGCGTGCGTTTTAGTCGGTTCGAGTCCGACATAATCACCTTCACCAACTTTGGTGGAGGTGGTATCCGTGGGGATTTGGCGCACGATAAAAAAAGGTAAATAGGTATCAGTGTAAACATTTAACCAACCAAGGTCTATATTTCTTTATTCGAAATTACTACTAGTTGAAATGATATTGAATAAATATGTTGACAGTGAAGTATTTATATAATGCTGTTATATGTGGGTTACTTATGTTAATTTGTACACAGTATTGTATTGTGTATAATTTATGTCCTACATAGACATAGTGTACATAAAATAATTGTAAGTTTGTGCTTTAACTACTAAAGTCAACAATGTGACAAAATGCAGTACACCTAAAATGAATATGTTTGATGTTGATTAACTCCCTTTCATCATCGTACTGAATTCATAGCTATCAAACCTACTTAATAAAACCCTTTGAACAGAAAATGCATCAATCAGTAGTTTTTGCATCCCTCACAAACCGACAAAGAAACACATGATGTAGCTTTTTGTTTGTCTTGGATTACAGGGCAGCGTATAGCAGAGGGCTGTATTGTCGCTGAGTGAACAACAGCGATGGTAATGGAGGCGTCCCCGTCTCCGCAGAGCGTTGGCCGCGAGTTCGTCCGCCAGTACTACACGCTGCTGAACAAGGCGCCCACACATCTGCACAGGTTGGTAGCACGTGCTGGCATTACTCTGCGAGTTCATAGGTAGGAGTTGCGGCTGTAGGATTGGTAAATGTGAGCATGTTCATCTGCAATGTAATACTTATATAGGCTATATTGGTGTGATGCTTAATTTGAGTGTAGATAATGATTTGTGGTCAGTTCTTATACTATATTCTTGAACAAAAATTAACATGATGGAGCTTGTAAGTAATGTGTAAGCTTAGGATGGAAGTTTCTGCCTATTTTAGCAGGCAAATCGTGAGTAGGTGTTTTGACAAGTGCTTAACGGGCGAGGCTCTGGGGGCAGGCATTCCTCATGCAGTTAAGGTCTAAAGAAAAGTAAAGTTAAACCAAATCTTGTAAAAAGCGGGCCGCAAACTCCAAAGTGCAAGCTTCGAATGTAACCGAGATTGTGGATCTGACGATGATGACATGAGTGAGTTAATGAACAGAAAAAACTTGTAGAAATCCGACACGATAGTTTCAGTAGCGAAACCTATGTCGCCCAACTCACACATACAACCGTTAATAATACCGTGCATTACTAGTGAATACCTAATTGCTTCGAGTGGAGGAATTCACTACTACTTTAAATGCCATATTAGCTCGAATCGTACGTAATACAAACCGAAGACACACCTAATCCTTTTTAAGGTAGTGGCAACTATTACTGCCACCACCTTTTACTTTGCTATAGATAAAAAGTATTTATGGCGTTTCATACTTTGGATCGAACAAGCTTGAATATATACGAAAAAGTTTAAACGTATTCTTACGAAAAGGTTCATATATTATTGTCGTATTTATCCTTCGGTGCGTAAATACGCACATCAATCACACTTCCACTTGTTTTTGTTTTCCATGGTAATAAAGACCAATTTAAGAACAGAAGTTATTTGACTAGTATATCATCAGAATGAAGTCCATATTTATGGGAAAAACACATTGTTATTAAATTGTGACAACCTTTAGTTAGCGTTGGCTTTTCCATATTGCATTTCATAAAAGAAAACAATATAACAAAACTACCACGTGCAAATATGAGCACGTGTGTATTTTTGACAACTGCTGTGATTTCGAGAGCTACATTATCACATTTTGTATAATTTTTACGTGGCCTATGGTTATATGGCCTATGAATGATTACAGCACCTGAAGTCTCGTGCTTTTCCACTGCAGGCTGACTGGAAGAGATAGGAACCAATCTTTCCAACCCTAATACAAAGTGACCCGCTGAGTCACGCAGACCAGTGCGCCTTATTTTGGAAGAATGACGCACGTGGAGTGCGTCGAGAACTGTCCAGTTTATTATACGTAGTCTTTGCAGTTATTATAAAATAAACAACAAGCTGAGGTCCTAATAATATAACCTTCGCCATATCACCACGCTGCACGGTTCATATACAAGTAGATATGAATAAAACAAATCATAATTAAATTACGTGGTCGGTTGTGGGCAGGTATTTAGCACGCATTGTGTGTTGTGTGTAGGCACAGATATACTTACTGATGTTCCTAAGCTGTCGTTTTACTTTCAATATTGGAAATGTAAACAACAAAAAATAGACATTCATTGTGTTCTATGCTAAATCATCTTTGATCGTACTTAGTATTATATATAAGATTTATTCATATTTAAATAGTTTGACCGACGTAGCTGTGTTAACGATTTGATTAGGAATTGACTTTCAAACATAGGTGAAATCGAAATATCTATTAATTCAATAAACAAATACTCTATTCGTTCCATGTGAACGCTACGAGCCTGAAACAGAAAAATATTGCCAGATAACTCGTAACTTAAGTACAAGATTACAGTTGTTTCCTATATATTACCCAGGTAACGCTGTCGTACATTGTGGTACTATGTAAGCCGGTGTTAAAATAGCACGTTTCTAGAAAGTCAAGCTTAGCTAGAGGGATGGACAAAAGTATTCATTTGTGTATCTAAGCACTTTCTCGCTTCGTATAACTTCCAAGCGGCCTTACCAAATTGTTTCTTTTTTTGTGATCGTTATTGTTATTGTATGAAACTTTTTTTTGGGTAAGTCCACGGGTAAGGTGTAATTGCGCCGGGGCCAGGCCGGCGGCGCGCAGGTAGTGATGACTAAAATACAAGCACGTGTTACTTTTGCTGTGGAGCGACGTGTCATTGTTCCACTACAAAAATAACACGTGTTTACTGTTTGGGTCCATTACTTTGTTTCGCCGTTGTCTGTTGTCAATTCAAATTTACTTACAATTGTATTGGAAGGTGCAGTCAACAATAGATACCTACTTTCAAAATTTTACGAATTTTACTCATCTAAACGTTTTTGTTGAATGTGTCTCAGTTGAAATACCTTCTTGAGAATATAACTGATGTTATTCACTTGCTTAAACCACGAAGTAGGTATTCTGCGTAAAGGATGGGGAGTGCGATCTATCAAGGGCGCACAGAATGACAACTGATGACCCTAGACAGCCGTGTGTTTTTGGTCGGTTCGCGTCCGACATAACCATGCTCGCAAACTTCGTCGGGGGCGTATCTGTAGATTTTGCCGCACGAAGGATAAAATGAAAGTGCGCACGGGCTCTCGTATTTGGTTCATATCATTACTTTTTGTTTAGAAAACTAGGCAGGTATTGAGATCATAGATCGTTTGTGGGTATAGGGTGCCAATCATTTCATCGTTGAGAAGGAAGCAGGATGAACATAAATGTGATAAAACTATAAATAACTAAATTGGTATTCGTTATTGGTGCCTATGTTTATATATTACTCGGGAGCGCTTTCTTGTAAATGCAATAATTTTCTTCTGTATATAAGTATGTGGCGCCGCGCGCCGCCGAAGACACCATTGGGTTGGGTGGTCTTTATCGCGTATTACTAGTTTTTCACTTGGGGACACCACATATTTTTTTACTTAACTTTATTTTTATATTTTTGTTATGGGATAGTTTCAAATATCTGCTTGTAACGTTGCTGGTTCCAACACTAGAATTAAAAAAAAAATGTATGGGGACCCCTCCTTATTTCATAACATACTTATACATAAACTCACGCCTATATCCCCGAAGTTGTAGGCAGAGGTGCTAGCACCCACATTTCGCCAGTTTATGTTTAGGTGCCAATGTAATAGGTGGCGAACCTATTGCCATTAACCGGGCACTTTTAAACCAGCGATAAGTACACACATAACTTCGAAAAGTCATTGGTGTGTGCCATGGTAAAACCTGGGATCTAACCCGAGACCTCGCCTCAGCCGTCCATTACCACTAGGCTACCTCGGTTTTTCTCCTTTCTCGCGGTTGTCCTTATTTCAACTTTTTAGATTTAACTTTATTTTTAGTTTTTTTCCGACGCTTACACATAGTTACCGAGCTGGATTCCAAATTTCATGCTTCTGGAAGTCATCAAGTCTTCCAAATGGAAGTAGGTTAGGTTTAGGTGCTAAGTCAATCAGTCGGTCATACTAAAATTTAAGACTTTTTGTCCTTCCTATCTTTATAACCGTTTGAGCTAGCTTCATGAAATTTGGGCTTCTAGATGTCCTTATGGATATAATTAAACACGCGTAGTTTTATGTGTATACGTTAAAGAGGTTTTGAGTTATAGAAGCGTCAAAAGTGGCACTGAGTAGTTCGTGTAACACAACACTTGGCGCTGACCGGGCAGTTCCTTGCTTGAACTTTAGTCTGACACGCGCCGCCGCGTGTCTAGATCAGCTCGTTTATTGGTTTTTGACTGACCGTTTTTGACTTTTGATGTTCCTTCACGAAATCTACCGGTAATTATACTTAATGTGGTGTGTTGCTTTTGGTGCGCAGATTCTATAACAATTACTCGTCCTTCGTTCACGGCGGGCTCGACGCGCCCAACCGCGAGACGCTGCCGGTGGTGGGCCAAAAACAAATCCACAACCGAATTCAACAGCTGAACTTCCGCGACTGCCATGCTAAGATCAGCCAGGTAAGATCAGATAAAGTACTTGACAATATCGCATAAATCATCTTAACGTCGTTCCCGGCTTTTGACCTTCGAGTCAGGCCTTCTATGGGAAGGACTGCCGTCTGACCTTCAAACCCGCCTACCAATCAACAGGTGGACCGACTTGCAGTGAAGCATCAACTAAGGTGTCCTTCTCCATAGATACACCCCATACTCCGTACAGTTATACCTTTTACTTATTTCCGACTGGAATTTAATTTAGATGCGATGAATTTAGTCGCCTATATGTACAGTCAGCGTCAAAAGTGATGTTCGATCGTCATGTACTCGCGCCTGAGGTGTGACGCCGTGTGTGTGTGCAGGTGGACGCGCAGGCCACGCTGGGCAACGGCGTGGTGGTGCAGGTGACGGGCGAGCTGTCCAACGGCGGCGCGCCCATGCGGCGCTTCACGCAGACCTTCGTGCTGGCCGCGCAGTCGCCCAAGAAGTACTACGTGCACAATGATATCTTCCGCTACCAGGTGAGGCGACCCTCTGTCCGTGGACGATAGGCTAAGGACTTGCTAGTTGCCTGGCTGTGTGAGGTGAGACTGGCAGCCCAGCCCCAGAAGCAGACCGAGGGGAAGCGGGCCTATACCTTTGCGGGGTGAGAGGGGGATGCCGTCTTCCCCACACTCGAGGGGGGCATCTCAAAACCTTAGACGGCCCAGGGATAGGCCCGGCGTGGGAGGGATTCTTTATTCAATTAACTTTATTGGGTATCCTTCCATCAATATTTCGAAACTTTATTTATTTAGTTCTTGTAGTGTGCTCACTTTTTAGTTGGCTTTGTTGCAAACGACTCTTCACATTTTTCTCGAAGATATTAGGTGCGCAATATTTCGTGAACTAGTGTTCAGTAGAACCTCTACCCTTTCAGGACATAGTATTCTCGGACGAGGAGGGCGAGGGCTCGGGGCGCTCGGAGGGCGAGGAGGAGGAGGCGGGCGGCGCGGGCGGCTACTTCCCGCCGCCGCCGCCCCCCTCCGCCTTCCCCCCCGCCACGTTCCCCGCTCCGCCCGCGCCCCCGCTCACGGGCCCGGCCCCGCCGCAAGCCGCCGCGCCGCCCGCCGCCCCCGCCGCGGCGCCGCATATCAATGGACACCCCCAGCCGCACGACGACTCCGTGGCCCGGCAATTCGTAGCCGCCGTCCAGGGTGAGCATTGTCATGTTTTTTTATCAGTTTATTACGGGTGTAACAGGGTGTCACCAAAGTGATAGGGTTATTCAGCGATATAGTAAATCCATCGCCCGCCACTCTGAGTAGCACCAGTATACGCCCGCTCGTACGTACGTAGTTCGTTAAGTGAGAGCCCGGTGGTGTGTTCCAGCTATCTCCAGCGAGCCGGAGCCGGAGGCGCTGGCGGAGGCGTCGCCGCCGTCCACGCCGGCGCCGGAGCCCGCGCCCGAGCCGGAGCCCGAGCGCGAGCCCACGCCGCCGCCGCAGACGCGTGAGTACCGCCGCCGCCCACTAGCTGTCGTCACCGATCTGACCTCCACAGCACATTTGCAATATCGAAGTTAGACCAGCGGAATTTTTGAGACTCCGTCTACGACTGTTAAAGCGAGACTGTTATTTTCCGAGGCATGAAGCGATACCCCTTCAATTCGAAGTCTGTTAGAGTGGTAATGTACCGTCAGATCGACCGGCCTTACGATGTACTGTTATCAACCAATTTGCCTACCATTTGGTCAAGGGTACAAAAAAAAAACAAATCTTTTATTTTTATAAAATATGAGTAAAACTTCTAGACATCTTTCCCAAGTCAGGAGACGGGTCTCCGGTCGCAACGACTGTTCACGACCCAGTCTGTCGCGGATGACTTTACCATTTAGTACCTGTTATTATGTTTATATGATTATGAAATATCACATGACTAATCCGCCCGTGTCGTCGCAGCGCCCGTGGCGCCGGAGCCCAAGACGTACGCGAACCTGCTGAAGTCGGGGTCCGGCGGCGCGCGCGTGTCGCCGCCCGCGCCCGCGCCCGCCGCCGCGCCCGCCGCGCCGCACGCGCCGCCCGCCGCGCACGAGCCGCGCGGCCGACACGCGCGACCCGCGCACGCCGCGCCGCCGCCCGGTAAGTATTGGATATACCTACATTTATTTTGCTCTCGTATCTATCCGTGTTCTCGTCGAATATCGACATTTTTTGTGCGAGATAGTGATTTGCACAGAAGAAGCGATGGAAAACGTACAGACGAAATCAGTCGTTTCCTGTACCGCACGTCCGAGTCCCTCGAGATATTCTATCGATCTACTCGGAGTATATCGGTCGCCGATGAGGCCGATGGAACGAGATATCGGGTAGTGTTAGTCGGTTCGAGTCCGACGAGGGAGTGTATATTATGTCTAAAAGGTATTTTTTGCATCGAGTACTAACGTGGTAGACGAGCTCGCAGATCATCCAATGGGTGCTATATCTTGTGAACGAAAAAGCTTGAGCCTTTTAGCCCTTTTTTAAGACTCGTCGCTTTATAGCGATGGCTAGAAGGCTAAAAGGCTAAATGACTCTTAAGCCCTCGAGGCTTTTTTAAAGGCGGACTCACAAAACAGGATTTCTTAAATTGTTCACTAACAAGGTATTTTTAGGCTTAGGCTTTTTTTAAAGCTTAAGCTTTTTTTGAAGACTGGCGTCGTAATTAGAGTTCTAGTCTTCTAGCTTAAAAAAACTATTAAGCCTCTTTTGAGGATCAGGTTAATAGAAACGTAATGAATTATAAATTAAAGTTATGTTATGTTATTACAATTCATTATATTTTAAATCAATTAATGAAATAAATCAATTAGCGAAAATTAATCACCAAAAACCTTTAGCCAGGATGAAAGGCACATTGATGATTGTATGCTTTTATTACTCAAACGATTCCTTTTCTTATTGATTACATTTCCAGCTTTGGAAAATGACTGTTCACACACTACCCTCGGGTCCATATTGACTCACCTAAAGTTCTTTGTCCGAAATTGTTCTTCCTAACGATTTGTAATCCGAATGATCACTCCTCCTAAAATTTTTCATCCTAAAGTTTTTATTCATACTATTTGTATTGCTACCGTCGATGTTCATAACACTCATGTTTCCGAAAATTGTTACCAATAAAATCGTTAACATACAATATTAAAGCTCCTACTGTTTTTTATCCTAATGTTTTTATCGCTAAACACAATTACCATAATATTGTCACTCATACTTAGAAAGAAACATTTATCTACCAAATGTAATAAAAATATATGTCGGTAGAATTATATTTTATTCATAGTTTTAATTTTTTTTGGTTATCTGTTGTTACATACTTATTACTATTAATTAGAAAACTGTTTAGAATGATTAAAGGTTGTTTCACTGATTTTTTGGCTTAAATGAATTAAAATCATAAAATACGACTGATTTACGGTTATGTTTATGACCTTTTTCGTTTTCGATTCGTTTCTGGCACTTCGCCGGCCGCTACCGCGGCACGCTCGCTTCGCTCGCTCGGCTCGTGGGTTGTGTGGTCACAATTCTAACCTAACCTAAACCAAGAACTATAAATATGACCGATTCGTTTCTGGAATTTGGCTGAATGACCGCAGCGAGATTTTACGTGTAAATAACTAAAACTGTAAAAGTTACGCAAAATTAATGTAAATAATACTGATTATTATTAATAAAAATTTAATAAAAATAAATCTAAACAAAAAAGGTATGACTTTCAATAATAGTGTAAAAGATGGTTATGTTGACAAAATATAGGAAAAGAAATAATAGTATAATAGATGTTTATTGCTACCGACATTATGAAGTTGAATGATTCGGAATTAAAACATTAGAGACAGAGTAGTTAGGAATTGTGATTGTTAGGATGAAAAATGTTAGGAAGAACATTTTCGGAGTTCCAATTTTCGGAGTTGAAAATTTAGGTGAACTTTGGCGCACCCACTACCCTCACATTAAAATATTAAACACCACCAAAATACCTAAATGTTTTTCTTTGTCATCTCTAAGATAATAATGACGAAATAGGAATCGATGTGTTATTTTGTAGATTGTAAAAAAAATATTCACGTATAAAATTAATAAAATAGTAATATAATTAATATAATATTTTAAAATAAGTCTATATTTAATATTGTAGCCATCGCTATAAGGCGGCGAGTCTTAAAAAAAGGCTGAAAGGCTCGAGCCTTTTTGAACGCAGCCTGATCCTCAAAAGAGGCTTAAGAGTTTTTTAAAGCTAGAACTTTAATTACGACGCCAGTCTTTAAAAAAAGTCTAGGCCTAAAAAAAGCGTCAAGCCCTTTTTTAGTGAGCAATTTTAGAACTATTGTTTTGTGAGTCCGCCTTTAAAAAAGACTTGTAAGCTTTAAATTTAGGGCTAAAAGGCTCGAGCCTTTTCGACCACTGGCTATATCGCAAGACCCTGTACGTGTGTGTGTGTGCGCAGCGGAGGGCGCGCGGCGCTACTCGGACGCGCAGCAGCTGTTCCTGGGCAACCTGCCGCACGGCGCGTCGGAGGAGTCGCTCCGCGCGCTGTTCGCGCGGTTCGGCGCGGTGGCGGAGCTGCGCGTGCACTCGAAGCCGGCGGCGGCGGGCGCGCCGCGCCACCCCAACTACGGGTTCATCACGTACGAGTCGGCGCAGGCGGCCGCCGACTGCCTGCACGCCGCGCCGCTGTACTTCCCGCCCGACGCGCTGGACGCCGTCAAGCTCAACGTGGAGGAGAAGAAGGCGCGCGGCCCGCGCCGCCCGCACTCGCAGCAGCGCGCCTTCCCGCGCGCCGCCTACCGCCGCTAGCCGCCCGACGCCCCGCGCCCCGCGCCCCGTCGTCGCCCACTCTGCCGATCGTGTCCGAGCGTAAACTTCAATCTGACCGTGACCGTACCGCGCGCGCCGACGGGCCGGCCGGGGCCCGCGCCGAGTGCGCCGCCCCCCGACCGACCCGCGGCGCGCCGGACCGGCGAGCGCTCCGACCCGACGCGTGGCGAACGGTCGCGGGCGCTCGCGGGCCGGCCGAGTCTAGTTTAATTTCTTTTAGTTTTACATTTATGTTTGAACCTAACTCCGACTGCCAGATTCGTTGTTAAAAAGTATCATTCGATATACATATTTATTTTACTATTGGTGGCGCACAGACATAACGTGTACGATACGCGCACGCATCATAGGAGCGGCCCTATGACATCGCTTCGTATTATCTGAAATGTATTTTGCTCGTAAGCGGCGTCTCGCTGAGCCGATTTAAATGAAGTTACGTCGGTGCGCACGCGGTGACGTCACGCGGCTGCCGTTGCACGCTTCTCTCCCCTCCGCAAGCTAAATCGCTTCAGTTGAACACTCATGAATTTTACTAAAGTGTATCGTTCTCGTCCACTCTCCTGTGGAACTTAAACATGGCGCTTCCCCCACAATTGCAAACACGGGTACGTAAATATTGTAAGATCGAGCGTGTGGTGTCAATCTCAAATATTTTGCACTGGAAACCCGCCCGTCACGATTCACAGAAACGTACCGTTCAAAATGTGATAGTCATAAACTTTTAACTCTGGTGTTTCTATATCACAATCTGAAGCGAAACGGATCTGCGAAGTGAATAGAAACAGTCGCGTTACAACAATTTACAACAATCTAATGATACAGTGCTCATAGCATCGTCTCGTATAAAGCGCCTGAGTGAAGCCTGCCCCGTGTCTGACCACGGGTTGACACAGCCAGTTTGTGGAGGAGAGAAGTCCCGCACCGTCGTGAACAAGCCGCTCGTCTCCCGGCACACCGCGCTGTACCGTCCACTGCAGTGTCTGGGGGACACGGCACCCGCAGTCGCGCAGTGTCCCGCGGTCACGGCAGTGGCGGTGACGCAGTGTCCGCGAGGCCGCGCGCCGACGACGTCGAATTTGGATGAATTGTAGCGTAGTGTGGCGGGCTCGCGCTATGTAACGCAGCGACAATTAGAAAATGCATATGAGTGTAAATAGTGTTAGTTGTATCGTCGGTCCCGTCGCCGCTTCGATGGAACGTAGATTCTAGCCTAGCTCCGAAATTTCCGCAACTATAAATAACGTATTTTATATTTAAAAATGTATGTTACGTGTCAGTATGCAAATGATATTGTTGCACATGTTCTTATGCATTTACTTAGGACTGTATGGAAGTAATTATGTGACGGACGGGCCCGCGGCGGCCGCTGCGAGCCCGCGTCGACGACGATGTGGAACTGTATTATATTCTAATATCGTTTATATTAGTTTAAAAAAAACTAAAAAATGGCAGTGACTATTTTTTATTTAGTTTTTCATGTTTTTTAACTGTACTACTAATATGTCGTAAGTACATAGTTTTTTCTATTGAGTTGTGAAGTGAGCGTGTCGCCGCTCCGCTCGCTCTGCAAAATTTGGTGTACTTATTTATTGTAAATATTAATCTCTTCCCGCGACCGCGGCCCCGCCCGCGCCCCGCCTCGCCCCGCGCGGTCACTACGAACTACAGAGTAAACTCACGCGAACATTCGTCTTAGTTTTGGAGAGAAAACGAAATTAAAATTCAATTATTTTAATCAAAAAATTAATTAACCCTTGGGTTTGTTTGAAACAGTCTACCAAGTAGCAGTAGACCGGGTATTTAATGCCGAACAAAAGTGTCAATCGATGTAAGCTAGGGGTAACCGAGTGATTGAGTTTTCTCAACAGACTTTTTTTCAAAACTACAATGTATTGATTCGCGCTCGTTGCACTCTGAAGTTCGTAGCGACGAACGCTAACTAAAATGAAAAGGGAGTTCCTTGTTCGATTCCAACGGCGCACTACGCGCTCATGCCCCGCGTGTCCCTGGACGTGCACTGTGAGTCACGCTCGGCGGACGGATGGTATTCGCGTTATAGTGTGACGTCACATAGAAGGAACGCCGCTACCGTTGTCGCCCATTTCAGCTTCGCTTAATCGCCTACTCCCCATTGCACTTTATAACTTTAGACACGTCTATAAATCGTTAGCTCGTAATATAATTTAAATACAGTTCATAAATTCTTGTACGATCTCTCACTTAGAAAGTGAACTAACTTGGACAATAATCGAATTATTAACATTGACGCGACGTCTGAAGCCCGCCCCCGACCATTCCCCTGCAGCTTGTAATATTCGTAGTCTGAAGAGACCGGTCATTTGTCGTAAAAAACCGAAGACTACTCGGTCTCCAGGAAATCGTATTCTGGGCTACGATGGGTATGATGAGGTACCGATCTTACGCCACGTCACCGCCTCGCGCGGCCGCCGCCAGACCCCAGGCCGAGGAACTAGTCTATAACGTACAAAGGTCTTTTTGAAAACAAGTAGCGTTCACAAAAATACCTCGGACCCGTCACACTGTCAGTCGTACAGTCCGGTACAGGAATCTCTCGATCAAAAATCTCTAAAGCCTAAATTGACGGGCATTGCACTAACTGCTAGAGTCGGGCGGGTGGCACCGGCCGCGCAGTGATGAGGCAGAACTGGAGCGTGTCGCGTCACACGCGCGGGCGAGGCGGTTCCTCGCGCCTCGGTTAGATACTTTTATGAAAGTAATCACAGAAATAACACTTGGTTAAAGTGCGACTGGCAAAGGCGCTGGCCACGGGGAGCGCGCCCGTGTGCCGCTCGCGGGTGCTGCCGCTGACGAACTTCAGACTCTGAGCCCCCACCGGCGCCCGGACTCCGCCGTCTGCCCCTAGCCGGTGGAGTGTACGCACTATTTTGTATTAATTGTATGTGTGGATAGCGGCACCGAGTTGGCCGTACTTGGGTGACAAACCTCGTGCGCTGATTATATCGGAGAGGTGTTTTGCATTGTATCGAGTCTATGTTGGATGCGACCCCGTCGGACGAGGCCCGGTAGCGCCCGGGGCGAGTTTCAGCGAATGAGCAAATTGTCATGAGTGAGATATCTGAGCGGCGCCACCTCGTGGCGCATATAAAACTTTCCTTTTACGTTTACTCGGTAATGTGAAACGAAACTCGCGCTCGGCACTCGTGGACTACGCGGGGCTCCGACCCGCCCCGGGAGCGACCCGGCCCGTCTCATTATCTCTCTATTCGTTTTATTGTGTAATAAAACCAGTAGACTACTCATCCGGTTTACTTTTCTGGTCATTTTTGTTCGTTAGATATATAAATGCGCGGGCGCACCCAAGGTTAGATCGTTAAACATCATGACTATGAACTTATTATTTATTATTGTCTCGTATACCACTGCCTAGCACATCGATAGACGGCCCGCCCGGTCGTAGCCCGTCACATTGTACACAAGTAGAGAAACGGACGAGAACACGTCGGCTGGATCTGGTGCGACACGCCGGAGCTTCGTGGAACGTACCTGTGTAAATAAGCAACGTACAATGTGAAGGCTGTACAGTCCGCTTGAGATAGACCTTCACTGGCAAAGTACTCGAACAGATTTTAAAACCTTGGCATTAAGGGCTGTTCGAGTACTTGGCTAGTAAAGCTCGATCTGATGCTGGCTGTAACGCTCTGGTCGCGGTGGAACGCCGGTAGAGCCCGAGGTCGGCGCGGGCCTGTAGACATCTGCTTGTAACAATGACACAAGTGCGTAGGGGTACGACGGGGTCCACACTCGTGTCGCGGTGTTTCGTTCTGCTGTACGCGCGGCGCGGCGGGCCGCTGCCTGCCGCGCGCATACTCTCTAATAGAGATGTACTTTTTGTAACAAACTGGCGTTTTATTTACACACTATCCTTTACCAATGTTCCGATCCTACCGTCCCTCACCCGTCAACATCATGCATCTGTGAGAGAGTACGTAAGCGAAGTCAACGTGTGTATCTGAACTGAGGGCCCACATTTTCTATTAATTAAAACTAGTTAAATCTCAGAGCAAAACCACCACAATTATCTTGAACGTGAAATAAACTGTTCATATTGTAGAGAAAATTAAGAGTTGAATATTACAGAATTATGCCCAAAATCTGAAATGAGAGCCCATTTTTAAATACTTGTTAAAAAAAAGACTAATATGGCAATTAATTAAAAATATGTAGGTAGTGGTATAGTTAAACTCAAAGCAAACTTTCGTAAAACATAGATTTCGTGAACGTAAAATAAACCTGTTATGAATAAATTGCTTGGACCCTCCGTTCAGACGCGTAAAATGAAATTCTACATATCTAATAAAAAAGGTCCAATTTGATATAATCTACCCTCGCCCTACCACAATCCACCTCTTGGTCTTGGTCAAAACGGTTATAGGAAGTTATTACCAGTTGCCCCCCCACTGACTGACAAAGGGAATTTCTTTCCATATAAAATTGTACCTAGCAATTGCCACCAGTGCTGATGGCAACTCGGAAAGGATAGGAAAGGAGGATAGTGGAACAGGCGGGGAATAACCGGTTAGGCTCAATTCACACCGAGCTAACGTAACAGGAGCGGAAGTAACAAGGGGTTGAAGAAAAATTCTGACAACAGGTACCTACTATGGACCGGGGATGAGGCTGAGCTGACACGTCCTTCGATTTATAAAAAAAGGGGAAGTAGAAAGAGAATTTCTTAAAAACATGACATTGGCGTCGCGTCAATTATTTATATTAGGTACGTTATCCTAAGGAGACGGGCCATTTTAAGAAGAGGGGATGACAGGCAAGCTGTTCCTTCTCCAAAGGAGAGAATCGCAAACGTTGATGACCAAAGACTCATTACGTACAGACAGTAGGTATACGATTGTGTTCAAAGTACCTAGTGTGTGACCGATTTCAATGAAGGTTGTGACTTGTGACCTACGCGATAACTTGCGGATTGCCAACCTAGTCGAGCGATAGTATCTACTCGTATCTCTGTAGGTTATTTTGGTATTTTTAGTAGGTATATCTTGACAAAAGATTTTAACTAAGTACAGATTTAAAACCAAATAATACACTACTACAAAAACGCCATCAAGCAAAAGAGTGTCTCGTGCCTACATAATGCATGTTTACAGGTATTCCTAAGCTAAACATAATCCTTATTCCCATCAGCCACTCCTAGGCTTGCCACCGGGTGCATTCGCGTAGTAATTCTCTGCCTTTCGTTAAATTGGTCTTATAAAAGAGTGTATCTACAAGTAGTGTTGTATTTACATTTCCACTTTATCTAATTGTTAAGGTGTCGTGTCGGTTGCTATTGAAGATATTATGTTATATTAACAACTAAGTAGTTGACCCGTGCACCTTCGTCTGCGTCACCCCGTTTTTGCAACATTTTTTCATTCCTGTTCCGCATGTTATATGACATATACTTAAACCTTACTCTTTTAAATTATTGTCTGTGTGTCTGCGATGGACGCGCAAAACCTACCCCTACGGAATGGATTTAGATGCGGTTCTATTTTCCATACCATTAATACGAAAGTGACTGAGCGGGGCTTGAACCCGCGCCTCCTGCGTAGCAGTCGCGTTCGCGACCGCCACGCCACAGAGGTTGTCAACAGCTAGCATCTTGTAAATCTGCTTATTTACATCTTATTGGCTGCCTAAAATGTTTGGCTTATTTCGCAGCAAGGGTTCCATCCGGAGCAGTAAAAAAAATAATCGCTTGCTTTTTTGCTTAGATCATCAAAAGATAATTGACATTGGACATCATATAAAAGCCACCATAACTTGGTTATCCAGATTAGAGATTAGAAACTCCGTAATCACCGTCCCCGACCCCTCGTCGCAACTAATGCGATGTGGATTTATCGGCCTGAAACCAACTGAATCCATACGGTGGCTTCGGCGTCAGCCACATGGTCAGCTTGCCCCTTCGAGGACACAAGTCTAAGCACCAGACTTAGACTATCATTCAATAAATAATCTGCACACAAAAATGAAAAATAACCGTTAACATCATTTCCCCTGGGTTTCGTCTTGGAATACACCGCTGTCAGTAGATTATCGTACTACTGATATCACTTGATTATCTTTCCAATTTATCCAACTGCGCGAAGTGTCAAGGGTAATGTGTTTACCAGTGTGTTCCTTTGTAGTGCGCTATAGATCAGACGTACTACGGGCCGATTTTTATAATGCTACCGAAAATCAATTCATCTTAATCTTGTGTCAAAAGATATCGAAATTCAAAAGGGGCAATAACGAAAAAATTAAACACGTTAAATTACCTCAAATGACAGCATCCGTGGCGTGGCGGTAATACACGCTACTGCTACGCACGGGACCGTCCCGTGCGTAGGGGACGCGGGTTCGATCCCCGCTCAGTGTAAAGAAGTTGTATGCATGAATTAGGCTGTTTGCACTAGTCTGGTCGTGCATAAACCGTCGGTCCCGGTTGCCATACAAAGATCTATGGCAGTCGTTACGGGTAGTTGAAACTCTCAATAGTTCAACTAGTCTAACTTGGAACTTCGATATCGCTATTGGTCATTATACCATTGGTTGTGGAGGTCAGATGGCAGTCGCTGCACGGAAAATATCGAAGTTCAGCTGCATCACAGTTAAACTGGAAATCCGACCCCAACCGAGTTGGGAAAAGGTTCAGAGAATGATGAAATTACTTCAAATGAGGTAGGAGTTGGAGGTCGTAGGAGGATAAGGTATCAAGCGCAAGCGAGCGGACTCTGGACTCCGAGGTTGAACACTTCGAATGCGACACCGGGACTAGCGGACTATCATTGAATACTAGGTTTCTTTTCATTTATTTAGAAACACGTAGGTACAGTATTACAATGGTGGCGCTCAGCATGACGGCCTCATCAAATGCTTTAAGGTATTCAAAAATCGTCTACAGGCGGTGCATGACACGACGCCTGTGTGATAAGATCAGTATAGAGGGTGAGTTAGGAACCTAAAAAGTTCACTGCTCAATCAGTACAATCCATTGGCGTTTGATGGTGAAGTCTGTGCAGTGGCAATGGTAGGCGGGCGGCGATGTACTGCGCAGTGGAGCGTGGAGGGTGCCGTGCGCGGGCGCCGCTGTGCGTCGGAGTGCGGAGTGCGCCGAGAGTGCGCACGGAGAGGACAGTCGGGCGCGCGCTCTCACCCCCGGAGGAGCCTCGCTGCTCGCTGCCCAGTGTCCACCGCCACACCGCACACGGTAAGTCTTATGCACTTACTAACTACATTATGTTTTTATAGGTTATTTATTTGCTATTTTTTGGTCTTAAAGTATATCGGTATGACCATTAACATTTTAAAAATTAACCAGGATCAATTTTAAATTTTCATACTCCAGGGAAGAAATATTTTCGAGTCTGAATTTTATGAACTTTTTAAAGTGACTTAATTACAGTTAGGTTATGAAGTTTGTTTTGTACCGTTATAAGCTACAGAATAAATGACTTTTAACTTTGGAATAAATCTAGGCAAAGTCACCCTTCCCCAGCAGGATCAGCTGGTTCATCTAATTATTCATTTAAATCATTTCATTTTTTCAGTTCCTTTGGCAGTTAAGATTATTAATAATATTCAATTAAACTTAGTGGATATACCTACTTAAACTGTAGTTAGTTTTGTTCCCACTCAAGTTTCCAGAAGTTAGTTAGGTAGATTATGTTGTGTGGAGCTAAAAAATCAAATTCCCACGGACCGGTTTAGGGAGCCAATCTGGAATATTCGTATATTTTGTGAGAACCGCGACCAACACACGATAGGAACACGCGTTGTGTTATTTAGGTCGATTACAATTTTGCAATAACAGCAAAACCACCTGGATACTACCTACTTCTAGTTCACGCTTTTGGGATCACATTACATTCAAAAAGCCTGGTTTCTTTGAAATTGCTGTATGGGTTTCTCGAAGGAATAAGTATCTTAGATCAAGTATGAGCCGCGGTAGCCTAGTGGTATGGGTAATGGACTGCTGAGACGAGGTCTCGAGTTCGATCCCAGGTTTACCATGGCACACACCAATGACTTTTCGATGCTTTTCGAAGTTATGTGTGTATTTATCGCAGGTTTATAAGTGCCTCGGAGAGCACGTTAAGCCGTCGGTCCCGGTTGCCATACAAACATCTATGGCAGTCGTTACGGGTAGTTGGAGCCCTCAAAAGTCCAACCAGCCTAACTTGGAACTTCGATATCGCCATTGGTCATTAGACCATTGGTTGTGGAGGTCAGATGGCAGTCGCTTCACGGAAAATATCGAAGTTCAGCCGCATCACAGTTAGACTGGAAAGCCGACCCCAACTGAGTTGGGAAAAAGTTTCAGGGAATGAAAATCAAGTATGGGTGCTAGCTAAGTATCTACTCTCCATTAATGTCCGAATGTCTGTAATATCCAAGTGCGAATCTATTCAATCTCAATGACAGAAAAAAGCCCGTGAGGTACGTCATGCGTCAGTGTATCCCCAAAGGGGTAGTTATTCGGTGCCACGTAAAAAGAGACCAGCTATTTCTTGAACAGTATGTTTACAATCAAAACATAGATATAGACCACACAGACCTCCCTTAGTCCACGTCTGCAAGAAGAGACAGTGTACTCTGTACAGTTTACAGTCACTTTATGTCAGTAAGAGAAAAGTCACTCACAAAGTGACTGAATAGTGGATACATTTACAAAGGATCTATACTTACTATGCAGTATATCATTTAAACTAGCTGACCCGCGCGACTTCGTTTGCGTCACCCCGTTTTTGCAACATTTTTCATTCCTGCTCCGCACCTGTTAGTCGTAGCATTATGTTATATACATATAAACCTTCCTCTTTAACCATTATATCTATTAAAACAAACCGCATCAAAATCCGTTGCATAGTTTTGAAGATTTAAGCATACAACGGGACAAGAAAAATAGGGACAGAAAACGCGACTTTATTTTATACTATGTACCTAGTGATATATTTCTTATATTATTGTTATTTTTTTATGAAAGGTTTTAGAGCTTGGGTGACCAGTGATCAGTGATCAGTAGGTAACTTGAAATGTGTTGAGCAACTTTTCAGGTCAAAACCGTCGAATGCCGCGAGGGCACAGAATCCAAATATCATAATATTCTGTGATAAAGTTGTACGATTGTTTATGAATCGTTAATATTATTATGTACCTATTTAAGTAGGTACGTACAACCTCGAACATTATTACGTCCAATGAAACTAAGCATTCGTTTTATAATTGTATATGTTAAATATTTTGCTTTAATAGCAATCTCGTCTTACAATTTCTGCTTACCTAGTACCTAGCATGTCCATTCAGGTAGCCTTCTGCCTTACACGACAAATAATTAGGCAGCTCAGACTGTTATTCTTTTTAGTTTGAGTTACGTAGGCAGATTAGTGATCGTGATGTGATTTATACCATGTTATAGGGAGGCTAGAAGCACTTATAATAAGTTGATGATTAGTGATTACCGTAGATACAATAATGTACAACACATGCCCGAGTTAGTTACTCACCGGACAATAACACAACTAACAGTAATATAATAATGTTTGTTTGACATAACGCGTTATTGACAAACACGCTTGCCGTGTTGCGAAAGTATTTTATAACCTAACAGATACAAATATCGTACTACGAGTACAAGTGTGATTCAACTCTACCATCAGACTACATATTTGCACGGTGATGATCCTATCCTAATACGCATCTCTATACCGTACCTACCTGCTAGCGAGACGGTTGTAACGCTACGACTAGTCAAACGGAACTGACGCTTTCCAACAATAGGACAGCCGCCCTAGTGCCGAGTCCTGACTAAGGAAAGTGCCTCCCACATAGAACCGCTGTGAAGAAACACAGTGGTATTACTGGTATTAAGTCGTAAATATAGAGCTCATAGAGCAAAAAGATACATTTGTATGCAAAAGCTCCCTGCGGGGGAGGTTTGGTCAGTACCTATCTAACGACGACCAGGTACAAGCGACCAAAGAGTTACCTGGAGGGTACAATAACAAATATACAAACCTGCACATCTTCTTCGGTTAAACGCTTGCTGAAGTATTATAGTTACTTACAAGAAAGAAGCTTCTTTCTTTCAATAACATTTTAACAAAAAACCTAATTCGGCTAAAAATAACAAAAAAGGAACACTCTATATCAAAAAATAAAGGTACTGCGGTTCTGATGTTAGAAATCTGTAAATTCATTTTTTGTCCGGGTCTTTTCAAAGTCCATTTGATTTTTTGTTAATATTTTTTTTTGTGAATAAGAACTGATCCTTCGTTCATTTCACAAATTCCATCGCCTATTTTGCCCCCTTAGTGAATTTTTGCTAATTTTTTTCTAATAACGCGTAAAACATGAAATTTTGATGTTAAGGTGAGTGTAACACCTGACTTTCAGCAGTTACCGCGCAGGTAATGTGATTGGATCCACAGATCTCCGAAGATAACCGTGGTTGGATGTAAATTTAGCCCACGTATAATATTGTGTTGAATATTAGAAATAATCAAATTGGTTGTCTAAATGAGACCAGAATTGAATTACCGGGGAGCGATTACGCTGTGACACGAAAACTATGTTTATAATATTTTTATCTGCGCTCGGGGGTCAGGCGTCAGGCCGCTATCGGCGGACACGATAGCGGGGCTTCCGTCCCGCCGCGCGAAACAACGGCCATCGCCGCCGACATGTTGTGCTGAAACCACCGCTTGACCCAATTTTAAAGTTTGCAAAGTCAATATGTACTGGGGGAGGACTCTCAGTAGTCTCAGTCCGTGGAGGTATAGTATACCTTTATATAGTGCGAATAATTCCCACGTATGGGTACCCGCCGCCGGAGCTAGTTGGCTAGGTTATGTCGGACTCGAACAGACTAAAGCGTATGCCGTCTTTGGGTCTTTAGGTACAGGAGGTGAGATTTTAGCTAACACATGGGATTAACTGAAAAGGATACCCTTATGATCACACGCTTGCTTGTGTTACTAGTAGGTTCACGCCGGTAGCGTAAAGGCCAGGACATAATGAACGAAAGGACTTAACCACCATTGTTTTTACTGCTCACTGTGAAAGTTAACCCATCCTGTAGCTCGGCTCCGGAACATAAAACTAAAATGATTCTAATAAAATGAGTTATGTTTAGATTCGGTGCTTTTTATTATTTTGTTCTACGTAGTCGTACTCGTAAAACAGAGGCATCGGCATTATGGCGGCTCCGTGACCGGGCGTGACGTACGCGTAACGCGAACGGTGCGACACAGTTCGGCACAGGCGACAGGGGCCAGGGGCCGCCGCCGCGCGCTATCGGCCGCAGATAGCGAGGTCCAAAAATAATGATGACATCTCACTGTAATCTATTAACAGTATTAAAACTTTATAAATTAGGCCTGAACACTCTAATTCCATATTTTGCTTGATTTAATCAAGAACAAAGGACTGGTTGTGCAACTTAACGTGCACATTCCATTATGAAACATCACCAGTCACACTGTGGGTACCTCGTATGTTGTTTGACGCTTATTTCTATGAACACCCTGCCTACCCTGCTCTCATTTACATACGTACATTCAGAATGCAAATGGGAGCATGTTCGTTGCACGAGACGGGAGTTGGTGCCTGGTGGGTGTCCGATATCTAATAAGACTTAGTAGATTGTACTATAATAATATAGTATGTAATACTTATGCGTGTCTGTGAATCTCGTCATCCCGGCGCGCGGCGGGCGGCGGCAGTGAGTCAGAGTCTTCCTGTGTTCACGTGAATGCTGAAAGGAGCTATTATTTGCTTGTAATGCAAATTCATCTTTCTGTCTATAATACACAAGGATATTTAGGCATAATCTTTAGTTAAACGAAGTAACAGAATAGACACCGGTATCAGTGACACACTCCGCATTTTTTTTCTCATACTGAGATTTAAATATCGTGTTTACTCCATAACATTCATATGATACGAATGCATGGAGTGTTAGGGTACTACACACAGTAAGTATAAATCTTACAGTGTGTAGTCAAACTATGTGTTCTGACTTGCGACTTGTGATATCCATTAAAATTGAAGTATTTCTATTTATTTGTGTGCTGTTCTAAGCGGAGAACTGAATGGTGTCAATGTGTCAAGGAAGCTAGTTTATAACGCTCAGACTCCTTGCTCCACAAATTTTAGTAGTTCTAGTGTCAGCGAAATAACTGAATTACTTATACTAGATAACTAGTACCAACTATTATAGATAACTAGCCTACGAGGTATGGTTTAGTTGAACTCCAAAGACTGTGTTACACACTCAATTCTAATACATTACATATTTAGGGCAAGGAAACAGACACTCAGTCAATGTGATTGTGACAATATCGCATCAAATCAAAGTTATTATACTTATTTATGTTTTCTTCAATCTCCACGCTGTTGATTTAAATGTAGGTAAATAGGTCGTTCTGGCCATTAGTATTCGAGCATCCCGCTAATATTCAGCAACATATGGGGCGCGATTCAATTGGGCCAATTGTGGTGCAGGCAGGGTCAGGTCAGCGTCAGGACACACCGCCTGACGTCAACAGTCGCTGCATCAATTCAATCAGTGCAAGTGTTCAACGACATAGTTTTAAGAATTACGTGTTTTGATGTAATATTATTGCGATAGAGCCCCGCCCGCAGCAGGACTCATCTTCTTGTAGGTGAGGCCCAAACTCTCCAAATATTGCAATGATATGATATGTTATGTATGTATGACAGCCTCAGTGGCCTGGTGGTAGTGAACGCGAAGCGACTGCTATGTAGGAGGCGCGGGTACGATCCCCGCTCAATGAAAGTTGATGGGCTATTTGTAATTGGCTATTTCTGATCTGGTCGTGCCTCGGAGAACACGTAAACCGTCGGTCCCGATTGTCATACAAACATCATTGGCAGTCGTTGAAGCCCTAAAAAATTATACAACGGTCTATCTGCTGCAGTACTTCAATATCACTTGTACGTGCACCTATAGGTTGTGGAGTCGAATGGCAGTCGCTTATCGAAAATATCGAAGTTCAGCCGCGACATAGTTAGGCCTGAAGTAAGCGGACCGTACTCCGAGTTGACATCTTTGTCTCCGAGGTGAACTAGCACAAGGGTGATGATTATTATACATATACGAGTACCTAGGTTAATTACAGGAGCATGTGTTACGCTAATGCTTCTGCGTGTGGAGGTGCCCACCGCCGAGACACGCGGGAAGGCCTGCCTATCTGTAGTTGCAGTTTTAAAGCACGATCCGTGGCGATTTCTCAGAACTGCTTGCTCGATGCTCATAAACTTGAGAACGATTATTCCAGATGTGCGGATGACCTCACCCGCGATACACTACTCTTTCAAGCAAATCGTTACATGATCTTATTCCTCGGTGATTCAATATGTAGATACGTACCTACATAATAATTGTAACGGTCAACCAACGAAACATGCGTTGCAATTGGAGTTGCAAGCAATAATGATGTCATAGTACAAAAGGAAAGGCAAGCTTATTTTAATACCGACTTTTACAATACAGTATCGACCATATTGATCATTTATAGAATTGAATAGGGTTCCCAACCCTCCGAGACTGTCAGGGAGACTCGGGTGATAATGGTTTATTTCACGACCTCCCGGCATCCAACGATTTTTATTAGTTTTTCTTAAAATTAAACGAATTCCTCTCGTCGCTGATCGCCCCGGTACGCGTCGATGGTAGTACGGTACAGGAGTAAGCTGTAAGCGTTTACCATCTAGCGAGGTGCTACTAAATGTAAAAAGGCACTATAACTTATAAGTGATGGACAACTGAAATACCAAAGACATTCTCTTCTGCAATCAGTTAGTAGGATAAGCACTCAACAGCTATACTGTACCACAGTACAGACAGTTCTGTCTATATACCAGTATGTGACTGTACTGACTGGTCTAAGGCTGTAAGATAACGTATAATTTCAAAATAAGTCCAAAGACCCAAAACCACAATACATCTTGGCTTTGGCGTTTAGGGTCTTATGACACGCGATCCTGTATGGCGTACTAGTGACGTGAAGCTAGTCGCGCCAGCTCGCGGCCCCGGGGTGCGTTGCCCTCGCCCCCAGATAGCGCGAGCGTGCCATTGACACCGTGACCTCTGGCTACAAGACAACTTAACTGCAGTACATAAATAGGTACCATAGGTACTTTAGCAGCGACAGTCCGACCGAAGCTTGCAGCTGTCACTGTGGACACGAAATTGTTGCGTTGGTACCCGTGGAACTCTCCCTTTTTACACCTTACATTTTACCTACTGTACAGGAATTCGTTCCAAATTTTAAATTGCATGTTGGGACCTACAAGGTATTGCAATGGTATGTAGTATGATTTGATTGATGCTTTGATTATATAGGTATATATTTACATAATAATCAAAGGATTGATGGTTGTAAACTGTAATTTATATAAGTGCTACATACCTTACCTACACGTACACCATAATCTATCATACAAAACAGTCGCCTGATCTAAATAAGCCTATTTTTGTTCTCTATGGCAACAAAGGGGTACCATTTTTACCACGAGGCCCCCTCGGTTTAGATGGTACCCGCGGTCTGTGAACGCTTGTCCCACCAGCATATCTCCTGCGTAGCTGCGGAAGAAAATGGGAAATGGAAAATGCAGAAAGAAAAGGGACTCAGCTTAGTGCACAAAAACGCACCGCGTGGACGGCATAGCGCGAATATGTTGTCACGGTAATAGTATTACCGTGACGTTGTCTTCCTCGCCAGCCACAGTGCGCGCACGCACGCAAATAGCTCGCAGATATGAAATACTGTGTCGTTCTCGTTCCCGAATATGCTGCAGTTAACCTGGAAACGGATGGAACAGAGCTTTTGACATGGTTCCGATCTTGCAGTGCTGTTCAACCAATCACACGCTGCGTTCAAACGATATTACTTGCCTACATTACCGCAAGATAGTTGTAGGTACACAATACAATTCTTACGTACTCTTGTGGTGCAGATATGATATAGATACTTATACCTACATATAATGTTATTACATCTATATATACGTTACATAAATACAGTGGTATCGATAAACCAGTCTCACAACATTATTATCAGTTGCGGAAGTTCATTACTGACAGCTAACAAGAGCTCCAGAGCACATAACTCATAACTATTATTGGTACTGCCAGTGGCACGCCGTTGACTGGACGGGCTATCAACCCTTCTGTATCATTTCAACCATTTCCCCTAAAGATGTTCGTAAGACAACCAGGACCGACCGACGGTTGTCTCCTAGGTTCAACTCTCTGTTACGATGCCTTTTTACACAATCTGTAGGTATGTTTTATAAACAATTGAATAATGTGCAGCTGATCATTCTATTTGTACAGGTACCTAACAAGACTTCGAGATGAGGCGGCTACTGTTCCTGGCCCTAGCGGTCGTGATCTTGTGCACCGCGGACGCTGAGGTAAGCTCACACTGCTTAAGTATAATTTGCTTACAGCTGTAAAACACAATTAATTAAGGTACAGACTATAGGTCATACTATTTTTTATTCCAGCGCCACCGGCGGAAGCATCGTCGCCTGCGCACTACGACCAGCACCGAGCGTGCACCTCACGTCGTAGCGCCGGGCGCGCCCGTGCGCGAGGACTCGGAGGCCGAGCACCTCGAGCTGGGCATGGCCGAGAGACTCGACGAGAAACGCTTCCAGGTACTTAACACTTTTTTAAATCAAGGTAACAAGACGAGCCGTTAGTAAGTTTTCAAGTTTGCCCATGTGCAGGATATTGAATTTTATATCTAGGTACGTGTTTCTTTTTGGTAAGTACTGTATGATATACCCCTGCCCTGAACACGAGAGGCTTGTTATTTTAAGTAGCTATACCTAGGTGCTTAGTCAAATATATGATTAGGAAAAATATAAAATAGTGATATTTTGCAGGAATCGGAAAGGAGGCGCGTGAATGAGCTCCTGAATGAAAACGGGTTTGATGGAGAAAATGATGTTATGCTGGACGGTAAGAGCACTTTCATCTTCCTAGCATTTACACAATGATTATTGAAGGGTAGGGATGTTATTATCTTAGTGGGTGTGGATCAAATGGAATCTTTATCTAGATACTGACATATTCCTATGTGAAACATTACCACACTTGATTGTGTCATTGATGTCGCCAGATCCCTGCCTGAAGGTGCACTGCAGCGCGGGCCGCGTGTGCGAGATCGACGAGCACGGCGACGCCGTGTGCAACTGCATCAAGGAGTGCCCCTACGAGACCGACTCGCGCCGCAAGGTGTGCACCAACCACAACGAGACCTTCACGTCCGACTGCGAGGTGTACCAGCAGCGCTGCCTGTGCCTGGACGGCTCCGAGCAGTGCCGCGGCCCGCAGTACCACCACGTGCAGATCGAGTACTACGGCACCTGCCGCGTCATGCCGGTCAGTACTGCCACCCTCCTTATGCCTTCCACCTCCCACCTCCCACCTCCGGACTAACTCGCCGTTTACACACGTGCTTGGCACTTGCGTCACAGGAATGCTCGGAGAGCGAGATGGCGGACTTCCCGCGGCGCATGCGCGACTGGCTGTTCAACATCATGCGCGACATGGCGGAGCGGCGCGAGCTCACGCCGCACTACCTGGCCATGGAGCGCGAGGCCGAGTCCAACCTCACGCGCCGCTGGACCAACGCCGCCATCTGGAAGTGGTGCGACCTGGACGCGCACGACAACGACAGGTGCGACCGCCCCCTGACACCAACCTCTCCACCAGCCATGATGCCAGTTGTAGATAAGAGTGTGCTACAGTTCATTACACTCATCACCAAAAAATTGTCGGTAACGTCTACTTATTAATGAACGAATCGAAACGTAATACGTTTGTAGCGACGATAGCTTAGTGGTTAAGGAGTCGGTCTCACGATCGAGAGGTCTCGGGTTTGAATCCTGGCCATTACACTACCGACGTGAACCCACTCCTAACACAAGCGATTTATAGTTTAGTGATTTCGGTTGCTAATAATCTTTTATTTTTATCATATTTAATGAAAAAAAGTAGGTACGCGTCAACCGTTAGGTACAGTCAGGAATAAACTGACCTGGCCATAATTTAATTTAGCGTAGGTTTTTATTAATCCACGTACAAATAACATACCATGTCGAGTACTAACCGACGCGGCGTGCGCAGGTTCGTGTCGGTGCACGAGCTGTTCCCCATCCGCGCGCCGCTGATGGCGCTGGAGCACTGCATCGCGCCCTTCCTGGAGCGCTGCGACGAGGACGACGACCACCGCGTCACGCTCGCCGAGTGGGGCAAGTGCCTGCAGCTGGACGAGGTAGGCGCCGGCACCCCGTCAACACACGTCTAGAGCTTGCGTTGGGCCAGGGACCAGGGCCAACCGAGAGAGGAATAGAAGGACGACGAGCGAGTGCTTTGAGCGTCACTAGTTTATATTTTATATATAATCTGTGATTGGTGGGATCCAAAGAAATTATAACGTGCTTTGCCCAGTTGAGCACATTGTCACTAAGTTTGTCGAGCACTATTATGATGATAGTGAAATAAAAAAGACCCTCACATCTTGCCATATATTTTTGGTTATAGAGTACTAGTCCATATAACACTATAGTTAATAGTACTGACGTACTATAGCCATAAGTAATAATAATAAGTCGAGTTACGAGTACGACATGCAGTGGTAATGAGGATCGCACTGACGGCAGTGTAGCCAGCATTTAAACCGTCGTGCGTCGCCAGCAGGCGGACAGAGTGCTTGTTCCCCACTTAAGTAATAAACTACTAAACATCTTTATTAACGATAACTCAATGTAAAATTGTACAATATGTGTGTTGCAGTACGAACTCGAGGACCGCTGTGACGAGTTCACCGACGACCCGCTGTCGCACTAGCGCCGCCGCCCGGCGCCACCCGTCGCCACCCGTCTCTAGATAATATGTGTACCTACTTAAGTTGACCCTTAAATACTTAATATAGAATGTACTTTTCGTTCATAAATAATGTTTTATACTTTTACCGATAAACTAATAAAACATGTAAATAGCAATTACTGTGATGGTGCTACCAAAAGTTCGATGTTTTACAATAAACTGTTGAAACGCAATATCTCTGTTTGCTTGACGATGTCGTCTCGATTTTGTCTCACTACCGAATCGCTATAATATTACTTCGCTACCCAAATCGTAAACAAAGATAGCGACAAATTTTGGTTTAATTGAAATAGCGAGCAACAATCAAGGCGCTATTCTCTACCTCTATCGCTACGATTTAGCTGCCGAATTAAGTAACGACGCGACATTGTCGCCACTACCGGCCTGTGTCCACACCATACTCGACATCACGTATATTTAACTAACGCCAGCTAGAGACTGCAAACCGAACTAAAACTATCGACATTCCCTATTTCTGGGTCAAAGAGCTGCGCAGATTCGGCTGAGGTCTTGGACCTCCGACCTAGTCGTAAGAGAAACGAACCCTTGGCGCGCAAAGATTGTTTTAATATAATCTATGATTAGCAGCTATGAGCTCGTTTACCGCCGTTCCACCCCGTGCTATCATCAAATCACAGTCCATAAAGGTGTACTGTGCGTATAGAACGCATTTTGAGCACATATTTTGGTTCCAAACTCGTGCCTTTACCTAAACCTTAGTACTACTGATGACTGATTAGGTGTCTTAGTCTTAGAACAACATGAGGTCACCTTAGCTCGTAGTTTCCACACCAGACGATGCCGTCTCGAAACTAGAGATAGCCCTGAGTTAGCCATGCAGGGTTCGAGGAAACATACCCCAGACCCAGGGCCCTCTCTTCCGAGATAACCCCCTTCGAGTGTAGGGACCCACAGTGTCCCCATCTAACCCCCCGATATGCGGTGTCATCCGCAGCCGTGGTATGGCTCCGACACCGCGCTCACGGGGGATGGAAGTCTTTCTGCGACCACCTAAAATGCTAATTTGTCAAACCTATACGTTCCTCTCAAACACGTGTCGAGGTTTGTCCTTCTGACTTGCGGAATATTGCACATACGATACGACAACATCTCTTCGCGGATAAGAAGGTTTTTACTTGCTTTGAGGGGTGTGGTTTGACATTCCTTTCTAGTAATCATTTGCTATTGTTATAGTTGGAATTGTTCAACCGTGAACATGAGTGAAGGGTCCCCCTTACTCCCCCGATTTATAATGTCTTGTAATGGATTTACATCAAGTAACACACATCTATATCGAAACCTATTCGATTCTTGAGTATGGCGGCAATAGGGATTTTGAGTTGTTTTTGATTCTCGAAAAATTATCATGAAGAATAAAAATACCAATCACAGCCCATAGATGGATTTGTCCAACCGGGATCATCCTTGCGTTAATCCCGGTCCTTGTCCTTACCTTGGAGTCCGAAGTCCGGTTGCAGTCCAACCGCAATGCGGTTACGCAAACTTTCTTCTATCCGTGAAGCGACTGCCTTCCGACCTCCACAATCCACAGCTGATAAGCGATATCTATGAAATGCGGTTAGACCAATTGTTGGACTGCTTCTACCTATAACTATTGCCATAGATGTTTGTTCGGCAACTGAGACCGACGAAAAAAGGTCAACAGAACAAGCGACCAACTTACTGCAACGAGTTTAGTTTTAACCGATAATTACCGGTCATTATAATTAAACTAGCTGTTGCACGCAGCTCCGCCCGCGAGGATGATGCTTATCGCGTAGCGTTGTAAACTTTCGCGCTCTATTCGACTCTCTCTTCGCCTCTATATGCGACTCCCTACTTGACTCATCAGTACTCAACTCTGTAGTGGATTACTTATTGAACTCTGCCCGACTCTCTTCTCACATCTCCACACTACTCTTATTTTTTTTAATTTGCAACAAATGCTCTTATTCTACCCTTTTCCACTTTACATTTTTCCCCAGTTTCTCATTCCCCCATCTTCCGATTTGACCATTTTCCTAAATCCCCAATTCCCCATTTTCTCATTTCCCCATCATCGCAAGTCCCCATTTCATTTGTCTACTCGTTCTCCTACATTCCTCATTTCCCAATTTCGCCGTTTTGCCCATTTTCGCCTCCATTTCCTTAATTACATATCTTCCCTTTAACATTGTTCCATGTCCATTCCAGCGTGACTGCTTGAACGTATGCGCGACGACGTCGATGAGCTTTGTTTACTAAAAAGGATTATGGTTAATATTCAGTTAACACTCTAAACTGCTCGAGCAGTTTGCCACTCTGACTGGGATGACCATACCTACACTTTCTCTCCGAATAACGACAATAACCAGATCAATGCAAATATACGTATTCAAACAAACAAACAAACATTTGCACTGGCACTAAGCGGGAATCGAACCTGCGCCTTCTGCGAAACAGTGAACTTCACTTTACTACGCCCCCTACCGGCACGCCACGACACAGAAGCTGTCTATCACAGAACATTTAGGTTAAACTTGCCCAAAACGCTGTAAATAGTAAAAACTCTATTATATCAAAGGACCATGCTGCCCACAACCACTTGGGGAAAATAACGTTCACTTAGATGTATGTACAGTAAAATAATTATGAGAAAACTATGTTGTCATATCCATTACGATTATTGAACTCAAATCATTAGAAATATATTGCATAAATTAAACGTTTTAAAAAAATATTGTAGTTCATGAATCTCTCACGACATAGCTTGGCAGCACTGTTCTTTAAATCTCGCCCGCCATTTCAAACAACGCTGATTGGACAAATTCCGCTAGACGACTGTTGTTTGTTTTTTACGATACTTCCGCTTGCGTGCAATTGGCTACACTGATCGCATCGAACACCGCGGAGGCGCTGCCATCTTGTATTTTGCGTTTTGGCTTGGCGCCTTTCCTGTGTTCGTTGTTCACTGTGTGTAGTGGTGATAGTGTGTTACACGTTTCAAAATGGTGAGTTGTAAGATTTCGTGAAAATACGTTCCTATTACCGTGATATAATTGTGTGATTCGTTGAACAATAGTGTGCTTTACCTACTGGCAAAGTTTCAGCTTCGTACCAGAAAAATTAATAGGATTTTTCGTTAATTTTAGGCTGGCGGTAAAGCGGGTAAAGATTCTGGTAAAGCTAAGGCGAAAGCAGTATCCAGATCGGCTAGGGCAGGATTGCAGGTAAGTTTATTCCTTATCTTAATTTATTTTAGGATTTATCGTAATGTTATTTTGACCGTTTTAGGATTGTATCAACATTTCATAATAATTGAATAATATGTATGACCTACAGTATGGCGGCGGCCGACATGTAAAAAATAATCAATAGATAGAGGGCTACAATGACTATTTACTTTTTCAGTTTCCCGTGGGCAGAATTCATAGACATCTCAAAAATAGGACTACCAGTCATGGACGCGTTGGTGCAACAGCGGCAGTTTATTCTGCAGCTATTCTGGAATATCTTACAGCTGAGGTAGGCTACGCTACGCCCTATCAACATGGCGGCACTGAATATAGCGCAATTAAAAATTGGAAATTACTAGTGAATTCTAGAACTTTACAATGCCCTATAAGTATTGGAAGGTCCATTATTCTAATTAGATGGTGTCACTGTCATTAGATTCAATTAATATTAATGTTAAATATATTCAATTTGTTTTGGCGGGAAATTGATTACAATAGGTTATGTGGATATAAACACAGTACCTATAATTAATTATTATTGATATTGAATAGTTTCAATGCAACGATCAAGAAATTATTGTCGTAGTAGGAACCTAATATACGACGTTAACAATTTTAGGTGTTGGAGTTGGCGGGTAACGCTTCTAAGGATCTCAAAGTAAAACGTATCACACCTCGCCACTTGCAACTAGCCATCAGAGGAGATGAGGAGCTGGACAGTTTGATCAAGGCCACTATCGCGGGCGGCGGCGTCATCCCTCACATACACAAGTCGCTCATCGGTAAAAAAGGAGGCCCTGGCGCACCCGTCTAGAATTAGGTAACTATCTAAATCTAATAATATTTAAAACTTCAACGTACACACTGTATTGAATATATCTGATGTTTACTGTCATTTTAACTATAGTAACAATTAAATAATGGGATAATCAATTAATTACAATTTAGATGAGTGTTCATCTAATTATTCAACAACATTAATTATTCTTTCTGTATTATTTCAAAATACTATTGAAAACTTGCAGTGCATAAAGTATATTAATAAACATGGTTAAGAACGAAAATGCACTTATAATATAAGTATCATATCATATTATGAAATTCCACTTTGTACAACAAAGTTTGTTGTTATTGACAGAGAATGTATACATTGCTCCATGATTGCTTCCAGGTTATCTTCAGGACAAACTTTGCTGCATTTGACTCCGGGCATGTTTTCTACAAAACTTACCAACTTGATTGACATGGTTTTCAAAAAGTTAGTGATGTGAACTGTGGAGTGTTTCCAGAGAACTGTTGGGGTCCGGACTAAATCGTTTAGTAGTTTATAAGTTCTAGAAATATTTTAGCGCTAAGGAGATTTAATATGATTGTAGAATTAAGTTTAATTTTCTTGTTTGTTCATGGGACATGATATTTTTCTAAAGCATTGATTATTACGATGGACATAGACAATTAACAATAATATTGCTACCAGTTTCAGTTGGCTGCAGGCATGTGTCTGATCACATTGGCTGGAGTGACTTGGTTTTATAGTTAGTATAAGTGTGTTGGATGCAACTTTAATTGATTCATAATTTAGTTAAAGCTATGAGCAGTTGTAATTTTTTGCAGCATTTTGTATTTATTTTTAAGTGACAAACTTGTATTAGCAATAGTGAAATACATAATGTTGTTCTAAATTGTAATTTCGTATGATTGAACTGTTACGGTTGTAAGAAATGTATTTTGATCTTTGAAATATATTGAGAAAACACTGATATCTTTTTTCTCAAGTATAATTTTATTTGAATTAAAAACCCTACTTATTTGTTACTGAATTCTTCACATTTCATAAATTATTATGGTTTACATATTAGTATTTACCATGGATTTATAAAACGCAGTCTACACATTGTTTTGTACACATGAGGGCCTCAAGAGAATGATGATGCTTAAAATAGCAATGTTTTTAAAGGCACTGCTGGGCTGGAGTCACATATACATACCTGTAGGTATTTGCAATAATTGTAACATCAAATAAATAGAGTACATAGGCACCTACATCTAAATGACGAAATATAGAATTCTGAATCATACATATTGATGAGTTTGAATATCTGTTAGAAATTAAAAATTCTATTTAGTGAGTACATTAATTTAACAAGGTCTTTCTTCAGGGTCCTATCACACAAGAGAGCGGTCACGCGGTCAAGCGTTCTGCGTTCGAGCGTGCTATTGCCCACGAACCCCGCTGTTGAACGCCTCCTGTGTGAATATATCTATGTAACGCAATATAACACAAAGAACGCAAAACTGACTGCTTGAACGCTTGACCGCGCGACCGCTCTCTGTCTGATAGAACCCTCAGGGTGAATCCAAAACTAAACTAGCAAATATCGCTGCCACAACAACGATGTGCGTCGTAGTTTAATCTCGAGAGAGATAGGTACCTACTCGCAACGTAACTCAAGATTGGTTGGGGGACGGGACGGAATGCTAATAATTGGTGTTGGTATGTTTCGCTTCGACTATGCTAGTCCAGTAGGTGTTAGGTATATTTATGATAAACATTAACATCTATACTGCCATTTAACCCTAAGTACCTATATGTAGCACATTGTACGTATTTCAAACGGTGACCATCTTTCCTGAGACTGCTCGCAGCTCACCATTAGGTGAGGTGTAGTCAAATTGACGTGCCATAAATAAAACTAGCTTTGTTTATGAATGCAAAATAAATAAACATCCATAATAAACAAAATTTTTCTTTAATAGGTACATACATAAAATCACTACATACCTATTATGATGATTATCATCCATCTATAATAGGCACATAGGTCAGGTCAGGTCCCTAATCATTATTATTGCAACAACACTTGAGTACACGGCCACACTTGCTAAAGTAGCAAATAAGCGGTGTTTTTATTTATTTAGATAGATAGGTAGATAGATAATATAATTCTTTATTGTACACCTTAGAACAATGTTAGCGGTACAGTAGTAAACGTAAAGTTGCATGTAGGTACAATGGGCGGCCTTATCGCCAAAGGCGATCTCTTCCAGGCAACCTTAGGATGGACAGGAAAGTACAGAATAATCAGTAGTGTGATTATGTGGTGTAGATTGCATATACATCAAATATAATAAATAGATACACATACATATAATACTTACACTATTATAATTATATAAATGAGAAGATAAACGTGAACCAGGAACATCATAATGGCTAGAGTATAACAGACATAACAATTAATTAGATACATAAACATTAAATACGCAGTACATACCAAATATCTAAATGAAAGAAAACATATCTCTATGCACAAGATGAAAAGTAATACTCCATCACCATCCTCTTGAACACCTCCAACGATTTCGCTTGCCTTACCTCTAGTGGCAATGCATTCCATAACCGCACGGCTAGTACAGTAAAGGACTTGTCAGCATAGTCCGTAGAATGCATCGGCATCTTTAGTCTCAGATTACCGGACGACCGCAGGGACTGTGAATGTGTGTCATGGAGGAACTGGAAACGTTCTTTAAGGTAAACGGGGGTGGCAGGGTTAAACAATACATTATATAATAACGTAAGAATATGCGCATTCCTGCGAAGCCGAATTGGGAGCCACTTGAGTCGTCGTCGAAAATCTGAAACGTGATCGTATTTGCGTAGGCCAAATATGAATCTGATGCAGAAATTTTGAAGTCGCTCAAGTTTATCAAGTTGCTCCTCCGTGAGATCAGGATAGCTGACATCGGCGTAATCGAGAACAGGGAGAAGAAGCGATTGTGCAAGCTCAGTCTTGGTGGCAACAGGTAGAAAGTTTCGTAGCCTACGCAAGGCACCCGCTGAAGCGTAAAGTTTTCGACTGGTTTCTTGCAACTGGCGACCCCAAGAGAAGGTTTTGTCCACGTAAATTCCTAAATTTTTTACGCTATCACTAACCAGCACGGCGACTCCATCCATTTCGAGCTGAGGGAGTTGAGACCAAATTATTTTTGGAGTCAATCTTGGGCTACCAATAACTATTGCTTGAGTCTTGGATGGGTTTAATGCGAGTCCATGGTTTCTACTCCATTCGCTTATCCGTTTCAGGTCTCTATTGAGGACAGAGATGGCTCCTGCTAAATTGTCTAGGGTAGCCTGTGTATAGACTTGCAGATCGTCGGCATAAAGGTGGTAGGAAGAATCCAAATTTTGTGAGATAGTATTTATAAAGATGGCGAAAAGTAACGGGGACAAAACGCCACCTTGCGGTACGCCCGCAGTTGTGTTGCACCAGGTAGAATGTGTTTCTTTAACGCAAACACGTTGCCGGCGACCAAACAGGTAACTGCGAAACCACTCAATTGCCGTTGGAGATATGTTAATAGAGCTGAGAATACCAAGCAGGATGTGGAAGTCTACAGTATTGAAGGCTTTGCTGAAGTCGAGTAAAGCTAAAAGAGTAAGTTTCCCATCATCCATACCTAGCCTTATGTCTTCCGTGACATTAACCAATGCCGTGGCAGTACTGTGACCAGGACGGAAACCGGATTGAAAGTTATTTAGTAGTTTATTTTTATTAAGAAAGGAGCTGAGCTGAGAGGATATGAGTCGTTCTAGGGCTTTAGAAAGAAATGGAAGGATGGATATAGGACGATAGTCAGAGAAAGAAAATGGCTTGGGTTTCTTGGGTAGTGGAATAATGTGAGTACTTTTCCAGGGTGATGGGAAGATACCGCAAGAGATGGAGTAGTTAAAGACATGACATAGGACAGGAAGAATTTGATCAAGGATTGGTATAATCATGTTTCGACTGACGGCATCAATACCGACAGCATTGGATGAAATCGACAAAATGCTCTTCTTAACATCACAAGCGGTCAATTGGTTGAAGTCAAAAGGAGGGTGATTAGGAGTTGGAATAGAAGAAAGATATTGTAGTGTACTAGATTTAGTAGTTCCATTCAAGTTGGAAGACGCAGAGAAGTGTTGGTTTAGCGAATCTAGGTTTACATTTGTGGGAATTGCGTCATGACGTGACTTACCAACTCCTGCATGGGCATGCGCAACGCGGGTTTAATATTGTAAACAATTGGCTTCAATGTAACCTACTAACACTTAATGCAGATAAATCTAAATACATTAGTTTCTCGATGCGTAAAAGACCTATAACCCAGGCTAACCAACTTCTTTACGCGCATCATTGTGTAGAACCCAATAATAAAGGTAACAATTGTACTTGCCCGGTTATAGCTATAACAGACAAGATAAAATATCTTGGCATTGTAATAGATGAAACCCTTTCGTTTAAAGAACATATCGAAACATTAATTAAAAGACTACGCAAATTGATATTTGTTTTTAAAAAAATAAGACATATCAGTGAGCCTAAATTGATTAAGCAAATCTACTATGCCCTCTGTCAGTCAATATTAACATATTGCATAACAACCTGGGGGGGAGTGGGTAAGACACTGCTACTACCCGTTGAGCGAGCTCAGAGAGCGATCCTCAAGGTAGCAACGTTCCGCTCTTTCCTATCTCCCACAGACCTCCTATACAAATCCTGCGAAGTACTAACAGTCCGCCAGCTATTTATATTGAGTACAGTACTTAAACAGCACGCAGCGCTTCCCTACAGCACCGATAATACTAACAAAAGGCGGAAAGATATTGTATGCACTGAAAGAATTGCGATAAAACACGAATACACTGGCAAATTTCACCTGTTTTTGGGACCACTTCTGTACAAAAGGATAAATGCTATAACAAGCATTTATTCACTAAATAGTGTGAATTGTAAGCGAGCTGTAAAGAATGTACTCCAAAAATTGTCCTACGATGACACAGAGAAGTTAATATCTGTTTTAAAATAAACAATAAATTACTTTGTTTAGCAGTAGTGAGAAGCTATATATTGTATATTTCTTAATATTATTTGTTGTCTATGCAATCGTTTTTAGAAGCACAAAGTAGAAAGTTGCACCTAAAGCCTGAAACACAGGATTACCTAGTTCAGGCACAACTAATAAATTAGTCCTAAGCAAAGACCTATGTAAGACACTTTACTGCACAAACATTATTATATACGCACCTAATATATATTACTTTATATAAGATAACTACTCATGCACAATGTAACAACGCACGATAGATTAAGAACTATGTAAAATATTGTACAATGATTATTATGAAATAAATTTGATTTGATTTGATTTAATGTATTCAGAAATTTCCAGACTTTTGCTGGGTCCTTGTCCTCAACAGACGTGTGGATATATTGGCGTTGCGCTTTCCTACACTCCCTGTTGCATTTGTTCCGGAGGGCCACATATTTCTCTAAGTTAGCTGGCGTGGCTCGGATCTTGTACCTGTGTTTATTTATACACAAAAATTACAGTAAAGATACTTTAGTTATTTAATAGTGCTTAATTTTTATAAACATTACCAATGTCGGAAATTTCTCTATCATCGATATAATTTATTATCATTTAGAATTAGAAGCTGGATAAGCAAGTACATAATTATGACAATGGGTACAACGTACGTAATTAAATAGTAATTACAAATTCAAAACTAACGGAACTTACAAAACATCGATATCAACCATATTTTAATCAGCAAATGGACCACCGAACCGGTTCGAAATGCGGCCCCGGCCTGAGAAGACTCCGGCAAGTAACTCAGCGGGTTTTTCTTTTCTTGCTTGGTCTATCTACAAACATTTACTTAGTTTTGATAGGTACAGAAATATGCTTGAATAGCAAGTTGAGTGAACTGCTCATTTCCAGACTTGTTTATCATCCAAATATCAAATAATCCTGGATTTTATAATAAGCTTTAGGCATAACTTTTTAAAAATTTTCAATTTATTGATACCTAGGCAAATCCCTAATGCGAAGTATAACGCTTCAATCATTTAATTAGCCTATTGCAGTCTACTGTACCTACCTAGGTATGTTCATATCGCTGGACCTTGGCCTCTACACTTCTTTCGCATCGTCAGTCTATATAACTGGCATCTAGCCTGCACTATCATTACCATTTTACAAGTCGAAGTTCTGTAGTTAGAACTAGATAAAAAATAAGAAACTAGAATAACTACCCGTAACGACTGCTATAGATGTTCGTATGGCAACTGTGACTGACGCGATGGCTTAATGCCGAGGCCGAGGCCGGAAATACCCAGGTCAACGCATAGGTATGCATGCATGCAAGCAAAAGCAAAATATTCAAGCGTACAAATATTTGCACTGTGGACCTAAGTATGTGTGTGAGCTTCAAATCCTTGACGATAGTAAAAATTAGTCAATCGATAGTCATCGCAAAGCGATCACCAACATCTACGCGAGAGGAGCCGCGGGCAAGAGCTGGTTTAGGACGATTTTTGGACTTAAAATGCTCTCTATAAGTGCAGTGCGCGTTTTGTCTTACTAAAACTCATGTGAAAACTAAAGATAAAGTGAAGCATACTGGCAACATTGGTTACGGTACGTGCGGTTGCCATTTTGTTCTTTCTGACAGATTGACTGTTTGTGAACGTGATGATGTGATGTGATCCGTGGATATTGGAAGCAATTATTTATTTTATGATAGTTTGCTCATATTCAGTGTAGACGCAACCTTTTTGCAAAGAATTTACTATATTAGTGTTTAATTCTCATATAGTTTTAAGAGTAAACTATGAGTTCGAGGCACCGAGACCGTAGTCGTTCAAGATCTCGCGATCGAGACAGGCATAAGGAAAGAGACCGTGAAAAGACCAGAGATAGAGACCGAGACAAGGACAGGGACCGCGATCGCGACAGGGAGCGCGACCGCGACAGGGACAGGGACCGTGATCGGGATCGGGATCGCGATCGGGATCGTGACCGAGACCGCGACAGAGACCGCGACCGAGACCGCGATCGGCACCGTTCCAAGAGGTATACTGCTGAGTCTACTCAATTAACTTGTAAATCCCCAGATTTATCATGTCTTTGTACATGTGTATTTGCTGTTAACATAGGGACAAGGAACGCGAGCGAAGCCGCAGTCGAGACCGCCATAAGGAGAAACGCCGGAGCCGGAGCCGCTCGCGCAGTAGAAGTCGCAGTCGGAGCCGAAAGTCTAAAGACAGGCAAGTCCCTAGTGGTCATATTATACATAACTTAGCGAGCTACATGCAACTGCATAATGCATAAATATGGAAACAATAAATTAAGCTAATTATTAGTTGTGTGAACAGAGACGGCACGATAGCTCTGCTGGACCAGATGGTAGGCACGACGACGAAGGCGACGTCGCGGCAGGTCATACCTAATGGTGGCATCAACCCTGCCACGCAGGCCGCCATCCTCGCCGCTGCCGCTGTAGCCCAGGTAACTTATTTAGTCAACTACACTTAATTTTTTCAATCATATGCATATATCTAGTATATATTTGTTCATTTAATTAGGAAAACCACACACTTAGCAATTCTCCTAACAGCTAGAATTTGGAATAATTCTTTTTTGCTAACAAGTAGCATATTCAAATGCCTATTTATTTTATGTTGAAAATATATGTGTACCATTCAAATATGGCCATAAAATGAAAAACAATTATCAGAATTTCACATAACAGAATAATGATACTGGTAATGTGAAGAAGCAGTTAGAGTGAGCTTTAGTGATTTTTCAGCACAATGCTAGAGAACGAGAGGTAACACTATTATTTAATATTCATAAACAAAGTACAAGTGACGCCATACTAGCTACACTTAATATGTCTCACATTTGATGTTGTAGAAGTATATCAACTATGTGGTAAGCATACAGTTTTGTATAAGCTTTTCTTTTAAACTTATCTATTGCTTCATATTTTCTATGCCACTCATTGTATGTTACAACTTCATCATTCTGTTTATTTCGTGAAATATTTACTTGCTGGCCCGCTCAACTCTACCGCAGGAGAATTTCTGTGTTACTCTGGTAATATTTAGGTCCCTGGAAGGCAAACTATAGTATATGCCCTAGCTGGAAGTTAGCAATAATGTACCCGCGTCCCCTCGTGCCCGTGCTGACCCGTGCGCTGTGCAGACGTTCGTGGCGCAGGGCCGCATGGCGGCGCCGGTGCAGCCCGCCGCGGCCGCCGCCGCCGCGCTGTCGGCCGCCACGGCCATCCCGCCGCCCACGTCGGTGCAGCAGAAGCTGGAGCTGCTGCAGGCGCGCTCCGAGGGCCGCTACCGCGACGCCAAGCCGCACCACGACTACCACCCCGACGACGACCAGGACGACGGCCTCGGTAGGTGCCCGCCTGTATGTGAGGGCCTAGTAATGGATGAGATATAGGGTTGGGATATCTGATGCCAGTCTCCCCGAAAATCAATGTGCCAATCAATATTAACAAACTCTTCGCCGAGATCGTCAACCGTGCGTCACACTAGTATCGTAAAATGTATAGGATATCTTTAATAAAATATTGTACGATGTCCAGCCAAATTAAGCATGATGATTTTAAAACTCAAAGTTCTATGTGGAGGATGATTTTAAAAGAATATGATGAAAGTCAGCGGTTGAAAACATTTTATGATGTCGACCTTACATCAGTCAGTGAATCTCGAATATTATAATGTTGTTCCACCAATCCACAGAAATCGTCGTCAAATTAAAATTACTAGGGTTATTGTTTTCGTAATAATTCGTAAAAAAATTAATGAATCTATTATTACATAACATGCATTTTTTTTTCATATTATTGGTATCGTTATACTAATTTGAAAGATAATAGCCTGAGATTGATTCAGCATTGATCTGTTGTGTGAACGTACGTGTGTATCGTGTGCAGGGCCGGAGGGCGAGTCGGCGGCAGAGCGGCGCGCGCGGCGCCGGCGCTCGCGCTGGATGGGCAGCGAGCACGACAAGACGTTCATCCCCGGCCTGCCCACCGTGCTGCCGTCCACGCTCACGCGCGAGCAGGAGGAGCAGTACCTGCGTGAGTAGCGCCGCCCCGCCGCCCCGCCGCCCCGCCCCCGCTGGACGTGCAGCGAGTACTTACTCTCTTATCATCCTTGTGGTTCTTGGACGCTTTACGTACCAAATTCCCCCACGATGCCCTGAGTCTTGAAAATGTTCATTTTATTTATTACGAGAGTTAGCGATGTGTAATATAATATCTGATGTGCGCCTCGCCGAGACTGAAAACGTCCAGGTGAACCTGTCGCTTGGGCGGTGTCGGCTCCGTCCGACCCTGCGCGCAGTCTCGTCTCGACGAAACGGCGGCTCCAGTCCCGGTTAAGTATTTAAGGTTGAGGGTGTCCAGAACTGATGTCGAGCATCCCATGTAGCCCGGTGTCGACCGTCATCTTTAATAAGTGGTATAGTGGTCCTTGGAGTTGCACTCGTACAGCTCACGGTTCATTAGGGGCGGTACGCGGGTAATGAAGCGTATAGTTAGTTACCGAGGCTACGAAGATCCGACCCACCGCGGTGCTACCTCCTCGTGCTCATTCAATTTCGCTTCCGATACGTCGCCCCGCCTTATGTACTGTGTTCTGCGAGAGCGAGCGCCGCGGTGGGTCCAGAGACCTCCAGTCAAAATGTGAAACGATGTTACCGTAACTAGTTTAGATCAGCGCTTATCGCGTCAGCCTACCGCTCGGTCGCGTCTGAGCCGCCGAGCCGGCGGGCAGTGCGTGCCGCCCGTAGGTGGACGCGGCGTGTGGCGTCAGTATTCTAATGAGTGCGTCTGGCCGCGCGTGGCTAACCCGTTCCCTTGCAGTCCAGCTGCAGATCGAGGAGGTGTCCCGCAAGCTGCGCTCCGGCGACCTGGGCATCCCCGCCAACATCGAGGAGAGGTTTGTGCCGCCGGCCCCGCCGCTCACCACACCACTGAGTATCGAACACTATGTTTTCATTATTACCTCGAGTTAGTCGCCGCTCCCGCGACCGCCCGCTCCTTAACGACATATTTACACGAAACAATATATTATTATATTACACTTTCAATAGAAAAAAAGTTACAATGAGCGAAATATACGGTAACATATCCTACCGTGCGCCCCCGGAGCGAGTCGCGGAGCCCCCGCCCCACTAATGCGCAATTTTCTTAATTTTGCAGGTCGCAATGTACAGACTTAACTAATTATTCAATTAATTAACTAATTCCTCTAATGAACAATTTTTCAGCTACAGGTCACTATTAATCGGTGGATTATTTTCAGGGCTAATGAGCTTATTGAAATTTCAGGATAAAATTAATTGAATTATTTTTTCTCAGGGCGCTAGGTGTTAGTGTTAGAGTAGGACGCCATGCACTCGTACCTCGCCCGGCGCCGCCCGGCCCCGGCCGCACCGGGCCCGGGCGGCCCGGGGCCCCGCCCGCCTGCCGCTCTCACCGGGACGAACTTCCACCGACTGTCGAATGAATGTACACTTTGTGTATCACGACAGGCAGTAGGCTATATCGCAAGTAACCAATACACAGAAGCGAGGCAAACGCCACCACAAAGAACATTCATGAAAGCATTTCGGATGGCATCCAGGTTCAGTGCGGACGTGCTACTGAAATATCAATACAGCTAGATAAGCAGTACTCGGTCAACAGAGGGGGCCTCATTTCAATAAAAGTTGAATCCGTTACTCATTAATTTTATTAAGACTTCACGAAGGCCGTCAGAGGTCGTCTCCGAGAAAACCGGAGCCGTGAAGATTCTTAACGATTTAACGGCCAAAGTGCCGCGTGGCCCCCGCTGACCCCCTGCGGTGGCACGTCCGCGTCCGGCGAGCGGCGCCGACCCCCGCTGACCCCCGCCCCCCGCCCCCGCAGGTCGCCGTCGCCGGAGCCCGTGTACTCGACGGACGGCAAGCGGCTGAACACGCGCGAGTACCGCACGCGCCGCAAGCTGGAGGAGGAGCGCCACCGCCTCGTGCAGCGCATGCAGCAGATCAACCCCGAGTTCAAGCCGCCGCCTGACTACAAGTGGGTAGCGCGCCACGCATAGTGACGAGTGCGGTAGAGCGCGGTACTAACTGTGACGTTGTGTGCAGGCCGCCCATCATCCGCGTGCACGACAAGGTGATGATCCCGCAGGAGGAGCACCCCGACATCAACTTCGTGGGGCTGCTCATCGGGCCGCGCGGGAACACGCTCAAAGGTGACTCCGTCGCTCCTCGGCGCCACCGGCGACAGTAGTGTAGTGGCGACAACTTCTTTCGTGCAGTTACACAATTTGATTTTAATTTTCTAGTACTTACATGTAATCTATTTGGCATTTATTTATTTACCGAACCAGACAAAATACAATTAAAATACAGTAGCATTCAAAAACTAGTAAGGTTTGTGCTAAGTATTAAAACGTGCACTCACTATACAACCTATCGATATAAGTTTACGTCCGGGCACCCGGTCTCCCGGGTACAATATTTCATTGCACCGCAGCGATGGAGAAGGAGACGGGCGCGAAGATCATAATCCGCGGCAAGGGCTCCGTGAAGGAGGGCAAGGTGGGGCGCAAGGACGGCCAGCCGCTGCCGGGCGAGGACGAGCCGCTGCACGCCTACATCACCGCCACCAACGCCGACTGCGTCAAGAAGGCCGTGGAGAAGGTGAGCGGGGACCGTACCATACTCCCTGTATCCATTTTAATTACTAATCACCGAATCTCTAAATATTCAGTAACCGGTACATATCGCATTCGGTGCTCAACCCAAACATTGTCTCGCCCCCTCTCGCACAGATCAAGGAGGTGATCCGGCAGGGCGTGGAGGTGCCGGAGGGACAGAACGACCTGCGCCGCATGCAGCTGCGCGAGCTGGCGCAGCTCAACGGCACGCTGCGCGAGAACGACGCCGTGCGCTGCGCCAACTGCTCCGCCACCGACCACAAGACGTGGCTGTGCCCCGACAAGCCCAACGTCACCAACAGCATCGTGTGCTCGTCGTGCGGCGGCGCCGGCCACATCGCGCGCGACTGCCGCGCCAAGCGCCCCGGCCAGCAGGCGCAGGCCGCGCCCAACAAGGCCAAGATCGACGAGGAGTACATGTCGCTCATGGCGGAGCTGGGGGAGGCGCCGCCGCCCGCGGGCGCCGCCCCGCAGAGGCGCTTCGCCCCCGGCCTCTTTGCGCCGCACGCGCCCTCGCGCGCCATCTGCGCGCCGCCGCCCGGTGCGTACCGCTCCGACCGACTCTTAGATTATTATTCCACTGTTTAATACTAGCCGTTACCGAATACAGATTATCGCGTTGTAAATTTAAGCGCTCTATTTGACTCGATTCCCCATTTTCACTTTCCATTTTTTCCCCAATCTCCCCATTTTCCGTTTCCCATTGCCCCATTTCCCTTTTCCTATTCCTCCATTTCCCCATTTTCCTCATTCGCTATTTTGCCCACTTCCTCATTCCCCTCGCTGAGCTCAAGTCGTGCCCCGCCCGTGCAGCATAGCCCTAATAGCTAATATCGTGTGGTGTCGTGTCGCAGGCGAGCTCGGCGTGTTCGCGCCGCCGCCGCCGCCGCCCAGCGCCGCGCACCACGCGCCGTGGCTCGGTGAGTGTCCGCCGCCCGCCGCCCGGGGCCACGCCTCTGTACCGACTTCACTGTCGTCGAGTCGGTCACTCATTTATTGTAGGGACTCGACTCGACCGACCCGATCAAAGCATGAATGTACTCCTCTATGTCTTTCTGTGATACCTAGTACTTTAACGTTATGCAGTTTAAGGAATCGTTTAACTGTTTAACTTTAAGTATATATAATTATACTATAGTATAATATACTATAGTATAGATAGTATAGTATAATTATACTATAGTATATAGTATAATTAACTGTTTAACTTGTAACTGAACTCAATTGAAATTTTGGTTTACACACCCTCCTATATTTATTGGCACTCATTTTTTAAATTCCTGATCTGTTTCTGTGACCTACAAATTATTTTTATTTAATGTTATATATTTTTCAATTTTCTTTCTGCCACTACTCACTAATGTTAAAGAAGAATCTAATTACAATTTATGATAATCTACGCTCGATATATACTGACCCATGAACTGAAACACTGCGATTCGTCAGCCATTTTTTTAATTTATTAAACAATGATACGGGGAAACTGCTGCATTACACAACCCGTGTGCAGGTGGCGCGGGCGCACAGCCGCCGCCGCCCGGCTCCGCCTTCCCGCCGCCGCCGCCGCCGCACCCGCCCGGCCCGCCGCACCCGCACCCGCCGCACCACCACCAGGTACGTGGGGACCGCACCGCGCGCGGTCAACGGAAACTACTTCGCATTTTTCCCATTTCTTTTATATTTCACTTATGAGAAGGAAAAAAAGCGAGGTTGACCAGAACGTGTATTTTAACTTGCCTTTATTGTGAGACTAACGTTCTGTAATGCAGTTATGACCGAGCCCCTCTCTCCCGCAGGACGGCAAGATGGGCCCGCCCGCCAGCGTGCCCGGCGGGCCGCACATGCCGCCGCCCCCGCCCGGTGAGTGACTGAACCGTCCAACCGTCGGGAATTTGGACACGTATCTGTGTAGTTACGATGAGAAGGCACTTGCATTTCTTACAGTGGATCAGTGTACTGCGGGGTTAAGTGCCGTCTATGGATATCCGATGTTGGGATAAATGTGTTCCATTGAACCGACTGACTGAAATTTTAGTTCGCAACTGAAATTCTTTCATAGTAGCCCTGCCAGTTATTCGAGTATTTTGTGAAGGAGTCGTTGATTACGTAACAGTACACGGCGCACTATTGATGTTCCTGGTAAATCGACTGCACTATAAAAGTCTGTTAATTTTTAATTTTGTTATACATACATATATATTAATCATGCACGGTTCACTTGGTCGTGTCCAGGGAATTGTTATTTTACTATGGACCGCTCGAACGGTTGGGAGAAATGTCAAACGTTCTACTAATTACAGCAATATTCTGAGTAGCACATAAATCACATGAGATACCTTCGGTGTACCCGGTCGGGCTGGGGTAATATAATTATCGGCAAACTTCGTGATCAGATATCATAAAATTGAACTTAAACTATCTCAGTTCCGGCGACCAGAGACTCAAAGATGGCTTGCGTTTTGGTCGGTTCGAATCCGACATAACCTCTCCAACCGCCTCCGGCGGAGAAGAGGTACCCGTAGGGATTTTTCGCACGATAAAAAAGGATAAAATTGGCGCATGCGCAAACTGGTCAACTAAAAACGAATAAAAGAACTGTCGAACCGACGACGACGCGAGTCCTTCGAGCCCGCGAGTAGTCCATAATATGATCGGTGCGCGTCGTGCTCGCCACCGGCGCTAGCAAAGCGGCCGTTGGCGGGCAGGTCGCTCCGTTGGCCGCTGAGCGTGTCCCACTAACCCGGCGCCCCCGCAGGTATGATGGGCATGGCGTGGCGCGGCGGCTTCAACCCGCCGCCGTGGGGCGCGCCGCCGCCGCCCGCCTTCCTCGCGCCGCCGCCGCCGCCGCCGCCCGTCAGCCAGGACTAGCCGAGCGCACGCGACTCGCTACACTCTTGATACAATAATTCTCTGCGGCGTGTGGTACTGTACAGTCAGAGCTCATAAGTGCAGTAGCACATCAATGCTCAAAATGGTTTAGCGTGCGGGTGTCTCGGGCCATCGCGTTTATGTGTGCGTGCGTCTACACGACGCGACGCATCATAGCGTAAAGGACAACAACAAAATATGACGTGTTAGAGGAAGATGACGATAGGTATAATAATATTATTATGTTCGTTTTCATAACTGTGTTATTCTTTACGACTGCTGTGAGTCATTAGATACTAATACAGTACTTCACTTAGATTGGTAAGTTAACTGATAGCTAAGTGGCTTAAGACACCACAGTGTTTATAGATGGCTGTGGTTCGAATCCAGCTTCTTAGAGTTTTTATATTTATGACATAAATATAATTTTTAATATTGATAAAGTAATTTTGCATGAAGTTTAATTATTATTTATGTGATTAAGTAATTATGGGGTTATAATAAGAAATAATACAAAATTTTTGATTCGTAACTAAATATATTTCATTTTTACTATCTACCTGCCTGCTCAGTGTAAATTTTATTGAGGTTTATAGCTTAAGTATTCGTTTTCTCAAGGAAAAGAGGATTGAAACTTAACCTCAATCTTACAATCTTAAAATAACTTGTCCTATAGCCAGCACGTCCCCTTTTTACCAAATTCACAAAACAACTTCTTACATAACTGGGTTATTCAATATATTTTTAAGATCATTCAGTATAAGTACTTAGTTTCCTTACTTGTAAGTTATGAAACAAAAGTATTCTTTCTTACAGATTTAATATTTAGAACAACAGGATTACTTTTTTCAATTACCTACTCAATTAAGTAGGTATAATTAGTATTGTAGATCTTCGATATCGTCAATTTAGTTGTGGAGGTCACATGGCAGTCGCTTCATGGAAAATATCTAAGCTCAGCCGGATCTTAAATAGACCAGAAAGCCGACCCCAACTGAGTTGGGAATAGGCTCAGAGAGAATGATAGTATTGTAGGCGGGCAAATTATTAATAATTAGATACTTAATAATAGTTTTTGTACTAATAATTATTAATATTTTTTATGACCTCCGTTATTCTCAATACCGCTGAGTAGAAGTCGGCGCATGGACCCCACAACATTCTGATAAATATCTGTCCTACGTAAATTGTCACATATTTGCATGCAATGTTGCTTTAGTAATTTAGGACATATTTGGAACATTACCGCATATATTTTCTAAAGGGTTTAAATCAGGGGATCGTGTTGGCCAAGGAATAACGTTGACCTCTGCATTTTCTCTAAGCCATTCGCGAACTATGACGAAAAACACTGCGCACTGTAACATTATATTATCTAAAAAGTCCACATAACTTCTGCTGATCGCTCGCGGCAGAATAAACTCCAGTTCGCCTGTCCTTGCGCTTATAACACTTATTCTGCCTAACTCCGTGTTAACAACAATGTTACTGTCAGACCTGCGTGTATTGTTCCTACGCCACAGCTGCATCCTTCCCTTCTGACAGGACCTAAAAGGCTTTTTCGTCCGAGAATATAATTGTTTCCACTGTCCCGGGCAAAATGTAACCTTTCGTCTTTATGCCGTTGCGTTAAAACCTGTTTTATTGCTGGCGTTCGGTGATGCAGGCCTTCGGCATGGAGTACGCGGCGAGCAGTCCTCAATGATGTTTCAAACTCATTGGCAAATCGTCGTGTTGGTATGAAACTATTGGTTTCATACTCTGCTACTATATAGCACCGCTGGTCGTGTTTAATCAGCGGTGGCCTTCCACTTGCGGCTCGTCCTCAAACCTCTTCTCCCAGCGGCTCACAGTATTCCTCTAAAAAGAATATTTTTACACATTAATGTAATCAATAGATAGACTAGATTTTAATGAAACTTTACAATAATATAGCTTATATACCACAGAATAACACATAGGCTATGTTTGGTCGCGATAACCGATATTCGCGCGGGCGGAACCGCGGGCAACAGCTAGTATAATTTAAAAATAAAATGGTATATTATTATACTTACGGATATGCCAGTTTCATTTGCAATTTCACTTATATTTAGTCCATTCATATATAAAGCCACAATATTAGCATTGATTTCCATACTTATATTACTTGTAGACATGTTGAACTTAATAATTAATATTGATTCGATTCACGTGAATAACAAGCACAAAACAAGCAACTAAAAAACAACAACGTCATTTTATTTTCTCTAAGTCAGTAATTATTCCATTTTATTTCAAATCTACCTTCATACTTTTTACATTTTATGTTGATCTTTGCTAAAGTTTAACAAATAATAAATTCTACTTTAGAATCATATTTTATTCATCAATCTGTTGTTAATTTATAAATGAAACACAAAAAGTGTTATAGTTGATCGTAGGATTAGAACCATCAACCTTGCATTTTAGTAATCCTTATGCCAAACCATTCGGCCACGGACTACATAGATGATTGTGACGAAATAATCAATAATATTCCTACAGAAGAACAATTTACATGTGTGCGTAAATTGTCTTAAAAGAAAAAGGTCACAAGTAGCGTTAGAATGTTGACGCTATAGTTGCGTAGGATTGCTACTGCACTTTTGAGTTCTACTGTACCACACGCCGCACGATACGAATGTTTACTAATGTTAATTGTGTGGCGTCAACGAGGTATAACAATATACGATGACGTAAGTTTACGCGCCGGCCATTGGGTGGGTCTATATTAAATAGGTAAATGTGCATTTACTGTTTTATTTCGTCGAACGCTGTACTTGTACGCGAGGTACTCGTACATCTGTGGGCGGCGTGTGCCGCGTGTCATTACTTGACGTATGCTGGGTACCATTTTATTTACAAATATTGTGTACCTACTTATTAAAATTACTTTAGCGACTGACAATTATGTAGGTATGTAACTCGTAGTACTCCTGGTACAGAATATATATTGGCATGAAAAACATTTACGGTAAAGCCATGTCTTTTTTTTCGTAAATTTTTTATACCATTTAACTTGCGGTATTCACTCTTCATCATGTAAAGTTATGAAACAAAAAATTCACGAAAAAACATGAACTCGCAAGAGGGCGCCACTTGTGTATTTTTTTGCAGTGACGTCTTTTTATAAAAAAATTATAAAAAGACGTCGTTTCGTTTAGCTTTACTGAGGCGATGGAGAGTAAACAATACGGGAAAAAATCAAAATATTTAAAAAAAGTATGGAGTAAATTTTTTATGCCAATATATTGTGTACCACGAGTACTACCAAGGGCCTTCGGCTTCGGGAGTGTTCCCCTTACACCTAACGTAGAGCCCGGGCCATCTGTTCACCGTGACTACGTATTACAGTAACAAATCTAGTTCAAAAACATTTATGTGTTTACTGTATCGTTGCTTTAATAATCAAATAACATAAATTGATCACAACTAGTACATTAGAATATAACGCACTGCGGATTGATTCTCACTGTTGTGTTTATGCACTTCGGCTCGTCGCGCGTCGGTCCGCCCGCGAGACAGCCAGTGGCCTTATTCCGCTAATTTTTAAGCATTTTACTTGAAAAGTTACGAGATACGTTTTCGAGAGTAGACATTAGAGTATTCGTAGCCGAGAATGAGGTAGAATCGCAATTCTATTTTAACGATCATAAAAATTAGGACAATTAGACCCCAGCACTTAAAGTCGTGATGAAGGACGACACAAGCAGAATTTTAAGATGTACCTAATGTATAAATAAATATGAATTAACTACCTACTACTGTTTGTTTTTTTTATCCTAAGAATCACACATTAGTACGACGGCAATCCCATCCCATGATAAGTTATACTGTACTCGACCCCGTATTTTATTAATCAGAAATACCTATGAGGTATTTATTGAAAGTATGTACCTAGGTTGAATATTGTTTTCTTTTTTTTACATAGTAGATTATGTATTTCTCTCTGGTAACCAGTTTATAGCAATACTGATGATAATATTGTAGTGAAGTGAATTTTTTTTTACAATTAACAGTTTTAAAAATATTTTTGAATTTCCTGAGCCGCAGGAAAATGTCGTTAGAAGTCTTGTAGTAGGATATGTGTTCTGTGCTTGTAGTGCAAATGCATGGAGGGCAAGATCATAGATTATTATATATAGTAGTATCCCATTTATATTGATATCTATATCGGTGTTGCGTTTACACCAATGCAATGAGTATAGTAATAATATGGGAGACAGGAAAAGAGTGGCAACTCTATGCTTAAATATGCATGTATGAAAAAGAAAGTACTGCTGCGTCCCGATTGTTGGATGAAATAAGCACGATAACTATAGCTATTTCTATAGGTACATATTTTTTTACTATAATGTACTACAAACAATCAAACATGTACTCTTAACCACAGGTCATTGAACGTCTGTCATACTACCAACTGCATTGAATAATAAATACGCATTTAAATGGAAAAACTATTGGCTAAAAGTACATTGATCTGCAACGAAACCATACTACCTACTGCGTGTAGGCAATAGGCACGGTCCGCGGTCGCAAAACAGATGGAATATAATAAAATAAAGTTGTATTGCACCACGGCACCAATAATTTTTTTTAGATGGCAATATAACAGTATCAAACTGTCAGTGAATTGACTGAACATTTCAAAATGAAATGAAATATTTAATGAAAAATGTTCATGTTGTAGGTGTGTGAAAACTGAAAGTGTTGTAAATGGCAGAAAGCGACGACTGTAAAACGAATCTCGTTATATATTTTTAAATGAAAATGTTTACAATATATTACATTGTTATTAGTTAATTATGTAGCTGAAATATTTATGCTTAGGTACGTATTGAACCTCTATAATCTATAAATCTAATTTTGTAAACTTAGCGTGTGTATTGTAGTAAAGCCTAAATCAGTTAATTTAACGAATGTGATTCTCGCATCTCACGTACAAAACATGTCTGTTAACTTCATTTACGTCTATCAATTGATAATATCGAGTTGTACATGTTGGTAATAAATTTCGTAAACAAGTAATTACGTACTTCGATGTATCAGTATAGTGTGCTCATTTGTGATCAAATGTATATTGTATGTTGAGTTATGAAAACAATAATTGTATTTATCCCAAAAAAATTCGTTATTCGCTTCATAATTATTACCATTGAGTTCTTTCTAAAACATGTAGGGAAACTTATAAATATTCTATTGCTGCACAACACTTGTGGTCAGACAATAGTAATAATACTTTGTCATAATGATCAGCGAACAGAAGCACTACTATGGAGCTTATCATAAAGGACAGCGGGGCTCGGTGACCGGTGCTGTGGTGGCATGGCGGAGCCAGACGGTGTCGGCCAGCCCGATGCGGTGCTGTTGGCGCCGCTCACAGAGGACACTTTCCTTCACAATTTGCATGTGCGCTACAAACATGACATAATATATGTGAGTATCAAAATGAATTGAGTATATTGCACCTACAGATCCTAAATGTGTCATTTAGGATCTTGGTAGACTGTGTACTGAATAAAACATTCATGTTTAAGGGAATTCCCTGTTTGTTGAATGGAGCCTAAGTACAAACTAAAGTGATGTGTGCCATACCTACATGTTGCTATATTCACATACAATTTATGAAAAGTCATGAGCACTCTAGTTTAATCTTAGTGTTAGAGAAATCAATGTTTATTTATATAAATGGGACTATATAAATAGCCTAATATTTACTTGCATGCTTTAGTTGTCAATACTTTCACATTACTAACTGATGTTGAGAATTTTGCTACTCCCAGCAGCATACCATTCAGTGTAGCCGAAACATATTCTTAAAATAGTAGAGAATAGAAGTTAACATACACAGAGACATTATTGAGAAATCAAGGGGAGATTTACTTGTTAGAACTGATTTATTGACTTACTGATTCTGATTGATTGATTTATTTACTATTTACATGAACTTAAATACTATGTTTTATTGCGAGTAGTGTAGTAGGGTTTGCTCTCGTAGTCACGTCTCATGATGACTCGTGTAACTCGTATGCTGAGTAGACTTTTCATTGTTATGGCAGAGGAGCGTGATTTGTTATTTTATTTCTTTTTTTTTTTTCATACTACGTAGGCGGCAGATAAGCACACGGCCCACCTGATGGAAAGCGGCCACCGTGGCCTATGAACGTGTGCAACACTAAGGGTGTCACACACGCGCTGCCCACCCTGAAGGGAAAGGGGGAGAGCTGGGAATGGGTGGGGAGGCTAGGAAGGGGAAGGGGAAGGAGGGGTATAGTGAGCTCTGGCTACCCTACTTACCGGCGGGAACACAACACGATGGTTATTATGACCGCGGTCTTCTGTGGGGCGGAGGTACTTCCCCAGTTGGACAGCTCATTTCGGTCGGGACATACCGTCGTGTCCTACCTCCGTTATTCCCGTTCGTTATTTGATGTTTACGTGAGTTTTCACTTCCTTGTATAAATCACGCCGCTTACTCATGACTGGCATATGTAGTTTGTTGTTATTTCAGCTGTTAGTCTCCCAAATAAAAAAAAAATATACAATGGCTGTTTTGCTGTATAAACAGAAAAATGTTGAATAAAATTTTGACAACTGACAGTTGGGTGCCTTTCTGACTTCAAGGAGTAGCCCGATCCACAGGAAAGCAGTTTGTACAAAAAAAGAAAAGTGCGCACATACATACATGAGCACCTCTCAACTGTGACGCGACTGACTTTGAATCTATCCAGGCAGCGATTGCCGTCTGACCTCCAAAACTAATTGGCGATTTCGAAGTTCATTAGTTAGACAACTCGGATAACCGAAACTTTGATGAGGGCTTAACATGCTCTGAACTATTGTTATTCGAGGGAATTGCTGCACATTAAAAAAGGTTGGCTGCGAGGGCACCTTTTTTTACACTAACTAAATAGACATGTATGGTATACACAAATGATATGTACACGGGCCTTATTATTATTGCTAGAAGCTATTTCTTACAGGCAACCTAGTAAATGAGTGTGTATATAAAGAGTAAGAGCTCCCTCTCCGCCGCAGACGTACGTGGGCAACGCGCTGGTGTCGGTGAACCCGTGCCGCGCGCTGCCGCTGTACTCCGCCGAGCTAGTGCGCGCCTACCTGGCGCGCCCGCCCTACCAGCTGCCGCCGCACCTGTGAGTCGCGAGCCCGCGCGCCGCACGCCGACAGCTGCAGGCTCATACCAATACTTACTCCGTGACCGCGACCCACCATCCATTCATTACATTATTACATATTTGTACACTAACTAGATATTATAAGTATCTCAGAAAAATTAAGTACTAGTGTAGTATGGATATAACGAGACACTGCCGGTTTCATTATCGATGTCCAAAGATTCTGTCCATAATGTTTACATGCACAAAACGTCATTATCGCACTAGCTAGGGTGTCGCACTAGACAGGCCCTACACGACGGTCTTGCAGTCCGTGTGCAGTGCCGCGTCTTCTCACTAAGACCATTAACGTGTCCACGGTCAGTACGCTGTGCTTACCGCTATAAGCGTGGCGGTGTGTAACCCTGTACCCGCGCCTGTTGCAGCTACGCGATCACGGCCACGGCGTATCGCTGGGTGCGCGACCGGAACGAGAGCCAGTGCATCGTCATCACCGGTGAGTTACCCGCCCGCCTGCTTTATCCTCTGTAGCCACTCGGGCATCAGCGTCTGTTTATTTTGAAAAGAATATAATAAAAATAGTGTAGAATTAATTTCAGAAGGGCGAATAATTGAGTATCATCACATATTTATCTGCCCACTGATTTCGGTCCCACATTTTTTTCTTTATTTAAAGCACGTCAATTGGCAAAGTCTCAGGAAAGAGGGTTACCATTACAAACTCGTACAGTACAACAATGGTGGCGCTCAGGTTGACGACCTCATCAGATGCTTTTCACGCCCCGCTTGAAAGACTCGGGACTGTAGGAAGAAGGAAACACGTGCGCCGGTGATGGTGCCGCAGAAGAAACAATACGCGATATAATTAGCCATTCTTATTTATGTCCCACATAATTAGCCGTTCTTATTTATTTCCTTAAACACATGCGTGTGGTGGCAGAGAAAGAAGGGTGTCGTAAGAGGCGATCAACCGGAAAAATACGCAAACGATATCACTGCGGAAGAAGGACAACTCGAAATGAAATCCTGTACCAACCGGTCTGGCCAGCGTGGAAACAGCAGGCCTGTGTCCAGCGGCGGACTGTGATGGCTAATTGACGAATTTATTTATTTAGCCCATTATTTAATGGATAGTTTTGTGCAAGTGGTTCGATTGTGTGCGGGGCAGGCGAGAGCGGCGCGGGCAAGACGGAGGCGGCGCGCGTGTGCCTGCAGTGCGCGGTGCTGGCGGGCGGAGGCGCGGGCGGAGGCGCGGGCGGAGGTGCGGCGGAGGAGGCGGCGGCGGACGGCGGCGCGCTGACGGCGGCGGGCACGCTGCTGGAGGCGTTCGGCAACGCCGCCACCGCACGGAACCACAACGCCAGCCGCTTCGTGAGCATCGTCGACCTTGTGCGCGTACTATTGGATCGAATGTCGCAACCCATCTCGGCGATTTACCGCAATTTGAGATGTATTCAGTTTGGATCCAATTTGTACGCGTATAAAGTCCCATTTTTGTATCCATGGCAGGCGGTCCGTCTACGTCGGTGAACCTTCCACAGACGCATCCGCCGCGCCGATGGCCGTTTTTCAACAAACCGCCTGTTTCATAGTTTTTCAAATAGCAGTCGTTAGTAATATTTCTCGTGACAGCTCCTTTCAGTTGGTTTCGTGCGGCATTGGCACGTATTCTCACCGTAGACTGGACCAGCCGCGTTTTGGCAGTCATAGACCAGAGACAAGGGATCAATTATCATAGATAATCATTCCTGAAACATAGATAACTTTATAGTGGACTGCGAATCGTTACCAGTATAGGAATCGATTATGCATTCCATAAATATAAAAAGGCAACACAACGATTTGCATCGTTATACAATAGCCAGTTGATTGAACGTCTAGGCCGCCATGTAAGTTTCAGCCATCTCGACGATCGGTTAGTTCTCGCTGAGCTATTACATCGGATGCCCGTATTTAATGAGCGGCCTAGGCCTCCAATGAACACTCGCCCGGTCGGGCCGGCTGGCGGCTACTACCCGTGTGACCGGGGCTCACGCGACTGTGGTGTGCAGGGCAAGCTGCTGGAGATCGAGTTCGACTTCAAGGGCGAGCCGGTGGGCGGCCACATCACGCACTGTGAGTACTCGCGCCCGCTACACACGTACACACACACACACACGCACACGCACACACACACACACACACGCACACGCATAGTAGAATCCATTTATAATGGCATTGAAGAGAAGTGATAAACAGGGCTCATCCACCACCGTAGCATCCGTGCTATCCTCAAAGGTCACCCAAAAACGCGTACTGTACGTGTGGAGCGCGTTTTGGGCACATTTTGCGTGTACAACTCATGCAGGCTTATAAATACCTATATTCACCAGATGTCAATAAAGGCATATTCTTAAACATGAAGTTAACAATTTGCTATATATTTATGCGTGATTTAAGCTATCACAAATTGACTCAATTTTGATATATTTTTTTTGATAAAACGAAACACCCTTTATTTGCTTATTCTATACCTACCTAAATATATGAAAAGTTTGGCACTCATTCTTGTACACTTTCCGCCCACGTTTGACAATGAATGCAATAAAACTGTGACAACAATATAACCTGTTTTCTTTATTTCATGCTGCGCTCAGATCTGCTGGAGAAGGTAAAGCCCATCGGCACTCTATTATTAGTATACTTTGAGTCAAAGCGACTCAAAGACGCTTGCAAGAGCGTGTTAGTCACGCGTGTGTCGTGAGCTCGTAGCGTTACCACTAGGACTGGTGTGCGGAGGACGGAGGGGGACGAGAGGCGCGGAGAACATTTGTGTATATGATAGCCCTTCGCCATCGGACGGACGAACCCCGTCGTATGTGGCGCCACATTAGCATCACGAAATGAAACAAAATGAAATGATAAACCTTTACCTCTGTTCTCTTCTCCTCTCTACTCTTAGAATTGTAAAGTAGTCCTCTCTTTACATCGGAGATATTTGCGGAAATACGTTTTTTGGTCACGTGACACCTATTTTCAACGTTTTCATTCATCGAATAATAGTAATGATAAGATCTCTCTTTATCGCCTTATGTAGATAAGCAAGGTAAGTAAGTATATCTTTACGAAATCCTCTAATTTGAATTGCACCCACCCATCCGAGAAGTCGCCCTAATAGAGGCACTGGCGTTTTCATTAGGCTGCAACAGAACCGAGCGTCCAATAAATATCGTACAGAAGCTTTGCAAAAATGAGAACAATATGCAAACAATGTCAAAGGCTGAAGTCAAACGCCGTTCTGACTTCAGCCTGGGCTCCGAATTTGATGCTCTCGATTTCAAATAGCATAGCATTTAGAACGGAAAATTGATTTCATCCTACGAGACTCGAACCAGTGATATTTACTTTAAAGGTACTGTAAGCGTAGAGCCAAGTCATGATTGAGCAGACTTATGAAAAATACCTAATGTTAAAAATTGATTATAACGTCGTTTCATTGCAACCGATAGTTCGTAGGATTGTCGGTAGATGGCTCCTACTATCGCACCAAAATTCTTATTTCAAATAGGTATACCGGTTGATTTTATAGTGGTTTCGGAAAAAAAGATTTTGGCCACAATTTCGATAGTAAAATCGTAAGGAAGTCCTGGTGAAGAGTTTTTTTTTTACACGTCCCATACTTTTTTCTGTTCACCTGCACATTATTGCCATACATAAAGTATTTTTTTTTTGTTTTCAAAATTAAAACTTCCAGTCGATTTTGCTTGCGAAACTGTGTGTGAAACAAAATATTCTTTTTCCGAAACCACTATAAAATCACCGTATATATATAGTATTTGAAATCCCTATCTTGGCGTTTACCCAGGACTGGTACCTAGTGGTGACAGTCTTATAGGTAGGAGAAATCTGTCTAATGTCGTTGTCGTAGTTCTCGGTAATCTGGGTATGTACTCTAAAAGGATAAATTTCTTTATTGATTGAAAATAAAACGAAGAATGATTCAATGGGTTCGAGTTATAGAAGGGAATATACCCTAGTCGGCCTAATATTATATTCGGAACTTGACGCGGATGACAGCTAATGTCGCGGGCAACAGCCGGTGTCTGAATAAAGTATAATGATTAACTACCTACATACTTGCTCACTATTGCTACAAACGTAAGGTACGTGCACTCGCCGCGTCTACTTGCGGAGTTTTTTAACTTCTATTTGAAGCACGGCTCGTGGCTGGTGCTGGACACATTTCCCATGTGAGACGATTCTCCTTACTATTTGCACGACTGCACAACGCAAAGACTGATAATGTATTTATGAGTAAGTATATGTAGCTGTGGAACGCTCGAGAGACCAAACGTGCATGTCGATTTTGATGACCTGTAATAGGTCACCTTAGGCGTAGGTATACTTATCAGTTCGCCGCCTGTAGCCGTGTGTCGGCGCGTTGCAGGAGCGCGCGTGCGGCGGCGTGCTGGCGGGCGAGCGCAACTTCCACGTGCTGTACCAGCTGCTGGCCGGCGCCGACGTGCACCTGCTCAGTGAGTCGCCGCCTCTGCTGCACATGCGTTTATTGCTTTTCATGTATCTCACTAACTCACTACAGTAGGTCATCATAATTTCAGCCATAGGACCTCAACTGCTGAACATAGGCCTCACCTATGGGGTAGGTTGTCACCGCTTCCCCCATTAACCGCGGTTAATGGGGGAAGCGGTGACAACCTACGTGTGCATCGGTTGTCTGTTGTGCGTGCTTTGGTCGTCTGACGGTGGATTCTTAGCTTCCCTGGCCCAAGCGCTCGACTGACGCCCGTCTGGCACCCCAGCGTTGCTAGGCAAGCAACTAGTTGCAAGATATTGGTGTCAACCTGGTGTGCAACTAGAGTCAGTTGCACACCAAAATCATCGGGGGTTTTGGACCGTGTCCCCACCACCCTGGTCCGGTGCGGGTTGACCGGTAAATAAAGCCTCGTTCGTTGATCGGCTGAGGGTGTCACAGGCAGTTGAGGATGGCTTTGGTCGTCAAGATAAATATTCTAGGACAATCTATGGTGGAAGGGACTCCTTACTCTCTTACAGTGGTAATAGTAAGTAGTAAGTTACACCTGCGGTAGGTAGCTATTAGGGACGGGAATTGTATTCAGTAGGTGCAACCAATGGTTTAGTCCATTTAAAGTTACGAGTGAGGTAGGATCCCGTCTGTTGTGTGTGTACGCAGAGCGCCTGCGGCTGCAGCGCTCCTGGGAGCACTACCGCATGCTGCGCGGCGCGGAGGGCGAGCGCGCGCCGGCGTCCCCGCGCGCCGCGGCCGCGCAGGACCGGGACCACTTCGCCTTCACCACGGTGAGTGCGCGCGCTGCGGCTCGCTCGCGTAGTTCGGTCCTCGCTACATGTACGTCTGCGCAGGCGGCGATGCGCGCGCTGGGCTTCTCGGGCGCCGAGTGCGACGCGGTGCTGCGACTGTTGGCCTTCATGCTGAAGCTGGGCAACGTGGAGTTCGAGCCGCAGCACAACATCGACGGCTCCATCGGCACGCGCCTGCACCATCAGTACGGTCAGTGGTCGCGGCTCCGTTCGCTAGCGGTTAGGAATCGCGCATTTCACGTAACTGAACGTGCGCGCGTGCCTCGCCCGCAGAGCTGCTGGAGGCGTGCGCGCTGGTGGGCGTGGACGCGGAGGAGCTGGCGGGCGCGCTGGGCGCCGCCGTGCCGGACGTGGACGCGCCGCCGGACGCCGGTAACGCTCGCGCCCCTCGCCCGCAGGCCGACCGCCCGCGAGCGCCGCACTACACGCGCGACTGACTGTTCGCAGAGAGCTCGGAGGGCTCGGAGGAGGCGGGCGCCGGCGGCTCGCCGGAGGGCGCGGGCGAGGGCTGGGCGGGCGCGCTGCGCGACCAGCTGGTGCGCGTGCTGTACTCGCGCCTGTTCTCGTGGCTCATCGCGCGCGTCAACGCCACGCTGCGGCCGGCGCGGCCCGGGCGGCGCTGCGCGCTGGCCATCCTGGACGTGTACGGGTTCGAGTCGCTGGCGCGCAACGGCCTGGAGCGCCTGCTCATCAACTACGCGGCCGAGCGCGTGCAGGCCGCCGTGACGGCCGCCACGCTGCGCCGCGAGCAGGACGAGTACGCGCGCGAGGGCCTGCCGTGGCGGCCGCTGGCCTACACCGAGCACGAGCCGCTGGCCGACCTGCTGGACGCGGTGAGTGCCGCGCCCCCCGCGCGCCGTGCCCCGCCGCCCCCCGCCGCGCACTGACCGCGCTCGCTCCGCAGGGCCCGGACAGCGTGCTGGGCGTGCTGCGCGACTGCTCGGCGCGCGCGCTGGGCGACGCCGCGCTGCTGCAGCGCCTGGCGCGGCGCCGCCACCCGCGCCTGCTGGTGCTGCCGCCCGACCACTTCCAGTCAGTCACGCCCGAGCGAGCGGCTAAGTCTTAGCGATCCTATTAGTACCTAGCTAGTTGAGCGTGTCACGTTTACATACTGGCCCCGACGAGCCCCGGCGCGCGCTGTTTGTTTAGATATACTTGATCTATGACTCGTAGACTTGATTTCACGACTCGTGCGAATAGGTATAGTCTGATAATAGCTTTAACCGATTTTGAAAATTCTTTCACCGATAGAAAGCCACGTTATGTATAAGTGTCACAGGTTAATGACATTACGATGTTAACATACGTTTATGACAAAGCGAGACTTAATCGTGAGGCTTCGTCCTCTGTTTTCTCGCGACCCACGGACGTAACGTCACGTCTGAAATGTCGTCGAGGTAAATGTACAAACTCTTTACTTGTAGTTCTCGATTAAGTCATGTTCTGTCATATTTGTTGCGTGTACCTAGTGTACTTAGTAGTAGTGAATGCGGTAGATCTTGAAACCTGCAGCTTTTTTTTAATTCAATCAGAGTACCAACGTAGTAGCGCATACAGCGACGGCGTAATAATTGTCAACCATTGTCAAGAAACTGAGTTTATAAAAAAAAAAAAATTTGGAGTCTACTTACACACAGTTAAAGTTCAAAACGAAATGGCATCTACGCTACGGCTACGGCTTCGATCCTCGCTCAGTGCAAATATTTGTATGCGTTGTTTGTTATAATTGGTCTGGTCGTGTCTCGGAAAGCACGTTAAGCCATCGCCGTCGCTTCCGATTGCCATACGAACATCTACGGCAGAAGTTACGGGTAGTCGGAGCCCTCAAAAGTTCAATTAGCCTAACTACAGAACTTCGATATCGCCAATTCGGTTGTGGCGATCCGATGGCAATTTTTGTGATCTCAGTCGTGTGACTATAGTCACAGATTACCTAATACTTAGTTGTACCTAATATGCTATACTTAGTTATGCTATAGTTAACAATTAGTAGAATCGGGGCCCGATCGATCGTTATTTTTTTTTTTTGCACTTGTTTGTTCTTACTTGTATATTAGTTACTTAGAGCATGTAACGTAACGCGGGGGTGGCCCGCCCCTGTGAGCGTGTGGTGCCGCAGGGTGGTGCACTTCGGCGGCGCCGTGCTGTACAACGCGCGCGGCATGGTCGCCAAGAACCGCGACGCCGTGTGCCGCCGCTGCGCCGCCGCGCTAGGCGCCGCGCGCGAGCCGCTGCTGGCGGCGCTGTTCGCGGCGGGCGAGGGGGGCGCGGGGGGCGCGGGGGCCGGGGCGGGCGCGGGGGCGGGGTCCCCGCGGCGGCCGGCGGCGCTGGCGTGCCGGCAGCGCGCGCTGGTGGGCGCGCTGGTGCGGCGGCTGCCGGGCGCGCCGCGGCTGGTGCGCTGCGTGCGCGCCGACGCGCAGCTGCGGCCGCACCGCTTCGACGCCGCGCTGCTGCGCCACCAGATCCGCTCGCAGGGGTCAGCGCCGCCGCTTTACTATTTTAGCTAAGCTTCGACTCCCGCGAGTGATGTTGAACCCCGCCGTCGTGGGAGTGTTGGCCGGATCGTCCGGTCCGTGCCCTCTAGTACACCGCTTTCGAGCGCGTTCCGAGAGCTCGTTCGTGATGGTGCGCAGGGAATTCTAGAGAGATCGAGGGCTACTTCACGAAGTGCACTCGTGGCATCGCTCGCTCGTACGCTAACTGACCGAGTCCCGCGACACCCACCACAGTCGCGGGTCGCGGCCTGATCGCAATGGGTCGATATATACGTGGGCCGATATACACCTACAGTGTGGAAAGTAAGTCGGGACCTAAAGGGAAACTACTTACCTTAAATCCTTAGGTTGGTTAATTTTACTTCAAAGAGTCATTGCTCTATTTTGAAAAAGAAACAAAACTGTACTTATTCGTAACCATTCTAAAACTCGCGATATGTACTCACCAGGGACTCGAACCAACCAAAATTAAAAAAATAACAGTCGCTATTTAGTTATTGTAATCGACATAAATTAAACATATTATTCAGGATAATATAATTCTCTAATATTTGGTCTTAAAATAGAATGAAGGCAAAATGTAATTTTTACTTTATTTATTGTCATGTGGTAACACGGCGATGCCGCCGTAGCGCGATTTAACGGTTCCCTCCAGGGCCCTACTTATTTAACGGTTCCCTCCAGGGCCCTACTTAGTTAACGGTTCCCTCCAGGGCCCTACTTATTTAACGGTTCCCTCCAGGGCCCTACTTAGTTAACGGTTCCCTCCAGGGCCCTACTTATTTAACGGTTCCCTCCAGGGCCCTACTTAGTTAACGGTTCCCTCCAGGGCCCTACTTATTTAACGGTTCCCTCCAGGGCCCTACTTAGTTAACGGTTCCCTCCAGGGCCCTACTTATTTAACGGTTCCCTCCAGGGCCCTACTTATTTAACGGTTCCCTCCAGGGCCCTACTTAGTTAACGGTTCCCTCCAGGGCCCTACTTATTTAACGGTTCCCTCCAGGGCCCTACTTAGTTAACGGTACCCTCCAGGGCCCTACTTATTTAACGGTTCCCTCCAGGGCCCTACTTATTTAACGGTTTCTTCCAGGGCCTTACTTATTTAACGGTTCCCTCTAGGGCTCTACTTATTTAACGGTTCCCTCCAGGGCCCTACTTATTTTTCACTAGCCAGGCGCGCGAATTGAGAAAGGACCATTGCATTTATAACATCCTCTCAATTCTTCTTTTATATTATTTTTTATTTAATTTATTAGTGTGATCGGCGAATGTAATAGTGATGGCATCCTCTACCAACAAACTAAATGCAATCAAGCGGACACCTGTGGCCGGCACATCACAACGATGTTGACGACGAACTAAAATGTTACTAATCACCATAAGTACTGTTCGATAAGCCCGCCAGTACCTACTTATCGTACAGCGGGAAATGATAGACACATGTGTTAATAAATATACATTTATTCCACGACTGCCTAAATCTAAACGGTACATACATAGACTATTGGATAGATTTAACTATATAGGCCTAATGCGCGTCTACACACTGTAGTGCACAGACCGCACCGGGATCGGCGCGTCCCGCCGCACACCACACACATACCGGTATCGGACAGTCGCTCGGACAACCTCACGACGAATCGCGTGTCGCCACAGGATCATGGACATGGCGCTGCTCCGGCGCAGCGGCTGGTGCGAGTCCATGTGCGCGCGCGCCGCCCTGGCGCGCTACGGACTGCTGCGAGCGACCGCGTCCACCGCGCACACCGCGCCCGCCGCGCGCGACGAGCCCGTGCGGGCGGCGCGCGCGCTGCTGCGCTCGCTGCCCATCCCCAGCGCCGAGTTCGCGTTCGGCCGCACGCGCGTGTTCGTGCGCAGCCCGCGCACCGTGTGGGAGCTGGAGGCGCTGCGGGCCGCGCGCGTGCGCCAGCTCGTGGTGTGCGCCCAGCGCGCCTGGCGGGCGCACCGCGCGCGCCGCCGCGCCCGCGCGCAGGCCACCATCGCGCGCGCCTGGCGCCGCCGCCGCGCCGCGCGGCCCCCGCCGGCGCCCGAGCGGCGCGCGCGGGCCGCGGCGCTGCTGTGGCGCGCGTGGTGCGCGTCGGCGCGGCGCCGCTACGTGGCGCGCCTGTGGCGGCGGCTGCCGGCGCGCCACATGTCGCCCGCGTGCGGCGCGTGGCCGGCGTGCGGCGCGCCGCGCCTGCTGGGCCGCGCCGACGCGCTGCTGCGGCGCCTGCACCACGCCTGGCGCTGCCGCCTGTACCGCGCCGCCTTCGACCAGACCGCGCGCAACCGCATGCGAGAGAAGGTAAGCGCGCTCCCGCCGCGCGCCCCCGGCCGTCCCGGGCGTGACGCGTGCGAGAGCGCCCTCAGTGACGACGCGCTCCCGCGGCAGGTGACGGCGAGCGTGCTGTTCAAGGAGCGCAAGCTGAACTACGGGCGGAGCGTGGCGCACCCGTTCGTGGGCGACTACGTGCGCCTGCGCGCGTCGGCGGCGTGGCGGCGCGGGCTCGGCGCCGCCGGCGACCGCTACGTCGTGTTCGCCGACGTCGTGGGCAAGGTGAGGGAGAGTCGCACGCGTGAGTGTGTGTATGTTCGTGTAGTTATACACGCGTGTGTGGCAGGTGGCGCGCTCCACGGGGCGCGTGGCGCGCTGCCTGTGCGTGGTGTCGACGGGCGCGCTGCTGCTGCTGGAGGCGCGCTCGCTGCGGCTCAAGCGGCGCGTGCCGGCGCACGCCGTGTGGCGCCTGTCGCTGTCGCCCTTCGCCGACGACCTGCTGGTGGTGCACGTGCGCGCGGTACGTACCACAGGGGGTGGGCAGAGGGCGGGCGCCCCGCGCTCGCGGTGCACTCACGGTGTGGCCTGTGTCCGCAGTGCGGCGGCCTGGAGAGCTCCACGGAGGAGCTGTCGCAGTGCTCGTCGCGCGATGCCGCCGACGCGCCCGGCTGTCTGTTCGGGGTGAGTCCAAACGACGTGTGCGTTAGACCTAACCCGGTTCGCCCGCAGTCGCTCCGGTCGGACGCACCGGGCCGGCGGTCCGTCCGGCCGGTGACCGTTCGTTCCCGCACAGGGCGAGGGCGCGTGGCGACGGCGCGGCGACGTGGTGGTGCGCACGTGCCACGTGCTGGAGCTGGCCACGAAGCTGTTCCTGGTGGTGCAGAACGCGGTGGGCGCGCCGCCGCACGTCAACATCGCCACCGAGTGAGTGCCCCCCGCTAAAGCCCCCCGCCCCCCGGCCCGCCTGCCCCCGTCCCTCTCACGCCCGTGCTGTACAGGTTCGAGGCCAACTTCGGGCAGCAGCTGGTGACGCTGTCGTTCCACGCGGTGGGCGGCGCGGAGGCGGGCCCGCGCCTGCTGCGCCGCGGCAGTCGCATGGACGTGCTCGTGTGAGAGAAGACGCGCGCCACACTAGTGCCAAAAAACTTACAACAAAATGCTATTTATTAATCTTAAGTTTAATTTAGGAATAAAAATGGCGCAAACGATACTAAAAGGACTGCTCGAATGGAAGTGAGAATGGTTCACGTTGTTGTACGTGCGCGTACCGCGGGGCTATGTGTATAACTGAAGTTCTAAAAGGCCATACTGTATGTTCCATATTATTATTCGGTACAAAACTGCCCAAAATGGTCCTCTTACTTTTTTTAATTAAATTCACGAAACTGAACACACATGTCACACACTACATAATTGCGTGGTTTAGTCAGACTCGTCGACAGCTTTGTCTATGAATCGTTTTATTCGAAGTGCGCCTCTTCATTTATTTCGTAAAGCTAAATCTGTCTTACGTTGATCGTGGCTCCAATCTGCGCTCAGCGTCACGCGCGATATTTAGAGATGGGTAGTGCGTGTCCTTCTGGACGTGAACACTGCATGCATATCGCAATAACGGTAGCGGTACATTGTTGCACAATTGTTAAACAAGGAGTAATGCTCCAGTGAACATGCAGATGAGCCAAAAATTTCAATCGCCCCATACCACTACACTGCCGCGGTGAACTGTTACAAGTGTGGAATTAGAATATGAAACATAAATGTAATATTTCCAGAGCGGCTGGTCGGCGCGCGCTCCTTTTGTTGAGCGTAATGTACCTAAATGTTTTATATCATTTCATCCATTAACATATTTTTACAATATCGTGCCTGAATGTATGAAATTGGTTATGAAATTACAAAACAAACAGTGATCAAAAATGTAAAAATAAAAGAAAAGAAAATGTGAAGAGAAATTATAAAAATAATATAATAATATAAATTGTATATAGTTTATCACACACGATACTACTCTATTAGGTACTCCCTGAGAGGTCATAGTTTTAAGTAATCCGAAAATGCTTAAACATTTCTCTAGAACACTTTGAAATTCTAAAAATCTAGTAAGTATACCGTGAAGATGTTCATAATAGATTAGCTAGTGCCGACACCTGGACCCGCGCGTGCGCACACCGCGCCGGGCTCTGCTCCTTCGCCCGACGAGTGGCACCGGTCATAGGTCACCGGTACAGCTCCGCACTTCTGTACTCTGGCAACAATTCACTATCTTAACTATTTAGTACAAAAAAATATACGAGATTATTTATTGTAATTACTTAAATGTTAACGGACAATATGCTAGATATTGTTGACTACGTACACACCGAGGTGTTCTTAACTGTACTGACACGACCCGCCGTAGATCTTATGACTCGTACGTAGTGAGGCGCCTGGTCGCTGCACCTCGCGCACTTGACAATACCTAGTTTTGATACGAGGCGAGGCGCCGACCTCGAGCGGCGACGGCCTAGCGCCTAGTGCCTAGCATAGCGTAGCGACCCTGCGCGAGGGCTTGTTTCTGTTAATATAATAACTGCAGCAACGCAGGCACTGCAGCTGCCGCAGTTATTGCTTGTTTTTTTATATATTTAGTTGATATAGGGACTGCATCTCGCTAGATGGTAAAAATCTGAAATGTAGTCCGGCCGATACGGGTCACCGCTCCATATCAAAATGCTAGCCCCTATGTGGCGGGCGCGGGGCGACTCGCACGTGCCTGAGGAGCGCCGCCCTCGGTGTTTCTTCTTTGTCTACTCGCTACGAGGTCTATCACACCACGCCTATTCAGTCTGTGTCACGAATCTCGAAACTAACGAACATTTTGGAACTGACGAGATACGATGGACGAAAGGAGATTGATGGATAAGACGGATATATGAGTATAGGGTGAATGGACAACCCGGCAAAGGTCGACCTAGACGTAGCGTTGTGAATTGAGTGCAATGCGCGCAGTCGGGACGTAGGTAGTGGTGTAATACGCCTGAGCGCGGCCCCGCCGTGACGTGTGTCGGCGTTAACACGTCGCGGTAACCCTGTGTGCTGCTGTGTCCCTGGCAGCGACCACGAGTGACGTCATACGTGTTGCTTGTAAATTGTTATTACGTGCCATAAGTTAGATGTTTATACTTAAACATTATTATGAAAGTAGCACAGACCTTCAGATTGTTTGTTTTAAATTGTGACGCGCGAATGTCGATAATGTGGTCTACTCCCGGCACGGTAAGTGTTGATGACGTCTAATCGCACGGCGAGTGAAGTGGACAGCTGGTGTGTGTTTGTTAGACATAAGTGCAACGTAAACGACAAGCTCTTTTAACTAAAATTAAAAGTAAAAAAGTCTGCAGTCTCTGGCACGCAAAATGTCCATCGCTGATTTTTCATAGGACTATAACGCACTCGACGTACATTGTTGGAACATTCTGTCGGCTGAGCCGCACGTCCCACGGCAGGTGTGGAAATGCACACGTTGTCACGTTATCACACACTTAAGGTGTGCGCCGTCTGCGTCAACGCGCTTTAAATCGAATGTTCTTTTTTATTTGATCGCACACGCAGTCTTCTTCATTCTATGTTAACCCCGGTGCTTTCACCTTATGAGTTTTCAGGCTCTATTCTGGGGTCCACTTTACCCGTGTGACTGCCCCGGGGCTTGACTAAACTCCGACTATTTTCCGTGAAGCGACCGACTGCCATCCTCCTTCACAAACCATCAGAGATATAGAAGTATTGCAGTTAGGCCAGTTGTTTGGCCTTCTGAAATAAATTTTCGTATGACAACCGGAACCGACGACTTAACGTGCTCTCCAAAGCACAACCAGACCAATACAAATATCCATATTCATGATTGAACCCGCGCCCCCTGCGTAGCGGCCACGTACACTACCGCGACGCCATAAAGGCTGTCGATGCGATCCAGTGTTCTGTGATGCGATCTGTCAGAATATTTTACATATCGTGTGCGTTGCTGCTATAATTGATAAAATTACTTTTATTGTTGAACTAAAAAATATGCCACGGATAGTCTGTCGTATGCGCTGCACTATAATATAAGTAACTATGCGTTGAAATGTTATTCCCGAAAGTAAATAGTTCCGTGCGTTAGATATGTTTGAGAGCCTTGTACCGACACGAGTACGGAGTAGCTGTAGTAGGTATACGTAACGTAAGTACGCGGGTGTAAGCACCGGCGCGGCTCTGGCGCAGGGCCCTACAGACTGTATTGTAATTATCTACAAATTATATTGCTGTTGAAGTCGTCCGTGGCTCGGCACCGACGCGGCCGCACCACATAAAATCGAGTGAACATTATATAGGTATTATTAATATTGTTGCTGTGCAAACGCGATGTATGTATAATATCGATATTGAGACTGGGTCAGGACATCTCCCCCGCACAAGTCCCGACAGCGTGCGCTGAACCCTGGGCACCATGGTCATGTGGCTGCGGCTTAGAGCTGGGGACTGGGGCTTGGGGCCTAGCGTTGGTGCTGCGTCACGAACAATCGACTTCTGTTGAATAAAATGTAATGTTACGTTTTTCAACGAAACTTATTATGCGAAAGTTTTATCGTTTATAATAAAACATTGGAAAACATGGTTTTTTTAATTTCCCTTAACCTTGGTAAGTATATACAGGGTGTAAGGGGAACGCTCCCGAAGCCAAAGGCCCCTGGTAGTACTCACGGTACACAACACAGCATTGGCATGAAAAAAAATTACGGCAAAGCAATTTTTTTTAAATTGTTTTTTTACTTTTTTTTTCGCATTGTTTACTCTCCATCATATCAGTAAAGCTAAATGAAACGATTTCATAAATACACCTCACTGCAAAAAAGAACAAGTAGCGCCATCTTGAGAGTTCATGTTTTCTAACACGATCGAGAGTGAATAACGCAATTTAACGGTTTAAAAAAAAGGAAAAAAAATTGAAATATAAAAAAAAAAAAATTGTGTTGACGTAATTATTTTTAGTGCCAATATGTTGTTTTTTGTGCATTTGTTCAGTAGTTTGTTTAGCAATAAATAGGTTGTTATCACCATCATCGGTACAGGTGTCTTTGGAGAAAAATAATTCTGAGAAAACATGATAGTAAAACCACAGTAAAATGTTCTACCTAGCAGTCTGGTAGTGCTATAGGAGGAAGATATGGCCCGTAGTACTATCAGACTGCTTGTAGTAGTACCACGGGCAATATTTACTTCCCATAGTACTACCAGACTGCTAGGTACTAGGTAGTACGGGAAGAAAATATTGCCCGTGGTACTACTGGTAGTACTACGGGCAAAAGTAAGTAAGTAAGTAACTAAATATATTTCATCTTTACTATCTACCTGCCTACTCAATGTCAATTTTATTGAGGTTTATAGCTTAAGTATTCGTTTTCGCAAGGAAAAGAGGATTGAAACTTAACCTCAATCTTACAATCTTAAACTGACTTGTCCTATAGCCAGCACGTCCCCTTTTCACCAAATTCACAAAAACTACTTCTTCTTACTTAACTGGGTTATTGAATTTATTTTTTGTAATACATAGAAAGATCATTATAATAATAATAATAATAATTTATTTTCATTAAATCAATGGTATTTGTTACATAATTTCTTAATCTATCTATTGCTATTTTTTGTACTTAGCGCCTACTATCTTATATATATTATGTATTAATACATATATATTGTAAATGAGCTCTACATTTGTAAAAACAATCTTACGTTATCTATAGTTATTTAGCTGTGCTACATAGCCTGTGCCTGAACTAGGTAATCCTGTTTTTCAGGCTTGTGTTGCAATTTTTACATTTTAAATAAACAATTAAATAATTCATAGGTAACAATAAAAGCAATTTGCAAGGTGGATTATAAATATCTTAGTTACTAAATAAACTACTTAAAAATATTCATTTCATTTTACCACCGTTATCAACTTCTCTGTCTCATCGTGTGTCAGTTTTTGTAGTAAATTCTTTAGGACATTCTTACACTGGTTGTAGTTCAGAGGATATATGTCTGCTATAGCATTTACTCTATTATACAGTAGTGGTCCCAGAAACATAAAGAATTTGGCTGTATATTCGTGCTTTATCGCAATTCGCTGTGTGCATGCAATATCTTTCCGTCTTTTATTCACAATTTCAGTGCTGTAGGGGAGTGCTGCGTGCTGTTTTAGTACTGTGCTCATTATGAAAAGCTGGCGGACTGTTAGTAGTTCACATGATTTATATAGGAGGTCCGTGGGATATAAAAAAGGGCGGGAAGTTGCTACCTTTAGGATCGCTCTCTGTGCTCTCTCGATGGGAAGTAACAAGGATTTACCCCCTCCTCCCCATGACGTTATGCAGTATGTTAATATTGATTGACAAAGGGCATAGTATACCTGTTTAATTAGTTTTAAATCAGCAATGTATCTAATTTTCTTAAATACAAATATGAGTTTGCGTAGTCTTTTAATTAGTACTTCGCTATGTTGAGCAAAAGACAGGGTTTCGTCTATTATAATCCCCAGATATTTTATTTTGTCTGTTCTAGCTATATCCGGGCAGGTACACTTGCTGGCTGTGTCATTAGGGTCTTTACAATGGTGAGCATAAAGTAACGGGTCCGTCCGGGGAGTAGTCTGTCTTTTGCGCATCGAGAAAGCAACATAATTAGTTTTTTCTGCATTTAATGTTAGTAAGTTAAATTGAAGCCATTTATTAATAACATTGAATCCGCGCTGGGCATGCCCGTACGCTTCATTTTCTGACTCAGCAGAAAAAAGGAGGGCAGTGTCGTCCGCATATGATATGATCGTGCCGTGCTCTAGTTTTAGATTACAGAGTTCATTTATGTAAATTAAGAACAGTGTACTTCCCAGGATACTTCCTTGTGGGATACCAAAGTTGGTGTTTTCTAGGTCGTCACTGAGAACATTGCCGATCTTTACACATTGCGTACGCTCTTTCAAATAGCTTTCGAAGAGTGTTAGTTGTACGCCCCTTACCCCTATATTTTCCATTTTGTTCAACAACTTAGGAATGGATACCGTGTCATAAGCTTTGGCTAGGTCCAGGAAGATTCCCACTGTGCGATTTCCCTTATCAAGTTCTTGTGCTATGAAATCAGTTAAGTGATGTACAGCATCGGCCGTCGACCTGTTAGGTCTAAAACCAAACTGCGTATTTGACAAAAGTGAATTATCCTCCAAATATTTCATCAACCTATTATTCACAATTTTCTCAAGTATTTTTGACATTGCAGGGAGTAAGGAAATGGGCCTGTAATTTGTTACTTGCTCTTTTCCCCCTGACTTGTATACCGGGACAATTACTGCTTTTTTGAGACATTTGGGGAATACACCAGTTGATAAGCATTTTTGGAAGATATTGGTCAATGGAGGCACTAGTATACGCCTGAATTTTTTAAGAATCTTATTTGAAATGTTATCCCAACCTACTGCACAGTCTTCTTTTAAATTCATCATAATTCTATCAACCTCTTCCTCGTCGGTGTCTAGCATCACAAAAGATGATAAAGTAGTCTTGCACGGGAATGGTGGGCTTGATGAGTGCTGTGTGCGTCCCTGTACTTGTTGTGCAAGCCGCTTACCAACATTTGAAAAGAAATTATTAACTATGTTAGCTGACGCAACCTGTGACGAGTGTGCGTTTAATAAACTTGTAGGCGACTCATTTTGTTTCGTGGTGTAGGTCATATTCTTAATATGCTGCCAGATAATTTTATTATTCGAGCCAGCTTTTTCCAGTTTTAACCTATCATAATTTATTTTGATTTTTCTTAACAGATCATTGCAAAAATTTCTGTATCGTTTGTATGAAACCTGTATTATTAAATTATTAGGTTCGCGTTTACATTTTAAGTGCAGTTTATCCCTGTGCTTCATGCAGCGAATGAGGCCGGGTGTTATCCAAGGTTTCAAGCTATAATTTTTATTATGCACTCGTGTTGCAGTTGTATTTTTCTGTACAGCATTTTTTATTTTGTCGGTCATGTACTGCATACAAAAATGCGGATCATCAGAATAGTAAACGGGGCCAAAGTCGATGTCACATAAATCGCCTTCAAGTCTATTCGTATCTAATTTATTGACTATGCGTGCATATTTTGATCTAGGTAACTTGCAGCTTAGTGTAAGTAGGGCAGCATTATGATCGGTTATAGGATTATTGATGATAAGCGTTTGTGAGTGATAGTGCGATTTTAGCATGACATGGTCCAAGCAAGAGCCACTTTCTGGGCGCGTGATGAAAGAGTGCGTAGGGAACAATCCATGGAATGCGCATAGATTAAGATAATGTAGGGCATCCTCTTTAACCTCTTGTTGTCCTTTTAAGATATTAATATTAATATCTCCAATTAAAATTATATTTTTAAATGAAGATAGGCTTTGCAAGGTGTCATTTAATGCGTGAATAAATCTATATTTATCGCTAAAGGCTGGAGGCCTGTATATTGCTAATATTGCCACGTCTGTCCCTATTTTTATTATCAATCTATTGCACTCCTGCATATTTGGTTCGTCCACAGTTGCATTAATATCGCTTTTTATGTAAATGACTACCCCATCGTTCTGGTTGTATATTGTTTTACTTCTGTAGGGGAAAGTGGGGTGGATTCGTACACCGGGAGCATTCGTACAACGGCCATAATTGGAATACGGATCATGGTGGCGCCTTCGTATTAGTGTATGTGGTGCCCACACACACGCATAATATAACCGCGGAGTAGCTCACCAATGCAGCCGCTGGCTTCGATGTGACAGGACATTACGTGTTTTCGCTTTGCAAAAGTAATTTTTCGATGCAACTTTGAACGTTTATATTCTATAAGTTTTGCTGCCATTACTAAACTGATTTTTTGTGGTGTTTGAATACATACTTAAGTTTATTATTTTTACATTTACTTCAACATAATCTTAGCAGCTATTTTTATTTTCAATATTTTAATCGAATTTTTTGGTTGGGGTAGCTTCGTACAGGAATGAACGGGGTAGGTTCGTACTATATGAATGTACTGCAGTAAGAAATGCAATCCGCATTTACGAGACTACTAATAAATTCGGATTTGTCCGGGTTCGTCCTAGTCTAAAAAGTGTCCAGGCGGGGTTTTTACTGTAGTCTGGTGAAACCTAGTGTCCGGGTGGGGGTCCTCGTAAAACCTACTAAATATTTTGAATATAATGTAGTCAGATTTTACAATACAAGTATAATGATCTTATTATTAGGTACTTAGTACCCCAGGTTGTTTCTACGAAATTTTGATCTCAATATACGTTTCATTTTCTATAAATAGCACATGTACGAAGCTACCCCGTGAGTGGGGTGCATTCGGACAATTTACTTTTTTTTTTTAAATCGTCATAGCTTGGCTACGGTTCTTTCTATGAACAAGTCGTCTAAGGGAACATTGTAGGCAAATATATAAGCAATCTAGCAATGCTCAAATGGTTATCAAATAGTGTTTAGTTTTTCTGCTATAGAGCTCGAAGTGAAAAGTGTACGAATCCACCCCACTTTCCCCTACATGTTATATCCCGGCATTAGTGGTATGTTATATGGTAAAGATAGCCTACATTCCGTCAAAACAATGACGTCTAGGTTAGTATTCAGTCTATGTTGTAATGTAGTAAATGTATCAAAGTTCTTAAAGATACTACGTATGTTTTGGGTTATTATAGTTAGTGGGTTAGTGCACGACGTCAGATATTGCCTACACTCTTCTGCTTCACATGTACTGGATTCTGATACAGAGAAGTTATCTATTTCATCGATTAAATTATGTGTCATTACTAAGTGAATATAATAAGTTAATAAAGAATTAAAAACTAGGAAAACAAGAATAAAAAGGTCAATAAACTTGGTTAAGGGCGCTCTTAGGCGCCTTCATAATCTATCGAATTTATGTACCTTTTTTCGGCTATTACCCTTGCCGGGCATTCAGCCGCTCCTGTGGTATGGTTACTCGGTTTCTTGAACCGTGAGCAAGTCGCGCATTTGGCTCCCTCTGTCGTCTTTGTGCAGTCCTTCATCGTGTGCCCTTGCTCTCCGCACTGCCCGCAGGTGTGTGTCGCCTCCCTGCATGTTTTTGCTGCATGTCCATACTGGTGGCACTTGAAGCATCGCGTAACCAGCGTAAAATCTCTTACAGGGCAAGAAGACCAGTTCACAAAAACCCTTTCGTTGGTTATCAGGACCTTGCGTATGTTAGCAGGTATTTCAATCACATAGTTACAGGTCTCTGCGTCCCTCTTACCCGATTTATGGCTTAGCCTAATCGAAGCCAGGAACGTATCAAGGCTGTAACCTTGTATTTTATCCACTAAGTTCTGGTGGTACAAACAGGTAAATACTTCCGTTTCCTGCATGGTCGATGGAACTCCTATAACAATGACTCGTGGTTTCTTTTTGAACTGGTCGTCTACGGTAAGGCCTGATTTTGTTAGTTGGGCTGATTGTTTTATCTTCTCAATGTCTCCCTTTGTGTCAGTGCTTATTATGACGCCGCCGTTCTTCGTCTTTCGTAGCCCTCTCACTTGCAACTTCATTCGCTCAGGGCAGATAATTTTTTGGACTAATGACTTGGTCTCGTCACTTGTCTTGTCCTTGTTATTGGGATAGATTGCCACTGAACTTAGGCTTGTTTTGGGGATATATTCGTTATTTCCCTTTTTCAACATATCGGCGAACGTTGCGGTGGTTTTGCTCTTTGTTGTTTCAACGATGGTCTCTTTTAGGTCATGCAGTTGCTTTGCAATGTCAAGTTGGTCTTGAAGGGCTTGGCTAGCTGTGCTAGCTTGGACGGCTTTCACTTTAAGTGACTGGTACTGTACCGCCATTTGGGAGGTTCCACTTGCCACTTTTCTACACAAGCTACTAATTCGCAGCTTCTGGTCCGAGTTCAGTTTCCCTTCTGTTGCAATATGGCATACCTCATTGAGGCACTGCTCAATAGTGCTCATCCAGTTCTGGATTTCCGGCGTTGATACCCATTCCGCCTGAATTGTCACATTTGGCCTTTGCGAGGGGGCTGCCGTTGGGGGCGGCGTGCGGGGGGTCCTGCTTCCCTTATCAAAGGGACTGTCAGCCATGTTAATAAGTCCGTTCAATTATAGCACATTATCCACCTTACCAATGTTTACCACTTTGCATTTGTCACAGTTTTCACGATTACCTATAGTTGTTGTTAACTAGGTCACGATTCAGCTAATTAAATAATGTTTATTATTTTAATATCTGCATACACGTCTGTTCACAACGCAAGTATATAGTGTATTGAAAGAGGGCAAATAGTACCAACACGCGTCGCACCGCACGATAATTATGTCTAACTTAGTGAGTTGGTTTATTATATGCAAATGTGGCAAAATGAACGTAATAAGTAAAAATAAAAAGAAATTTAAAATTTCTTGTAACTCATTCAAAGGATAAAAACTCCCAACAATTTTTATTCTATTACTTCTAGGTATCCAATTGAACTGAAATTAATAGGCATACCTACGCAGTTTAGTAAACAATGCATTAAATATGGTACCATGAAGCCGGCCTGACGATGGGCACTCACTGGAAATCCTAAACGGAACACATAAACCCATCGACTTTCGGGTCACCTTGTTTTATCTTAGCGAACTCTCAGCTGTTTCTGAAGATGGGGCAGGAAAAGAGGGATTTTGATAATATAATAATTTAACTGCCATTTCTTATCGTCAGGAATGAATAGCAGGCACAGGACGAGGAGAGCGGTGGATCTATCTGTTTGACAAATGAAACCAGTGTGCATTCATTTTGAACAATTTTATAATTCCACATACAAACAGAGAATATACAATATAATCCAAGTATATATAATATTTCAGTGGCGATACTTCAGAGGCCTAAAGGATAGTCGGTATAGTGATAAACTGTACTACTCACTAGTCGACACTTCATTCAGTCTTCTCGTTACACTCAGCTCGTACGGAACGACTCGTCGTGACCGTGTCGCTGTCCCCGACTGGGCGGCGGACCAGCGCTAGGCCGTCGGCTCGACAGAGGTTCACGCCTAGTGTTACAATATGCAAATCGATTCGTTCACTGGGGGGAAATTTAGTGCGCGGCCACTTCGTGTAAGTAGATACTCTATCGCGTGCATCGAAGCCGTCCGAAAGGAATATAGATATGTGGGGACGGCCCATCGACTGCACTCTCACACTCCGGGCCGGCCGGGCTTCACCAAAAGGGACGATCAAGAATAAGTTATCAACGACGAGATACAGTAGACGGAGCGTCGACCCGGGACGGCGGCGGCTCCGCGCCGCTCACTTGATGGAGCACGTGAACTGCGCGCGCAGGCGCTGCAGCGCGCTCGCCTCGGCCTGCAACAAGAGGCTCGTCAGGCCCAGTACTACTAGTCGGCGGGCGGCTCGCCCCGGTGCCCCCGGTACGTACGCTGTGGCGCGCGGGCGGCTCCGCGTTGTCGTTGGCCAGGTCGCCGGCGCACAGCGGCGCGGTGGCGTACGTGGCGTTGCCGTTGTCGTCGGTGTCGGAGCGCGACGCGCTGCCGGTGCTCTCCCAGGCGCCGGCCGACGCGCTGTCGGTGCGCTCGGTGCGGCCGGTGCGGCGCGACAGCGACAGCGACGGCGACGAGTGGCCCGGCGCCTCCGACGAGTCCAGCTCCAGCGACGACTGCGAGCGGCACGAGTCGCCCGAGCGCGAGCACGAGTGCGACGCGCCGCCCGCCTCGCCCTCCGACTCCGACGAGTCGCCGCCCTGCTCCATCATCTCCTGCCGACACGCGAACGTGACTGAGGCGCGTCGGCTCCACGGAGCGGTGGAGCCGACGCAGTCCAGCGTTTACCGTAAATATCGGTCGTCAATCCTTAAGATAGGGAATGGATACGTACGTGTGCGTGGGGCGAGTGGGGCGAGTGGGGCGCGTGGGCGGCGGGCGCGCTGGCCTCCTCGCTGGAGCTACCGCGCGGGCACGCCGCGTCTGCAACAGAGACCGGGTGCCTTGTTTAGTAGCCGCGCTACAATCGAGCGCCACTAATTGTGAAAGATTCTAAAAAAAGTTGTAAAATACTGTTGATTTTCCAAATAAAATAAAATAATAACGAAATCATTTTATCTTCTCGGATACTTGTTTTGCGGGGTGCGGTATTCCTTTCTATGGCAATAAGTATTTTTTTCCTATATTATTGTCGTTGGGATTGTTAAACCGTGAGTGAGTTGTGAGTTTCCCTCCCTCTCTCAAATTTATTTTCTTGTAATGGATTGCCACCGTGTAACCCCTTTCGATTTTTCGCACGAAAAAAAGACACCGGCGAGTAACTATGAGACGCGGAAGCGGTGAACATGTCTCACCTGGTCGTTTTTGCGCCAGTACTTTTTGCTGCAACAGCGGGTAAAACCCTCGCGCTGTGGCGTTGTGGGGCTCGTACTGCAGGATGAGGCGACAGTACTTGAGCGCCTCGGCGTACTGGCGGCGCATTATGGCGGACAGGAACTGAAACAAGCGTGTCGTGAACCCTCTCCACGGTCCCCTCGCGTGACGGGGATGTTATCTCACAGTCGGACCGTTTGCGACTACGAGTCTCGCTATGCTCACCTCCGCCAAGAACTCGCTCGGCGCCGACAGGGTCTCGTTTCCGTCGGAGCAGTCCTCCGGACTGGCCGACTTTCTGTTCCCCGAGTCCATCTCCGGGGCCGCGGCGGGCGGGCCGAGCCGCGCGGCCACCGGCGTCGACTCCCCGGAGTCCGTGTCGAGCGAGCGCAGCCGGAAGTGCGCGCTGGCCGGCTTGTAGTGGGGCGCGGCGGCGGCGGACAGCGGCGGCAGCGTCACCACGAGCGGCGGCGCGGGCGCCTGGAACAGCTGCGCGCCGGGCCGCGGGCCGCGCCGCTGCTCGCTGAAGTGGAGCGCGACGTGCGACGCGGTATCGAGGCGGGCCGCGGGCGCGGGCGGCGCCCACACCGCGCGCGGCACGGCGGGCGGCGGCACGCGGCGCACGGCCGGCTGGTACAGGCGCGGGTTGGGCACCACGCGCCGGAACGCGCGCTTGCGCCGCCGCCCGCGCCCCTCGCCGCCGCCGCGGCTGTCCACTCGCTTCAGGGGCGCCTTCGGCTTGGCGCGCTCGGGCCCGGGGTACCTGCCGGACGGAACGCCGTTGAAGCTCCGGTTCGGCGGGGAGGCGACCCCGGCGCGTTCGTGCGGTACTCACAGTCGGGGGTTGGGAATGTAGGACGGGCGTTGAAGCGAGGGTCGCGCGTCGCGGGAGCGCGCGCCCAGGGCCGCTCGCAGCAGTCGCGGGGCGCCCAGGTCGATCACGTCGTCCGGTTCTAGAACTCGTCCCCGTGCCGATCTGGGCGCGAACAAATCTAGTTAATTAGCTGTCGGCTGCAGGAGAGTATCGCGTTATTTGTGCTGTAGGGAAGGTACTTCCCGATGTGCTAGAACCATCCTCGTGCGCGCCCACACGCCAACACGAAGGCACGAGTACTTACTGCGCTAGGGGGAGGTAGGTACTGTACAAGTTCCGCAGGGGCCTATTAAAATTGACTGACTCCGTGACGTTACGGTAGCGAACGCGACTGGTACGCAGGAGGCATGGGTTCGATCCCCGCTTCGTACAAATATGGCTATTTGCACTGGTTGTACTTCGTTACCCTATTACGTGGGACCCGAAAACAATGTTACCGAAATGTGGGTGTTTAGTACACCTCTGCCTACCCTTTCGGGGATAACGGGCGTGAGCATATGTATGTATGTACTTCGATATCGATATACTATCGATATCGCCTCTACCTATAGGTTGTGGAGGCCAGATGGCAGCCGCTTTAAGTTTAGTCACAACGCAGTTACATTGCAAAACGCACGTACCGACTGGGTTTGGACGAGGAGGCGGGCGCAGTCGTGGGGCGCACCACTATCACGTCCCGCTCCGGCGGCGCGCGGCCGCGGCTTCTGCAACAACCACCAGCTCGCGTCAGCCCTGACTCTCTCACTGTCTTAGTGTAACTACTCGTAGCGGTACGAGCAGGTACACTAAGACGCAGATAATAACAAATTGCAGCACAACAAATAAAACAAATAGTTGTACTGAAGTCACCCACTCCGATAGATAATAATTATATCAGAGCTCGATCATGCATTCTCAAACTGTCCAATATATGCAAGAGGCCGAACCACGGGGAGGCGGAGGCGCTGTGTCGACCTACGGGGGAACAACTCGGTGCTCGGTTCACTTAGTCCGTTTTAACAATCAAACCGATTCCGGTTGTAGCTGTGGCCAGGGTTTACGATCTCCACGGCGCCGACCACACCACAAACAGTTCGCAGTGGCCGGACGTCGCTATCCGTCGCTCTACTTGTACGCACAGTGAATATGAACTTTATCTATCTACGCCAAGCGAGGCTAAGGAGTAGGTACTACCTACCTACGTAACCATGGTAACAATGTTGTGCGCCATCACAACACCGTGGCGCGTCACTACTCACTTCGTGCGTGGGGTACTAAATTAAAACACACTCAGCTATCGAAATCACTGCTACATTAGCTAACGCTGCAGGCGGCTACGGCACGCTACGACAAGCTACAAGGAGCTACGTGGTTGGATAGCACCGACCTCAAATTAGAGACATCAACGAGCGACTGTGGCTGCGAAGAGCTAACCCAAAGAAGGAGCGAGATCTTGTCGCCGTAATAAAGCAATATAGAAATGGAACGGTGTTGATATAAATATAATATCCTTACATACATACATTTCCTAACGCTTGGAAAGATGCCCAAATAATCCCTATACCTAAAAAGAAAAATCCTTCCTCCTTCTCTGAGTATCGTCCTATTTCCATCTTACCCTTTCTCTCCAAGGTCCTAGAACGACTTGTTCACACGCAACTCAATAATTTCCTCTCTAAAAACTCACTGTTGAACCCTCTACAATCTGGATTCCGTGCTGGGCACAGCACTACTACCACATTGGTTCATATTACGGAAGATATCAGATCAGGTATGGAGGGTGGTGAGCTGACGGTGCTAACTCTGTTAGACTTCAGTAATGCCTTCAATACCGTTGATTTCGACATCCTGCTTGGCATATTGAGCTCTCTTAACATATCTCCAACTGTGGTTGACTGGTTTCATAGTTACCTGTATGGTCGCCGACAGCGTGTCTGTATCAAGGATGCTACTTCCTCTTGGTGTGCAACGACTGCTGGTGTACCGCAGGGCGGCGTTCTGTCTCCCTTACTCTTCTCAGTTTTCATAAACTCAATCACCAACGAACTATCTTCATCCTACCATCTCTATGCAGACGATCTACAGATATATTCTCGGGCCCCACCGGACCGACTAAAAGAAGCTATTAACACCATTAATGCTGACCTCGCAGTGATATGCAACTGGAGTACCTCGTACGGTCTTGAGGTTAACCCATGCAAGACGCAGGTCATTCTTGTCGGTGGCCCTAGGATGATAACCAAAGTAGATCGGTCACTTCTCCCACAAGTGATCTGTAATGGGGTAAGTGTCCCTTATAGTGAGAAGGTTAAAAACCTGGGAATACTAATGGACAATTGTTTATCTTGGGGTCCACAGATACAAGAAGTAAAGCGCAAAATTTTTGCTGCATCGGGGTCTCTGCGTAGGCTTCAAAATTTTCTACCTACTGCCACAAAGATTGCGCTTGCACAAACTCTTCTTTTCCCTATCCTCGACTATGCTGATGCCAGCTATCTAGATCTCACTGAAGACCAACTTAACAAGCTTGAGAGACTCCAAAATCTTTGTATACGTTTCATATTTGGCCTACGCAAATATGATCATGTTTCTGAATTTCGACAAAAGCTCAAGTGGTTACCTATACGCTTTCGCCGGAATGCTCATATTCTTTCTCTTCTATACAATATTTTATTTAATCCCTTAACTCCTTCTTACCTCAAACAACGATTTGAATTCCTACACAACACGCACTCTAGGGTTTTGAGATCATCGGAGAATCTGAGGTTGAAAATACCAAGTCATTGCACTAACTTTGCCGACAAGTCCTTTTCGATCCAAGCAGCTCGGCTGTGGAATGCACTGCCAGTGACTATCAGGCGTGCTCAGTCCCTGCCTGTATTCAAAAGACTGGTCAAGGAGCACTATTTGTCTCTCTGACAGCAATGGAGAACCATAATTTATATTATGTATGTAGTAATATTGTTGGGATGGGTACTCGCTGAAAACAATAGCGGGTACCTATGTCTATATGTATGCTATTTGTGTATACCTAATTATGTGTGTATGGGATGTATGTGTGTATGGTGATAGGTGTGTGTATGTATGTGTATATGTACATGTTGCATATTAGGTAGCTTATTGTGTCGTGTTTGACTAGATATTATTATTTTCTCCATATAATATTTTTGCGCACCAAACTGCCCAGAAACATTTTTCTCCTGCTTTTCTGTCCATCCTATGGTTGCCTGTAAGAGATTGCCGCAGAGCGATAAGGCCGCCAATTGTATTTACCATGGTTACTTTGTACTTGTTCTGTATTTTTTTTTCATTTTGGTGTACAATAAAGACATTTATTATTATTATTATTATTAATATCATGATATCTTACCTAATTTAAGTTCACAAGACCGTGCGCAGGGGTAGGTGTCAACAGCGATAGTATTGTGTGTGTTTATCAGAGAGGTGTACAGTGCTGAGTTCAAATTTACCCTGATTTAGTGAATTAACATCCTGGCTGTATGTACCACATGTACCCAAGTCCATCCCCATCGAAATAATTACTAACTCGCAAGTAAAGGAGCGTTGTGTAAAGAGCCTGCGTAAGTACCTATAGTTAAGGAAACATGCCTCGCTAAAAGACATCGAGAGGAAGACGTGAGAAGTTTGAACAAACATATTGCTGTCGCGGAGGTGGGTGACATATAATATGAGCAAAACAGTCGTGTGGACAGTGCACGCGCTGCCTGCTGCCTGCACGGTATCTACCGAAGTGCTTAGCTATATAGTCAAATTGGTACACAAATCAAACAATTAAAATTCATCTACGTTGGAATTCATTTGAACATAACTGCGAGGAAGTATGTAGGTAATATAATTAGTTTGAGTAGATACACTGGTACAGTTACAGTAACATGCAGGATAGCTCCGTTTGGAGTCCTGAGGCCGGTTTTCGTACAACGGATAACTGTTCCTACTTGCCAACAGTCTTGAAAATATCTTCAAATTCCTTTTATTCGTTGCTGGGTCAAGATGTACTACGCGTCCAAACGTTGTAGCGAGGAAGAGAGCGACTGAGCATTACCCGAGCACCCAATGTAGTCTGCTGTCTATTAGTGTGGGTAAAGTTTACAAGAACCGTAGTGTGATACTTCATAAAGTTAATGCTTCAATAAGTCAAACGTTCCGTGCTCAAAACTGTTTGACAGCTTGGCCCACGCTCGCGGCACAGTTCAAGTTCACCTCATTGTCGATACGCAAAGCAAAGCCACCCGCTACTGCGCCGCCAGGGAGCCGAGTGGTGCTGCCAGCTATCGACCAACGGACCGGCCGCGGCGGCAGGTCGCGGGCTCCCCGGCGACTGGCCACCAACACAGACAAGTGTCTAATGTGCATCACCTATGCAATGCACAGAGAAAAGGCGTTCACTGTACACAATGGTCGATACTTGTACTGTTATTGATGGACGGCTGCTAACTGCGCGTTTGTGCCACTTCAAGGCTCCGACTCGCCTAGTTAACAACAATTTCTCACATTGAGCACCTACGAGTATATAATTATAATGTTTATAATCACCTACCACAACTATACGTGGACATCGGCCACAGGTACGAATAAATCCAACTGTCAACACTCGGTCAGGAGGCTCCGCCACGAAGCCACGACACGGTCACAGTGCACCCGACGGAGCGCGGTGCACGTTAGTCGTTCTCACCAAAACACAAGCACACTACTTTGTATTGATTGCGGGCGCAACAGATAGCGCGCGCGGGCTACTCACACTCACCTGAGGAGCGGGGGCGGGGGGCGCGCGCGGCGAGGGGGCGCGGGCGGCGCGGGCAGCCGGCGCGGCCTCTCCGGGCTGACGCGCTCGCTCTCGCGCGAGTCGCCGACTGCGAACGGGCACCGCGCATGACCAACCTTCTTTATGCCGATTGGACTCTCACTACACGCCGATTTTTATTTAATGTCATTTATCACAAAATGTTTTCGAAAGTAGTTTAGCTAAGTAGGCTCCTACGTATTGCTGGGTACTATCTATCGTTGCGGAGACAACGTTCTTACGAGACATTATGTGGGTACGTAGTACCTACATACTTACATACTCATGACCACGGGCCACGGGATTTTTATAGAAATGACCTTAATGACAACCATTTTGTACTTAATGTTATGGAAGAGCATAAAGGAGACACTTACGGGATTGGTACGGGCTTGTTTTTAATAACCATTTTGTTTTCTAAAAACACAAAGTTACAAACAATTTAGCATATTTTTGTTAATTTTGTAAACGAAAGTAAACTAGTCAGACTTCAAATGATTGACAAACATTTAGAAAATAAACAATTGAAATCATTATAAGATTATTTATGGTACCTTACTTACCTGCCTGCCGTGTGTACCTTTTTGAGCGGATTTTAGATCAATATTTTGATCACCGTTCAACTAGTTCACCTGCTCTAGAGCACCTACCCGGTGCCTATACGTAGGTATGCTAACCTAACCTATCAACGCGACGTAGGTATATATCTCTTTAAAGATAAACATACCTGTTTATGTTCTTGGCGACCAGTGCGGCCACTTAGAGTCTACGCGAACCACCATGTCCACTAAGATCCATTACAAAAATCCATTGATGGATCTTTTTACACTTTTATGTCCACTTTAATCCTCGATCCTAGAATATTTACAAAATGGATTTTTTAGAACCAACGTGTGTATTAAAATCTATTATAAAGCCACATGTACAGTAGCCATTTTCAATAAATGAACAAATAATATAAATAATAAAGTTTATATTCAACAAATTTGAACTAAGTAGGTATCTATAACCTCTATACTTATTTTTTTTTTATTTTTTTTTATTAATATTCTAGGACAATCTACACAACGTCACCTAGACCCATGGTAAGCATAGTTTAACTAGCTTGTGTTACGGGTTCTAGAATGCGGATAAACATACATAGAAACATTTTTTTTTGTAAATACATACATATTATACATAGGAGCACCCAGACCAATGCAGATATTCATATTCAAGCACACAAATATTTGCACTGAGCGGGAATCAAACCCGCACCTCCTGCGTAGCAGTCGCGTTCACTACCGCTACGCCACGGAGGTCGTCATATATTATAACAAAACCAAAAATAATCCTTGTCTCAGATAAGGGAAATCAGTGCTGAGACATAAAGAGCTGTAATGCTGAAGTTTATTTATTTTTTTCCAGATAGTCCATAACACTGCACCCTGCTTGTATGTCGTCTTCTTATGATATTTAAATCCGTCATATAATATCCCTTTTTTATTTTTAATATATTGAAAATCGGATGGTTCCATGACGAAAAATGAAAATAAGTAATTATTTTGTTTTGTTGCAATTGATCTATGACAATTTTATTGACAGCGACAATATATAGTTGTTTGAATGATTCAGCCAGTGAAGTTAAAGTTGATAAAGAAAATTGCATGTGTCACCGCTTTACTTTTATAATAGATTTTAATACACACGTTGGTTCTAAAAAATCCATTTTGTAAATATTCCAGTATCGAGGATTAAAGTGGACATAAAAGTGTAAAAAGATCCATCAATGGATTTTTGTAATGGATCTTAGTGGACGTGGTGACGCGAACATGAAGGCGAACGACTCGAGGAAGTGCTTCGGGGTATTCGATTGTGTTATAGAGAACACGTCAATTTGACTTCACCTCACCTAATGGTGAGCTGAAAGAAAAGTCTCAGTAGGTATGTGTAGTATACCTACCTATTCTCTTCTTGGTGGTAGTTTCTATTATCGGCTCTTAGACACGCGTGCCCTCTCACTCCCGCCGTATACAGTTGACTGACTGCATACTGACCGCACGCGCGCTAGAGACGACATAATGCTTCCTTCTCTTTCACTCACATACACTACATCCCTCCCTTATTTTATTATTTAAAGGAAAGGACTCACAGCTTCTTACGACATCAATTTATTATTACCATGACTTCGAAAATCAAATACAACTATATTTATTTTAATTCTGGTCTTCTAAATCCTAATCATCTTCAATCTCCTCTTCCGAGCTTTCTCCGCTTGCTACTTCTAAATTGGATTCATTTTTTTTGTTCATGGATTGCCATTCTCCCTCCACTTTCTTTAAGTGCAATATGTTGCGTCTTAACTGTTGTCCTGTTTCATCGTTCTGTACTTCCACGTCTCCTCCGTTTCTTGACTTTACCGTATGCGTGGCTGTATCAAAATTAAGACTAAGTTTATTCGTTTTATTAGCATTCTTCACGTACACTTTATCTCCTACTTGTATGTCAACATCTCGTACTCTTCGTCTTTTATCTGTATACTCTCTACCTTTTTCTTTTTGTTGTTTGTCTTTATCTCTGACATCCATATCTCTAAAACTTTGTTCAACAATATCTATCATCGGAATCTTGTCCCTAAATTTTCTTTGAAAGAATAGCTCTGCCGGTGTTTTCCCAGTTACGCTATGTGGGGTGCTGTTGTACATTGTCAAATACTCCATCAATGCTTCTTTCCAGCTTTTTCTCTCTACTTGGCATATTTTGAGACGTTTAATGATATCCCTATTCTGTCGCTCTACCTCTCCATTCTGTTGCGGCCAGTAAGGTATTGAATTAAATAGTTTGATATCATTTTCTTGGCAATAAGTCTTGAATTCTGTACTGACAAATTGTTTACCATTATCGGAAGTTATGGAGACCGGATGTCCTAAACGGCTGAATATCTCTTTAAGTAACTGAATCATATTCTTGCTGCTTATGTCTCGACATGCTTTGATTTCCTTGTACCTCGAATAGTAGTCAATGACGACCAAAAGATAATCACCACTTGGTAACGGACCTAAAAGGTCTATGGCGATGTCTATCCAGGATTGCGTAGGTAATTCTCTCCTCTTGAGTGGGTGTGGTGGATTTGGTGCCGATACCAGGGTACATCCTTTACAAGATCTTACTAAGTTTTCCACGTCCTTATCATAATTAGGCCACCAAACTTTTGCTCTAAGTCTTAACTTCATAGCGACCATACCAGGGTGACCCTCGTGAGCTGCGTCTAAAACAAGTCGTCGTAATTGTGTCGGGATAACTATTTTGGTCCCTCTTAACAATATGTTACCAAAAAAACATAGCTCGTTCTCAAATAATTTATAGCCTTTTACTGCGTCATCCCACTTATTGTTAAATATGCCATCTTTCACTTTCTGTATGTTGATATCGGTCTCTGAATGTTCTTCAATACTTTTTAGCGGTACAGCTATTGGTCTTGCATGGTCAATAATATCCTGGACATAGTCTCTGTATTGGGTCTTGTCGTGATTGAAAATACACAATCGGGATAGGGGATCGGCTATATTATTTTTCCCAGGGCGATAAATGACGTTATATTTATAAGATTGGAGTCTTAGTATCCAACGCTCAATCCGTGCACAAGGTTTGGACTTCACACCGAATATAACTTCAAGAGGTTTATGGTCAGTAATTAAGTCAAATTCTTTGCCATACAGAAACATGTGAAAATGTTCCACAGCCCACACTAGTGCCAAAGCTTCTTTTTCGGTTTGGCAATACCGACGTTCACAGTCACTGAGAGTTTTATTACCGAACCCAATAATGCGTGGACCATTTTCATTAGTCTGTACCAAGATTGCTCCGAGACCGACCGGGCTTGCATCTGCGAATACCATCGTTTTATCGTTCACGTTGTAGTACCCCAAATTTGGTATGTCACTCAATGCAGCCTTTAAAGCACAAAAGGCTGTTTGTTGACTTTTCCCCCAATAATCCCTAATATCAGCATTTCTTGCTGATTTTTGTCGAAGTAACTGCTTCAAAGGTTCTGTAAGGGTAGCCATGTTAGGAATCCATTTGCCAATATAGTTAATAAGCCCTAAAAAACTTTGTAGTTCCGAAATATTGATCGGAGTCCTAAAATCTTTTATGGTTGATACATATTTGTCCAGTGGACGAATTCCTTGATCTGACAACTCATGACCTAGAAATTCAACTTTGTCTGTTCTATAGACACATTTATCTTCTCTTAACATAACGTCATTCGTTCTTAACGTTTCTAATACTCTTTGTAACCGTTTGTCATGTTCTTGCTTATCCTTTCCATATATCAAGATGTCATCGATAAAATTGACTACCCCTTCACATTCTATTAATACCCTTTCAAGTGTTTTTTGGAACATTTCTGGCGCACAGGTGATTCCAAACATTAATCTTTTAAACCGATATAATCCTTTGCCAGATATGAATGTCGTGATATGTCTTGAGTCGGGTACAAGCTCCAATTGATGGAATGCGTCCTTTATATCTAACTTACTAAACATTTTAGCATTTTGTATCTTCGGTAGTAGTTGTTCCATCGTTGGTAGTGGGTGATTTTCTCGTTTGATGGCCAAATTTGCACGCCGCATATCAATACAGAGTCGAACATCTCCATCTGCTTTCAAAATTGGCACTATCGGCGATATCCAGTCAGACGAGCCTTCAACTTTTTCTATTATATCTTTTTGAAGTAGCTCGTCTATTTTCGCATTGATTTTCTCTTCCAGTGGAATAGGTATTCGTCTGTAAGGTTGTGCAACCGGTTTCACCTCAGTATTAATTGGTATTTGTATTTGAGTATTTTTGAATTTTGGGAAAGGTGACGTCTCGAGTTGATTTATGTCTAATCCAATTTTCAGTACGCCTAATGCGATTGCTGTCGTTTTACCTAATAAATTGCGTGTCCCTTTATTTATTACGTAAAAGGTGGCGTTTTGTGTTTTTGATCCCACACGGATATCTGTATTAAAAGATGTTAATAGTTTGAGAGGGACTTCGCTCCCATAAGCAACGAATGTTTTTCCTGGATTTTTTATTTCTTTTCCTACCTTCAAGATCTTTTCCTTAATTTGTAACCATGTTTTGTCTGTTATTAAGTTGTGTTGACATCCAGAATCAATTAGCATCTCTACTTGAGTTCCACCTACTAAACAAGCGAGTGTATCATTATGTAAAACATTAAAAACGTAATCAATTTTGTCTTCTATCGCGTTCGCCTGCGCGTCTATTTGACTTGACTTCTTAAATTTTTTCACATCTACGGTCCTTTCCACTTTGCTATCTTCATTCCCTCGTTTTAGACTTCTTCCTTTGCACTGAGCTTGAAAGTGTCCCACCTTCTTGCATTTATTACATATTTTGCCTTTAGCTGGGCACTTTGCATCATAAGCCAAATGATTCCAGCTACCACATCGGAAACATGCCTTTTTACTATTCTTTATAAATGTCTTCTCCTTGGCTTCGATTTTATTTACATTTTGATCTTTTCCTTTCTGGCTGAAATCACTCAATTGACGTTCCACTACTTCTAGAGTATTTGCTTCAGTTATTACTTCAGTTAAGGTAATTTTTTCGCCTGCACGAAGTACTTTCTTCCTGAGTTCTTCCGATGAACATTTTTCAATAATTTGATCAATCAAACTGTCATCCATATCCGTAAATTGACATTTTAAGGCTTGTTGTCGTAGTCGAACTAAATATTTTTCAAATTTTTCGTTTTCGTCTTGTTTCATTTGTCTAAATATGTGTCTCTCATACCGTTTATTTTGCTTAGGTGCGAAATATTCATCCAACTTCTTTATTGCTACTTGAAAAACATCTATATCATTGTCATCTTCTTCTATCGTACTAACATAGCCACCTGGTATATTAAAAAGTATCTCTTGTAGTTCTTGTCCTCCCCAGTGCAACAAACTTGCGCGTTTTTTTGAACTAATGTTAACATCAGCAGCTTCTAGGTAGATATATAAACTCCTTTTCCAGCGTTCCCATCTAGCTCCAACAGATCCTGCTTCACCATCGCATTCAAATTTTTCTAAGGTAAGACTCGACATCGTATTTTAATCTGAGAACAATTGAACAAATAATGAATGCCTAATTTAGGTCACCAAATGGGTATCATCCGTTTAACAACCTGCCACATTCATTACTTATTTATTACAAAATTCGTTCAAGCGCACTGGACAAACTTTAACTATAAGTCATATAGAAGTTGTCATCCAACTTCCGTAAACGGGCGTTACCCGTATACCTACAGCTTCAAATTACGGGCGTCATCCGAACACAAAACTTCATTACGGGCGTCACCCGAACACAAAACTTCATTACGGGCGTCACCCGAACACAAAAGTTCACTACGGGCATCACCCGTAAAATTTCAATTTATTACACTCTGACGTACTACGTCGCATTGCATCAAGTACATACAGGCATCACCTGTACCATATTATAATATTGCATTACAAAGTTCTTACAGGCACCACCTGTGTCTGAACTCACATCATCGGGCAAAATCATATAAATAGGCAAGTCACACGTTCAATAATGATAATTGCTATAGAACTTATGTAACAGGCATCACCTGTAATTTAGTCCATATCTACCGGACCAGACCAGCCACATGTTCTCCTTTGTATGACCATCATTGCTGACATAGTCATAAACCACTAACATTAGTCTAGTTCTAGTATAGCTAATACACACTCGGTAACAAAGCTAACCATATAACTCAACAGTATGTATCTTAGAGGTATTATACATTTGTAATTTGGACTAAGTAGGTACATAGGTAGTATTATCCACACTTCAGAATAGGGTTTAATCATAAGAATTCTTTTCATCATACAACAAAATGTGTTTATTCCATTGTCTTCCATACACAACTCTACTTAGTACATGTTACAAATTACTTGCATAACAGTCAATACTTACATATTTACGTCAATAAAATGTCTTTGTGACAAATTCAATCAACCTTTTATCATTTAATAATTATGTTTATACCAATTATTAACTCTTACATAAGATATTTTAGTATTTTCCTCGACGTGAAAAAATCCCATGCTTCGCGGTTATCTCACGTCATTTGTTTTTTTTTCTGTTCTTTTTTTTAATTATAAGGCTATTTTTTTTTTTTTGTTTACAAATACAACTCAACAGAATAGTTTTATACCATCAAATGTATGACTTTCAGGATATCTTCTTTTTAATATTTGTAACATATAATACAATTGTTTTTTACATGAGATAGAATATTAATAACTATATACAAAATCATACACACCTATACTAATAAAGTAATTATTGTAATAAAATTAAAACTAAAATGGAAAACAAAACAAAAAAAAACATTTTTTTTTTTTTCTTTTGACTTTCAGTATGTTTATTTTATTGTCTTTGTACTGTAAATGTAACCATAGAAACCAATGTGTTTTTAGGTTTAAAAGAAATGTATTCGTAATTATCACATGAGTATTAAAGAAAATCATCCAAATACCCATAGTTACACCTTTTGCAACGTAATGTGATGATTCAATGACCTCTAATACTCAAATTTGTTTTGCAAGATTAGTTTTAAATGTGTCAAATGAGTGTACATTTTTTTCCTTTTGGCGGCAAACTGTTATATCTAATGCACTCACCTTTCCTATTTTATTTCTTTTTTAGAAATCAATTACTTAATAATACTTTATTACTCACAGTGTCTTGTTAGTCCTCGTCGCCAAATGTAGTATACCTACCTATTCTCTTCTTGGTGGTAGTTTCTATTATCGGCTCTTAGACACGCGTGCCCTCTCACTCCCGCCGTATACAGTTGACTGACTGCATACTGACCGCACGCGCGCTAGAGACGACATAATGCTTCCTTCTCTTTCACTCACATACACTACAGTATGCTTCATCGGAGTTCAGTAGTATCGGGATTAAGTTGTGTCGATCTAAAATATTGTCGAAATTAATTCGTATCAGAGTTTCATGCTGTCGAAGCTGTTAGGTAATCGTAGAATGATGGCGCTCAGTTTGACAGCAAAATCAAACCGATCATCAACTATCAAGATATGAAAGTTCTTTGCGACCATTCTTTAATAAATATAATTATTAAATTTTGTAGATATTTTGCCTTTAAAAATGTTATCTATTGGACCCACAGAGTACTTTATATAATATGAGGATGATTGGACCTATGGAAAGCAAAAAATAATAATAATAATAATACATTCTGGCGTAGCATCTGGTCGACACCTGTCATCCACACAGAAGATGGCTGGATGAGAGAGGTTAAGCAAGCGTGTGAGAATATACAGACTATGGAGCCAATAATTATAAAATCTGATGATGTTGCTAGTGCAGTCCGTTCGCTACCGAATTGGAAGTCGGCAGGTCCGGACGGACTGCAAAACTTTTGGCTGAAGTGGCTCCGTAGCTCACATGCTTGTTTGGCATCTCAATTCCAGTCAGCTCTCGATTCGGGTTCACTACCTAACTTCTTAACAACTGGTATAACCCACTTACTCTATAATCCGGCAGTGCTGCGGACCCCAAAAATTATAGACCAATTACTTGCTTACCGACGGTCTATAAACTTCTAACATCCATTCTGAGAGTCAAAATTAATTCTCATTTAGAACAAAATTCAATAATCTCTATCTCTCAGAATGGATGTAGGAAGGGGAGCCGTGGTACTAAAGAGCTCCTTTTAGTTGACATGACCATTAGTCAACAGGTGCGTCGTAAACGCAAGAATTCGGCAACATCCTGGATAGACTATAAGAAGGCCTATGATTCTGTGCCGCATACGTGGCTACTGAGAGTCCTAGAGTTGTATAAAATTGATACAACTCTAGCGAACTTCTTAGGGTCATGTATGGGGCAATGGAAGACGGTACTTCGCTATCCAGGATGTTGCCAGACAAACGATGCACCCATAAAAATTGAGAGGGGTATATTCCAGGGTGACAGTCTGAGTCCCCTATGGTTTTGTCTAGCACTGAATCCTTTAAGTACAATACTGGAGAATTCAGGGCTAGGCTATCGATTGCAGAAAGAGGGTCGAGTTATATCCCACCTCCTTTACATGGATGACCTCAAATTACTTGCTGCAAACAATACGCAATTGATAAAACTACTAAAGATGACTGAAAGCTTTAGTAATTCTATCAAGATGGAATTTGGCTTGGACAAGTGTGCGGTCATGCATGTAGAAAAAGGTGGAATAGTGGAATCCGAGAGCCTGATTCTTTCGGATTCCATTAAGCTTAAATCTCTTTCTTCAACCGAAACCTATAAATATTTGGGTATGTCGCAGGCTTTAGGGATACCTGAGACTGGCATGAAACAGGCATTGCGGGAGCGTTTCTTTGGCCGCCTGAAGAAAGTCCTAAAAAGCTTTCTTTCGGGCGGTAATAAGGTGCGCGCCTATAATGGATGGGTCATGCCAGTTCTAACGTATTCCTTCGGCATACTCAGATGGACTCAGACGGAACTTGATGCCCTGGATAGAAGAGTTCGTTTACTGTTAACCACATTTCGGATGCATCACCCCAGATCTTCCGTGATGAGATTGTATATCCCACGGAAATTGGGGGGACGTGGCTTTTTGAATGTCAAGACCCTCCATAACCGTGAGATATACAACCTCAGAGAATATTTTTTACATACCAACACGGATATGCACCGTGATGTGGTTGCAGTGGACAATGGTTTAACCCCTCTTGCGTTGGCTAAAGAGAACTGGCGCAAACCTGTAGTACTTAGTACTGCAGATCGCAGGGAGGTATGGATGGGCAAAGAGCTACACGGACGGTTTTATCGGGCCTTATATGGGCCCGATATAGACTTAAAAGCGTCCGTATCTTGGCTACGGTTTGGTGATCTTTTCGGAGAAACCGAGGGTTTTGTCTTTGCAATTACAGACGAAGTTGTTATGACGAACAATTACCGAAAGTATATCCTGAAGGACGGTACGGTGGACATCTGTCGGGCATGCCACCGCCCCGGAGAATCACTCAGGCACATTATTTCCGGTTGTTCTCGTCTTGCCAACGGCGAGTATTTGCACAGACATAACCAAGTGGCCAAGATAGTACATCAGCAACTCGCCCTCAAATACAATCTTGTGACTTCAGAGGTGCCATACTACAGGTATGTGCCCGACCCAGTTCTCGAAAATGGTCGTGCCACTTTATACTGGGATCGATCTATTATCACTGACAGGACTATAGTCGCCAATAAGCCCGATATAGTGGTAATAGATCGATTAGAGCGCCTTGCAATGATTGTTGATGTCACCATTCCTCATGACGAAAACCTCATGAAAGCCGAAAAAGATAAACAAATAAAATATTTGGATCTGGCTCATGAGGTTGTTGACATGTGGAATGTTGATTCGGCAATCATTATCCCGATAGTCGTATCAGCCCATGGGCTGATAGCCAAGAGCCTCGACCAACACCTTAAGAGGCTCTCGTTAGGCAGCTGGGTCAAGGGCCTGATGCAAAGGGCGGTACTCCTCGACACGGCACGCATTGTGAGGAAGTTCCTTTCTCTGGAGCCCTAACCACCGGTAGCTTGGTCCCTGTACCCGATGCCGGTGGGCTACTATTTTTTATATTTTTAAATATATTTAGATTTTTTTTTTTATAAATGTATTTAAAAATGTAATCAATATGTATTAAAAATAAATAAAGGAAATAATAATAATAATAGCATGTCTTTATTGTACACCAAGAATAGAATTATAGCAACACAGAGAAATGTTTGCACATGGTACCTAAATACAATTGGCGGCCTTATCGCTCTGCGGCAATCTCTTACAGGCATACAAAAACGAGTGGAAGTATGATGTAGCCGGTGCACGCGTGTCATTGGTGTGCGTATTTACTCAGCGAAGGATAAATTCGATACTTAATATGATCCTTTTTGTAAGAATACCCACGTCTAAACTTTTTCGTAAATATTCAAGTTTGTTCAATTCAAAGTATGAATCACCATAAGTAGTTTTTATCTATAGCAAAGTAAGCAGTAAGCGCTATTTTGAACAGTTAATTAAGAGTGCTTTCGTTTTGTAGTTTGTAGTACGTATGATTTGAGCTAATATGGCATTAAAGGGAGTATATAAATACCAACACTCAATGGAATTATTTACTAGTTATGCACGGTATTATTAACGGTTACAACTGTCTGGTGTGAGTTTGGCGACATCGGTTCTCCTACTGAAATTATCACGTCGATTTCTACTAGTTTTTTCCGTTCTATGATTGGAAAGAATAATTTTCGCGTCTCTATATCTAATGTCATGTTGACATTGTTGACTTTGACAGTTAATGTCACCAATGTCAGTTCATTCGGTTTTGTTTGTCAGTTGTCAGATAGATCTACAATCAGACGCAGATATGGCCGAGCTAATATTTGTACCTTTAAAAAAGTCTTCGGACGTAGATATAGTAAAACCATTAAAAAACCTCATTCAGTCTACATACAACACTGGAGAAAGTCATGAAGACTATACCGACGCCCTCAACGAGCTCAGTCGCCTGAGAGCCAGCGCCGTGTGGAAGGTTTTCGAGAAATCTTCTTTGGACGTCATCTACAGGTAAATACACAGTTCACGAGATGACTCACCTCTTTGAATCATATCTTTAAGAATTAAATGTTAAATGTAATGATGTGACTGACTTTTGGGGGCAATTTACAAGTGACATAAACAATGATGTCACCACTTCACTCACACAAACAAAGGATCTTAAGTCAATTAGGGTCGTTGTCGCCTACTTGCGGTACCTTGTGTGTGGGGCGCGAGAGTCGCTAAGCGTGCTTATGTCGTTTGCAGCTACTATGACCAGCTGGTATCTCTGGAGTCCAAGATCCCGCCGCAGGAGGTGCAGATCCCTTTCAAATGGAAGGATGCCTTCGACAAAGGCTCGATCTTCGGCGGACGGATGAGCCTCAGTGAGTAAACCCTTTATGCATCAGATGATTATGCATAATACATCAATTTCATCCTGAGAATGTGTTACTTACTTGTTGAATATTGAATCATTCTCTTATTAGTGTTAAATGAGTGAAGCCAAGCTTGTTCACTGCAAGTGAATGCAACAGGTACAGCCACAGTGTGATGAGTGGCTCACCAGTGCACTGTAGTGGGCAGGTGCTACTACCTGCTTATTGAATTAGACTATCATGGACTGTTGGCTACATGGGCCCCTCAGAACACTAATAAGTCATAACTATGAATTGTAATTGAAAATAGATATTTAACATTGCAAGTTGATGAGTTATACTTTGTAAAATGTAGCTTGGGTCCTGTGACAGCTGTCAGTGAAATCACACACATGAAGTCTTGAATTTTCTTATAGTGAATGTAGTAGCTGTCAATGTCATACTTTATGGGCATACCGAACTAATTAGACCAGATACAACAAACTAACCATATTTTGAATAAAATTTAATTTAAAATTGAAATTAAATTATAATTTAATCTCATTGTATGGGTATTTTAATATCATAACAGTATTTATATTTCAATATACTTGATCCTAAATAATATTGAGTAAATAAAATCCAACATTCAATCCATCAACACCCTGAACCTGTTTTTGGATTGTGTAAGAAAACATGGTGCATTTGGCTCTAGGGCCATGTTACAGACATAAAAAAACATGTGTTGCCATCTTGTGTGATATGAACCTCTACTAATCCACTCCATTCATTCTCCTCAGTATGAGTGCCGACACCTTGTATGGTACCTATATTCCGTTCTCATTACTATTATATACATACATACAATTCAATGATACATAATTATATGTAACATGCATCAATATAGTTGGTAGTATCGATATTTTCATCAATTTTTTTTATATTCAGACATCCATAGGAATCTCATTTTGACATCTGTCATAGGACCCAAGCTACATTTTACAAAGTATAGTATACATGTTTTATGAATAATTATATCGTACAAAGCTTGATCATAACAACCAGGAGTAACGAACAAGTGGACAGTTTTATATGTGATTGTGTTTAAGCATTAGATGAGATTGGCTGGTAAGTTCGGACAAGTGCCTAATTCATGTTTAGAATAAGACTAAGCTATTTTACAGCAATAAGCTCACTGGCATATGAACGCATGTGCATACTGTTCAACATGGCTGCCATGCAGAGTACTGTGGCTTCACAGCAGCAACTCGATACAGAGGAAACACTCAAACTATCAGCCAAGCTGTTCCAGGTATCTGCACATACTTGTCTATACCAAATATTTTTGAATATATAGCAACCTAATAAGGCACCCACCTTGGGAACTTAGATCCTTGTATCCTTATTAACTTTTAAACTGCTATGTCCCATGATGGTACTGGGAATTCTTTTTCTTTTCTTTTTATTTCTATTCTCAAAACAAACTGCCCGGTGTCTATCCAACTGCATAGAAAAGCTAGGTAGCAGGTTTTCATCACTGAATTCCATGCAGATAGCTTAAACTCGACCGACGCTGAAACCGAAGCGTTCTTACATGTTTTGAGAGAAGACGTTAAAAGATAACGTTATTAATGTCAGTCAGTCACGCCCTCGCGCCACAAAATCACGGGAAATATATTTTTTTTCAACTCCTTCAATATATTAAGTATAAAGTGGATGGCGAAAGGAAAAAGGGTAGAAAAAAGTATGATATATTTGTACATAATCCAAAATGTCCATCACCACAAAATTGCTAATCAAATTTATTCTCGTGTAGGTTTTCCGATAAAGGACTAAAGTTACCGACTAAGCTATCATAATAAGTAAACCGACGGCCGTTGTCGTGTCGCTGGCCTTTGACTTTTCGATAACATGTTGGATAGGGTGCTTCACCAGTTGAGGACTGATGTTTACTAATGTGAAATAGAATACCATTTGGCGGTAACAAACACGGGGTGCAACGAACGCAAGCGGTGGACAAACTCAAGTTTACCATCATAGATTACATCAAAACACAAATCGCCCGCCAAGGCTACGTTTCTCTCATGACTGAGGTCCTAAGATCCGCGAGATAGGTATATCCAGCTCCTGTCATCGAGCACCATCTGTGGTTAGTGTTGTGTTGTGTACTGAGGCTACGTGGCGTGTGTTGCAGCAAGCCGCCGGCATCTTCTCGTACCTGAAGGCGAACATCATGATGGCGGTGCACCAGGAGACCACGCCCGACCTCAACCCCGAGACGCTGGACGCGCTCGCCAAGCTCATGCTGGCGCAGGCGCAGGAGGTCATCGCCTACAAGTGCATCAGGGGTAGGATTGCGTACTCTATAGTATCCCATTCAAACGCTACCTACTAGCCAACCTAACCGGAGTGGCGTGGCCAGTCGACCGTGTCCTGTCCTGGGCTTCCGGATAAAGTGACATTCTATCGATGGAGTCGCGTCGAAGTGAACCATTTTCAATTTAATATTAATGGATTACTTGATACATTTTATATAATACTCTGTCTAATTTAGGATGATAATTTTTACAGTTTACGTCTATGAAGTAACGTTTTATAAACCAATTAAGACCTCTAAAATTATCGTAATTCATAGACAAGTACCGCCCCCTTATCGTAGAGAAGCGCCTTGCAAGAATACATTATAAATTGACTGTAAACAAACGAATCGAATAAATCGAACATAATCTATTAATTTATGAAAATAATTTTATGTTTAAGTACTTATCTACTACAATTTTGGTAATTTAATTAGCCAGGTATAATATAAAACAGTATCAGGCAGTAACTGTAGCAATTATCAAGCTATATTTGCAGTACAGTGCGATTAGGTAATAGCTCGCCGTTGTAATGAACTGTCACCTTAAGTAAACAAATCTTTATAAAATTGTATTTCCCTAAGTGCATAAAATAATAAGAAATAAATGTTTTACTGTTTATGTAACATCGATACCATATTCTACGGGAACAATAATCGAATATCGAATAGATTCATTTACGATTGTACTGTATTCCTACTTAGACCTGTCAAAATTATCATCCTATATTTGACAAAATATAGTTTATTATTATATTATATTACAAATTAACAATATTACATAAATTACATATTATTAATGGATTATACAGCGGTGATTGTAATAATAAAACGTCACGGTCACTGTATTCATATTTCATTACATTTTTGTAGTCACGTTACAATTTTATATCAAGCTTCTATACACTAAGCGACTCCACTGGCGTTTTCGACAATAAAATGTCTCTGTCTAGAGCCCCTTTTATAAGTAAGAAAAGTCGAAGTCTGGGGTTCGACGAGGGTGAAGCGGGGCGAAGTTACAGTTGGGGTGTCTGTCCGCAGACGAGATGAAGGAGAGCATGGTGGCCAAGGTGTGCGCGCAGTGCGAGGAGCTGTACACGGACGCGTGGCGCGCGCTCAACAAGGACACGCTCAAGCCGCTGTGGGACCGCGACTGGATCTCCATCGTGAGTGGCGGGGCCGGGGGGCGGGGGGGCAGGGGGCCCGCCCGGCGCGCGCTGACCGTGGCGTGTTGCAGGTGAGCGCCAAGCAGAGCGCCTTCCGCGGGCTGACGCAGCTGTACCAGGCGCTGGTGTGCCACGCCAACAAGGCGGTGGGCGAGGAGATCGCGCGCCTCACGCTGGCCGAGGAGCAGCTGCGGCACGCGGCGGCGCGCGTGGCCGCGCCCGGCTACCTGCAGGAGCACGCGGCGCGGGCGGCGCGCGCGCTGGCGGCCGCCGTCAAGGACAACGACTTCATCTACCACGAGCGCGTGCCCGACGCCGCGCAGCTCGAGCCCGTGCCGCGCGCGCCCATCGCCAAGCCGCTGCCGCCGCAGGAGCGCTGGGCGCCCGGCGCCAGAGGTAACAGTCGCGAGTGTGGCCCCCGACGGGCACGTTGTGTCTCACGCGCCCGCCGCGTCATCTCACGAGTGACGCATTCTAAGGCCACTTACAGGTCTAAATTTGCCGCGACAACTTTTAGAACCAAATCAGTGTACACTTTTGACAAATCCAGGATTAGCCTCTCCAGACGTTTCATGGTATAGGACATAGCTTTTATGCCGTGCTACTTAATATTCTCTTATAGAGTCACTCTTCTCGACTGCAGTATTAGGTTCAGTAGTTCAACGATCCTTCGTGGGAGGACGAGGAATCCGGACTTCTGTAAGTTTTACCGGTAGCGATTCTGTTTGATGCGGCACTAGCGGCACCTGGCGTGTGGACCTCCCCACCCTTGCCTCCCCGTGGACCGCGCCGTTGCCCGTTCGCAGACCTGTTCGCGGGGCTGGTGCCGGTGGCGGTGCACCAGGCGCTGCAGACGAGCGCGGCGCGGCGCACGGAGCTGGTGACGTCGGAGATCAACAAGCTGCGCGACGCCACGCAGATGCTCAACAGCGTGCTGGCGTCGCTCAGCCTGCCCGCCGCCATCGAGCAGGTCGGCCAGGAGCTGCCCGACTCCATCCGCGCCAAGGCGGCCGCCGTCCGCGCCGCGGGCGGGCTGCCTGAGCTGACGCGGCTCATGGCCGAGCTGCCCGAGCTGCTGCAGCGCAACAAGGACATCCTGGACGAGGCGGAGCGCATGCTGCGCGAGGAGGCGGAGGCGGACGCGGCGCTGCGCCGGCAGTTCGGCGCGCGCTGGTCGCGCACCGACTCCGCCAAGCTCACCGAGGCCTTCCGCGCCAACGCCGACAAGTACCGCCAGATCATCGACAACGCCGTGCGCGCCGACAACATCGTGCAGCAGAAGTTCCAGCAGCACCGCGAGGTGAGTGCGCGCCGCGGGCGGGCGGGGCGCGCGGCGCGCCGGCGCTACAGGCCCGACTGTTGCAGAACATGGCGGTGCTGTCGGGCGAGGAGGGCGCCATCGCCGGCTGCGTGCCCGACGCGCCCGACGCGCCCGCGCCCGGCTCCGACGCGGACGCCGTGCGCCGGCTGCGCTCGCTCATGGAGGAGGTGGAGACGCTGAAGGCCGAGCGCGACGCCATCGAGGCGGAGCTGAAGGACACCACGGTGGACCTGCGCGCGCGCTTCCTGGCGGCGCTGGCGGCGGACGGCGCGCTGGACGAGCCGGCGCTGTCGGCGGCGGCGCTGGGCGCGGCGCTGTCGCCGCTGCAGCGCCAGGCGGCCGAGACGGTGGCGCGCCAGGGGCTGCTGCTGGACAGCGTGACGTCGGCGCACGAGGCGCTGCTGCGCGCGCGCGGCGGCGCCAGCTCGCGCGACGCGGCGCTGGGCCGCCTGGCCGCCGCCGCCGACGCCTTCCAGGAGCTCACCGCCAACCTCAACGAGGGCATCAAGTTCTACAACGACCTCACGCAGGTGCGCCTCCTTATCCTTGGCGCCTATAGCGCCGGACCGATACCGCGGATCCTGGATGCGGATCTCTTTCGGTGCTATATCGCTACCGAGGCGCTATCCGAGGACACCGCGGTTCCTACGCCCGAAGTTATCTCATAGAAATCGCGTCCCGTGTATACGTGCTGACTTAGGGGTCCTCGGGTCTGCCGGGGCTGACCCGAGGACGACGTGCGTTTTAATCGGTTCGAGTCCGACATAACCTCGCCGATTGACTCCGGCGAGGTAGGTATCTGTGGGGATAAATAGTACGTTAAAAAAAAAAAATTAAAAATAAATAAATATTTATTGCTAAGCTTCAGAAACACGCACAAAATATTAATATTTATAGCACGTCCATAAAGATCGGTATTCTTTGCAGACAAACACAAATTATTATCTGTGCTCAATACTTTTATTATTATACTCTATGATTGACCTCTTCGTTCGGCAGTTGCTGGTGGCGTTCCAGAATAAAGTGTCGGACTTCTGCTTCGCGCGCAAGACGGAGAAGGACGAGCTGCTGAAGGACCTGACGCAGGAGGCCTCGCGCGCCTCGCCGCGCCCCGCGCCCGCGCCGCCGCAGCACCACGCCGCCAGCGAGGTAGGCACCCCGCCCCCGCCCCCGCCCCGCGCCCCCCAAGCGCCCTGTGCTCACCCTCCCCCTGCCCGCAGCCCGCCGCCGTGGCGCGCCGCGAGCCGCCGCCGCGCCCGCCGCCGGTCGCGCCCGCCGCGTCCGCCGCCGCCGCCGGCGCCCTGCCGTACCCGGCGCAGCCGCAAGGTGAGTACCCGAGTGCGCTCGCGCGCCCGCGCCGCCGCCGCCGCCGCTCACCGCTCGCTCGCCGCCCGCAGGCATGCCGCTGCCGTACGGCGTGGGCGCGGCGCCGTACCCGTACTACGCGGCGCCGATGCCGGCGCTGTACAACCCGTACGCCACGCTGCCGTACCCGCACCACCAGCGCATGCCGCCGCCGCAGCCCTACCAGCCCTACCAGTACCCCGCGCCGCAGAACGCGCAGCCCTACCAGCAGCCGCCGCCCGCCGGCTACAACCCCTACCCGCAGCAGTAGGCCTCGCGCCCGGCCCCCGCCCCCGGACGATGCGTTCGTTTTTGCGTATCGGCTCCGCCGACGGCGACGCCCCGATCGGATAGTTTCATTGCATTTATTGTTATTTCAATGATGCACGATTTAAATTGTGCCGCTAGACAAAAACTATTTATCTGAGATGGATTCGCTCGCGACGACGCGACTTTCAAATAAAATATATTAAAATAAATTTATCGTCTCTATGGAAATGTTTGTGATCTCTTTCGATCTTTGAGAGGTTAATAATAATGGTAAAAGTCGGGTGACGAGAGGGTATCGACGATCACGCACGATGTAGCGATCTACCGGAAACGAGTACAGGTGACTAGATTAGTGACATACGAGCACCACATCCGGCCATCCAAGGCTCAACGTAATAATTATATATTAATTTAAGCGCGAAAATCAAAATCACACAATCTCCATTCGAGTACCTACCTAGTGGCTGTTCGACATGTGTGTGTGTGTAAAACTGCCTTGCTACGTACATACACACACACACACGCGCGCGCACGCTGGTCAACCAGCGCGCACACGACAGGTTCTTATTATGAATGTCTCACAAACTTTATATATTGTATAGGCTATTTAAAGAAATAATTGTTATTTTTCATCAATAAAATGTAGAAATAAATATTTTTTATAACTCATGATTTTTATTCCAGTAGCAAGCTTTCAGTACCTACCGCCATGCGCCATAGCGAGCGCCTGGGCCAGCAACAATGCGTAACTTTTTGTAAAAAGGTCGAAACAAGTTACAGTACAAGTAACGCTTTTTTAGTATTTCTAATGAGTTTGATGAAACTGGATGCAATCGGGACTTTAGGGCACCCCAACTCGGACAGGTTAGGTTAGAATCCATCTCCTTCGTGGTTATTTTTTTATAAATCACTCATTTTTATAAAGCGACATTTTGGAAAAGGGATATTATGGGAAGTTGACATTTTGGTACCAGGGGACATTTTGGGAAGTTGACAGTCTGAGCCACAACGAAATTAACATTTTGATTGTAGTGCTCATTTTGCTTTTTGGTCATTATGCTCTGAAGGGTTAATGCGTACCGACTGCTACAAACTTGTTTCGGTATTTTTACAAGTAGACAGAGACGGTGATGGACGAGGAATTATTAGTTTCCATAGTGCAAAATATACACGTGTATCTAGACATCACGAGTCACCACGAATGAAGAACGAACAGTATTTGGAATGACATGACAATGAGAACGCCTGTAGCGCGGCGGTCTTGAACACGACTGCTATGCAAGAGGCGCGAATTCGATGCCTACTCGCTAAGTGTAAATATTCGTTTGTATAAAACCTATTTGCATTGGTCTGGGTTGTGCCGCAAAAAGCATTTGAAGCCGTCGTCGGTTCCGTTGGTCAGTACGTGTGGCAATCGTAACGGTTAGTTGGGGAGCCCTTGAAAGAATCACCTATATCTATAGGCTATGGGGGCCAGATGGCATTCGCTTCACGGATACAACCGAAGCTCTTTCCCTGCAGCGACTGCCATTTGCAACCGGGACTAACGCAAGGATGATGATGAATATTTGGGATGAAATAGAGAAGACATTATGAAAGAAGTTCCTCTCCACTTGCTTTTTATATAGGTACCTACTATGATGACATTATAAATGAGGTTTGTTCCTAAATGACTGTGGTAGCCTAGTGGTATGGGTAATGGACTGCCGAGACGAGGTCTCCGGTTCGATCCCAGGTTTTACCATGGCACCCACTAATAATTTTTCGAAGTTATGCGTGTATTTATCGGAGTGGACGTGGTGGACTCAACCCATTTTGTCACTCCAGGGTATGAGTATTCACTTGCTCGTAGTCACCCTGCGTGGTGTGATCACGAGTCCGTCGCCTATTTATCGCAGGTTTTTAAGTGCCCGGTTAAGGGCAATAGGTTCGCCACCTATTACATTGGGACCTAAATATAAACTGGCGAAATGTGGGGAGCTAGCACATCTGCCTACCCCTTCGGGGTACGTCGTCTTCTGTGCGCACAACGCTCGCTGCACCGTCGAGTCCGTCCGTATTTCTCTAGGTCCATGCACATTGCACACATTACATTTTAAATGGTACGCAGAAAGAAAGGTAAACACCGTGTGGCGACTTTTTATCGGAACAAGTTTAGTCGTAGCGCCCACAAATAAAACCAACGGTTTGTTATCACATTTTTACTTTTTACTATTTATTAAATAATAACCATCTAAAGTGGCGATAATTACTCTTGATTACGGCGATTAACATTAAACAATTAGAACTTCGGCGCGGGCGAGGGCGTCTTCGAGTAGTCTATGTTCGGTGAGTAGAACTGCAACAAAACAAAATACCTTCGTTATGTATTTAAAATAATATCCGTCGTATTTGCCCCGAGTAGCCCCGACCCAGAGCCAGCAGGAGGTGGTTATGTCAGACTTAACTCCAACTAAAAGCCACAGGCACCATAAGTTGTCAAGAGTAGTAAGGGGAGGGCAGAATCGCGGTGACACTTTGGTCTGCTTCTGGTGACATGCGGGGCTCCACCTGAGCACGGAGGTCGTGGAGCGATCTCCGGTGCCCGAGTCGCCTTCACGCATTGCGATACATGCGAGACAGAAGGAAACTGAGTCTTTCCGGGCCCGCTTCCTGTCTATTGTCGACGGCCTTGAGGATCACATTGGGCTTCGATTCACTGCGTGTCAAGATGACCCGACATCTGAAGTTCGATTGTGCTCATGATCCAATTGCGGTGGTTATGCACGTTCGCCCAACTAGGCACAAAATACCTCGAGAACATAAAAAAATAAAGAATTTATTGTGTTCTAGGATCGTTTGCAATACATGTAGACTATTTTACTAGTTAGAGGTACCGCGACACGAAAACGCTTTTCAATTATTATGTTACACCTGTTTAAGAGTTCATGGTACATATAAGCAAGAATCTTGGACCCAAGTCGCTAGAGAAATGAGGAAATCAAGATTGGTGGATTTGAGCTCGTCTGTCAGTGTGCCATGCTATCCTCAAAAGACAGCCCAATGATTTTGGGTTCACAACTCATGCCTATACTTATAGAACTGCCAGCTGTTGTTCTAACAAATTAAGTATGGCGGCACTTTCTAGTTCAGATTTTAGCTATTTTCATGGGTTCATTTTGGTACATCTACATTTATGCTGGCTGATTTTACCATATCTATTTGTTCATGTCTATTTGAATTTTCCTTTACTTTGATGTGTAGTAGCGCCTTTTACCTGAGTATCATAGATAGTACTACATACACCGCATGAACTATTGTTAATTACCTTGTACTGCTTGTCCTTGTACTCCTGCCAGGGCTCGGGGTTGGTCTTCCTATTCCAGGTGACGTCAGGGCTGCGCGTGGCGAGCCTGCCGAGGTAGAACACAGCGCCGGCGCAACCGATGCCCACGCACACGTACAGCGGGATCAACTGCACAACAAACACTGTCCATGTTTATTGGCATACAAAGTGCTCGCTACAATTAGAACATTGCACACTCCAGCTCACCATAATAATATACTTGTGTTTATGAATCGTGTCAACAGTTCTGCACTTGGCATCACACACAATAATATCTATCTATAATCTATCACATGACACTGATATAAATAATTACATTCTACAGTTGACACATGGGGACTTGACATGTCAAGGTATTCATGCACAATATAAGGGTGTGAGGACACCAAACACAGCTGCAAGCAGTGTTGTCAGGGTATAGGTCCTTCTCGAAGAGTCATGACAGGCGGGCGTGGTTCAGACCAAGTCCACCAAAGGGATTCATACTTTTTGAATTATTGTATTGTCACTGATTCTTGATATAACATATAAAGTCACACCTATATGCCGGGCAGGCAGAGGTGTTAGCACCCACATTTCACCAGTTTATGTTAAGGTTCCAATGTATATGCAGTCTTGCTATGAATAGGTTGTAAAATTTCTTAACAGACTGATGTTTATAAGTGCTCCAAACACTAGATGCTTTTATAAAGTTTCTGATAGATAAGGGACCAGGGGTAACATTTCTGGTTGCTAAGTGTTGGCCAGAAGTTCCATAACACATTTTATAACAATTGTTGCTGTGGTGGGCTTCCTACATAAATGAATCTGGCTAGAATAACTACAGTTCAACTTTTTTGACAGCCAATAATCACCATGATAATTGTTTATGTAGTGAGAGTAAGGTGTGTTGCTACTATATGTTACACTTTGATGGAATGTGTAAACATTCTAGTCAAGATATTAAGTTTTCACAATATAAACAAAGCCTCAAATCCAAGTGACCTGAATAGGACTTAGGAGCAAGCAATTCAGTTGCAATCATATTATCAGTCCAAAGAAATGTGATAAAAATAAAAATAGGTATCTTCTGAAAAAGAACAAACAGTGCTCTATATAGAAATGATTTCAATAAACTTAGTAGACAATGAAACACAAGGGAAAGAAAACTTTATCTACGATAACAAATGAGTTAAGGTTAATTATGTAAGCGCTGTACGTCTGTGCAGCTACGACGAAGGTGTAGATAACCACTGGAATACAACATGTTACTTACAGCTTTGTGCTTCTTCAAACTTTCAATGGATAGACCCTGCATATTGGTGCTTTTAATGAACTAACTATGCCTTCACGATTAAATAACTCGAAATAAGTAACCCAATCGATAAGTTAGGCTGTTGCCAAATGTCGGAATAAAATATCTGACAAATGGAATGACAAATCAGATGCTATGTTGACAACTGAATAATGTTGCTAGTGCCAGTCGGTATTTCAGTTACATTAGAGAGTTAGAGGAACGCCCATATTATTTTACGTTATTGAGAGATTATTATTTATCTCTGTTGGCTTACTCTCTGCTTACTAGGAGTTAGCCAACAGAGATAAATAATAATAATAAATATTCTAGGACCATCCACACAACGTCTCCTAGACCCATGACAAGCATAGCTTAACTATAATAGCTTGTATTACGAGTTCCAGAATGCGGATAAACATACTTAGTAAGATACATTTTTACTTGTAAATACATACATATTATACATAGTAACACCCAAACCAATTTAAATATTCGCCTTCACGCACACAATTATTTGCACTAAGCGAGAATTGAACACGCGCCTCTTGCATAGCAGTCGTGTTTCGCGTTCACTACCGCCACGCCACAGAAGTCGCCAATGATCTTGGTAGGTAATCCTTGGGCAATGGCCCATACCACATACTACATCATAGAACTAATTCTATCTTTACTTTTTACATAAAACTTTACTTAATGAACAATTAAAAGTAAAAACCTTTATGTACTAATCCTTAATGTCTTTTCCACCATCCACTAGAGTATAAGTAGGGTCCACACGGCAGCGACTTAGGTCACACTACCAGTGATTCGCAAAACAGCGTATGGGCGTGAATAATGTTAGCAGTATGTGGTAAAGATCAAATATACGTACTTACTTCCTTTAAGCCTTGCCAAGGAGCTGATTAGCAGTGATTTCCGATGCACCTGGTGTATAGATCCACTCTTTGAGAAAAATACGATGTTGATATTTTAATTATGGCAGTACATGAAATGTCAAATCAGAATCACTAAATTAAAAAAAAAATAATGCATAAAACTTTTGAGTTTTGACAACTGCATCAAATCAAATGATTTTATTGTGTTGATATAACCTATTTTTAATGACTTTGTACTATTCGTGTGAAAACAGTACTATAAATCAATTTAAGGGAGCAATATATTTCCAATATGAGTTTCTTATTGTAAGTATTTTTGATTGAATCGAAGTCATATGGTGCAGCTATTTTTAACCAAATGTCTTCCTCTGTATTGCGCTGACGTCTTGTTTACGTCTGCGGTGAAACTTTTTGCCTGCCGTTTTTATAGTTTGAATATCGATAAGAGCCGTCATATCGACCGCAGTATGCGGCATCCGAATTGGCCTCCATTGGTTGAATGTTCTGTCCTAATCGCACAGCGTTTTTGATATACCTACATTCTCCCTTGTAGCTGCGTTCTACGTCTCCTACCAGCCATACTGCGGCCTGTACTTCATATCATGATTTGACATCTCGTATTACAGTGGCAGTCGTTCGAATAAGACATTCAAACCGAAGAAGAACATTCCGGAGGGCACACACCAATATGATCTGATGCGACATGCCGCGGCGACGCTTGGCTCCGGGAACCTGCGCCTCGCCGTCATGCTGCCGGAGGGCGAGGACCTCAACGAGTGGGTCGCTGTCAACAGTTAGTACCTTCATCATGTAGTATTCACACATTGAAACCAACAATGACCTGGGTCTGATGACCTTAATCTCTCAATGGCTGGTCCATTCATGACATAGTGGACCAGCATTGCCATTCTACGCGGTAATACTGCCAAGCTTCTTGCAACCTATCCGGTTGATGTTGATGGGTCAGAATTCTTTGTATACATGTATAATGTACTTAATGTACCACAGAGCACAGTTCCAGTGCAGAAAGTTGTATATATTTAATTTGTATTTTATAGTTAAGTTGTAAATATTAATGAATATTTAATATTGCCTATAAAATGTACATTATTTAAATGAAGGTGAACAAGTAAACCCAACATGAACTTGTGTTCTTACGAGGTGTGGCCATTATGTTACTCAGTCCTACCAGTATGATGGCGTCAAGGTTAGGGCCAGTGGACTGGGCGGTGATGAGTCATTACTGGTAATCTTACACTCGCATTGTTTCCTGTACACAAAGGGTCTGTAGTACATGTTATTATGTGTATTTTCCTTCATGGGTTATAAAACTACAGTAGTGCTCAGTATTATGTGATTATGTGTGTGTTCATGGGTAATGTACATTTATTTGTTCAATGGAACATGTATAAACTTCATGTGACATAATGAGATGTTGATGATGGATACATGTCTTGGTGGTGCACCCTCAGGGAGGTACAGTCAGCAGCAAATAGATAGATACATTCAAGGCTATCAAATAGTTAGAGACAGCCAAAGTGGTCAAAACTATCGATACACCCGAGACGCTCACATAGATAGAGACATTTTATTCGTCAAAAGTAACGGAACGCGCATGTCACCAATTATATTGGCTCTACTAGGGTGCCAGTTATATGATGACAGCCAAATCACCATATGTAACTAAGCAACATCCTTGCCATAAACATCGGTACAACTACACAATTACACCTTAACTAATGAGCATAGAGCTCAAATTAAATTAGTAACTGGGAAGTAACAACGATGACAGTTGTCTGAGATTATGGTGAAAGGCGTCTATCTCTTTTTTTCCTTTAAAACTTTGTATGTAACTATCTTTGTTATTTCGTGCGTGACGTCATTGCCATGTGTTTTGTTTTTAGTTTAATAGATTCAAATAATATCTCAAAATATTAATACCAATTTTGACATATTATTTCACATAATATCACATATATATAAAATGAAATAAACTGACTGTTTGTGTCGCTATCTTTTTTATTAGCGATAGAATTGCCTTTTGAAAATTGAACCTTAAAATAACAAATTAAATTAGAACGGAACATAGAAATGTTTTTGAATTATTAATTTAACGTATAGGTTATTAGTTATCCACGCGAATGAAGTCGTCTTCTTCTTCACTCACGTGGATCAAAATAAAGATAGCTTATGTTACTACTTCGTTACAAAACTACATTCAAATCTGTCCGGCGATTTTATTTTAGAAGAGTAACAAACACACACGTACTAATTGTCAGCTTTAAGAAATAAGTAAAATACCTATACCAAATATTTGAACCAAGTCACGGGAAATGTTTAGCGTCACAATAAATAAATTTTATATTGATAAGTCAAAAACTCTTTGCAAAATTATTTTTTATTACATTTAAATATAGAAGAAATGTCACTGAACGTGACACCGTATTGCTTGTAATATGCATAGGTCATTTTATTTATGTGTATCGATATGTTTGACCACTTTGGGTGTTTGGTTACTATTGACGCTTTGCCTGTAGCTATAATAATGGCGGCTAGCGTGTATCAATGTATTTGACAACATGGTGTATCGATATATTTGGACAGGCTGGGTGCACTCAATAAATTGACCACTTTGGCTGTATCGATGTTATTGACCACTTTGGCTGTATCTAACTATTTGACAGCCTTGAATGTCGCTATCTATTTGCTGCTGACTGTACAGAGGTAGGTCATATTTACTTTATTTTGATTAGTGCTTTTTTCACTTTTTTTTTACAATAAAGCTGGGTACTTAACCCTTTCTTCCTTGTCTCTGAATTATTTATTACTTTTCATTATCCTTGGCTTGCGAAGAAGTGGTTTTATGTGTGGGGGCGTCAATCTCGCGCTGCCGACCTTTAACTGATCGTATTTTGTATATATACTAGCTGACCCGCGCAACTTCATCTGCGTCACCCCGTGTTTGCAACATTTTTCATTCTTGCTCCGCACCTGTTGGTCTTAGCATGATGCTGTATACATATAAACCTTCCTCTTTAACCATTCTACCTATCCTATAAAAAAAACCGCATCTAAGCCCGTTGCGTAGTTTTAAAGATTTAAAATACAAAGGGACATAGGGACAGAAAACGCGACTTTGTTTTATACTATGTAGTGATAAATATACTTTGCTAAAGCATAAGCCTAAACCCGCCCCTATATAGACATTCAATCGTGTTCTAGGATTTCACACGTTAAGAAAAATGGTCTAGAAATGGTATGACTATGGCAGCACGTATACACAGGGCGTGATTTCTATAAGGAAATTGAATTGTATAAATAGCTAGATGAGCCGCGGAACTTCGTCTGCGTCACTCCGGTTTTGCAACATTTTTCACTTCTGCTCTGCACTATACATATTAACCTTCCTCTCAAATCACTCCATCTATTAAAAAACAAACCGCATTAAAATTCGTTGCATAGTTTTAAAGATTTAAGCATACATAGGGACAGGAAAAGCTATTTAGTTTTATACTATGAGTTGAGTTTCTTGCCGGAGTCTTATCAGGCCGAGGCCGCGTTTGGAGCCGGTGGTCCATTTGCTCACTAATTTATAAAATATTGTTGATATTGACGTTTTGTAAGTGCCGTTTAATGGTCTATACAGAATAAATGATTTTTGAAATCACGTCCGCTGTCATAACAACGTAAGCGTCAGTCAGCAATAAACCAAGGACTGACGATGCCCCACTACATAATTATTGTTAGTAAATATTTATTAGTATACTAGCTGTTGCCAGCGGCTCCACCCGCTGGACTTCTGATCCCGTTACCGCTGCTTGGACTTTCGATCCCGTTCTCGCTGCTCCATGAAAGCCTTCCGTCGAGTTCAAGGAATAAATAACAAAAAGAATTACTCGATTGGTCCAGCCGTCTTCGAGTTATGCGCTTACCAACATATTTCGCGAATCATCTTTTTATATATGTATAGATAAGAAGTAGCATTAAGAACGTAAGAAGTAATCAATAGATCACTGGATAATCCAACTGTGGTATCTTTTACTAAGCTCCACTGACAACAATAACCATTGACGTTTGTTTGCAGCGGTAGACTTCTTCAACCAGATCAACATGTTGTACGGCACCATCACGGAGTTCTGCACGGAGGAGTCGTGCGCGGTGATGTCGGCGGGGCCCAAGTACGAGTACCACTGGGCCGACGGCCACACCGTCAAGAAACCCATCAAGTGCTCCGCGCCCAAGTACATCGACTACCTCATGACGTGGGCGCAGGACCAGCTCGACGACGAGATGCTCTTCCCCTCTAAGATAGGTGTGTACCTGTACTTGTTGGACGAACTGTACAGCGGCCTGCTGCAGCCTCTCGCGTGCTATTTGTTGGTTAGATGTTCGTTATTGAGTCACACTTCAACAATATCGCTGAAATTTGGTAAGAGGATAGATTACTGAGGCTCATTTCATCGTGGGAACTGTGGGAAGTGCTCATATCGACAGACTGGGTTTATTTATTTATTTAGAAACTTAAATACACACGGGCGCTGAAAACGGCGCGTTAAAAAGTTAGTTTATTGAAGAATAGACCTTGCGTTCTGCACCCAACGCTCCAAATGTAGCGAACGTGTAAAAACGCGACGTTTTTTAGAGCAGTTTGCATTTTAAACTTTGGGCGCATAAGGCTAATAAACTAACTTTTTATTGTTACGTTTTCGAGCGTCCGTATGAATGAAGCATTACAGCTATGTAATATGTTATATGAGTAAAATTTAAAGCAAGAAATGTGTAAGGATGTCAATGTCATCAAAGTTATCATTATAGCAGCTAGGTAAATGAGTAAGGACAGCGTTTTCACCATAATTATATAGTTCGATGCAGGGGTATGTCTGGTACTAGTTTTAGGTGCACTGGAGTTAATATGGGAGAGTAGATAGATACTAGACGGAACTCGTGCCCGCAGAAGTCAACATTAGACGAATCAATGGAAAATGTAGAGACAAAGCGCAAGCTCTAAACGACGCGATGTTTTAGATATTCAAATGTTTAATAAGAGGCGCGTGCGCTTTGCAGGCGTGCCCTTCCCGAAGAACTTCCTGGTGATGGCCAAGACGATCCTCAAGCGGCTGTTCCGCGTGTACGCGCACATCTACCACCAGCACTTCCCCGAGGTGGTACAGCTGGGCGAGGAGGCGCACCTCAACACCTCCTTCAAGCACTTCATCTTCTTCGTACAGGTCAGTCACCCGCCGCTCGCCGCCTGCCGCCCCGTGGCCACGGAGCGACGCAGTCCATCATTTAAATTAACATTACGAGCAAACTCAGACAATGGAAACAATTTTACGGTAATGTTTTAACGTCACATAGGCAGGTCTAGTAGGGAGCGCGTGCCCCACGCTCTCGGTCGGAGCGAACCGTCGCGTGTCGCTCTGCTAACGGCCACTGCCGCTCCTCTGCACTCGTCAGAGACCTCTTGACATTCCCGTGGTCCGTATCGGCCCGCGCCTCTGACGCTCGCCCTGTTGCAGGAGTTCAACCTCATCGAGCGGCGCGAGCTGGCGCCGCTGCAGGAGCTCATCGAGAAGCTCACCGCCAAGGAGGCGCGATGAGAGCCGGGCTGTGCTCGCCCTCCCGCGTCTGCTCGACTCCTCTGACACTGATACATATGTTATATATACTAGTTTTAGGCTTTACGTGAAAGTTTGTGATATACAGCACGGTCGCCCTCGGGAGACGAACGAAGGCGTCGGTGGGCTCTAAGGAAGGCCTACCTATACGATAAGTTTTATACGATATAGACACAATTTAACTTTTGAAATTATTTAGATTTGATACGTGAAGTATGGCGGTAGGCCCGCGTGCGTGCAATGTGTGTGACGGCTGCGCTATTTATTAATTTGATGAAGGACGACCTTATCGCTGCCTAGACTATTTATTAGAATTAATGTTGTTTTTATGTATTTCTTTATATTTATCGTTTATTGCAATAATGTCTATTAGCGACGACGTAAGTAATGTAGATATATTTTGTGCATTTAATATATTTTGATTTCGTGTTCAATCATATCGATCTATATTGCGACTGATAAGTGATGTATTTAATTTAACATTAGATAATTTCCTAATAAAAATTATAAGTTTTCTTAATCACACATTTTATTTTATAATAAAATAGTGGCGTAAGTAAAATTCGTGAGGCCCAGTGCAACACATTTGTAAATCATAAGACGCTTCAGTGAACTGCATAGGTACTTTCTACCTTGTTCCATAACATACGGATTCACGTATAGATATTCTCTTAATTGCTAGTCATAAGGGGACCACACTGAACCCCGAAATGAGATCTGGAGGCGAGACCCCTTGCAACCTGTTAAGGGATGTGAATGCCAGCTTGGATATACAGACAATATACAAGTGCAGAGTACCTACCCGGTCGCAGAGGCAGTAAGACCTGCCATGGCGAATAGCTCTCGGGTAGCACCGTGGTTTACAACTTTACACACACAAGGGGGCCTTGATCTGTCAAGCGATTGCGCGGACTCGGCCCGTGGGGAAATTGTCTTATGGGGCTACGTACTCCGCGGTATATGAGTGAGAAACGACCACAGCTGAGGGTGGTCCTACTTGTCCCCCGATAGCCCCGCCACCCGCTGGAAAAAGGTACATCTAAGTCCAATCGGATACAAAGATTTATGACAAACTTCCATAAAATAATAACAATAACCCGCATGGGCACTGGGGCAGCTTGTGGCGAGCTGTTGGTGAGTGGCGACACCACGACCCTGGTTCTCCCGAGGACTCGGGGGTTTTTCCCCCTCACCTCTTGTGCGTGCCTTGATTAGCGGGTTTAGAGTGGAGTCGTAAGAGCAGAAGATAAAATCTCCATAGAAGTGCAAAATGTCATAACCGAGGCATGCTGACCGGCATCAGTATTGTATTCTCTTTGACCGGCATACCGTGATCTTGCGATACGAGTAGGTTGCAAAAATGGTTCAGGGAAACAATGAATGGCTGGTGGTTATCATTTCATCTGTCCGTCCGCTATATTTTTATTTTTAGCTGGACCTGGATGGTACACATACAGGGTGTAAGGGGAACGCTCCCGAAACCGAAGGTCCCTGGTAGTAGGTACTCATGGTAAACAACATATTAGCACGAAAAAAAATTACGGCAATGCAATTTTTTTTATTTATTTTTTCGCATTGTTTACTCTCCATCATATCAATAAAGCTTTCATAAAAAAACCTCACTCCAAAAAAGAACAAGTATCGCCATCTGCCGAGTTCATGTTCATTTTTGTTTCATTCAGCTATACTAACACGATCGAGAGTGAATAACGCAAGTTGAACGGTTTACAAAAAAGAAAAAAAACAATTGCGTTGCCTTAATTTTTTTAGTGCCAATATGTTGTGTACCATGAGTACTACCAGGCCTTCGGTTTCGGGAGCGATCCCCTTACACCCTATAAATGAATGTCAAAGTTTTACAATTTTATTTGTCTATTTGTTGTATTAAAACAAATTAAATAAATCATTTGAAAATGATTCTTAGAGAAGTCTCAACAAGTATATTTAAAAATTTCAAAAAACTCCGACAAAAATACGTAGGTATGTCGAGGTGTTTTTAAAGTTTTATTTTAATTATTTAATACTTTTTAATTTGATCTCCTTGTCAAACCCTTGCATTTGATACTCTATATTGACGGACTAGTAAATTTGGCGGTGGTGGCCATCTTGGATTTGAAATTTGTAAGATAAGATTAATAGTGTAACATTCCGAATAATAATATTTTTAGTCTTACTCTCCGACGTGCCTACACGCATCCGTTCCCAGTAGCTCTAGGTCCCGTTCCGTACGTAGTGTCGCCATCACAGTCATCTTATTCAGTATCGTTATTAGATATGACTTAACCCAAGTATTTTTTTAAATAAGTACTTACCTCTAATGAATATAAATGTGTATTGACACGACCATAATAGTACAAAGTACAGAAAACCTTTTTTGTTAAAGTGCCATTAAACAAGAAAAAGATCGTACCATAAACTTTTTGACACTTTTGCAGACAAGTTTTGTGGAATTTAGATTGTTTTCGAGAAACAGGCTGAAGTTATTACTTCATATGGAATCGTTATCAAATGGAGCTAAGCGTAAAAAAAGGAAAACACGTAAATGTTTGGACGAAATCAGAAAAAGATCACGTCGTACGGGCCAAATGTTGTTTGAAAAAGAAGATGAAATATCTCCCAAAAATGTACAAAGGTGCATGATAACAAATAATCGCTTAACTTTGAGAATGTTTCCGAAGGCTATTCAATCTAAGACAATCACAAGATCTGCTTTATTAGATTTAGAACATAAACCAAACCTTAACTTGGATGAACTAGTGAAAGGCTCTAATCCTAATGTTTTATATACCCAAAATACAAAGAGAGCTAGAATACCAATTAGCGATAGTGACAATAACTATGAATTCTTTGAAGATAGTCACAATTCTGATAAGGGAGAACTTGACAATTCCTTAATAGGAAACGAAAAAAATGATTTCAGTTCTGAGGACAAGAATTTTGAATTGTTTAGCTCTGTGGATGAGGTAATCAATAAGTCTCCAAACAGTATAGGGACGCCATCGGCTTCTACTGTGACATCGTCGTCGACACGGAGTCTTCAAGAAGACAATGGCTACAATTTATATGAGGAGTTTATGTCAGAAGTGCCCGCATGTTTGCAACGGAATTCTAGGCTCATACACGAAGACGTCATGAAAAAGACAAAGATGCTTTTACAAAATCTCTTTATAGAAAGTTGCTACGAAGAATGTGAAGATAATATATTAAAATGCATCAAGAACGATAAGCCTAAGAATGTATATTACACAAGCCGAGAGGTGGTGCACAAACCTATGGACTACATCAGACTAAGCCACGTGCAGCAAAGTCACTTCGACAATGTCAACGGAACTAACTCGGGCAGCGGCAGCGCCTCCCCGTCCCCGCGGCGGCCGTCGTCGTCTCTCACGTCGCCGTCCGACACGCCGCTGAGTGTCGTCATACAGGACACGCCCGACTACACGTACTATCCACACAGACTGAAATAGTTTAGCCGGACGAGCGAATATTATACATTTGACATTAAAACAAAACCTGTGAGGTTGTATATTTTTTATGTTATAGGTACATGATACAATTTCATGTTAAACTAATATTTTCCAGTTGCGTTATCAGGTCCATATATTTGAAGGTATCGGGGCTCGCCGTAAACGTTCGCAGTAGCTGTAACTTTGCTGCATCTTTACCACTGTAGTACATCTGGAACTGATTTGCCAGGCACTGTGCCTCTCGACCGGTCAGGACATTCTGTAATCAAAAGTATGGTTACAGTATGACTATGACAGTAGGACGGCCCGCGGACAACGCAGAGGTCACGCGTTTTCTGTCTCTGCGGGAAAAGAACTCTTTAGAACGCGACGTTCCGCTCTGACCGCCGCGGCCTGACAGCACGCTGTGCGCGTTGTTGATTGATATATTCAAGTTGAAGTTGAAGATAAAGAACGCACAACTCTGAACTCGATGCGCGACCGCTCTTTATCTAAGTCTAAACTTAACTAAGAAACAACCTAAACTATCGAGATTACAAAAAAAGACATTGAATTTTAGACTTCTGTTGTGCTGTTAAAGTCTAAAATTAAATAGCATCGTATAAAGTGAAGGATGATGTTATGGAGTCTTTTTCATTTCATTTTTAACTTGTAAGACTATGTGCATAAAGGCGATTCAATTTTGCAATAGCAGTGGTTTTACGAAAGTTAACAATTAGTAGAATTGAGGACGAGGTAAAATTGAAAAAAATATTACGCCTGTGCGGCGCGTTTTGCGCGACTCGACTTTTGCTATGCTATATAGTGCTATGGCCATCAATTTCTTTTCATCATTAGGTAATTAGACCCCTGTATAATCGCCATATTATTATTGCCACAAATTACCTGGAAAGGGCATTGTCCAACGTGTATAAGCACTTGGCCTGATATGGACAGATAATAATTGGGCAAATATGATACAGGTTTGGTAGTTCATACTAGTAAGAAATAAAATAACATCTTATGGTTGGATCAGAATTCAACATTTATTATATATTGACTATAGCATTTGGTCAATTTTTGATAATTTAACATTAGCTGTATTCATTATTTCTTTATTATTCAGATTCATAACTTATTAAAACATTACCCAGGAATTAGGCAGATGGATTTACATTATCTTGGTACGGTTATTTTCCGTAGTTCCATGGGACGTTCCATTGATGGGACGATGGAAAAAAGTCATTTAACCGTAGTTCCATTTCCTATGGAACCACCGAAAATTGGATTTTATTCCACTACAGGTTTTCTGTGATACCATTAATAGAGACGTAACGATAATGAAAAAAATATAACTCAAATCAACCAACTTTAATATAGGTAAGTACTTAACTCAAGTCAATCAACATATTACTAAAATAAAACTAAAAAATCATGAAAAAAAATAACTTCTTGACGTAAGTAGACCTTTGTTTTATAGTTTGACCGCTACCGCTATACCGCGCCCTAGGTATGTGTGGTGAGGCGGGGGACGGGGTAAGAGGAGCATGAGTTCACATGAGATTGACATTGTCGGACGGATCTTACGATGTCATTTGACAGTTTTAATGTACGACTAGTGTGTAAGATTATTAAAATTCCCTAATAAATATTTTTGACTTTTCGCGCCACTCGTACGTATTTAATTATTAAATTTAATAGGGAATTGTCATATTGAATGAAATGTCATACCTATTAATTGTAAATATTTGTTTGTTTAGATATTTAATGTTATTCTGACATAGATTCTGTTTCGCTATCGGAACTGGAGTCGGAGTCATTCTGCAAATTTATTATGAAAGGGTCGATAATATCGTCGAATCTACTATCACGATCCCAATAAGTATTTTCATTTTTTTGGACATGATCATCGCATTTCTTCCATTTTTCTGCCGTAAACTCCGAAAACAATTTGTTCATTATGCTTATCTTTTCATCTAGTGAAGAATTGATATGGTTTTAGGCTACATTGTTTTTAATATCAGCCCAAACCAACTCAATGGGATTTAAATCAGGATGGTACGGCGGTAAACGGAGAACAGTATGGCCATGGGCTTTCAGCAGTTCGTCAATTCTGTACAGGGGTTCTTTTTGTGTATCATTGATAAGAAGTTGCAGTTGAGCTTTTGTCATGGTCTCTGAAAATTCAACATTGTGGCGCCGTAACCAGTTCTGCATTTCAATTTTGAGGCTAGCTATGGTTGGTTTCTTCTCAACCTGAACTATGTGGTATGACGCGTTATCCATTACCACAACAGAATTCGGCAGCAACTTATCTTTTAATTTTTCATCCACCCACTTGTAAAAAGTAGACCCGTTCATGTCTCCATGATAGTCGCCAGTCTTAGCGTCTGATTTGAATATCGTTAATGCACCATCAACCAAGCCATTTCGACAGCCAGCGTGTAAAATTACTAAACGCCGTCCTTTCCCAATATCAGCATGAATTCCAGGTTCAGACGATGATTGCCAACATTTACTCACATTATGAGTGGCGTTTATATATGTTTCATCGAGGAAATATATGTTCCGGTTTTGCATTCTGTATTCATTTGCGTGTTTTTTCAATTTTAAATTCCGCTAAGTTACTGTTTAGTTTTAAGACATTCAACAATCGTAATATATTATTACTATTTTTGTTTATCGATCGGTTGATTTTGGAGTGCCATGCCTCTACTACATTATTGGTCCGGTGACGTTCGCCGAATGCACTAATAATGTCGAAATATTTGTTTTTGTATATAATTTTTCTCATATATTTTAAAAAAATTGGCATTCCTTGACATTCTGTTTCTATATATTCAAAACCAGTTTTGATTTTCTCTTGTGGCAATAATGCCAATGCGCTACATAATCCGAGGATACGCCTGTCTTGCTTGCATTTAGTGTGACCTAAATGTTTACCTTTGCGCCATATTTTTCGAGCCCAATAGTAGTAACACCCTTTTATTTTGATACTTGGGAAAACACTTGAAAGTGCATTAATAGCAGCGACTTCAAAATCACAGTGAAAGGTAGTCGGGTTCCAAGATGGTATTTGAGATTTAATTAACCTAAACATAGTCTCATAAGTTTTTTCCTTTTTATCACATAGTAAGGCATATATCAGTGGTACTACGTTAACATTATCAGTAGCACTATTTACCTCACCATGTATCGAATATAATTGTGTAAATGGTACTGGGCAACTGGCGAAGGTTGCATCTCCAAAAAATTCTTTTAAATTTACCATATACTCCCTGGCATCTTTTGAACAAAATATTAAAATGCGTGCTCCTTCGTATTCGTAATCAGCCAAAACAAAGTCAAGTCAAGTTATTTGAATTTGTAAAGTTAATTAATTAGAATCCGTGTCACAACTCTATAATTTAATGGTATCTCAGAAAACCTGTAGTGGAATAAAAAACTATTTTCGGTGGTTCCATAGGAAATGGAACTACGGTTAAATGACTTTTTTCCATCGTCCCATCAATGGAACGTCCCATGGAACTACGGAAAATAACCGTCTTGGTACCGTGCCCAGCTCAAAAACCAAATTATTGTCATGACAAGAGCGCAGCAACCTACTTACTGTTCTTCGTCTGACAATACGATTAGGTACAGCAGAAAACATTTTACATAGCACTTGCGGTGCAATCTATTGCCCTATAACAGATGCCAACTCTTGCAAACGGAGGACATGTCTTCATCTTTGGGATAAGTCGATGCCACAATTCACACATTGTCTCATCGTGGGATCTGTTCCCTTAATCGTGCCAGTATTATCGTTATGAACGGGTTCAAAGTCAGCAGGCTCACCAGGCTCGGTGATGAAAGATTTATCCGGGTTCATTTCCAATACAAATAGAATAAAATCGGCTTTCACGAGAAATAGAATAATGTATTTACAAATCAAGATGACAAGCGAATGACATTTTTATTACGATTTCTTTCCAGTTGCCATATACAAACACAAACTCAATCGATTAAAAATGAGTTCGATTTTGAATATTGTAGAAACAGTTTTAATTCCATTATTATAAAATAATGATCAAAGACGAGACCATATTAGTATATTGTTAATGTTTACTACTTTTTCGTATCTATATCTACTATTACACAATAAATATCTCCAATGTACTGAACATCGGCGGTATTAAAAAACATTATATTAACGATACTGAACTTTTTTTAAATTCCTGTATGTTTGCCTGTTTGGTTGTGGATCTGTGATGAACCCAAAAACCGCTTTGTCAGAAAGGAAGTCCTTTCTAACAAAAAAAAACTTCTAGCGATCAAATACTTCTAAATAATACTTCTAGTGATCGCTATCGCTTGAAAACCGGTGATGTAAGCAAAATAGTGATATCAATGTCGAACGAATGGCTATTTTATATTTTAGTTATGTCTTATTATGTCCTGGCAACTATTTACTTAAGTAATATTTATTATTACATTCACTATTTAGGGCTATTATAATATGAAAATCCTTCACCAGTTATCACATCGAATCAGTTCACGTTCGCATTCGAGTCACAGTCGACGCGTACTCAATATCATTTAGTTTATGTATCTTTTTTTTTAAGTGTCAATTAGTCATAGGTTTCAAATCAATACCTATATCAAGTCAATCTATAAATTCGTTATGAAACTCTGGTGTCCCATACACTACTCTGTATCGATATATTCATATGTCTCAAATAAAAAATCGATTATGTTCTTTAGTATAACTGGCAACATTTTAGCATTAGGGAAAAAAGAAAGATGGTTCCAAGAGTAAAGTAATATATATTTCAGTGAGCTAATTGAGTAAATACTAATTATTTGAAGATGTATCTTGATACTCCAAGAAATCATTATTAGTTCGTTAAAAATTAAACATGATTATTGATCAATAGCTACATTTGCGTACATCGTGTCCATGGAAGGCCAGTTTTAGATATAGTCCTTTGGACACTATGCAATAATCATCACAAGTGAAAGACCTGGTAAGATAAATGTTAAGTGTAAGTGTGCAATGCAAACCTTATCATACTCGCCACGCATCAGCACAATGCCCCGGTCCAGCAGCTCGGTGTAGTGCACCATGGTGAGGCACTCGGGAGCATTCTCCTTGTGCACCTGAAGGGTTCAATGGGATGTCAAATGTCAGAAACTCTTCAAAATGCATTACATCCTCACAATTTTTTGAAATAATCGTATTAAGTTTTTTTCTTCAAGTTGCGTGCTCGGGGCCCATACGCGATGCCGGCCCCCAGGCAGTCGCCTACTTTGCCTAAGGGATAATCTGGACAGGGCAACACACAACGAGACGCATCAGGAAGGGCAGGTACCTTAACCATTATATATTTTCCATAAAATTTTGAAATAATCTAAACTGCATTCACCGATTTTGCAAGAATCGTACAGTCAGCAAAAATAATGTTATATTTTAATATTTTTTTGTTTCACTCGATCTTATTTCATGAAAGGATCAAAACACTGAGATCAGGTAGAAGTGATAGAAATCGCCAGAAACGTTTTCCATCAGGGCACGCCGAAGCGCGTAGTAACGGCGGTAAGACCGATCATGGGGAACCGTCTATTCCCAGTTATCGCCACTGGCTTTGTCGCCATGCTGATAATTGGAAAAAATATTCACGACTGACGCCGATTTCTGTCCTTTAGCCTGTTACCCTTACCCACATGAAATAAAGAACAGTTTTCTAGTAGGTATTTATGGCTTTCCTAAAGACGCGCTAGATGGCGCAGCCGGCACCTTTGTTAAGAAGAGTGTGACGTCACATCTAGTGTTCCCTAATTTATGGAAAAATATGTTCTTCGGTTTTCAGAGCATGTAAGTACCTATGCATACTTTTATACTTTCAGCTGACAAGCAGAGAAATATCATGTGGAATCAAATGTTTTCCTTGGCTTCCTGTTCCCACAGGTATGAACAGCACACCGTGACTGCATATTGAATATTAGTTATGTAGTACTGACTATAAAGATTATATTGTTGCATTTACTACAATGTATTATTATCTAAAATTATGTAATTCCTACCTTGTCCATCAGTCAGGACTCAGGAGATGTACCGACTTGACCAATAAGTGGTTTTGACTTGCCAATTCTCAGCAGTGACTTCTCAATGCCTGGTATAGTGGCAAACTTAACAGTAGTATGTTCACATTGAGCAAATTGCATTTTTAGATGTTTGGTGGTAAGGCAAGCATAGGGCACAATGGTGGTGGAGCTCATATTGACTAATCATGTGCTCAAACAGCTTACATGATTGGTTGAGACATGCTTCTATTATCAGGGCAGGTTGTCTTTGATGTTCACAAAGTTTGCCCATTACTGGACACAAGTGATGACTTGGTGAGACAAGTTTACAAGTTGCTAACAACTACTGAAGATACAAACCTGGTATGCCAAAAGGGGTGTGAAGTGTACTGTGTGTCCATAGCACTGGCACATGATGAACTCATAGCCTTGGTCCCGAGGCAACGGGAACAGGAATGTGGACCACTGCTTCAGGTTGATCAGCAAGTCTGTATATGAGTCCTTTGGGATGGTTGCAGATATCACTTCCTTGTTTTTATGATATTCCTCCCAGATGGTTTGTATCTCAGCAACATTTTTGTCTTGAATAAGTTCCATTTTTAAAATATCATTAAGCTTCTTTTCTTGAGCCTCAGAACCAGGTTTTAAAGATTCTTTGGGATGCAACACTGAAGAAAATTGCCTGTAAGCAAGTTACCTTGATCACAACTAATAACAAAAGAACAACTACTGATATGTGGTCACTGCCAGGCGCCAGATACCGACCTCGTGTCTACTGATGCAAACTTCTTCTTATGTTCTTCTTCCTTAGTTTTCTGCTGTTGTTCCACTCTTTGTAGAAACTCCTCGGGGGATGTTTTCTGTAGGTCCGCAATGCGTGCCGCATATTTGTCGTAGTATGGATTCGTTTTTAGCTTTTCTAATGCTTTTTCCATATTACCAGCAGTCAAACTAAATGTGCGTAAACTAGATGTTATATAATTTATACGGTTTACGCTCATAAGCAACTTCCTAATTCCTACAGCCATAACCTAAATAATAATAAAAAATTGTTAATACTGATAATAGAAGACAGAGATCATTGAAACAATTAAGAAAATATGTATTTTGTAGAGGACTCGAATTACTTTACATTATTCAAAAAGAAACACAATCGCTTAAGATTCTGTTCTGATAAGAACTGACAGTGACCAACCAATGATGTCGAAGCTTGTGTCAATCTCACTTTATTTTTTCAAATTAATTTACGGCCATGGCCTCACTCTGTCACTCTCACTGAAGAGCAGCGTTGCCAATGTGTGGAGAATAAAAGTCCCCAAACTGTGGGACTTTCAACCCGCTTGGAGAATTTATGGAAATGAGCAGTTTTCTAGTAGGTAATTATAGCTTTCCTAAAGACCGACACGATTAGAGTCTGTCTAATGAAAGTTGAACCCTGCGAAACGCGGCAAATTTAAAAAATATTGAGCGGGTAACACCTACTGTAGCAGGAAAAAAAGGTTTTGATTTCTCATGTATTATTACTACTTTTAATGGGGACGTTTTTGTCCGGATGAGTGATTAGTCCTTTTGTATGGGCCGTTTCACGCATTTACTCTGTAATTACTGCCATGGACGTTCTTAGGACAACCGGGACCGGCAACTTAACGTGCTCTCCAAGACACGACCAACCAAATATTCATATTCATGCATACAAATGTTTTTACTGAGCGGGGATAGAACCCACGCCTCCTGCGTAGCAGCCGGGTTCACTACAGTCACGCTACAGAGGCTGTCACTTACCAGCTATGTGGCTTCGCTCATGTGGGAATATTCGAATAACATGTTGCCTACGTTAGGGTCAATTTTTTCAGATGAAGCGAACCGAAGTGCTCTGCTCTGAGATAGTAAACATACGTACGATTCGCGCGTTCGCGAGCACTGCATACGTTCAACGCTGAAAAGAAAAGTTAGAAAAAGTAGAAAAAATGCGGGATTTTATTTAAATATTATTATATCTTACACAGACTGACACTATATTTAGACATAGATTAATTATTGGTTTACGCAAACATATCTAGTAGTAACCTTACTACTGGATAAGTTGCGTTTAAGTGAAACAATAATTTATCTATTCCAATAATTTCTCAATGTTCAATAATCTCTTAATACCTAAAAGATTATTGAAATTTGAGTCTATATAAATATCGGGAATGGTGAGTTTACTGAGCATCTTCAAGAGAAGTATTATTATAACCAATGTTTAAAATTGATTCCAACGCAATTAGGAATTTTACATATACCTACAGGTCTTGATTCCCTTGATGTGAAACAATCACGTGCGCAAAAAGGGTTCACCATCTAAGTATGTATTTTTACCTTCACGAACTCCTGAGAATAGTATTTCACAGATAGACAGACAAACTGACAACGAAGTGAAAAAGGCTCCGATTTTTTCTCTTTTGAAATATGAAAATTAAATTGGTTACTGTCTTACTTTTTAGCACCTATAAACCATCTTTTTGATACCCTTTAATAACTGGCGAATTTAACATGGGTTTATAAGATAAATCTAACGGTATCTTACACCTCAACTATCACATTTTATCAAACCGAATAATATGTATATAGACACAAACATACATAGATATCGATATAGATAACAAATGATGTATATTAGAGAACTACGACAGCAAGAAACCCAGTATGTTTGCGAATATTTTTCGAATAAATATTAAATACATATTTATGTTATATTTTTTCTTTATGGGGAATTTTGGTTTTATGAACCCCCAAGACTGGATATTTTAGTCAGGTTTGTGGGGTATCTAGATCGTAGTCATTGGTAACACTTTCATATAGGTCTGTGGTAGGTAATATAAATGGTCTGTCATCCAACTGTCATCTGTGATTATTACTTACGCTGTGCTGTGGTCTAATATAATATAATATGTATGCAAAGAAAAAGTGGAGTGGAATAATTTTAGTAAAGATAACTAGTTGAAATCAGATGGAGAATTTTTCAAGAGTGGAAAAAATTGGTGAAGGAACTTATGGTGTAGTATACAAAGCTAAAGATATAGTAACTGGAAAGGAAATAGCCCTTAAAAAAATTAAACTAGAAAAGTAAGTTTTGGCGCGAAAAATGACATGTATATTTTGATTGTTATTATAAGCAGCCCGAATGAATGAATATGTATTAAAATACTTCGGAACGTGTTTTATAAAAGGAATTTGGAAGTACATGGGCTTGTATAGCTATACCCAGGGGGTCTATCAAATTATTCTAGTAGAAGTAACGCTAGGTACTAACTAGCGCATTTTGCCACACAACCCAGCACCAGATGCCTGCCTGCCAGTACCAAATTATCCACGTTCATGATGCACTAATTCGCTGATGTCACAGCATGATAGAAAATTAATCGACCCATTTAAGTTTTTGTTTGGGTTCTCCTTGTACAATAATTTACATAGGTTCTCTTTAAGTGTCTCATGTATGAAATATATGTGTTACTAGATGACCCAGCAAACTTCATTTAGCTTCAGAATCAATCATGCTGTGTTTAGCTGTATTAACTTTTTACATGATTATTTTGAAACATGTATGACAAAAGGTAGTTCAATCAGTTATTTGACATGTAAATCTAAAATTTGCCCAAGGCTTCCGTGTACCATTGCCTTTGGCACATAATTTTGTTCATTGTAATTAATTTTGTTGAACTGTCATCTTATCATTGCTTTTTCCATTCAGCCTGTGTATTCAATAGTGTGAATTTAACAGTATTCAACTATAATTTTTAATAATGTATATTAATAAGAAAAGCTATAGATGGAATCATGCATACCAATGTACCACTTATTGAGAAATTGATGATAAGTATTACCTGAGATTATAATCTATAATAATAATCTTCTGTCCAAAATACAAAATGTAAGCTTGTGTCACACTTTCAAATCTCAACTTTCAAACAACATACCAAATTAACTCCCAATTTTATAAATATACTTCTGAGATTAAAACCGCGAACCTAAAATTCAGTGATTGACTGACAGAATTTTTGGTGAACATTACTTTATTTTTGTGTGTTTTGTTTGTTCAGTGCTGTATTTTTTATTATGTTCTCATGGAAGTGACTCTGTAAATTTTTTTGAGGATAAATTCCTTAAACCTAAAAAACCCACACAGTTTGTCTAATATACATAGGAGTTAATGTTTTTGGGTTGTCAAAGAGCAAAAAGTTGGTTCACAAAAATTTTGATAATCTTTCCTGTTATGAAAATAATATATCAACAAAAAAAGTTATAATGTACAGTCAACCAAAGATATATGGTACCACATTTGCATACATTATATGAAAAAGTGGTAATGTATCTCTATGGTTGACTGTACCTACATAATATCAATGTTGATCTATTATAATTTTTTTTTTTTTTTTTTTTTTTTATAATATCACGCCTATATCCCCGAAGGGGTAGGCAGAGGTGCTAGCACCCACATTTCGCCATTTGATATTTAGGTCCCAATGTAATAGGTGGCGAGCCTATTGCCATTAACCGGGCACTTATAAACCAACGATAAATACACACATAACTTCGAAAAGTATCGAGTCATTGGTGTGTGCCATGGTTAACCTGGGATCGAACCCGAGACCTCGTCTCAGCAGTCCATTACCCATACCACTAGGCTACCGCGGCTATTATAATATATATTTAAAATTCAAGTAGCTTCCAACTGTCTCTGCATCTCGCTAGCCTCAGGGGCCCAGTGGTTTTTCAGGTTGTACAACCACCCTGTGTACTGTCTGCCTCTCCTCTGCTTGGTGTTGTGTCAGAGTGTCCATTCTGTGTGTTAACTATATTCATTTGGGACTCTTTTGTCCGCACCTAGCCTCCCTTTTTGGGGCATTATGTGTGCAGAGTTACCTCCTAAAGCAGCCAGCCTAGCTCCGCCCAGAAACGCAGAAACTTACTGGGGACTTCACAGGCTTCATGGAACGACCTCACTGTGCCAAGAATTTGTGATCATTAGGGGGGGGCTACTGCCTCGCATTCCAGTATTACGTGGGCGGTTGTTTCCTCGACAACGAAGCAACCACTGCAGAAGGGGCTGTCCGTTACACTGATGGTGTGCAGGTGCAGGTGTTTGTTGAGGGGGCAGTGGCCCGTTATTGTCCTTATAACAGTTCTTAGACTTATTTCTGTGTAAGTTTAGGCGACGTCTCGCGAGTCGCTTGTTCACAGACGGCACAGCCATTTTTGATTGCCTGCAGTCGGCAGACTGTCCATCTTTGGATGTCTACTTCCGCGGATCTCTTACGTGTCCAGCTGCGGAACTGTGAGAAAGCGATCGGTAGTAATGGTAGTGGGCCAGCAACGGGCCTTCCGGAGCCCCTCCTTGCAAGTTCGTCTGCGGTATCGTTGCCGTAGGACCCACTGTGCCCGTGTATCCTCTGTAGTGTTACTGCATTATGGGTGGATAACTTGTTCAGGGCAGTTTGACATTCCTCTGTTGGTTATTTGGTAGTCTAGCGCGTTTAAAACGACTGTGCTGTTGGCTAAGGGGTGTATAATGTAAGCCCGGTACCTTCATTTCGCAAATGGCCGCCGCCGCCGTTGGTATAGCAACACACTCGCATTGGAAAATTGAGCTTGGCTTAGTAGGTGGATGTTGAAGCCAAGGTCCCGGGAGTGTACGCCGGCTCCTGAGCCATACTTTATTTTGGAGCCGTCGGTGTATACGCGTACCTCACGCCGGTTTATGCCGGAGTAGTCCTTTTCCTCGGCTCGCGTCGTTTACTATATTTTGTGTTGCAATGATTCGCAGTGAACCGGAGGGCGTACCGTCCACTGCACTGCGAGAGATCTCAGTGCTGCGAGAACTGCGGCACCCGTCAGTCGTGCGGCTGCTGGACGTGCTGCTCGCCGATAGCAAACTGTTCCTAGTGTTCGAGTATCTCCACATGGATCTGAAGCGTCTCATGGACATCACGAAAGGGCCCCTACCCCTGGATCTAGTCAAGGTCAGTCTCCAAAGCTCAGCGACATACGGCGCGTAGTAACCGACAATATCTGTCGGATAGCGTAGAAGAGTGCAGAGCGATGTACCGCGTGTGCGTACTGTGTGCAGAGCTACCTGCGGCAGCTGCTGGAGGGCGTGGCGTACTGCCACGCGCGGCGCGTGCTGCACCGCGACCTGAAGCCGCAGAACCTGCTGGTGGACGCGGAGGGCGGCATCAAGCTAGCCGACTTCGGGCTCGCGCGCGCCTTCGGCATCCCGGTGCGCGCGTACACGCACGAGGTGGTGACGCTGTGGTACCGCGCGCCCGAGATCCTGCTCGGCGCCAAGTTCTACTCCACGGCCGTGGACGTGTGGAGCCTCGCCTGCATCTACGCGGAGATGGCGCTCGGGCGCACGCTGTTCCCGGGCGACAGCGAGATCGACCAGCTGTTCCGCGTGTTCCGCGCGCTCGGCACGCCCGGCGCCGGCGTGTGGGCGGGCGCGCGCCGCCTGCCCGAGTTCCGCGCCGCCTTCCCGCGCTGGCCCGCGCGGCCCGCGCGCGCGCTGCTGCCGCCCGCCGCGCGCGCCGCGCCGCACGCCGCCGCGCTGTTCGACGCCATGCTGCGCTACGAGCCCAGCGAGCGCGTGCCGGCGCGCGCCGCGCTCGCGCACCCCTACGTGGCGGGCGCGCGCCGCGTGCCGCCGCCCCTCGCCCCCCTCGCCCCCCTCGCCCCCTCGCCCACGCACGACGACCGCTGCTGACGACTTGAACACCCCGAATGTACGAAATAGCGAACTTCTAAATCCCGAAAATAACCTGCGGTTTAGGCGCTGCGCAAACGCAGACACTTTTGTTGCCGACACGGCACACCGCCACAGGAAACCGTAGTGGCTGTGTCCCGTATCGACAATCGAACACAGTTGCCGGTTCCCTGTCACCGACGCGGCACACCACAATAAACTGTAGCTGTAGTTGCCAGCCGAATGCCGAATGCACCTCCTTCGTTTGCGCAGCTCAGTACTATTGTTACCGACACCGAACACTTTTTGATCGTCCTGAATATAGTGTTAAGTGGACTCACGTATGCGCAGGGAGTTGAATGATTTCATACTTGTTCTATAGAATTCAAATATTCATTAGTAGCTTGTATCTGACACAAGAAACAAAAGTGTCTACGTTTGCGCAGCGCCTTATACGCGGAGAATTGGAGCGAGTGGAGTTGTTGCGGAGGCGATCGGGCTATTAGCCTTCGACAGAGTCGAACGGTCGGTGTGACGTCAGACGGGGACGTTTGTTTAGGTAGTTAAAAATGGGTAAACGATCTTGTGGCAACTTTTTATAAAAATACATATTTAACATTAGGCTAACTGACTAACTCTAATGGTTCTATACATGTTTTTGGTTCTCAAAATGTCCTAATTTTCGGGATTTTGTATATTTCGTCCTTGTGCGACCTCCGAGTTACGGTTCAATATACATTTGAGATTTGAACTTCGGTCTTTCGTACGTCCTCAAATGTGAGGAGACAAAGCGGGGAAACAAATTACGCTCGATTAAAGCCGCAGGACAGCTTGTCTTGTCGTTTTGTACTCAGAGTTACTATTACATGAATATTATTTTAACAGCGACGTCAACGGAAATATATAAAATATGGGCAATGCAAACGTCGACGTCAATGGCAATAGAAACTACCTGTTTACATTCTCGCGTTTCCCCGCTTATTCCCCATGTCGCTGCTCGTTGCCGCGGGAATGTGTGCGGCATAATGTGCTGAATATTTGCGCGCATCGGTTGATCATGTGGCAAGTAGTATTTAACCAAGTTGAATCGTATTTTTATAGGCAGTAAGTCAGCTGCCCCAACTATTTAGGTAACCTGTACTTGTAAAAAAAGAAAATAAAAAGATACTTAATGATAATCTACCCGAGTTTCTTTCTTCCCTTCTCAGTAGATCCGACTACCGAATCAGCGGAAGAATTATTTTCAAATAATTTATTTACGTTATTTAAATATTTTTGAGAAATAAAGTTGTGGAGCTTTGACATCCATGTGTCTCAATGAGATTGAATTGGACTAGGTTTAACACTCATACATCCCAGTAAGTATCAGTAGTCCCCAGTAAGCGGCGGTAGTGAATGCAACAGCTACACAGGAGGCGTGGCGTTCAATCCCAGCTCAGTTCAAATATTTGTATGAATATTGGCATTAGTCTTGTCGTGCCCCGGAGTGCACGTGCCCCGCGGTGCAGGGTGGGTGCCGGGTGGCTCTAATGAGCTATGACCTTAAGTCGTCGGTTCCAGTTGTCATAGGAATGTTGATTCTTTGATTCTTCTTTATGACAGTCGTTACAGGGGAAATGGGTGCAATGGCCTATAGAAGGGCTGAGCACCCGTCCGGCGTCCCCTCTGGAAGTAGTAGCAGTAGTATACACAGCGGTGTACTGAACTTCATGAGAGTTACACTGAGGTACAGTCAGTCTGTCGCCTGTATAAAACAGTATCGTGATCAGTACCGCGGTCTGAACGCACGCGCGTAGCTGACCTGGTACACGTACATCACAGAATCTGTGTTGCTGTAGGTGTAGGCAATTAAGTAGAACTCGGCTTAGTTGAATTTATAATTATTTTACTTAGGCTAAGAATATACAAACAATTATGCTAGTCAGTAAAGTTATGGCTTCCACAACTTGAGCAGGCCGTCCTCGCCGTACGTGGCCAGCAGGTTCTGGTGAGGGTGGTGCGTCAGCCCGATCACCGCCTTCTCGTGTATCTGCAGAACGACAGGTGTACGGTGAGTGAAAGGAAAACATCAATAAAGTGATGAATAACTTGCCCGTGGTGGTGCAGAAGGCGTACAGCACCAGGTCCTCGCCGGCGCAGTACACGAGGCGCCGAGCGGGCCGGCTCTAGTGCGTGTGTCGTGTGTACTCACGGTGATGGTCCGCTCCAGCTTGCCCGTGGTGGTGCAGAAGGCGTACAGCACCAGGTCCTCGCCGGCGCAGTACACGAGGCGCCGAGCGGGCCGGCTCTAGTGCGTGTGTCGTGTGTACTCACGGTGATGGTCCGCTCCAGCTTGCCCGTGGTGGTGCAGAAGGCGTACAGCACCAGGTCCTCGCCGGCGCAGTACACGAGGCGCCGAGCGGGCCGGCTCTAGTGCGTGTGTCGTGTGTACTCACGGTGATGGTCCGCTCCAGCTTGCCCGTGGTGGTGCAGAAGGCGTACAGCACCAGGTCCTCGCCGGCGCAGTACACGAGGCGCCGAGCGGGCCGGCTCTAGTGCGTGTGTCGTGTGTACTCACGGTGATGGTCCGCTCCAGCTTGCCCGTGGTGGTGCAGAAGGCGTACAGCACCAGGTCCTCGCCGGCGCAGTACACGAGGCGCCGAGCGGGCCGGCTCTAGTGCGTGTGTCGTGTGTACTCACGGTGATGGTCCGCTCCAGCTTGCCCGTGGTGGTGCAGAAGGCGTACAGCACCAGGTCCTCGCCGGCGCAGTACACGAGGCGCCGAGCGGGCCGGCTCTAGTGCGTGTGTCGTGTGTACTCACGGTGATGGTCCGCTCCAGCTTGCCCGTGGTGGTGCAGAAGGCGTACAGCACCAGGTCCTCGCCGGCGCAGTACACGAGGCGCCGAGCGGGCCGGCTCTAGTGCGTGTGTCGTGTGTACTCACGGTGATGGTCCGCTCCAGCTTGCCCGTGGTGGTGCAGAAGGCGTACAGCACCAGGTCCTCGCCGGCGCAGTACACGAGGCGCCGAGCGGGCCGGCTCTAGTGCGTGTGTCGTGTGTACTCACGGTGATGGTCCGCTCCAGCTTGCCCGTGGTGGTGCAGAAGGCGTACAGCACCAGGTCCTCGCCGGCGCAGTACACGAGGCGCCGAGCGGGCCGGCTCTAGTGCGTGTGTCGTGTGTACTCACGGTGATGGTCCGCTCCAGCTTGCCCGTGGTGGTGCAGAAGGCGTACAGCACCAGGTCCTCGCCGGCGCAGTACACGAGGCGGCCGCGCGCCGACAGCGCGGCGGACACGAGCGCGCCGCCCTCCTGCTCGCGCCGGCCGCTGGAGAACGAGCGCACGATCTGGCCCTGCATGTTCATGATGACCACGGTGTTGGTGCGGTTGCACACCACGAAGTGGTCCGGGTTCTTGGGCGTGAGCAGCAGCGAGTTGACGGGCGGCTCGCCGCTGCCCAGCGGCTTGAGCGTGGCCGTGCACTCGCCCGAGCGCACCGCCCACACCTTCACGCTGCCGTCCGACGAGCCGCTCAGCACCGAGTGCCCGTCCGGCGTGAACACCGCCTCGTTCACGAACGAGCCGTGGCCGCGGAACTCCTTCAGCATCTTGCCTGACTTCAGCCCGTGGATCCTGCGACACAGAGCGGGTGAGCGACGATCGGGTCGAGTGCGAGTGCGAGTGCGGGACGGCGCGTACCTGATGGTGCGGTCGAAGGAGGCGGACAGGATCTGCGTGTTGTCGCGCGTGAACTGCAGGCACGTCACGCCCTTGGAGTGCGCGCGGTCCAGTTTGCGCAGCACCTGACCGCTGGACACCTTCCACACCTTGATCTTGCCGTCGTTGGAGCCGGCGGCCAGCGTGTCCGAGTCGCGGCCGAAGGCGAGGCTGAGCACGGCCTCCTCCATGCTCATGTACTCCTCGTGAGCCTGGTAGCGCAGGTCCTTGCGGATTTTGCCCGTCGTGAAGTTCCACACCTCCACCAGGCCGTCGACCGACCCTGTCACCAGATATTGACCGTCCGGCGAAAACCTGCAATGTAGCATACGACCACGTAAAGCCATTTGTATACGTTAAAAAATTAACTTTTTTTAATTATAAATATGTATACATTAAAGGAGAGGCCTATGTCCAGCGGTGGACTGCGATAGGCTGATTGATTGATTGATACATTAAAATATCTTGCTATTTGAAGGAGCTCACATCTTGGTTGGCGGGGGTGAATGGGCAGCGCCTACTGGGTTGCTTGGCAAGGCTTGTCAATTCCTTATTAAGTGGACAGCGAAACCGTGCCATCTCTCCCTATGTATATGGGGCCTGTGTGCACTCACAGAGAGAATGTCTTCAGCTTAGTGATCCATAGAGTCATTCAATCTGAATTTATGGTATTGTAGATCATTAGGGGTTCACCGGAGGGGGTTTCCTGGACATAAACGCTCTGATTCCTCGTCTGAAGAACCTGAGTCTGGAGGTGTATTCGTCTGAATGCGAAATATTGCAAGATCGAGCTCGCCTTCCACATTTCACGTCCCTTTTGATTGGCCTCTAGAAACTTTCCTTACATGCTTTCACTCTTTTAGGGTTCCCGGTCCCGTACTAAGTTTCTACCAGTGTGGTGATGTTTTTATAGCGCATATTTTTCGGTTGACGTTTCTCCTGAGGACTACGCCTCCCTGGGTTTGTCCCGTAGAAGTCGCGGCATTTAACGAGTGTGAGTGCGACACGCGCGGGACGCAGTGTGCCGGCGGCTATGGCATCGGTGCATTGGGTCGCAGTGCTCGTCACTGTCATCATCATCATCATGTACCTACACGTAATTTCCTGATTGCAGCCGAGGCCAATGTGAATGGCACGCATGGTCCAGAATCACATCCACCAATCAGAAATTGAACTGGCTTATAGGCTTGGATGCAACCGGGACTAACGCTGCTGTGATGACGATAGGACTAACATCGTGTTTAGATACTGCCGAGCAGCACGTTCTAGCATATTACTAACTGTAAGTGATTAAGGGACAATTCTCACCTTGCGCACTCCACGTGTGATTTCTGGCCGAACTTGATGATTTTGGAGAGCTGCGTGGGGCACTGGTCGTCCTCCTCGTCGCGGATGGCGGCCTTGCCGCGGAACAGGTCGATGGTGGTGCCGGGCGGCAGCAGGCCCTGGTGCTGCTGCCACTTGAGCGCCTGGCCCAGCAGCGCCAGCAGGCGCGACGACGGCACCACCGACACCTCGCCCGCCAGCGCGGCGGCGATGAGCGCGCGGCGCCGCTCCTTGCCGCCCTGGCTGCCGTAGGCCTCGCGCGGGTCGAAGTACGAGCGCGCCAGCAGGTTCTCCAGGTGGATGTAGCGGTCCGTCTCCTGCTGCTTCATGAGCAGACACGGGTGCGTCTGGCGCAGCAGCGAGCGCGCCGCGCCCAGCTCGCGCAGCTCGATGAGCTCCAGCACCACCTGCTCGTACAGCTCCATGAGCTTCTTGTCGGGCAGCTTCAGCGACGCCGTGGCCTTCAGCACCGTGTCCCAGTGCCCGTTGTTGATGTCGGCGCAGAAGCCGTCCACGCTGTCCACCGTGTTCAGGGACACGCCCGTCTCCTCCTGCCGACGACGGTCGTAGAGTATCAGCACCGAACTCGTGATATGTATGTGTTAAGAAACAATCTTGATAAAAATAAAGGTTCACGAACTGTAACTGGACAGTGGCAAGTTTTATTTTTACAACCGTGTCACTGTGACACCTATATGGAGGTCATACCCTATGTATACATAACCGTAAAATCTATTAACAGTATTGAATAAGGAGACGATTAGAGTAGTTGGATGTGGCCTAGATAACCAAAAGTCATTTTGTCTAGTGGAGACGCTACAGGCTGGCTATCTACCACAAAGTTCCCTATACATGTAGAAGAATTTCTGAGTATTATTACCTTCTTTTTGAATGTACAGATCCTCAGTGTTAGAATCTAACAGCAAAAAGGGACTTGCACTATAGATAACTTAGTACAAGCTGGGGTTGAGGTTGCATGCAATTGAAACAACTTGGTCTCACTGCTGAGATGTAGATTGAGTTATAGAAATGTAAAATATACAAGATACTACATTCTTTTAGGAATGAAGGTCATATTCAAAAACTAAGAATAAACATCTTCACAAACTGTCATTTAACCGTGCAAACAAAAGGAAGCAAACCCTTTAAAACATTTTCTGTTAAGCTGGGTGGTTGCCGAGTGGAACAGTTTACCTGAACATGTCATAATGGCACCCAATGCATGTAAGAACAGACTTGATGATGTCTTAAGCGCCTTACCACAGATTACCTAACAGATAACTCACTGCCTGGAAAATTTACATTGTAAGTCAGTTAAATACCTACAAGTACATGTGATCAACCAGAATGTGCAGGTGTACCTATCTTAACACTCGGCCGTATTATGTTTACTGTAACTTTGGGCTCCACTGTTGAGATAGTGGTCAAATGAGATCCTATTGAACATAAAAAGTGTCAAGGACTCTGTTAGACGAAATAGGTACATAATTTGTGAATTGCTATAGTTTTAACATACATCCTTGTTATGACTTCATGTATAATTTATTACCTGCAAATATAGGGTTTTAGATTTTATATTATTTTTTATTTATTAGAGTATAAATTATAACATGTCTACTGGGGTAATGCCTATCACTCTGATGGTCAGTGAGCTAAAATTGCCATACCTGCAGTGTTTGTAACGTCTTAGTGAGGTTAGACTCTTTTAAGTATTGTTGGATCAATCGAATTACACTGAAACAATAAATTGATTAGTTCATTACAATATATTAGAGTAAATAGACACCACACAGAACTTAATGAGGGATTACTTACTCGGCAGATTCAATTTCTATAGACATGGTTGAATGTGTGTATTTTCAAACACCACCGTAAATAATACAATCAATTACAAGTCCCTTATAAATTCAAGCGACACGTAACGAAATAGGAAAGTTATCTTAAACGTTCACACTAGCAATAAAGTAAAAATTTAAATTTGTGAGAAAGTGTGTAATTTTTCCGATATTTATAAACAAGTACGGGACAGGACATGTCATTGCATACAATACACAAACAAATAAACTACTTTTTTATAATTTCACGCCATGGTAACTAGGACTTTTATGCCAAGTATTGTTTTGTGTTATAATTGTGGTTATAATCACGGTATAATATATCACGGAATAAAAATATACCTATACAGCCCCTGGTAGTACTCATGGTACACAACATATTGGCATGAAAAAAAATTACGGCAAAGCAAGGGCTAGCATGGCGCGAAGACAATAGTCCCCGGGGGGCGGGGAGTGAAGAAACATTTGTCATTCCCTCCTTCTCTCTCCCTTTAGCTAACATGGCGTCGAGGAGAGACTAGTTGTCACCGGAGAGAACGTTTCTCCACTCAATGCTACCAATATACACAAAAAAGTAATATTCGACCAAATTGATAAAACCTAGCAACCTGCATATTTTATAAGTGCAATATTCATCATTCCCTGAACCTTTTTCCCAACTCAATTGGGGTCGGCTTTCCAGTCTAACTGTGATGCGGCTGAAATTCGATATTTTCCGTGAAGCGACTGCCATCTGACCTCCACAACCAATGGTCTAATGACCAATGGCGATATCGAAATTCCAAGTTAGACTGGTTGGACTTTTGAGGGCTCCAACTACCCGTAACGACCGCCATAGATGTTTGTATGGCAACCGGGACCGACGGCTTAACGTGCTCTCCGAGGCACTTATAAACTTCGAAAAGCATCGAAAAGTCATTGGTGTGTGCCATGGTAAACCTGGGATCGAACTCGAGACCTCATCTCAGCAGTCCATTACCCATACCACTAGGCTACCGCGGCTGATAAGTGCAATATTGACTTTATAAATGGTCGGTGAAATATTGATAAAAAAAAAAGAATTATGATGTTTAGAACAACGTTTTAACTTCATATATCTCTAGATATGGCTAGGTAATTAAGTAGGTATTATTACCTTGAAATGGGGTGTATCGTGTTAAACAATGTATCGCATTAATATAGGACTATATATTTGAATTTTTTATACAACTTAGGTGGCAGACGAGCACACGGCAAGATTGATGGAAAAAGGTTACTATGGCCTATTCATGTTTGTAAAGCAAAGAGTGTCATACTCGCGCTGCTGACTGCTGTAGAGGGCGAGGGCTGTGGAGAGCTGTAGAGGTGGGGGGGAGGGGGATGGTGGTTGGGGGGATCTCTCGTCCCTGCCAGACTTCCTATGAATCTGTCTATCTAGAATGAAATTTTATTCTCCGAACTATTGAGGTACCCCACCAGCGGACCTACATTTCTCTATCATCTGTCAAAAAGAAACATAAATCTTCTCCACTTTACGGCCGCTTTTTAGACCGTAGACCGTAGACCGAAGACCGTAGACCGTAGACCGTAGACCGTAGACCGTAGACCGTAGACCGTAGACCGTAGACCGTAGACCGTAGACCGTAGACCGTAGACCGTAGACCGTAGACCGTAGACCGTAGAACGTAGACCGTAGACCGTAGACCGTAGACCGTAGACCGTAGACCGTAGACCGTAGACCGTAGACCGTAGACCGTAGACCGTAGACCGTAGACCGTAGACCGTAGACCGTAGACCGTACACCGTAGACCGTACACCGTAGACCGTACACCGTAGACCGTACACCGTAGACCGTACACCGTAGACCGTACACCGTAGACCGTACACCGTAGACCGTAGACCGAAGACCGTACACCGTACACCGTAGACCGTAGAATGTAGACCGTAGACCGTAGACCGTAGACCGTAGACCGTAGACCGTAGACCGTAGACCGTAGACCGTAGACCGTAGACCATAGACCGTAGACCGCAGACCTCAGACCGCAGACCGCAGACCGCAGACCGCAGACCGTAGACCGTAGACCGTAGACCGTAGACCGTAGACCGTAGACCGTAGACCGTAGACCGTAGACCGTAGACCGTAGACCGTAGACCGAAAACCGAAAACCAAAAATTGAAAATCGAAATACGAAAACCGAAAAGAAATCGAAACTAAATCGTAATTGAATCAAAATTGAATCGAAATGAAATCAAATTTAAATCGGAATTGAACCGGAATTGAATTGAAATTAAATCGCAATTGTATCAAACTCAAATCGAAATTGATTCGGAATTGGAACCAAAACCTAACCTTACCAAACACCAAAATACCGAATACCTAACCTAACCTAACCTAACCTAACCGGAAACGGAAAACCGAAATTCTAACCTAACCTAACTTAACAGATCAAGAAACGTCAAACCGAAAACCGAAAACCTAACCAAACGTAACCTACCCTAACCTAACGTAACAAAAGACCAAAAACGGAAAACCAAAAACCAAAAAACTGAAAGCAAAAAATCCATAAACTGTAGACTGTAAACCGTAGACCGTAGACCGTAGATCTAAGACCGTAGACCGTAGACCGTAAACCGTAACCGTAGACCGTAGACCGTAGACCGTAGACCGTAGACCGTAGACCGTAGACCGTAGACCGTAGACCGTAGACCGTAGACCGTAGACCGTAGACCGTAGACCGTAGACCGTAGACCGTAGACCGTAGACCGTAGACCGTAGACCGTAGACCGTAGACCGTAGACCGTAGACCGTAGACCGTAGACCGTAGACCGTAGACCGTAGACCGTAGACCGTAGACCGTAGACCGTAGACCGTAGACCGTAGACCGTAGACCGTAGACCGTAGACCGTAGACCGTAGACCGTAGACCGTAGACCGTAGACCGTAGACCGTAGACCGTAGACCGTAGACCGTAGACCGTAGACCGTAGACCGTAGACCGTAGACCGTAGACCGTAGACCGTAGACCGTAGACCGTAGACCGTAGACCGTAGACCGTAGACCGTAGACCGTAGACCGTACACCGTAGACCGTACACCGTAGACCGAAGACCGTACACCGTACACCGTAGACCGTAGAATGTAGACCGTAGACCGTAGACCGTAAACCGTAGACCGTAGACCGTAGACCGTAAACCGTAGACCGTAGACCGTAGACCGTAGACCATAGACCGTAGACCGTAGACCGCAGACCTCAGACCGCAGACCGCAGACCGCAGACCGCAGACCGTAGACCGTAGACCGTAGACCGTAGACCGTAGACCGTAGACCGTAGACCGTAGACCGAAAACCGAAAACCAAAAATTGAAAATCGAAATACGAAAACCGAAAAGAAATCGAAACTAAATCGTAATTGAATCAAAATTGAATCGAAATGAAATCAAATTTAAATCGGAATTGAACCGGAATTGAATTGAAATTAAATCGCAATTGTATCAAACTCAAATCGAAATTGATTCGGAATTGGAACCAAAACCTAACCTTACCAAACACCAAAATACCGAATACCTAACCTAACCTAACCTAACCTAACCGGAAACGGAAAACCGAAATTCTAACCTAACCTAACTTAACAGATCAAGAAACGTCAAACCGAAAACCGAAAACCTAACCAAACGTAACCTACCCTAACCTAACGTAACAAAAGACCAAAAACGGAAAACCAAAAACCAAAAAACTGAAAGCAAAAAATCGAAAAGCAAAATCCATAAACTGTAGACTGTAAACCGTCGACCGTAGACCGTAGACCGTAGACCGTAGACCGTAGACCGTAGACCGTAGACCGTAGACCGTAGACCGTAGACCGTAGACCGTAGACCGTAGACCGTAGACCGTAGACCGTAGACCGTAGACCGTAGACCGTAGACCGTAGACCGTAGACCGTAGACCGTAGACCGTAGACCGTAGACCGTAGACCGTAGACCGTAGACCGTAGACCGTAGACCGTAGACCGTAGACCGTAGACCGTAGACCGTAGACCGTAGACCGTAGACCGTAGACCGTAGACCGTAGACCAAAACCTTACCTCACCAAACACCAAAAAAACGAAAACCTAACCTAACCTTACCTAACCCAACCGGTAACGGAAAACCGAAATTCTAACCTAACCTAACCTAACAGAACAAGAAACGTCAAACCGAAAACCGAAAACCTAACCAAACGTAACCTAACCTAACCTAACGTAACCGAAAACCGAAAACCGAAAACCGAAAACCGAAAACCTAACCAAACGTGACCTAACCTAACCTAACGTAACCAAAGACCAAAAACGGAAAACCAAAAACCAAAAAACTGAAAGCAAAAAATCGAAAAGCAAAATCCATAAACTGTAGACTGTAAACCGTAGACCGTAGATCTAAGACCGTAGACCGTAGACCGTAAACCGTAACCGTTGACCGTAGACCGTAGACCGTAGACCGTAGACCGTAGACCGTAGACCGTAGACCGTAGACCGTAGACCGTAGACCGTAGACCGTAGACCGTAGACCGTACACCGTACACCGTAGACCGTAGACCGTAGACCGTACACCGTACACCGTAGACCGTAGACCGTAGACCGTAGACCGTAGACCGTAGACCGTAGACCGTAGACCGTAGACCGTAGACCGAAGACCGTAGACCGCAGACCGTAGACCATAGACTGAAATTAAATCAAATTTAAATCGGAACTGAACCAGAACTGTATTGAAATTAAATCGCAATTGTATTAACAAAAACCTAACCTTACCAAACACCAAAATACCGAAAACCTAACTCAACCTAACCTAACCTAACCGGAAACGGAAAACCGAAATTCTAACCTAACCTAACCTAACAGAACAAGAAACGTCAAACCGAAAACCGAAAACCTAACCAAACGTAACCTAACCTAACCTAACGTAACCGAAAACCGAAAACCGAAAACCGAAAACCGAAAACCTAACCAAACGTAACCTAACCTAACCTAACGTAACCAAAGACCAAAAACGGAAAACCAAAAACCAAAAAACTGAAAGCATTAAATCGAAAAGCAAAATCCATAAACTGTAGACTGTAAACCGTAGACCGTAGACCGTAGATCTAAGACCGTAGACCGTAGACCGTAAACCGTAACCGTAGACCGTAGACCGTAGACCGTACACCGTAGACCGTAAACCGTAGACCGTAGACCGTAGACCGTAGACCGTAGACCGTAGACTGAAGACCGAAGACCGTAGACCGTAGACCGTAGACCGTAGACCGTAGACCGTAGACTGAAATTAAATCAAATTTAAATCGGAACTGAACCAGAACTGTATTGAAATTAAATCGCAATTGTATTAACAAAAACCTTACCTTACCAAACACCAAAATACCGAAAACCTAACCTAACCTAACCTAACCTAACCGGAAACGGAAAACCGAAATTCTAACCTAACCTAACCTAACAGAACAAGAAACGTCAAACCGAAAACCGAAAACCTAACCAAACGTAACCTAACCTAACCTAACGTAACCGAAAACCGAAAACCGAAAACCGAAAACCTAACCAAACGTAACCTAACCTAACCTAACGTAACCAAAGACCAAAAACGGAAAACCAAAAACCAAAAAACTGAAAGCAAAAAATCGAAAAGCAAAATCCATAAACTGTAGACTGTAAACCGTAGACCGTAGACCGTAGATCTAAGACCGTAGACCGTAGACCGTAAACCGTAACCGTAGACCGTAGACCGTAGACCGTAGACCGTAGACCGTAGACCGTAGACCGTAGACCGTAGACCGTAGACCGTAGACCGTAGACCGTAGACCGTAGACAGTAGACCGTAGACCGTAGACCGTAGACCGTAGACCGTAGACCGTAGACCGTAGACCGTAGACCGTAGACCGAAGACCGTCGACCGTGAACCGTAGACCGTAGACCGTAGACCGTAGACCGTAGACCGTAGACCGTAGACCGTAGACCGTAGACCGTAGACCGTAGACCGTAGACCGTAGACCGTAGACCGTAGACCGTAATTGATTCGGAATTGGAACCAAAACCTTACCTCACCAAACACCAAAAAAACGAAAACCTAACCTAACCTTACCTAACCCAACCGGTAACGGAAAACCGAAATTCTAACCTAACCTAAATTAACAGAACAAGAAACGTCAAACTGAAAACCAAAAACCTAACCAAACGTAACCTAACCTAACCTAACGTAACCAAAGACCACGTACGGAAAACCGAAAACCAAAAAACCGAAAGCAAAAAATCAAAAAGCAAAATCCATAAACTGTAGATTGTAAGACGTAAGCCGTAGACCGTTGACCTTAGACCGTAGACCGTAGACCGTAGACCGTATACCGTAGACCGTAGACCGTAGACCGTAGACCGTAGACCGTAGACCGTAGACCGTAGACCGTAGACCGTAAACCGTAGACCGTAGACCGTAGACCGTAGACCGCAGACCGCAGACCGTAGACCGTAGACCGTAGACCGAAGACCGTAGACCGTAGACCGTAGACCGTAGACCGTAGACTGAAATTAAATCAAATTTAAATCGGAACTGAACCAGAACTGTATTGAAATTAAATCGCAATTGTATTAACAAAAACCTAACCTTACCAAACACCAAAATACCGAAAACCTAACCTAACCTAACCTAACCTAACCGGCAACGGAAAACCGAAATTCTAACCTAACCTAACCTAACAGAACAAGAAACGTCAAACCGAAAACCGAAAGCCTAACCAAACGTAACCTAACCTAACCTAACGTAACCGAAAACCGAAAACCGAAAACCGAAAACCTAACCAAACGTAACCTAACCTAACCTAACGTAACCAAAGACCAAAAACGGAAAACCAAAAACCAAAAAACTGAAAGCAAAAAATCGAAAAGCAAAATCCATAAACTGTAGACTGTAAACCGTAGACCGTAGACCGTAGATCTAAGACCGTAGACCGTAGACCGTAAACCGTAACCGTAGACCGTAGACCGTAGACCGTAGACCGTAGACCGTAGACCGTAGACCGTACACCGTAGACCGTAGACCGTAGACCGTAGACCGTAGACCATAGACCGTAGACCGTAGACCGAAGACCGTAGACCGTAGACCGTAGACTGAAATTAAATCAAATTTAAATCGGAACTGAACCAGCACTGTATTGAAATTAAATCGCAATTGTATTAACAAAAACCTAACCTTACCAAACACCAAAATACCGAAAACCTAACCTAACCTAACCTAACCTAACCTAACCGGAAACGGAAAACCGAAATTCTAACCTAACCTAACCTAACAGAACAAGAAACGTCAAACCGAAAACCGAAAACCTAACCAAACGTAACCTAACCTAACCTACCGTAACCGAAAACCGAAAACCGAAAACCGAAAACCTAACCAAACGTAACCTAACCTAACCTAACGTAACCAAAGACCAAAAACGGAAAACCAAAAACCAAAAAACTGAAAGCAAAAAATCGAAAAGCAAAATCCATAAACTGTAGACTGTAAACCGTAGACCGTAGACCGTAGATCTAAGACCGTAGACCGTAGACCGTAAACCGTAACCGTAGACCGTAGACCGTAGACCGTAGACCGTAGACCGTAGACCGTAGACCGTAGACCGTAGACCGTAGACCGTAGACCGTAGACCGTAGACCGTAGACCGTAGACCGTAGACCGTAGACCGTAGACCGTAGACCGTAGACCGTAGACCGTAGACCGTAGACCGTAGACCGTAGACCGTAGACCGTAGACCGTAAACCGTAGACCGTAGACCGTAGACCGTAGACCGCAGACCGCAGACCGTAGACCGTAGACCGTAGACCGAAGACCGTAGACCGTAGACCGTAGACCGTAGACCGTAGACCGTAGACCGTAGACCGTAGACCGTAGACCGTAGACCGTAGACCGTAGACCGTAGACCGTAGACCGTAGACCGTAGACCGTAGACCGTAGACCGTAGACCGTAGACCGTAGACCGTAGACCGTAGACCGTAGACCGTAGACCGTAGACCGTAGACCGTAGACCGTAGACCGTAGACCGTAGACCGTAGACCGTAATTGATTCGGAATTGGAACCAAAACCTTACCTCACCAAACACCAAAAAAACGAAAACCTAACCTAACCTTACCTAACCCAACCAGTAACGGAAAACCGAAATTCTAACCTAACCTAAATTAACAGAACAAGAAACGTCAAACTGAAAACCAAAAACCTAACCAAACGTAACCTAACCTAACCTAACGTAACCAAAGACCACGTACGGAAAACCGAAAACCAAAAAACCGAAAGCAAAAAATCAAAAAGCAAAATCCATAAACTGTAGATTGTAAGCCGTAAGCCGTAGACCGTAGACCTTAGACCGTAGACCGTAGACCGTAGACCGTAGACCGTAGACCGTAGACCGTAGACCGTAGACCGTACCGTAGACCGTAGACCGTAGACCGTAGACCGTAGACCGTAGACCGTAGACCGTAGACCGTAGACCGTAGACCGTAGACCGTAGACCGTAGACCGTAGGCCGTAGACGGTAGACCGTAGACCGTAGACCGTAGACCGTAGACCGTAGACCGCAGACCGTAGACCATAGATTGAAATTAAATCAAATTTAAATCGGAACTGAACCAGAACTGTATTGAAATTAAATCGCAATTGTATTAACAAAAACCTAACCTTACCAAACACCAAAATACCGAAAACCTAACTCAACCTAACCTAACCTAACCGGAAACGGAAAACCGAAATTCTAACCTAACCTAACCTAACAGAACAAGAAACGTCAAACCGAAAACCGAAAACCTAACCAAACGTAACCTAACCTAACCTAACGTAACCGAAAACCGAAAACCGAAAACCGAAAACCTAACCAAACGTAACCTAACCTAACCTAACGTAACCAAAGACCAAAAACGGAAAACCAAAAACCAAAAAACTGAAAGCAAAAAATCGAAAAGCAAAATCCATAAACTGTTGACTGTAAACCGTAGACCGTAGACCGTAGATCTAAGACCGTAGACCGTAGACCGTAAACCGTAACCGTAGACCGTAGACCGTAGACCGTACACCGTAGACCGTAGACCGTACACCGTAGACCGTAGACCGTAGACCGTAGACCGTAGACCGTAGACCGTAGACCGTAGACCGAAGACCGAAGACCGTAGACCGTAGACCGTAGACCGTAGACCGTAGACTGAAATTAAATCAAACTGAACTGAACCAGAACTGTATTGAAATTAAATCGCAATTGTATTAACAAAAACCTTACCTTACCAAACACCAAAATACCGAAAACCTAACCTAACCTAACCTAACCTAACCGGAAACGGAAAACCGAAATTCTAACCTAACCTAACCTAACAGAACAAGAAACGTCAAACCGAAAACCGAAAACCTAACCAAACGTAACCTAACCTAACCTAACGTAACCGAAAACCGAAAACCGAAAACCGAAAACCTAACCAAACGTAACCTAACCTAACCTAACGTAACCAAAGACCAAAAACGGAAGACCAAAAACCAAAAAACTGAAAGCAAAAAATCGAAAAGCAAAATCCATAAACTGTAGACTGTAAACCGTAGACCGTAGACCGTAGATCTAAGACCGTAGACCGTAGACCGTAAACCGTAACCGTAGACCGTAGACCGTAGACCGTAGACCGTAGACCGTAGACCGTAGACCGTAGACCGTAGACCGTAGACCGTAGACCGTAGACCGTAGACCGTAGACCGTAGACCGTAGACTGAAATTAAATCAAATTTAAATCGGAACTGAACCAGAACTGTATTGAAATTAAATCGCAATTGTATTAACAAAAACCTTACCTTACCAAACACCAAAATACCGAAAACCTAACCTAACCTAACCTAACCTAACCGGAAACGGAAAACCGAAATTCTAACCTAACCTAACCTAACAGAACAAGAAACGTCAAACCGAAAACCGAAAACCTAACCAAACGTAACCTAACCTAACCTAACGTAACCGAAAACCGAAAACCGAAAACCGAAAACCTAACCAAACGTAACCTAACCTAACCTAACGTAACCAAAGACCAAAAACGGAAAACCAAAAACCAAAAAACTGAAAGCAAAAAATCGAAAAGCAAAATCCATAAACTGTAGACTGTAAACCGTAGACCGTAGACCGTAGATCTAAGACCGTAGACCGTAGACCGTAAACCGTAACCGTAGACCGTAGACCGTAGACCGTAGACCGTAGACCGTAGACCATAGACCGTAAACCGTAGACCGTAGACCGTAGACCGTAGACCGTAGACCGTAGACCGTAGACCGTAGACCGTAGACCGTAGACCGTAGACCGTAGACCGTAGACCGTAGACCGTAGACCGTAGACCGTAGACCGTAGACCGTAGACCGTAGACCGTAGACCGTAGACCGTAGACCGTAGACCGTAGACCGTAGACCGTTGACCGTAGACCGTAGACCGTAGACCGTAGACCGTAGACCGTAGACCGAAGACCGTCGACCGTGAACCGTAGACCGTAGACCGTAGACCGTAGACCGTAGACCGTAGACCGTAGACCGTAGACCGTAGACCGTAGACCGTAGACCGTAGACCGTAATTGATTCGGAATTGGAACCAAAACCTTACCTCACCAAACACCAAAAAAACGAAAACCTAACCTAACCTTACCTAACCCAACCGGTAACGGAAAACCGAAATTCTAACCTAACCTAAATTAACAGAACAAGAAACGTCAAACTGAAAACCAAAAACCTAACCAAACGTAACCTAACCTAACCTAACGTAACCAAAGACCACGTACGGAAAACCGAAAACCAAAAAACCGAAAGCAAAAAATCAAAAAGCAAAATCCATAAACTGTAGATTGTAAGACGTAAGCCGTAGACCGTTGACCTTAGACCGTAGACCGTAGACCGTAGACCGTATACCGTAGACCGTAGACCGTAGACCGTAGACCGTAGACCGTAGACCGTAGACCGTAGACCGTAGACCGTAGACCGTAGACCGTAAACCGTAGACCGTAGACCGTAGACCGTAGACCGCAGACCGCAGACCGTAGACCGTAGACCGTAGACCGAAGACCGTAGACCGTAGACCGTAGACCGTAGACCGTAGACCGTAGACTGAAATTAAATCAAATTTAAATCGGAACTGAACCAGAACTGTATTGAAATTAAATCGCAATTGTATTAACAAAAACCTAACCTTACCAAACACCAAAATACCGAAAACCTTTTTTTTTTTTTTTTTTTTTTTTTATCGCTGAGAAATGCATTTACGCATCCCCGCTCGTGGGGGACAAGACGGGGTATGTGGGACTCCTGTCGGAGTAACAGTATACCCACTAAAACTCAGCGGTGTTCCCACATCGCCGTATGTAGGGAGGGTCATGGGAAACCGGCTCAGCCTTCACTTCCACAACCCTCCCGGCGCATGCCCGCCTAGCTGGCAGGCCCCGCATGCCCCCCAGATTGGGGGGCTACGGGAATGGCCGGGAACACCTGGCCACTCCCGTCCAACACTGGTGAAGGCCTGTGCAATGCAGGCAAGGGTGCCCCCGCACCCGTTGCCTGCTGGCCTCCACCTGGGAGGAGTCGGAGATGACTGTCATACTGACGCCTTCTTCGACCCCTCCTCCGCCTTCGGAGCGCCGCCGCGTGAGGATCGTCTTCCCGCGCGCGCTCCGCCGCCTCCTTTTGGGACATGGCGTGTTCGCAGAAGGAGGCGACTGCCGCCCAGGAACTCTCATCCCTCAACATGGCGTTAACCAAGCCGGGGAGTGAGAGGTCCGGTCCGATCACCGCGACGAGACTGCGGCGCGGCTCGGACCACGACGGGCACGCCTCGAGCGTGTGCTGCGCCGTGTCCTCCGCCGCGCCACAGTCGTGGCACGACGGCGTCTCCTCCCGTCCGATTCGATGCAGGTATGATCCGAAACAACCGTGTCCGGACAGCACCTGCACTAGACGAAACGAGAGGAAACCGTGCGGTCGGTCGAGCCAGTCTCGCAGGACTGGCCCAATCGCGTCGACGGTTCGGCGGCCGAAGGCCGCGGTGGCGAGGTCCCCCGTCCAGTGGACGACGATAGCCTCCTTCGCCTCGCGGCGGACGGCCTCCCGCTCTTCGGGGGCTGGGCGTTCTCCTCTCGCCCTCCGCCCCGCCGTCCATTCATATACTCTGGCGAGCACCCACGCCTCGAGTTCCCAAGGAGGGGTGCCGGCCAGAGCACATGCTGCCGCAAAGCCCACCGTTCGGTAGGCCCGCGCCACCCGCTGAGCTATGGCCCTTTGGGGCGCCCGCAAGGCGGCGGCGTTCTCCCTCCTTCGGAGGGACTCCTCCCATATAGGAGCCCCGTAGAGGGCCATGCTCCTCAATATGCCGGCATAAAGTTGCCGGCATCGCGCGCTGGGCCCCCCCAAGTTAGGGAGCAGCCACGAGAGCGCCCCTGCGGTCTTCAGCAGGCGCGACGACAGCCCGCTAAAATGCGGACCGAAGCGCCACCTGCTGTCGAGTACGAGGCCCAGATATTTCATTTGGGCCTTCACCTCAATTCTGACGCCCTCCACGAAGATGTGGGCGTCAGGTGGGGGGCGCTTCCGAGGTCCGTGGAAAAACACGGCCTCAGTCTTGTGCAGCGCCACCGTCAAACCTAAGCGGCGGATCCTGCCCGCGACCAAGGATCCGCCCGCCGACGCCAAGTTGGCCGCCTCCCTAAAGCTCCCGCCCCGGGCGGTGAGGAGAGTGTCATCCGCATAGCAGACGACACTCGTGCCTCGGAGGAGAGTTCCCCGCAGGAGCCAATCATAGCCGACGTTCCACAGGAGAGGTCCTAAGACTGACCCCTGCGGAACGCCGGCCTCAACGGCGTACCGCCGAACTTGGCCACTCCTGTTCACCAAGAGGATCGCCCGATCGTCCAGGTAGCTGGCCAGCAGACGATACAGGTATCGAGGCACTCCGTGGAATCGGAGCGCCTCTAGGATGGTGGAGTGGGGAACGGAGTTGAAGGCGTTGGCTATGTCGAATGACACAGCCAACAATCCGTCCCCCGCTTCCATCGCCTCCTTCACCTGGCTCTTAAGGCAGGCCAGCGCGTCCACCGTGGAACGCTCAGCCCGAAAACCAAACTGAGCGTCCGATAAGTCCGGCCCGATATCCCGCAAATGGCCCTTTAGGCGGGCAGCGATTATCCCCTCGAACATTTTGCCGACTTCATCGAGCAAAACGATGGGCCGGTATGCCGAGGGGGAATCTGCTGGGCGGTCCTCCTTGCGAAGGAGGCACAACTGCCCCTCCTTCCACGGTTTCGGGAACCTCCCAGACGCAAGGCATGCGCTGAAGAGGTCCCGAAACCTTTCCTCCATTAGAGTGGCAGCGATCGCCACCACTCTAGCCGGAACACCGTCGGGGCCCGGAGCTGTCTTCTTGGCGCGGATATGGAGAATCGCCGCGCCAAGTTCCGACTCCGAAACAGGAGGGGCCTCCTCTTCTTCCTCGGCTGGCGGAGCTCTCCCCCGCGGTGGGTCCATCACTGGTGGGGTGAAGTTACCCCTGCACGGGAACAAGGACTGAACCACCCCATCCAGAAACATGGGCTCCAGGGTCTCGGCTACCGGAGGACCAAAAGGGCGCAACTTGTTGCGGGCCGCCTTATAAGGTCTCCCGTAGGGGTCGCTGTCGAGACCCTCCAGCAGCTCCGCTCTCGCCGAGTCTTTGGCGGCGGCAATGGCTCGATCGAGGACCATTTTTGCCTCCTTATACACCTCATAGAGGTGGTCCTCGTCGGCCCGGTCCCTTCGACGCCGCCGTCGGCTCCGCGTGTAGGCCCTCCTAGCCTCCACGCACGCCGCTCGAAGCCCCGCCAGTTCCGCCGACCACCAGTACACGGCGCGTCTGGGTGGCGGCCGGCGGGACCGAGGCATGCTAGAGTTGCATACCTCGGTCAGAGACTCCCTGAGGTGCCCCGCCACGGTGTCCACATCCAAGCCGGCGGAAGGCGGCGAAAGCCAGTCCTGGATGAACGCCGCCTCCGCCGCCGCCTCCCTGTCCAGGCGGGTGAGAGCCCACCGTGGGAACGGTGATCTCCCCGAGAGGGGCTGCTGCACCCCTCCGGGGCCACTGGCGGAGATGTCAAACCGTACGTAGCGGTGGTCCGACATCGTCTCCACCAGGTCCACCCGCCAGTTGAGCACGCGTGCCGCTAACGCAGAGGTGGCGAAAGTGACGTCCACTATTGAGCCACCCTGCCGCCGCACGCATGTCTGGACGCTGCCTCTGTTCAAGAGGGAGAGTCCAGAGGAGGCTGCCCACATCTCTACTGCCCGCCCGCGTGCGTCGGTGGCACGGTTTCCCCAGGTCACTGACTTGGCATTCAGGTCTCCCAGCACTGAGACTTGACGCGGCGCCGCCCTGCCAACCACAGCGGCCAGAACTCCGAGAAAGTTCTCGAAGTCCTGAAGAGGGCGGTTTGGAGAGAAGTAGACGCCTACAAGGGCTAAGTCTCCCCACGCGGCGGCCACATATCCCGGCCCCCTCTCTATTAGCGAGAGGGGAGGGGAGTCTGTAGAAGACCGCGCCGCTAGTGCCACCAAGCCATCCTCGTCACCCAGCCAGCTGCCAGGGACTGAGTAGGGCTCGGCGACCACCGCTACGTTCACCAACCACTCGGCCATGACCTGTACCACCAGGTCCTGGGCCGCTCTGCAGTGGTTGGTGTTCGCCTGGAGGATGCGGTAGTCGGAAACCATTATTCCGACATTGCACCCCTCTCCTCAGCTACCGCAGCTGAATCTCCAGCGGCGACCTCGATGGCGGCAGTGGCAGCAACAGGGCGAACCTGCGCCGGCACTATGCCCTTCCTCGCGGGAGGTTTGCAGCTCCTGCCCGCCATTTTGTGACCCGCGGGGCGGCCACCAGCGGCACACGCTGCGCAGTGTGGTGTGGTGGCGCGGCAAGTGGCACTTCTATGTCCCTCCTGCCCGCATTGGAAGCACGCGTCTCCCCAGTCGGACTTGGAGGGACACGTGGCTCGGGTGTGGCCGAACGCAAAGCACTTGAAGCAGCGCACTGGCTGGTCTTCAAGTGGTCGGACCGCGCCCCAACGGCCTAAGCTGCGGAAGGCACCTAAAACTCTGGCAGTCGTGGTGGCCCTCAAGCCTGAGGCTTTGGAGGAGGGGGCCACATATAAAGACGCTATCGCCATGGCCAAGGCGTCCATAAGCCTGGGAGCTCTTGGAATTGGCTCCGCCAAGTTCCGTACGGGCATTTCAGGTGCCCGTATCATCGAGCTTCCAAAAGCGACAACCACCACGCAGGCGGACACACTAGCGCAGAGGATCGGAGAGGTGCTAGGAGACACAGCAAAAGTCACCAGGCCGACAAAAATGGCAAGTGTCCGAGTGTCGGGCCTGGATGACTCTGTGTCTCAAATGGAGGTGCGAGACGCAATAGCGGATAAGGCTGGGTGTCCACCTGAACAGATCAAGGTGGGCACAATCACCGTTGGTTTCCGGGGAACTGGCTCAGTAATTGTGTCATGCCCGGTCGACATCATTGCCGGGCTGGCCAAGGAGGGCCGGATAAGCGTGGGGTGGAGCAACGCCTCCATCACGGTCCTAGAACAGCGGCCAATGCGTTGCCATCGGTGCCTCGGCATCGGACACCCACAGCAACTCTGTCCCTCTAAAAAGGACCGCAGTGGATTGTGCTACCGCTGCAGTCAGGAGGGGCACATCGCCTCCAGCTGCACTGCTCCCCCACACTGTGGCGTCTGCGGAGACCGAGGCCTGCCTTCCGGGCACCGCATGGGTGGAGTGAGCTGTAACCCTCCTCCGGTTAAAGGCCGCCCCCTTCAGATGGGAGCTTATGCGTTGGCTACACCAGCCACCCCTGGAGCGTCACCAATGGAAACCAGCAATGCCTAGTAGGTTCATTGGGAAAATACTCCAGGGGAATGTAAACCACTCGGCCGACGCACAGGACCTACTGTGTCAGTCTGTGGCCGAGTGGAGCATCGACTTGGCTGTGATCGCGGAGCCATACATTGTCCCCCCATCCTCTAATTGGGCTGGGGCAACCGACGGCCTTGCCGCGATTGCAGTGGCTGGTGTAAGCCCCCCCCTCGTGGTTGCCGAGAGAGGGGAAGGATACGTGGCGGCACGCTGGGGAGGAGTACTTGTGGTGTCAACGTACTTCTCCCCTAACCGCAGCAGGGCTGAATTTGAGCGGTTCCTGGCTGTGGTTGAAGGCGTGGTCCGTCGAGCGGCCCCCTGTCCAGTACTTGTCGCGGGAGACCTGAACTCCAAGGCTCAGGCATGGGGGTGCTCCAACGCGAACGTTCGGGGTGGTGTACTCGAGTCCTGGGTTCTGTCCTTGGGGCTCGAGGTCCTCAACAGAGGTACCACTCCGACCTGTGTGCGGGAGCAAGGCACATCTATAGTGGATGTGTCCTTCGCCACCCCATCACTTGCTGCCCGAATCCGGGACTGGCGGGTGGTAGAGAATAAGGAGACACTATCGGATCATTTATATGTCCGATATGATGTCTCCACAGCATCACCCGGGGCCCCGTTACACCTGGACACCATGGTGAGAACGTCAGCATTCCCAAGGTGGTCGATGGCTCGCCTACGCACTGACGTTGCGGAGGAGGCTGCGATGGTGCGAGCTTGGTCAGAAGTACCTGAGACCATCGCGGGTGACGCCAACGGCATGGCGGACCTTTTCGCGGACGACATTAAGGTTGTCTGCGACGCCGCCATGCCGAGGGCGCAGGTCTGCTCCCGTAGGAAGGGGCAGGTTTACTGGTGGTCGCAGGATCTGGCTGAGCTCAGAGCTGGCAGTTTGAGGGCCAGGCGTGCATACCAGCGTTGCCGCAGGCGTGCCAGAACTGGACCCGGTAAGGAGGAGGATCTTCACCGGGTGTACTTGGAGAGCAACAAGGCTCTGAAGATCGCCATCCGCAAGGCCAAAGCCAGCGCCTGGGACGAGTTCATAGGGATTCTCGACAGGGATCCCTGGGGGAGGCCGTACAGGGTTGTTAGGGGGAAATTTTCTCCCTCCCCCCCTACATCCAGTTTGGAGCCTGGCCTGTTGCGGGAGGTTCTGGGAACGCTTTTCCCGAATCCTGGACCTTTCGCAGCTCCAGTGATGGCGGCCTCCAGGGCGACCATGGAAGTGTGGGCTGATGGCCCCCCAGTTACAGACGGGGAGTGGGCCAAGCTGCGCGAAAGGCTCCGGCGCAAAAACAAAGCTCCGGGACCCGATGGCTGCCCAGCCAAGGTATTGGCGATAGCAGCTGGTCCTCTGGAAGACAGGTTCCGTGCGGTGATGAACACCTGCATCGCGACGGTCCGTTTTCCAGAGCGCTGGAAGGTGGGGCGTCTCTGTCTTCTACGAAAAGAGAGTCGGCCGGCGGATTCGCCGTCCGGCTACCGGCCGGTGGTCCTGCTCGATGAAGCGGCGAAGGCTTTTGAGAAAATTCTCGCCTCCCGCATCATCGAGCATTTGGAGGATGAAGGACCGGATCTGGCCGAGTGCCAATACGGTTTCCGCACCGGCCGCTCTACGATGGACGCGGTCAAACACCTCAAAAGGTGGACTGACGAGGCCAATGCACGGGGAGAGGGAGTGATCGCGGTGTCTTTGGACATCGCGAACGCTTTCAACTCTCTCCCACATGAATGCATTGAGGGGGCACTTAATTTCCACCAAGTGCCTCTCTACCTCCGGGCTCTCGTCAGGGACTACCTTGATGACAGGGTGGTCCTATATGAGGACTCGGAGGGCCGCGTCCAACCGTGGAGAATGGCGGCAGGGGTGCCCCAAGGTTCGGTACTTGGCCCGTTGTTGTGGAACCTGGGGTACAACTGGGTTCTGCGTGGAATGCTGTTGCCGCGAATGTGCATCGTCTGCTTTGCCGATGATACGCTGGTCGCGGCGGCAGCAAAGGAATGGGAGGAGGCGGTTCATCTTGCGTCGGTCGGCACATCGCTGGTGGTCCGACGTATCCGTCTCCTTGGCTTGGAAGTGGCTCTCACCAAAACGAGAGCCATATCTTTCCATGCCCCCCGTCGCAGAACCCCAACGGAGCTCCGCGTTCGAGTCGATGGGGTCCGGATTCCTGTCGAGATGCACATGAAGTATCTCGGCCTGATTCTGGACCCCAGGTGGAATTTTGAGGAGCATTTCAAAATTCTTGCTCCACGACTATGTGCGGCTGCAGCTGCACTCGCGCGCCTTCTCCCAAATGTGGGAGGACCGAGCGCTTCGTGCCGTCGGCTGTATCACGGCGTGATTCGGTCGATGGCGCTTTACGGGGCCCCGATATGGGCAGAGAGCCTCAACCGACGGACGAGAGCCCTCCTGCGCAAACCGCAGAGGATTATCGCGGCCCGGGCTACGCGGGCATATCGCACGGTTAGCCATGGGGTGGCCTGCGTGTTGGCTGGCACAACCCCGTGGGACACCGATGCATTTGTCCTAGCACAAGTATACAGGCACCGGGCCGAAGCGAGAGGGCGAGGGGAGAGACCTGACCTCGAGGAGGTGGAGCGGGTTCGCTCCCTTGCGCAGGAGGAGTCCTTAATACAGTGGGCCGAGGCACTTACTAACCCTGCCGCCGGGCGCCGGACGATAGAAGCGATCCGTCCGGTGCTCGAAGATTGGATAAGACGCCCCTGGGGCAGTCTCACCTTCCGACTGGTGCAGGTTCTGACTGGACATGGTTGTTTCGGTCACTACCTGCACCATGTCGCCCGCAGGGAGGAAACGCCACAGTGTCACCACTGTGGTCACGGGGATGACACGGCCGAGCACACGCTGGAAGTGTGCCCGGCCTGGCAACACGAGCGCCAAGAATTAACGGCGGCGCTCGGCACGAGAAACCTCGCACTGCCAAGTATAGTGCAAGCTATGCTTGGTAGCGCGGAAGGATGGGAGGCGGTCGCTTCCTTCTGTGAGACAGTAGTTCAACAGAAGGAGGCAGCGGAGAGGGAGCGGGAGGAGGATGCTCTAGCCGCACCTCTCCGACGCAGACGGATGGGCAGGAGAAGGCGGGCGGTATTAACTGCTAGTCTTCGTCTGCCCACAGGAGGACTGCCCGCTGTCGGTGGCACCGACGCAGGCATTGCACAAGTCCCCACGTCTGGGGATTACTTGAGCAGACCAGGGTAATCCCTCAACAGCACGGTGGCCCGGCGTTAAAGTCGGGCGGCCCGGTGGTGAATTGGTGAGTTGCGTTGGCAGATCCCAAATCACCTCCACAAGGGCAAGAATGGTCGCCGAGGAGTTTTAGTGGGTATTCCCGGAGCCAATACGATCAGGCTCTGGGCGACCCCCACACACCCCCACTGCCTAGCCAGTAGTGGACAGTCCGTAAGCGGATTTCTCCTCGAAAAAAAAAAAAAAAAAAAAAAAAAAAGGTTAGGTTAGGTTTTTTTTTTTTTTTTTTTTTTTTTTTTTTTTTTTTTTTTTTTTTTTTTTTTTTTTTTTTTCGTGGTGGAATGCATTTACGCACTTCGCTCACCCCCCGCGGGGGCAGGGGGCTCGCTTCGTGTGGGACTCCTGACCTCGAAACGGAGGCCAGACTACCCACTAAACCACCACGGTGTTCCTCCTTCGCCTAATCCGAGCCGCGGGATAGAATTCTCACCGCGACTCGGCTAGGGACGCCCGTTTGGGCTCGCCTCTTGGTGGCCCCACCATCCGGACAGACTTTCCAGGTGATGGGGCCAGCTCACTTTACGAATGCGCCCCAGGAACACTGAGGGGCGCATTCCGCCACATTAGCATGGGGCGGCGGGTCCCCCGACCCACCGCCCGTGGCTTCGCTCATTCGGGGACGCGGGCGAATTGCGCTCGCCGGCGTCCCCTCGCCGGGGGCCTGCGGGGCGGAAGAGTGAGACCAGCTCGCTCCCGCTCCCGCAGAGCCTCTCTCTTTGCCGCCATCACCTCGCTAGCGAACGAGGCGACGGCGGCCCAACACTCTTCGCTGTCGGCCATGGCTGGAATCACGGCCGACAGCGAAAGGTCTGCACCAATAGTGCTTACGAGGGCCGTCCTTTGGCCGTCCCACGCCTCACACACGGCCATGGTGTGGTAGGCCGTGTCGGGGTCGCCGCTGGTGCAGTGACGGCACCGGGGCTCCGGCTCTATCCCCACCACTTCCCACAGGTACTTGGCAAAACAGCCATGACCCGTGAGAAGTTGGGTGAGGTGGTACGTCGGAGCCCCATGACCCCTCTCCACAAAAAGACGCAGGACGGGCCGGACGGCCCCCACGAGCAGCGACCCACTACGGGTCGCTCTCAGCCTTTCGGCCCATTTCCGGAAGAGATCGTCGCGAGCCGCCTGTCTCCAGCGATCGATCTCCTCCGGAAGCGGCCGACCTCCCAGATTGCGCCGCATCAGGGCGCCCTCATCGTAGACCCTCTTTAGGACGCCAGCCTCGAGATCCCAGGGGATACTGCCCGCAATTAGACACGCCGCCTCGTAAGAGACGGTGTGGTACGCCCGTGCGGCCCTCTGCGCGATGGCGCGCTGCGGTCGCCGCAGCAGCGCAACATTTGCTGGGCAGAGGGCCTCCGCCCATATGGGCGCTCCGTAGAGCGCCTTTGAGCGCACCACTCCGTCGTAGAGACGGCGGCAGGCAGACCCCGGGCCTCCGCTGTTGGGCAGCAACCGCGAGAGCATTCCGGCAAACGCCAGCAATTTCGGTGCCAGCTGCCGGAAATGCTCCGCGAACCGCCACCGACTGTCGAGAACCAGCCCGAGGTATTTCAGACTGGTCCCGACAGCGATGGAGGTGCCGCCCACCACAATCGACCTATCTCGAGGCGGCGTCTGCCGAGGCCCATGAAAGAATAGGGCCTCGGACTTTTCGAGGGCCACCTTCAAACCTAGCGCCCCGATGCGGCGCACGACATGGGCGACGCCTGCCGTAGCGAGGACGGAGGCGTCGCGAAACGTCGGGGCCCGCGCGGTGACTAGGGTGTCGTCGGCGTAACATAGTACACCGACTCCCCGAAGATTAGCACCGCGCAGGACCCAATCGTACCCTACGTTCCACAGGAGCGGCCCGAGGACCGACCCCTGTGGAACGCCACAAGACATGCCCCTGCGGACCACCTCGCTTTGGGCCGGGTAGATGATGACCCGGTCCACGAAGTAGTCCGCAAGGACGCGCCTGAGGTACCACGGGACGTTGTGGTACCTCAGCGCCTCGGCGATAGTTTCCCAGGGGAGGGTGTTGAAGGCGTTGGCTATGTCCAGCGATACAGCCAACAACACCTCTCCCCCGGCGACCGCTTCGTCGACGCTGCCCCGCAGTCGGAATACGGCGTCGAGGGTTGACCTCCCGCGACGGAAGCCGAACTGGCCGTCACTTAAGTTGGGCCCCGCCCCCTCCAGGTGGCCGACGAGACGCGCAGCGAGCACCCGCTCAAACAGCTTGCACATCTCGTCGAGCAAAACGATGGGGCGGTAGGCCGACGGCGAGTCGACTTGACGCCCGTGCTTTTTAAGCAGCACGAGCTTCCCAGTCTTCCATCGTCGCGGGACTCTCCCCGACGCCAAACACTCCGACATGAGGGACAGCGTCTCCTCCTCTAGTGCCGGCATGACTGTGGCAATAACCTTCCCAGGGACGCCGTCCGGGCCCGGGGCGCGGTTTCTGGACCTGAGTGCCAGGATCGCAGCCCCTAACTCGGCCTCGGACACGGGAGGTATTGCCCCTTCGTCTGCCGGCACCCGGCTCGGTGTTGCCATCCGCGGTGGGACCCACTCCTCCCTCGCAGGGAAGAGGGAACTGACTACTCGGTGGAGAAGGCTCGGCTCGAGAGTCCTTGTGAGAGGAGGCGCCCAAGGCCGGAGCTTCTGGCTCACGGTCTTGTACGGACGCCCCCATGGATCTCGATTGAGACTCTCGAGCCACTCCTTCCAGGCCTCCTCCTTGGCGGCTTTGACCGCCGAGCTAAGGGCCTCACGGGCGGCCCGGTACGCGGCGTGCAGCTGTTCTTCTCGGGCGAGGTCTCTTACGGCCCGCCTTCGGCACCGGTAGTACTGCCTCTGGGCTGCGTCACTAGCTGTACGCAGCCCGGCTAGGTGGGGACGCCACCAGTACACCGATTTCCGAGGCGGGATAGGCCTCGCCCTTTGCATCGCCGCGTCGCAGACGCGAGTCAGCGCTCCAGCGAGCCGCTCGCATCTCGCGTCTGCGTCCAGGCCACTGTCGCCCGCAGCCCATCGCTCGACGATAGCCGCCTCTCGGGCCAGTTCCCTATTCAACGTTCCGAGTCGCCACCGCGGACCTTCTCCTAACAAGGGGCGGTCGAGGTCGACTCGAGCCGCCGAGGCGGCAGGGACGACGTCGAACCGGATATACCGGTGGTCCGACGCGGTCTCCACCCCCTCAACGACCCGCCAGTTGTCGATCCGTCGGGCCAGGTCAGAACTGGCGAACGACAGATCGACGATCGACCTACCCTGCGGTCGTACAAGGGTGTGGACCGCCCCTTGGTTCAGCAACACCAAGCCTTGGGACACCGCCCATTCTTCCACCATCTCCCCCCGGGCATCGGTCGCCGGAGATCCCCACGCCCGTGAGTGAGCGTTGAAATCTCCGGCCACCACGGCCGGGGTGGGGTGCACTTCTGCCAGCAGAGCACCGACCTCCGAGAGTAGTTGTTCGAACTCGGCGATGCTTCTGCTGGGGGGGCAGTACACCCCAATTACTGCAGCGCCGCCCAGCGCTACGAGGACGCACCCTCGACCCCTCCGCACTCGATCGAAGGGGGGAGCGTTTCGCCGGGCGACGATAGCCACCAAGCCGTTGTGGTCGCTGGCCCAATTTGGGGTTTCGCGCACGTAGTACGGCTCGGCGACTACTGCCAGTGTCGTCTGCCACTGCGCCATGGATTGGGCCAAAAGGTCCTGGGCCGTGACGCAGTGGTTGACGTTGGCCTGCAGTATGGAGATGTGGGCCATTATTGTTGGGCGGTGTCCATAACCTCCACTGTGGACTGCTGGGTGGGGGAGGGGGTAGATTTTGCCCCACTGGCAGCTTTGCTCTTGGCCCGGCCCCTGCTGCGGGAAGCCGCCTGGCACTCAGACGAGCCCAGCTTGTGGCCGGACGCTTTGCCCGCCGCTGAACAGACGGGGCACCTGGGCTCCGCGGAGCAGGTGGCCGACTTGTGGCCCGCCTGCCCACAACGGAAGCATAGTGCACTGCGGTCAATGCCCGCAGTGCACCTTACACCAACATGCCCCGGCTCCAGGCAGCGGAAGCACCGCGCCGGCCTGGGCTCCAGGGTGGTCAGCCTAACCACTGACCACCCGATCACGATGCGGCGCCCGTCCGTGAGGACTTTGGCCGCGTCAACAGGGCACCGCAGCCAGGCAGAACCCTGCCGGCCAGATGGGCGCTGAATGTCGCCCACCTTTATAGAGCTGGCAGAGCAGCCCCCCTCTGCTGCCAGCGACGCCGCTATGGTCTCCTTGGAGGCCGAGTCGCTCAGGCCAGAGATGCGTAACTCCACGCACCTCTCTGGTCTAGCGACGCGGACCTCCTCCAGCACTTCCTTCAATTTTGTGGCCAGGGCGTCGGCCTTCTGCGCTCTGTTTGCGCCGGCCACCTCCAGGATTCGACCTCCTGTCACGGAGGGACGGAGGCGCAGGCCGTCTATGCCGAGGGCCTTGAGGTCAATTGACCTCTCGGCCTTGGCGAGCACCTCTCCGTAAGTCACCCCCTGCTCCGCGGCGCCCGGCTGCAGCGTTAGGGTAACCGCTGCGGTCTTAGGCGCTCGCAATTTGCGAGGCCTACGGGCGCCACGTTTCCTGCTGCTAGTGGCTGGCGCTACTGGAGCTGGCTGGGCTGGTGCTGGCTTTGGCGCTTTTGGGCGCGCCGCCAATGTGCTCCACGACGTTGGCGCTGGGGCCGACTGGGGGGTCAGCGAGGATGGCTGTCGCACCTGGCGGGCAGCTTCTGCCTCCCTCGCCGCGGCCGTCTTCTTCTTCGGCCTCTTCCTCTTGGCGGCCTTACCTCCTGGAGGAGGTTAGGTTAGGTTAGGTTAGGTTAGGTTAGGTTTTTTTTTTTTTTTTTTTTTTTTTTTTTTTTTTTTTTTTTTACGTGGTGGAATGCATTTACGCACTTCGCTTACCCCCCGCGGGGGCAGGGGGCTCGCTTCGTGTGGGACTCCTGGCCTCGAAACGGAGGCCAGACTACCCACTAAACCACCACGGTGTTCCTCCTTCGCCTAATCCGAGCCGCGGGATAGAATTCTCACCGCGACTCGGCTAGGGACGCCCGTTTGGGCTCGCCTCTTGGTGGCCCCACCATCCGGACAGACTTTCCAGGTGATGGGGCCAGCTCACTTTACGAATGCGCCCCAGGAACACTGAGGGGCGCATTCCGCCACATTAGCATGGGGCGGCGGGTCCCCCGACCCACCGCCCGTGGCTTCGCTCATTCGGGGACGCGGGCGAATTGCGCTCGCCGGCGTCCCCTCGCCGGGGGCCTGCGGGGCGGAAGAGTGAGACCAGCTCGCTCCCGCTCCCGCAGAGCCTCTCTCTTTGCCGCCATCACCTCGCTAGCGAACGAGGCGACGGCGGCCCAACACTCTTCGCTGTCGGCCACGGCTGGAATCACGGCCGACAGCGAAAGGTCTGCACCAATGGTGCTTACGAGGGCCGCCCTTTGGCCGTCCCACGCCTCACACACGGCCATGGTGTGGTAGGCCGTGTCGGGGTCGCCGCTGGTGCAGTGACGGCACCGGGGCTCCGGTTCGATCCCCACCACTTCCCACAGGTACTTGGCAAAACAGCCATGACCCGTGAGAAGTTGGGTGAGGTGGTACGTCGGAGCCCCATGACCCCTTTCCACAAAAAGACGCAGGACGGGCTGGACGGCCCCCACGAGCAGCGACCCACTACGGGTCGCTCTCAGCCTTTCGGCCCATTTCCGGAAGAGATCGTCGCGAGCCGACTGTCTCCAGCGATCGATCTCCTCCGGAAGCGGCCGACCTCCCAGATTGCGCCGCATCAGGGCACCCTCATCGTAGACCCTCTTTAGGACGCCTGCCTCGAGATCCCAGGGGATACTGCCCGCAATTAGACACGCCGCCTCGTAAGAGACGGTGTGGTACGCCCGTGCGGCCCTCTGCGCGATGGCGCGCTGCGGTCGCCGCAGCAGCGCAACGTTTGCTGGGCAGAGGGCCTCCGCCCATATGGGCGCTCCGTAGAGCGCCTTGGAACGCACCACTCCGTCGTAGAGACGGCGGCAGGCAGACCCTGGGCCTCCGCTGTTGGGCAGCAACCGCGAGAGCATTCCGGCAAACGCCAGCAATTTCGGTGCCAGCTGCCGGAAATGCTCCGCGAACCGCCACCGACTGTCGAGAACCAGCCCGAGGTATTTCAGACTGGTCCCGACAGCGATGGAGGTGCCGCCCACCACAATAGACCTATCTCGAGGCGGCGTCTGCCGAGGCCCATGAAAGAATAGGGCCTCGGACTTTTCGAGGGCCACCTTCAAACCTAGTGCCCCGATGCGACGCACGACATGGGCGACGCCTGCCGTAGCGAGGACGGAGGCGTCGCGAAACGTTGGGGCCCGCGCGGTGACTAGGGTGTCGTCGGCGTAACATAGTACACCGACTCCCCGAAGATTAGCACCGCGCAGGACCCAATCATAACCTACGTTCCACAGGAGCGGCCCGAGGACCGACCCCTGTGGAACGCCACAAGACATGCCCCTGCGGACCACTTCGCTTTGGGCTGGGTAGATGATGACCCGGTCCACGAAGTAGTCCGCAAGGACGCGCCTGAGGTACCACGGGACGTTGTGGTACCTCAGCGCCTCGGCGATAGTTTCCCAGGGGAGGGTGTTGAAGGCGTTGGCTATGTCCAGCGACACAGCCAACAACACCTCTCCCCCGGCGACCGCTTCGTCGACGCTGCCCCGCAGTCGGGATATGGCGTCGAGGGTTGACCTCCCGCGACGGAAGCCGAACTGGCCGTCACTTAAGTTGGGCCCCGCCCCCTCCAGGTGGCCGACGAGACGCGCAGCGAGCACCCGCTCAAACAGCTTGCACATCTCGTCGAGCAAAACGATGGGGCGGTAGGCCGACGGCGAGTCGACTGGACGCCCGTGCTTTTTAAGCAGCACGAGCTTCCCAGTCTTCCATCGTCGCGGGACTCTCCCCGACGCCAAACACTCGGACATGAGGGACAGCGTCTCCTCCTCTAGTGCCGGCATGACTGTGGCAATAACCTTCCCAGGGACGCCGTCCGGGCCCGGGGCGCGGTTCCTGGACCTGAGTGCCAGGATCGCAGCCCCTAACTCGGCCTCGGACACGGGAGGTATTGCCCCTTCGTCTGCCGGCACCCGGCTCGGTGTTGCCATCCGCGGTGGGACCCACTCCTCCCTCGCAGGGAAGAGGGAACTGACTACTCGGTGGAGGAGGCTCGGCTCGAGAGTCCTTGTGAGAGGAGGCGCCCAAGGCCGGAGCTTCTGGCTCACGGTCTTGTACGGACGCCCCCATGGATCTCGATTGAGACTCTCGAGCCACTCCTTCCAGGCCTCCTCCTTGGCGGCTTTGACCGCCGAGCTAAGGGCCTCACGGGCGGCCCGGTACGCGGCGTGCAGCTGTTCTTCTCGGGCGAGGTCTCTTACGGCCCGCCTTCGGCACCGGTAGTACTGCCTCTGGGCTGCGTCACTAGCTGTACGCAGCCCGGCTAGGTGGGGACGCCACCAGTACACCGATTTCCGAGGCGGGATAGGCCTCGCCCTTTGCATCGCCGCGTCGCAGACGCGAGTCAGCGCTCCAGCGAGCCGCTCGCATCTCGCGTCCGCGTCCAGGCCACTGTCGCCCGCAGCCCATCGCTCGACGATAGCCGCCTCTCGGGCCAGCTCCCTATTTAACGTTCCGAGTCGCCACCGCGGACCTTCTCCTAACAAGGTGCGGTCAAGGTCGACTCGAGCCGCCGAGGCGGCAGGGACGACGTCGAACCGGATATACCGATGGTCCGACGCGGTCTCCACCCCCTCAACGACCCGCCAGTTGTCGATCCGTCGGGCCAGGTCAGAACTGGCGAACGACAGATCGACGATCGACCTACCCTGCGGTCGCACAAGGGTGTGGACCGCCCCTTGGTTCAGCAACACCAAGCCTTGGGACACCGCCCATTCTTCCACCATTTCCCCCCGGGCATCGGTCGCCGGAGATCCCCACGCCCGAGAGTGAGCGTTGAAATCTCCGGCCACCACGGCCGGGGTGGGGTGCACTTCTGCCAGCAGAGCACCGACCTCCGAGAGTAGTTGTTCGAACTCGGCGATGCTTCTGCTGGGGGGGCAGTACACCCCAATTACTGCAGCGCCGCCCAGCGCTACGAGGACGCACCCTCGACCCCTCCGCACTCGGTCAAAGGGAGGAGCCGTTCGCCGGGCGACGATAGCCACCAAGCCGCTATGGTCGCTGGCCCAATTCGGGCTTTCGCGAACGTAATACGGCTCGGCGACTACTGCCAGTGTCGTCTGCCACTGCGCCATGGATTGGGCCAAAAGGTCCTGGGCCGTGACGCAGTGGTTGACGTTGGCCTGCAGTATGGAGATGTGGGCCATTATTGTTGGGCGGTGTCCATAACCTCCACTGTGGGCTGTTGGGTGGGGGAGGGGGTAGATTTAGCCCCACCGGCAGCCTTCCTTTTTGCGCGGCCCCTACTACGGGAGGCCGCCTTGCACTCGCCTGACCCCAATTTGTGGCCAGACGGTGCACCTTCCGCCGCACAGACGGGGCACTTGGGCTCCGCGGAGCAGGTGGCAGACTGGTGGCCCGCCTGCCCACAACGGAAACAGAGTGCACTGCGGTCAATGCCCGCAGTGCACCTTACACCAACATGCCCCGGCTCTAGGCAGCGGAAGCACCGCGCCGGCCTGGGCTCCAGGGTGGTCAGCCTAACCACTGACCACCCGATTACGATGCGGCGCCCGTCCGTGAGGACTTTGGCCGCGTCAACAGGGCACCGCAGCCAGGCAGAGCCCTGCCGGCCAGATGGGCGCTGAATGTCGCCCACCTTTATAGAGCTGGCAGAGCAGCCCCCCTCTGCTGCCAGCGACGCCGCTACGGTCTCCTTGGAGGCCGAGTCGCTCAGACCAGAGATGCGTAGCTCCACGCACCTCTCTGGTCTAGCGACGCGGACCTCCTCCAGCGCCTCCCGTAGTTTTGTGGCCAGGGCGTCGGCCTTCTGCGCTCTGTCAGCGCCGGCCACCTCGAGGATTCGGCCTCCGGTCACAGCGGGACGCAGGCGAAGGCCGTCAATGCCGAGGGCCTTGAGGTCTATCGACCTCTCGGCCTTGGCAAGCACATCGCCGTACGTCACGCCCCGCTCCGCGGCGTCCGGCTGCAGCGTGAGAGTGACCGCTGCAGTTTTGGGCGCTCGTAGTTTGCGGGGTTTTCGGCCACTACGCTTCTTTGGCGTGGCTGGCGCCACTGGAGCCGGCTGAACTTGGGCCGTCTTCGGCGCTTTTGGCCGTGCCACCACCTGGCTCCACTGTAACGGCGCCGGAACCGACTGGGGGGTCAGCGTGGATGGCTGAGATGGCTGTCGCGGCTGGCGGGCAGCTTCTGCCTCCCTCGCCGCGGCCGTCTTCTTCTTCGGCCTCTTCTTCTTGGCGGCCTTACCTCCTGGAGGGGTGGGACGCGACGCGTCCTCCGCTTGCCCATCGGGCATTGGAGGGGATAGCTGAAGAGGCGGCGAGGGAGGAAGGGAAGGGAGCTCGGGTTGGCGCTCGGGCTCGGCTTCCTTAGCCTGGCGGATGGCATTACGCCTGTCCGCCTGGAGAGGTGGGCGGATGCGGGTCTCGGGCAGCAGGCGGTCCTGGATGCCCGCGATGCGCGCATCGACCAGGAATGCGATCTCTTCGCGACTCATCGCGGGCGGCGCAGTCTCCGCCTGCCGCTTCCAGGCCCGCATTTCGGCCCGCACGACAGCCAGCTCGGTCTGGAGCTGGGCCACCTCCTCAGACTGCGTGCGGGACCTCAGCACACGCACGTGCTCCAGGATGGAGCAACATGCCTGCTTAAGGTCCCGCACGTACTGGCCCTTTAAATTGGAGCTCTTGGTGGCGATGGATTGTACCATCGCCACCGCTGCCTCGATGGAGCCCGACAGCTGCTCCGCGCTGAGGGGCTGGGTCGCAGTATCTGCCACTCCTGCTGGTAACAGTTGGCTGGGCTGCGGTTGTGGGCTGGGGGACTCCCGGAGGAAGAGAGCCCTCTTCCGCCGCTGCTCCGCGAGCTCCTCCTCAGCCCGGAGCTCCACCTCTCTCTCCCTGGCCACGGCTAGCTCGGCCTTCGCCTTGGCCAGGTAGGCATAATGGCCCTTAGTCTTCTTCGCGCTCTCGTCTGCCTCCGTGACAGAGTTGGAGCGCTTGCGCCACAGTCTCCCCATTACTGGGGAGGATGGGCGCGACCCACTCATTTCGGCCGAAGTGTCCAGGCGCTCCAGCAACACAACCGCCTCCGCGCGGGGCACAGAAGCCGCAGGGCTTTCGAGCTCCACCTCCATGGTGGATGGGGGAGATTGGTCCGCAGACAAGGCAGACGGAACTGCCACAATCTCCCCGCAGTCCTGAAAAGGACTAGTATCAGACGGAGCTGCCACCACCGCTGAGTCCTGAAAAGGACTGTTGGAGGAGGAGGCAGAAGGATTTGCCACCATCTCCTCCGAGTCCTTAAAAGGACTGTTGAGCATCTTAGCTCTTGTTAACATCGCTTAAAACAACAACAACAGGTGGAATCGCACAATAATTTGCCGCAAGTGTCGAGTTCGAGATTTAGTCACCCGCCTGCCACTCCGTTACGGTGGTCAGGACGGGGTCCAGGGCGAACGACGAGGACGTACTCACAACTCACTTGGGGCTCGCCCCAGGTTAGGTTAGGTTAGGTTAGGTTAGGTTAGGTTAGGTTAGGTTAGGTTAGGTTAGGTTAGGTTAGGTTAGGTTAGGTTAGGTTAGGTTAGGTTAGGTTAGGTTAGGTTAGGTTAGGTTAGGTTAGGTTAGGTTAGGTTTTTTTTTTTTTTTTTTTTTTTTTTTTTTTATTACTCCTTCCACTGCGTGCTGTGCACTTCGAGGAAGCCATTTTTAGTCAAATTTGATAATAATAAACAATAAAAAACAGGTCTAATTTCTAAAAAAAATACCCTCTTGGGGCCGTTTCTTCTTATAAGCTAGGTGCTTCTTTCATTCTATCACTTTCATTTCCTTCCTTGCTTCCATCCCATTTCTCTCTTACCAACTCTATTAAAAACCCTCTCATACTAAACATACATCCCGTGGGGCGTGGGGCATCCGGGTGATCAGCAAACTTCCGTCGGAACCACAGACAGCACCTCCCAGTCCATTTTCCCACTCGATTTATCGGCCTCTCTCAGCTACTTCTGCAAAGTAGCTGTAGGAGGCCGATCACGTCTTGTTCCTTTTTAATACAGTCCTAATTACCCTTTCCCAATACTCTAGGAAGTGCTGCCTGTAGTTCTTTGTCACCAGGACTGGAAAGTTTGCTACACAAACCTCCAGTTGGATCCGACACTCCAACTCGTACCTATCCCTAGCGAAGATGGGACAGTCCGCGACCAGGTGCGCAACCGATTCCACGACCCCTGGCTCGCAGGCGCATGATGGGTCCTCCTTACACTTGAAGCGACTCAAGTATTCAGAGAACCCACCATGCCCCGTTAATAGCTGGGTCGTGGTGCCGGCTATCTCCATCTTACGGACGGTTCTGTACGCGGCCACAGCGCACGGAAAGAAAAGCTTGGTACCAGAAGCAGTCGTACCCGTTTTATAGCGTCCGTTCCACTTGTCAAGCGTGATCTGACGCAGGCCACGCTTGACAAATGAGACGGGACACAGGTCATAGTTCGGCCTCGTCTTCGACCTCAAAGCCGCCTCCTTAGCGAGCTGGTCCGCTCGCTCGTTGCCCTCCAACCCTACGTGGGCCTTGATCCAGAACAGGGATATTTCCTTGTTCTGGACCAAGCCCCGCTTGATGTTATCTCTGGCCTCAACGGCCAGAGGGTGGAGGGCACGGGGGTTGACGACCGTTTGGAGAGCGGCTTTGCTGTCGCTGAGGATGCCGAACGTCGTGGCCGCGCCGCGCCTAAGGACCTCACTGGTCGCTTTGCATAAAGCCAGGAGTTCGGCCTGGTAGACGGTACAATGGGGGGCGAGAGCAAGTTTGAGGGTCTTTGTTTCGGCGTCGCTATTCCAAATGGATAGCGCAGCGCCGACACGACCCTCAATCTTGCTCCCGTCCGTGAAGATGCGCACCTGGATGGTGTTGGTGCGCTGGTAATCTTCCTCGTCTACCAGGCTGGTGAAGTCCAGACTTATATGCTCCGCGGGGTGAGGTACCTCCATTGCTGAGGCCATCCGTTCGACCTCTCTGTCTCCCAACCATGACTGGGACACTCCTCTCTTGGCCTCATAAAGTGAGGCCACCTCGCGAACTCTGAGGTCCAGAGGGAGCATTCCAGCCAAGATTAGACTTGAGTGCAGAGAAACCGTCCGGTAACCCTTACAAAGTTTTTGCGCGAACCCGCGCTGCACCACGGCTAACTGCTTCTGGATACCGAGCTTCTCCACCGCTGGACACCAGCTGCTGGCTGCGTACAGCACCGTCGGTTCCACGGCTGCGGTGTAGATGGTCCGGATCACCTCGGGATGTAATCCCCAACCGATCCGGGCCATCCGCGCCAGCTTGTGGTAGATGGCGATAGCCTTTTTGCATTGGTTGGTGACGTGGGTGTTGAAGGTTAGCTTGTGGTCGATGGTGAGCCCCAGGATCTTGATTTCCTTGGACATGCCAATGTCTATCCCGCCCATGCTGAGGCGTGGGACATCGTACTTAAGCCTCCGCGTGATTACCATCGCACAAGTTTTGTGCGGTGCGAATTTCAGCTTCATTCCGATGCCCCACTCCCGCACATGCTCGAGAGAGGCATTGGCTTGTCTCTCAATCTCCAAGGCGCTGTCACCATCGAACACAAGCACCACGTCATCCGCAAATGCCTGGACGCGAGCTGCCCCATCCTCCAATCGTCGCAGTAAGGGATCCAACAAGAGGTTCCACAGTAAGGGTCCGCCAATAGAACCCTGGACGCAACCCTTCCCCGTAGGGCGTTCGCACTCCTCGCCCGCATACCTTACCCTCACTCTCCTGTCGCTAAGGTAGCTGTTGATAACTCGTCTCAAGTTTGCCGGACACCTTTCCTCAGCCAGTCGTACTTTTATAGCTGGCCACCAGGCGCTATCGAAGGCGCCCTCTATGTCCAAGGACACCATAAGGACTATCCTCTTCTCATCAAGTCTAGCCCTTATGTGGCCCATGAGGTCATAGAGGGCGTCTTCGGTACTTTTCTGGGGCATAAAGCCGTACTGGCGAGTACTAATCCTCGGCATTAAGTAGAAATTGAGACGAGTTACCAACATCCTCTCGTACACCTTCCCCAGAACCGGTAACAGACCAATAGGTCTGTACGATTTGGGGACGGCGTACGAGTCCTTGCCGGGCTTCCTCAGTGCCACCACCACGGCTTCCTTCCATATTTTAGGAAAGTAGCCGTGGCGAAGGCACCGATTCAGCAGCTCCAAGAAGAATGAGGGGTCGGCCCTAATGGCGTGGGTGCAAATATCGGCTGTGAAGCCATCCGCCCCCGGGGCTTTCTTCGGATTGAACTTCCGAAGAGCACCGAAGAGCTCACCCACTGTAAAAGGTGGGTCATCCTCATGATGACCCTCATCCTGCTCCAAACCCTTCGCCTTTTCCCTAACTCTTCGGTGCCCTTCGTTGTCCTCCTCCTCCCGATCCTGCGGGTAGAAGGTCCGAGCTAGTAGCTCGGCCGAACCTTTTGCGTCCAGGTAAGATCCATTGGCGGAAAGCAGAGTATCCTCTTCCCTTACCGTGGCCCTACCTATCACCCGGTAGATGCCCTCCCATAGTCCCTCCATGTCCTGCCTTCCGCAGAAGTTCTTCCAACTTTCGACTTGTGCCTTTTTTACTTCACTTTCATACATCTCCTTTCGTTCCAGGTACTGAGCTATAACGAACGACCTGCGGACCGGTGCGGCGTACCTGATTCGACGCTTGAAGGTGACCATTACCTTTCTAAGGCCATCGAGTCTTTCCGACCACCACGGTGCAGTGGTCAACCCCACTGGTTTTTTCACTGGGATGCTTTCGCGGCACGCGCTCCCAACAGCTTCCGTATATGCTTCGGCCAAGGCATCCAATTCGTTGGTATGCCTTGTTTCGCCTATCGCAATATCCGGAAGCTGCCGGGCCATGCTAGCCCCGAAAGCCTCCCAGTTGGCCTTCTTGGTGTTATAGGCCCGAGTGGTCCTTTTGATTTGAGTGCCACTCGCTTTTATCAAATTGAGGTTGAACACCACACCGTTGTGGTCTGAGCTCGGGCATAGGCTTGGGTCCACCCTCCAAGCGTCGATCCAGGGAAACGCGTTGTCCGTGCAGGTCGTCACGTCTACATAGCTGCAGTACCTATGTCCACCCCTCACACAGTCGAAAGTCGGAATATCCCCGCTGTTCAGGACATGGAGGTCCATTTCAGCGAGTACCCCACTCAATAACTCGCCTCTGTCGTCTTCGGTTGGGTGCCCCCACCAGGTGCTATGCGCATTTGCGTCCCCACCCAGAACAGTAAGCCGGGAACCTAGGCTTCGTCTCACCTCCTTGAGCCGCTCCAAGTAAGGAGCCAACGGCGTTGGCCTCGGTTCGAAATAAAAGGATACCAGCGTGATCTCCCAGGCACTGGTCCGGATCCCCACCACCGCGATGTTGTCGGTGGTGAGTTGCGGGTACTGTATGACGTCCACGTTTGGGTCAAAGACGGCAATGGACGCCTTTACAGTCCCTCCTCCTTGTCCAGTGTTCTGGAAGACCCTTACGCCCTGGTATCCTTTCATTCTCCCGGTATTGCCGGTATAGGGCTCCTGAATTAGAGCGGCTGTGGCCTTGCGCCTCGAGGCTTCGAGAACGAAGGTTTCGGTTGCCAGCTTACTCCTCTGGAGGTTAGCCTGCAGCATCCTGTGTGGGGTCACATTCCTCGGATCAACTTCAGCACTGGTATTGAGTGGTGGTCCTCGCTATCACGTCCCATCTCTGTCGCACTGGGCACAGATGGCTGAACACACTGTGACATGTGCTGCTGAGCCTCTCCCTCCGGCAATTGGTGCAGGTAGGCTCTGCACCGGCACTGTAGCTCGGGCATGCGGCTTTTAAATGCCCTTCACTGCAGTGGCTACACTTAGGCTCAGTGCCGGTGCAGAATTTCCTGGTATGCCCGTAACCCAGGCACAGGGAGCATTGCACCAACGGTGACTGATCTGCAACCCTAATGGGCTGCAGATCGACGTGGAGCTTCCCTATGCCTAGGGCACGGGCCCATATCGCCGGGGAGACCCTCAGCACCACATGGCATGTGTGGGGGTTCCTCGCCGTCCGCCGGTACAGTACGGCCATCCTCACCTGCTCCGGTGCCAAGTTCCGGAACACATCAGTGTTCCGGGCCTTTACGGCTTTGAGCAGGTCCTCATCCTTGAGGCTTCTGAGGACGCCGTACAGTATGAGGAGCGGGTCTTTATTTTTGACCTCCTCGACGGCGAGGTTCGACTCCCTTTCCAGCAGCCTTTTCTGTGCCCTCTTTCTTTCTTCTTCCGTTTTATACCCTATAAATACCTTCCTGTCTTTCGCCTTTCTTACTTTCTCAACTGTTATCCATCCCTCATCCTCGCTTGCAATCTTCCTCAGTCTCTCCATCACCTGCTCTCCCGTATCACTTTCATTCTTGGACGTGACCACCACGGAGTGCAGTGTCGTACCGCCCGTAGGCTTAAGGCCCGGGCGGGCCGCCACTGCACCCGCGTAAGTCATCGTCCCCTTCTTTTCCCTTTCTCTCTCTCTTTCATCCTGCCTCTCAATGCTCTCCTTTATTTCCTTCGTCGTACTTACACTCTCTTTTAGTAATCTCTCACACTCCCTTTCATCCTTTTTACTCACATTCTCTCTTATTTCCCTAATCATTCTTCCATTCTCTTTCAATAAACTTTCATACACACCTAGCTTTTTTAAAATGGCTTCCTCTAATCTATTGTCTGAGGGAGGAAGCGCCGAGGCAGGGACAGGGGGG